>CM060928.1:485291163-487791163 GCA_030765085.1 Allium cepa | reverse complement strand
AGTGGTTGAATCCATCAAACATGCCTCACTTTGTATCGGTCCGTATTCACCTTGCTTCACATCCATTGTCCACTAACTTAATCGTATCGATCCACCTATACATGCTATTCGTATTGATCGGCCGGTGACCGATGTGAATGATACGCGATGGATCGATACGAACGGTATCCTTGTTGATCGATGCGGAGCAGCACCTGGGAGTACGAATGCGAATGAGAATTGAAGGAATCGATACGAATGGGACAAGTTTAAAATTGATACGAATGAAACCATGATAATGGATTTGAACGACATGGATATGAAGCACATGAATGAGAGCGATACAAAGGAGACACATGAAAAAGGGAAGACTCGATCGCTCGGCATGAAAAGTGGATCGATCCTAAAAGTCATCGCCGCATCATCGAACATCACGTGCTCATAAGCGATACAAATATAAACGATGCAAATGAGAGCGATACGAATTTGACAGCCTTCGATAAATCCAAACTTGCATTGATCATAACTCGATATCTACAAGTTGAAATGCTACCAAATTTTCACAGGAGCTTGCACACAACCCCAAGAATGTGCCCGAAAAATTTCAATGCAAAGGACTATTTATTGATAATTACGAACTCAATTTGTATCGCTCTCGGATTGAGTCAAAATCACATGAACTCGATCCCATAGGCCCACCCATGCGAGCGAAAAAGTCTTCTGTGATCAGGGCGAGATACTTGCTGCCTACGCCTATAAATAGTGACCATGGACCTACAAAAATGGAATTTTGGCTTCTCTACGCTGATATTCTGCCCGAATCATAATTAAACTTCAGTTGTACTGATTGTAACTTCTTGTAATCAGCGAGTGAAAGTCAATAAACATCAATCTTTTCATAGTGGACGTAGGCAATCTGCCGAACCACTCTTCATGTTTATTTCTTCAAACACATCCGAAGAGTGTTGTGTCCAATTTTGGTACAAACAATTCTATTTAATTTATTCTATTTAAATCTTTTGAATAATGTCAATAAAAATTAAGGGTGTTATAGGCTTCCCTCCTTAAAGAAGTTCATCCTTGAAATTCAGTGGACTAACTAGCAACCCTAGCAATCATCTATAACAACTCCTAACATCCATATTAGCCTTCCCGACTAGCAACTAATTTATATAAATCTAATATAGACCCACCATTAAAGAAGATCAGGGTAAGTGTCTCGAATCCTGTTCTCTTTCTCCCAAGAAAAATCCTTCTCGTTGTCGCTCCATTGAACTTTCACCAACTTGACAGTCTTGGTCCTCAATCTTTTCTCATCTCTCGCTACAACCCGAACTGGTTGTCTAACAAAAGTTAAATCAGGCTCTAATAACAAATCTTCCAACTTTATCAATGGAATAGTAGCCTCTGGATCATGCACATACTTGCGAAGATGAGACACATGGAATACATTATGGACACCTGCCAAACTGCTCGGCAACTCTACCCCATAGGCGAGCTTTCCAATCCTTTCTATAATCTAGAATGGTCCAACATATCTCGGGGCCAACTTTCTCGACTTTCCAAATTGTACCACACCCTTCATCGGTGATACATTAATGAAAACCCTATCTCCACTGAGAACTCTAGGTCTTTACACCTCTTATCTGCGTAACTCTTCTGCTTGGATTGAAATTTCTTCATCCGTCCGTGGATTAACTCAATCCTTTCTAATGCCTCTCTAACTAAATCCGGACCTAAGACCAATCTGTCTCTAGTCTCTAACCAACATGCTGGCGATTTTCATGGCCTTCCATACAAAGCTTTAAAAGGCACCATTCCTATACTAGTCTGATAACTATTATTATAGGAAAACTCAATCAAATATAGGCGATTTTCCCAAGATCCACCAAAATCTAGTACACAAGCTCTCAATAAATTCTCAAGTACCCCACTGACTCTCTCTATCTGCCCATCCATCTTTGGGTGATAAGCTGATCTCATCTTGAGCTTGGTATCTAATACCTCTTGAAGACTCCTCCAAAATTCGCTAGTGAATAACGCATCTTTGTCGTTGACTATGCTACTAGGAATTCCATAAAGTCTAACTAAGTTCTTCATGAATAACTTGGCCAATACTGGTGCCATCTTGACCGACTTTATTGGAATGAAATAGGCATTCTTGGTCAACCTGTCCATAATAACCCATATGCTTTCATTTCCTCTCCTTGATCTTGGCAACCCATCAATAAAATCCATGGATATCGAATTCTATTTCCAAACTGGAATCTCTAAAGGCTGAAGTAACCCTCTCGGCTTCTGATGTTCGGCCTTCACTTATTGACAGTTTACACACTGCCTAACCCACAAGCCAACATCTCTCTTCATGCCTTCCCAATAGAAGCTTCTCTTCATGTCTTGATACATCTTGGTCCCTCTAGGATGAATCGTAAACTTCAATCGATGATACTCTTCCAGAACTTCCATCCTTAAGTTCTCTAGATCCGGAACACATAATCGTCCCTTCTTTCTCAACTATCCTCCATGGTCAAGTCTAAAATCCTTTAGGTTATCAACCTTTGATTCTACCTCAATCCTTCTAATCCTTTCGGCTAAAATTGGATCCACTCTCTACTTAGAAGTTATCCTTTAGATCGGCACTGGTCGAACTCCTAAACAAGATAACATAGCAGTACCCTAATTAGAACTAGCAGTAGATCTCAACTGCACACCACAACTAGCCAAGGCTTCTAGATCCTTCCATTCTGCCAACATCGCTAACACCACATTCTGATGTTTTCTACTAAGAGCATCTACTACCTTGTTTCCTTTCCCAGGAGTATACTCTATGCCGAAGTTATAAGCAGCCAAAAACTCCAGCCACCTCTGCTGCCTCATATTCAACTCCTTCTGAGAGAATAAATACTTTAATGACTTATGATCAGTATACAACTCAAATCTCTCCCCTAAGAGATAATGCCTCCAAATCTTTAAGGCAAAGGTTACCGCAACCAACTCTAAGTCATGAGTAGGATATCTTACTTCATGCGTTCTAAGCTGCCTAGATGCGTAAGCAATGACTTTGCCCCTCTGCATCAAAACTTCTTCCAATCCAATCCCATATGCATCAGTGTATACTACTAACCATTGGTTACCATTTAGACTACTAGCACTGGTGCATCGGTCAACAAATGCTTTAACTTATGGAACCCTTCCTCATATTTATTAGACCAAACAAACTTCACATTTTTCTGGTCAACTTAGGTAAAGGTGCTGCTATCCATGAGAATCCTTAATGAATCTCCGGTACTAGCCAACAAGTCCAAGAAAGCTCCCGATCTCGATTACTGTCTCTGGTCTCTTCCAATTGTTCACAGCTTCGATCTTATCTAGAACGATTGACAAATCTTTCTCCGAAACCACACGATCAAGAAATTTAACCTCTTTTTCCAAAAATGACACTTGGAAAACTTCGCCTTCAGCTGATTCTGCCTTAGCGTCTCTAAGATGAATCTCGTGCTCTTTCTCATCTTTCGAGCACACTAAAATTTCATCTATGAATACCAACATGAATCTATCCAAATATTCTCAGAAGACTCGATTCATCAAATCCACAAAGAAGCAGGTGAATTTGTCAGTCCAAATGGCATCACCAACCACTCATATGAACCATATCTAGTCCGAAATGCAGTCAACTGAATACTATCCTTCGCTACCCTCAACTGATGGAACCCCATCGCCAAATCCAATAGGGAGAACACTCTGGCTCCACACAACTGATTAGACACATCATATATCCTCTATAGCGGGTATCTATTCTTGATTTTCCTTTCATTTAACTTACAATAGTTGATGCACATCCTTAACGACCCATCTGCTTTCTTCACGAAAACCATGGCTGCTCCCCAAGGTGAACTGCTTGGTCTGATAAAATTCCTTTCCTTAAGATCCACTAGCCGCACCTTCAATTCCACATCTCTATTAGTGTCATCCTATTAGGTGGTCTACTGTTAGCTCTCGGTACAAGATATATCCGAAACTAAGCAGCTCGTTTTGGTGGTAGCCCTGTAACTAGCTCAAAAACATCTACAAATTCCCTTACCACTCGAACCTGATTTAACTCTTCTCCAACCTCCATGGCACTTAACAAAGTACAAACACTCTTACTAGAATCCTCCACTAAGAAGATGATTTGGTTATGACTATCTGGATGTCTCAATGATATTTCCCTATCCTTGCAAAATATCCTAGCCTCATACTTACCCAAACAATCCATACCCAAAATGATCTCAAAAACTACGAAATCAAAAACATACAAACTGCATGCAAACTTATGACCTAAAAATCAAGTTCTAACTAGTGACATCTCATCCCTAGAGTTGCATACCCTCCTATTAGATCCTTAACCCTTAAGGAAGCAACAAGGTATGTGGGTTCTATACATAACCTATCAATCAGATGTTGTGGTATAAATGAATGTGATGCATCGGTATCAAATAATACCCTAACTAGTATACTCTAAATCAAAAGTGTACCTTCCATCATAGTTATCCCTTTCTTAGCTGTAGTAAGTCTAGAAGAAGAATGTGGTCCAATAGCAAACACCTTCCCTCTGTCCACCCCGACTGGCTCTAGACATTGGTTCTTATAATGCCTAACTTGGTCGCAGTTGAAGCGTTTCACATTCTTCTTCTCTACAGGCTTCTTTCCCTTTCCCGTCCGGCACTCATGAGCATAATGACCCTTCTTATCACACTTATAGCACACCAAATCAGCCTTTGCCTTCTTGGCAGCCTCCTTTTTTTGGTCTCCCTTCTTTTTAAAGAATTTCCTTTTCTTTCCCTAAAGATCTTAGGATTCAACCGGCTTCTCTTTAGCTGAAACGGCAAGCATCTCCTCATGTCAGATGGCCATTTCTACTACCACATGTTAAGGCTCTCTGACATAAGTTGTAGTCATTCTACCTAGCACCGGCCTCAATCCTCGAATGAATCTCTCATTCCTTCTTAAATCAATGTTAACCAAAGCATAACCATATCGAGACATCTCTTCAAACTTAGCTGCATACTCGATCACTGACATCTCCCCCTAAACAAGATCCATGAACTTCTTCCTCAATGCCGACTAGGCAACCTCAGATAAGAACATCTGCTCAAAACCTTCTTCTAAAATCAGCCCATGTTAGCTCTTCCTTCGGAACCCTGTCTGTCACACCGTTCCACCATTGAAGCGCTAACCCCTACAACTTTCTAGAGGCTAGCCTTCTCTTTTCTCCATCATCCAAGCCTAAATCAGTCAATATTCTTTCATAGTTCAAAAGCCAATTTTCAACTTCAACAGCATCCTCGATTCTAACAAAAGGATTTCTACCCAAACTAGTATAGTCTCTGCTCAGCCTAGCATAGTTATATTAAACTGGAACTACAGGATTAACTCACCAACATTAACAGTAGCTCCTACTTGCAAAAGATTAGTCAACAATTGATACACAATCCTCGCATCCATTGGCGGATTTCCAGTACCTACATAGGCTTCAACATTTTGATTAGCATTAGCCTGTTGACCTTGGTTCCTCCGAGTATTAGGTCGAGCATTTCCGTTGGTTGTGGTTCTTCCTCCACCAAGTTTTTCTCTTCCATTTCCTTCTTCCATATCCTCTTTCTCGTAAATCTGCACAAGAGCCTTAGTAAGATACAAAAGAACGGTCTAAGAGAGAGAGGAATGCGTACTTAGATATATACCAATATATCAAATACAAGTACGTTACTATAGCGTTAACCCAAATCCGTTCATATTTTCAAATTCTTTGGGTTATGTTTCAAAATGATTTTAGGTTTTAATCTTTTTTTAAAGTTTGATAAACCTATGCTCTGATACCAACTTGTAACATCCCCCTACTTGGAGGCCCAAAACTAACGGCTACGGATGTTGCAATCATCCATAGTTATTAATTCTCGGCAACCAAATACAACAGTGCTAGATTCATTGATACACAGATCACAAGAGATTATGGAAAAAAAATTTAGCAATTCAAAAACATAATTCCACATTCCATACAAAAAAATTCATGTTCATTACATAATCCCAAAATATTAACCACATTCAGCAAAATATAATTATTACACGTATGCCAAAAACGACATATAAAGATGCCCCTTGGTTGATCAGAGTATATAGTAGGCTAATAATTTTTCCTTTACATCCAAATACACAGCGGAAAAAGATAACTTTAAAAAACTAACCGCCTCTTGCATGCCTCCGGAAGCTTTATTCGTCTAAGAAGAGAACCTGAAAGCCTTAAATCTTAAACTACTCAAAATCAATTAAGTACCCGAGAGTTTAAGGGGAAAACAAAAACTTCGAGTCAGACATAAAGTCTGGTTTGAATAGTAATCTACATCTCAATTGTGACGACCGCCCATGACTCCCGCACTAAAACAAGAGAATGGTGCGCTGAAAGGCGTGCCAGGCAGCCATGGACGATAGTCAGGGTAAGATAAAACAGAAACTCTATCGTACAACTCACAATGCATGGACAAAATACAATAGAGAAATATATGTATATAATGAAGCTCATAACAGAATATCATCATATAGACTTCATAAAGGTTTGATACAAGCATCTAAACAATCAATACATCAAGCCTCACTACATAACACTCAAAAACATATACAAGCAGCGGAACATCCAGTACATATAGTAAAAAAAATAATATGCTAGCCTCCAGCTCGTCTTCATCATCAACAGCGTTGGTAGCCAAGAACAACACCTGTCACCTGCTACCTAGTCTGCTCATCCCAACATGGATGAACAGCCCAAGGTAATAAGAGTTGAACATAAAACCTTGAGTCAGACAACAGTCTTAGTGAGCAGTAAATTAACTATCAAACATACCAAAAGAGCATAAAGGATAAAAGGAATAGGAACTCAACCATCCCACTCCACCTCATTCTACAGTGATAGCCCCCAGACCCACTAAGCACAAACAAGCATGGCAAAGCAGACAATTTAAGTAAAGTAATTATCACTCGAGTCAAGGTCGATGTTTTCCAAGCACAAACCCCCAAGGCCTAAACCAAGATCAGATAAGTACCCAGAAAACACCGCTCTTGAGATCGAATGATGGTACAATCAAACATCCATGACTCTGGCTATCATTGCCTCGATATCATCGTTAGTTGAATGACCGCCAGTCAAGGGCTAATGGTAACCCCGGTTCTAGATAAACTCTGCACGTCATCGTGACCCGTGCCTAGGACTTACCTACTCTGCCCAGAGTACTCGACCCCCTACCTGTAGTCTTTTGGGTGTCCCGACCACCTACCTGTAGTCGTTTGGGCATCCCATGTACCCGTGCTTTGAGTTTACTAGAACCTTCAACAACGATGAGATCCAAGCCTCCTAGTCATCCTCCTCGACGACTATTCCCGTACTAGCACAAGTTACTTCTCGAGCAATCCATTATCAACCAACTCGAACCATCCCTCGAGTTATCAACATGCTTGGAATGATCCCTGCCTGGATTACGCCAAGACTACATCACATCATACTTCGCTTCATCGCATCATAGCAAAGTCCCATCTCAACATCATGGTTTGCCTCATCCCATCATGGCAAAGTCCATCATCATCAAATCTATCCATATGAGCTTCCACATCCGCTTCATATGCCACAAGCAGCTATCACCATTCAAAAGCCTTTCCACTTAACTTTTGAATTATCTTCGATCAACTTGTCCAAATCAACTACTAGCTAATTTGAAAAAATCAATCATAAACCAATCATTAATCCAAGCAATCAAACATTCAACAAGATCTAATAAGCAATTACAACAATAATGGCAATTTGGTAATTAAAGTGTCCAAATCTAACAAGTATGAATCATAGGCAAATGTCTCTATAACTTGATGAATGAACTTATACAAGTAATCATGTAGCAAAATAGGTGTCAAAACTTCATAGATGATAGATCTACATGCAGACTTTAGGAAAATGCAAGAAATCCCTATCTTTAACGCATAAACAAGCCACCAATCCAATATACTCCCTTGGGTCCGTGTGAGAGATAACTACCACTCACCGAATCACCTAAACAACTCAAAAACAACCAACTCCAGATCTGGACAGCAAAGAAACAAGCTTGATCCGGAAAAATCTTGCTTCAACCGATGAAATCTCTCTTTGTTGGATGAAGATCTTCGACTTTGGCTCTCGAATCTTTGATCTTGATCTTCGATCTTGGATGGATGTTAGCACTATATTAGAGAGGAGAAAAGAAGTGAAGAAGTGTTGTAGTCGAGCTCTCAAAATGGCAGCACTTCGTCGCTTCAAAATCCGGTGCCAAAAAGTGAGCCAAACCCCTCTATTTATAGGCAGAATTCACCTTAAGTCGGTCACCCTTAGGTCGGTCACGACCTAACGACCTAGCATACCCAACGACCTAACGACCTAACGACCTAACCTTATGGCCGACCTAGCACTCAAGCCTTTAACGCAACTCAACGACTCAACCATGGTGCCGACCTAAGACCAGCTACACATGTACGTATACGCGAGTTAGCGACTTAACAGATATGCACGACTTACGACATAACCCTTGCCGACCTAACGACTCAACAGGACTCACGACTCAACACACTGCCGCATTGTTCCAAAGTCCTAAGTCGTATGACGACTCAACAAACATGTCGACTTAACTAACACACGACTCGTCACTAAGTCGTCTGGACAACTTAACATCCTAACGACTCACACGGCTTAGCTTCCCAACGACCTAACACTAACACCCTACGACTTACGACTTAACCTATTATCCTTAAGTCGCTAGCCTGTTAACCCTCAACCTCCTTGAGTCGTAACTCATTCAACCGACTCAAGCCATAACACTATCCCTTAGGTCGTCCAACCCAAGACTCGGTCATACTATAAGTCGTTTACTCCACTAAGTCGCTACCCTCTCTAACTCGCTACACCTTAACTTGGCCAACACCTTAAGTCGCTCAACACCACTAAGTCGTACAACCGACTTATCTCCTACACGACTCAAGCTATCACATCTAAACTGCTAGGTCGTAATCCCCTATGTCGTTCACGACTTAAAACCATCTACGACCTAACCAAGAGCCGATCTAAGGACCCTATGCAACCGAGTTAACTTCCTTATGAACCATCTTTTACACGACTTAGGCTATGGATGACACCACAACACTAATGACCTGTAAATTCTACGATTCATCGACACGTAAAATTACGGGTCGTTACATTCTCTCCCCCTTAGGAATTTCGCCCCCGAAATTCCAAACAAACAAAAGCATCCAAACTATTCCGCATGCCTACCATCCATAGAAACCAACAAACCATGCATCCAATTTCTAGCCTAGAATGCAGAATTCTAAGACTTACAACAAGTTACAAATTCATGAGATGTCACGACACCTTAGGGCCATACCTCGAAGAGTTCAGGATGAGTTGCCTTCATCCTCTCTTCCTCCTCCCATGTACAGTCGTCAACATCATCACTCCATTGTACCTTGAGCAACGAAATCGCCTTCCTCCTAAGCTGTTTCGTGTTGGTTTCAACAACACGAAGCGGCTTACGAGGTCTTGTAACAACTGGATCAACTTCCAAGTCTTCACAGCTATCAGCAGAAACCACCGTATTCGAGTCATGCACATACTTCCGTAGATAAGATACATGAAAAACATTGTGCACACCTGCCATCTTTTCCGGTAACTCCAATCTATAAGCGAGCTTTCCAATTCACTCGATAATCGAGAATGGTCCAACAAATCTCGGAGTCAATTTTCCTTTCTTCCCGAATCTAATAACATTCTTCAGAGGAGAAATCTTCACAAAAACCATATCACCTACGTCGAATTCCAAATCCTTACGACGATTATCGACATAACTTTTCTGACGATCTTGGGCTGCCTTCATTCGTCGCCGAATGATCTCCATACAATCCGTAGTTTGTCGAATCATCTCTGGCCCAAGTATTAACTTTTCTCCATTTTCCAACCAACATGTCGGAGAGTTACACGGTCTTCCATACAATGCTTCATACGGTGCCATACCAATGCTTGACTGGTAACTATTATTATATGCAAATTCCACCAAATGAAGATGATCTTCCCATGATCCCCCAAAGTCCAAAACACATGCTCTGAGAAGATCTTCCAAAACTCGGTTGACTCTCTCGGTCTGACCCTGTTTGGGGGTGATAAGCTGTACCCAAACACAACTCGGTTCCCAAAACTTCTTGGAAGCTCTTCCAAAATCCACTAGTGAACAATGGGTCTCGATCGCTCACTATACTCTTCGGAATACCATGAATCGAACTATCCACTTAACATACAACTCAGCCAATTTCGATGCAGTCCTAGTTGACCGAACAGGAATGAATCTTGCACTCTTAGTCAATCGATCTACAATGACCCAAATCCCTTCATTCCCTGCCCTGGTTCTAGGTAGACCATCGATAAAATCCATCGATATCTGCTCCCACTTCCATGTAGGAACCTTTAATGGCTGAAGCAACCCACTGGGCTTTTTCTGCTCGGCTTTTACCAACTGGCAGTTCATACACTTGGAAATAAAATTTCCAACATCCTTCTTCATACCTTCCCAGTAATAGGTTCTCTTCATATCCCGATACATCTTATTTCCACCTGGATGAATCGTCAACTTCGAGTGATGACTTTCCCTAAGAACTTCATCTCTCAATCCATCTATATCGGGAACAACTAGTCGTCCTTGTTTCCGAAGCCAACCCTCTCGATCGACTTCAAATCCTTTATCCTTTTCTGGATTCAATCCAGATTCCAAATCACGGATAATCTTGACAAGCTTATCCTCTCGCTTTTGGCTCTCGCCAATCCTTTCCATAAGAGTAGGTCTTATCGATAAGTTTGCCAACATCTCAGGTTCTAATTCACATCTAGGCCTGAAGTCAAATCCAGCCAAATACTCAAGACTCCTCCATTTCGAAAACATGGCTCCCAATCCTGCATGTCTTCGACTTAACGCATCGGCCACTGCGTTACCTTTTCCCGGAGTATAGGCTATATCAAAATCATATGATGCCAAAAACTCTAGCCACCTTTGCTGCCGAAGATTCAAATCCTTTTGGGAGAACAGATACTTCAACAACTTATGATCCGTAAACAACTCGAATCGAACTCCTAATAGATAATGTCTCCACATCTTCAGAGCAAAAACAATCGCCGCTAACTCCAAATCATGAGTCGGGTAATTCCTTTCATGCGGCTTCAGTTGTCGACTTGCATACGCAACAACTTTATCCTTTTGCATCAGTACTGCTCCAAGTCCAGTACCACATGCATCGGTGTAAACCACCATCTCATCATTCCCACTTGGAATAGTCAAAACAGGAGCACTTGTCAGTCGCTCTTTCAGGATTACGAAAGCTTGCTCACACTTAGCATCCCATCTGAACACTTGGTTCTTTTTCGTCAATCCTGCCAACGGTGCAGCTATCTTGGAAAAGTCTTTGATAAACCGACGATAATATCCTGCTAATCCAAGAAAACTTCTCACATCAGATGCATTCTTAGGTCTAATCCAATCCTGGATTGCTGCCACCGTAGCGGGATCAACCGCTATTCCATTTCCAGAAATAACATGGCCTAAGAACCTCACTTCACTCTTCCAGAAGTGACACTTTGAAAACTTAGCCTTCAGCTGATGTTTCCGCAAGATTTCCAAAACAATACACAAGTGCATCTTGTGCTCTTCTTCATCTCTGGAGTAAATCAAAATATCGTCCACGAACACAAGTACGAACTTGTTCAACTGATCTCTGAACACCCTATTCATAAGATCCACAAAATATGCTGGTGCATTAGTCAATCCAAACGGCATTACCAGGCACTCATAAAAACCGGATGGTGTCCTAAAAGCAGTCTTCGGCACACTATCCTTAGCCACTCTCAACTGGTGAAATCCCGTTGCCAAATCCATCTGAGAAAACACCTTAGCCTCGTGAAGCTGATCAAACAAGTCATCTATTCTCGGCAATGGATACTTGTTCTTCTTAGTCACCTTATTCAGCTCACGATAATCCACACACAACCTTAACGATCCATCCGCTTTGGTTGTGAACACAACTGGTGCAACCCATTCGGACACACTACGCCGAATGAATCCTTTCCGAAAAAGGTCATCAACCTGCACCTTCAGCTCTTGTTGTTCTCTAGGCGCCATCCGTCTAAGAGGCATCACAACTGGTCTGGCTCCCTCAACTAGATCGATACGAAACTCGATCTCCCTATGCGGCGGTAACCCTTTGACCTCGTCAAAGACGTCCTCAAATCCATTCACAACTGACATCGATGACAGTCCATCCCATGGAACAACCAGCGAATAAATGAAGCCCATGAAGACGCCTTCTTCATGCTTACATCGTATCACAACCTTTCGCCCTTCCACATTCCCGACTGTCACCTCCAGTTTCTCACAATCAACCTTTGCCGCATACTTCCTAAGCCAGTCCATACCCAAAATTATTCCGAACCCCGCAAAGTTCAGAACAAAGTAATCACAAACAAAAGAGCAATCATGACTCGACACAACTAGACCACGGCATACCATACACAAACAAGACGAACCCCCAACTGGATTAGTCACAACCAATGGTCTATCAACAATATCCGGTTCCAAACCCAACCGGCCTACAAGATCATCACAAACAAACGAATGCGATGCCCCAGTATCAAACAACACTCTAACTGGAACACCACAAATAGAAAGAGTACCTTGAACCACCACACTCTTCCCCTTCTCTTCAGCAGTATGAGCTTTAGAAGATGATGGAACAGCCCCCAAAGCATAAGCTTGCACAATCTACTTATCTTTCCTCGGTTCTGGACAGTCCTTCTTGATATGTCCCAGCTTATCACAGTTGTAACACTTTCCCGGCACCTTGGGATTCCTACAATCTTTGGAGAGATGGCCCTTTTGCTGACAGTTGTAGCACGTCACTTCGCCCTTCGGCTTCTTCTGGCCATCCTTACCCTTCTGTTGCTGTTGCTTCCTCTTCTTGTTTCCACCCTGCTGTGGCCTAAACCCTTCCTTGGTTACAGCAACAACGGATCCTTCCTTAGGAAACAAACTCTCATGCCGGAGAGCTTTCTCCACAAGCTTCTCAAATGGATCGTCCAAATGATCCACCAACTGTCTCCCAAGATAATAGTCCAAGCCTGTCACAAACTTCTCATTCTTCTGATAGGGAGATTCAATATACGATCGAGCATACTTGGACAAAGCTTCAAACTCAGAAACATACTCAAGAACTGGTCTCCCACCTTGCTTGAGCTCTACAAACTTCTTAAACAGAACAGATTTCTGAGCCGTAGAGATGAACTTAGCTTCAAATCTAACTTGGAATTGCTCCCAAGTAATCTCTTCCTCTGGAGTATCAATAGTGATAGAACCCCACCAATCAGCAGCCCTTCCCTGAAGCTGTCTCGATGCAAGCTTCCTCTTAGTTTCCTCGATTCCCAAGTCACCAAAAATCCTTCTACAGGCATCAATCCATCTCTGAACTTCTATGGTTGATTCTGTTCCCAAGAAAACCTTTCCTCCAAGAGCAGTATAGTCCTTACACAACTTAGCAAAATCCACTGGTCTTGGAGCTTGAACTTGAACTCCAACATCTACTGACGGTCCTGAAGTTGGTATCCTTCTCATGATCGAGGTCATCATAGCTTCGAACATTGCAGCATAGTCAGTAGCTCCCCTAGCAGCACGGCTTTCCCTAGCAGCTTGTCTCTCACTTCGACTCATCCTTAATATCTACAAAAAGGAATGATTTAGAACACCTTGAGAAACAACTACATAAGGAGTTCAAATCCTTCTAAACTACTATATTATATATATAGTAATCATCCATCAAACTACAATTACGTCTCTCATACGTAGTTACGTCAGCGAGCGTTGGCTAAAATCGATTAACAAAAGCTCTGATACCAAATGTGACGACGGCCCATGACTCCCGCACTAAAACAAGAGAATGGTGCGCTGAAAGGCGTGCCAGGCAGCCATGGACGATAGTCAGGGTAAGATAAAACAGAAACTCTATCGTACAACTCACAATGCATGGACAAAATACAATAGAGAAATATATGTATATAATGAAGCTCATAACAGAATATCATCATATAGACTTCATAAAGGTTCGATACAAGCATCTGAACAATCAATACATCAAGCCTCACTACATAACACTCAAAAACATATACAAGCAGTGGAACATCTAGTACATATAGTAAGAAAACTAATATGCTAGCCTCTAGCTCGTCTTCGTCATCAACAGCGTTGGTAGCCAAGAATAGCACCTGTCACCTACTACCTAGTCTGCTCATCCCAACATGGATGAACAGCCCAAGGTAATAAGAGTTGAACATAAAACCTTGAGTCAGACAACAGTCTTAGTGAGCAGTAAATTAACTATCAAACATACCAAAAGAGCATAAAGGATAAAAGGAATAGGAACTCAACCATCCCACTCCACCTCATTCTACAGTGATAGCCCCCAGACCCACTAAGCACAAACAAGCATGGCAAAGCAGACAATTTAAGTAAAGTAATTATCACTCGAGTCAAGGTCGATGTTTTCCAAGCACAAACCCCTAAGGCCTAAACCAAGATCAGATAAGTACCCAGAAAACACCGCTCTTGAGATCGAATGATGGTACAATCAAACATCCATGACTCTGGCTATCATTGCCTCGATATCATCGTTAGTTGAATGACCGCCAGTCAAGGGCTAATGGTAACCCCGGTTCTAGATAAACTCTGCACGTCATCGTGACCCGTGCCTAGGACTTACCTACTCTGCCCAGAGTACTCGACCACCTACCTGTAGTCTTTTGGGTGTCCCGACCACCTACCTATAGTCGTTTGGGCGTCCCATGTACCCTTGCTTTGAGTTTACTAGAACCTTCAACAACGATGAGATCCAAGCCTCCTAGTCATCCTCCTCGACGACTATTCCCATACTAGCCCAAGATACTTCTCGAGCAATCCATTATCAACCAACTCGAACCATCCCTCGAGTTATCAACATGCTTGGAATGATCCCTGCCTGGATTACGCCAAGACTACATCACATCATACTTCGCTTCATCGCATCATAGCAAATTCCCATCTCAACATCATGGTTTTCCTCATCGCATCATGGCAAAGTCCATCATCATCAAATCTATCCATATGAGCTTCCACATCCGCTTCATATGCCATAAGCAGCTTTCACCATTCAAAAGCCTTTCCACTTAACTTTTGAATTATCTTCGATCAACTTGTCCAAATCAACTACTAGCTAATTTGAAAAAATCAATCATAAACCAATCATTAATCCAAGCAATCAAACATTCAACAAGATCTAATAAGCAATTACAACAATAATGGCAATTTGGTAATTAAAGTGTCCAAATCTAACAAGTATGAATCATAGGCAAATGTCTCTATAACTTGATGAATAAACTTATACAAGTAATCATGTAGCAAAATAGGTGTCAAAACTTCATAGATGATAGATCTACATGCAGACTTTAGGAAAATGCAAGAAATCCCTATCTTTAACGCATAAACAAGCCACCAATCCAATATACTCCCTTGGGTCCGTGTGAGAGATAACTACCACTCACCGAATCACCTAAACAACTCAAAAACAACCAACTCCAGATCTGGACAGCAAAGAAACAAGCTTGATCCGGAAAAATCTTGCTTCAACCGATGAAATCTCTCTTTGTTGGATGAAGATCTTCGACTTTGGCTCTTGAATCTTTGATCTTGATCTTCGATCTTGGATGGATGTTAGCACTATATTAGAGAGGAGAAAAGAAGTGAAGAAGTGTTGTAGTCGAGCTCTCAAAATGGAAGCACTTCGTCGCTTCAAAATCCGGTACCAAAAAGTGAGCCAAACCCCTCTATTTATAGGCAGAATTCACCTTAAGTCGGTCACCCTTAGGTCGGTCACGACCTAACGACCTAGCATACCCAACGACCTAACGACCTAACCTTATGGCCGACCTAGCACTCAAGCCTTTAACGCGACTCAACGACTCAACCATGGTGCCGACCTAAGACCAGCTACACATGTACGTATACGCGAGTTAGCGACTTAACAAATATGCACGACTTACGACATAACCCTTTGCCGACCTAATGACTCAACAGGACTCACGACTCAACACACTGCCGCATTGTTCCAAAGTCCTAAGTCGTATGACGACTCAACAAACATGCCGACTTAACTAACACACGACTCATCACTAAGTCGTCTGGACAACTTAACATCCTAACGACTCACACGGCTTAGCTTCCCAACGACCTAACACTAACACCCTACGACTTACGACTTAACCTATTATCCTTAAGTCGCTAGCCTGTTAACCCTCAACCTCCTTGAGTCGTAACTCGTTCAACCGACTCAAGCCATAACACTATCCCTTAGGTCGTCCAACCCATGACTCGGTCATACTATAAGTCGTTTACTCCACTAAGTCGCTACCCTCTCTAACTCGCTACACCTTAACTTGGCCAACACCTTAAGTCGCTCAACACCACTAAGTCGTACAACCGACTTATCTCCTACACGACTCAAGCTATCACATCTAAACTGCTAGGTCGTAATCCCCTAAGTCGTTCACGACTTAAAACCATCTACGACCTAACCAAGAGCCGATCTAAGGACCCTATGCAACCGAGTTAACTTCCTTATGAACCATCTTTTACACGACTTAGGCTATGGATGACACCACAACACTAATAACCTGTAAATTCTACGATTCATCGACACGTAAAAATACGGGTCGTTACATCAATCCTTCTAGATATCTAGTGAGACCACGCCGCTTAGCGGAACATGTTTTCCTCTCCCTAGAATCCTAAATCCTTTATAAAACCATATATTATGCTTCTACATCCACAATGGTTTAAACGTACATTTTAAAATATTATGATGATATGCATACATATAAACATTTGGATTTCCCATCCTTGGTTTAAATTGACACCCTGTCATAATTATAGTTTATAGGGTCACTATTGACCTATCAGTTTTCATGGGTTTACTAATAACCTTTTTCATTACACATGGACACCCTGGCCTATTCCATAGTTTTCATGGGGTCATTAAGAACCTATAGGTAATTGCCAATTTACTTAATTAGTTCATGCATCCCCCTGAACCTATTAGGCATTCCCCTTATACTAGTTTTCATGGGTTGACTAGGAACCTACGGAATTATCGAGTAACTCAGTTCTCATAATAGTTTTCATGGGTTGACTAACCTATTGATGCTTTCCTTAACTTCTTTCTTATCCTAGTTTTCATGGGTTGACTAGGAACCTATTGAATAATGTCAATTCTTAATCTGGACATAGTTTTCATGGGTTCACTACAAAACAATTAGCCCCCTGCCAGTTGTCCTTAATACATTGTTTACATGGGTTTACTATGAACCTGTTAGTTATCTGCAATAACCATCTTATCATAGTTTTCATGATTTTACTATGAACCTATCTCATGGACAACTTCAAACTTTAAGCACCCTATATTTTTGATCTCCCTGACTCCTAGATGCAATTCTACTTATTCACGAGTTTAATGAATTTATATTCACTACTTGGTTAACTTAGTTGGTTCTTCCACCCCTTTTTATCCCCAAAATATAGTTATGGGTTTGCATGTGAATATATTTATATTTGAAGAAGCAAACATAACAATTTAGCGATACCACTCCTCTCGATTTAATGTCCTTGAAATACATTTCATCTAAAACATAGTTAATCCCTTTAACTTATATTTTTATCAAGGCAATGCTTCTTCAAGTTTACTTAAAGTTCTTTCTAAACTCCTCTATTTAGCCATGATTTTTCCTTTAAGATTTGAGTTTGGGGTTTTAAAACGTTTCAACACCTTTGAAACCTTTTCTTTCGATCTCATAGGATGACCTCCTTCGAAAGCCTAAAATCCATCTTTAAAACATAAGGCTCCTGCCTTTCAAATACTTTAAAACATCACTTTCGAAACCTTTCGATCATATGAAGGTATTACCATATAATTATAAAAGCATAGCTTCAAAACCATTTGAAGGTCTTTTTCGAAACCATTGAAGGTTTCCCTTCGAAACGATTGAAAGTCCCTCTTTCGAAAGCATTAGGTTTACACTTAAAACATCATTTTTGGGTCAAAGTAAACATAGGAGAAAGCATCTCTTTCGAAACTATTCTTTAATTCAAAAAGTATTAGGGAAGTTTGATGGTTTCGAAACTATCCTTTCAAAAGTAATAAAAAACCTGGGTAAAATAATTGAAGGTAAGCTTCGAAACCCCTTCCAAAACCATTTCCTTGGAAACCCCTAACCTCTTTCAAAAGCATTAAGAAGTAGCTTGTATTTATGAAACAACTGAACCTTTTGACAACATTGATGCCTTTAATGCCATTGGAAGGTCACCAATTCAAAGAAAGGTTTCAACTTCGTCCAAATTACCCCTTCCAAAAGCTTTAAACAAAATCCAAGTAACTCCTTCGGAAGCTACTTCATTAAAACATAGGCGGTGACTCTCTTTCAAAAGCCTCTTTGAAATACTCTTTCGAAACCATTGGTTTTGACTACTTCAAAACCCATTTATAAACAGGCAACCACTTTTTTAAAACAAAATAGACAAAGGAACCAACCGCCTTCGAAAGCTACCTTTCGACACCCTACCTTCCGTCTTCCTCCAATCCACTACGTACCATCGAAATGATACCATATGTTTTGGTTTACTGGTTTCGACCGAGAAGGTTTCGACTAGGTTGGAGGCAGAAGGTCTGAGTTGGAGGGACCTTCTAAAGAAGGTGGAGCCCCTTTTTTTGAGCAAAAAGGCTGTTTTTCCTAATAAAGTAAACTTTTTGTAACTAACTTGCCCACTTGTAAACACATAATTGGTTACATTAAACTTTCAAATTACTTTACTAAAATTTTCTACATTTTCTCATATCTAAAAATATGCTAACTTTTAACTATAAAACCCTCCCTATTAACAAAACAGTTAAATCATTTAGGTCCTCCTTTCAAAATAATTTAATTTCCATACTAAATCACTTGGTGAAAGTTCCAAAAAATTCCAGATATTCATTTTAATCGTATTATCCAACATATCAAAATTTCAGACCCAAATTCTCATTACATTTTCCAAAATAAATTAAAAAACCCAAATAACCATATTTTCCTTTGAAAATTCATAACTAATTCTCCACGGCTTGGAAAATTATAAAAATTGATACCCAATTCTAAAATTATGTTTTACATAACATATAATTTTTCTATGGCATTTAAAAATCATTTAACTTCGGTTTTACCCTAAAACTGTGTATATCTCCATTTAGACCAACTTGTTTAAACCACATAAACCATAAACTAAGCATATCATCATTCAATAAATCATAAAAACGAATTGATCCCTTAAATCCAAAACGATATGATTATAAATCCAAAAATAGAGATGTAGTGATTATTATTCACCTTAGATTGGACAAGGAAATTAATAATAGATTTAGATTGATTTCATCTAGCTTGGTCCTAAGCTTTAAATTGATTTTCTCTTCTTTGCTATCTTCTTAATGGCCGACTCACTTCTTTCTTATGGTTAAAATTTGACATGTGATAAAATGAACGTGTATGGCCTAAAGAAAATGGTATAGGTGTGGAGAATGTGGGCAGGAATTACCCTAATGCTCTTATATTTATTTTAGCTAACATTTAACCATTTATAAGTTCATTCGATTTAAATAAGTACGACCACTTAGTTTATTAATCAACCTCAATCTCCTTATTTACATTATTCTACTTAATTTATTCTATTAAATCTTCTGAATAATGTCAAAATAAATTAGTGGTGTTATATTATATCTGAAATATTGGCAACACTTTTAGAAAGGAAAATTAGCAACCAATTATATTTTGACAAACAAGGTAGGTTAGTGGAAAAGATTAATTTAAAAAGCTAAAAATCAGTTTAAACCTGCATTTTACATGTTTCGCCACTTTCAGCACCTTGCTTTCGACCCAGTACTTCCGCCTCCATCTCCCACGAAAGCAATGCGCCTGGTATCAATACTTGGTATGTGCTGAATTGGACTAAGGCAGAAGGTATGAAGTCGAAACAAGGGTTCCGAAGAAGGTCAAAGCCTTGCTTTGGTTTTAAATGAAAATATGCCTACTTTGTGCATTAGATAGCTTTCGACTTGCTTAAAATGTTTTAAAGAAATGGTTGCACCTTTTGTTTTAAGTAAATGCTTTCACCTGGGTCGAAACACCTTGTTGCCACCTTTTTCCTTTCGATGCAGCGCATTTAAAAGGTCCTTTTGTTTTAAAATCCAAGCCGCTTCTCCCTTGTTTTCGAAGGGGATGGTTTGGGCACCATCACTTCTTTTACTTAGGAAATAGCTTTCGAAAGTGTTGCTTTCGACCCTGTTGAGATTTTATAAGATAAACCCAAAGGTTTCGAATAACCTAGTTTTGAATGGTTTCGAAAGTTTTCTACATGTTTTACTTGAACCCAAATTCTTTCTAAAGGTTTGATGTTTGTAGAGGATTTTAATACTTTCGAAAGGTCTAAATGAAGGTTTCGAAGGGGTGGTTCCCCGATAGTTTTGAAAGGTATAAAAGAAAAGTTTCTAATGTTTTCAAAAGGCAATGCTAAGTATTTAAAGATAGGATGTATATGGTTTTAAAGTTTTCGAAGGTGATATTTTTCAATAATTTCAAAAGGTTGATTATGAATGGTTTCGAAAGGTATGTTTTTTCCTTTCAGTCTAAGGTTTTACTTGATCGAAAGGGGTACTTTCAATGGGTTTGAAAGGGGTACTTTCAAAGGTTTAAATGTTTTCATCAACAAAGTTTGATGCGAAGTATATATAACATGGAATGGTGATTTGAGTAAAGCATAGAGTATATATTCCTTGTTCAAATAATGATTTAAAGGTTTAAATCAATTTGAAAAAAATGGTTATCAAGGAAAATTTATGGGTAGTTAACCCTAAGTAAAATGAATTAGATATTAGAATACCAGATGAGACTGGTATAGGGTCGCGTCCTATGCATTAGCTTTTTCCCCCTAGCTAATTTATTCCAAAATTCCAGTATGTAGGGCTTTGTCACAGGTAAGACTAAAATGATGTTACACACAAAATGGAATATTTATATACAAAGATAGGTTATTGGTGAGCCCGTAAATCCACTAGGATCAGTGACCCTGGAGAAGGAAGTTAGGGAAAGGCCATCCAGAAAAGGAGTATCTAATAGAAGTTAGATTATTTGTTTATGTTGACCGGTAGGCCTGAGTCAGCCAAAGGTTAGTAGCTAGCCAAACAAAATTACAATTTTCGGATAGATGGTCCATTTGTTATCTGATTTATATGCTTTCAAGATATTAATATTATAGATTTAACAAATTTTGGTTATAAGGTTAAGATTTGCAAAAGATATGTTTTAAAAGGATATTAGTGAAGGGAAACTGGTTCCGCTAAGCGGCGTTGTCTCACTTAGCATCAAATAATCGAGATGAATAGTACTATTCACAGTGACTTGAAGTTTATGTTTTTCCCCTTAAACTCTCGGGTGCTCAAATTTATTTGAGTAGTCTGAGGGTTGAGGATTTACAGGTTTTAGTGGGTTGAAGAATAAAGCTTCCAAAGACGAGCAGGAGGCTGATGGCTAGCTATGTAGGAGTTGTTTTGTTTATCTTATTCCGCTGTGTTGAAATTAGTCAGTTAGGACTATTTGGTACTTTGGTCAACCAATGGGGCATCTTTATATATCGCTCTTGGCGTATTTTGTATATGTAATGGAATATGAAACATGTTTTGTGTGATGTAAAGAGAAAAGTTGTTTTTGGAATCTATGATTTTATTTTATGTTCATATGCTTCTGATATTATGGATACTATTAACAATACTGTATTTGGTCACTGGAAGTTAATGCTATGGATGACTGGCGCATCTGTATCACTTAACTTGCCTCCAGATAGGGGATGTTACAACATATCTCCAAGCACCACTTTTTTCCTTTCTACTAAGCTATTGGTCTTGAGTATGGCCTATCTAAAGAAAATATCCTTGTCTACTTCAGATTTGGACAATCCTTCTTCTTGTGGCTCGGCTTATCATAATTGAAGCACTTGACTTTTGCAATCCCAGCTGACTGTGGAAATTTTGACACACAGTGTCCCTTTTGTCCATAATTTTAATAAGTAATTTTTAAAATATCCATTCTTACACCTCCCTATTAAGCCTTTCCTCTCGGCCGCCGCTTCTTTTCCCCTTCTAGCATGGAGAAAACCTCGTCTTATGTTCCACTTTTGGCTTTACCTCTACCCTCCTCTCCTCTTAGTACATGTACCTTACCTTCAAGTCATATCCATAATAAACTCTAAAGGAGATGCTAAGTGTTTCATCATCTTATGATTCAAGCCTTGCTTCACCCACTGAATAAACTTCTTGTTCTTCTTTAGGGAGGTGTAATCAACTCTTGGCCCCAACTCGTCGAGGCGATAAACTTTGGAATATATACTTCCACAGAGTGATCTCCTTGGTAAGATCAATGAACTCTCTTAACAACACACTTCTCTGATACTCGAAAATGTACTGGGATTTGAATCTTTCCCTGAGCTGCTTCCAAATGATTTTCTCTTTAGGAGTTCCTACAGTCACTATCTCCTATCAATCCATAGCGAATTCATGCAACTGGCTTGAAGTGCATTCTCTTCTATACATTATTTATCCCCAAATCCTTGAAGATATGCTCATTAAACTTGAACAATTCAACACTTCTATTACTGGCTCTCTCCCAGTAAATATCTTGCCTCCTTGGCTATAGTAGTCATAATTCAGCTTCGAAAAATCCTCTCTCTTAGAACCAGTCTTGGCTTAACTTCTTTTGACATATTCTTCCTCATCATTTGCACCATAAACTGCCAAAATAATTTTTTTACATCCATTCCCATGATAGGTGGGATAACTTCATTTACTTCTACCCGAGGCACATCCCAACTATTATTTTCGATAGTTTGCATGCTATCACTCTTCCTCCAATCATTAGTTCGTCCTATTTTAACCCTTCCACTGTTTATTTCCCTTTCTACTAAGAAAGTTTTCATTAGAGCCGAAAGGAAGAAAGTGATTTAGCAATAGAAAATCCCTGTTAGAACTTATTTATACTTCAATGTAGAAAAATACAAGTATGTCATGTATTAGTGTATACCAGTAACGCCCCGAAAATTCCGCAAAAATTTAATAAAAAAATTAAATTTCTATAAAACAAGGGCTAAAATGAAATTTTCAAAAAAGTTCGAATTTGGATACAAAACTTGCAGCATTGCGTTTATAGCTGTTTTATGGACAAGTTTCATCTATGAAACTTCAAAATCAGAGTTAGGACGAAGAAGTTATGGAAGTATGAAAATTTAAAAATATAATAAACTTAAAATAAAAATTTGCCAAAATTTGTACCATAAGCAATAGATGCTAGGGGGTGATGGTCGACCGATAGCGGTCGACCATTGGCTATGGGTGGTCGACCATTCACATTGAAAGTCGAGGATTCTGGCGCAATGACTGAACAGGTAAGATCAACTGAATTATTTTTCATTATGCCTAAGTTTTTGATGTGCATACGAGATGATAGCAAAAATTCTCTAAGCAAATCCAACCCTCTAAAGTGGTCCCTTACTCTATAAATTAACACCCAAGCTAACCCTAAATTCATTATAAAGTTTATAACCTATCGAAACTCTGCTAAAATTCTTTGTCTCCACTTATAAACTCTCTTTTAAAAATAAATTAATAATCAAATCAAAAAGGCATGATAAAATCATATCTAGGAGAAGGTGAGCCAGATGGCAACGATTCACTAGCAAGATGTGAAGTTAGAGCTAGGATCTAAGGTGAGTGAATAAGATGATTATTACAATTGAATTTATTCTATTCTATCTGATCTTGGATGTAGGAATTTAAACTATAAACCCTAATTCTTACATCGAATTGCTAAACCTGAAATCTAAATTAAAAACTGGGACTAATATCTATTTTCTACTCTCATTTATGTCTAAGTTAAAACCATTTTCTTACTAAATTGGAACCCTATAAAATTGGTTATCTTTGAAGTAACATAGTATAAGTAACCTGTTAAAAATCTATACATTTTAAACCAATGGAAATTGGGTATAATCTCAAAGGAAAACTGGTCACTATAAATTTCCCATGTTTTACTGCATGTGACTAATAAATATAATTAACAATAATTAAAAATCAAATCAGAAAATAAAGAAAACCCTAATTTTTATTTTGCGATCGGTCGACCACTGACCAGAGCTGTCCGCCGCAAGTAGTCGATCGATAGGGTGTAGATGTCGACCGATTGAGACCCAAATTATGGAATTCGAACCTCAACCTAACTCCTAGGTTAGTAATAAAATTATTAAATGTATAAGTTTTATGAATAGCCTTATTATATGCATACGTGTGCTTGTTAGAGATAGTATGGAATATAGTTCCCTATGAGATGATGCTAGGACATTGTAATGGTGGATAAATGCGCTTTACCAAATGGGGATTGATTATTCAACTCGGGCGATTTTTATTGTAAATGAACTCACAAGAGGTTCTATGATGGACACGCATCAGTTTACTACTGCCTGATGAAGTGTATGGGCTTGGCATAATAGGATTTCTTGGTATGTACGATTCTGACATGGCATGATACTGTATGCTAGATGGAGCCAGCACATGCAATAAGAGGTGTATGCTATGTTCGAGAGGTGGATATGGATGTAGACGATGAGATACCCTAGCGAGTCGGCATTTCGGGTTCCCCTTCCATGTGTAGTTGGGTTACGTGTAGTCGTAGTTATAGGAAATTTGTTCCTATATAGCCTAGTGGTGGTGTTTCCATGTCCAGTTGCTTAGTGGTGGTGTTCTATATCGAGTAGCTCTAAGAGCGGTAGCCGATCGTTATTTATTGAGGTTCAATTCATAGTTCGATCTTTGTAGTAGCCTATATAAATTGTAGCATGTGTGTGTGTTGGATAAAAACCCTTAAGCATTGCACCCTAGGAATGCATGGGCTATTGTGGAATACCCTAGGTCACTTAAAGTAGAATTAA
Source organism: Allium cepa (assembly GCA_030765085.1). NCBI lineage: Eukaryota > Viridiplantae > Streptophyta > Magnoliopsida > Asparagales > Amaryllidaceae > Allium > Allium cepa. The sequence goes on along the minus strand of CM060928.1, from coordinate 487,766,033 downwards.
AGTAAATTGCACCTGATTATCATATATTAAACTTGTACTCATTCACAAGATTTTGTCAAACTAACCCTTTTTCCTTTCCTTTTTCTCTACCACAGGTGGAAAGGGCAATAGATGATTGGCCCATTCTTCGCATGTGGAGTGGTGAGCCCATCATTGGAGTTGCTTGTCATTATATTTACTCTCCATGTATCTATTTATCTTATCAATGTTTTGTATTTTTTTATCAGACTTGGAGTGATATTTTCTATGTACCCTGTATTTGACTATTTATTGATATTCTAAGACCGTGTTTAGGGATATTTTCGAAGATGGATATTATTTTGTATTCTATGTTTTGTTCCTTCCGCTATGAGTTCTGAAAATGCAGTATATCTTAGATTGTACTTGTTGTGTTAGTCTCTGTAATGTTATAAATCCTGATAGCTCGTATTTCTCGATATGACGCAGGTCCGAAAGTCACAATAGACTTTGGATCGGTATATCAGGAGGTGCAAGCTTTTACATTAGTATCTAGGCATTGATTCAAGGTTCCTTAAGAATTATGATTGTACTGAGGGAACTTACTTGAAATGTTTTTGAAAAAAATGATTTTTCAAAAGGTTTTGCAATTTTTTTTTCCAAAAGTTTCAAAAATAGGCTTTAAAAATATATATGTATATATAGATTAAGGTTTTCAAAAAGCTTTCAATGATTTTATACATATCATAATATATGTTGCTCGTTCCTATGCTATCTTTAATTCGTGCCCATGTTATATCTTATTTATGCCTATACTACATGTGAAAAGTTGTGTAACGACCCTAGATTTTAATTTAATTTAAATTGATAATTAAATGAAATTTTGAATAAAAAATTTATAAAATTAATTATAAATGGAAGCGAGTTTCCCCGATTCAAATAGAAAATATGTAAAGTCATATGGATTTGAAAATTTGTATACATGTGAATATATATGTATATATTGGATTTTAAATAAATTCTTAAATAAATGATTTTGAAAAATAAATAATATACTTTGGACGCAAGTATAAAAATAAATAAATAAATTGATTTAAAAATTTATAAATGATGATAATTTGAGTTATATAAAATATATGTGTATATATAGAGAAATATAAAACAATAATTTTTAAAGAAAAATTTATGATAATTATTTAAACTAAAAATAGAAGTAAATTTAAAATGCAAGAATAAAGCAAATACATTTAAGTAAGCAAAATAAAAGTATATATTTTTACATAAATAAACAAATGCATAAAAAAAAAGAAACAAAATAGAATATATTGGTACCTATATAAGTTAAAGTTATAACCAATAACAAAACAAATCAAACATAATAAATGCAAACAAATATAAAAGTTTTAGTATGAACAAGCAAAGTATAAAATATAAATCTATGTATGCACACTTAAACAATACAAGGCAAATTAATATAACATGTAGACCTGGAAAGAAAATAAAGTATAAAATAAACATAAACCAAGTAAACAAAAAATACATACAAGTATGTACACTTGTAAAAGAATACCTAAAACCTGAAAACAAGTATGCAGGCAAGTAAAGGAATCAACAAGTACAACAAAATATTATCACTTGTACAGCTGAAATGGAGTATGGAGAGGAAAGTATACAAGGCAATAAATGCCATACATCTCAGCATTTAATGCAAGCATACCAAGCCATGCTTATTATACAAAGATATCACACTGTATAAGTTTATCACCCTGTAACTTGCTTCCATATATCAGCCCCATATGCAAAAAGAAAAAAAAAATGAATGAAGTAAACAAAACTAAAACAAAACATAACAATACAAATCAACTCAGCAATGCAAAGATTCAAGATTTAGTTTTAAGGTTAAACAAGGCAACCTGGAACTCCAAGCAAATAAGGCTCAACTCAGTTTAAACATTAATTAATGAAAACCAGAGAAGATCTCAGTAAGCAAAAATACAAGCTCCAGTTTGAAAGCTCGTCCTCTGCCTTCATCCAACAGGTGAGCAACTTTAAGTTTTAAAACCAGTTCTTGAATTCAATGCTGTGAATCTGTGAGTAACTCCTTTTCTAAAATGCCTAAGTATATTCATTTAGGGTTGCATGCTAGTTTGACTGAATGAAGTTTAAATTGGGTGTATATCTGTGATAATGCCTGTAATTCATTTTTCTTCTAAGCAAGACTACAAATCATTTTCAAAGAAAAATAAATAAATAAGCAAAGGCATTACAGTTTTCATTTTCAAAACTGTTACAATCAAATAACTGCTCTGTTTCTAAAAGGTGAGTAACAACATATATAAGTTCAATCAAGTTGCTTGATTTTATCTGATTGAGTTTGTGATGTGAATATATATATAAGTGCCTGTTTCTATATGTATGTGTACTGTAGGAATGAGATGTGTTTGGTCTCTGTTTCTCTGATGCTTAATTCTAGGCTCAAAAGTAAATCAAAAATTACTTGCTCTTAATCCAAGTTTTGTTAAGATCGAAATGTTGAACAAAATATGTTAGTTACATCATAGTTTTAGGTTTAAAAATTTGTTGGGTTAAACTAAATTGTTTTGCCTTTGGAAAAATATAAAATAACAGTGAAACTTAAACAAAGTTAAAAATCAATTATCATGTTTGATGGATTCAGGTTTAAGAATCAAATACTGAAATCAAAATTTGATTTTTAAAACTAAAATGGGAATTTTTAGTGGAGAGTGCAATGTGCATTTCTGTGTTGTACAGAAATGGGATTTTTGGGTATATCTGCAGTTCTTTGAACCTGGGGAGGTCGGAATTTGTTCGGTGGTTAGAGGAGGGATCATTGAAGCTAGGAAAAATATTGGATCAAGAATTTAAGCTATGTGGATTTTGGGATTTGGATTTAAAATCTGTAAACCTAATTTTTAGCTATGATGGAATTTTGATCACCTCGGCCTCAATGATGGATCGAGTGTTTTGATACTTCGGGTGGTAGAAGTTTGGGTGATGTCGAAGTCGAGGCCGGAGGTGGAAGCTCGCTGATGGTCGGCACGGCGTGGACGAGGCGATGTTGACAGGTTTGGGGTGTTGAAGCTAGCGTGTTTCCAGGTTTGGAAATTTAACTCGATTTTGATTCGTGTTGTCGTGATGGGTGCTGGGTGATGGATTGAGTTGAGGGGGTCAACGATGACTAGATGGCGATGGAAGTGGTGGCCAGGACATCGGCGGTGGATGGTGCAGGTACGCACGTGTTTGCGTGTATCAGTGATTATGTTTGGGTGGTTATAGTTGGGAAGATGAAGATAACTCGAAGGAAATATCGAGTAATATTGATTTTGGCTCGAGTCTTAACTCGAGTGCATTCAGTTGTGCGCCGGGTCAGATCAACACTTAAATAAAATTTTGAAAAAAATACTCACACGGGTTGGTTTGGGGAAAAACTCGAAGCACTCAGGCATTTTTCTCGGGTAACTCTCGAAGTAAAGAGGTAGGCGACTCGAAGTAGTGTGCTGTCTTGAGTTTGTTAGTTCCAGGCATTTTAAAAACAGAGGCCTGTTCTTCTGTTTGAATTCAAGCCTGGGTTTGTTAAATTAAGTAAGACTTAAACTTAAGTTTAAATCGAGATTTTAAAACCTGGACTAAAAGTGAAATTTAAATACAAGTTGAAATAAATTCAGTTTTAAATCTGAAGGTGTTTTAAACAAGTTTAAATTCAATTTAAATTTGGTTAAAGTTCTAAATGGTAAATTATTTTGAATCTTATATTCAAAATGTGATTTAAATTTAAATTTAAAAAGGGTAATGTTCTACACATTAATATGTATTTAATCATTAATAAAGAAATAAATAAATTACCTTAGAGATAATTAAGGTATTAAATGATTCGATTAAATAAGATAATTAAGGAATGATTTATTTATCGAATTTATAAATTAATGATTTAGATTAATTTATAATTAGAGATTAATTTAAATGTAATTAATAAATTTTATTAGTTAATGAAGATAATTAACTAGGAATTATTAAGTAATTAAATTAATGTGATTAATTTTGATGATTTATTAGATTAAATTAATTAAGATAATCAATTGTAAATTGTTAATTACTTAACGAAAGAAATTAAGGGGTTAATTACTAATTGTAATTAAACTTGAATATTTTGATTAAATTAATGATAAAGATAAATTGGTAATTCATGATTTGTTATTTTGAGATGATTGCTTAATGATAAGTAATTAAAGAGTAAATTTCTTGAAATAATGAATTAAGAAGTAAATTAATTATATAATTGGTTCAAGAGTCGATTTAATTAATATGATTGATTAAGAATAATTTAATTAATTAAAGTGTTTGATAAATTAGTTTATATCAAATGATTTGAATTAAGAAACCAGAATGGGATGATAAATTCATAAGTAATTTAATTTTATTTACTTGGAAATAAATTGAATTAATTAGGATTAAAACAATTAATTAATCCTGCTTATAAATGATTATTAAATGCTTGACCTTACTTATGAATGATTGTATTGTATGAGATATCTTGAATTGATTGTCCTATCTGATCTGTGATATTTTGTTCTATGGATTGAGCTGTGTATGATTCATTCATTTATTTATATTTGTATATTATCTGTGAATGGATGATGAGCGTTATAGTTATATCGCTTATCAACTATATTCCTGTATTCTGATCTGTGATGATTGTATGATGTTGCACTACTGTGTATAACCCCTGGACCACACCATACACACACAAATATGGATTTCACGAGGAAATCGATTAAGTCGCAGATTTTTGAAATAGTTAAATTTGAATTTTTAAATTCAAATGTTTTGGAAATGGAATCGGAATAAATGTGAAAAGCTTTTAGAATGAAATTTCAAAATAAAAATTTATTATTTTTAAATTACTTGATTAAGTTTTGGAATTTAAATAATTTGATTTAAATTTAAATTCAATACTTGAAATTGAATTCTATGATTTGAAATTAGGGATTAAAGATGTTATATTGGTTATATAAGGATTAAACCACTTTTAAGTATTATTTTTGGGAATTTGAATTTAACCCAAGGACTTCAACACATATAAATGAATCAGATTTCCAAAATGAAAACTGTTGTTTTCAAATGATAAACACTTTTAGATAAGAACTGAGATTCCAGTTAATTAGGGGAATTTCAAGATTGAATAGAGAAATGATTTTCCTAAGTTATGAATGAATTCTTTTTGAAAGCTATGAATTAAATATGTTTATTTTTAACAGATTTAAATTGATTATTTGTTTAAATCAAATTGAAATGAAATTGTTTCGAAGGCTATAAGTTAAATCTTTGATTTAAAGATTTAACGAGTTAATCAAATTGAAATGAAAATTGATTTGGAAAATCTGTAAATGAATCTTTTGTTTAAAAGATTAAAATGTGAAAATCGTTTAAACCGTTAAAGGTTGTGAAAATGAATCTTTTTGTTTAAAGATTGAAAATGGTAATTTGTTAAGCCATTTGAAGAAAAGTTTTGAATTATTAAGTTGTGACTTAATTGAAATCCCATTATCCATTTGTTTTTGAAATATCGTGCTCACTATTCGGTTTAGCCGGGAAAGGACCTTTGTGTCGTATAACCCATTCCGAATATGTGATTCGACGTTATGGATAGCATTTGAAGACCGGTGATGAAGACCGGGTATTTGCGAAAGCGATAGGATGACCTATCGATTGTCTCTGCACTGGGTAGCTCCTGGTATAGAGATTCCCTAAGTGATGGGAAATTCGATCGGGATTGTGGATATCCGGATTGCAAGGACTTCTTTGGAAGTGCCTTCGGTTCTGTTCGAGCCCGGAACAGACTTGTATGGACTGTATGTCTGACATTACAAGTTGAGATATAAAGCCGATTTCTTTCAAATATATTTCTGTTGGTGGCGGAGAATTTATTCTCTTAGCTTAACACCCTTCTCTGAGACGTACGAGCTCAGAGGTTATATAGTTGAAGTTATCAGCGATATATTCCCAATTTGGTAATGTGACATGCTGAGTGTTGCTGTGAAATGATCATTGTGTTGATTATTTATGATAGGATCATTTGTTTGATCGTCTATCTTGGTGATCATTTCTATGATCATTTGTTGACCCAAAGCATGGCTTTTGTATAAAGTATGTTTTTGTGGACGTGACTTCGTCGAGCCTCACACCCCGAAATGGTCAAAACAGGAAAGATGCGGCAAGGTTATGAGGGGTAGCTCCCTTTAGGGTATGTGCATTTCCTTCTGGATAGAGGTGGTATCATGGTATGGAGCCCAGATATTTAACCTATGTGGTTACTGCGAATTTATTACTTTGTGATTGTTGGTTATCGGGATCCCGTGAGAAAGGTCGTTTACGATCGGGGAATGGCGTGCTCGTGTCAGTAGTTACCCAGTTAGGGGTAACCCGGCCTTGTGTTGGTAGAGTTCCGGTTTGGTTCTCGGGAACGTCCTTCCAGAGGCGTTCTCATGTGGCAATGGGAAGTTCCTTGGCCTGACCATTTGTTGGAAATCCAAAGAAACAATACGAGACTTGTACAGTATTAGTTGTAGAACCTGCCATCTAATATGGTAGCTATAGTAAGCATAATATAATGGTACCTATGCTGGCTAAGATTTATATTCTACTTTCAAAATGAATTTTTCCTACACTATGCACTTATAATAATATCAAATGTTTCTTTTTAATGCGTATCAAGCATCTTTGACTAACATAAGAAGAAATCTCCTCCATGTCTGCGTTTGCATTGTGTGTGTGGCGGGAGGTCTTATGGTAGTCTCATTTTTAAAAAGCATTGCGAATTGACTTTGAAAATCTTTTGTTGAATGTTTTAAAAGATAAACTGTTTTTGTTGCTTACGCCAGTCCCACGACTGATCCGGAGTTTATTGTTTCTTTCCTAAACTCTGGATGCTCATTATTTTCTACACGAGCAGTCTAGAGTTGGGTTTTTCGGATAGTCAGATTAGTAGGTTATCTGGAGTTGGTTCAGTCTTTGGATCGCACCAGTCTTGTTAAGCTTGGTGCATCGTTATTGGGAGTTCGAGCTATTGCTGGATTGATTCTTGGAAATGGAGTTACAGTTCTCGGAGTTCTCTTTTGAAGACTACCTTAGAGTTATATTGTTCCGATGCTAGTTGTCATCTATTTTCTTTTCCGCTGCTATTTTATTGTATCATATCTCTGATGTATATTGATATCTATTGGATCATCTATTGTATCAGATATTGTATCAAAACTGTATATCAATGTATTATTCTTTTATTCCGCTGTATTGTTTACTTAATGTTGTTATAAGCTCCGGCGAATCGGATTTGAACGGTCGAATCTACGGCATTCGAATACGATATGAAGTATGGATGTCGATTTTTGAGCGGGCAAAAAATCCGTAAACGTTACATTTGGTATCAGAGCTAAGGGTTGAACTTTAGCTCAGGAGTGTAACACATTAAGTAACTCATTAGAGATAGGATGAAGTAAATCCCAGAATGAGTAATCCTTAAGATATCCGTTTTAATTCCTCAGTAAATTCTCTTACTATCCACTGATAGTGAGTATGAGTGCAAGAAGAGAACGAGATAGGGGACAGGGAAATACGACTATAATTAGTCAAAACTCTATAACAACAGTGGAAATAACTTTCTCTATCAATTTTCTTTGATTCGTTTCCAAATTCTTTTGATTTCTTCGTACCAGCTACAAGAAGAAGTTTCGGTGCGGTGATGCTCTACGAATCGTTGTAGAGAATTCTTACTTCGTATCTTCATCGATTTCTTATCAGTTTTTCGTTTTAAACTATAATGAATTTGAAATTTGAAATTGAAAATTTAAATAAATTGGAAATTTTAAATTGAGTTAAAATTGATTAATAGAATATGAAGAATGATTAGAATTGTATCGATAAAATGATTTTGTTTAAAACCAAAATTTGAAATTTTATTATAATTTCTTGTATCTATTATTGATGTTCTGATTTGGTGAGCCAAATGCAGAATTGATATCCAGCTTGATTTGAAAAAAATATTTCTCTATCTAGCTATCTCTGTGTTGTTTTCGTGCCTGCGAATTTCGAGGACGAAATTCTTTTAAGGGGGGAAGTTTGTAACGACCCTAGACTTTAATTTAATTTAAATTGATAATTAAATGAAATTTTGAATAAAAAATTTATAAAATTAATTATAAATGGAAGCGAGTTTCCCCGATTCAAATAGAAAATATGTAAAGTCATATGGATTTGAAAATTTGTATATATGTGAATATATATGTATATATTGGATTTTAAATAAATTCTTAAATAAATGATTTTGAAAAATAAATAATATACTTAGGACGCAAGTATAAAAATAAATAAATAAATTGATTTAAAAATTTATAAATGATGATAATTTGAGTTATATAAAATATATGTGTATATATAGAGAAATATAAAACAATAATTTTTAAAGAAAAATTTATGATAATTATTTAAACTAAAAATAGAAGTAAATTTATAATGCAAGAATAAAGCAAATACATTTAAGTAAGCAAAATAAAAGTATATATTTTTACATAAATAAACAAATGCATTAAAAAAAAGAAACAAAATAGAATATATTGGTACCTATATAAGTTAAAGTTATAACCAATAACAAAACAAATCAAACATAATAAATGCAAACAAATATAAAAGTTTTAGTATGAACAAGCAAAGTATAAAATATAAATCTATGTATGCACACTTAAACAATACAAGGCAAATTAATATAACATGTAGACCTGGAAAGAAAATAAAGTACAAAATAAACATAAACCAAGTAAACAAAAAATACATACAAGTATGTACACTTGTAAAAGAATACCTAAAACCTGGAAACAAGTATGCAGGCAAGTAAAGGAATCAACAAGTACAACAAAATATTATCACTTGTACAGCTGAAATGGAGTATGGAGAGGAAAGTATACAAGGCAATAAATTCCATACATCTCAGCATTTAATGCAAGCATACCAAGCCATGCTTATTATACAAAGATATCAAACTGTATAAGTTTATCACCCTGTAACTTGCTTCCATATATCAGCCCCATATGCAAAAAGAAAAAAAAAATGAATGAAGTAAACAAAACTAAAACAAAACATAACAATACAAATCAACTCAGCAATGCAAAGATTCAAGATTTAGTTTTAAGGTGAAACAAGGCAACCTGGAACTCCAAACAAATAAGGCTCAACTCAGTTTAAACATTAATTAATGAAAACCAGAGAAGATCTCAGTAAGAAAAAATACAAGCTCCAGTTTGAAAGCTCGTCCTCTGCCTTCATCCAACAGGTGAGCAACTTTAAGTTTTAAAACCAGTTCTTGAATTCAATGCTGTGAATCTGTGAGTAACTCCTTTTCTAAAATGCCTAAGTATATTCATTTAGGGTTGCATGCTAGTTTGACTGAATGAAGTTTAAATTGGGTGTATATCTGTGATAATGCCTGTAATTCATTTTTCTTCTAAGCAAGACTACAAATCATTTTCAAAGAAAAATAAATAAATAAGCAAAGGCATTACAGTTTTCATTTTCAAAACTGTTACAATCAAATAACTGCTCTATTTCTAAAAGGTGAGTAACAACATATATAAGTTCAATCAAGTTGCTTGATTTTATCTGATTGAGTTTGTGATGTGAATATATATATAAGTGCCTGTTTCTATATGTATGTGTACTGTAGGAATGAGATGTGTTTGGTCTCTGTTTCTCTGATGCTTAATTCTAGGCTCAAAAGTAAATCAAAAATTACTTGCTCTTAATCCAAGTTTTGTTAAGATCGAAATGTTGAACAAAATATGTTAGTTACATCATAGTTTTAGGTTTAAAAATTTGTTGGGTTAAACTAAATTGTTTTGCCTTTGGAAAAATATAAAATAACAGTGAAACTTAAACAAAGTTAAAAATCAATTATCATGTTTGATGGATTCAGGTTTAAGAATCAAATACTGAAATCAAAATTTGATTTTTAAAACTAAAATGGGAATTTTTAGTGGAGAGTGCAATGTGCATTTCTGTGTTGTACAGAAATGGGATTTTTGGGTATATCTGCAGTTCTTTGAACCTGGGGAGGTCGAAATTTGTTCGGTGGTTAGAGGAGGGATCATTGAAGCTAGGAAAAATATTGGATCAAGAATTTAAGCTATGTGTATTTTGGGATTTGGATTTAAAATCTGTAAACCTAATTTTTAGCTATGATGGAATTTTGATCACCTCGGCCTCAATGATGGATCGAGTGTTTTGATACTTCGGGTGGTAGAAGTTTGGGTGATGTCGAAGTCGAGGCCGGAGGTGGAAGCTCGCTGATGGTCGGCACGGCGTGGACGAGGCGATGTTGACAGGTTTGGGGTGTTGAAGCTAGCGTGTTTCCAGGTTTGGAAATTTAACTCGATTTTGATTCGTGTTGTCGTGATGGGTGCTGGGTGATGGATTGAGTTGAGGGGGTCAACGATGACTAGATGGCGATGGAAGTGGTGGCCAGGACATCGGCGGTGGATGGTGCAGGTACACACGTGTTTGCGTGTATCAGTGATTATGTTTGGGTGGTTATAGTTGGGAAGATGAAGATAACTCGAAGATGAGCGATCCCGTAGGTTCAGGCTCAAGTGATGCAGTCGAGGTCCCAGGCGTGAATGTTCCAATTTGGTTCCACCGATATCTTCAGGCAAGGGAAAGGCCAAGCTAAATCCCACTAGAGGACCCGTAGAGAGAGTGATAGGTATAGTTCCTTCCCACCCACCTACCTTAGATTTCACTAATCTTGGAGGAAAGCCGTATGTGGGGACTGAGTCATATATAAGTTCGAGGACATGGATTCATTCTTGTGAGAGGATCATTGGGTAAATGGGCCTTGCTAATGAGGTGAGGAGATAGTTAGATACTTGTAGTTACATAGGAAGCTCTTAATTGGTAGGAGGTATTTAAGGTTGAGACTGATGAGGGAGAGATCACTTAGGGAGAGTTCTGGAGATGATTCGAGGTGAAGTTTCTTTCTAGGGTAGAGGAAGGTGTATAATTAGAGATGTTTATCCACATGAAGTAAAAAGACCTGTCAATGAAAGAGTATGTCAATCAATCCAATGAGCTAACTAGATTTGGGATGAGACTAATTGATACCCAACGTAAAAAGGCTTTGAAGTTTGCTAAAGGGCTGAACCAACCTCTTCAAGATTTAGCTCTAAGTCATATTCCTATGGGTGCTATATATGAGGGTCTAGTGGAGATGAGCTTACTGAATACTGTCTCCAAGGAGGGAGCCAAAGAAGAAGAACTCAGGAAGGCTAGATGGAAAGTAACACAGCAGAACCAGCATAAGGGGGGAGGTGTACCTAAAGAAAAGATAAGGAAGCAGGATATGCATTGTAGGAAGTGCGGTAAAAAGGGGCATTTCGCCAAGGAATGCAGATTAGATGGTTCAAAGGTCAAGTGCTATAACTGCAATCAGTTTGGGCATATGAACTGACAGTGTCTAGCACCTCTAATGACCTCTACCCAAATAGTTATAGCATGTGCACTGGATGTAAAACCTAGCTCGAGTGCACCACCAATGTACATATAAGGAAGAAGGTCGTGATCGAAGGTGTGCTGACTTTACTTAGTTTATCTATTTGCACTTTATTTGACATGGGGGCATCACACTCTTTCATTCCTAGTAAACTTGTGGACGAATTATATTTAGACACTAGCATAGTAATGGACCTTATAGTTCTGTCAAACCCCATAGGCGGATCAGCTTATTTGTTCATGGTATGTAGGAGTTTGAAGTTGTTCATTTTAGAGGTCGAGTTTGATTGCGATGCTTTTGTCTTAGGATTTTCTAGGTTCGTGTTGATATTGGCTATGGATTTGGTGATGATGTGTGGGCTATATCAAACTTTGATAGGAAGGTTGTTAGATTTACTATACGTTGTGGATATAGCTTGAAGGTTTATTGTGACCCCTGAGGATTGTTTACGTTAAGCTACTTGTATTCTTTGGACCTATCACATGATGAGCTAGATATAGCGCATGCAGTTAGAGATTACCCATATGCCCTTTCCAAAATTGTCGATCTTCCACCCTCGAGACAGATCAAGTTCTGAATTTATCTTATAGAGAATTCCCGATCTATTGCCTTATCCTTGTGGCATATCGCTCGAAAGGAGAGATGCGAGTTGAACAAGAAAGTAAATGAGTTATGGGAGAAGGGTTTAATCAGGAGAAGCATTTTTTAGTAGGGACCACCAACCATCTTTGCTACCAAGGCAGATGGTTCTGTAAGACTTTGCATCGATTATAGGGAGCTAAATAAACATACAAAGAAGAATCGATATCCACTGCCCCGTATAGACAATCATTTTGATCAGTTGGTTGGAGCAAGGGTGTTCTCATAGCTTGACTTGGCTAACAGATTCCACCAGTTGCATGTAATCAAGGATAATATCTAGAATACTACCTTTTGTACACCCGACATACCTTATAAGTGGTTAGTCATGCCCTTTGGACTGGCCAATGCATTCATTTATTTTGTTGATTTGATGATATAAGTTTTCAGAGGGTTGGTTAATAAATTTGTTGTGGTATTTATGGATGATATTTTAGTCTATCTGAGGAGTGAGGAGGAGAATGCGTTACAGTTAGGCAAGGTGCTCAATACACTCCGTGCATATAAGTTGAAGGCAAGTTTTTGAAGTGCCACTTTGGAGAGAGGAGGTACGCTTTTTGGAACACATCGTCTCACAAAGTGGGTTGGCTGTTGATCTTATTAAGGTGGAAGCAGATCAGGATTGGCATATGCCTAATAATTCTACAAATATGAGAGTTTCTTTGGTTTGGTGGGCTACCATCGAAAGTTCATTAAGGAATTGATGAAGATCTTTGTCCTTCTGACTCGTCTCACAAAGAAGAATCTATTTTTCTCATGGGATGCAGAATGCGAAGATGCTTTTATAAATTTGAAAGAGGCGTTGACAGTGCACCAGTTTTGGTGTTACCCGATGGAATGAAGCCATTTATAGTTTATACCGATGCATGTGGTATGGGGTTAGGTGCGGTCTTGATTAAGAAGAAAGGTTGGTGAGTTATGCTATTTGTTAGTTGAAGATCCAAGAGAGAAATTACCCTACCCATGATCTTGAGTTGGCGGCCATTGTTTTTGCACTCAAGTTATGAAGGCATTACCTTTTAGGAATGCAGTTTGAGCCATATGCTGATCATAAGTCCTTGAAGTAATAGTTCCCCCAAAAGACTTGAATTTGAGGCAACAAAGGTGAATGGATTTTTGGCATCATATGACTTTGGTATCTCATATACCTTGAGAAAGGGTAATGTAGGGACCAACCCTTTGAGAAGGAAACATGTAGTATTGAGTCCTTTATTCTTGAAATGGAAGCATTTGAAGTTCATTTTTACATTCGAATTCTGGCCATTATCGGATATTACTTTGGATTACTAGCAGCTTTAATTGTGCAATCTACATTAATGAAGCATATTGGGACTAGTTAGAAAGAATACAAGAAGCTAGTATATATTGCTGAGAGGATTAGAAGAGGAGAGTCATCTAGTCATTTAAGGCATTACGCCATTAATTGTATATTAATTGGTCATTGCTGCTCATGGTTATTTTGGCCGACTGATCTTGTTACAGAGGGATAATATGCTTTGTGTTCCTCTTAATATGGATTTGATAGATGCGGTACTAGCAGTCTCACCGCTCTAAGATGACCATTCATTCTGAAGGTGACAAGATGTATCGTGACATGAAGAGAGTCTTCGTTTGGGTTGGTAAGAAGAAGCATGCAGCGTAGTATGAAGCGAGATGTATGACATGCCAGAGGGTAAAGCCAGATCGAAAGAAGCCTGAAGGATTATTGCAGCCATTGGATATTCCTAAACGGAAGTAGGAGAGTATCTCTATGGACTTTATGGATGGTTTACCTAGGGGTAGAAGAGGGAATGAAAGCATTAAGTTTATAGTCAATCGGTTGACCAAGTGTGCTCATTTCATACCCATGAGGAGTACGAGGATGGCGACATCATTGGTAGTTCTATACATGAGAGAGGTCATTTGGTTGCATGGAGTTTCTACTAGCATATTTAGCGATCGAGATTTGCTTTTCACCAGCGAATTCTGAAGGAGTTTACAGGAGGCTTTGGGAATTGAGTTGAGATTGAGCCTCATATCATCCGTAGACGGATGGACGGACGGAGAGATTAAATCAGGTATTATAGGATTTACGATGGATGTTCATCTTGAACTTTGGAGGATCTTGGGACGATCACTTGTCATTGGTGAAGCTTACCTATAATAATAGCTATTAGACGAGCATTGGGATGAAACCATTCGATGCGTTATATAAAAGACCCTATAGATCACCATTATGTTGGTGGGACACTAGGATAAAATTATTCTTGGGCCAAACATGGTGAGGGGACATTGAAGAAAGTGGACTTGATCCATAGGAGAATGGAGACCACATAGGATAGCCAGAAATACTATGGTGAAAGGAGGTGTATGGAGTTAGAGTTCGTAGTGGGTGACATAGTGTTTTTGTAGGTTTCACCCCTTAGGCATGTTATGAGGTTTAGTAGATCAAAGAAGCTTAAACCTAGGTTTGTGGGGCCTTTCTCAATAGTCTCTAGAGTAGAGAAGATGGCACATAGAATAGAGCTTCCTGAGAAGGTGGCAGGGGTACATGATGTTTTTCATGTGTCTCACTTGTGGAAGTGCTTACATGATATAGCTAACTTGGTCGAGCCGAGTCAACTAGAGGAGGTAGAGGTAGTGAGGGAGTGGCTTGTTCGTCCTGCACCCACTCATATTCTTGAGCATAGTACAAAGCAACTCCGCAACAAGGAGAGCAGACTTGTTAAAGTCCAATGGGAAGACGATTCAATAGAGAGTACATAAAAGCCTAAGGAGAAGATCCAAGATACCCACCCATAACTCTTTTCGTGTACGTTTCTAATATATGTTGAATAAGTATAAACTACTTGTGCTTTAGGACTTTGCTTGGAATACCCTGTTAGGTAGAAAATCTTGGATGGTAGGAATGGTTGTAAATGCGTTAATAGGACATGTTATGGATGATAGTTGCTAGTGGATATATTGTTGGATTGTTTTTTTTCACATTTAGAATAGTATATCCTCTAGGTAGTACACACACATTCAACCTCTAGGTACTACACAAACATTAACATTAAATCTTATTTTTGTTGTTGTTGGATAATATGTGTATGAATGTTGCATATAAGTCGAATAGTTATGCATACATGTAGAATTGCAAGTATACTTAGTTGCATACATTTTGGATGCATGACATAAGCACTTACATGACAGGAGTTCGACTGGATCAGGAGACTGCCTATTCCTTGCATTGCATTAGTATAGATTCATTGTAACGACCCGTAAATTTTCGATAATTAAAATAGATAAATTTAATAAGATTTCGTGATTTAGTGTTAGAAAAAAAAATTGTAAGTCGTTTGGAATAATAATAAATGTTGTATCCATTGGGTATAATAGAGTAATTGATTGATAAGTAAAATCTATTTGAATCAAATATTGAATATTGAACAGGTAAATTGTTTAAATTAAATATTTAAAACTTATTGAATGATTGAATAACTGTAAAATGAAAAAGTGTTCTAAATTGTGAATTGGTTTTAAAAGTTGATTCTTATAAGTTCAATTTCAATATTTCAAAAGATAATGAATTATTGGATAATCGAAATTGTTTAAATTGAATATTTGGAATTTATTAAATAATTTAATAATGGGAACTGAATAACCGTATAGTGGAGATAGTTGTTCTATAAATTTTAATTCATTTCAAAAGTTAAATTTATAAGTTCGTTGAATATTTCAAAAGATAGTGATTTAAGAATAATCAAATTCGTTTAAATTTAATATTACAAATGTTTGAATAATTAAATTTCGAATTTGATATGATGAATTGGATATTGAAATTTAATATATGATAATAGAGTGAATAATTGAAATTTGATTTAATATGATTCAAATTGGTTTCCAAAGTGAATGAAAGTTATATCGGGATTATAATGGAGTTAATAAGATTGTAAAATTGGAATTTATTGGATAATTGAATAACAGGTTTAATATGATTAAAAATGATTTACAAAATTTTATTTTTATCATATTGGAGTTATAGTGATGTTATAGAACTTTTAAAACCGAATCTAAAATTTATTTGTGAAAATTGAATATTTTAATATTTAATTATCGACTGAAAAATAGCCAAATTTTGAACAGTCTCATAATTTGACGAAACTTGTTCCATTGGATATGTAATAGTTAGTTATTGTCGGATTTCAATTTTCGTAGCAATTGGTGTGGTCGTTTGACCGTGGCAGCTCGAAACGCGTTGAAAATTATTTTAATATTAATTTGGCAAGTTAAAATAGTCATTTTTCAAACAGTCTTGGATTTCGACGAAACTAGTTTCATCGGATCCGTAACGTGATATTATTATAAGATTTCAAATTTCGTATCAATCGGATTTACCGTTTGTCCGGGGCGAGCCAAAACGCATAGAAATTCGTTTAATCGGTTTAATTTAAATTTGATCGTTTATTTCCGTAACTCGCGCATACGATCGAATTAGCTTCAGAAACCCTTTCCATTGCGTCCGGAATGAGGGTATAACATTATGAACGCCTAGTGGCACGCCCTGATAGGGGTTCGAGGTTTCGAGTTGCGTAGATCGAGGTATTTTGAAATTTAAATAAATATTTTAATTAGTCAAATCTCCTTTTCAGCTGCTATCCCATCTTTTCACTGTACCTTTGACCCATTCAAACACGCAAAAGCCTCTCCTTTCCTTTTAATAACTGCACGTGAGCTTCAGGCAGAGAGAAAACATAAATCCAACTTCAAAAAAAAAATCTTTCTCCTCAAATACTCGATTAAAAATCACGAAACCTTCTCTAAAAATCCTATTTCATCGTTTGCTTCGATCCTATATGCATTTGTCCTGGGCGACTTGGAGTTTGGGAGTGCGACAGTGAAGGCGTGAGGGGTTTTGAAGCTAGGGTTAAGCTTCACTTTGTTTTCATTCACCGATTCGAGAAATAAAGCTCGTATTTGGATTCTCCTCGTCGAATAGCATCTGGACGCACGTTTTGGTGGAGCTCGGTGGTGTCTTGGGGCGTGCGACCTGCGGGTGGACGAGAGGGGGATGCACGTGTCGCGTTTCACTGGGGGTGGCCGAGCTTGCAATTTTGTGGTGGAGATGATGGAGGCTTCGAAGAGAAGAAGATTGGCGAAGACGGATTCGAGTTTCGTAAACTGTAGCTCCGTGTCACTCGAAATGTTGCACGCGCGTGAATGGGTTTCTCTGTTCGTGTACAGGCAATTGGCTTCAGGATTTTCGAAGGGATGAAGTTTTGTGGGCCGGTCCTTTTGGGTAATGTTTTTTTTTAAAAAAGAAATTAACTTGTTTTATAAATTCAAATGTCGGTAACTTATAAAATGTATAACTCTCACATACGAGGTCCGATTGAGACGAGACTTTTTGCGTTGCGATCGTGATGACGAGAGCTTCGAAATGAAATTGGTTTGGATGGATTTGGAGAAAATTGAAATTTGGGCTAAAATTGGAAGACGTCCGGTTTAGTTCCAAACCGGAACGCCTCGGTGACAACAGGAAAATCATGGTGAGTGTTTTATAACGCTCACAATGTACTGAATATCTTTATGCTAGTTAAATTTGACATTATGAAGTGTTATGATTTTATTTATCATGGTTTGATAAAAATTTAATTGTCATATAACTTGTCATTTGAATTAACCGTTGAAAATTAAATTGACAGTTAAAATTGAAATTGAATTGCGATTAAATTACCTGACATTGATAACTATGAAATTGCCATGAATTGTATTGCCTATTGGATGATGTATGTCGATGGATGTTATTGGTTGATAGTTAAATGTTTGGATGTTTATTTGCTTATATATACTGTTATGCATACATATGACACCGTGATTTGATTTAAGTGATATATATTCATCCTTGACATTTAATTGAAATAAATAATTACTTGGCCATAGGATAGAAAATTATATACGGACACCGAATTGGCTAAATTAATATTTTTAAAAATCGTCGATTTGAAATTTATTTAAATGTTTTGATTTAAAAGTTATAAATAGAAATAAATTTATAGAAATCGAATTTATCGCAAAAAAAAAATTGAGTTTGGAATGTTGAAATAAATTTTGGGTTAAAAGAAATTGTTAAATAATTTAAGTTGAGACTTTGAAATTTAAAATTGGGATATGATTGAATTTCGGTAATTTATTTGTTTTAAAGATTGAACATTATTTCGAACTTTGAGTATTACTACGTAAAAGCGATATAAAAATGATATTTTGAAATTGAGCTTGAAATTGAATCATATTTGAAATTTGGATTTAAATTGAATATTGAAGGATAATTAAGTAAAAGAGATATAAAAGTGATATTTTGAAATGAGCTTGGAATTGAATCATATTTGAAATTGGGTTTTTAATTTGAATATTGAAGGATAATTTTGTTAAGTATTATAAATTGATATTTTGAAAAATCAAGCTCCGAATCGATATAAATTGAAATTGAATTAATTGAAGGTGAATGTAGAATTGAATTGATTTGAAGTCAAAGTTGACATTGTTTTGAATTGAAATCGAAATTGAATCGGTAGAATGGAAATTGAAATTGTTTTGAATTGGGAAGTTATAATTGAAATGGTTTGGTTTTGAAGCGGTTTTATTCTGTTTTTCCAAATTACTCTATTATATAAATCATTTTGAATACTTAAACTATTTTAATCTATTTTAAATCTACTTAACCCAATTTAAATTATTTTAAACTAAATTTAGCTATTTCAAATCCGTTTTAAGATTTTAAGTATTTTTAACTATTTCAATTATTTAAACTACTTTTAAACTACTTAAAACTATTTTCTAAAAATTTCAAGCTGGTTAATAAGGTGAAATGTTTATGTTTAAATCTTGAATTTAAAAATACGAATTGGGTTAAATGAAGTTGCAACCTAAATTGAAATCTGAATTGATTTTGAAATCGAAATAAGATATTGAGACGAAAAATGATTTTTGAAACGGAATCTGACATTTGAATGGATACGATGATATTTGAAATGGATTTGATTTTTGAAGCGAACATGATATTTTGATATCAATTATGAACCGATTTGAAATGTAAAAGAGCCAACGGTGTAATAATACGTAGTTATTAAAGAGACCGGGATCGGATATGGACATACTCTCTGTCCATACCGAAAACCACTTTAATAACTATTATACGCGAAGTGTTGATCCAGAATGAAGTGGATGGTTTGGTGAATGCGTTGACTGAAGAAAGAGAACGATATTGGATGACCCTTGACATGACTAAAACAGGAGCCGCGCTGGGCCATTGAGGTTCGCCACCTCTAGCGGACACGCTTCTTCGATACCATTTCTATTACATTTGTGATGCGATTTGGGTGCACCCCTTGATTTGGGAGTGTTGTTTCGCGGTTTTGGGGTAGCTGCTGGCTATGCTCAACATCAGTCCGGATCACGCAACTACTAGTATCCTAGTTGGTATCGCCTCATGTACCTTGTCATACTGATTATCCTATTCGCGACCACTACGTTATGTTTTGTGTTATACCTATGGGGTACCCTCTGATAACCACCAGTTTACGGTGGGGCTTACGGTGCTGTATAGACTATGGCATTATAAAAATGTGTTAAGGGGGATTATGGTAACGCCTTAACGCTATTTTGATACTTTATATTACTGATAGACATTATCTACTTAGCGTACATTACTACATAGTAGATAGTTTAACGGATCCTTGAGAGATGGAAAATCCCGTAACATCTCTTAAGTTATTGCATGCACATTGACACTGGATATGAGATGTCAAACCCCGTAAACATCTCTGACGCCGTTACACTCATATTTATTTGCGATTGATTTAACTTTCATAAGGATATTTAGTCCTGACTCGAGTGTTTTGTCTTTTCATTACACTCGGGTCAGTCCTGAGTTTTTCAGATTTTGAAGATCTATTCTGGAGGACGAAGATGAAGATTTGGTATACTATTACTATTATTACCCTTGCATCATGCTATCTGCTGCATTATTTAATTGTTTTGTTGTATATGTATAACTCTGATAAATGTTGTATAAATAATTGTCAAAGTATAGTAAACAACTTCATGAACTGTTTATTTGACTATTATATTTTATCGTTCCGCTGCGAGATTCTGTGTTGTTTCATTTCCTTTATTTCTCTTTCCTTTCTTTTCTTATTTACCCCAATAACCATCTGCCCTTTTGAATGGTTTGGAATCGACATGTGCATTTGATCGTCGGTTTAAACTGTCCAAAAAGGCGGGTTGCTACAGTTGGTATCAGAGCTTTGGTTTAGCGACAACCTTAGCTTTGTGGGGTATGACTCTTTATAAGTAGGGTAGTAATACCCTATGATGAGTCGCTGAGTGAATATATATATATATATATATATATATATATATATATATATATGAGAGAGCGTATATGTTAGTGATATAAAATGTTTTATATTGTGTCGGTTGATTTGTTGAGTGGCTTATGGATTCTGGTCAATACGAGTAATTAACGTGATTGATAGGGATCTCTAAACACTTAAACAGAACAATTCGACATAGTATTGTTTTGAAATTGGGTAAATGAAATAATTTTGCCCTAATTATATTTTGTATATAAAGGATTTATTTTAAGAAATTATTGTGACTTATCTAGCTTACCTGGTTGTTAATAATGATAATATCAGTTATTATCATTAATTGGACATTGTAATTTAATAAATAGGGTGAACTACAAAATGAACAATGATAAAACACTTGTGGATTGTTTTAAGAAAAAAATTCCTATAAGATATTTTATAAAGGTGACATATAAATTAAAATAGATTTAAATTGGAAAATATTGAATTTAAGACCCGGAGATCTTGAAAAATGGTTTTCAAAGTTTTGAAGAAATATATAGTAATATTAGTTGGAAATTGTTTATGGAAATATTTTGAAAGGATTTTTAAAGGAAGGAATGAATTCAGTACTCCTATCTTCTGTCGCTGGAAAATAATTTCGGTGATGACTGCGCAGTATCATCGACGTTCATTTTCGAGTCTCAAAGTGGGGGAGGCTTCTAAGAAGCTTTGCTTTTCTTCGAAATTATTTTGGGTAAATGGGTTTTGGTTTAAACTCCAAAGGTATGATTTGATATATTTAAAAAAAATATAAGTATATATGTTTATTTCAAACGATTTGAAAAGAACCGGGCATTTAAAATTCTAAGTTATGATTAATTAGAAATTTTCAAATTATTTGAATGAAATGTGAATAACCAGAATTTATAAAATAAGAGGATTGAGATATCTAAGCTATTGTTTGGGAAAACTTTAAAGTTGAAAGGTAAAGAGGATTTAAACAAATTAAATTTGTGAACATTTTAATTAAGTAAAATGAAATTCTATAAATTTGTATAATACCAAAAATTACATTCTGATAACATATAACAAGACTTACCAAATGTTAAAAGTTAAAATGATGTTTTGGATATGTAATGAGATATTGTATAGATAAACAGAACTTGAAAGTAATTGAAATATACAAGTAAGGAAAACTCAAAAGGGAATTAAAATGTATATAAATGGAAATTTGGTTGTGATAAAAAATTATAAAAACTTAAATATAACATGAAATGATGAATGGATAAATGGAACAAGTAAGTGAACTTAAGAAAGAAGATAAATGAATCATAATATATCTTTGTAAATTGGTTATAGAAAATAAATATAAATTGCAAAGGGGTTGTAAATTTTTTCTGAATTTGTAACCTTTAAGATAACTGTAAACTAAGAAAAGTCATTTATGAGAGGTTAGACTTTTATAGGATGATTAATAAACTAGAGTACCGGTTGATAAAATGTTCCACAAATGAATTCGTTATTAACTGAAATTATGAAAATGCAATAAATGTAAACAAAGGAATTTCTTATAGCTAAGAATCAATTGGAAAATGAAATTGGATTTAATTAAATTATATAGAATGTTTAAAATGAACTTGAGTAAGAAAATTCTATGATACGATGTTTAAGAAAAGATAATGTTAAAGAACATGCTATGTAAAGAAATGAATATACTAACTGAATAATAGATTGTGAATAATTAATTGAAAAAAAAGAAGTCAATAAAATAATTTAGTATAGATAAATTGGATAGAAATCCATTGGAAGGTAATACGTGAGATTGTACGTATATTATTTTATTTGCATAACGATTTGATCCGAATTCAAGCATAAAATTTCGAGATGATTTATATCGATCCAAGTTAGGATTTTTCACTCGATTTTCGACGGCGAACCCTAAATATGGATTTTTAATTTGATTCTGGAATTCTCTATCATAGCATATGGCTATGCAAGGAGAGTAACAGTTTCCAATCAAGGAACCAAATCCGAGTCCGCATTAGAGAGTCGTGTGAACAATACTAGTTTGGAAGTGAAATGGTGTGATCAAATAAACGATTAGATTGATATTGCTCACGAATGATATATGTACGGCTTACGGACTTAATTAAAAGTTAATATTGAAAATTTTAAGATACCAAATATGTGAAGATAAAATTTGCAACTTTTGAGATAATTATAAACTAAGAAAAGTCACATGTAAGAAGTTAAACTTTTATGGAATGACTATAAATTAAAGGGATGATTAATAAAATGTTCTGCATTAATAAAATGTTCCGAAAATAAATTGCTTATTAACTGAAGCAGAATGTGAAGTAAATGTAAACAAAAGAATTTGGTATGGCTAAGAATCAATTAGAATTGAAAGAGACAAACCAAATTGAATGTAAAATTTATAATTTGGTTATGTTGGGTATCATTTGGTTGTTATATGATTGTTAGTTGATTGTACATAATTTAGTAAGTGTTAATGAAATTGAAAGCTATAAATCATTGAAATCAAATTGGAAGTTAAATGAATTTAAATAGAATTTAATTTGATTCAAATTGAAAGTGAACTAATTTAAATATAAATTAGTGAATGTTAACTAATTGAATTGAGAATGAATGTTGGTAAAATCCAACGTTAACGAATCAACTGTGATTAAAATTTAAAACCAAGTGAATAAATATTAATGAGAAGTAAATTTATATTGATTGATTATGGATCTGTTGGATGATAGTTGGATGATAATTGATTTGTTGGATGCATTTGTTGTTTGTTGCATTTGCTATGTTGGCACATGTAGTTGTTATGTTTCTATATGATGTATATTGACACTATTTTCATATATGCATGTTTCTCATGGTTTGTTGAGTGTTTAGTAGGTGCGGATTGCGCTTGCTTCGCATTTGGAGCTCGCTTTCGCGCTATATTAGTCGTATATGCTCGCTAATAAAATATAAGGTACATGTTCATTTTGTCAATGGATTTGGTGATTTTTGATGAGCCACTTGGCTTTTGATTTTCTTTTGTTGGTTTGGGGCCCGTAGAGGCGTTTTGTCGTTGTACCGATCGAGCCGCGCAAAGGAGACTCTACCGAAATTTTTCGTAATCCGAGTGTTAGAAAAATTTTCGTGTTTTAAATTTTTTTTATAACTTGTTTTGATAACTAACTGTTAAAGTTAGAAAGCCGTTCGGAGTAACTTAGTGGTAGTGTAGTAACGATTTGTAAATGGAATTTCATTGTTTTATAAGTTGGTAACTTTGAATAAAATATAGCTAATGTTGAATTCTATACTTAGTTCCTTTTCCCTTCTTTTTCCTTTTCGGGGACGAAAAGTTTTGAGTGGGGGAGAGTGTAACGACCCGTAAATTTTCGATAATTAAAATAGCTAAATTTAATAAGATTTCGTGATTTAGTGTTAGAAAAAAAAATTGTAAGTCGTTTGGAATAATAATAAATGTTGTATCCATTGGGTATAATAGATAATTGAATGATAAGTAAAATCTATTTGAATCAAATATTGAATATTGAACAGGTAAATTGTTTAAATTAAATATTTAAAACTTATTGAATGATTGAATAACTGTAAAATGAAAAAGTGTTCTAAATTGTGAATTGGTTTTAAAAGTTGATTCTTATAAGTTCAATTTCAATATTTCAAAAGATAATGAATTATTGGATAATCGAAATTGTTTAAATTTAATATTTGGAATTTATTGAATAATTTAATAATGGGAATTGGATAACCGTATAATGGAGATGGTTGTTCTATAAATTTTAATTCATTTCAAAAGTTAAATTTATAAGTTCGTTGAATATTTCAAAAGATAGTGATTTAAGAATAATCAAATTCGTTTAAATTTAATATTACAAATGTTTGAATAATTAAATTCCGAATTTGATATGATCAATTGGATATTGAAATTTAATATATGATAATAGAGTGAATAATTGAAATTTGATTTAATATGATTCAAATTGGTTTCCAAAGTGAATGTAAGTTATATCGGGATTATAATGGAGTTAATAAGATTTTAAAATTGGAAATTATTGGATAATTGAATAACGGGTTTAATATGATTAAAAATGATTTGCAAAATTTTATTTTTATCATATTGGAGTTATAGTGTTGTTATAGAACTTTTAAAACTGAATCTAAAATTTATTTGTGAAAATTGAAAATTTTAATATTTAATTATCGATTGAAAAATAGCCAAATTTTGAACAGTCTCAGAATTTGACGAAACTTATTCCATTAGATCCGTAATAGTTAGTTATTGTCGGATTTCAATTTTCATAGCAATCGGAGTGGTCGTTTGACCGTGGCAGCTCGAAACGCGTTGAAAATTATTTTAATATTAATTTGGCGAGTTAAAATGGTCATTTTTCAAATAGTCTCGGATTTCAACGAAACCAGTTTCATCGGATCCGTAACATGATATTATTATAAGATTTCAAATTTCGTGTCAATCGGATTTACCGTTTGTCCGGGGCGAGCCAAAACGCATACAAATTCGTTTAATCGGTTTAATTTAAATTTAATCGTTTATATCCGTAACTCGCGCATACGATCGAATTAGCTTCCGAAACCCTTTCCATTGCGTCCGGAATGGAAGTATAACATTATGAACGCCTAGCGGCATGCCCTGATAGGGGTTCGAGGTTTCGAGTTGCGTAGATCGAGGTATTTTGAAATTTAAATAAATATTTTAATTAGTCAAATCTCCTTTTCAGCTGTTATCCCATCTTTTCACTCTACCTTTGACCCATTCAAATACGCAAAAGCCTCTCCTTTCCTTTTAATAACTGCACGCGAGCTTCAGGCAGAGAGAAAACATAAATCCAACTTCAAAAAAAATTCTTTCTCCTCAAATACTCGATTAAAAATCACGAAACCTTCTCTAAAAATCCTATTTCATCGTTTGCTTCGATCCTATATGCTTTTGTCCTGGGCGACTTGGAGTTTGGGAGTGCGACAGTGAAGGCATGAGGGGTTTTGAAGCTAGGGTTAAGCTTCACTTTATTTTCATTCACCGATTCGAGAAATAAAGCTCGTATTTGGATTCTCCTCGTCGAATAGCATCTGGACGCACGTTTTGGTGGAGCTCGGTGGTGTCTTGGGGCGTGCGACCTGCGGGTGGACGAGAGGGGGATGCACGAGTCGCGTTTCACTGGGGGTGGCCGAGCTTGCAATTTTGTGGTGGAGATGATGGAGGCTTCGAAGAGAAGAAGATTGGCGAAGACGGATTCGAGTTTCGTAAACTGTAGCTCCGTGTCACTCGAAATGTTGCACGCGCGTGAATGGGTTTCTCTGTTCGTGTACAGGCAATTGGCTTCAGGAGTTTGGGAGGGATGAAGTTTTGTGAGCCGGGCCTTTTGGGTAATGTTTTTTTTAAAAAAAGGAAATTAACTTGTTTTATAAATTCAAATGTCGGTAACTTATAAAATGTATAACTCTCACATACGAGGTCCGATTGAGACGAGACTTTTTGCGTTGCGATCGTGATGACGAGAGCTTCGAAATGAAATTGGTTTGGATGGATTTGGAGATAACTTAAATTTGGGCTAAAATTGGAAGTCGTCCGGTTTAGTTCCAAACCGGAACGCCTCGGTGACAACAGGAAAATCAAGGTGAGTGTTTTATAACGCTCACAATGTACTGAATATCTTTATACTAGTTAAATTTGACATTATGAAGTGTTATGATTTTATTTGTCATGGTTTGATAAAAATTTAATTGTCATATAACTTGTCATTTGAATTAACCGTTGAAAATTAAATTGACAGTTAAAATTGAAATTGAATTGCGATTAAATTACCTGACATTGATAACTATGAAATTGCCATGAATTGTATTGCCTATTGGATGATGTATGTCGATGGATGTTATTTGTTGATAGTTAAATGTTTGGATGTTTATTTGCTTATATATACTGTTATGCATACATATGACACCGTGATTTGATTTAAGTGATATATATTCATCCTTGACATTTAATTGAAATAAATAATTACTTGGCCATAGGATAGAAAATTATATACGGACACCGAATTGGCTAAATTAATATTTTTAAAAATCGTCGATTTGAAATTTATTTAAATGTTTTGATTTAAAAGTTATAAATAGAAATAAATTTATAGAAATCGAATTTATCGCAAAAAAAAAATTGAGTTTGGAATGTTGAAATAAATTTTGGGTTAAAAGAAATTGTTAAATAATTTAAGTTGAGACTTTGAAATTTAAAATTGGGATATGATTGAATTTCGGTTATTTATTTGTTTTAAAGATTGAACATTATTTCGAACTTTGAGTATTACTACGTAAAAGCGATATAAAAATGATATTTTGAAATTGAGCTTGAAATTGAATCATATTTGAAATTTGGATTTAAATTGAATATTGAAGGATAATTAAGTAAAAGAGATATAAAAGTGATATTTTGAAATGAGCTTGGAATTGAATCATATTTGAAATTGGGTTTTTAATTTGAATATTGAAGGATAATTTTGTTAAGTATTATAAATTGATATTTTGAAAAATCAAGCTCTGAATCGATATAAATTGAAATTGAATTAATTGAAGGTGAATGTAGAATTGAATTGATTTGAAGTCAAAGTTGACATTGTTTTGAATTGAAATCGAAATCGAATCAGTAGAATGGAAATTGAAATTGTTTTGAATTGGGAAGTTATAATTGAAATGGTTTGGTTTTGAAGCGGTTTTATTCTGTTTTCCCAAATTACTCTGTTATATAAATCATTTTGAATACTTAAACTATTTTAATCTATTTTAAATCTACTTAACCCAATTTAAATTATTTTAAACTAAATTTAGGTATTTCAAATCCATTTTAAGATTTTAAGTATTTTTAACTATTTCAATTATTTAAACTACTTTTAAACTACTTAAAACTATTTTCTAAAAATTTCAAGCTGGCTAATAAGGTGAAATGTTTATGTTTAAATCTTGAATTTAAAAATACGAATTGGGTTAAATAAAGTTGCAACCTAAATTGAAATCCGAATTGATTTTGAAATCGAAATAAGATATTGAGACGAAAAATGATTTTTGAAACGGAATCTGACATTTGAATAGATACGATGATATTTGAAATGGATTTGATTTTTGAAGCGAACATGATATTTTGATATCAATTATGAACCGATTTGAAATGTAAAAGAGCCAACGGTGTAATAATACATAGTTATTAAAGAGACCGGGATCGAATATGGACATACTCTCTGTCGATACCGAAAACCACTTTAATAACTATTATACATGAAGTGTTGATCCAGAATGAAGTGGATGGTTTGGTGAACGCGTTGACTGAAGAAAGAGAACGATATTGGATGACCCCGGACATGACTAAAACAGGAGCCGCGCCGGGCCATTGAGGTTCGCCACCTCTAGCGGACACGCTTCTTCGATACCATTTCTATTACATTTGTGATGCGATTTGGGTGCACCCCTTGATTTGGGAGTGTTGTTTCGCGGTGTTGGGGTAGCTGCTGGCTATGCTCAACATCAGTCCGGATCACGCAACTACTAGTATCCTAGTTGGTATCGCCTCATGTACCTTGTCATACTGATTATCCTATTCGCGACCACTACGTTATGTTTTGTGTTATACCTATGGGGTACCCTCTGATAACCACCAGTTTACGGTGGGGCTTACGGTGCTGTATAGACTATGGCATTATAAAAATGTGTTAAGGGGGATTATGGTAACGCCTTAACGCTATTTTGATACTTTATATTACTGATAGACATTATCTACTTAGCGTACATTACTACATAGTAGATAGTTTAACGGATCCTTGAGAGATGGAAAATCTCGTAACATCTCTTAAGTTATTGCACGCACATTGACACTGGATTTGAGATGTCAAACCCCGTAAACATCTCTGACGCCGTTACACTCATATTTATTTGCGATTGATTTAACTTTCATAAGGATATTTAGTCCTGACTCGAGTGTTTTGTCTTTTCATTACGCTCGGGTTAGTCCTGTGTTTTTCAGATTTTGAAGATCTATTCTGGAGGACGAAGACGAAGATTTGGTATACTATTACTATTATTACCCTTGTATCAAGCTATCTGCTGCATTATTTAATTGTTCTGTTGTATATGTATAACTCTGATAAATATTGTATAAATAATTGTCAAAGTATAGTAAACAGCTTCATGAACTGTTTATTTGACTATTATATTTTATCGTTCCGCTGCGAGATTCTGTGTTGTTTCATTTCCTTTATTTCTCTTTCCTTTCTTTTCTTATTTACCCCAATAACCATCTGCCCTTTTGAATGGTTTGGAATCGACATGTGTATTTGATCGTCGGTTTAAACTGTCCAAAAAGGCGGGTCGCTACATTCATGTGCATTTCATATTGCATATATACATACATATTGGATTAGAAAATTTCTAAGGACAACGATTTCCCATGGATGGTGGATGAGGAGATGGTTGTAGTAATTGGTTATTACGTGTATAAGTTACATTTTTCCATCCTTAGAGATTTCGAAGACGAAATCCTTTTAAGGAGGGAGAATGTAATACCTTGAAAATTTAATGCAATTTTGATAAGAAAATTAAATTTTTATAAAACAAAGGCTAAAATGAAATTTTCATAAACGTTTGAATTTGGCTACGAAACTTAAGCCACTATGTTTGTAGCGATTTTTTGAACATATTTCATATATAATACTTCGAAGTCAGAGTTAGGATGGAGAAGTTACAGATGTTTGAAAATTAAAAAGTATAATAAGCTTAGAATAAAAACTTTCCAAAATTTATACTATAAGCGGTCATCGGTAGCAGTTGACCATTGGCTATGGATGGTCAACCATTCGCGTTAAAAGTCAAGGATTCTGGAGTGATGATTGAACGACTAAAATCAACCTATTTATTTTTCTTCATGCCTAAGTTTTTGATGTGCTTAGAGATGATAATGATAGCAAAGCTTCTACAGGGCAAATCTGATGCTCCAAAGTGGTCCCCAACCTCTATACTTTAACATCTAGGCTAACCCTGATTTCATTATAAAGTTTACAATCCATCGAAACTTTGCCAAAATTCTTCCTATCCACTTCTAAAGTCTCTTTTAAAAGTGAACTAAAAGTCAAAGCTAGTGGGCATGAGCAAATCAGATCTAGGTAAGGAGAGCTAATGGGCAATGATTTGTTGACATGATGTAAAGTTAAAGATTGGATCTAAGGTGAGTGGGAATAGGTTTAGTAAGATGATTATTATAATTAAATTTATTTTGTTCTTTCTGATCTAGGATGTAGGAATTTAAATTATAAACATAATTCTTAATTATAATTACTAAACCTAAAATTATAAACTAGATACGATATTTATTAGCTAATCTCATTTACCTCCAAGGTAAACCCTTTTTCCTTTTGAATTGGAACCTTAGAAAATTTGGCGACTCTGAGGTATCTTAGTATAAGTAACCTGTTAATATCTATGAATTCTAAACCAATGGAAATAAGGTAAAATCTCAAAGGAAAACCAATCATTATAAATTTCTCTAGGTTTACTGTATATGCCTAATTAATATAATTAACAATAATTAAAAATCGAATCAAAAAACAAAGAAAACCTTAGTTTTTGTACTGCAACCAGTCAACTAATCACAAAAATAAGAAAACCCCGATTAGAAATCAATAAGGTGTAGCGGTCGACCGGCTAAGACCTAAATTGCAGAATTCGAACTGCGGCCTAAAGCCAAAGTTAGTAATAAAATTATTAAATGTATAAGTTGTATGTATAGCCTTAGTTCATGCATATGTGTGCTTGTGAGATAGTAGGGAAGCTAATTCTCTGTGAGGTGACACTACAATATTGTGGTGTTGTGTAAATGCTCTTTATCTAACGGGGGTCGATTATTCGACTGAAGGTGATTTTTATCGCAAATGGCACTCGTAGAGGTTCTATGATGGACGTGCAACATTAACTAATGTCTGATAAAGTTTGTAGGCCCGACACAATGGGACTCCTTGGTATGCCATGTCCAATTCTGACACGCTGTGATACTATATGGTAGATGGAGCCTGGCGTGTGCAACAAGAAGCGTATACTACAGCTGATAAGTGGACATGGATGTAGAAGATGAGACATCCCCACAAGTTGGAATTTCTTGTTCCCCTTTGATACGTAGTTGGTATACTTGTAGTCATATTTATGGAAAAAAATATCCCATGTAGCCTAGTGGCGCTGTTTTCATGTACGGTAGCCTACTAGCGTATTCCATATCGAGTAGCTCAAGGAGCGATTGTCTATCGTTATTTATTGAGGTTCAATTCATAGTTTGATCCTTGTAGTAGCCTGCACAAGTTGTAGCATAGGTGTGTGTTGGATAAAAACCCTTAAGTATTGGACCCTAAGAATGCACAGACCTTGTAGAATACCCTAAGTCACTTAGAGTAGAATTGAAGTTAACTGCACATGATCACCATATATTAAAATTGTACTCATTCACTAGAATATTATCTGATCCACCCTTTTTTACTTTCCTTTTTCCCCGCCATAGCTGGATAAGGTAGCAGGTGATTGGCCCATTCTTGGCACACGGAGAGGCGAGCATTGCTTGTTATTTTATTTAGTCTTTATGTATCTATCTTATTGGTATTTTGTACTTCATTTACAAAAATGGAGTGATATTTTCTACGTACCTTGTATTTCACTAAGTACTCATTTTCTAAAACTGTATTTGGGATATATTTTAAGATAGATATTTTATGTATTATATGTTTTGTTCCTTCCACTGTGAGTTCTAAAATGTGGTATATCTTAGATTATATCTGTTGTTTTAGCCTCTGTAATGTTATAGAACCCGATAGCTCGTATTTTTCGACACGGCGTGAGTCTAAAAGTCATAGTAGGCTTTGGATCGATGTGTCAAGAAGTGCACGTTGTCACAACATCCTCCCCAAGGGGTCTGTTTTTCTTCCATCTAATGTTGCCTTAACTTTTGCTTAGCTCTACTCTGCTCATGTTTTCCCTAAACTAAGCTCCAGTACAAACTGCATCGTCCCTTATTCTAAAACTTAAAGATGAAACTCAAATTTGGGGAGTCACCTTAGAATCATCTTTCAACAAAAAAGATGATATCAACTATTAGAAAGTTTTAAGTAAATAGAGCAGACCCATTACTTAAAATCAAGAAACACATAATTACAATACAGTTTGACAATTTAGTTCCCAAATTCATGCCCATGCAGGGTCAAAATATAATACAATACAGATAATATTGCTATGCCCAACATAAGAAGGTTTTGACATAAACATTTAGTAGAGAAGAATCAAAATTAAAAAAGTACTCCTAAGCCTCGTCGAACGGACACCCTTGGGTTCAGGGCAAAACAATAATGAAAACATGGGTTATACATAAAATTTGGTATGAGCAATATATTACCCAAAACATAAAACACAATGAGATCATACTACTAAAGAACAAAATGGATTTTTGCCTCACTATATCAAATATTCGATTTAAACAAATGCATAATTCCATATTTCATTCTCAAAGGTCTTTTCCTTAAAACTTTTCTATAACCAAGATCAACCACCATTTCTCTTAGCATGTCATTCAATAATCATTCTCTTTTCTAAATAAGACCCTAAACATTCTATTTTAGGTCTCCATCAAAGCTTTACACCTTCTATAATAGATGAAAGGTTTTAGTCTAGGCATTCGGTTGTCACTGAGGCCTTATGCCTTTACTACATCTATATTTCTGTTAAATTCTTGCCACTTAGGCTTTACACCTTCGTTTCAGTTTTTCAGCTACAAATCCGACGTTACACCTACTTTGTTCTTATTTTTGGTTGGCACATTAGATCTTACACCTACACTTTCTTATTTCGATTGCCACTGCTTTATGCCTACTTTTCTTTGGATACTTAAATGCCACATCAAGCCTTGCGTCTTCTACCGAATCTTTGATTGCCACTATAGGCCTTACACCAATTACTTTCTTGTTCCAGGTGCCACCTTATGCCATACTCCAACTCTTTCGACTATGATTGCCACTTTAAGCATTACACAAACACTTTCGACTGTGATTTCCACATAAGGGCTTGCATCAACATTTACGATTTCGGTTCCCACTAAGGCCATACACCTATGCCATAGTTTCTTGACTGCCACCTTAGGCCTTACGTCATCTATCAAACATCACTTACCTACCTAACCACTCATACATTAGGCTTTTCTCTTAGCTATTCATTAAGATACGCTACTACAATAACATCAATGTCCTAAATATTGGTTTCGGCTAACTTAAGTCTTGTCATAAATTCTATTTTGGAAGTCAATTATTTCCTGTTTCAAAATCTTTTCGAAAGCTAAACTTCCCTCAACAATCCCTGCCCCCAGTCTCATTTGGGGAAGCCTTGTTTTAGTTTTAATTAGTAATTGAAGGACACTCCACACGAAGTTTTAGAAATCACCACCTCTGCCTATAGTTCCTCGTTTAACCTCTCTCTCTTTACCCTCACTCCCTTTTGGCCTTCATTAATTCTTTCGATTTAACAAACCTAGCTTCATACTTAGTATTACTTAGCCTTCTTACGCAATTATTTATACTTAAGGTTATGTTTGATTTTACTTCGGTTCACACTACATCCTTGGGTATTGCCTCTCAGTACTCGATGGGAACCCCTTTTTTGCACACCTAACACTACGTTTACACATATCGACTTTTGATTCATTTGACTTAGTCCTTTCTTACGATTTTTATGTACTTTCCTAACATGTTCAATATAAAATGTGGAACTAGTCTATTGACCCATTTATTAAACACTCAATCCACTCTTAGCCCCAATATATTTGCCTTTCGACGCCTTAAATATCCCTTCGATCAATACATTTTCTTTTAAAAATTAATTAATTAATTTAAATTTTTTTAGAAATATTTAAATATAATTTCTTTCATAATCTCTGTCCCCCCCCCCATTTCTAACCATTTACTATAATATAAGGCTCTCAAATAGTCCATATCAATTTCTTTACTTACGGGAGAATTCCATAAACAAAACTCATGTTTAATATTGTGTTGCTAATATTATATTAAATTTTTATATCAAATAGATTACAAAAAACATGAGACATTCAATACTAATTCGGTAATGAGTATTTTAGGAAAGAAAATGGGATTAGAGAGTGTAACGGCCCGTATTTTCGATAATTAAAAATATTAAATTAAATAAGATTTTGGAATTTAATATTGTGAGAAACTAAAATTTATGATTTATTAATGAGAAAAATAATTAGAATATGATTTAATAAGGTTGTTTGAATGTTAGTGACAACTATTTTAATGTAATTTCAATCAACTGAAATAATTGTAAAATTAATTTGTTTAAAATTGTAAATATGGAATAAATTAAATGTTGGATTTAATGTTGATGTAATTAATTGAAATTGGTTACTGTAGAATATGAAATCAGTGATGTAGAAAGTAGTGATGATCTTTGTTTGTAAATAATAAATTTATAAATGTGATTAAATTACTTAAAAGTAACAATTGTTTATTAATCATCTCATTATTTAATATGTTGAAATAATTTGTAAATCAATATAAAATTAACGTAATTAAATATTGCAAATATGAGTTAATACGATGACTGTAGAATATGAATGTAATAAAACGTAAACTAATGTTAATTATACTTATAAGGTAATAACTGATTAAATAATAAGAATATAAATCGAAATAAAAGAATTTGATTGAATTTAAATTATAATTAACTAGGTTTTTATTTCAGTTGTAATTAAACTTTGAATTTAGTGTAATATTTAAATAGTGGATTGAGCATGGAAACTTTATTTTAATAGATTATTAATTTCTACGAAACCAAGAATTATAAAATGGTTAACTTTTAAACTTGAATCTAAAGGTGATTGAATCAATTTAATAATAATATTATTCAATTAACGTGAAATTTGCCATTTTGGCCACTATCTCGGATTTCGACGAAATCAGTTTCATCGGATCTGTAATAGTGAATTATTGTAGGATTTCAAGTTTCGTGCAATCAGACTTGTCGTTTGGCCGTGCGAGCTTGAAACGCGTAGAAATCAATTAATGCAATTTAAATGAATATAATCTGATTTCAAATGCTAACTTCTTTATACAATGGAATTTGAATTTGAATTCTATTCTATTGAATTTAAAAACATCGAAAACATATATTTCGATATATTGGATGACCTATTTTTGTTTTGGGAATGAAACGGGCTTTTCGGGTCATCGTTATCTTTTCGACCCAATTCGATCTGTCCATTCATTCTTACATATCTCTGCCTATATATAGGCTGTTATAAAACCTAGTAGTCTTTTATTTTCTATTTTCTGTATGTACATTTCTTTCTCATCTCCTCTTTCCAATGGCAGACAACCGAAACCCTAACTTCGACTTTAAAATCAATTTCAAAATTCAAATCCTCAAACTATGTCATATAGCATGTCGTTGGAAAGTTCTCCATGAGCGCAATCTAGATCTGTAATTAATTTTTCGATTCGAGTCACGGTTTGGCCAGAAATCAGCGAAGAAGTTCCGACTGTCCATCGTAGGGTTTGCAAATCAACGATGGATCGTCGAGCATTCGACGATTGGGAGGTGGCAGTGTGTAGAGAAGGATTTAGGAAGTTGATCTATGGTCTTAGTTCAACCGAGGAGTGCTTGATTTTTCTGGAAATCTTTGTCATTGGCAGCGGTGGCTGGG
Organism: Allium cepa; assembly: GCA_030765085.1. NCBI lineage: Eukaryota > Viridiplantae > Streptophyta > Magnoliopsida > Asparagales > Amaryllidaceae > Allium > Allium cepa. Next base: position 487,730,803 of record CM060928.1, on the reverse strand, counting down.
CCGATTTGGAGGCCGGAGGGGGGGGTCCCAGGGCATGGGGGATGGCGGCTCGGCATGTTGGAGGCTCTGGCGACGTACGATCTTGGTCGCGTGGTGCGTGACTGTGGCAAACGGAGATTGTACGTGGCAGCGCTGAAGGGTTAAGTCATGTTAAATCGTTCGCATGCGTATACAATAGATTGAGGAAGAGGGACGGAATTACCTTTATGCCCTTCAATTTTAATTTTATTTAATTTAAATTCTCTAACCTTCTAACGACCATAACTTTTACAGACAAACTCAGATTTGCACGTGGTTTCTTGCATTGGGTTCGTTACAAAATTTTGGGCAATATGGAACTACTTTGGCTACATTCTAAGGCTGTTGGGATGTTAATTTTTTTTGGATTTTTAATCGACTGAAAATCAAATTTGAGTGTTTTAACCCACTCACAAATACTAAACCATCTTATATTAGTTAAATTAAATTTATGATGTGATTAGCAATTTACTGATTGCTTTTTGGTATTTTGAATTGTCATTTAGATTTAATTTGAATTTATATTGAAGTAAGTTGCCATTTAATTTAATATTGAATTCAAATTATTAATTAAGTACCTGATAATGGTAACCAGTTAATTATTGTGATTTATTAGCTGATTTGGATTTTGATTGTGATGGATGTTTAATTGTTGACATTTTGGATGATTTGATATTACGTTTATTTCATATGTTGTTATCACACTGCAAGTTCCCTTAGTTATTGTTAGGAAAATCACTATGGGTTGAAATGATACATACCCGAGCTATCTTTTAGACTAGGAAAAATCGTTATGGGTTGAAATGATAAACCCGAGCGATTTACGGATTTGGAAAATTGTAATTCGTGACACGGGTTGAAATGATATACATCCGAAAATTTAAATTGCGGGTTGAAATAATATATATATGTATCACTTGACCATAAGGTAGAACACTATATACGGACATTATTGGTCAGTTTTAAATTATTTTCAAAATATTAAAGTATGGTTGATTTATAAATTTGATTTTAAATTTATTTTAATGATTTTATTTAAACTTTATATTTGGAAAATAGTTTATTTCATATGTCTTAAAGTTTCAAATTTGAAGATAATATATGGTTTTAAAAAAATGAAATTTTAAGATTTTTAACTAATAAATTTATTTGGTTTTTTAAATATATTTTAAATAGTTTAAAATTTAATTTAATAAATTATTTAATATAGTTTAAAAGGATTTATTTTAAATTTTAATTTAATATAATAAGTATAGTTTTAATTTAATATAATTTAGTTTTAATTTAAGTAATAAATACAGTTTCAATATAATAAATATAGTTTTAATTTAACATAATAAATATAGGTTTGATTTAAGATAGTAAATATAGACTTTTATAATAACTTTAATTGATAAAGATTTTTATAAAGGGTTTTGTAAGGGATTTATAGAAGTTTAGTAAGTGAGTTTACAATGGATTTCAAAAAAGGATTTTTTTTAATTTTTATAAATGATTTTGAAATGGTATTATAAAGGAATTATAAGGGTTTTGAAGGGGAAGAATTGTAAATTGTTTTAGGAATTTATAAATAGCTTTATAAATGATTTTAAAGCATATAAATAGTTTATAAATGATTTAAGTGAGATTGTAAATTATTTTCGAAATTGATAGAAAGAAATCTTCCTTGATATTTGTGAATATATGTATACTTTTGGAATAAGTATATGGATATATTGATATAAAGGTATAAACTATTTTTTGGATTTTTATTGAAAATGTTTTATAAAACGACCACGGTGTGAAAATTGTAACGATTGGTTGTGTGACAACCCTGGTTTTGGTGATTACCCGTAATATTAAATTATAACAGTGATTATAATTTAATATTGGAAAATAAAAGTAAATTAGATATTTTAAATGGTTTATTTTGAATAAAAAATAAATTTGAACGAAATAAAATGGAGTCAAGATGATAATGTTGGTTATAAATGGTGAATATTGGAAATATTTTGATTTGGGTATTAATTGAATTAATTAAGTGGGATAAAAGAATTGACTCAATAATAATTTGTTGAAATAAATGTAAAAAGATGAAAATAAAATTTTAAAAAGCATTATTATGTTAGTTTGGAGACAATTGGAATTTTATAGTTTGAATTTGGTGAAATGCAATAATTTTGCAAATTATTGCCAAATGTGATTTTTATCAATTTTAAATGAAGTGTTTGAATTTATTATGATGTATTTTATAACTAAAAAGATGGAATTTTGTTCTAAAATTTTTGAATTTAAAAATGAAGTTAATATGGGTTTTTGTATTTAATTTGGCAAGATAATAATTTTTATATAAATTTTGATGTTAAAAATGGTGTATTATGTGATAAAAGGTGTAAATTTATGTATTTAATTAAAAATAAGATTTTTATAATAGAAACTAATATTAATAGCTAAAATATCATTTATTTATATTGTGAAACATTTTGGAAAACATAACATTTGTTGAATAAAATTTATTTGGTTGAATTTCATGTAGATATGTGAATATATGGATAAAAGAGTGAAAAATATGTATTTACTTAGTCATTTTAGACTAAATGTAAACATATAAATTTGAATATTGGGTCCAAGCCCACATCCACTTCTTGAAAGATCAAGAGAAAGGAACTGTACATTCCTCTCATCTCATTTTTCTTCCCCTCACAGAAAATATACAGTAAAAAAGAAAAATGGCCTCTTCTTTGCTTTTTAAAATCTAACTCCAAATCTAAACAAAATCAAGAGGAAGTCATCGAGAAGATTTATTAATAAAGATTATACAGGTAATCAAATCCATAATCCTAAATCATTTTATCAAATTCTCTATTTTGCTTAGTAGTTATTTGTAACATTTTTCTTTTCTGTTTGCATGTTATTTTCTAAGCTTCTACATGTTAGAGAGGCCTCTTTGGTCCAAAAAGACATCAGCTTACATCTTAAGCTTTCTCCAATTCATGCCAAGGTGAGTAAAACTTAAGAATTCTAACTCAAACAAGGTTTTATAGCTAAAATATGATAATAATAGCTTACTGTAAACAACTTTCTGTAGTTGTTAATTTTCTGTAAAAAACTGTTTTTGGTTGCTTCTTTGAAGGATTATATCTTCTTGTTCTTATTATGAAATCATGCTAGATATTCTCCGGATTGTTGTTTGAATGTTGTAGTTAGTGTATTCAAAAATTCACCATCAAAATTATCTTCTTGATACCTGAAACCGTAGCTCAAAAATTGAATCGAACAAAGAATTTTGAGTGAACAAAATTGTGTGACCTGGGTCAACCTTAGGGTTAACCCATGCTCTCTAATGGTCGACCTTAGGGTCGACCTGAGCAATTCAAAGGTCAACCTTGGGGTCGACTGGTGGAGTTTAATGGTTGACCTTAGGGTCGACCTATATAGTTGTATTTTTTTAGCTACGTGTTCCTTTTGTTTGCAGCATTTTGCTTCTTGATTCTGACTTTTACTACTTGTTCTTGTGTTGTTTTGTGATATTTTTAAGGGCTCTAACATATCAATAGGTAAGCCAATATTTTGATTGATCTGAACTCTAGATTGATGAGTTTTCGAGATGATTTCATATGCTGAATTTTTAGTGTTTTTGATGATTTCTATTGTTTTCGAGCACGAATTTTCCAAATGATTTTTCAAATGATTTTTATATTAAATAGCTTTTGAAATAAAAAAATTATAACATTTAAAATTGTTTTAAAGCTATTAAAACTTTATATTTTCTATAAATAAGAGAATTTCAAGGGTTTGTTTCCAAACGATTTTCCAAAAAATTGTTTTAAAAACTAGTTTTCACAATCAAATTATTTTCTATATAAACTACACTATTTTGCATTCTTCGAACGTATGAGGAAGAGGTTTAAATGATTTAGTAATATGTATACTTCTTCGGTTAATTTCGGACATGTCCATTTTATAGACCTTTGGGTTGATATTTTGTGATTGCCATTTCATGGCATGTTTTGAGATTTGTGAATTCCCATTTTTAGGAATTATTTGAGATTGCCATTCTTTGGTGAGTTTTGAGGTTTGAGATCTCCTATTTTCAGAGTTATAGTTTATGAAAACCATCATGATATCTTTTCTCCTTGTCGATGATATGAGGCAAGTTATGAGCTTGAGTCTCCTATTTTATAATTGGTTTGTGAAAACGATTAAGATATCTTTTGTAATTACCGATGATATGAGGCAAGTTATGAGCTTTCTGAGATTTACGATTTTGATGATGTAGTTTTCTAGTGTGGCATTGACTAACAGTTAGTAAATTGTTAAGTGAGAACGTGAGGTATGGGACGCACTATTAACACTTTTCGGATTCCTATCTAAGAGTTTGTGACACATTCACGATGTTACTGCCAGTACTATAGACCTTTGGGTCATCACGATGTATTATGACTTCGGTCAAACTGATGTATTATGACTTCGGTCGTCACGATGTGTTACGACTTTGGTCATCATGATGTATTATGACTTCGATCATTACGATGTTTATGTGACTTTGGTCATCAAGAGATAGGTACCTAATATATAGTACTGGACACGAGGATAGCACGTGCAGCATTGCTTTGGCATGCAATTACGGATTTGGATCCAATTTGGGATTTTTTTGAGTTTTGATGTTTTATGATTTCACCTTTTCAAGATAATTGTTTTATATATTTTATAGCCTCGAGCTATATTGGATTTTATTTATTTATGGTGATTTCATTTATGAGGTTTTGAACTCTTAATTGAGTTCCACGAGATTGAGATTTTCTAAGTTTTGAACTCTTTATTGAGTTCCACAGTATTGAGATTTTCTGAGTTTTGGAAGTCTTAACTGAGTTCCTTGAGTTATGAGATTTTTGATGATTTATGTGGTTTCCTTCCGAGATTTTACATGATTTTGTTGGAATTTATATTTCGAGTAGCTTTTAAGAAGGAAACATTCATATTGAGTTGGTGTTATTCATGAGTTAATCCTTGAGATATTTTTGTGTTTCCTTCACTCTGAACTTGAGTGAATTCGAGTTTATTTCATTCCTTTTCTATTAAAGGAATGTTTCCTTAATGAGTCTTATATCCTATTTATCACTGCTAATCATCTATTTCAATTAGACCGACCCGTGTAATCATTACTCGGGTCAAACTTAGTTGCAGGTTAGACTATTTAGCTTTTACTTAGATGTTCTTTATATATCCATCTATCGACCTTTTGGATATATGCATAGTTTTGAGTAGTTATCTTATAGTAGCTTGACTTGATAATGTATATTCTTTTGTGGGGGAGTTAATGTGTATTTATATAGTGGTGTATCACCACTTATGTTCGACACTATGTATTGTATTTGATGTATATGTGTATATATATATATATATATATATATATATATATATATATGACTGTGTTTGTTGTTTTGTGATCCGTGTTCATTATCTATATTATGTTTTGTACTAAATCGATCCTGTAGCCACCATGGTATTGTATTAGATGAGAATTAAGTATGTCGAACCACTAGTGAAATGAAAAAAAATGATCATATTGTCGACATACATAATACTTATTTAATATAAGACTATGATGGTCGCTCCTAAACAGCCCTATTCTCTGCACTAGCAGATGGTATTACCTAGTAATATTCTTTGTTAGTGTGTATCTCGAGGTGGGCCATCATAGCTTAGTATTAGAACTGAATTCAGAACAAAATGCAATAAACAAACAAAATGCAATAAACACAGAATAATATACATACTATTATACATCAAGTATAATATGAGTGAAATCATCATCCCCAATCGAAGTTGGTTCTAATTGTGCCTTAGCCTTTTCGAGTCCATTGGGTTGGATATAGGTTAGAATACGCCTAGGAATGTATTTTAATTCCGTAGTATTCCACAATTAATTAATAATATCTTACCCAATGAATAATCTTTATTGTGATTGTTCTATTCGAGTTCTCTTCGGTAAGGTGTTTGACACTCATCCATATTGAAGGAATTTGCCGATGAAGTTGAATGCTTCTTGTCTTGATACTTCTTTGGGGATTGTGAATCCTATTGAGGGGATCTACAATATTTGTCTTGCATATAATCAAGCCTAAATTCTATGATAAAAAAGGATCCTATATCTTGGGTATCCTAATTCGGTTGATCTGTTGTCTCTTGTTCTTTGGAATGTGATGGAGATTTTGAAGTATCTTTAATTGATGTTGAGTCTCGAGATGATGATGAAGTATCTCGAACTCCTGTTGTTTATGATCTACTGATGTATTTGAGTCCATTTTAGGTTTACCACCTAAGCGGCAATTGAGTTTCATTTTGACCTCATTCCTGGTTCTCAGACTGTTAGTCATCCTTCCACTAGGATGTCCACTAAGGAAATGAAGAACTCTAAAAGTGATTGCTAAAGCTTGAAGTTAAGAAATTCATTCAGTCCAGTCTTTACTGTGGGATGCCACGGTCATCTTTGTTATGAAATCTGAGAGCATTCTTAGGCTTTGCATCCATTTTCGCAAAGCTTAATGAATTATCCATTAGAACGAGTATCCATTGCCTAAGATCGATGTCATGCTCAATCAATTGTGGGGTGCTAGGATCTTTCCTTAGCATTGATCTTGCACTGGTTTTCATTAACTACGAGTTGCAGAGGATAACATTCCTCTTACTGCATTTTCGCACTCTTTATGAGTCCTATGAATGGTTCGTTAAATCATTTGGTTTAACGAACACTCCAGCTTATTTCGTCAATCTTATGAATCGGTTATTCTAGGAATATCTCGGTGAGTTTTCCTTGTATTCATTGATGATTTGTGAAAGAATTAAATTAAATTGCAAATCTTTCTAATAAAAGAAATACTGATGAGCATAATTGGATTATTTTATTGAGACAAGTAAAGAATGTTTTGTAAAATTATAAAGAGGAATAATTATCATATAGAAAATAATTTTTATGTTGGATTGTCCATCGAGTGCTTTAATAATTCTAGTCGATGCGTCTGTTTAACGTTATCGTTAGGAATTTCCTAAATACTATGATGAGACAGTCAGACACGATAAGAATTGAGTTGAAATAAATTAAGGTTTGAAAATAAATTAAAATAGGTTTGAGTATTAATTTAAGATGTCCAATGCAGCCATTAAACCATAGAGACTGTCAAATGAGTGGCTAGGTAGTTTTGATCGTTTGGTCAACTCTACAGCTAATCAATAAGGGTATTCACTACAAATTAATGGTGAGGCAATGCCATTAAATTATTTTAAACTCATGAAATTGAATATGATTAAGCCTATAATTGGTTATGTAAGTATAACTTATAAGTATTTTAATAATGATAGCATATAGTAATTTGAGTAAGTAAAATAAATAATTCTAATTAAAGAGATATTTTAAATTGGAAGAGAATATCGTGTGATGTTTTAACTAATAAAATGATGTATTCAAGATAAGAAAAAAATTTGGTTGAAAAAAAGAATACCAATTGAACATTTGGTGCAAAGTTATAAATGAAGATTGTTAAAATTTGTTTTGATAATTGGATGTCTGAACAATAATAATAGATAGTAAGATTTAAAATTCTATCTTAAGGGAAATTAATGAAATGCTAATTTTTGATTTTTAGCATAAATTTGTGAGTAAGCTTTTGTTTTAAAACTTTGTTAGTATTAAAACTTGTTGGTATGAAATTGTGAAATTCTTTTGAAATTAAGCTTAAGTTAATTATCAACTTTAGCAATTTCATGTTGATAATAAGATGGAATTTAATTTTTGAGGCAAGATAAAATATGAGTTAAAATAGTTCAATTATTATAAAAAGCTTTACTATGAATTGTAAGATATAATAATTGAATAAGTTATGAGATGTAATTATTTTAAATTGTGAGAATAATTTTGAAATTTAAAATGTAAGTCCAAAATTTATTTTAAAAGATATTTGTCTTTTATAAATGGAAGGGATTAATTATCTCTTGAAATGGAGTTTTTTTAGATGTGATTAAACCCTGACTCTATTCGAGAAGTCTCTGAGAAATCAATCTCATCCGATTGACCTTTGGTATAGCATCATGTCTGTATTCTTGTTTCGAAGGCGTGGCGCCTTCGAAATCATGATGTTTTGCTCATAAAAATTCAATAGCCCTATAATCCCAATGTCTACACTTGGGAAACCATTGAATTTCTCGAGCAATCTTATCCTCGTTTTCTATCTTCATGAGTTAAGGGTGATAAAATTTAAATTCAAGCTATCTATTTATCTTCACTTGATGAAATAAATCGTGTTGTTTTTAGCTCTTCTCTTGAAATTGCGAGGATGCAATTTTTATAAGGGGGAGTTTGTAACAACCTGGTTTTGGTGATTACCTGCAATATTAAATTATGACGGCGATTATAATTTGATATTGTAAAGTAAAAATAAATTGGTGGTTTAATTTTTTTATTTTGAATAAACAATAAATTTGGTAAGAATAAAATGGAGTTAAGACGATAATGTTGGTTATAAATGGTGAATATTGGAAATATTTTGATTTGGGTATTAATTAAATTAATTAAGTGGGGTAAAAGAATCAATTCAATAATAATTTGTTGAAATAAATGTAAAATGATGAAAATAAAGTTTTAAAAAACATTATTACGTTAGTTTGGAGAAAATGAGAATTTTATAGTTTTAATTTGGTAAAATGCAATAATTTTGCAAATTATTGCCAAATATGATTTTTATCAATTTTAAATGAAGTATTTGAATTTATTACAATTTATTTTATAAATAAAAATATGGAATTTTGTTCTAAAATAATTTTAAATGTAAAAATGAAGTTAATAGGGGTTTTTATAATTAATTTGATAAGAAAATAATTTTCGTATAAATTTTGATGTTAAAAGTGGTGTTTTATGTGATAAAAGGTGTAAAATTTTGAATTTAATTAAAAATAAGATTTTATAATAGAAATTGATATTAATAGCTAAAATATCTTTTACTTATACTGTGAAACAATTTGGTAAACATAACATTTGTTTAATAAAATTTATTTGGCTGAATTTCTTGTAGATATGTGAATAAATGGAGAAAAGAGTGAAACATATGTATTTACTTAGTCATTTTAGACTAAGTGTAAAAATATACATTTGGATATTGGGTCTAAGCCCACATCCACTTCTGGAAAGATCAAGAGAAAGGAATTGTACGTTCCCCTCTTTTCATTTTTCTTTCCCTCTCAGAAAATATACAGTAAAAAGGAAAAATGGCCTCTTCTTTGTCTTTAAAATCTAACTCCAAATCTAAACAAAATCAAGAGGAAATCATAGAGAACAGTTAGTCATCAAGATTATACAGGTAATCAAATCCAAAATCCTAAATCATTTCATCAAATTCTCTGTTTTGAATAGTAGTTGTCTGTAACATTTTTCTTTTCTGTTTACATGTTATTTTCTAAGCTTCTACAGGTTAGAGAAGCCACTTTGGTCCAAAAAGACATCAGCTTGCATCTTAAGCTTGCTCCAATTCATGCCAAGGCGAGTAAAACTCACGAATTCTAACTCAAACAAGGTTTTATAGCTAAAATCTGATGATAATAGCTTATTGTAAACAACTTCCTAAAGTTGTTAATTTTCTATAAAAATCTGTTTCTGGTTGCGTCTTTGAAGGATTATATCTTCTTATTCTTGTTACGAAATCATGCCGGATCCCCTCCGAATTGTTGTTTGAATGTTGTAGTTAGTTTATGCAAAAATTCATGGTCAAAATCATCTTGCTCATACCTGAAACCATGGCTCAAAAATTGAATCGAACAAAGAATTTTGCCTAAGCAAAATTGCGTGACCTGGGTCGACCTTAGAGTCGACCCATGCTCTCTACAGGTCGACCTTAGGGCCGACCAGAGCAATTCAAAGGTCGACCTTAGGGTTGACCTGTGGAGTTCAATGGTCGACCTTAGGGTCAACCTATATAGTTGCAATTTTTTAGCTGCTTGTTCCTTTTTTTGCAGCATTTTGCTTCTTGATTCTATGACTTTTACTACATATTCTTTTATTTTTCTGTGATGTTTTTGAAGGGCTCTAACCTATCAATTAGTAAGCCAATATTTTGGTTGATCCGAACTCCAGATTGACAAGTTTTCAAGATGATTTCATATGCTGAATTTTTAGTGTTTTTTGATGATTTCTATTGTTTTCGGGCATGAATTTTTCAAACGATTTTTGAAATGAAATATTTGAAATTATTTTTAAAGCTATTAGAAATTTATATTTTATATAAATAAGATAATTTCAAAGGTTTTTTTCCAAACGATTTTCCGAAAAATTGTTTTAAAAACTAGTTCTCTCAATCAAATTATTTCCTATATAAAATAAGCTATTTTGCACTCTTCGAATGTATGAGGAAGAGAATTAAACAATTTAGTAAAATATGTTGTATGGGACACGTATGTTTACTTTTTCGGTTAATTCCAAACTCGTCCGTTAGAAGTTATAGACCTTTGGGTTGATATTTATTAATGCCATTCCAAGCTGTGTTTTGAGATTTGTGAATTCCTATTTTTAGGAATTATTTGAGATTGCTATTCTTTGGCGAGTTTTGAGATTTGAGATCTCCTATTTTAGGAGTTATGGTTTATGAAAACCATCACGATGTCTTTTGTACTTGCCAATGATATGAGGCAAGTTATGAGCTTGAAATCTCCTATTTTAGGAGTTATGGTTTGTGAAAACCATCATGATGTCTTTTGTACTTGCCGACGATATAAGGCAAGTTATGAGCTTTCTAAAATTTATGATTTCGATGAAGTTGTTTTCTAGTGTGGTGTTGACTAGTAGTTAGTAAACCGTTGAGATTAAACGTGTGGTATGGGATGCACTATTAATACATTTCGGATTCCTATCGGCGAGTTTGTGACACATTTACGATGTTGCTGCCAATACTATAGACCTCCGGGCCATCACGATGTATTACGACTTCGGTCATCATGATGTATTACAACTTCGGTCGTCACGATTTATTATGACTTCGGTCATCGCGATGCAATTAGGGATTTCGATCCAATCCAGGATTTTTTTTGAGTTTTTATGTTTTATGATTTCACTTTTTCAAGATGATTGTTTAATATATTTTATATCCTAGAGCTATATGAGATTTTATTTATTTATGGTGATTTCATTTATGTGATTTTGAACTCTTAATTGAGTTCCACGAGATTGATATTTTCTGAGTTTTGAACTCTTTATTGAGTTCCACGAGTATTGAGTTTTTTGAGTTTTGGAACTCTTAACCGATTTCCTCGAGTTATGAGATTTTAGATGATTTCTATGGTTTCCTTTCGAGATTTTATATAATTTTGTTGAAATTTATATTTCGAGTAGCTTTTAAGAAGGAAACATTCATATTGAATTGATGTTATTCATGAGTTAATCCTTGAGATATTTCTGTGTTTCCTTCACTCTTAACTTGAGTAAATCCAAGTTTATTTCATTCCTTTTTTATTAAAGGAATGTTTTCCTTATGATTCTTATATCCAATTTATCACTACTAATCATCTTGTTCAAGTTAGACTGACCCGCGTACTTATACTCAGGTCAGACCAATTATAAGTTAGACTATTTGGCTTTTGCTTAGCTGTTCTCTATGGGTCCATCTATCGACCTTTTGGATATATGCATAGTTTTGAGTAGTTATATTATATTAGCTTGACTTGATTATGTATATTATTTTGTAGGGGATTTTATGTATATTTATATAGTGGTGTATCACCACTCATGTTCGACATTATGTATTGTATTTGATGTATATGTAAATATATGACCGTGTTTGCTATTCTGTGATCTGTGTTCATTATCTATATTGTATTTTGCTCTGAATCGATCTTGTAGCCACCATGGTACTGTATTAGATGAGAATTAAGTATGTTGAACCATTTAAGATGAAATAAAAAAATAAAAATGAGCACGTTATTGACATAATTAATACTTATTTAATACAAGACTATGATGGTCGCTCCTAAACAGCCTTATTCTCTGCACTAGCAGACGGTATTACCTAGCAATACTCTTTGTTTGTGTGTGTCTCATGGTGGGGCATCACAGGTTGTTAAAGTAATCGGGGTCGGATATTGTCATGCTCTCTGCCAATTTCAAAACCCCTTTACCAACTGTGAACGTGATGGAGAATCCAAAACGAAGTAGGATAGTTTGGCGAACGCTTCTGTATGAGGTATGAACACAGCCCTGACCTCCCTAGGTCAGCTTGAGATGACTAAAACATGAGCAATTGAAGGGCAAAGTGAGGTCGCTCCTTCGATCGGACACACTTCTTCGATACCATATATGTTACTTTCTGATTGATTTGGTGGCCACCTTCGATTTGATTATGGGAGTGTTGCATCGAGGTGGGCTGTAACTGCGGTTATGCATTACCACCAGCCTAAACGTGCAAATGGTAGAATCCTACCCTGTCATTGCCTCGTTTTGCCATGTCATCTGCCTCATTGAGCACACTACGACTTTGGTTTATATCGTACCCATGGAGTGCTCCCTGATAGCCATCTAGTCAATATTGTATAGATTACGACATTTATAAAATTTGTTAAGGAGGATATAGGTAATGCCTTAATGCTATTTTAGTACTTTACTAATAGACATTATATATAGCATATATTACTACATAGTAAATAGTTTAACGGATCCTCAGAATATGGAAATCCTGAACATCTCTTAAGTTATTGCACGCACGTTATACACTGGATAGGAGATGTAAAATCCCGTAAATATCTTTAAAGGTTAATTTTTAACTTGAATTTCAAATATAACGATTTATTGGGTAATTTAATAATTGGAATTTACTTAAATAATTGAATCTTGAGTTTTAAGCTTGATAAAAATAATTAAAAGGCTTATTAAATTTATATTAATAAGAATGAAGCTAAGAAATTTTTTTAAATTGGATTTATAAGTGATTTACTCAATTTTAAAAATAACCTGTATAAATTGACGAGTAAAAATAGCATTCCATGGCATAGTCTCGGTATTTGACGATACTAGTTCCATTGGATCCGTAATAGTGTACTTTTATCGAAATTCAAATTTTGTAGCATTTGGAGCTATGGTTTGGCCATACGAGATAGAAACGCGTTCAAATTTATATCGAAAATTCAATCTAATAATTGGGTCCAAAAAGCTATCTTCTCCATACGATCAAATTAAGACTTAAAACCTTTCCGTTGCGTTCGGAATAAGGGTATAACATTATAAACGCCTAGCGGCACACCTAGATAGGGGTTTGAGATTTTGAGTTATGTAAATCAAGATATTTTGGAATTAATATATTTCAAATCAAATTTATTACAGCCGTTTTAACATCCCTTCAGTCGCACTTTTTAGTCAGCAACCAGTCACCTTATCTCTACGACACACTACCTACCCGGTACATAGCTTCATCCACTTTTAAATCGTCTCCAAAAAGATTGAAAAAAATAAACAGCATTTTCTATTTCAAAAATAAAACAGCGGAAGAGCAGCACATGTTAAAAATTATAACTGGATTCCTCAGAATGTTGAATTTAGTTTCATATATAGTGATAAGTGATTTGTTTGAATAATTTGTGATAGATTATCGTATGATTTGAAGTTATTGGATGCTATGGTATTACTGGCCTAGTTTTTGGATATTTAAATACCATAAATGTGTATATATATATTGAATTTGAAAAGAAATTATAGGGATTTTGGAAGTGAAGTATTTATATAAGATATGGGTTAATTAAAAGAAATATATTTGAATAAAATAAATGGTTTGACTTTAAATTTGTACTTAACTATTTCAGAATATTGTAAATAGAGATTTTGGAATAATGTATATAAAGGGTTTATAATAATAAATTCTTAAGTGGTACTTGTTTAAAAATCGAGATTTTTAATAGGTTGGAAGAATAGAAGTGAGTTTGGAAATAAGTATAAAATTGGTTATATTGGATCTTAAATAAGATTTCTAAATTATGGAATGGAAGTAAAATCGAGATTTGGTTGTGTTTGGAATATAGTTGGGTTATTTAAGAAGTTAATTTATAAATGGAATTCAATTTAAGAAATTGATTTATAAATAGAAATTAATTTAGAAGTCAAGTTATAATGGATTCAAGTGATGTGAAAACGTTATAAACGGGAAATGAAACTATGGGATTTATAAACAATGTTTATAAATAAAGTCAAATGATTATCATTTGAGAAATTGAAGATAAAAATTCAATATAAGAATTTATTATGAGATAGGTAAATCGGTTTGAAAGGAAAGGATAGATTTTTCTTTTGAAATGTGAAAAAAGGATTTATGAAATTGAGGAAGTAAATCGATTGGTTATAAATCGAGAGAGACTTATAAATATTAGATTGGTTATATTGGAGTCGGAAATTATATTTTTATTCGAGAAGTTGAGTTTGTTCTAAAAAGGGGGGATTTTAAATTATTAAATTAGGTAATTTAAAAATGTTTTAGCTTAAGGATATTTTAGAAAGTTAGTTATTTAAATATTTTTAAATTATCAAATGAATTATAAGTTTTATAAACAAGTCTTGTAAATCGACTAGAATTTTATTAATAAATTAGAATTAATCGGTATTATCATTTTAAAAAGATAAATTATTCATTATTAATATGGTTTTATACGATAACTTTTATTTAAAAGTATTTGCCCAAATTAAACTTGGAAAATTATTATAGAAACTTTATAAACATTAATTTGAGATAATTATTAAATAAATTTTTTGGAAAGTAACCGTATACTTTCATGGCAAAATTGGATGCAGAGATTACTTGTAGTTAAGTTTGGATTTCTCTAGGATAGAGACATAATCATTGAGCTATGAATCCATGGTTAATACCGCGTGGTGCTTTCCATATTTCTTTTAAATATTTTTTTTTCTAAATATTTTTAGAGGAAGTTGTTTGTGAATATACTTATTTCAGTGAGATAAGTATATACTTTTGATTTAAGAGATTTAATTAAGGAACCCGAAACTTCTAGAATTTGTTATAAACAAGTTAAGGAATTTACATTATAAATGGTGAAGGGTTTCCGAGAAAAGAGAAATAAGTGAAATTTTCCTAAGTGTTGGGAAGTAAGGGGTTTAGAAAATATATTTTTAAATATTTTTCTAAGTGTTGAGATAAGAGATGGTTTCAAATATCCTGATATAGATATAAGTAATTGAGTTGTCTCAAATATTTAAAACTTGGAATGGATTTGAATATATATCTTATAAGATATTTTGAAAATAAATTTTGGAAAAAATTATAATATGGGCTTAATGACAGCTTATGGATGTTATTTTGATAGTTAAATAACCAGCTATCAAGTATTTGGTCAATTTCGTTGATTGTTTCGAAGAGACCAGAATCAGATTTGCTTCATTACAGCATGATAGGGGGTTCTCGCTTCGTGTTTGGTAGCAAGCAGGAGACTCTTACCCGTACATGTTCCGAAGTGGTTGGTTGCAGTCGAGAGGCTAGCCGTAAAAGCAAAAGCGAGGTACCAATGTATGCCACGGTGGAAAGTGGCCGCTGACGGGATGGTCGAAAAGCCTACCGTTCGTTACATGTGGTATCAAAGCTGAAGGTTAAGCGAGAACCTTGGCTTTGATGGGGTAACTCATTAGAGATAGGGCAGTAGTAGCCTAGAATGAGTTTGAGTGTATTAATAGACATGGGTGCGTATTTATTAGTGAATAGAAATTTTTTTTATATTGTGTTGATTGATCTATTGAGTGGTTATGGATTCTGGTCAATACGAGTAATTAACATTATTGATAGAGATCTCTAAACACTTGAACAGAACAATTCGACATAGTATGTTTTGGAATTGGGTAAATGAAATAATTTTACCCTGATTATATTTTATATATAAGGAAATAATTTTTCAGAATTATTATAGTTATATCTATCGTGTGATTGGTTGTTAGAGAATGATAATATTTAATTATTATCATTTGTTGGTTGTTATTCTTGATTGAATAAAAGTTGATATTTTAGTCAACAGTTAAGAAATAATTTCATATAACAAAATGGAATAGTGTAAATGTGATTTTCTATAGGTGATTTATTATTTGAAATGAAATGAAATCCTAGAATTATATTTAAATATGATTCGTTAAAAGGGATTGAAGGCTGGAAATTTGGGAATTTAATTCCCGTTGGTTTGAAATGTTTTTTTCAAGCCTTGGAAAATAATTGTGATATTATTTGGAGAATATTTTTGAATTGGAAATATTTAAAATGAATTTTAAAGGAAATAAAAGCACTGAACTCACTTCGGTCGCTGGAAAATAATTTCGGTGATGACTGCAGCATCATCGACGTTCATTTTCGAGTTTCCAAGAGAGAAGTTGCTATCAATTAAAAAAATTGTTTTGGTAAAACTGATTTGACTTTGGGATTCAAAGGTATGATTCGATATATTAGTTGAATTTTTGAATATACATATATATGATTTCTAAAATGATTTGAAATATTTAGAACCAAAAAATGTTTAAAATTCTAGGATTTTGATTTCCATGTTTATTGGAAACATGAGAAAATAAGATTGAACTTACAAAATGTAGAAAGCAAAAATTGAAATGAATCTTACCTTAAGTCAAGTTAAATAGAGTGGATAAAATTGAATGTGAAAACGGAGGATGAAATTTAACTTAAGAGAAGTTAAATGAAAGCGAGTGTCATAATGGAATAAATTAGTAAAGTAAACTAATTAAATGAAGTGGATTAGAAGAAAATTAGTGAATGGAATATCAATAAGTTTGATAGCTTATAAAATTTGAAATTTGACTTTGGAATGGAACTAAACTTAACTTAAGTATATGGTGAATTCTGAAATTTAGCCTAAACTAGGCTGAATGAAGAAATTGTTGAAAATAAACTTTATTAAGATTGGAAATAAATTTGTGGATGAACTAATTAATTTAATTAGTAAGTTAAATGGAATCGGAAATTGAATTTGAATAGAAATAAATATAAGCTTAAGTGGTGAAGTGATGATAAACATAAGAACATTTGTATAAAATGTTTATGATGGACTTAAGAAAATTGAGGGTGAATTCTTAAGTGAAATTGGTATTAAGGAAATATACTAAGTAAATAGGTGAATGTGTATAATAATTGTGAATAATTGTTTGTAAATGAAATGAATGTGAATAAAAAGATTTGATATAGCTAAGAATAATTTGGAAATTAATACGTAAGTTGTACGTATATGATTTTTGCATGACGATTTGATCCAGATGCGAGCAAAGAATTTCGAGATAATTTCTATCGATCCGAGTTAGGATTTTTCACTCGATTTTCGACGGCGAACCCCGGACATGGATTTTTGATTGATTCTGGGATTCTCTATCATAGTATATGGCTATGCAAGGAGAATTACGGTTTCTAATCATGAAATCAAATATGAGTCCGCACTAGAAAGTCATGTGAACGATACTAGTTAGGAAGTAAAATGTGTAATCGAGTGAGCAATCAGGGTTCATATGGCATGCGGATGATATGTGTACATCGTGTGGGCTTAAGTAGAGCAAATATTGAAAATTTGAAATTTGAAAAATAAAATGATTTGGAATTATTTGATTGGATATTATTGGTAATAGGATGCAGGCATTTAAAATCAAGAAAAATTGGATTGCCCAACAAAAAGGTACATGTTTAAATTGTTGCTTGGATTTGATGATTTTCTAGTTGAGCCATTTGTCTTTGTTTTCTTTTGGTAATTTGGGCCCGTAGTGTCGTTTTGTAGTTGTTTGGATCTAGCCACGCAAAGGAGACACTGGCGAAATTTTTCGAAAATTTAAGGAGTTAGAAAATTTTGAAGAAATTTTTTAATAACTAAAATTCTATTTTAATTAGATTCTGAAATGATTTGGTAAATAATATTATTTAGAATCTATGGATAAATTGGGAAAATTAGTAAAAGTGATAATGTGGTTTCACTAAAATTGTTTTCAGGAAGTTGTTACCTTGGAATTTTCAAGGACAAAATTCTTTTAAGGGGGAAGGAATGTAATGACTTAGAATTTTGCTTATTTGAAATTGGAATATTTAGTTGATTTTAAATATTCAAAGGTTAATTTTTAACTTGAATTTAAAATATAATGATTTATTGGGTAATTCAATAATTGAAATTTACTTAAATAATTGAATCTTGAGTTTTAAGCTTGACAAAAATAATTTAAAGGCTTATTAAATTTATATTAATAAGAATGAAGATATATGAAAAAATTAAATTCGATTTATAAGTGATTTACTCAATTTTAAAAATAACTTGTATAAATTGACGATTAAAAATAGCCTTTTGGGGAATAGTCTTAGAATTTGACAAAACCAGTTCCATTTGATCCGTGATCGTGTATTATTATCGAATTCCAAATTTTGTAGCATTTGGAGCTATCGCGGCCGTACGGGATAGAAACGCGCTGAAATTTATATCGAAAATTCAATATAATAATTGGGTCCAAAAAGCTATATTCTCCATATGATCGAATTAGGACTTGAAACCTTTTCTATTACCTTCGGAATGGGGGTACAACATTGTAAACTCCTAGTGACACACCTCGATAGGGGTTTGAGATTTTGAGTTGTGTAAATCGAGATATTTTGGAATTTTAATTAATATATTTCAAATCAAATTTACTACAGCCGTTTTGACATCCCTACAGTCGTACTTTTTAGTCAGCAACCAGTCACTTTATCTCTGTAGCACGCTGCCTACCTAGTACATAGCTTCATCCACTTTTAAATCATATCCAAGAAGATATAAAAAAAAGAACAACATCTTCAATTTCAAAAATAAAACAGAGGAAGGGCAGTACATGTTAAAAATTATAAAATCAAACTATATACTCCATTTTGAATTTTGAAATGAATTATATTGAAATCGCTCATTACCTATAATGAGGCGATCGCTCATCTCAGCTAGGGCATTGATGTTGTAATTGTTTCTAAGAGTTCGTGCGAGTT
The DNA here is from genome assembly GCA_030765085.1 of Allium cepa. Lineage (NCBI taxonomy): Eukaryota > Viridiplantae > Streptophyta > Magnoliopsida > Asparagales > Amaryllidaceae > Allium > Allium cepa. Next base: position 487,711,802 of record CM060928.1, on the reverse strand, counting down.
TTGAGGAGCTCGACGGTATTGTTGCATGCAAGTATGAGATAGGGTTTCGAATTTATAGTGATTAAGGAGGTGTTAGGTGAATCGAGTCATGGATTCGAACTACTGGCAGTCATTGGAATCTCCCGCCAAGTTTTCATGGTGCTCGGTGGCGTTTAGGGATTGTGACCTGATGGTGGTCGATGCGGTGTGGTGATGTCGCCTTTTGCTTCGTACGACAGGAGGAGGTGAGGTGGTGGCAGTGGAGAGAGGAGGAGTAGAGGGATCAGTTGGTGGCTTTGGGTCGATGGATGGTGGGGTGGATGGTCGTGCACTGTGCACGGCGTACATGGGTTTTCATTTCAAAAAACAGGGAAGAGGAGCAGCGATCTAGGAAGAAGAAGGAAGCTAAGATGGGTCGGGTCTTTCTCGTGTGGGATGGGAAACAGTTGAGTGAAAAGAAAAAAAAAATTAAGTTATTTATATATATATATATATTATTAATTTAAATCTTTGATTCTTATGAAATGCGTATCTCGTTCATTTTGGGTCGAAATCCAGCGCGATCAGTCGTGTTGGGTTCGTATTAACGACATTTTTACTATGGCATCAGTTTGGTTGAAATTAGAGATTGTTGAATTTTCAGATAAATTCAAATGTTTGAATTTATTTGGAAACAGAATGCGAAAGCATCAATAAAAATCAATGTGAGTTAATCTCACTCATTTTTTGGATTGCTGGTAATTTAAAATGTTGGAAATTAAGTTATTGATCGATTGGATGATTTGATAATTATTGTTACCAGTTGTATGTTATAATATATATATATATATAGTTGTATATATTAATAGTTGGATTGATATTCCCGCTTATTTTAGCAGATGAGACCTTATGCGGCCCACATCATAGCGGATGACCCTATATACCACGATGTCCACCTCGAAGCATAATTGGTATTTTATGTTGCATTAACATCTGTGGTTGCAAGGAAACATGTTGGAGGGATCCAACTGGATTCCTTAAAATGTTGAATTTAATTTCATATACAGTGATATATGGTATGTTTGAATAATCCGTGATAGATTATCATATGATTTGAAGTTACTGGATGCTATGGTATTACTGGCCTAGTTTTTGGATATTTTAAGTAAAATATATATATATATATATATATATATATATTGAATTTGAAAAGAAATTAAAGGGATTTTGGAAGTGAAGTACTTATGTAGGATTTTGGATTAATTAAAAGAAATTTATTTGGATAAAATAAGTGGTTTGACTTTAAATTTGCTCTTAACTATTTCAGAATATTATAAATATAGATTTTGGAATAATGTATATAAAGGGTTTAAAAAAATAAATTCTTATATGGTACTTGTTTAAATATAAAAGGTTTTAGAAATTGAGATTTTTAATAGATTAGAAGAATAAACGTGAATTTGGAAATAAGTATAAAATTGGTTATACTTGATCTTAGATAAAATTTCTAAATTATGGAATGGAAGTAAAATCAAGATTTGGTTGGGTTATTTAAGAAGTTAATTTATTAATGGAATTCAATTTAAGAAACTGATTTATAAATGGAAATTAATTTAGAAATCGGGTTATTATGGATTTAAGTGATGTGAAAACGTTATAAACGGGAAATGAGACTATGGGATTTATAAACAATGTTTATAAATAAAGTGAAATGATTATCATTTGAGAAACTGAAGATATAAATTCACTATAAGAATTTATAATGAGATGGGTAAATCGGTTTAAAAGGAAAGGATAGATTTTTCTTGTGAAATGTGAAAAAGGATTTATGAAATTGAGGAAGTAAATCGATTGGTGATAAATCGAGAGAGATTTATAAATATTAGATTGGTTATATCGGAGTTGGAATTTTTTTTTTTCGAGAAGTAGAGTTTGTTCTAAAAAAAGGGATTTTAAATTATTAAACTAGGTAATTTAAAAATATTTTAGCATAAGGATATTTTAGAAAATTAGTTATTTAAATAATTTTAAATTGTCAAATGAATTATAAGTTTGATAAACAGGTCTTGTAAATCGATTGGAATTTTATTAGTAATCAGAATTAATCAATATTGTTATTTTAAAAAGATATATTATTCGATATTAACATGGTTTTATATAATAACTTTTATTTAAGAGTATTTGCCTAAATTATTGGAAAATTATTATAGAAACTTTATAAACATTAATTTTAGATAAATATTAAATAAAGTTTTTGGAAAGCAATGGTATACATTCGGTGGCAAAATCGAAGGCAGAAATTACCTACAGTTAAGTTTGGATTTCTCTGGGATAGAGATGTAATCATTGAGCTGTGAATCCACGGTTCATACTGCATGGTGCTTTCCATGTTTATTTTAAAAAGTTTTTTTAAAAATATTCTTGAAGGAAATGGTTTGTGAACATACTTATTTCGGTGAGATAAGTGTATACTTTTGAATTAAGAGATTTAACTAAGGAACCCGGAACTTATAGAATTCGTTATAAACTAGTTAAGGAATTTACATTATAAATGGTGATGGGTTTTTGAGAAAAGAGAAATATGTGAAATTTTCCCAAGTGTTGGAAAGTAAGGGGTTTAGAAAATATATTTTTAAATATTTTTCTAACTATTGAAATAAAAGATGGTTTGAAATATCCTGATATGGATATAAGTAATTGAGTTGTCTCAAATATTGAAAATTTGGAAGGGATTTGAAGATATATCTTACAAGATATTTTGAAATTAAATTTGGGAAAAATTATAATATGGGCCTAGTGGTTGCTTATGGATGTTACATTGATAGTTAAATAACCAACTATCAAGTATTTAACCAATTTCGTTGATCATTTCGAAGAGATCGGGATCAGATTTAATTATCCGAAAACCACTTCGATATGATTTGAGCGTTACGAATGGATACCGTGAAGACGGTAATTCGGTTTGTCCAGAAACAGAACAACTTGGATGGACGAATGCTATCATAACATCGTCATTGGAGGATGATGAGCATCCTAAGTGAAATTGTTCTTGAAAAGTAATCGTAGCCTCAAGCCTCATCAACCAGAATGATTGAAAATCAGGGGAGATGCAGTAAGGCTAAGTAGGTCGCACCCAATTAGGGTATGTTATAACTTTTCTAGATACTCTCGGATATATTATAAATTATGGATACAGTGGTGCATGCTAAAGAGCTCTCGATAAGGGTGGGAACATTTAGGGTGGTAACATATTCAATTCTGTCCTGGTTAGGATAGGGCCGGTCTTATGTTGTAGGGGATCCCGGCGGGGTCCTCGGTACATTTTTCTAGAAGTGTACCGTGATAAGTGGTGACCCGGTGCCTAGTCATTGTATGGAACCCATTCTCCAATAAGCACTATACGGTTTTGATTATCCCTAACTATGATGAAACGTTAGATGCAAGCATTTAAGCTATTTTCAATTTATTTCTATAGATACTATAATAATATCAAAGTATTGATTGAAGTAACCTGATTCTAATAGAAATAAACGATGCAAGTGAAAATATGAGGTCTTGTTATTAGATAATTATTTGATATATTGGTGGAAACTTCAAGTATTTTACTCTATAATACTCTTTTTAATTAGGCTTATATCTTAGCTTGTACAAAACATTAAATTCCAATAAGTGAATGAATGAATTGAAAGGCCTTTCGTTCTGAAAGGTAATTACCATTTCATATTCCATGTTCTTCTTATTATATTTTCAAATTTTCATCTTTTAAAACTAATGCATGGGAGTCCATGTCTATGTAAAGCATGTATCATTTTCAATTCAGTGATTTGCTTTATTTTTGTTTCATAGTTCGTAATTCTTTCTTTTTTCCATAAAAGTACTAGTTTTGCTCTTAATTAGACATATGTAATAATTAAGATTAGTGAGGATCTTGATGAGAATTATACAGTTCATTCCAGATTTGTTTGTATTATCAAGGAAAATACACATTTTTTTACCGTAGTTAAGATCATATAATCTGTTTTCCTTCACAATATTGGTTTTAGATGGTTTCATTCTTTTAGTGAACACATTTAGTTCAGATGTTATAACAATATCACAAATGCCATTGAGATTAATGCATGCTCTAGGTATAATCTCGGTCTTACTATTTCATTTTCGTTTTATAAATATATAATCTAACATTTGTTTTGGTAATACATGCATTTTTGTAGCTTATTTCACATGCATCCTGGGGTCACATAGGCTCTGTAATTTTAGCAATAATAATTTCTACAAATAAATGGTTCCCTTCTCAAAAAATTCTCCTTAATAAGTCATATGTTTCATAATTTTTATTCATTTATTTTTCTGTGTTAGCAAAATTAGCACTTACTGCTATCCACAATTTTCACTCATTACTCCCAAAGAATATATCCTTATTTGTATTTGACCTATTCCTAGAATGCATTTCAAAAATCTATAGCGCTCTACTAATTTGTCATAGGGTTGACAAAGAATACAGGCTTTTCTTTAGTCTATATATCAATTATATAAAAGAGTTCTTTCCTTTTCAATAATAACAATAAAAGTAGTAGTTTAACTCTTAATTTTATACTTAATCTTGATTTATGCTTTCTTATTTCAACATTTTTATTCACTTAATAATGATTAGACATATGTAATAATTACATTTAGTGTGGATCTTGATGAAAATCATATAGTTCTTTAAAAATTTGTTTGTACTACCAAGGAAAATACACATAATTTTTTATCTTTGTTAAGATCGTAAAATCTATTTATGTTCTTAATATTGGTGTCACATGGTTTCATTATTTTAATTAACAGATTTAGCTCTAATGTTATAACAATATCACAAATGTTTTTGGGATGAGTGCATGGTTCAGCTATAATCTCGGTCTAATTATTTCATTTTCACTTATAATGTACTTTTTAATCTGAAATTTGTTTTACTCATACATACATTTTGTTTCATATGCATCTTAGGGTCACAGATGCTCCATAGTTTTTGCAAAAATCCATTTCTAAAAATAAAAAATAAATGGTTCTCTTCTCAAAAACTTCCCCTCACATGTGGTATTTGTTTCACAATTTTTATTCATTTATCTTATTTACATGCTAGCAAACTTTGTGCTTATTACATTCCACAATTTTCATTCACTGGTTCTCAAAATTCATTATAAGAATTTATAACTTCTTTATAGTTGAAATACATCTCCTATGATGTTTTTACTTTTTAATAAATACACATGTACTGCTAATTTCTCGAAGGATTGACAAAGAATATAGGCTTTTCTTTAGTCTATATATCTATTATACAAAGAATATTAGTCTCTTTATATACTTATCTCTCATTAACTCTCACTCTAAATATTTTATTAATCATGTATAATGTCAAATATATAACTTTTCATCTCCTCTCTTATCATTTAATTTCAATTCAAATACAAAACTCTTCTTTATTTAAATCAATATTTTCTATTTTTCCCTCATTATTTACATCTTAATTAATCACTATTCTATTCATTATATATCACAATCCAAAAACTATTATCCTTTCACAGTTTCGCCCTATCTTAACTTTGTTTTCTCTTTTCAAATATCACTTATCAAGAATTAAAATCTAACAAGCTTCTATTTGATTGGAAAAGGAATATGGAAAATAAAAGTTCATACCATATTTCTATTATACCATAGGTGTAAAGCGAATAAAATTCAAATTTATCTTTATCGATGGCATCGGTTTTTCATAAAGGTTTGTTAATTTTTTTTGATTATTTCAAACCCTACTTTTCTTAAATTTGAAAATGGGTGTGTATGGAACGAAGTTCAATTATAATAAACTTCTTATAACTTAGAAAATGGAAAATAATAAATTGGATAAATTTTTTATTCGGGCCAAATTTGCAAACAAATTACAACTTTAGGCCAAATTCTAAACTAATTACAATAGTAGGCCACTTCTGGCCACGTTGGATGCCACGTGTATTGGCGGCGATTCAATTGCCGCTTGTACACCTATAATTTGTAAAAATATACTGGTGGCATTTGAGGTGCCACCAATAAGCACTATCTCAACAAATACAAGTCTATAATCAATAACATTCACACCAACATCGAAATACTGGAGTCACTTTTACAATCACAGCGATAAACAATAGTCTACATTAGTTAACAACCAAACATCCCAAATGAACAAATAGAAACCATGATCAATCAATGCTACAACCAACATCCCACATAAACGATCAATCAACACTACTGTCAACCGATACTACAGTCAACAAATAGAAACCACGGTCCACTACGATTAGTCTAAAATTTCATCTCAAAATATTTAATTCTCAAGGAGTTTTCTTCTTCGATCTTCTCGGCTTGAGCATGAATTCCTCCTATTCCAGTGACTGCTCTTCACTGCCTCCTCTTGCGTCCCTTTCGTTGGGGGTTGCGATGGCCTGACGGGTTGTGTATGCAATGAAGATATCGCTTCGGAACTCTTGCCCTCAAATTTCTTCCTCCTTCCATAATTTTTCTTCAGTGAGGGGGCCGATGGGACTGCAACTATGTCCTCATACGATGCGGGAGGGACAATATCCTCGATAAGTGGTGGCATTGTAGGAGGAGGAGGAGGCGGAGGTAGGATAGGCCTTGACATCTTGTACTTTGACAAACAAGATAATGTAAGTCTACAGGGTGGATCGTATAGTGTATATGCAATTATATGTGATAAAATATATGATGCAACTAAAAAAATATTAATCTAAGTAAATATAAAATAAGCAAACCGGGATTTTATACTGGTTTGGACCTCTTGTCCTACGTCCAGTCCCGAAGCTCCCCTTCGGAATTCGATTATTAAACACACTCGCTTCGCCCCGAGGAATAGGCTCGGTTATAGTAAGTTTTTATTGTCAAATGTGTGTTCTAATATAACAAGGATGTTCACTAATTAGTATAATTGCTTCCAATATATATCTAGAGAGTAGTTTCTATGAGAAACAGAATATATGGAAGAGTGAATACAAGTATAGATTGCTAGAGTGCAGAGATCAAGAATATATGATAGATTATAGAATTAGAGAGCGCAAGTCAGTAAGGTGATGTGAGTAGTTTGTTCCCTTTATTCTTGATGCTATATATAGTTGTAGAGAGGTGTCTGGAGTAGTTGTATCCATTAACAAGTGCTATGCAGTTGCTTCTGTTGATGATGAAGAGTTGCAGTGAAGAGAAACGGAGATGTTTATTCGAATATGGCAGTTGAAGTTTATATTTAAAATTTGATTTTAAAATCAGACATCTGGAATATGTTTCAGACATCTGATACTATATATATTTTTGAATATAGTAGTAGATCAGACGTTTGAGTGCAATTCCTAAACGTTTGGTTCAGCCTGTCTGTTGTTTCAGAGAACTGTTTCAAACGTCTGGCTTGTGCACCCAGACGTCTGATATTGTACATATCAGTTTTTGTTTTCTTTTTCTTGTGCTTCTTTGTTCCTATCGATTTGTTGTCTCTTGTAGTGTCCTTTGAGCCTTGTTCTTGTCTTTCTAGTGATGTTGTTCTAGCAAGTACCTGTATATACAAATATATATATATATATATATATATATGCATATTTGATTTCCATTATATAGTTTTTGTCATCGAAACCGTAGATATGATTTCCTAACAATCTCCCCTTTTTTGATGATGACAACTATACAATGTACTTCTATATAATTTTGTAAATCTCCCCCTGAATATGTGCTTTCCATTATTTATTGTGCTTTTTACTATTATTTCTCCCCCTTGGCATTATCAAAAATCAGTAATAACTTTTAATTGTAGATATTATGTTCATACCATTTAGTATTTACCAATCGTTGTAAGATTACATGAATATTCACAGAAATAACTCACAAAAAAAGGTATTTTCATTAATCATAATAATCGATTACATTCATAGATTTTTTGCATTTTTATACAAAGATGGAATCCTAAAAAAATCTAAGGATCTTTTGGGGAAGCTTTATGTTGATTATCTTCTTCATTTTCACCTTTGGAAGAGCTAGCTTGTTTTTTAGGAGATGTCGGAGTTTGTTCGAGAGGTTCTTTCTCCTCATCAAAAAGTTTGGAATGTTTTGAAGGAGGAGGAGAAGGCATTAGGGTTGGCTAATCTTCTGAAGGTGGTGTAGGACCACGAACCCATTGAAGAACCTCCTTTAGAACGGATAATGTAGTTGAAAGCGATGCTTCAACTATGGCTAGGCAAGAAGCAAACGATGTTTCAAACCATCAATGCACTTAACCAATAATTTTTGATTTCGATATAAAATAAGCTGATTTTGGAGAGTTAAGTCACGAATACTCGCATTTGGATTCGCCTCGGTGCGAGTCTCCAAAATATCATCTTGGCAAGTATAATCAAATGGTGTAGGAGGAGGAGTATTCTCGTGATGTTGCTCCACCTCTTGTGATGGTTCAGGTTGTGTTTGAGGTGGAGGCCTAGCTTGTCCGACTTGACGACATTGCGTACATTCTTCAAATGATATAAAATCTGAAGGATTTTCCGGTAAGTGCATTAGAGAGAAAAAATTTATGGATGCATATTTCGGAGGAATCTCTTCAAAAGTGGATAAATATGAGGGGATGTTGTGAGCTCTTAGAAGTCTCATATGTATGTAGGATAGATGATGGATGGGCGTGATCGAGTCCAGAAATGTTTGAGCTCGTCAAATATAAATTTTTCCCAATTAACCCTTGTTCCACTGGATATAGCATATAGAGCCTTGTGCTCTAACTCCGTGATTTGCTCGTGACTACCAAGGTGAGGAATGATAGTATTGATAATCATTCTAGTGAGAAGTCTCTCTCCTTAGGTCTTAGGTATTTAGATGCAAATCTTGTCATTTCATCTTCTCATATTTGTTGTGTGATATTATCTCTCGGTTTGAGATGCATATCCGAAATATTATATAAATCTTCTCCCGTGTCGGAACATCCGAAAGTCCGGCTTATGATCCCTGGAGTAAGTATAATTGTGTTGGCGTAAACATTTGACCATAGCCAATTATCATCGTTGTCAGTGTTCCAAACTCCTATGCTATCTAAACTAGCATAGAAAAGAAATATGGCTAGCTGATCGATTTGGATGTTATTGGGATTAAAGGATATCATTGTTTCTAATCCAGCACTTTCGCACATTTTTTCTAAATCATACATTGGGAACTTTAGCAAATTATAAAATGGATCTGTATGGAGTTTCTTCTTTTGAATATCCTCATATCCCTTGATGGAATGTGGTACACGGTTCATCCATCGCTCAATTTGATCGTCGGAGCAAACTTGAGGATTGGATGAAGTGGCTTGATCTTGTTTTCGCTTAGAGATTTTAAGGTTTTTTATTTTAGGGGCCATGAAATTTGAGAGTGTTTGGAGGAGAAAGCAAGTTTGAGAATTGGAGAATCGACTTTGCAGTAGAAATGAAATGAAACGTAAGTGAGAAAAGTAAATAAAATAGATGTTATCAGGGTACTTAAGAGTGTCGATTCAATTTTAGACGTCTGGAAGGTAAATCAGACGTCTAATTTAACCTAGTTTGAAGATAGAAAATAGAGTCAGACGTCTGGTTGTTGGTGGCAGACGTCTAGAATTGATCGATTTGTAAATTTTAAAAGGCAGAGAGAATTATCAGACATTTGTATGTAGAATGAGACGTCTGGAATAGGTCGAAGTGTAATTTCTATAGGACATATAATTTTCTCAAACGTCTGAAAATGGACTGAGTTTGTATCTTAAGGAGGCGGAGACTTTGTTCAGATGTCTGGTCAGTTGTTTAGACGTTTGGAATAGACTGGTTTATATTTTCTATTAGGCAGAGATAATTTTCCGATGTCTGGAAGGTGATATTAGATATCTGATATATGCACGATGTTTGAAAAATTGTGTGATACAAGAGTGTCAGACATCTGATGGCAATGTTCAGACGTCTGAAATGGCCATTTTGTCTTTAAATAGCCTAATTTTGAAGGGTGTTGCTTATTTTTCGAGAGATTGATTTTAATAAAACTTAGTATTATTATTTGTGAAACAGAATACAAATATACATAGGTAAAAATACAATGAGAATAAGTAAATTTATTTAGATGATGATGGATCATTACGATCTTCAGACTTGTCATCCCTCTATGGCTTGAGTGGAGACCATATATTTCCACGTTCATTGGTTCTTGGGGAACCAGAGAATCTCCTAGGTGAAGGATCCAAAGGTGTACGAGAAGAAACAGAGGGATCCAAAGGATTGCAAGGAATCGGAAGTGCTTCATGTACATCCTTCTTTCGTGAACTACAAAAATGTTATCCCTACTTGCTCCAGAAAACTTAGTTGTCGCGCAGTGACCTTTTGTTCAAAGTATAATTCTCGATGTAAATCTATTTATTGCTTTTGGCAGTGATGTATCTGATCGATTTTCTCCTTGGTGTTAGGAGAGACAAATAGAGATCTTTTGGACTTCTTTTTATCGGGAGTGAATCCCGTGTGGTAGGAGGACCACTTATATGTTGGTTCCTGATTTGGTGCAGGAGTAGGAAGACGATGAGGTGTATCTGTTGCGCTATCCTTCATTGGTGTCGAGAAGGAGAGAAGAAAGTTGTCAGAAGACATTTTTTTATTTCTGTTGTAAAAAAATATGAAATCTATATATTCTTTACTTTTTGTTTGTAAAAAAAGGCTATTTATACATGATTTTAAAGGTTATTCATAGGTAATTTACAGAGTGGATCGTGTAGTGTATATGCAAGTACATGTGATAATATATGATGCAACTAAAACAATATTAATCTAAGTAAATATAGAATAAGAACACCAAGATTTTATACTGGTTCAGACCTCCTGTCTTACGTGCAGTCCCGAAGCTCCCATTCGGAATTCGAATATCAAACTCCCTCGCTTAACCCAGATGAATATGCTTGGTTACAATAAGTTATTCTTGTCAAATGTGTGTTTTAGTATAACATGGATGTTGACTAATTAATACAATTGCTTCCAATATATATCTAGAGAGTATTGTCTATGAAAAACAGAATATATGGAAGAATGAACACAAGTATAGATTGCTAGAGTGCAGAGATCAAGAATATATGATAGAATATAGAATTAGAGAGCGTAAGTCAGTAAGGTGATGTGAGTAATTTATTCTCTTGATTATTGATGCTATATATGGTTGTAGAGAGGTATCTTGAGTAGTTGCATCCATTAACAAGTGCTGTATAGTTGCTTCTATTGATGTTGAAGAGTTGAGGCGAAGAGAAGCGAAGATGTCTATTCGAATGTGGCAGTTGAAGTTTATATTTAAAATTCGAGTTTGAAATCAGACGTCTGGAATATGTTTCAGACGTCTGATACTATACATATTTTTAAATAAGTAGATCAGACGTCTGAGTGTAATTGCCAAACATCTGGTTCAGCCTGTCTGTTGTTACAGAGAACTGTTTCAGACATCTGGTTTGTGCACCCAGACGTCTGATATTGTGCGTATCAGTTTTTGTGCTCTTTTTCTTGTGCTTCTTTGTTTCTATCGATTTTTAGTCTCTTGTAGTGACCTTTGAACCTTGTTCTTGTCTTTCTAGTGATGTTGTTCTAGCAAGTACCTGTATATGCAAATATATATGCATATTTGATTTCCATTGTATAGTTGTTGTCATCGAAACCGTAGATTTGATTTCCTAACAGATAGTAGAATTTGTTTGATAGGGAAGCATTTTGCCTTGCTCTTTTCAAGAACTTCCTTCGCACGCTCGTCTACTATGTCCAACAAATGACATATACCATCCGCCTGCATATAACGTAAACCATTATGAGTTTCATTAAGTACTATACAAGTTGTTAATATTAATACGTACCACATTCCGTTCTATCAGAGCTCGTGGAGTGTAAGGTGCCACCTCTTGCTCGGTTTCTTTCGCTCATCTTCGTAGCACATAATGATGAGTGATATTCCAATACCAGCTAATATATTCCTCATCGGTTAAAGTGACTTCATGCTCGTCATCCCCAGCTATGAAACAGTTGTTCCATAACTCAATCATCGTTCCAAACTCATCTACGCCGTATGGATGCATGTAATATGGAGCAGGATACGGTAAGTGTTGTCGAAGACCAAACTATCTCATGACACTGTCTGGCAGATGCTAAGCTAAATCTTCAAAACAAAAAATCATAAGCCTTACCCGCCATAACAGCATGTCCATTGTACAAAGAGCTAAAAGAGCCTGAAATTCTGCCTCGGAATACGGATACCATGTCACTACATTATAATCTAAGACATCAAACTCGTTTCGGTAGAAGATTATATTGCGTCTGGGGGTCATTTTTGTATTCTTCGGGCCAATCCATCTGTAATAGCAACATGTTATAGGAAGTATTCAAATTTACTATGTCGTTACAACAATACTAACAACGCTGTTTTACCTCGCTCCATATGGCTTTGAATTGTCAATTATTTGCGTCTTCATAGAAATACGACTAACAGGAAGGTAGGTCCATGACCAAAGCTACAAGTTTGAAACTTAAGTTTAGTTACGTTTTTACGACAAACTCAAATATGCAACATTGAATGACTATGTCCCTACCTGAAGTAGAGTCATAAACCCTCCGAAGGACCATTGTTGGACCAAAGCAACTCTCGTAAGCTCCGTATAGGTGAAAGCTAGCATCGCACTACTCCATAAGTATTTCCAACATGAATCGAAGTCTTCTAACAATGGAATCCATTGAAGGGCACTCTTGTCTTCGATCAATCGTAAAAAGGACATTGCATGATGATGTGCACATAATAGCGTAGGCGCGCTAGGCAAGCTACAAAGGAGAGGCACGCCGGGGAATATCACCGGCCAACTGCTTCCTAAACCACGTGGATACTATCGACTCATTTCCCGACCTCACATCTTCTGGAGGAAACAATCCGAGTAAGGGATCACACAATTCCATACAATTTCTTGGAAAATCCAATTTTAGGATGGGATCCTTATTAATCGGTAATCCGAGCAATACAGCTATGTCTTTCAAAGTGATTGTCATCTCACCTACTCTGAGATGAAATATAGACGTCTCCGGTTTCCATCTATAAATCAAAGCCATCGAAAGATTCCAGTCGAGCTATGTATATCCCAACTTATTGACAACGCCAAATCCAACTCTGTCTATCAACACGCTTGGATGTGCTGATGTGACGAGCTTTAAAGTGGATGAATGGTCAAAGAAGCCGTCCGACTTAACTCTCGTCAATAAATAATAACAAATGAAAGCAATAATGGTAATTACAAATACTTTGCAAAAGTAATGACAAATTATATAAGCCTGTACCTCCATCATATCGATGTTGTTTGTGCGGTGTTGAGGTTGGAGGTAAAGCACACTTGGATCGATCGGTCCGGGCGTCATTTCGTCATATTCTCCACAATAACATTACATAATCATAGTCACACCTTAATATATCCTTATATCAACTCAAGAAACAATTAAACATGTGCTATGAGTGACTACTCAACTTCATTGTAGCATACAACCATAGATTTGAAATTGTAGAACAATTTTAGCCTTAAACGCTAAATTGAAGAAATGATAATTAGAGACAAAATTGATAGATTTCATACCTATAGGATGTGCTTGAGACGATGAGGAAGCCATAGTTAAAATTCTAGCTAGATTTAAGTAGTTTTTTATTTGAAAATTCGACTTTTGTTGAATTGAGGGGGTGGGTTCGGGTTGTTTGTGAAGAGAGATTGAGAGAAGGGAGAGTGAGAGTGTATGGATGAATAAGCTGAAAATTTACAAAGATCAAAGAAATAGGCGTCATTTGTGATGTAGCATACTGGCGGCATCTCAAGTGCCGCCAATGTTGTTTTCCATATTACACGTGTACTGGCGGCATTTGAGATGCCGCCGGCGCACGTGACATCCAACGTGGCTAAAATTTTCCTATTTGTGTAATAATTTTTGGAATTGGTCTAATATTGTTATTTGTTTTGAAATTTAGCCTATATAGAAAATTTGTCATAAAAAATTTAGAAAGACATAGAACGTTTTAATGAAAGGTTTCCTTTACACTTAGTTTAAAGCCTTATTTTCTCATTGTATTCACTATTGATATTTCTTTGATAACGGTTAACGTCCCTAATCGATAAATTAGTTATAAGCTTAATATATTAGTATGCATTTTCAAGGGTATGGAAAGTATTTAATTTAATCTAATATTACTTTTGATTGAGATATTTAATAGTTACTTACTTTATAATTTATCTGTAATGACCCAGAATTTTGAATATTAAATTGATATTTAATATTTAAAAGTCAATTTGTAACTTGAATTTCAAATATAACGATTTTTGGATAATTTATTTATTGAATTAACAATTGAAAATTGGTTAAAACATTGAATCTTGAGTTTTAAGCTTGATAAAAATAATTTAAAGGCTTATTAAATTTATAATAATAAAAATGAAGGTAAGGAAAAATTTTAAATTGGATTTATAAGTGATTTACCCGATTTTAAAAATAAATTGTATAAATTGACGAGTAAAAATGGCCTTCCGGGGCATAGTCTCGGAATTCGACGAAACAAATTCTATTGGATCCGTAATAGTGTATTATTATCGAATTTTCAATTTCGTAGCTTTTGGAGTTATTATTTGATCGCACAGGATAGAAACGTGCCGAAAATAATATCGAAAATTCAATATTATAATTAGGTCAAAAAAGCTATTATCTCCATAAATCGAATTTGGACTTGAAACCTTTTCCATTGCGTTCGAAATAGGGGAATAACATTCTAAACGCCTAGCGGCATGCCTTGATAGGGGTTCGGAATTTTGAGTTGCGTAAAACGAGACGTTTTGAAATTTAAATAATATATTGACTAGTCTACTACTGTTACTTTCCATACACGTCACCTTCTTATCATTCCATCCCGTCCCTTCTTTAAAATCATGCGTGCATTCCCTCTCTTATCAGTTCAAATCAAAATTGAAATCACTTTTCATTTATCTCAAAAAACAAGTCCACATAACATGTTTCTCTACTTCACAATTTCATTTCTCCTTGCTCTCTCGTTTTACTTCCAGTAGCATATAAATGGCTGATCCTCCTTTTAAAATTAAATAAATAAATATAATAACAGAGAAACGAAATCGATATTCATAAGAAAATCAAGATATAAAAGTCGCATAGCCAGGCGCGATTCACACGATGGCAAATGAGGGAAACGAAGCGCATGAGGCGACGCGAATGGTGACATGGATCTCACATGGAAGCAACGATCGACATCGTCATTTATGGTGAGATCTGGAGGTACGTTAACAATTTAAGGATGCGCAATTTCATGCTCGTGTACTGGTTGGAGGCGGTAGGGGGCATACGGCATGGAGCGGCGGTCTCAGGTGGTAGTGTGAATGTCATGATCCTATAAGGTGGTGCGAGCGTACTGTATGATGGTGATCTTGAAGGAGAAACCGGTCGTTTTTTCCATTTCAGTTGGTGGGAAGTGGATCTGAGTGTGGTGGCGTGGCGAGGGCATGAAAGGAAACTCGGTGGTGGTTGTTGGCAGGCAATCGGCGATCAGATTGAGTGTGTCAATGACCTGCCAGGTGCATGCATAACGTGCTCAGAGTGGAGCAGCATGTTTTGGAGAGGGAGGATTAAGGTATTGTTATCAATTTAGTTTTGTTAATCATATACAAATTGTTCACGGCATAACTTAACTGTATGCTTTATATTCACTAAATTTCTAAAAATTAATAAATCAACTGGAAATACATTTGATAACAATTGTATAGTTTTGGTTTTATGTATAGTTAAGGTATTATTTAACTATTTTAAACCATATACAGTTACAATATATTCAATAAAAAAACTTATGCAGTTGCCGTTTTGGTTTGCACGGAACTGAATACAATTATTCTAAATACCTCAACTACATGCCAAAATAAGGTATTGATAACTATGTGAGGTCATTATATAACTATCCTTATATAAATGCTAGCCATACAAAGATTTTGTATAGTAGGTTTGGTATACAAGGTATTATAAGTCTGATTTATTCACATTGTAGATCTTGCCATGAGTTGGGATGTCGCGATTAAAAAGGGGCAATCGCGTTTTGGTCTGGCAATTCGATTTGATCTAAATTAAGCTTTGGCAAATCTAAAAAAAAAAAGAAAAAAAATCAAGGTGAGTTAATCTCACTCATTTTTTGGATTACTAGTTAAATTTTAAATAGTTAAAATTTATTATTGATTGATTGGTTGAATTTAAAGAATTATTATCAGTTGAATGTGATATTATATATGTAGTATATATATTAGTAGTTGGATCGATTGGTCCCGCATATTTAGCGGATGAGACTCTATGCTCCCCGCATAATAGCGGATGGCCCTACATACCGTGATATCCCCCTTGAAGTGGGATCGATATTTTTTTATATTGTATTAACATCTGTGGATGTAGGAATGCAGGTTGGAGGGTTCCATCTGGATTCCACAAAAATGTTGAATTTGATTTCATATGTAGTGATATATGATATGTTGGAATAATCTACGATAGATTATAGTGTGATTTGAATTTATTAGATGTTATGATAGTACAAGACTAAACTTTAGTATTTTAAAATACCGTAGATATATTTATATTGAATTTGAAAAGAAATTAAAAAAGGATCGTGGAAGTAAAATATTTATATTTAATTTTGGGACAATTAAAAGAAAGTTATTTGGGTAAAATAAGCGGTTGGATTTGAAATTGTTCTTAACTACTTCGTGATGTTTTAATTGGAGATTTTAGAATAGTATGTATATAAAGGTTTTTAAATAACAAGACTTAAGTGATATGTTTTCAAGTGTAAAAAGGATTTTTAAAGATCGAGATTTTAAATGGATTGGGAAAATTGAAGGAAATTTGGAAATAAGTATAAAATTAGTTATACAAGATTTTATATAAGATTCTAATTGCGAAATAGAAGTTAAATCGAGTTTTGGTTTTGTTTGGCATATTGTTTGGGTTATTTAAGAAATTGATTTATAAATGGAATTTAATTTAGAAATCAAATTCATAATGGATTTAAGTTATGTGAAACCGTTGTAAACTAGAAATAGGACTATGGGGTTTATAAACAATGTTTATAAATAAGGTAAAGTGATTATTAGTTGATAAATTGAAGATATAAATTAATGGTGAGAAAATATAATGAGACGGGTAAGTTGGTTTAAAAATAAATGACAGATTTACTTTAGAAATGTGAAAAGGGAGATTTACGAAATTGGGACATAAATAAATTGGTGATAAATCGAGGGAGAGATTCATATATATAGACTGGTTATATTGGAGTTGAAAAATATATTTTTATCGAGAAATTGGGTTGTTTAAAAAGTGGATTTCTGATTATTATACTCGGTAATTTAAAAGTGTTTAACAATATTTCAAAAAGTTAGTTATTTAAATATTTTTAAATTGTCAAAATAAATTATAAGTTATATAAATAAGTCTTGTAAATCGATTACAATTTTATTAATAAATCAAAATTAATTATTGTTACAAAATTATGTAATTATTTTAAATTGTTTAAAATATATTTAATTATTAATTAATTTAGTTTATAATGAGTTGATATTAAGTTAATTATTATTTAAGAATTAATCAATATTATTACCTTAAAGGATAAATTATTCAATATTAATATAGTTTATATAATAACTTTTATTTAAGAGTATTTGCATAAATTAAACTTGGAAAAATCATTATAGAAAACATTATAAGCATTATTTTTAGATAATTACCAAATACGCTTTCGGAAAGTAATGGTATACTTTAATGGCGAAATCGGAGGCAGAGGTTGCCTGCAGTTAAGTTTGGATTTCTTTGGGATAGAGACGTAATCTTTGGTATGCGAATCCATGGTTGATACCGCATGGTGCTTTCTATATTATTTTAAAATGGTTTTTCAAATATTTTTGAAGGAAATGGTTTGTGTATATACTTATTTCTATGAGATGAGTATATATTTTTGAATTAAGAGATTTAATTAAGAAACTGGAATTCATATAATTCGTTATAAATGAGCTAAGGAATTTACAATATAAATTGTGAAGGGTTTTGAGAAAAGTGAAATAAGGAAAATTTTCCTAAGTGTTGGAAAGTTAAGAGTTTAGAAAATATATTTTTAAATATCTTCCTTAGTGTCAAAATAAGATATGGTTTGAAATATCCTGATATGGATATAAGTATTTGAGTTGTCTCAAATATTGAAAATTTGGAAGGAATTTGAATATGTATCTTATAAAGATATTTTGACATAAATTTTGGAAAATCTATAACAAGACCCAATGTCTTCTTGTGGAAGTTTTACTGATAGTTAAATAACCGACTACTAATATTGGCCAATTTCGTTGATCGTTTAAAGAGACCAGGACCAGATTTAATTATCCAAAAACCACTTCGATCCGATTTGAGCGTTACGAATGGATACCATAAAGATGATGAAGACAGCGATTCAGTTTGTCCAGACCCAGGACAAATTATATGGACGAATGCTATCGAAACATCGTCATTGGAGGACGATGAGCATTCTAAGTGAAAATTTCTGAAAGGTAATCATACCGTCAAACCTCATCAACCAGAATGACTGAAATTTAGGGGATATGAAGCAAGGCTAAGTGGGTCATACCCAATTAGGTATGTTATCACCTTTCTAGACATCCTCAGATATATTATTAATTATGGATATGATGGTGCATGCAAAAGAGCTCTCTATAAGGGTGGAAACACCCGGGGTGATAACATATTCGGTTCGTTCCAGGTTAGGGATAGGGTCGGTCTTGTGTTGTAGGGGTTCCCAGCGAGGTCCTCGGTAAATTTTTCTAGAAGTGTACTGTGATAGGTGGTACCCCAGTGCCTAGTTATTATATGGAATCCATTCTCAAATAAGTGCTGTACGGTTTTGATTGAGCCCAACTATGTTGAAACGTGAGATGTAAGCATTTCAGCTATTTCTAGTTACTTTGTTTAGACATTATTATAATATCAGACGGTTTTGATATAAAGTGTTTTGGTTATCATAAGGTAAAAACTCGTCGGATTTATGTGTGACGCGGTCTTACAAGATACTTTGTTTTTAAAAGGATTTCGATACTTTAATAATTCAAATAGAGTGTGTTTTCTCACGTTGGTTTTTCAGATTGACTCGGGTGTTATTTTATTATGATGCTCGGGTCAGACCGAGTATTATAGATTCAGTTTAAGATGCTATGGAGCTCGGGAGATGAGCTAGATGACAGAGACGAATTCTACGTACTTGATTATATTCCGCTGTGTATTGTAGGCTGTATATTTAGTACAATTGAGGGCAAGTTATTGTAACCGCCAGTATTGAGTTATTGATTTGTTGTACCCTGATGATGTAATGTATAAGTAACAGTTATAGTTCTTTTCGTATAAAGACATGTTGTTACCTATTATATATTGTTCTGCTATTCTGTATTGTTATTTCTATTTTCTTCTACCTCTTTCTTCTTTTCCTTTAACGATCTGGTATTTCTGGCACTCGTTTGCCCAGCATGCTATACAGAGGATGTATTCATGCTGATTTTCAAGGATCGAAAATCCACATTCATTACTAAAGGATTAGTGGATCCTATGTGGAAATAAATCAATGTTTGATATCTATTTATTTGATAGGTAAATAACCGACTATCAAATCTAGACCGAAGCGTAACTTTGGAAATATCTAGGAGAAACATGAGAATTATATGGTACAGTTACTATCGGTGTGCAATACTATACGTATAAATCTCATTTCGTTCTTCTAGGATAAATGATAAGGAAATCCATCGACAAATGATTAGAAGGTGAACTCCGCTCTTATCTTTTGTCTGCTTATTTCCTAAAGAACCGAGGTTGAGTTTACCGATAACTATTGAAAGTTGTTTCGAAGAGACCGAGATTGAATAGGTACAAATCATTTGAAAACCACTTCGATCCAACTCAAGCATTTCAAACTAAAGATATCTTAAAGAGGATTGAAGACGGAGCCTTTGAAGTGCAAGGCTACTTGCTACTGATTTCGAGGGTGATTCCAAAGTGGATGTAGTAGAGGTAGTGCCTTCAGTTTCATTCAGACCCAAAACGAACTTGTATGGAGAATGTTGATATTGCATTTCTGCTAGAGGGCAGTGTTAGCATTCCAAGATGGTCTGCTAAGAGAAAAGGTAAAAGTATTGCCTCAAGCCTCACAACCATGGAAATGGTTAAAACAGGTTAGATGTAGCAGGGCTATGTGGGTCGCTCCCACTAGGGTGTGTCATCGCTTTTCTAGATTATCACATTACGGATTTGGTTGTGCCCGAGAGATCTCGACAAAGGTTGGGAACAACCGGTATGATGACATATTTGGTACTATCCAAGTTCAGGGGTAGGCCGGTTCTGTGTTGGCAGGGGTAGACCAATTTCAGGGTCTAAACCCAAGTACATTTTATCTAGAGGTGTACTGTACAGAAGGTAGTCCCTTAACTTGCCATTATTGGAATCCATTCTCCAATAAGCGTCGTGTAGACTTGATCGTATACCTGTTATGCTGGAGTTTAATAATGTAACAATTTCGGCTATTTTCATATATTTATTTTGAATGCTTAGACATTATCATAATATCACTGGATTTTCTATAAAAATGTTTTGGTTATCGTAAGGTAAAAATCCGTCCGTGTTTATGTGGGGTGACCTTACGAGTTACCTTTAATTTTAAAAGTGTTTTACAAGTTATAATAAAGTTCCTTCTAATTTGTCTTTCTCACACTGGTTTTATCGGACTGACCCAGGCATTGTTTTTCTATAATGCTCAGTCAGCCCAAGCATATTTTCCAAATTTAGCTGGATTCTTTGATGCTTTCAGGTGACGAGATGGATTCTCCCAGACATATTCACATATCTTATATTCTTTAGCTGTTCTATTTTGTTTTGTTCTTATCTATATTTGTCAGCAATTCTAGCGACATGCTGTTGTAAATGTCCAAGCTGATAATAGGTTAGTGTACTCTGATGTTGTGTATAATAAAGATGACTTCTTTTTGTAAAGACTTGTTTATATTATATATTACTCATCACTTTTTGTGAGACTATATTCTTTTCTTCACCCCAAATGACCTATCTTTTAGACACTTAAATGATTGACACATGGATACCGATGATGTATTTAGTGTCATCTTTAGGTGTAAGAAAGGCAGATTGTTACACTTCCTTTGCAAAACCCTAACCCTAAATAAACTTTAGCCACCAATAACATTTCTCCATCCAACGGCTCACAATGATCGATGCCACTTCGTCTACTTTCGATCGTCGACTTCAAAAGAAAAGTTATAGAGCTCGACGACATGAATAAGATCAATGGCTATGATCGTTATCGGAGCACCATGGCAGCGGTTGTAACTGTTCAAAGACCCTATTTTCGTGGGTGTTTTCAAGGTCATTTCTGTCGATTGGCAAGGCGGTGGGGATAGTTGGGGGTGCAGCTGAAGCGGGCGAGGTATGACATGGGTTGTAGCAACGAACGGTGTGATAAAGGCGGTAGTAACGGTAGAAATGCTGTCGAGATTTTAGCGGCCTGAAACGAGCGAGAGAGATGGAACGTGATAAAAAGTTTATTAAATATAGTTAATTATAATTTAATTTTTTTAAACGTTCATTAATTCTTAACTTTTTCATGGGATGTCCAAATCAAGCACGGCAAGTTGCCCATGATCGTATCAATGAATACTACATTATGGAGTTGGACTGAATGGATTTGGAGCTAGTAGGAATTTGGATTAAAATTGAATGCCTATTCAATTTTAATTCAAACTGGAGCGTTTTGGCGATTACTTGAAAAAAATTAGTTAACTTATGTAATGATCCACTTTTTCGTACAATTTGACCTGAAATTAATCATACATGTCCAATCCAAATTGAACAGAAAGGCTGATATTTGGGGAAAAGAAAGAAGAAAGAAGACAAGAAGAAACTAAACAACACAGAATCTCACAGCAGAATGAATAATCTATAATATATAACAAATCTTTACACACAAAAAAACTGTAATATATGTATCAATTAGAGTATACTAACCTATTTTAGCCCGGACAGTTATAACAACCATCTTCACAATTACTGACAAATACAATAATGAATGTAGTGGAAGAAAAATAAACGTCTACATGAATACGTTTCAAGGCCTACAGCTTGTCTCTTGAAGCTTCAAATATCTAACTAAATCTGAAAATATGCTCGGTCTAACCCGAGCATTACAGGAAAACTACATTCGGATCAGTCTAGTGAAACCAACATGAGAAACACAATCAAATGGGTTCTTAAAGTTTAAATAAACCCTTTGAGATAAAGGTATTTTGTAAGACTGTGCCGCACATTAACATGGATAGGCTTTTACCTTACGATAACCAAAACCTTTATATTAGAAAATCCAGTGATATTAATGTCTAAGGTGAAAATAATAATAAACGAATAGTTGTGATGTTTGTGAGTGTACAACAAACAATACTAGGTATATAATCAAAAATCGATAAGGCACATTTGCTAATTGTGTAGGATTTCCATAGAGGTGCTCTCAGTACTTCAAGGAACGGACCTCCTACATAAGGATCGGAGATATCCTTCTGAAGTAGCATACATCCCTAGTGATGTACCATAGGAAAAACATGGCTGGTCTTGCTAAGATCGAATGCATCACCCTATGCATGCATAACAACTGTAGGTAACATCTAGGAGGAGCCGACTACACCTTATAAGTATGCCAACCCTACTGGTCATGCCTCCTATTTCTGGTTTTAGTCATTTCCGCTGATGAGGCTACGTTTAGCATTCCAACTCATGCACCACCATCAAAACAGATCATGGAATCTCACATGGATTCCGATACCCCAGCGGGTGTTGAAATCACACATAGGTTCCCATATCTCAATTAGATCTTGGAATCACACTTGGATTCCTATACCCCAACGGGTCTCAGAATCACACATGGATCCCAACATTTCAATATATCACAAATCTACTCCATAGAACCGTATATGGTTTCGGAGTGGTTACTGTTCAAGTCGTCTCTTATGAGTACGCTCTTCTGCTTTTCGGGTGCTTCAAAAACCAATCACTGATTTCTGGAATGCTCAATACCGGTTCTTTAGGAAATAATCAGATAATACATAAGAGCGGGGATCACCCCCTAACTGTTTAATTGGATGAATCTCCTTATCATTTATCCTAGAAGAATGAAACTAGTATGTACATACAGTATAGCACCACCTACGGTAACTGCACTATATAATCCCCTTGTTTCTTTTAGATATTTCGAGAGTTAAAATCCTTGGGTGTTAAGCAGGCAATATTTTCCTTCCACCAAAATTAAGAAGGATTGCATATTTAGGCCAAGATTTGATAGTCGGTTATCTAACTATCAAATAAATAATCATTCAAACAAAGATTACATTTCCCATTGAAATCACTAAGCCTTATTTAATTAAGTTTCCAGTATTTTAAAAGCACCTTTCGAATCTTTGGAAATCATTTTCGTATAAGTATCTCAACTGGATAAGTATATTCACAAAACACTATATTTCAATACTTAGAAAATATAACCATAAACTTATCCCAATGGTATAAGTATATTCACAAACCATTTCACTTTAAAAACCTAGAAACTTGAAAACTCCTAAAAATAGATATGGAAAGTACCATTCAATATCGACCATGGATCGCAGCCTACATAATGGTTATGTCGCTATCCAAGCGAATCCATAGTAAACCATAGGCAATCCCTTCCCCTTGAATTATTCCATGAAAATCAACCATTTCTTTCCAAAATCTCTTTATTTCATAATCTCTAAATCTATTTATAAAGTTTCTTTATAAATCTCCAATCCTTTTATAAAACATTCTTAATAAATCTCAAACTCCGTTTATAAAAATTCTCCTTTTTAGATCTTTAAAACTCATTTATAAATTCCTTTATAAATATCCAAAACCAATTATGATACCTTTCCTATATTTAAACTACTTATATACTAACTTTCAAGTCGGTAAGATTCCCTTGATAAACCATAAACTATTTATAGCTTTAATAATAAGTTATTATTTAAACATCCTTCTATTTCATTTTAATCAAATCTTATTTAAAATAATAATTTTAGAATCTCTTAAATAATATATTAAGTTAATTTTAAACATTATTATTGTATTAATAAGTTAACTTCAAAATGATATTAATATAATGATTAATTAACTTTAAACGTTGCTTAAATAATAATTAATTAACTTAAAACTAATATTAATATGATAATTAATCAACCAATAAATATTATTAAATACTTAAATTAGTATAATTAATTAACTTTAATTAAAAATTAAAGGACAGTTAGTCACTTTAATAAATAAATAAAATATAATTAAAACATTTTAAACAATAACTAAATAATTTTTGAATAATAATTAAACATCCTTAAATAACATTAAGAAATAACATTTAAGAATCAATATTAATGAAATAATTAACTTAAATCATTATTATAAACAAGTATTAATCATCTTTAAAAAAATTATTAATAAATAACTATTACTTTTCTAAAAGTATTATTACTAGATAATAATTATTCTTAAAATAACACGCAAAACAATTTTTAACTTTTAAGATTAAAAGATGCTTAACGATCACCCTAGTACTTATATAAGCTACCATCTCATTCAAAGTTAACTTTCCAAGTTAATAACTGATATTCACATTATCAAAAACTATATAAATAACTTAACACTTAACCGTCATTAATTAAATATTACTTATCCAGAGTGGCATATCAATTTACGACATATAAGATGTCCAAAACTATAAAATAGCAGAACAGGGATATATTCTGCTAATTAAATATCAAATTTATTTAATTAGTGGAACAATGTTTTATTCGGCTAAACTAATATCCAATTATCATATTCGATCCAGCTTAACTCAATAGTAATGTTGATTTGGCTAACTTCCTATCAGTTTAGAAAATAGCCAAAACAATTTTAATTAAAAATACCGCAAGGGCATGGCTTACAATTTTAGTACATGGCGAGTACGGGTCGATTTGTAGAGAATTTTATTGATTTTAAAATTCTACTCAATCAAATTATCAAGGATTTGAGATGTTTTTAAGCTAAAAAATATAAATAAACTAGCAAAATAAAATGGGTAAAAATATGAGAAGTTGAAGGCAATTTAGAGGCAAACCCTTTCTCATGATCACGTAAATCAACACAATGAAATTATGATCTTCTTTTTTTATCATTAGTGAATTTAGTGGATGTGTTTATCATAAGTATGACATATTTATGCTATTAATTAGCCCAAAATAAACCATCAAACTTTAACACACTTTTTAAACCACTTGTTAACTTTCATGAAAATGTTAACGAACTTGAAAATAAAATCTGTACTAAGCCTGATCTATTCACTATTGATCGACAATATAGACCATTAATTTTGATTTTAAAATCCAATTCATTACCATGATCATGTGTAGATGAAGAGGTAATTTATGTTTATGTTTATTTAAGCATAGCCTATTTGGTGTTAACAACATAGGCTATCAAATTCAAAGCTAAAATAACAAAGTTTAACCACATCAAACATTTCCATCAAGCACAAAAAGAGATAAAAATTAGCAAAATGTTGAATCTACATGATTAAGAGAGCTTCATTATCCCTAAACTTAAGGGGTTTAGCTTCTCATATTTGTTATCATGTAAATAATTATAGATTGCAACATAGAACCAAAAAACAAGAGGAAAATGCAAGCTAATTAAAATAAAAGGGGAGCGAAGTTACTTGCAATAATTAATCTAACCTACTAAATATAAGAAAAGAACATGAAATAAAATAACATGAATAAAATTGCATATAATAAATTTACATAAGAAGAAAATGGATAGGTAACCATGAAATAGAAAAGAGAGTCTTTATTTATTTTTGAACCTAAAACTAAACTAACTAAAGAAGAAACTTAGAGGTTCATTACATGAACATATGGAGTATTTATACAAGCCTAAAACCCTAATGCATATTTTTGGGGACTATCCAAAATACCCTTGAGGAAGTGTTGCCTCCAAGTTGTCATTAGCATGAGCATAATTCACCATTACATGTGCATATAATTTTAATCTCTAATAACATGTGCATTGGCTCCTAATTGTACATCACGGTAATTGGGTAGGTGAGGTCCTCCACGATTTCATAAATTGATTTATTTTCATCTTCATTTGCCTTATAACTCTTGTGCATGCATATTTCCATAAATCCTCTTCGTATTTGAATCCAAATTCCTATTAAATAACATAAAAATGTCCATGTAAATTTCTCAAATTAATATATACACAAAAATGACCATTTTTTCTTATATGAAGATGAATAAATGATGATTTGTAAATAATTTTAATTTTGGTTTAAACATGTTAAAATACCCTATATGCTCATTTATTTAATTAAACTAGATTAAATATGGACGAAAAAAATGCACATTTATGTGCACATCAAGTAATTTATTTGGCCAAATAGACGTCAATAATTAAGGTATGCAATTTAAACGATGTTATTAATTAAAATAACATAATTTAAATTCTATCCATTTAAATATGTCATAAATTTTGACATGTTCAAAGGTATTAATAGGTTACACTAAAATGTTATACTCATCCATACGAGTTCAACGCAAAAATTCTTGTGTCAGTCGGGCTAAAAATATGCAGCAAGATAATCAAATTTCTGACTAACATGTCAATTTATATAACAATTAAAATAAATTGTAAAAGGTTTCTCACCCTACTTAATGAGCCAAAGCCTATTATCAATGCAAAACCGCTATCTAACTACTGCTACAGTCTTCATCTTCCCTAATATCACTTCATTCTTCTTGAAACCCCAAGATCACCGTGCACGTGCACAAACAACCCCGCCCATCAACGCCACATCCAAGCTAGCCATCATGACCGCCTTCTCATTTCCTTACCTCACCATCATCTCTGACCCCTTCATTCAAATTTCTACAGCAATCCAGCAACCCAAACGCACGCCTAGGCAATAAGAAAAGATGCGACACTTTCAATTATCGAATCCCACCAAATTTATCCCACTCGAGCGCCTCACTCTTGTGAACACAATGCCACACCCCAAATCTCCAATCGATGCTCAAATCGAAAATAAAACCAAGCCCTGGTTTTCAACCAACGTCAAACGTCAACACATAATCGCTTTGATACTTCCCCAAAAATACTACGTCTCGATACGAACTCGACGGTGCTAGCAGCATTGGTCATTTCTTCATAGATAATGGGAAATTGATTTTTAAATGTTATGAACATTTTAATTCTTTTACTGATTTATCGTGATAACTTGATTGATTCTCAAGAAAATTGAGTGTGGTCGATTTTTAAAAATACTAGAGATCCAAACGAACACCTTTCATGTTGGAATTCTTTGATAATTGCGGATAGATTTACAAGGAATGATTTTTGAAGTTAGGGACAGAGTTGTTTTCATGGTTTTAGACAAGAACAACATGGAGAAGAAGAAGATTGGGTCAAATAATGTGTATGTATATATACATAGGGCCCCTCCCCTATAGTGAAGCTAATCAAATTTCAAATTCATAAATGAAGGTCACATCAAAGGGGAACAAGGGTGGCTGTGTGGTTGCTGAGGTGAGGAGGAAATGCAAGAGCAGGGGAAGGTGGTGGCAGAAGATAGGGAAACAGAGAAACAAATGGTGGGATATTGTGTACTATGGGTGTGTATATTAGTTTAAATTTTGTTTTAAAAGATTTTGGGGTACCCCATCGCATAAAATCACGTCTGCTTACGAGCCGCGACGACAGAAAACAAAATACGATCGCACAAAATAATGTGATATGATCACAAAACAAAAATAAAATAGACCCGTTATCTTATTCTGCGAAGTGTCAAAAATGCCTACGTTTGCCGTAAAATACATCAAACGAAAATTTACATATTTTCAAAATTAAAAATTATGGAAAATTTCTGTAAATTAAATTAATAATACATCATTGAAAATTAGATAAAAATTTGAAATGGATAATTTGTCACAATTTATATTCAAATCTGAATATTCAAATAAACTAAATATTCAAATTTGAAGACCGAAAGTACATGTTGTTATAGTCTCCCTCCCTTAAAAAGAATTTCATCTTTGAAATTTCAACACAAGAACACTTAATACTATTCATAAGCAAGCATGACGTTCATAGATCATTCATATATAAAAACTGATTTAATAACTATTCGAATACATGACTCTACTTCCAAACAATCATCACTTATCCGATTTTCTAGTACGAATTCTAATCAGGCTTCTTAATTGGAAACTTCCATTCTCCTTACATAGCCATAAACTATGATAGAAAAGTTTTGGTTCCACACTAACAAACCTTACCAAGTGTTCGCCATCAAAAATCGAGTAATATATCCTTATTTGGAATGGTGCAAAACACCTCAAAATCATGTACTCGAATCTTAGATCAAAACTATATAAAAAGAGAAATGATCTACATGCATTATACATACTTATTTTAGTTGGTTATTCCTTATACCAATTCCATTTCCACTAAACTATTTATGAAAACATTTTCATAAAACATAATTTAAGATGTATAACTTATAAAATTCCCTATCAGTCCCTAAGTGTATACAAAGCTATAATTCAAGCTTTTATTTTGAATTCACTTAAGAATTTAAAAACCTGGGTTTATAATCAGAACACTTTTTGAAATAATACTATATATTTAATCCATAGAATATATATGTATGTATATCTATATATAGCTCGAGCAACCCCAAAATTTGTAGCGACCTGCAGTTCCATACCCTTTTGAGTTGATAATAAATCACTCTTGTTCAACCCAAATTGTATGAAAGAGCGAATAACTAGGGTAAAGAAGAAGAAAGAGATAGAAGAAAATAGAACACAAACATAGAATCTCACAATCGTAGTGGAACAAAATATGATATATATATATATAATAACATATTTTTATACAAAAGAGTCTGCAATAGTTTATATACATACGATTATTAGAGTACAACAATCAATACATCAATCTGGACAGTTATAATCACTGTCCTCACACGGCGGAAAGTAAAGACAAAGTACGAAAATACGTCTCCATCGTCCAGCTCATCTCCTGAGCTCCATAGCATTCTGTCATGAATCTATAATACTTAATCTGACCCGAGCATCATAATAAAATAACACTCAAGTCAGTCTAGAAAACTAGCGTGAGAAAACACACTCAATTAGAATTATTAACTTTTCTAAAAATCCTTTGAAAACAAAGGTATCCCGTAAGACCACCTCACACATAAACACGACAGGTTTTTACCTTACGATATTCAAAACGATTTTGTCAACATCATCTGATAGTATAATAATGTCTATAGAAAGTAAATATAAAATATCTGAAATGCTTGCATTTCACGTTAAGCATAGTTGGGCATAACAAAACCGTACGGTGCTTATTGGAGAATGGATTCCATCGAATGACTGGGCCACTGGGGTACCGCCCACCACAGTACACCTCTAGAACAATGTACCAGGACCATGCCGGGATCCGTTGCTACACAAGACCGGCCTGCCTCTAACCTAGATAGATCGAATATGTTATCACCTCGGGTGTTCCCAACCTTACCATCGAGCACTCTTTCTTTCATGCACAACCATATCCATAATAAATTGGTTTCCAAGGACATTTAGAAAATTGATAACATACCCTAATTGGGTGCGACCCACTTAGCCTCGCCGCATCTCCCCTGTTTTAGTCATCCTGGTTGATGAGGCTCGAAGCTAAGCATTACCTTTCATGAAACAATTCTACTTAAAATGCTCATCGTCTTCCAACGACGATGTTCTGATATCATTCGTCCATGCAAGTTGTCCTGGTTTAGACAAACCGATTCACCATCTTCATCATCTTCGTGGTATTCATTCGTAACGTTCAAACCAGATCGAAGTGGTTTTCGGATAGTTAAATTTGATCCCAGTCTCTTCGAAACGATTAACGAAATTGGCCAATATTGATAGTCGGTTATTTAACTATCAATAAAACATCCATAAGCAGACATTAGGCCTTATTTATAAATCTTCAAAATTTATTTCAAAATATATTTACTAAGATATATATTTAAATCCCTTTCCACATTCCAACGTTTGAAAACAATTTCAAATACTTAAATCCATAATAGGATATTTTCGAACAATTTCAACACTTAGAAATATATTCTAAGTCCATTTCCAAAATCATCTCAAGTATCAAAACTTAAGAATTTTCTTAGCTTATCTGCTGCATTTCTGAAACTATTAATAAACTTCTTCTTACAATTTCCAAAACCGATTACATATATTTATAATCCCATCTAACCATTTATACCTCTTTAATGAATTCAAATTCTTTTGAAATTATCGCATTTAAATCTTTGAAAATTTCTTAAGTCTCTAGAATTCCATTTATAGGATTTCTCTTATAAAATCTCATCCTTTTATAAACCCCGTCTACACATCTCAAGAGAACCTATAAATAAATTTTCAATCATTTCAAAACTATATATATAAATAACGAGTAATTTTATATAATAGTAATTTATTTTTAAAATATGTTTAAGTTATTATTTAAAATATTGATTACACTATTATAAAATCAATAACTCATTTTTAAGATAAACAAATAAATTTCCAAAGCTGAATTTAGAATTTAGAATTTATTAAATAATACTAAATATTTGAAAATCTACTTACCGAAGAATTTAAATCTCAACTAGATTAAAAATTTCATAGTTTTAAATAATAAAATTTTCCTTTCAAAAACAAACTTACTTCTTAAAAATAAAAATATATTTTTTCAAAATCACAGTAACCAATTCGACGTAAAAATTCCTCTCAATTTCCATCACATCACTTCTATTTCGATCTCCTTCACTATTTTCACTTCCAAAAATAGAATTCACTATTTTTCTCACACTATTTTCATATACAAATATAAATTCTCCCTGTAAATTTATATTCCCAATTTATCATCCTGATATCGATTTCCTTTATTTTATAAACATCGTTTATGAATTTTTATAACTCCTTTGAGTTTCACTAGTTTATATAAACAATCTTATTTATAAAATTCCATTTTAAAAGCCATTTCTTTATAAATTCCATTTATAACTTTCAATCTATTTTTAATATCGACTTCAACTCTTTTCTATATTTCCCGAATATCATTTATAAATTCTTTTTTTATATAATTCTTTTTTAAAATCTCCATTTAATAATTCTCAATAGTTAAGTATAACCAAAAATCAAATATATTTTTCTAACTCGTTTTCTTTAAAATTACACCAATTTCAATATAAATATTTTTGTATCAAAAATTCCCTTTTATCCCTTAAATTTTAAAAGGTATTTAGGGGATTTAGAATATCATAATTCAGGCCAGTGCTACAATAACATCCAATAATTCAAATTACAACAATAATCTATAACAAATTATCTACACACGTCATATATCACTATGTATGAAAAATAAACAATACATTTGAGGAATCCAGTTGGATCCCTCAAACCTATTTCCCTGCATCCACAGATGTTAATACAATGTAAAAATACCAATCCGACTTCGAGGGGGATATCGCGATATATAGGGCCATCTGCTATTATGCAGGGGCATAGGGTATTATCAGCTATAATGTGCATGAATATCACTCCAAATAATAATAGATATACTATGATCTATATATATAATATGTCATTCATCAAATAATTATTAAATCAACTAGGCATTCAATAATTAATTTTAACTATTTTTAAAAAAAAAATATCTGATAATATAAATGAGTGAGAATTTTTCTCACGTTGATATTTAATTTGCCGAATATCCGGAATTTAAATTTCTAGAATCCCGCTGACTTCAAAAATCTCCAAACAAATTTTAGATTATATCTCACGATTTTTGGACATCGATAAAAATTCAATATGGACTAATGAACCTGAATAAATTTAATTTATTGTTAACTTAAATTCAAAAAAATTAATTAAAATTACCTCCTCCACTTCCTTGCCCACGAGAAACCCTCGCCATCGTCACACCGTCCTTCGAATGCTGCAACAATAACTCACGAAGACCCCAATCCTGACGACAATTGCATGCCCTTGCCACCACACCACGCGACCGTGACTAAACCTAGCGCTTGCTGTGACATCGCGCCACCCAAAAATGTAAGCTCCTTCGCCAGCAACCCGCTCCTTTCCTCAGGCGATCACAACGACGTTCGCAACCTTGCCCTAATTGCCGAAATATGCACCCAGACCTCCCCATTTATGTTGCGACTTCGCCCCTTCCTCGAACTCGCTAATACCCCACTCGTTCACCCTCCAATCGCCTCCCCTACCGCGAGCACTTGTACTCAAACAAGTACGCACCACCTCGACCATCAATCCTTAAATCGGCTACACGAGCGCCGCTCTTCCCCCACACTCGAGCGCATTGTCCATCATCTAGAGCATCATGGGTTACTCCTCTCCAGATCGCCACGTGGCTTATTCCATGAATCGATTTCTACCGACGTCTCTTTTTTAAAAAGACGAACTGATTTTTTTTGAAAAGAGGGAAAAGATATGTTATTTAAATTGAATAACAGCAGAAAAGGAGATGACGTTTTAATAATCGAAGGTTCCATGTTTGATGGCTTTTTGGGCTAGTGGGATAGGTCGGTTGAGAATTTTACCCTGACTTTAATTTATAAATTTATATTGAAATTATCTCGTTACGCCTCGAAATTTTGAACCCCTATTTAGGTGTGTCACCTGACGTTTATAATGTTATACCCCTATTCTGAACACAATGGAAAAGGTTTCGAGGCCTAACTCGATCGTATGGAGAAGATAACCTTTTGAACCCAATTATATTAAATTTTTGACATTACTTTCACCGCGTTTCTAACCCATATGGGCAAAAGATAACTCCAAAGGCTACAAAATTTGAAATTCGATAGTAATACACTATTACGGATCCAATTGAACTAGTTTGTTGAATTCCGAGACTAGGCCTTGGATCGCTATTTTAACTCGTCAATTTAAATTAAAAATTTCCAAAATTTACAAAATCGCTCGAAATTTCAATTTTAAAATCTTACTGACTAATTTCTAATTCAAATAAAATTTATATCGACATTAGAAATCATTTCGGTTTTATATTCAACTCCAATTCAATTATTTAATTGATTTCTAATTATTAACTTAACAATTAAATTTATTGATTAAATCGCTATATTTGGAAATTTTAAATTCATTTTAAAATTTTCGATTAGAACCTTCATATCTAAAAATCATTTTATATTCCAAACTCAATATTTAAAACCACTTAAATATTCAAAACCAAAGTACCAAAATCCGGATCGTTACATTCCTCCCCCCTTAAAAGGATTTCTTTTCGAAATTGGTAAGACAGGAAAAATGCTCCAAACCCATTAATTTATCAAAACCCACTTAGTTAAAATCCGATATTCACTTTTCTAATCTTTTAGTTTTGCTTAAAACAATTAGTTTTCAATTCTAATTCCAAAACCCTTTATTTCAATTACAATTTGAAATCAAATTGTCGTTTAACAAAAAGCTTCCAAAAAATTTCAAAATTTTTCTAAGGCCCTAAATTTTCAAAAAAAATCGGCAGACTTCTTTGTACGGAGGACCATTTGCAATTTGACGGGAGAGATGAATATATATACATTGACCCACACGGTCGAAAAACAATATATATATATATATATATATATATATATATATATACTTTTTGCGATATTTAATCCGAAAATGTACCCTATTTTAGCATTTTTAAGCAAGCATTTACTGCAAAAGCAATTTCGCAACGCAGATCTAGCCAAAAAGCCCCCTGCACCTGTACTTACTCAATTTAAACTACGTGAGTACCAAAATATGAATTCCATTAACATTTCACTTATTTAAATGGTTAAACATAAGAATTTCGTAAGCAATGCATGCTAACATATATCAATAAGCAATTATGAGGTTCCAATACTAAATTATTTCTTTCAAATCGATCCATATATCATTTTACTTAATTCAAATGATTTACAACCAAATTCTCTTGCATTCTTTTAATTTCTATTCCAACAAACTCATATCCATTCTAAATTGATTTATAAATCAATTTTATTCACTTCTATTAACTCATAGAATTTTATTCACTTTCGTTTGCATCGAACAACAATTTTTTTATTCAATTTTAGGGCTATTCATTTTATACAATAATCATTTTAGCTTATAACCATTTTAAATTGATTCCAATCAATTTATATTTAACTTTATTCTATTTCAAATCGATTCTCAATCAATTCAATTGCATTCCATCCATGTCTACTTTCATTGCATTCATATTCATTTTATTTAAATTTATTCCATGCTAATTTACTTTTGAACCATTTCACAAACTTATTAAAGCCAAGCTTTTATCTAAGATTATTAACTCAAGTTATTTCATTTTTCTTCAATCATTTCAATCACACAACTCAGGTTCATTTCCATTTGCAAATAAAATTCCTTTCATTTTAATTTGATTCTTATTCAATCAAATCCTATTTCATTTACTAATTAATTCGATTAGTTAATTCATTTAATCCACTTTAAATTTTATTTAATTCGCTTACCATTTAGTCAAATTTTATTATTTATAACTCAAGCCCCTTATTCAGTATTCACTTTAATCCACAATCCACTTTTATTCAACCAAGCTAAGTTCCATTTTTGAATTCAATCAACTGATTTATTATCCAATTAGTTTACTGCCATTTTATAATTCCATATATGATTTTACTTCAAAAATTACTTCATTTAATTTTCTTGAGCCCAATTTCATTTTAATATTATATTTGGATTTTCAGTCCCTCACCAAAAAAAATCAAATCATTTTTATTTTGGGTTTTCTATTTCACTTTTCAATTTTATAAGTCACTCGCTTATTTTTCACATTTCCAACAATTCTATACTCGAATATACACTTTTTATTTTAACATAAGATTATACAATTATTTATAGCCTAAGTATATTTTTATTCCATTAACTTCGGTTTTTACAAGCTATTCCAATTTATTTATTAACAATTCCAATTCTCACTTAAATTTTATCTCATTCAAAATTTTATCACTTATTGTTACATAATTACTTTACCACTCAAAACTAAAATATATACTTCAATTCGATATTATTTTAATTCAATCCAACTTTTGTAATTTATAGCTATATAGCCACGTTATAATTTGCATTTACATCTTTAGTTTGATTCCATATGATTCAAATATAATTCATCTTCTTTATTTAAAGTTCAATTTCTTTTAACCAACATTTCAAACCCAAATTCGAGTTATTCATGCTCGAATTAAATTTTACTCCAAACCATTTTATTTTTTTAATCCATTCAATTTCATTATATATTTCAATTACTTTGCTTAAGTTAAATCCTATCTCATTAATACACTATTAATTCAATTCAAATCCAGTTAATTTAATTTCCAAAATTTAATTTATCTAACTTAACTTAAGTTGAATTCCATTTCAATTTTCTCACTTTAAATTTTATTTCAACTTCAATTTTTTCCATACTTCCCTCCTTATAAATATCATCTTCTACAGGATTCCAGAATTTTTTAACACCTGGTATTTATTTCAAATCACTTTGAAATCAAATATATATGTGTGTGTGTGTGTGTGCACGCGCGCGCTCTTTTGGTTTAACAAACCACTTCCTTTGATTTTAAAATCAACCCGATTTTATCCAAAACAATTACTTTCGAAAATTTTAAACAGAACTGTTTTCCCAACAAACCTAAATCAAATCAATTTCGGCAGCAATCTGTCATTTAAAAACTCGAAAAAGAATACTGATGATGATGATGCGCAGTCATCACTAGGATTATTTTCCAGCGATTGAAGTGAGTTCAGTGCTATATCACTTCCAAAATCCATTTAAAACTATTTTTCTATTCAAAATATCTCCAAAATAATAATAGTATTATTTATCTTCAAACATTTTGAAAAATACTTTTAAAATCCCTGAGATTTAAATTTTTCCAAATTTTAGTTTGAACCCATTTGTAGTTTGTAACTAGTTTGTATAATTCACTTATACAATCTAATTTGGTCTTTATAAACTACTTCAATTGTTTTTATAATCTTGTTTTTGATTATAATAATAATAATCAAACACATCACTATAATAATTTTCATAAAATTATTTCATTTATCCACTTCAAAATCCTACTGCGTCGAATTACTCTATTCAAGTGTTTAGAAACTCCTATCGATTTAGTGGCATTCTACTACTCGAACAGAATTTATATACCACTCGATAGATAAATTAACACAATATAAAACCATTTATATTCACTAACAAATATGCACACATATCTATTATTACACTCAACCCATTCTAGAGTACTACTGACCCTATTTCTAATGAGCAATCCCCACTAGAGCCAAGGTTCTCACTTAGCCTTCAGCTCTGGTACCAAATGTAGCGCCCGCAGTTCCATAACCCTTTGAGTTGATAATAAATCACTCATGTTCAACCCATATTGTACGAAAGAGCGAATAACTAGGGTAAAGAAGAAAAAGAGATAGAAGAAATAGAACACAAACACAGAATCTCACAATCGCAACGGAACAAAATATAATATATAATAACAGATTTTTATACAAAAGAATCTGTAATAGTTTACATACATACAATCTTCAGGGTACAACAATCAATACATCAAGCTGGATAATTATAATCTCTTATCCTCACACAGTGGAAAGTATAAACCAAGTATGAAAATAAATCTCTGTCATCCAGCTCGTCTCCTGAGATCCATAGCATTATGTCCTGAATCTGCAATACTAGGTCTGATGCGAGCATCATAATAAAATGACCCCCGAGTCAGTCTGGAAAACCAGTATGAGGAAACACGCTCAATTTGAATTTCTAACTTTTCTCAAAATCCTTTTGTAACAAACAGGGATTTTTCGACTTTCGAAAATTCAACATCGATACTCACTTTATCGACTGCCGAGAAATCGAAGGCCGGAAACACGGAATGTTATGGGTTTTAACAAAAATTTTAAGAAAAGAAAAGGAGAGAAGTAGAAGAAGATAACAGAAAATAGAGAGAGAGGAAGATAGAAAAATAGAAAATTTGATAATAGAAGATAGAAGAATTTTTTTTTTAAAATAGAACGGGACAGAAAGGAACAACAACAGAATCTCACAATTCGCAGCGGAACAACATATAATAATAAATGAATAATCTTTAAACAAAGAACTACAGTTATTACATTTCATCATATTTCATTACATCATATCATCAGAGTGTACAACAACATACAACATCAAACAGTGCAGCGGAAAAAGAAATACTATTTACTAGTAATACGCCATGCTATCCAGCTTGCCTCCAGCAACTCCTGAATATCCAGAATATCCTGATAAACCTAACTCTTGACTGCCCGTGTGGAAATTGGTGGGCACCCAGAGTTTAGGAAGGAAAACAATAAACTCCGAGTCAGTCATGTGACTGGTGTGAGAACTCAAAACAGTTTATTTAACTTTAAAATCAAAATAGAGGAATATTTTTAAATTTAATTCGCAATGCTTTTAAAAATGAGACTACCATAAGGCCTCCCGCACACACACACATGCAAACGCAGAATCGGAGGAGATTTCTCCTTATGATAGTCAAAGATGCTTGATACGCATTTAAAATAATATTTGATATTATTATTAGTGCATAGTGTAGAGGAAAATCATTTCGAAAATAAAGATATAAATCTTAGCCAACATACGACCATTATCGTATGCCTACTATAGCTACTATCCAAACAGTGGTGACCACCATAAGTGAATAGCAGGTTCTACAACTAATACCGTACAAGTTTCGTATTGGGAATTGGATTTCCAACAAATGGTCAGGCCAAGGAACTTCCCATTGCCACATGAGAATGCCTCTGGATGGACATCCCCGAGAACCAAACCGGATCTCTACCAACACAAGGCCGGGTTACCCCTAACTGAGTAACAACTGACCGAATATGCCATCCCCCGGTCCTTTGGGACCTTTATCCGAGAGCGCTCTCTAATCAATTCACACAATCATAAAAACAAAGTGTTTCAACATGAGTAAGTATCTGGGCTCCATACCATGATACCACCCTTTTCCAGAAGGAAATGGACACATCCTAAAGGGTGCTACCCCTCATAACCTTGCTGCTTCTTTCCTGTTTTGACCATTCACGGGGTGTGAGGCTCGACGAAGTTTCGTCCACAAAAACATACTTTATACAAAAGCCATGCTTTGGGTCAACAAATGATCAACACAATGATCACTAAGATAGACGATCAAATAAATGATCCTATCACAATAATCAACACAATGATCATTTTAGCATCACTCAGCATGTCACATTACCAAATTGGGAATATATTGCTGATAACTTCAACTATATAACCTCTGAGCTCGTACGTCTCACAGAAGGGTGTTAAGCTAAGAGAATAAATTCTCCGCCACCACAGAAATATATTTGAAAGAAATCGGCTTTATAACTCAATTTGTAATGTCAGACACACAATCCATACAAGTCTGTTCCGGGCTCGAACAGAACCGAAGGCACTTATAAAGAAGTCCTTGCAATCCGGATATTCACTAATCACGTTCGGACTTCCCATCACATATGGAGTCTCTATACCGGGGACCAGTCGATGCAAAGACATTCGACAAGAAACCCTTACGTTTTCGAAAATATCCGGTCTTCAACACCGGTCTTCGAATGCAATTCATAACGACGTATCACATATTCGGAATGGGTTATACGACCCCATGGTCCTTTCCCGGTTAATCCGAATAGTGAGCGCTTATTTTAAAAAAATAAGTGTGGCATTCAATTTCAAACAAACTCACAACAAATACCATTCAAAGGTAAATATTGATAGTCGGTTATTGAACTATCAATAGATATGCCAACATCACCAGAATCCAAATAATTTTCCAAATTATTTATTTTCCAAAAATATCTTCAGGGAATATAAACTTAATTTCCATTCTTTTAAAAATAAATCAATATTTATTCTTAAACCCAATTTCCCAATTCCATTTATAAATTCTATATTGAATTTACAATCCAAAATATTTATGGATATATGATTTCCATTCAATTTCTAATATTCATTTTCAATTTATCTTCAAAAAGATAAATTCCAAATATTCACTTAATATTGGAAAAGCATTTCTATACTTATTAAAAATAAGTAATTCACAGATCTTTTTATTTTCTATACTTAGAAAATATTTAATATACCCTAATCGAAATTAAGTATATACTTCATCCTTTAAGGAAATCATTCACTTAACCATATTTATTTGGGCCAAAACGAATGTTGCGTAAAACATCGTTACGACAACCCAAAATCACTAGTATAGGGATTCGAAATTAAAATAGATATATAAATCCCAATACTATACAAAACATTTCCTTTCGGAAATCATCTATTATAACAACAGTGTTATAATCTACCATTTCCTTTTATTTCTCGAAAACATCTATTTCAACAATAAATGTTGAAATCTATGATTTCAAATCTCAACATATTTTAAAACATCATTAGATCGTTTTAATTTTATTTAAAACATCACATTCTAAATAATTTCTTTAACATATTATTCACTATTCAAAAACGTGAATATATTGTTAACCAATTTCATTACTTCTATTCATTTTAGTTTAAGGAATTATTCACTGTCTAAAACATGAATATAACTTCATAAATAAATTGCAACAATTTACTTATCAAAATAAGTAGTTTGCGAATTTATAAAACAATGTTTATAAATTCTATTTCTATTTCTTTTATACCAACTTCCTTTTATAAATTTCTTTTATTAACTTATCTCAATTCATATCACAATGATATATTAAAATTTTCATATTATAAGTTAAATACTTATAATTTATTTGTTTATAAAATCATTCCTTTAAACTTCACAAATTTTATAAATCTTATAACTTATAAGATTCATCTATTTATCCAAAATCTTATTCTTTTAAATAACTTCACAAATTTTATAAACCTACTGTTTATAAAATTCCAATTATAACCTCACCGTTCATAATTCTATAAATTCATTCATTTGTGAAATTCATTCACAATTCATCCTAACTCTTATAAAAACTTCGTTTTATAATTCCAATATTTTAATTTACAAATATCCGTTTGTAAATCTTTTATATAAATCAATTTATACTGTTTATAAAATTCTATTTATAACTTCATCGTTATAATTCTATAATTCCATTTCTATTTATGAAATTCATTTACAATTTATTCTAACACTTATAAAAGCTTGTTTTATAATTCTTATATTTTTAATTTATAAATATCAATTTATAAATCTTTTTAATATAAAACAATTTATATTATTCTTTTGAAACATCTTCACAGTTCTTTATAATTTCATCACTTTTATTCATTTTATAATAGATTCAAAAATCCCAGTTTAAATTATTTTGTCAAATCATTAATCCCATATTCTCAAAAATCAACTTTTAACTACATTTCTCAAAAATCATAATTTTTATAACATAAAAATTATAACGTTTATTTATTTATAATAAATCAATTCCTAAAAAAATATTATATAAACGTATATTTTCAAAAATCACTTTAGAAATTAAAATCGTTGTTTTTAAATTTCAAAAAAAAAATTGGATCCGATGATGCAACACATCAATAGTCAATCACGATTTGCACACATCATATATCATCCATGATAAACAATCAAATATCACAATATATGAAATCAAATAAATATTGTGAGGAATCCAGTTGGATCCCTCCAACCTGTTTCCCTGCATCCACAGACATTAGCACAATACCATTCCGTTTCAAGACGGAACATCGCGGTATATGGGATTTTATAAATATATATATCCGCTTACTAACGGCGCAATAGGGTCTCATCCGCTAAAAGAAAATGCGGGAAATCAATCAACTGCAATATATACATATGCCAATATATATATATTGCTATATATATATAATATAATACCCATTCCACTTCGAGGTGGAATATCGCGGTATATGTGTGTAATAAATAACCTCCGCTTACTAACGGCGTATAGGGTCTATTCACATCCAATAAATATATATAACAATCATCATTCAAGCAATCAATTAACACAGTCAATAAATTTTAAATCTAACTATTTAAAATTCAAATAAACAATTCCTTTTTGAGTGAGAAGTTCTCACCTTTATTCCCGTTTGCAATCCACTTCCAATTCAACTTGTTTTCTTCATTTATACCTTGTATAAATATTTACACAATTTATTAATATTCGAATCAATCGAATAAATTAAATTTTCAATTGATAATTTCGATTCATTGGTGATTTCATTTTTAATAGTTAAATTAACTGATAGGTTTATTTAAACCAATTTCTTCTTAAATAAATTTATTTAAACTAATGATTAAATTCCTCCCTTTTTTTTATAAGTTTAATTAACCAAAAATTATATTTTAAACTAAAAATCTTGGTTTAAACTAATTTCTTTTCAAACACCCAATTCTTTAAAGAATTACTTTACTTAAGATTTTCCATTTCGATTTATTTTCTCCACAAGATTAACCTTGTATAAGCATTGAAAGATTTATTAGTATTCAAACTAAATTCGAACAATTCGATTCACCATTTTCAAATTTTAATTCAACTAAGAATTTATTTTTATTTATATATATTTATATATATATATATATAGCTAATGGTTTAATTTTAAATTTCTAAACAAAGAATTAAATTTAAAACAAGCCAGTGAATTAAAATGTGTACATGTATGTTCATATTATTTTTATTTTTATTATTATTTTTAAACACTTATACTTATAAAACATCAATTTTATACTGATTAAAGATCAAGTTTTATACAGGTTCTTGTATTTATCAAAAACTATATACATATAATTATAAGATTTAAATTTAAAACAAAATTATTTCTATATCATAATGTTATATTATTTTCTTCAGTAAATTACCAAACTGCAGTTTTGTCTATTAGTAAAATTTTCTTAATATATATATATATAATATAAATATCTGTAAACTGAATTTCCTGTATATTCATACAAAAAAATTAAATTGAGAAATTAAATTGAATACCTCTGTAATCACTGCTTATCCCAGTCGCGAGTGCCTCGACGAAGTTGAAGTCGCCACCGTTGCTACCGCGAACAGATCGCCTCCAACCTTGTCGCGCACGGCCCCCAAATGCCTACGCGAGCGCCGACCCCCTTGCGCGCACACGAAGGCGCTCGCCGTTGCCACCATCTCCAATCGCTTGCCCCCAAATCGACGTCGAACCACTGACTCGCGCGCCTGCGTCCCCCCCTCCATCGTGCGCCGCCGCGCCCAATTTCAATCGCGACATGCCTCAATCGCCATACGCACGAACTTACACGCCGCCGCCGCACTAACGCCTCGCGTCGATTGCGTCGCCGCTCACCTATGCGCGCGCGACCACGCTTAGGGCTTCGGCCATTCCTTTTTTTTTTTTTTTTTGTTCGTATGAATTTGAAACTGAGAAGGGAAAGGGGAAAAGGAATAGAAGAGGAGGAGCTTGCGTTCGAATTCTTGAACGAGGTTTAGGAGGCTTCGGCCATTAAATTTTGAACGAACTTCTCGATTTGATTTCAGAGTGGAGGAGGGATATTTGAAATCGAATGCAGTATCTTCTGCACGATCTTTAGCGCGATCTCGGCATGATTTTAGGCGAGATTTTAGGAAGCAACGTGCTGTATTTGACCAATTTAAATTTTAGAATTTAAATTGAATCCGATTAAACTTCAACGCGTTTACACGCCGCGTGATCACATATCAACTTCAAAAAATACGAAATTTGAAATCCGGCAATAATTCAATATTCCGGACCCAATGGAACTGGTTTCGTCGAATTCCGAGACTGTGCCTCGGAAGGCTATTTTAAATATCGATTCGAACGTTGTAAATTTTAAAACTGATTAAAACAGTTTCTAATTTGATTCTGAAGCTTCTATTATCTTCAATATTATCAATATAAATTTTACAAGTCTTTGAAATATTTTTAATCAGCTTAAAACTGAAGATTCAAATTTTTATTCAACTTTAAATCGATTAAATTCTAAAATTTAATCGCCAAATTCAAAGTTATATTGAAAATTCAATCCAACCCATCATTCAAATATTTAAAATTAATTAAATATTTCCAAATATAAATTATTCAAAATTCTGGGTCGTTACAATCTTTCCCCCTTAAAAGAATTTCGTCCCGAAATTACAAGTTAAGAAGAATGCCCTTATCCCAACTATTATTTTTCACAATCCAAATAGTTTTATCAACTTACTAGCCTAAATCTTTTTATTAAAGATTCACTATTATTTCAACTAGCTTTCTAACTTCAATTATAGGTTTCAAACAACATTGTTTTACTAACAATTCAAATTTAAATTCAAATTCAAATTTCAAATTTTTCTCAAAATTTTTCTAACACCCTAAATTTTCGAAAAATTTCGCCAGCGTTTCCTTTGCGCGGCTCGATCGGTACGACTACAAAATGGCACCACGGCCCCTCAGAATCAAAAAGAAAAGAGAAAAGCCAAGTGGCTAGAGAAGAAAGTCATCAAATCTCATATTAAAATTGAAATACGTACCTTTTTGTCGAGCAATTAAATTTTATCTTTGAAATTAAAATCTCAATCCTTTTATATACCTGTATAACCTGCTAGTAGTAGTATCCAAATCCAATATTCAAACCATTTTGCAAATTCTATTACAAAATTTCCAATATATGTTCCTTATACGTTTTTACTTCATTCTTGAAGTTACATATCCAATTTTATTAAATTTTTCACTTCAATTTAATTCACAATTTAAATTTCATTCGAATTCAATTTTCAACTTCAAATCTACTTGAATTAAATTCTCAATACTTAATATTGAATTCTATCGATTAACTTTTATTCAGTAATTCATTTCAATATTTCATATTCAATTCATCAC
This sequence comes from Allium cepa, assembly GCA_030765085.1. Taxonomy (NCBI): domain Eukaryota; kingdom Viridiplantae; phylum Streptophyta; class Magnoliopsida; order Asparagales; family Amaryllidaceae; genus Allium; species Allium cepa. Next base: position 487,667,688 of record CM060928.1, on the reverse strand, counting down.
GAATTTACTAATTACTAACAAAGAGAATTTCAATTTATTTCTTTTAATTACTTGAACTTATATACAAATTCAAATCTATCTTCAAATTTAGCTCACGACTAAACTTTTAATTTAACCAATTCCAATTCCAATTCATTAGTCCATGAATTAATAATTTATCAAGTTGGTTTACTTGAATTCAATCCATTTTATTTAATTCCATATACTAATGATAATAATTCAATATTATTACTTCTTAACAATCATGCAACCATATACTATAATAATCCATAGAAAATCATTTCTTTTCTATTCAAAAATAGTTTTGGGCAAAATTATTTTATTTACCCAATTCAAAAACAATTTTATATTCACTAACAAATACGTGCTCATATCTATTATTACACTCAAACTCATTCTAGAGTGCTGCTGACTCTATCTCTAACGAGTAATACCCTACAGAACCATGGTTGTCGCTTAACCAACAGCTCTGATACCAAATGTAACAAACAGGGATTTTTCGACTTTCGAAAATTCAACATCGATACTCACTTTATCGACTGCCGAGAAATCGAAGGCCGGAAACACGGAATGTTATGGGTTTTAACAAAAATTTTAAGAAAAGAAAAAGAGAGAAGTAGAAGAAGATAACAGAAAATAGAGAGAGAGGAAGATAGAAAAATAGAAAATTTGATAATAGAAGATAGAAGATTTTTTTTTTTAAAATAGAACGGGACAGAAAGGAACAACAACAGAATCTCACAATTCGCAGCGGAACAACATATAATAATAAATGAATAATCTTTAAACAAAGAACTACAGTTATTACATTTCATCATATTTCATTACATCATATCATCAGAGTGTACAACAACATACAACATCAAACAGTGCAGCGGAAAAAGAAATACTATATACTAGTAATACGCCATGCTATCCAGCTTGCCTCCAGCAACTCCTGAATATCCAGAATATCCTGATAAACCTAACTCTTGACTGCCCGTGTGGAAATTGGTGGGCACCCAGAGTTTAGGAAGGAAAACAATAAACTCCGAGTCAGTCATGTGACTGGTGTGAGAACTCAAAACAGTTTATTTAACTTTAAAATCAAAATAGAGGAATATTTTTAAATTTAATTCGCAATGCTTTTAAAAATGAGACTACCATAAGGCCTCCCGCACACACACACATGCAAACGCAGAATCGGAGGAGATTTCTCCTTATGATAGTCAAAGATGCTTGATACGCATTTAAAATAATATTTGATATTATTATTAGTGCATAGTGTAGAGGAAAATCATTTCGAAAATAAAGATATAAATCTTAGCCAACATACGACCATTATCGTATGCCTACTATAGCTACTATCCAAACAGTGGTGACCACCATAAGTGAATAGCAGGTTCTACAACTAATACCGTACAAGTTTCGTATTGGGAATTGGATTTCCAACAAATGGTCAGGCCAAGGAACTTCCCATTGCCACATGAGAATGCCTCTGGATGGACATCCCCGAGAACCAAACCGGATCTCTACCAACACAAGGCCGGGTTACCCCTAACTGAGTAACAACTGACCGAATATGCCATCCCCCGGTCCTTTGGGACCTTTATCCGAGAGCGCTCTCTAATCAATTCACACAATCATAAAAACAAAGTGTTTCAACATGAGTAAGTATCTGGGCTCCATACCATGATACCACCCTTTTCCAGAAGGAAATGGACACATCCTAAAGGGTGCTACCCCTCATAACCTTGCTGCTTCTTTCTTGTTTTGACCATTCACGGGGTGTGAGGCTCGACGAAGTTTCGTCCACAAAAACATACTTTATACAAAAGCCATGCTTTGGGTCAACAAATGATCAACACAATGATCACTAAGATAGACGATCAAATAAATGATCCTATCACAATAATCAACACAATGATCATTTTAGCATCACTCAGCATGTCACATTACCAAATTGGGAATATATTGCTGATAACTTCAACTATATAACCTCTGAGCTCGTACGTCTCACAGAAGGGTGTTAAGCTAAGAGAATAAATTCTCCGCCACCACAGAAATATATTTGAAAGAAATCGGCTTTATAACTCAATTTGTAATGTCAGACACACAATCCATACAAGTCTGTTCCGGGCTCGAACAGAACCGAAGGCACTTATAAAGAAGTCCTTGCAATCCGGATATTCACTAATCACGTTCGGACTTCCCATCACATATGGAGTCTCTATACCGGGGACCAGTCGATGCAAAGACATTCGACAAGAAACCCTTACGTTTTCGAAAATATCCGGTCTTCAACACCGGTCTTCGAATGCAATTCATAACGACGTATCACATATTCGGAATGGGTTATACGACCCCATGGTCCTTTCCCGGTTAATCCGAATAGTGAGCGCTTATTTTAAAAAAATAAGTGTGGCATTCAATTTCAAACAAACTCACAACAAATACCATTCAAAGGTAAATATTGATAGTCGGTTATTGAACTATCAATAGATATGCCAACATCACCAGAATCCAAATAATTTTCCAAATAATTTATTTTCCAAAAATATCTTTAGGGAATATAAACTTAATTTCCATTCTTTTAAAAATAAATCAATATTTATTCTTAAACCCAATTTCCCAATTCCATTTATAAATTCTATATTGAATTTACAATCCAAAATATTTATGGATATATGATTTCCATTCAATTTCTAATATTCATTTTCAATTTATCTTCAAAAAGATAAATTCCAAATATTCACTTAATATTGGAAAAGCATTTCTATACTTATTAAAAATAAGTAATTCACAGATCTTTTTATTTTCTATACTTAGAAAATATTTAATATACCCTAATCGAAATTAAGTATATACTTCATCCTTTAAGGAAATCATTCACTTAACCATATTTATTTGGGCCAAAACGAATGTTGCGTAAAACATCGTTACGACAACCCAAAATCACTAGTATAGGGATTCGAAATTAAAATAGATATATAAATCCCAATACTATACAAAACATTTCCTTTCGGAAATCATCTATTATAACAACAGTGTTATAATCTACCATTTCCTTTTATTTCTCGAAAACATCTATTTCAACAATAAATGTTGAAATCTATGATTTCAAATCTCAACATATTTTAAAACATCATTAGATCGTTTTAATTTTATTTAAAACATCACATTCTAAATAATTTCTTTAACATATTATTCACTATTCAAAAACGTGAATATATTGTTAACCAATTTCATTACTTCTATTCATTTTAGTTTAAGGAATTATTCACTGTCTAAAACATGAATATAACTTCATAAATAAATTGCAACAATTTACTTATCAAAATAAGTAGTTTGCGAATTTATAAAACAATGTTTATAAATTCTATTTCTATTTCTTTTATACCAACTTCCTTTTATAAATTTCTTTTATTAACTTATCTCAATTCATATCACAATGATATATTAAAATTTTCATATTATAAGTTAAATACTTATAATTTATTTGTTTATAAAATCATTCCTTTAAACTTCACAAATTTTATAAATCTTATAACTTATAAGATTCATCTATTTATCCAAAATCTTATTCTTTTAAATAACTTCACAAATTTTATAAACCTACTGTTTATAAAATTCCAATTATAACCTCACCGTTCATAATTCTATAAATTCATTCATTTGTGAAATTCATTCACAATTCATCCTAACTCTTATAAAAACTTCGTTTTATAATTCCAATATTTTAATTTACAAATATCCGTTTGTAAATCTTTTATATAAATCAATTTATACTGTTTATAAAATTCTATTTATAACTTCATCGTTATAATTCTATAATTCCATTTCTATTTATGAAATTCATTTACAATTTATTCTAACACTTATAAAAGCTTGTTTTATAATTCTTATATTTTTAATTTATAAATATCAATTTATAAATCTTTTTAATATAAAACAATTTATATTATTCTTTTGAAACATCTTCACAGTTCTTTATAATTTCATCACTTTTATTCATTTTATAATAGATTCAAAAATCCCAGTTTAAATTATTTTGTCAAATCATTAATCCCATATTCTCAAAAATCAACTTTTAACTACATTTCTCAAAAATCATAATTTTTATAACATAAAAATTATAACGTTTATTTATTTATAATAAATCAATTCCTAAAAAAATATTATATAAACGTATATTTTCAAAAATCACTTTAGAAATTAAAATCGTTGTTTTTAAATTTCAAAAAAAAAATTGGATCCGATGATGCAACACATCAATAGTCAATCACGATTTGCACACATCATATATCATCCATGATAAACAATCAAATATCACAATATATGAAATCAAATAAATATTGTGAGGAATCCAGTTGGATCCCTCCAACCTGTTTCCCTGCATCCACAGACATTAGCACAATACCATTCCGTTTCAAGACGGAACATCGCGGTATATGGGATTTTATAAATATATATATCCGCTTACTAACGGCGCAATAGGGTCTCATCCGCTAAAAGAAAATGCGGGAAATCAATCAACTGCAATATATACATATGCCAATATATATATATTGCTATATATATATAATATAATACCCATTCCACTTCGAGGTGGAATATCGCGGTATATGTGTGTAATAAATAACCTCCGCTTACTAACGGCGTATAGGGTCTATTCACATCCAATAAATATATATAACAATCATCATTCAAGCAATCAATTAACACAGTCAATAAATTTTAAATCTAACTATTTAAAATTCAAATAAACAATTCCTTTTTGAGTGAGAAGTTCTCACCTTTATTCCCGTTTGCAATCCACTTCCAATTCAACTTGTTTTCTTCATTTATACCTTGTATAAATATTTACACAATTTATTAATATTCGAATCAATCGAATAAATTAAATTTTCAATTGATAATTTCGATTCATTGGTGATTTCATTTTTAATAGTTAAATTAACTGATAGGTTTATTTAAACCAATTTCTTCTTAAATAAATTTATTTAAACTAATGATTAAATTCCTCCCTTTTTTTTATAAGTTTAATTAACCAAAAATTATATTTTAAACTAAAAATCTTGGTTTAAACTAATTTCTTTTCAAACACCCAATTCTTTAAAGAATTACTTTACTTAAGATTTTCCATTTCGATTTATTTTCTCCACAAGATTAACCTTGTATAAGCATTGAAAGATTTATTAGTATTCAAACTAAATTCGAACAATTCGATTCACCATTTTCAAATTTTAATTCAACTAAGAATTTATTTTTATTTATATATATTTATATATATATATATATAGCTAATGGTTTAATTTTAAATTTCTAAACAAAGAATTAAATTTAAAACAAGCCAGTGAATTAAAATGTGTACATGTATGTTCATATTATTTTTATTTTTATTATTATTTTTAAACACTTATACTTATAAAACATCAATTTTATACTGATTAAAGATCAAGTTTTATACAGGTTCTTGTATTTATCAAAAACTATATACATATAATTATAAGATTTAAATTTAAAACAAAATTATTTCTATATCATAATGTTATATTATTTTCTTCAGTAAATTACCAAACTGCAGTTTTGTCTATTAGTAAAATTTTCTTAATATATATATATATAATATAAATATCTGTAAACTGAATTTCCTGTATATTCATACAAAAAAATTAAATTGAGAAATTAAATTGAATACCTCTGTAATCACTGCTTATCCCAGTCGCGAGTGCCTCGACGAAGTTGAAGTCGCCACCGTTGCTACCGCGAACAGATCGCCTCCAACCTTGTCGCGCACGGCCCCCAAATGCCTACGCGAGCGCCGACCCCCTTGCGCGCACACGAAGGCGCTCGCCGTTGCCACCATCTCCAATCGCTTGCCCCCAAATCGACGTCGAACCACTGACTCGCGCGCCTGCGTCCCCCCCTCCATCGTGCGCCGCCGCGCCCAATTTCAATCGCGACATGCCTCAATCGCCATACGCACGAACTTACACGCCGCCGCCGCACTAACGCCTCGCGTCGATTGCGTCGCCGCTCACCTATGCGCGCGCGACCACGCTTAGGGCTTCGGCCATTCCTTTTTTTTTTTTTTGTTCGTATGAATTTGAAACTGAGAAGGGAAAGGGGAAAAGGAATAGAAGAGGAGGAGCTTGCGTTCGAATTCTTGAACGAGGTTTAGGAGGCTTCGGCCATTAAATTTTGAACGAACTTCTCGATTTGATTTCAGAGTGGAGGAGGGATATTTGAAATCGAATGCAGTATCTTCTGCACGATCTTTAGCGCGATCTCGGCATGATTTTAGGCGAGATTTTAGGAAGCAACGTGCTGTATTTGACCAATTTAAATTTTAGAATTTAAATTGAATCCGATTAAACTTCAACGCGTTTACACGCCGCGTGATCACATATCAACTTCAAAAAATACGAAATTTGAAATCCGGCAATAATTCAATATTCCGGACCCAATGGAACTGGTTTCGTCGAATTCCGAGACTGTGCCTCGGAAGGCTATTTTAAATATCGATTCGAACGTTGTAAATTTTAAAACTGATTAAAACAGTTTCTAATTTGATTCTGAAGCTTCTATTATCTTCAATATTATCAATATAAATTTTACAAGTCTTTGAAATATTTTTAATCAGCTTAAAACTGAAGATTCAAATTTTTATTCAACTTTAAATCGATTAAATTCTAAAATTTAATCGCCAAATTCAAAGTTATATTGAAAATTCAATCCAACCCATCATTCAAATATTTAAAATTAATTAAATATTTCCAAATATAAATTATTCAAAATTCTGGGTCGTTACAATCTTTCCCCCTTAAAAGAATTTCGTCCCGAAATTACAAGTTAAGAAGAATGCCCTTATCCCAACTATTATTTTTCACAATCCAAATAGTTTTATCAACTTACTAGCCTAAATCTTTTTATTAAAGATTCACTATTATTTCAACTAGCTTTCTAACTTCAATTATAGGTTTCAAACAACATTGTTTTACTAACAATTCAAATTTAAATTCAAATTCAAATTTCAAATTTTTCTCAAAATTTTTCTAACACCCTAAATTTTCGAAAAATTTCGCCAGCGTTTCCTTTGCGCGGCTCGATCGGTACGACTACAAAATGGCACCACGGCCCCTCAGAATCAAAAAGAAAAGAGAAAAGCCAAGTGGCTAGAGAAGAAAGTCATCAAATCTCATATTAAAATTGAAATACGTACCTTTTTGTCGAGCAATTAAATTTTATCTTTGAAATTAAAATCTCAATCCTTTTATATACCTGTATAACCTGCTAGTAGTAGTATCCAAATCCAATATTCAAACCATTTTGCAAATTCTATTACAAAATTTCCAATATATGTTCCTTATACGTTTTTACTTCATTCTTGAAGTTACATATCCAATTTTATTAAATTTTTCACTTCAATTTAATTCACAATTTAAATTTCATTCGAATTCAATTTTCAACTTCAAATCTACTTGAATTAAATTCTCAATACTTAATATTGAATTCTATCGATTAACTTTTATTCAGTAATTCATTTCAATATTTCATATTCAATTCATCACGAATTTACTAATTACTAACAAAGAGAATTTCAATTTATTTCTTTTAATTACTTGAACTTATATACAAATTCAAATCTATCTTCAAATTTAGCTCACGACTAAACTTTTAATTTAACCAATTCCAATTCCAATTCATTAGTCCATGAATTAATAATTTATCAAGTTGGTTTACTTGAATTCAATCCATTTTATTTAATTCCATATACTAATGATAATAATTCAATATTATTACTTCTTAACAATCATGCAACCATATACTATAATAATCCATAGAAAATCATTTCTTTTCTATTCAAAAATAGTTTTGGGCAAAATTATTTTATTTACCCAATTCAAAAACAATTTTATATTCACTAACAAATACGTGCTCATATCTATTATTACACTCAAACTCATTCTAGAGTGCTGTTGACTCTATCTCTAACGAGTAATACCCTACAGAACCATGGTTGTCGCTTAACCAACAGCTCTGATACCAAATGTAACAAACAGGGATTTTTCGACTTTCGAAAATTCAACATCGATACTCACTTTATCGACTGCCGAGAAATCGAAGGCCGGAAACACGGAATGTTATGGGTTTTAACAAAAATTTTAAGAAAAGAAAAAGAGAGAAGTAGAAGAAGATAACAGAAAATAGAGAGAGAGGAAGATAGAAAAATAGAAAATTTGATAATAGAAGATAGAAGATTTTTTTTTTTAAAATAGAACGGGACAGAAAGGAACAACAACAGAATCTCACAATTCGCAGCGGAACAACATATAATAATAAATGAATAATCTTTAAACAAAGAACTACAGTTATTACATTTCATCATATTTCATTACATCATATCATCAGAGTGTACAACAACATACAACATCAAACAGTGCAGCGGAAAAAGAAATACTATATACTAGTAATACGCCATGCTATCCAGCTTGCCTCCAGCAACTCCTGAATATCCAGAATATCCTGATAAACCTAACTCTTGACTGCCCGTGTGGAAATTGGTGGGCACCCAGAGTTTAGGAAGGAAAACAATAAACTCCGAGTCAGTCATGTGACTGGTGTGAGAACTCAAAACAGTTTATTTAACTTTAAAATCAAAATAGAGGAATATTTTTAAATTTAATTCGCAATGCTTTTAAAAATGAGACTACCATAAGGCCTCCCGCACACACACACATGCAAACGCAGAATCGGAGGAGATTTCTCCTTATGATAGTCAAAGATGCTTGATACGCATTTAAAATAATATTTGATATTATTATTAGTGCATAGTGTAGAGGAAAATCATTTCGAAAATAAAGATATAAATCTTAGCCAACATACGACCATTATCGTATGCCTACTATAGCTACTATCCAAACAGTGGTGACCACCATAAGTGAATAGCAGGTTCTACAACTAATACCGTACAAGTTTCGTATTGGGAATTGGATTTCCAACAAATGGTCAGGCCAAGGAACTTCCCATTGCCACATGAGAATGCCTCTGGATGGACATCCCCGAGAACCAAACCGGATCTCTACCAACACAAGGCCGGGTTACCCCTAACTGAGTAACAACTGACCGAATATGCCATCCCCCGGTCCTTTGGGACCTTTATCCGAGAGCGCTCTCTAATCAATTCACACAATCATAAAAACAAAGTGTTTCAACATGAGTAAGTATCTGGGCTCCATACCATGATACCACCCTTTTCCAGAAGGAAATGGACACATCCTAAAGGGTGCTACCCCTCATAACCTTGCTGCTTCTTTCTTGTTTTGACCATTCACGGGGTGTGAGGCTCGACGAAGTTTCGTCCACAAAAACATACTTTATACAAAAGCCATGCTTTGGGTCAACAAATGATCAACACAATGATCACTAAGATAGACGATCAAATAAATGATCCTATCACAATAATCAACACAATGATCATTTTAGCATCACTCAGCATGTCACATTACCAAATTGGGAATATATTGCTGATAACTTCAACTATATAACCTCTGAGCTCGTACGTCTCACAGAAGGGTGTTAAGCTAAGAGAATAAATTCTCCGCCACCACAGAAATATATTTGAAAGAAATCGGCTTTATAACTCAATTTGTAATGTCAGACACACAATCCATACAAGTCTGTTCCGGGCTCGAACAGAACCGAAGGCACTTATAAAGAAGTCCTTGCAATCCGGATATTCACTAATCACGTTCGGACTTCCCATCACATATGGAGTCTCTATACCGGGGACCAGTCGATGCAAAGACATTCGACAAGAAACCCTTACGTTTTCGAAAATATCCGGTCTTCAACACCGGTCTTCGAATGCAATTCATAACGACGTATCACATATTCGGAATGGGTTATACGACCCCATGGTCCTTTCCCGGTTAATCCGAATAGTGAGCGCTTATTTTAAAAAAATAAGTGTGGCATTCAATTTCAAACAAACTCACAACAAATACCATTCAAAGGTAAATATTGATAGTCGGTTATTGAACTATCAATAGATATGCCAACATCACCAGAATCCAAATAATTTTCCAAATAATTTATTTTCCAAAAATATCTTTAGGGAATATAAACTTAATTTCCATTCTTTTAAAAATAAATCAATATTTATTCTTAAACCCAATTTCCCAATTCCATTTATAAATTCTATATTGAATTTACAATCCAAAATATTTATGGATATATGATTTCCATTCAATTTCTAATATTCATTTTCAATTTATCTTCAAAAAGATAAATTCCAAATATTCACTTAATATTGGAAAAGCATTTCTATACTTATTAAAAATAAGTAATTCACAGATCTTTTTATTTTCTATACTTAGAAAATATTTAATATACCCTAATCGAAATTAAGTATATACTTCATCCTTTAAGGAAATCATTCACTTAACCATATTTATTTGGGCCAAAACGAATGTTGCGTAAAACATCGTTACGACAACCCAAAATCACTAGTATAGGGATTCGAAATTAAAATAGATATATAAATCCCAATACTATACAAAACATTTCCTTTCGGAAATCATCTATTATAACAACAGTGTTATAATCTACCATTTCCTTTTATTTCTCGAAAACATCTATTTCAACAATAAATGTTGAAATCTATGATTTCAAATCTCAACATATTTTAAAACATCATTAGATCGTTTTAATTTTATTTAAAACATCACATTCTAAATAATTTCTTTAACATATTATTCACTATTCAAAAACGTGAATATATTGTTAACCAATTTCATTACTTCTATTCATTTTAGTTTAAGGAATTATTCACTGTCTAAAACATGAATATAACTTCATAAATAAATTGCAACAATTTACTTATCAAAATAAGTAGTTTGCGAATTTATAAAACAATGTTTATAAATTCTATTTCTATTTCTTTTATACCAACTTCCTTTTATAAATTTCTTTTATTAACTTATCTCAATTAATATCACAATGATATATTAAAATTTTCATATTATAAGTTAAATACTTATAATTTATTTGTTTATAAAATCATTCCTTTAAACTTCACAAATTTTATAAATCTTATAACTTATAAGATTCATCTATTTATCCAAAATCTTATTCTTTTAAATAACTTCACAAATTTTATAAACCTACTGTTTATAAAATTCCAATTATAACCTCACCGTTCATAATTCTATAAATTCATTCATTTGTGAAATTCATTCACAATTCATCCTAACTCTTATAAAAACTTCGTTTTATAATTCCAATATTTTAATTTACAAATATCCGTTTGTAAATCTTTTATATAAATCAATTTATACTGTTTATAAAATTCTATTTATAACTTCATCGTTATAATTCTATAATTCCATTTCTATTTATGAAATTCATTTACAATTTATTCTAACACTTATAAAAGCTTGTTTTATAATTCTTATATTTTTAATTTATAAATATCAATTTATAAATCTTTTTAATATAAAACAATTTATATTATTCTTTTGAAACATCTTCACAGTTCTTTATAATTTCATCACTTTTATTCATTTTATAATAGATTCAAAAATCCCAGTTTAAATTATTTTGTCAAATCATTAATCCCATATTCTCAAAAATCAACTTTTAACTACATTTCTCAAAAATCATAATTTTTATAACATAAAAATTATAACGTTTATTTATTTATAATAAATCAATTCCTAAAAAAATATTATATAAACGTATATTTTCAAAAATCACTTTAGAAATTAAAATCGTTGTTTTTAAATTTCAAAAAAAAAATTGGATCCGATGATGCAACACATCAATAGTCAATCACGATTTGCACACATCATATATCATCCATGATAAACAATCAAATATCACAATATATGAAATCAAATAAATATTGTGAGGAATCCAGTTGGATCCCTCCAACCTGTTTCCCTGCATCCACAGACATTAGCACAATACCATTCCGTTTCAAGACGGAACATCGCGGTATATGGGATTTTATAAATATATATATCCGCTTACTAACGGCGCAATAGGGTCTCATCCGCTAAAAGAAAATGCGGGAAATCAATCAACTGCAATATATACATATGCCAATATATATATATTGCTATATATATATAATATAATACCCATTCCACTTCGAGGTGGAATATCGCGGTATATGTGTGTAATAAATAACCTCCGCTTACTAACGGCGTATAGGGTCTATTCACATCCAATAAATATATATAACAATCATCATTCAAGCAATCAATTAACACAGTCAATAAATTTTAAATCTAACTATTTAAAATTCAAATAAACAATTCCTTTTTGAGTGAGAAGTTCTCACCTTTATTCCCGTTTGCAATCCACTTCCAATTCAACTTGTTTTCTTCATTTATACCTTGTATAAATATTTACACAATTTATTAATATTCGAATCAATCGAATAAATTAAATTTTCAATTGATAATTTCGATTCATTGGTGATTTCATTTTTAATAGTTAAATTAACTGATAGGTTTATTTAAACCAATTTCTTCTTAAATAAATTTATTTAAACTAATGATTAAATTCCTCCCTTTTTTTTATAAGTTTAATTAACCAAAAATTATATTTTAAACTAAAAATCTTGGTTTAAACTAATTTCTTTTCAAACACCCAATTCTTTAAAGAATTACTTTACTTAAGATTTTCCATTTCGATTTATTTTCTCCACAAGATTAACCTTGTATAAGCATTGAAAGATTTATTAGTATTCAAACTAAATTCGAACAATTCGATTCACCATTTTCAAATTTTAATTCAACTAAGAATTTATTTTTATTTATATATATTTATATATATATATATATATATATAGCTAATGGTTTAATTTTAAATTTCTAAACAAAGAATTAAATTTAAAACAAGCCAGTGAATTAAAATGTGTACATGTATGTTCATATTATTTTTATTTTTATTATTATTTTTAAACACTTATACTTATAAAACATCAATTTTATACTGATTAAAGATCAAGTTTTATACAGGTTCTTGTATTTATCAAAAACTATATACATATAATTATAAGATTTAAATTTAAAACAAAATTATTTCTATATCATAATGTTATATTATTTTCTTCAGTAAATTACCAAACTGCAGTTTTGTCTATTAGTAAAATTTTCTTAATATATATATATAATATAAATATCTGTAAACTGAATTTCCTGTATATTCATACAAAAAAATTAAATTGAGAAATTAAATTGAATACCTCTGTAATCACTGCTTATCCCAGTCGCGAGTACCTCGACGAAGTTGAAGTCGCCACCATTGCTACCGCGAACAGATCGCCTCCAACCTTGTCGCGTACGGCCCCCAAATGCCTATGCGAGCGCCGACCCCCTTGCGCGCACACGAAGGCGCTCGCCGTTGCCACCATCTCCAATCGCTTGCCCCCAAATCGACGTCGAACCACTGACTCGCGCGCCTGCGTCCCCCCCTCCATCGTGCGCCGCCGCGCCCAATTTCAATCACGACATGCCTCAATCGCCATACGCACGAACTTACACGCCGCCGCCGCACTAACGCCTCGCGTCGATTGCGTCGCCGCTCACCTATGCGCGCGCGACCACGCTTAGGGCTTCGGCCATTCCTTTTTTTTTTTTTTTTTGTTCGTATGAATTTGAAACTGAGAAGGGAAAGGGGAAAAGGAATAGAAGAGGAGGAGCTTGCGTTCGAATTCTTGAACGAGGTTTAGGAGGCTTCGGCCATTAAATTTTGAACGAACTTCTCGATTTGATTTCAGAGTGGAGGAGGGATATTTGAAATCGAATGCAGTATCTTCTGCACGATCTTTAGCGTGATCTCGGCATGATTTTAGGCGAGATTTTAGGAAGCAACGTGCTGTATTTGACCAATTTAAATTTTAGAATTTAAATTGAATCCGATTAAACTTCAACGCGTTTACACGCCGCGTGATCACATATCAACTCCAAAAAATACGAAATTTGAAATCCGGCAATAATTCAATATTCCGGACCCAATGGAACTGGTTTCGTCGAATTCCGAGACTGTGCCTCGGAAGGCTATTTTAAATATCGATTCGAATGTTGTAAATTTTAAAACTGATTAAAACAGTTTCTAATTTGATTCTGAAGCTTCTATTATCTTCAATATTATCAATATAAATTTTACAAGTCTTTGAAATATTTTTAATCAGCTTAAAACTGAAGATTCAAATTTTTATTCAACTTTAAATCGATTAAATTCTAAAATTTAATCGCCAAATTCAAAGTTATATTGAAAATTCAATCCAACCCATCATTCAAATATTTAAAATTAATTAAATATTTCCAAATATAAATTATTCAAAATTCTGGGTCGTTACACCTTTGAAAACAAAGATATCCCGTAAGACCACGTCAGACATAAACATGACGGGTTTTTACCTTACGATAACCAAAATGATTTTTATCAACATCATCTGATATTATAACAGTGTCAATAAAAAGTAAATAGAAAATAGCAGAAATGCATGCATCTCATGTTTCAGCATAGTTGGGCACAATCAAAACCGTACATCGCTTATTGGAGAATGGATTCCATCGAATGACTGGGCCACTGGGGTACCGCCCACCATAGAACACCTCTAGAACAATGTACTGAGGACCATGCTAGGATTCCCTGCTACACAAGACCAGCCTACCCCTAACTCAGATAGACCGAATATGTTATCACCCTGGATTTTCCCACCCTCACCATTGAGTGCTCCTTCTTTCATGCACAACCTTATCCATAATAAATTGGTTTTCGAGGATATCTAGAAAAGTGATAACATACCCTAATTGGGTGCGACCCACATAGCCTTGCTGCATCTCCCATGTTTTAGTCATTCTCGATTGATGAGGCTTGAGGCTAAGTGTTACCTTTCAAGAAACAATTCTACTTAGAATGATCATCGTCCTCCAATGATGATGTTCTGATAGCATTCGTCATATAAGTTGTCCAGGGTCTGGACAAACCGAATCACCATCTTCATCATCTTCATGGTATACATTCGTAACGTTTGGACCAAATTGGAGTGGTTCAGATAATTAAATATGATCTCGGTCTCTTCGAAACGATTAATGAAATTGGCCAATATTGATAGTTGGTTATTTAACTATCAATAAAACATCCATAAGCAGACACTGGGCCTTATTTATAATCTTCAACATTTATTTCAAAATATCTTTACTAAGATATATATTCAAATCCTTTCCACATTCCAACGTTAGAAAACAATTTCAAATACTTAAATCCATAATAGGATATTTTCGAACCATTTCAACACTTAGAAATATATTCTAAGTCCATTTCCAAAATCATCTCAAGTATCAAAATTTGGGAATTTGCTTAGCTTATCTCCTGCATTTTCGAAAGTATTTATAAACTTCTTCTTATAATTTCCAAAATGGGTTATATTTATTTATAATCCCATCTAACTATTTATACCTCTTTAATGAATTCAAATTCTTTCGAAGTTATCGCATTTAAACCTTTGGATATTTCTTAAGTCTCTAGAATTCCATTTATAAGATTTCTCTTATAAAATCTCATCCTTTTATAAACCCTGTCTACACATCTCGAGAGAATTTATAAATAAATTTTCAATCATTTTAAAACTATAAATATATAAATAATGAGTACTTTTAAAGAATAGTAATTTATTTTAAAAATATGTTTAAGTTATTATTCAAAATATTGATAACAATTTTATAACATCAATAAATAATTTTGGATAAATAAATAAATTTCCAAAGCTGAATTAGAAGCTAGAATTTATTAAATAAATACTAAATATTTGAAAATCTACTTACCGAAGAATTTAAATCTCAACTAGATTAAAATTAACTAGTTTTAAATAATAAAATTTTCCTTTCAAAACCAAACTTACTTCTTAAAAATAAAAAATAAATTCAAAATCTTAGTAACCAATTCAAATTATAAATTACTCTCGATTTCCATCACATCACTTCTATTCCGATCTCCTTAACTATTTTCACTTCCAAAAATAATATTCGCTATTTTTCTCACACTATTTCCATATACTAATATAAATTCTCCCTGTAAATTTATATTCCCAATTTATCATCTTGATATCGATTTCCTTTATTTTATAAAACATCGTTTATGAATTTTTATAACTCCTTCGAGTTTCATTGTTTGTAAAACAATCTTATTTATAAAATTTCATTTTAAAATCCAATTCTTTATAAATTCCATCTGTAATTTTCAATCTATTTTTAATATCGACTTCAATTCCTTTTTATATTTACCAAAATCATTCATAAATTCTTTGTTTATATAATTCATTTTTAAAATCTCATTTAATAATTCACAATAGTTTAGAAAAACCAAAATCAAATATATATTTTTCTAACTCATTTTCTTTAAAATCACTCCAATTTTGATATAAATATTTTCATATCAAAAATTCTCTTTTATCCCATAAATTTTAAAAGGTATTTATGGTATTTCAAATATCATAATTCAGGCCAGTGCTACAATAGTATCCATTAATTCAAATCACAACAATAATCTATAACAGATTACCTACATACATTATATATCACTATATATGAAGAAAAAACAATATATCTGAGAAATCCAGTTGGATCCCTCCAACTCATCTTCCTACATCCATATATGTTAATACAACATAAAAATACCAATCCCACTACGAGGGGGATATCGCGGTACATAGCATCATCCGCTATTATACGGGACGCATAAGGTCTCATCCACTATAATATGCGGGAAATATCACTCCAAATACTAATACACACACACACACACTCTACTATATATATAGTATCATTCATCAGATAATTATTAAATCAACAAGACATTCAATAATTAATTTTAACTATTTTTTTAATTTATCCAATAATCCAAATGAGTGAGAATTTTTTTCTCCTTGATATTTAATTTGTAGAATATCTAGAATTTAAGTTTCTAGAATCCAGCTAACTTCAAAAATCTCCAAACAAATTTTAGATTGTATCTCACGAGTTTCTGACCTCGTAAAAATTCAATATGGATTAATGAACTTGAATAAATTTAATTTATTATTAACTTAAATTCAAATTTTGTTTTTAAATAAAATTACCTCCTCCACTTCCTCGCCCACGAGAAACCCTCACCATCGTCACATCTTCCTTCGAATGCTGCAATAATAACTCACGAAGACCCCTATCCTGACGACAATCGCATGCCCTTGCCTCCGTACCACGCGACCATGACTATACCTAGCGCTTTCCCTGACATTGCGCCACCCAAAAACGTAAGCTCCTTCGCCAACAACCCGCTCCTTCCCTCAGGCGATCACCACGATGTTCGCAATCTTGCCCTAATTGCCGAAACATGCACTCATGCCTCCCCATTTATGTCGCGACTTCGCCCCTTCCTCAAACTCGCCAATACCCTAGTCATTCACCCACCTATCGCCTCCTTGCCGCGAGCATCGCGTACTCGAACGAGGACGCCCCGCCTCGACCATCAATTGTTGAATCGGCCACGTGAGCGCCACTCTTCCCCCATAATTGAGTGCATTACCCATCGTCTAGAGCATTGTGAGTTACTCCTCTCCAGATCACCTCGCGGCATGTTCCATGAATCGATTTCGACCGATGTCTCTTTTTTTTAAAGATGAACTGATTTTTTTTGAAAAGAGGGTGTTTAACGATGAATTTTCTATTAGTTTAGAAAATCGTCGAAAAATTTATAATAAAATTACCGCAAGCGCACGACCTACAATGATAGTATGTGGTGGGTACGGGTCGATCCGTAGGGAATTGTTTAGATTTTAAAAATCTATTCAATCAAATTAACCAAGATTGGAGAGTGTGTTTAAGCAAGAAAATGATAAAACTAACAAATTAGCAAATTAAAAGTGATAAAAATATGAAAGTAGAAAGATAATTTAGAGATAAATCCACTTTCTTGATCACATGGTTCAATAAATTGTGAAATTATAATCTTCTCTTTTTTGGTCAGTAGTGAATTTAAATGATAGTTTATCATAAGTATGGCTTATCTATGCCATCAATTAGCTGAACATAAGCCATCAAACTATAACACACCCTTTAAACCACTATTTAATTCTCATGAAAAATGACAATAAAGTTGAAAATAAAATCTATATTAAGCATGGCCTATTAACTATCGATTAGAAATAAAGACCCTCAAATTTTAATTTTAAAATCACTTCATTACCATAATCATATGTAAATGAAGAGGTAACTTTTTTTATGGTTTTTAAGCATAGCCTATGTTTAGTGAACAAAATTAGCTATCAAATTCAACATGAAACAATAAATAACATCAACATTCATTTTCCATTAAGCACAAAAAGAGAGCAATAATTAACAAAGTGTTGAAACTACATAATTAAAGAGCTTCATTACCTCTAAATTGAAGGGGTTTAGCCTCTCATATTTGTTATCAAATTAACAAATGTAGCATGCAACATGAATGAAAATGAAGGGGAAAAGAGAGCTAATCAACATGAAATAAAACTAATCTACTTGCATCAAAATCAAACTACACTACTAGCATAAAAGAAAATAAACAAGAAAAGAGCAATGTATTAAAGTTGCATAAAAAAATTACATAAAAGAAGTGGCTAAGTAGCCATGAAATGCAAAGAGAAGCTTTTTTTATTTCTAAGCTAAAACTAACTAAGAGAGCCTAAGAGAGACTAAAGAAGAGACGGTTACATGAAACATAAGGGGTACTTATACAAGTTTAAAACCCTAATTAACTTTTTTGGGAACTACCCAAAATGCCCTCTTAGAAAGTGTGGTAGCTAAGTTATCATTAACTTCAAATAATCATCCATTAAGTGTGCATGAAGATTTAATGGCCTTTTAGCGTGTGCATTAGCTCCTAAGTGTACATTAAGGTAGGTGGGTAAGTGGGGTCCTCCATGATCATCATTTTGAATTATTTCCATCTCCATTCCTTTATATTCACTCTTGTGCATGTATGTCTTCATGAAGCCACTTGTAAAATTCATTTAATATCGTACAAAACAAAATATAAAATTCCAAGTAAATTTTCACAATTTAATAAATGCACACAAATGACCATTTTTCCCTATATGAAGATGGATATGTGACAATTTGAAACTAATTTGAGTTTTGGTTTAAACTAGTTAAAACACCCAATATGATCATTTATTTAATTTAATAAGATTAATACGGTGGTAAAAATATGCACATTTACGTGCAAATCAGAGGGAAAAGATATGTGATTTAAATCGAATAACAGCAGAAAAGGAGTGACGTTTTAACAATGGGAGGTTGCGATTTTGAAGGGTTTTTGGGCTAGTGGGATAGGTCGGCTGAGAATTTGACCCTGATTTGATTTTATAAATTTATATTGAAATAATCTCGTTACGCCTCGAAATTTTAAACCCTATTTAGGTGTGCCGCCTGGCATTTATAATGTTATACCCCTTATTCCAAACGCAATGGAAAAGATTTCGAGGCCTAACTTGATCGTATGGAGAAGACAGATTTTGAACCCAATTATTATATTTAATTTTCAATATTACTTTCAGTGCATTTCTAACCCGTACGGCCAAACGATAACTCCAAACGTCATGAAATTTGAAATTCGATAATAATACACTATTACGGATCCAATGGAAATGGTTTCGTCGGAATCCCGAGACTATGCCCTGGATCATTATTTTATCTCGTCAATTTAAATTGAAAATTTCCAAATGTTACAAAATAGCTCAAAATTTAAGTTTTACAATCTAACTAACTAATTCTAATTCAAATAAAATTTATATCGACATTAGAAATCATTTCAATTTCATATTCAACTCCAATTTAATCATTTAATTGATTTCTAATTATTAACTCAACAATTAAATTTATTGATTAAATCGCAATATTTGGAAATTTAAAATTCTTTTTAAAGTTTTCAATTAGAACCTTCATATCTAAAAATCGATTTATATTCCAAATTCAATATTTAAAACTAATTAAATATTTAAAATCAAAGGATCAAAATCCAGGTCGTTGCAAAATTATACTAAGAAACCATGTGCTATCAAATAGTATCATGTATTCCCTTACTAAGAAAAGTAATATATAAGAGAAGTGTCTACCATCCGGACACATCCCCTTCCCAAGTCATTTTCGAGCCACTCGAACTAGTTAATTTAAAAACACCTTTCTGTTTTTTAAATCCCTCTTTAAAACAACATCGAATATATTTCCAAATAAATATTTTTACCCAAAAATATCCATTTCCAATTTTTCCTTAAATTCGTTCGAATTCGAACCCATCTCGACCGTACAATGACAAAAGGAATAATTTACTAAATGCACAATACCTTTAGCCTAAGCAAACATTCGATCATCACATCGAAGATTATTCCGATTATCGCAAAACATATTGAGACTCATTCTCTAAACCAACCAAAGGAAACACACCCTTCTATAAAGTTCCATTTTAAAGATATTTATACTTAAATACATTTCTGAGCAAATTATATCCAAAATATTGATACACCAAAAACCCATTTAAGAAAACTATTATTACCATCTCCAAATCATCCATACTCCAAAACTATTCCAAATGAAACCATTATTTCTTTTTCCACAAATCATTTTACTCTACGGTAAATCAGGTCATACTTTTGGAATCAGATCAAAATTTGTTTTATTAAAACAATTATATAGCGAAATCCTAATGGTAGCAATTACCCACATATAAATTCGAAATTGAACACTAATGATGTGGCAATCATCGTTGGAATTATTTTCCAGCGACCGAAGCTAGTTCAGTGCTTGTGTCCCCTTGAAAATCCTTAGAACAATTTTTATCCCAAAAATATTTTCAAATACTATCATTAGCTTTTAAAACTTGAAACCTTCTTTCCAAAATCACCGAGATTTAAACTCTCTAATTCCTTTTATTTATAAGACACATTTTAATGAATCAAATTTATAAAATATCTCCCATTAAAGAAAATCATTTCATTAATATTTATTGCAAAAATATTCTAGCTTCCTTATATAAATTATTTTTCAAGTATTTATTTCAGGAATATTTAAGTTTTCTTTTAGTAAACTTCTTCTATAAACCCTAAATAAATATAACCAACTTTTTATATTCAATCATTTCCAAAATATTACTTCAAAATATTCCAAATTTATTTTAATAAAACAATATTTGTTAAAATTAAGTTTAATCAAATCACCTTTTATATGAAAAAAATTCAAAAATATTCATTCCAAAATATTCAAATTTTCTTTTAAATGAACAATCCTTAGAAATAAAATTTTAACCCAACATTATCAGTGAACGCCTTATACTCAAATTGTGAAACTTAATTCACAAGGTATTTGTTTCAAAGTTTTTCCAAATTTCCTATCCACCCATCGTAGGTTTCATAAAGGGAGATTCAAAATAGATTAACAGATAATAGTCAATGCTCAGACTGGGCGTGCATGACTAATCAAAATTTTAAATGACAATGATGGAATATTATCCTTCCTAACAACCAAACACATCTAAGAAAAACTATATTTAAAAAAAATACTTCTTTTATACATAAAATATAATTCCAGGTAAAATTATTTCATTTACTCATTTTAAATCAATATTGCATCAGTTTGGTCATGTTTAAGTGTTTAGGAAATCCCTATCGTAATGTTGGTCAAACGCATCAACCGGAATTCTTGAGCCACTCAACTGATCAAACAATAAAATATAAAATATTTTTATTTCACTGACAAATACGCACTCTTACATATATTCTCAAACTCATCCTAGGGTCCCACTTATCCTATCTCAATTGAGTCGACCCCATCAAAACCTAGGTGTTCGCTCAACCTAAGCTCTGATACCACATGTAACGATCCACTTTTCCATACAGCTTAAGCTAAAATAAATCACACATATCCAATCCAAATTGAATGGAAATGTGGATAGTTAGGAAAAAGAAAGAAGAAAGAAGACAGGAAGGAAATGAACAACAAAGAATCTCATAGCGAAAAGAGTAATTTATAATATATAACAAATCTTTCACGCAAAAAACTGTAATATATGTATGTATAGACATCAATCAGAAATACAACAATGAACGCAGTGGAAGAAAAATAACCATTTACATGAAAATGTCTTAAGGCCTCCAGCTTGTCTCTTGAAGCTCCATTTGAAATGGATAATTATATGAAAAATTATGGAAAAATTCTATTAATTAAATTAAAAACATGTCATTAAAAATTAGATCTAAATTTGAAATGGATAATTTATCGTAATTTAAATTTAGATCTAAATATTTAAATAAATTAAATATTCATATTTGAAGACCCAAACTACGGGTTATTACAACTCACATCTTTGGCCCACTTATATTTTTATATAAGTGTGGATAATTTTATTGCTGATTGTTTATTGAATCTTTGGAAGATTTACTATTTTATCATTGGTTTGAATATATTCCCACCCCTAGAGTGGATGAGATCCTATTACGTCCCCGTGTAAGAGGGAAGACCCTTTGTATACGTTTCCGCCTTGAAGCGGTTGATTAATATTCTTTAATTATATATTATATGTGATGCAGAGGGACAGATTGGAGGGATCCACTTGGATTTCTCACACTTTTTATTTCATTTTTCATATAATTTGATGTATGATGTGTTGGATGACATATTTGATGACATGGATGATTTCTCCCTATTTAGTGCTACAGTAGCATCGAGCCATATTTTTAGTATTTTGAAATACTATAAAGTGAAGATCTAGTTCTTAAAAAGATTTTAAGTGATTTTGAAATTTATATGCTTTAATAATTATTCTTGAATTATGTAAATAAGCAATTTATTTTAAAATAAAAGGTACGATTTTTAGATATTATAAAATAATATTTTATAAAATACTTTAGATAGAGATTTTTAAACTGTAAATAAAGATTGATAAAATCTTAAAAATAAGTTCGTCTTTTATAATATAGGAATATAGTTTTAAAAAGAAGATAGAAATATTTTGGTATTGGTATTTATAACTATTTTGTATAAAGTGATACACACATACACACACGTATATTAAGATTTATTTATAAATGTGTAGATTTATGAAAGGGATAATGTATAAAAGTGACATTTTTATAAATAAAGTAAAGATTTGTAAAATCATATTTCATTAATAAAAGGGTGGATTTATAAATGGTGTTTACAAATAAAGGAAAACTGTTATCATTGAATAAATTAGGAAAAATAAATCACAATTGTGGATTTACTATAAGATGTAGGATGTTGTTTTAGAAATATAGTTGATTCTATTTTGGAAATTAAAAGTGGAGATAGATTTGAAGATGTTAAACGATATGTTATAAAATAGAAAGAGATTTATAAATACAGTTTTATAAATATGGAAATGATTATGTTGAAATTTACATATCGATTTTTATTAAGGAAGTACGTCAATGTTTTAAAAGTTGTTTGTTTATATTAATATTGTTTTAAACCCGTTTGTCAATATTTTAATATTTTTGAAAAGTTAATTATTTAAATTATTAATATAGTATGAAATTAATTAATTACAATGATTTATCAATAAATTTTTGAAATTAATTGTTATTATTTATAATAATGTTGAATATAAATTATTATTGTTTTATTAATAATGTTTTGAAATTGTTTATTATTATTTTTAAGATATTTTGAAGTTAATTATTATTTTTAAGATGTTCTGAAATTAATTATTATTTATTTATAATGTTGATTATTATACAATAATGCTTTAAAGCAAGTGATTTGAATTTGTTTATCAATATTTTCGAGATTTATAAATAGGGTTTTTTTAAGAGGAATCTTATAACATTGTTTGGAAAACTAAAGGAAGATTAGATAAAGGGTAAAAAAAATTGTTTAAGAAATGAGTTTATAGATTTATAAAAGTAGTTTAAAAATGGTTTTTTGGATTTATAAAAGGGTTTATAAACGATTTTAGGAATGTATAAAAGGGAGTTTATAAATAATTATATAGATTAATGAATGGGGTTATAAGTGGGTTTAGAAATTTAAAGAAATTCACAATTTGTTTTAGAATTGTGTGGAAAAAAAATCTTCCTCTGTTCTATGAATATACTTATACCATTGACATAAATATATATAAAAATTCCCAAGTATAGAAAGTATAGGGGTTTGTGGGTATATCTTCATAAAGATATTTTGAGATAAATATATGAAAAGTATTTTAATTAATGAAAAAAATTAATTAAAGAGGCTTAGTGTTGCTTGGTGCTTAACCAGTGTTATTTCCTTTGGAAATTTGATCTTTGGCTAGATTGTTTGTTTATTTGATAGTTAAATAATCGATTATCAAATGTTGACCAGTTTACAAACTAACTGTTGTCAGTTCGGAGAGACCGGGATTAGATATGGTATCCAAAAACCACTTCGAACCGGCATAAGCGTTTTGAATTGGAATATCTTGAAGATAATCGAAATGAAGCTTTTGAAGTACAAAGGCTACTTGCTACTAATCCTAAGGGTGATTCCCAAATTGGATGTAGTAGTAGTGGCGCCTTCGGTTTCGTTTAGTCCCAAAACGAACTTATATGAATGAATGCTAGCATTGCATTATTTCTTGGAGGGCAAGGTTAGCATTCCAAGCGAAAATGCTATATAAAGGTAAAACGTAGCCTCGAGCCTCATCAACTAGGTAATGACAAAAAGCGAGCTACATGCTACTAATCCTAAGGGTGATTCCTAAAATCTAGATCGATTATTATCTACTCATGTATGGTTTGGGGCCATTAACGAAAGGGGTGATCATACTCGGTACTACTAGTCAAGTCGTAGGCCAGCCTTGTGTGGCAGAGGTACAAGACGTTCTTGTCAAACCCTGCTGCATTTTATTTGAAGATGTACCTTCGGAAAGGAGTTCCTTACCTTTTTATAGTATGAAATCCAATATCCAACATGTGCCTTTACAGTTTTGATTGTATGACCTACTATGCTGGTATTTAATTAATGTAACAATTTTGGTTATAAAAATAATTATTCATATCTTAGACATTATTATAATATTAGAGAATTTCATATGAAATGGTTTGGTTATCGTAAGGTAAAAACTTGTCCATGTTTATGTGCGGTGTGGGCTTACGAGATACTTTTATTTCAAAGGTTTTTATAACTTTAAAATCCAGTTGGTTTGATTTCTCATGCTGGTTTGCCAGACTAAATAGAATGTTATTTTATTATAAAGCTCTAGTTAGACTGAGCATATTACAAATTCTTTGGACTCATTGGAGCTAGGAGACGAGCTAGAGGTCGAAGATGTATCAACATAATTCTTTGTGTTTCATTGCGTCGTTTATTGGTTGTATTTATCAACAATTATGAGGATAAGTTTGTCCGAGCTGAAATATGTTAGTACGCTCTGATTGAAGTTTATATATACATATATTACATTTTCTTTCAGTAAAGATTTATTTTATATTATAGATTTTCCATTCCGCTGTGGGATTTGTGTTGTTCATTTTTATTTCTCTCCTCTTTCTTCTTTCTTATCTCTTCTTTCTTTCCCTAACTATCTGCCTTTCCGCTCATTTGAGTGGGTCATGTGTGCTTGATTCTCCTCTTAAACTGTATGGAAAAGTGGGTTGTTATAGTAATTCTTTGTTATTACTTCAAACGAGTTATTCTCTCATAGCCCATCGCCACGACATTGGGCATAGAATGATAAGCCATTGTATTTTAAGGCCACCAAGGAATTATAATTGATGTTGTTTTAAATGATTTTATATTATTTTGATAATTGTGTATAAAGATTTAAACCTATAGGTTGTAATAAAACGAATTATTTTAGCTTATTATAGTTTTTCCTTATAGGAAATTGCAAGGACGCAAGTTTTCTTAAGAGGGTGTCTATAACAACCAAATGTTCAGCAGTAATTAATTAAAGATAAAAATGGTGATTTATTTGAATAAAATAAATTTTAAAGATTTAGTAAGAAAGATTTATTTGTATACTATTAAATCTAAAATGATTTTTATGCAATAAAGATAATTATATATTTTCATTAATATAGTATTATTTGTAAATGTGATTAAAAATATATTTTTAAGGAGAAGGAAGTTTTATTTTATTTAAATGAGTGATTTGAAAATTATTTAATAATTGACTTTGAGGTGTAACTAAGAACTGATTAAAAATAAAATTAGTTAAAATATGAAAATAATATTTTATTAACTTGTATATGATTAAGAAATGGAGATTTGTTGTAGTAATAATTTTAAATAAAGGTTTTGAATTAATTTTTTGTTAATAAAAGAATTTTTATAAAGTGGGCTAAGATAGTAGTTTTGATTTTATTAAATTAAATATAAGAATGCATGAAATATTAATTCCATAAAGAGAAAAACTTTTGATAACATGAATATGAATTTTGTTTGAAGTATTCAAGTGTTTTATATTGATTATAAAATGGTTTAAAATAAACCAAAAGAAAAGGAAATTATATGGGATATGTATTGTGTAAGACCTAAATCATATTTCATGAGACTTGTATCTAGAGCCTTTATATCTATAATTGTCTACATTATCCTTTCATGAAACAAGTCCTCCTCATTTTTTTTCTCAAATACAATTCACGTTAATGTTATCTTCTTATCTTCTTTGGCTTCATGAACAAAATAAATAAGAAAACTCTATTCATCTTTTAATTATTATAAAATCAAATAAAAGCCAATAAATTCTAAAATAAATATACGATGCTCTCAACACAAAGCCACACAAATGTCAACGAAGAAGTTGAAGTTTTGATCGATTTAGGAGCCATGGAGTTTTCTTGTTTAAGTTGGAGGTGGAAATTATGAAGTAAAGGAAGAATACCTAGCATTACATTTATTTGGAACTTTACTATAGCCAAGGTGAGTGCTTTACCAATCACATATCTGTGTCTTGATGTTAATTCTATATCTATGAAGTTCTATCTTATGCATATGATGTATTGAGGTGAATTTAATGATTTAATACTAATATGGTGTTATAGTTGCAACTTAAATGAGTTCGTTATTGCATTCTTTGGTCTTGGGCTTGATTGTGGAATTTGATGTTTATGAATTAATGTAGTGTACAAGTGAACCCATATGGATGTTTTATTATAAGTTTGCAAGCATTTGATCAAATATCAATTTGAGTCTCGATTTAAAATTCATTTTGCATTTAGATTGGTATTTAGACGTCTTAGTGAAATATTCAAACGTCTAAATCGGTTAAATTTTTACCTCTTACTTCTTTGGTTTGAATTCTACACTGCATCAAATGTCTGACTTGTTTAACCAGACATTCAACTTTGCCCAAAACTGAATCAATTCTTTGTTGTCTGTATCAAACGTCTAACCAATGTATTCAGACATCTAAATTTTTTAGAAATCATTTTTATAAATGTATTCAGATGTCTAACCTATGATCCCAAACATCTAAACTACCGCTATTTTTTCTTCTATGTTATTTCTTTTGAATTGTTTTAATAGTGTTTTGTATGTTATATATATATGTGTTTATATATATATATATATATATGATATTTTTACATTGAGAATTTACTATAGTATTTTATAATGGTTGAATTCTATTTAATTATATTCAAGTGTTATTTTTAATTTCAAAGAAGTGTCTTTTATTTTAGAAATTTATACGTACCTAATATATTAAATCAATTTTAGACGTTATTTGTATACAAAGGAATTATTTTGAAAGTTATTTAATTGTAGAAAATTGTAAATGACTTCTACAATTATAATTAACTTATAAAGTGATATGGAAGTTTGAATTATATATATATATAGATTTAAAAAGGAATTTATATGTTTAAATTTTATGTTAAGATATTTATACATATATAATAAGAATTTAATAGTAAACTTTCAAATTTATATCATATTTTGTAATTATATATATCCAAGGTATTACCCAAAGCACTAATATTTTAAGAGTTATTTTTAATGAGAGTGATTAATTAATATTTTATATATATTAGATTAAATAATATTTTAATATATCATATTATTGTTATTTCTTATTCATTTCACGTTGATCTATTACTATGAATGATTCACCATTGATATTGATATGAGATATATTTAAAAAAGATAAGGTGATGATATCTTTCTAATTGCTTTATGAGATTTTATTCTATGCGACAAGAATTCTGAATAAGTGGTTTAGTGATACCGTCCGGGATGGGACTTTCAGTAACACTTTTCTGGTTATTCTTAGGACTCGTTATATAGAATAAAGAAGAGCGAGTGTGACGTGTGTGCACTGAATAAATGAATCAGTAACATGTGATGGTATGGGTCATCATTGTGACATCTATTTAGTTATTCTTTTCCTCATGAATGACACTCAATACGAGATATTTTGTATGTGATACTCGCTGCATTGAGTATTTGATAGTCATATGGTGACTTACATGTACAGCCACGTTGACGACCATTGTATATATTCCATGTGTCTGTCTACCTTTATCTAACTCCCTTTATGGTTCGAGAGTAAATTAGATTGGCCAATATGCACCCTTGCAGCCTAATCTTCGTGTCATGCCCTAGATCCATGACAACATTGTTACATATTATATCAGATTTGCATCATAGTAGATGGGTGGGTACCAATAGCCCCTTGTGCCGCTTAAGCTAGTAGTTTGTTACTTATAATGGCAAAGCAAGGACGTGACCAAGACTATGCATTAATGAGCCATTGGTGTATATGAGTCACGATTTCCATCGAGGTGGCTAAGGCTATAGGAACAGATCCGGCTACATACCATATAGCTAGTAGACGTTGTGTTCCTGGAGCAGGCATACGGCCATCAAAATCCAGTCTAGTTCCGGTTTGCTTATGGTAGATGGATATATATTGGATGATATTATGCTTGAGAATTTTTCCATAGTATGGCAAACCTCATAGCCATCTTGTCAAACAGCCTACTTACTATTGGTTATATTCGGGCATTGTTACGAGCAGCTTAAATCTTTCTTATTGATTTTAGCGATTTGATGATGCTATTTTACAATTTGAGACTGAAAGATATTATGGGCACTGTTTTATCATTTCCTGACTTTACTTAAGGATATCTAGTTATTAATTACCTATAGATTTTAATGATGATTTCAAAATATGGATGATTTACCTGTTGGATACGTCATTTTGGTTTTCTGCTGTATTGATTTATATGGATGATGAAGCTTTTCAACATGAGTTTCTTGTGGAGGTTGTTCGGAGATCTTTGAAGACTGTAATGTTATCATCTTTAGACTCTTTGTGTATTATTACTATATATTATATTATCCTTATAATCATAAACATTTTAGGTTCAAGAGAAAACATGACCAGTTTTATGGATGTTGGTCATAGACAGAGGATAAAATTTCATTATATACATTCATTGTACATTAGTGTGTCGCATTTGGACTCATGTTTTTGATTTTTTTATAGCTGTATATATATATGATGTATAACTTGGATCTATATATATGTTTTTATTATATAATTATCACAGCGTGCTAACTCTGTGTTCTTCTTCTTATTATTATATATTTTGTATTGTTATGTCCTGGAGGCACATGTTTTTATTGCTTTATATTAAGATCATGTATATCTATGGTGAGTTATATTTGATACGATATATGTACCGTTGTTAGTCTAAGGAAATATTCACGTATGTACCCCTTATCGTCTCATTCTCCATATTATTCGACAGTATTACTATATTATGCTCTTGGGTAGTATGGGTATAGAGGTGGGGGTGTTACATATATAATAGTATATATATTATAAGTCGTATTGCACACACAAATACCATTGATGAAATTTTATTTTTTGAGAGACGTGTCATTTTTATTACAAATTAAGAATGAGTCGGAAAATGAGAATGCTACTAAGAAGAAGTATAAGAAGAAGCAAGCTTAGGGGTGCTTAACACTAACATGCAAACTATATTCAACACCAGGAACGTGCTGCAAAATACTCAAGTGGATGCTTTGAATGTTGCTATTGGGGTTATGCGTAATGGCAGGTGCCAAGAGCTGGCTTCAACAAACTAAACAAGGACTACTTAGCCTTAGTCGCAAATCATTCCATGGGATGGAATCAGTTATGGAAATGTAGGATTGGTTATACACCTATGAAAGAATCTTTGATGACTTGTAGTTGGATGATGCTACGTAGAAGATGTTGGCCTCTAGACAACTCCAATGGAGATTGGTAAATTGGTGGAACACTCTTCAAGCTACATGTCCTAAGGATTAGCTTACTTAGGGTTAATTAAAAACTAGATTTTGAGAAGAAGTATATATCGGTAGCTCAGTACACATTCTTATTTTGTAAATCTACTTACCTAAAGTATGGTGACTTTTCTATTTCAGAGGATGTAAGTTCAACTGTCTGTCGACGTAAGGGGTATCCTTTATAGACACTTCATTGAAAAAGAATGAAAGTTTATCATTGGGCTGAATGACCATTTGGTGGAGCGATTGATTAGCCATATTGATGAGACCTTTGAGAAGGTGGCCGACAAGGCCTTGAGGCATGAATGCTATGAACAAAGCTAATAGTCATTGTTTTGAAGGATGAGCCAAAGACGCAAGCGAGCAAGGGAGGCAAGAGAAACAGAACAACAATAAGAAGAAGAAGCAGTTAAAGAACAAAGATTGCTAGAAGAAGGGCAAGTGGGACTCGACTTGTTATAATTACAGAGAGAAGGGCCATCTGAGTAAGAACTACAAATTTGAAGGAAAGAAGTGCTATAACTGCAACAAGTTCGGTCGTGTCTTAAGCCAGAGGAGGAAAAATAGATGGTAAAAGTATATGCACTTAACGTCGTTCCAACTTCGTAAAATGATCCACTGGCTAAGGAGAATGCAAAGGGCATCACTATTCAAGGTATGCTTTGCATTTATGATGCCTTTAAACGTGTTTTATTTGGTACCGGGACTTCACATTCCTTTATATCTAGTGACTTGGTTGATAAATTGAGATTAAGACCTAGCTTAGTAGACAAAACCTTGATTATGTCATACCCAGTGGAAGGTTCGACCAGCTTAAACATGGTTTTTCATAGCGTAGATTTTATCAAGTCATGAATGTACTTTAGCTTGTGATTATTTTGTATCAGATTTTATGGAGTTTGGTATTATTTTGGGAATGGACTAGCTGAAGAAGTACGGTGTAATGGTGTATTGTGAGAGATCATTGGTGATGATAGGGACTGACGATGAGCAAAGATTAGAGTTAGGTTGCCTATTGGATGATGAGTTGATGATTATCTTTGTACATTTACATTAGATCCTGCATGATGACTTATCATTGATGCCTATAGCTAAGGATATCTAGATATATTTGAGGAGGTGACTGGATTACCGCCATATAAGGAGATAGAGTTCTGCAAAGAGTTGGTGAAGGATATTAGACCAATAGTTATGACTTTGAGGTGTATGACACCCAAAGGGAAGAGGGAACTAGAGGTGCAAGTGAAGACGCGTTGATATGAAGATTCATTCATAGGAGTATATCTAAGTAGGGATCACTTGTCTTATTCGCTACTAAGATGGATGGATCAATTAGGTTATATGTAAACTACCATATGCTAAACATGGTTATAATGAAGAACAAGTATCCACTACTGCATATTGATGATTTGTTTGATCAAGTCCATTGTGTGATGGTGTTCTCTCAATTGGACCTTGCAATGGGGTTTCATCATCTAAGATTAGCTAGGGGGAGCGTGCCGATTATAACATCTCATATGCCTTCTGGATTCTTTGAGTAGTAGGTTGTGACATTTGGGCTAACCAATGCTCTGACATACTTTGTTGATCTCATGAACCATGTGTTCAGAGATTGTTTAAATAAGTTTGTTTTAATGTTTGTGTTCGTTGATGATATTCTTGTCTTTTTCTAATGGAAGAAGGAAAAAAACACAAAACATATTTGAGGACCGTGCTTGAATTGTTGAGTAAGCATTTATTAAAGGCGAAGTTTTGTAAATGTCACTTTTGGATCATGGAAGTATGGATTTTCGGTTAAGTTATTTCTTAGTAGGGCATTGCAATAGATCCTATGAAATTAGAAGTCCGAGATTGCGACTGACCAAGAGTGCTACATGATATCATAAACAATTTATTAAGGAATTGGTTGTTTAAAATGATAATATTTGATTTTCATTTTTTGCTTTGTAAACCATTGACTATTCCAACATGATATAAATAAATGAAATTATAACCATGGTTACAATTGGTTTTGGAATTTAAATGAATTTAAATTAAGAATTTGAGAATTCAATTTTCGGTATTTTGAAAGATTTGGTTTTAAAATTTTAGTATTATTTTAAAGTATTTTTGAATATAAATCGTTTCCAAAGAATTTTAAGGTTTTAAATCAGTACTCTCCTCTTTTGTTGTTGAAAAATAATTTCGATGATGACTGTAACATCATCGACATTCGTTTTCGAGTTTCAGAGTGGGGAGATCATTTAGTAGCTTAGCTACACTTTTGTTTTAAAAAAAATTGATTTGAATTTCTTAGGTATGACTTGTTTTATAGTATATATAGATATATGATTATAGATTTGATTTGATATACATAATACATATGTATACATTTATCTCTAAATAGTTTGAAGTAAACTGGAAATTTAACTCTTAAATTTTTGTTAAGGGATGATTTCAATTATAAAATGAAGCCAAAAACTTGAATAAATATTTAAACTTGAAATAATTGATTGGAAAATTTTACTTGTATAATACTCAATTACATTCCAACATGTATAACTTACCTAAATTATTCTAAAGTAAGCTACGTAATTGAGTAGTACACAATTAATTGAGTATGTAATTGAGTATTATAAAAAAATGATGTTAAAGTAATTTATAAATAAATTTGAGTGGTTATAATAAATGTTTATATACTTAATTTATGATTATAGAAATGTTAATTGAGATAAATTGAATAATAAGATAGTGAATAAAAAAATAGTTAAGATTGAATTATAAATGGAATTAACTTAAGCGAAATTAAATGGACTAAATAAATGAGATTGATATAATGAATTTTGTTTTGAACGAAACCTTTTTGTAATAAGCATTAATAAAATTTAAATTAAATCAACTGAATGAAATATCTTGAATTGAAATCAGTTAGTTGAATATAAACAAATTTAAAAGTAAATGAAATTTATATGGTGTTGAATTAATTATTTATTTTTATTTCAATCTATTTTCTTTCTAGTTGTTTGTATTCTCCTACCTCGTTCCTTTTCGGAGAAGAAAAGTTTTGAGTGGAGGAGAGTGTAATGACCTGTAAATTTTAAGGTTTTATTAACGTAATTTACTGACTTTTCGTTAAATTTTATATAATTGAATTTGGAAATAAAAATTTAAAATTTGAAATACGTCTATACAAACATAGCAAATGGTAAATTTTCATCTGATAATATGGAGGTTTATTTTGTAATTTATTTAAATTTAAATCAGTTAATATTTGATGATAATAAAATGTTTTCCAAACTTGAATATTTTTATACAGTAAATTTTTAAATCAACTTCTGAGTGAGACGACACATTTCGTTTCGCCAAATTCGGACTGTTGTTGCTCCGTTTATCTAATTCCGGTGTTTTGGTAGCATTTTCGGTACCAA
Organism: Allium cepa; assembly: GCA_030765085.1. Taxonomy (NCBI): domain Eukaryota; kingdom Viridiplantae; phylum Streptophyta; class Magnoliopsida; order Asparagales; family Amaryllidaceae; genus Allium; species Allium cepa. The sequence goes on along the minus strand of CM060928.1, from coordinate 487,634,012 downwards.
ATATCGACTTTTGATAGGATGGTCGTATCATTGATATCTGTGTACCGTTTTGATCGTCTCATCGTGCTGATCTCTATGTATATTCAACTTTCGATTCGAAGTTCAATGTGTGATGAAATCCGTGAAACATTTAGTCTCATCATTACCAATGTTGTGTCCTTTGGTTTTCCTCATGACCATTCATTTTCTACCGTGTTAAACCAAACCGACATGTGCATTTAATATTTCCCTGAGTGCAGCTTTGACCTTCTCTATTCCCAATTGTTGCAATATATTATTATTTGGTTCTGTCCTTCATTTTCTCCCCTCTCTCCAATGTTGGTTCTGTCATTTGCAAATAAAGAAAAAAAATATAATATAACATGTATTGTTTATATGTTGAAACCTATAGCTTGTATTGTCACTCATCCTTCCTCCACAACCCCTACCGCAGCCATGTCCATCGCCACTCCCTCTCACACAACTTCCGACTACCTTGCCGTACAACACCATTCCTCCTCTCCACGCATGAAGATCACGCCTCGTCGTCCTACCGCTCTACCTTGCTAACCCGAGCCGCATCACCCCCTAGTCGAGCTCAAGCCAACGATCATCTTCTTTCCGCTTCCAACCCTGCCACAGCCTGTAACTCTGCCTCCTCCAACATGTGCCACTGCTTATGACTCCGCCCCATATAAAAACCAAAACTGCATACTCCTCCCCTCATAGGAGAAGCCATCTTCTTCCAAGCACAGCAACCTTGGCCGTGACCCCACCTTCACCAATCCTACTGCCATGCCAAAGCTCCGACAACCCAGACTGCACCAGCCATATCTCCCCCTTTCCGCCATCAGCCTCCAACCTTGTACTTCTTTTACCAAAGCAACCGCCAAACACCCCAAGTCTGTTATTCTCTGTCGTTTACATAAGGTGAATATATATATTATTTGTTCGCATATGCATATATGTGCTTTATTATAGCTTTGTTCTTCCTTTGTCCTACTCTTGTTTTTGTTTATATATTAGTTTTTATATATATTTATGGGTTACATATAAAGATTTTATAAACTATAATCTGTTTTACTTTTCAAATTATGTATAAAGTTATAATATATAAGTTATACATATAAAAGTTGAATCAGAGGATTGGATTGTCCAAGTATATATATGTATTGATTTGAGAAAATATGACATAGCTATTTTGACTTTATTAAATTTAAATTTTGATTTTTTGATACGATGTTTGTTTTTGTTGTTCTATACAATTTATAATATTTTAAGTGTATTTGAAAAAAAATTACTATGTTCTAAGTGTACTGTTATTTGAAGAAAAAAAAGGAGGAAGTGTTATATACAGTGCACATGTATATGTATTGGTATGTATGTATCTTGTTCCAGTAAACATACATAGCTGTTTTGTTTTGACATATATATATATATATATATATATATATATATATGCTTAAAAACTCTATTTGATTAATTTTGAAAGGAAATTCATGTGTTTAAAGAATGTTGATTTTAGAAAAATTTATACATGCATTGCGGAAAAAAAATTTAGGAAAGGAAAATAATATATAAAGATTTTATTTTGATTTTTATACGTGTTTTAAATTTAAACAATGGTTTTATTATATTATGTTTTTAAATTTAATAATGATTTTTAAATTTATATATAGGTTCACTTATATACTTGTTTCATCGGATCCAGTTTCATCCTGCCTCGCTTTTGTCTCGCCGATGTCCAAATTCGTTGCAACAACTTTTTGATTTGCTTATGTCCGCATCTATGTGCATATCCGTGTCGTTTTCTTGTTTCTCTAGCCTCGAAAGGTGAGCAATCACTCACGATTAACATTCTTATATTTATTAGATTTGATTTCATTCGAAACGACAATTGAAATATGATGTTGCTAGTTATTTAACTGCTATATATATGATATGTCATTATTTGTAACCGTTCACCTATGACATCTGACAACATGATCTGTTATTTATATTTTATATGTTATTAATGATATATGCCTGTTGTTGATATGTTATATTATTATCATCACTGTTCTCACTCTGTAAGTTCCCTGTTTGTTAAGAACTCCCTATGGGTTGAAATAATACATACCCGAACGATCTTGTACAATAGGAGAAAATCATTACGGGTTGAAATGATAAATCCTAGCGATTTAATTGACATTGAATTTGGGATTGCGGGTTTAGAAAAATACACATCCATTGATATTAAATTGCGGATTAAAATGATAAATATTCAAATCACTTGACCATAGGATAAATAATTTTATACAAACACTGTTGGTCTATATATATATACATATATATTGTAAAGATGATTTCCAAGGTTTTTGAAAAGAAAAATATAGTTTCAATGAATATTGATTTTTAGATATTATATATATATGTTATTTTTAAAAACGTTTAAATTTTAATTTTTAAATTTATATATTGGGAAATTTTAAATTTATAAGTTAGTTTTGAAATTATAACTTTTAACATATCTTAATATTTTACTATTTTTATATATATATAAAATAAATTTAATATAAAATAAATTTAATAATAAGATTTAATTTAATAAAATTTAATTTAGTAGTATATAATATGTTTTAAGTATTTATTAAAATTTATTTTTAAAAATAGATTTTATAATAATTTTTAATAAATTAAGGTTGGGAAGATAAATTTAAGTCGACTTGAAATAGTATTCTTTTAAGAATTATATTTAAATAAAATCTATTCGAAACTTATTAAATTTGAGATTTTAAAGATATGATTTTATAACTTGATTTGATTAAAGGTGATTAAATGAATATTTTCAAATTTAAATAAATTGAAATGGGATATTTAGTTTATTTGTAATTTGAGATTTTATTTAAATGTTAATGGATTGATTTAGTGAATATTTCAAACTAAATATTAGTAAAGTGAAATTGAAATATATATTTATATATATATGAAATTATCAAAATTGAGTTATTGTAAGGATTGAATATTAAAGCTTTAAACCCATTGAATTCAAAATGGTTTGATTTATAGTTCAAATCAATTTTTAAAATCGAAGTAAATTAATGATTTATTGAGATGTTGAATTAAATTTACTTTACTAATTGTTTTGATATATATATATATATATATATACACTATTTTAATATAAAACTATTTTAATATACAAATTATTTTAATATAAACTATTTTAACTTATAACTATTTTTAATATGCTAACTATTTATTTTATAAACTATTTTATTATATATACTATTTTCTATATCTAAACTGTTTAAGTGGAAGGTTATGTTTTCAAAGTGTTATGTTTACAAAGTGTTACGATTTTCAAAGTATTATGTTTTTCAAAGTGTTATAATTTCTAAGCTTTATAATTTCGAAAGTGTTATAACTCTGAAAATGCTACGATTTTTGAAAATGGATATATTTTAAGTGAAAAATGATATCGTATTGATATGGTTTTGAAATAGATATGATATATTGGTTTTGAAATATGAATTATTTGAAATGAATGACTACGGTGTTATAATAACGTTTGGTTGTTAAAGAGACCGGGATCGGTTATTATCATACTCTCTGCCAATACGGAAAACCACTTTAACAACCATATACACGGTGGAGATTCCAAAATGAAGTAGCATGGTTGGTGACGTCCTATTTTTTCCCCTATTCTAAAATATCGTTTAGGTATGTATCATTTCAACCCATAGGGATTTCTAAAGTAACAGGGAACTTACAGAGTGAGAACAAATATGATAATAATATAACATATCAACAACATGCATATATCATCAGTAACAAACTTAAATATAATATATACAATAGGTTTTGATGTCATATGTCATACGTAAACAATGGCAGATAATGGCATATCATATTTAGCGATTAAACAACTTAACAATTCAAATTTAACAGCATATTTCAATCGTCATTTTATGTGAATTAAATTTACTATATATATAAAAGAATGTTAATCGTGAGTGATTGCTTATCTTTCGATGTTAGAGAAATTAGAACACACATTAAGCTACAAATACAAGCACAAATCCCAAAGCATAGCACGATGGACACGAATTGGACGAACAAAGCTGATAACTCGGAATTGATGGAAAAGACAAATCAAAATAGCTAGATATATAAATGGAAACAATATATATATATATATATATATATATATATATATATATATATATATGTTGTATTTTCTTCTTATAACCAAAACGGTAGTGTTGTAGTGGCACCGGATCGATTCCCAGCGGCCACAATAATGAGACATAGTGCACGGCCACTTTAAAATCGGCTTAACCAAAGGCTAGGGCGACATAGTCTCCTTGGCCCCAAAGTTTTCAATAATATTATCATGTTAATGGTGAGCTGTTTCCAGGCGATATTCTAAGCGATATTCTCCTCATCATCTCCGTAACCCCCCTTTCTCTTCTGTTCGCCGCCCCTTCCCCATCTCATTCTTGCCCCCGTCCTCTTTTCCCTAACCCCCTTCGCTTTTTCAATGCCCTTGGATGAGTCATTGCGTTCTTCAATTAAGCCTTCAGATCTGACTCGTGGCTCTGCCGCGCTTTTGGGGCTCGCGTTTTCGAATCGAGTAAGCTATTTGCCTCACGCTGTGCTTGAAATGCCTTTTTGCCATTGTCGGGTGTTACGTCAGTAAACAAATCTCCGGTCTCGTCTTCACCATCGGTGCTTGGTCCTTATCCTAAATCTGGTACGTCCTCTCTATCTACGTTTTTAGCTACTTCTCCTTCAAATGCTTGGTCGTCGATGGTTGTGGGTCTTCCAGTTGTTACTGGCACTGGTTTAGATGTTGGAAGTGTATCTACAGATAGTCATGGGTCAGATAAGGGTGTGCCATATGCTGTTGATAGTGCGAATGTTAATTGTACCGTTTTGGTGACAAATGAATGTGTGGCTGTGGATGATAACTGTGTTGATGCTGTAATGGGATGCAAGACTAATTCTGGGATTATACTGGGTAGCACATCTTCTGTTTGTTGTATCGCCGATGACGTTGATCCAATGAATGTTGGTTCTCAAGATAATCCGCTTGTCCCTCCTCTGTCTCGGCCTGCAACCAAATGGTCTTCTTTGTTTAACAAGCTCCCAAGTAACGCGGGTATTCACCCTCCTCGTTGTTTTGAAGTAGTTGAGAACGAGGGAGTTTGGTTCCTCCCGTGGAAGTAATTGAGGCAGGTGTGGATTTTTGGAAAGACCATTTGGTTGGTTTCTTTCTTGATTCTAATCCTCCCTATAACGTAGTAAAGTCGAGGTGCAATATGGTGTGGAAGCCTATAGGTGGTTTGTCTGTTCACTATGATAATGAAATGTTTTTCTTTAAGTTTACGCGTAGTGATGAAAGGCAACGTATTCTGGAAGCAAACCCTCTCCTTATTAATGGAAAACCGTTCATTATCACTACTTGGAGTCCTTCTGTGGATCGTGCGAAGGAACAAGTTTTATCTATTCCTGTCTGGGCCCATTTTTCTCATATTCCTTCAGTTCTCCAGCCTCTTATTGGGATTGACTGGCTTGCTGGACTGGTTGGTAAGGTGATATGTTATGATACTAATACTGTGGCCAGAAAGAAGCTTGTATATGCCAAAGCTCTAATTGAGATCACTCCTGACAAACCTTTGCCATTGGTTTTAAAGGTCAAATTAGCTGAGAAACATGTAGCTGAGGTCAGAGATCGCTATAGTTGGAAACCGGAGATTTGTACTTCTTGTCAGTCTTTTGGTCATTGTGCTGAAGCCTGTCCAGGTCTGGTTGTCCCTTTTGTTGACCAGACGCCTCTTCCTCATCCTTCTGTCCGTATGTGGGTTCGGAAGATTGCTGCTCCTGCTCCTGCTCCTCCTGATCCCTCATCTGTTCCGCCTCTAGCTCCTGATTTAGTCCCTCCTATTGTGGATCCTCCTGCTGTCCAGTTGGTTTGCGTTGCTCCTTCTGGTTCTATGCCTACTCTAGCCCCTTCCTCTGCGTCTCCTCCTTCTTCCCTGGAGGTGGAACCTTCTACTTCTGCTTCTGATATCATTTCCTGGTACTCGGATGAGCGTGCTTGGGTTCACTCTCCTTATGATATGAGATATTCGCCTGAAAGGGACATTTTTTATGCTTTTATTAGTGAGATTGGTGGCGAGAGTCGATATCTTATGTATCGTATTGTGGGAGAAGGATTGAGCCTCATTACGGATGGTGGGTTAGGGGAAGAGAACAAAAGTAAGTTTTTTGATGTCACTTGGGATAGAAAATTTCTTACTCGCCTGGTTCTGTTGGTTATGATCCACGTTTGGCAGTTCTCTTCTCAAGGTTTTCGCATGTTTTTGGACCTAGTGCGGATGATGGACGACATTGTTCTTCCTCTTCTGAGGAAGATTAGTTTCTTCTGTATTAGTAGCTTAGGCTTTCTTGTCTAACTCCTGTTCTTTAAACTTTTCTCCATCTTAGTTGCTCTGTGCATGTGCAGAGCACCTGTTCTCCCATTTTTATATACAGTGGCACGGCCCACTATAAATCCGGCTAGCTTTGCTAAAAAAAATATATTCAATTAAAACACATATTTAAAATCTTTATATATATATATATATATATTATCAATATTTAATTTAAATCCATATAAAAATAAAATAAACCTTTATTATCTTCGAAAATCAAAACAGATAAAATAAAACCTTTATAATCATTACATACTATATTTCAAATCATAATTTCTTATAAGTCGAAATCATCATTATATATATTATATTTTAAGATCAATATTTATTAAAATACATATATTTTAAAACAAATATCAAAATAAATCTTTATAAATATATTTTAAAATCAATATCAAAATTAATATTCCTCATTATTATTATTAAAACCAATATCAAAATTTCTCTATTTGCTGAAACATGACGAACATGATACATGATATAAATTTCTATTTATTAAATCAAATATATATGCAAAATATATATATATATATAATATTAAAATCAAAGTATATAAAAAAAAAATCAAAGAGATTCAAATTTGTAGATCTGGATGGAATGAAGTAACCCATATTTAAAAAGCGAAAACTGTAGTGGGCATGCGTGGAATAAAATGATGAGCAGGACGCCAAATGAAAACGTACTATATAATATAATATATGAACTATATATAATACAAGAAAGAGAAGGAGGCCGAGAGCACTTCAGCTAAAAACAAGGTGGCGAGTGGGCCAAAACGAGGAGACGGAGGGTGTCAGAGGGCGAGTGTAGGCTATTAGGCAGGGCGGGGTGTACTCGACAGTTGATGGGCTTCATGTTGGAAGGTGATGGATTATCGGTTGTTTTGTTGGTCTGTCGTTATGTGCTAGGGAGGCTGACTGGGGAGGTGGGAGGCGGTGCGGCCATTGTGGTGTTTGGTGTTGTGTTGAAAGCGAGGGAAAGGCTGCATGGAAATGGCAATAAGGAGGATCAACAAAGATGAAAGCAGGGACGGAGCTAGGATTTGACGTCACCCTGGGCTATTGAAACATTGCATTAGAAAATAATTGATAAATTAAAAAATATCTGTTTCATATATGTGCTCAACAGAAATACAAAAAATAACATCCTTTGTTTATGCAATCATCATAGCAGATCATACAAAGTAGCCATTTCCTTGCAAATTAATGACCCGGGCTGTAGCCCAGGGTACAATACACATAGATCCATCCCTGGATGAAAGAGATGGGTGAGCACGGGTTGGGAAAGATGGGCGCGCTGATTGTTGGAGAAGAGCATGTTTGGGCTCCAGGAAGTAGATGCGGCTAAGTTGATAGGTGAAGGGAATGAGAAGGTGGTGGGGACGATGATGGGAAGGAGCTTGATGGACGCGGCTGCTAAATTATGGGGAGGCGGAGGTTTGGTTCGCTGGTGGTGGAAACTGGAGATGAGTTTGTGCGTGAGGTACAGAGAGAGAAGAAGGGGATTGGCAGTTGATCTGAGAGTGGAGGTCGGTTATGTGTTGTCAGGCGAGGTCGAGTTGTCAGGAGGTGGCGTGTTAGGTCGTTGCGGAGGACGGGGAAAAAGGTCAGGTCGAGTTCACGAATGATGGGAAGGAGAGGCGTATTTAATTCTCAATGTTGAACAGTGGGTTTCTGAAACAACTTATTTTTTTTCCAAAACAAAGAAAATGAACACTAAAGGTACTCAAGCAATGAACCAATGGAATGTTAAAAGCCAATACTTGAATTCACGGAGAAATTAAAGCAAGTGACTGCCTAGTTTATACGATGATAAATGAAGGGTAAGTAAAACCAAAAGACTCAAGAAATGAGTACCGATACGATTAACTGTTTTTCAATTTTCGCCGCGTACCGGGCACTGATATGCACAATTAAATATACAGCAGAGATCAGCGTGACGAGACGAACAGAATGGTGCACAGATATAAGCGATACGATCATCCTATCAAAAGTCGATATTCGCGACCAAAACGTTGCTAAACCGTCGAAAATAAGATAAATGAAGCAATAGTAATTCAAATTTGACGAAAAGAAATACAATGTCTTACTGAGAAAATGATTTACATTTTTATTATGTAAAAATATTCAGATTTTGACAATATTTTTTTTTCATCAATTTAATAGATTTTAAATTGAAACTGAAAATTATACAACAAGAACCAACTTTCATATTTTCCAATGAAAATCTGCCATTTGCTATGTTTCGATAGATGCATACCAAATATCAAATTTCATTTCATAATTTAATTGTTTTTTAAGCAAAAATTTAGTTAATTACGTTATTTAAACTGTTAAAATTACCAGGTCGTTCTAATTTTTTTATTTTGTTTCAAATCATAAAACCTTGCAACTGCAAATGAATAAATATCTTTGTACAAACAATTTTTGAGTTTGGCCATAACATTACATGCAAGTATAGATTTAAAATTATTTCGTTTAAAATTAATTTCAGAATAATATACGTGTGTGTGTGTGTGTATAAACACAAAAATATTTATCATATTATTTGGAAAACGAAAATTTTATATGTTTAATGTATACATATAAATTAGTTTATAATCTATGGATTGTTTGGTAAAAGGGTATTTTATAATTATATAATAATATTATATTTATATAACATTTAAATTAAAATACTTATTCATATATACACATATATGTATTTGTCAAATCATTTACTAAACCAAACTTCACATTAATTATATATGTATATATATTTGAAAATCAATTTAGACCAGGTGTTTTAAGAAATTTGTAAATATCTTAGGTAATAACTAAGGATTATTCTCTTTATTATAGAGATTAGATCAAGATTTAGTTAAGAATTTATGAAAGTTGACGGTGGAATTTTTCAAACATATTTTCATTTTCACTTTAAACACCATATATGTATGTATGCATATGGTACTATTAACATGTGTATATAAACCATATGCATGTATTATAGTCTATTCGAACATATGTATATAACTAGGCTTTTTTATTCATGATATGCATATAATTTTTCATATATACGTGACTACAATATGCATATATGTAAAAAATATATAAATCTCAATATCCATATGTATATGTGTAATCATGCACATGCTCATTTGTTGTTATGCTATCATGTTAGTGTATGAATATATAAGAATATTCAAGATAAATACTAAATAAATTTAATTAATATGATTAATTAGATGAATACAAAATACTTCAAAATAAAATATGATTCTATTTGAACAAGTAGATTAGATCTAACGTTAGTTAATTAATTACATAGGCCCATTAAAATCAAAATAGTGATTATTTTAATGATTTATCTATATCAACCACTGCCAAATGAGGTGGACCCAACAAGATAATGTATAGTGTACTACCTAACTCTGTTCTTAAGACGTAATATGAATTATGGACTTAAGAATAATCCAACCTTAATTAACTTATAGTTTAGGCTTGTCTGGCTTACGTTGAGAATCTAAACCCTAGTATATTAGAGGTAAGATCGATCTTATGCGGGTTTATAGGGTATCTGAGAAATTCTTATGGATACATATTCTATCTTATCAAGGAATAGAATGTTTTTGTTTCTAGACATAACACCTTTTTGGAAAATGCATTTTTTTCATGAAAAATTAGTGGCAGTAATATAGACTTGGATGAAATCGGAGAAACTTCAATAGAGACCAACATTGAGAGTAATTCAACACCCACTGCAAATATGCAACCTATTAGAAGATCTAATAGGGAATCTCATATGCTAGAGAGATACTATGAATTTCTCATTGACAGCAAGAAAGTGGATTATGTCATTTATGACGACTATCCTTTCACAGACCGATATGCCCTAAAGAGTAAAGACACTACTTTACAGCTTGATGCAATGAAATCGAGATGGATTATGTACTCGAGAACAAAATATGGACTTTCGAAATGTATCGAAAAGCGAAGATAGGTAGGGCTGTCAATGGATATCTGAAAAATCTGAAATCCATCCTCATCCGTATCTGAAAAGCTGATAATATCCGATATCCGGAAAAACGGATGCGGATGTGTAGACAATCGCATCCGAAAATTATCTATCCGATCTTTGTCAAGATTATAGTATAAATTATGTGTATTTTAGTATAATAAAAGATATATATTTATTATTTTATTAAGTTAGTAGTTTATATTATATGCACTTAATGCTTATTAACTGCTCAAAACTATTTCTTACCGCCATATTTGTTCATATTTAACACTTTTATAATCAATTAGATTGAAAAATATGTATGTTAAACTTAAAATTTATATTTATATTTCTTGATTCATCAGTCGTTAGAGGATAGGATAATTACCCAATATCCATCCGTATCCATGGATGCGGATATCCGATATTCGAAAATCATTTCGGATGCAGATGCGAATATGGCATTATCCACATCTGAAAGTTTCCGTTGACAGGCCTAAAGATAGGTGCATAGTTCAATGATCTATCCACAAAAGAGGGAACTCATAGAAGTAACGATCTGCTTCTTTTAACAAGATAGGAGAAGAAAATGAGAACTACAATTCGAGTGAGTGGTTAAGTAAGCAGAGCATCTTCGCTACCTCGGGTTATGTATATAAAACTAATAATCAATCTTCTCATCTTTAAAACACCTAAGTACTAATTAAGCTACTAACCTTCTTGTACTTTCAGACAAGTAAGGAAAGCTAGGTGCTGGTGTTGAGTTAAACAAACAAACGGGAGTTAGATAATAAGAAATGAAAACAAACACTTTTAGGAAAAACCAAAGGTGTAAAACCCATCAGGTGGAAATGGATCTTTAAATAAACAACAATGTACATGGAAATGTCGAAACCCGCAAATCAAGGTTAATCGAGAAATATTTCCATCAAATTCAATGTGTTGATTATGATTGGTATACCATAAATTTTACTCGGTTATATTTGACCTTCAAATAAACAAGTCTAAACCTGAAAGAAAGGTCCCCAGGTGTTAGTTACACATGAATATCGAATAATTTAACCCTTTGGCTAAAGCTTGAAAGATCTATTTTGTACTTGATCTCCATAAGTATTAAATGACAATGATTACCTTGTTTATTGTCTTGCACTGCTGTATCTTTGTCTGAAGATAAAGCATACATACCTGGGCATAAACAAGTTCTGAGGGCTAGATGTCCATTAGAATGACCAAACCGCAAAAGGTTAAATGTCGAGCTTAAAGGACCAGAAGTGGCTCACAATGTTAAGGCCCAAAGATCAAGCCCATAATATAATGAATACCGAGGACCATAGGTTTACTCATATTGAAAGCGTGGTAACGTGACTAAGTCAAGCCACTTGAAAAGCATTTGCACAGTACAAACTCAACCAAAAGCAATGGTCATAAGGTTGACTTCTTACCGAAAGGCAAAAAGCACCAAGCAATGCTACAACAAAAGCATCATGGATTGCTATTATATCGAGGTTATAATTCATCTCCAGTTCATAAAATGATACCTTGTGAGTGTCTTTATTTAAAAGCCATAGCTCAAGGTGACTATAACAAGAATAAAGGCCAAAAGCACCTAGTTTAGCATGCGAGACCAAAGCTATCTTTACTGAAGACTGAGAGTACCTCAATGTATAATCGAGACCTCAATGTATAATGGAGATCAATGGTTGAGATGCCATAAAGTTATATCAATGGCTTAAAATGTCTAAAGCTAGTATGAACTATAAGAGTCAAGCACCCAAAGTTAAATAAAAAGACACGTCAGTAATCTGCATCAATGTGCGAGTAGCAAAATGACAACACATGTTAAAATCTTAGCCCTATAGGTAAGCCATGTCAGGAATCCAAGAGAGAAGCTCTTCCCTAATGGCAGAGAGAAAAAAGCATATGATTACAAGGAACAGATTCTCATAAACGAGATCAGATCTCTAATTGATAGACAAAGAAATCATTTGTGAATACTCATTAATGGCGGACAAAGCTATTCAGATCTTGTAAATCCACCTTTGACTTATTGGAAGTAAAAGAACTTCTCAACAATGGATGTAAGGAAAAGGCTCCCAAACTACTCTAAATTTGTATATTTTTTCTTTTAAATACTTTTCTTTATTATTTCTTTCGACCTAGTCACCTTTCCTTCGATCGAATTTCACAATTCACTTCTACTTCTAGAGTATTATTTGGAAATTTATGGTGTTAACACATGATGAAGAATCACATCAACATTTTTTGTATTAGAAGGAGAGCCCACAACCTTTGATCCTGCTTATTGACTTTTTGTTTTTTTAACTTCCACCAATCTTTAATATGAAATGAAATCCCGTCTACCTATAGAAATAGTTTGCAGTTACCTATGACTAAGGTTGAAGCAACAAATAACTGAATTGAAATAGTAAATCTTGCTACGATCAAGGGAAATGCTCTTTCGGTTACCACAGATGAACATATAACTCCCTAGATAAATAACTAGAAATTTAATAAAAGAATTAAATATAATAATGATAAAATGGAATTTTTACAAACATTTGAATCTTGCTATGAAACTTGCACCTTTGCGTTCATAGCAATTTTTTTGGATAATTTTCATATATAATGTTTTGAAATCAGAGCTACTATGAAAAAGTTATTAACTTTTGGAAATTTGGGATGAAAATTAATTAAACAATTAGTTAACGAAAGGAATATTTAATTAAGGAAACCTCCACCGGTAGACAATTTAGACCGATCGAACCCTAGCGGTCGACTATTCCAGACAAAATGGTCGATTGGTCATCGCTTTCAACAAAGGGTTTGGGTAGACTGAACGGTCTGGATTTGATAATATTGGATCGAACTGTTGTGGTTGCATTCTATCCATATAAATAAGGCTGTAACCGTAAACCCTAATTCATTAGTAATAAGTTGTATGTCCAAACTTTGTTCAAATCTTTATCTCCTCTAAAAGAAATTTCTCAAACCAAAATTTCTTCAAAACCAAATTAAAATTAAAAGTGTATTAGGGAAGGGATAGCTTTTTAGAGGTGAGTGAGCTCTTAATTAGTAAGATGATTTACATGTAATTAACTTTGTTATACCCTATTTGATCTAGCATCGTTTTAATTTAAACTGGAAACACTGTTTATTTAAATTGGGAATTTCACAGCAATTATAACCCATATGGATATGACTATTTTCTTTTAATTTAAATCTAATTAATGTAAATCTATTGGATAGTAATTGATTCAAGTTGAATACACCTTTTTTCTCAAATTAAATATGAATTGATATAACCATGTTGATGCTAAACCTAAGTTAAGTTGATTTACTAAAATCAAATATGAAGTTTTAGGAGATTATGAATTGTAGATTTACAAAATTGGGTTAAGTGTAAATAAAAATTTATTTTAATTAAAAGTTGTAATTAACAGAGAAGTGGATGAACAAATTAAACTGAAAAAATAAATAAATAAAACAACTATGATCGGTCGACTGGTTCACTGGAGTCAGTCTGACCGTTCCAGTGACCAAAGGCTTATCAGTTACCAAATTTTAGGCATAGTAAGAACCTCGGCCTAAGGCCCAAAGTTATAGGTAACTTGTATGTATACTATGAAATATATATATATATATATATATATATATATGGATGTTACCATAGGTAAGGGAATTTGCTCCCTAGATTTGTGACGCTTGGACGCTAGGGGACAATGATAGATATGTTCGCTAGCGAGGAGACCTAAACATTATTTATTCAATAGGCTCAATATTCGATTGGGGTGATTCTATCACAAATTACAATCACAAGAGGTTTTATAGTGTACCCGCAACACCGATGATGATGCTTGGAGAAGTGTGTGGCCCGGCACTATCGGGAATTCCTTAGTATGCATAGAGGCGCAGACGTGATATTGTGTTGTTGATGGATCCCGATGTGGTGTCATAAAAGGCGTAATATTACCATTGGGAGGTAGACAAGGATTTAGTGACCTTGAGACATCTTTAGTGCAGACTAGCATTGCGGCCTCCCACTCAATGTGTAAATGTAATTTGGAAAATTTAGTCCCGAAGTTGATATTGTAGTAACCTTATGTTGGAATAGTTCCATTAGCTATTAGCCGATCCATAGTTGTTTTGAAGTTCGATTAGTTGTTTAACCCTAAGTATAAACCTTCATAATATGTCTGTGTAGGTGTGTTTAAAACAGTACCCCTTAGATAAGTAAACTTAGTAATTCAAAGACAGATAACACAACCTGGGTTATGTAGAGTACTAATAAAGTCTATTGCACGTGATCACCATATATTAATGACATAACTCATTCACTAGACTTTGTGTCTGAACTACTCCTTTCTTTCGTTTTCCTCCACCATGGAAGGATGGGGCAACAAGTGATATGCCCAGAGATTAGTACGTGGAGAGGCGAGCTTGCCATTGGAGTTGCTATTTATTTTCCATCACTCTCCATGTAACTATTCATCGTACATCATACTTACCAGACTATACAGTGTACTCTGGATTATGACTATGATATTCTAAGACTGGTTTTTCGAGATATTTTCTAAAATGACTATTTTTCTACATTTAAATTTTACTGCCTTTCACTATGAAATCTAAAAGTGTAGAATGTTATAGACTTTATCTTGATATTCTTAGTCTATATTAAACAAAACACAATAGCTCATACTTCTTGGTACCGACGTGAGCTTGAAAGTTACGCTAGGCTTTGAATCAATGTGTCAAGAGGTGCAGGTTGTCATATTTAGTATCAAAGAATATTTTTAAAATTCCTTAGGAGTTAGGTATGTATAAAGAGAACGCACTTCAAAAAAAATTAAAATTATTTCAAAATGGGTTTTTGAAAAGTGTATATATATATGTATATATGTATATGTGTTTATATATATGTATATATATAGATAAAGGTTCTCTAAAGATTTTGTGTATGGAAAAACACTGTCACTTATTCTTGCCAATACTATATGTGGAAAGTTGCTAATAAATTCCTAAATCATAGACAGAGAGGATGAGTTATCCTATTAGTTGCGACTCAAGTGATGTAGCTAAGATTTCGAGTGTAAACGTCTCGATTTGGTTCCGTCGGTATTTGCAAGTGAGAGGACAAGCTGAGCTTAACCCTAATAAGGAATCCATAGAGCAGTGTCAGGAGTAGTTCCTGCCCGCCCGCCTACCGTCGATTTCGCCAAGCTATGTGAGGACTTTGCTAGTCTACAAGGGAATCCGTATGTGAGGACCAAGTAGTATGTGGACTCGAAGGCATGGATTCGCACTTGTGAGAGGATTTTTAGATTAGTGGGCCTTGGAGATGACATTAGGAGATAGCTTGCTACTTAGCATTTACAAGGAGAGGCCATGAATTGGTGGGATTTAGTAGCGGTAGAGACTGATGAAGGGAAGGGGGAAGGGGAAATGACTTGGGGAGGGTTTATGAGACGTTTTGACATGAAGTTTCTTTCCATGACAGAGTAGAGAGTGTAGCTAGAGAAGTTCATACATTTGTAACAAGGAGAGATGTCGGTGAAGGAGTATATGAATTTGTTCAATGACTTGTTTAGGTATGGTATAGAACTAATAAATACCCTTATAATAAAGCTCTAAAGTTTGCAAAGGCACAGATTCAACCACTTCAAGATTTTGCATTTAGTCATATTCCCATGGCTGCGACTTATAAGCTTTTGGTAGAGATGGCCTTGCTGAATACCGTCTCCAAGGAAGAAATGAAGAATGAACTCAAGAAGTCAGGAGGGAAGACACCACAACAAAATCAATGCAAGGGTGGAATTGGGCCCAAAGGTAGACTATGAAGCCGGAGCTGCAGTGTAGGAGGTGTAGTAAGAAGGGGAATTTTGCTAAGGAGTGCAAGACGAACATCTCGAAGATTAAGTGTTACAACCGCAATTAATTTAGGCATATGAAGCAGGAGTATCTAGTGCCACAGAAGACCTCTACCTAAGTAGTTTCAGCTTATGCATTGGATGTCGTTCCTAGCTTAAGTATAAGATCATGATTGAAGGTGTGTTACCTCTATCTGATTTATTCGTTCATACCATGTTTGACACTGGTGCATCACACTCTTTTATTACGAGTAGACTTGTAGATGAGTTACACTTAAACACTAGCATAATTACAAACCTGGTAATTGTGCCAAACCCTGTTGGGGGATCGTCTTATTTGTCTATGATATGCAGGTGTCTGAAATTGTTAGTTTTTAGGTTGGAGTTTGATTATGATGCTTTTGTCTTAAGATTTTCTGCTTTTGGTCAATTATGGGCATATATTAGATGGCGATGCATGGCGTGATCCTAGATTGTGATAAGAAGGTTGTTAGGTTGGATACTTGTAATGGATGCAGTCTATATGTTTATTATGATCCCAATGGTTCAGTTATGTTTAGTCACTAATATTCATTAGACCTTATTACATGATGAGATAGATACGGTGCCTATAGTTAGAGACTACTTACATGTCTTTTTTGATGTTACCGGTCTTCTATCCCAAAGGGAGATCATTTGAATTTATCTCGAGGATAATGCTAAACCTATTGCCTTCCCTTTGAGGCATATTGCTCCTAAAGAAAGAAGCGGGCTAAATAAACAAGGAGTGAGCTATTGGAGAAGGGCTTCATTATAAGGATCATTTCAGAGTGGGAAGCATCAGGTGTATTTGCCAATAGGGAAGATGGTTCTCTAAGGCTTTGCATTGATTATTGTGAGCCGAATAAGCTGATACAGAAGAATAGCCACCTATTTCACCACATAGGCGATCTTTTAATTCATTGGTTGGAGCAAAGGTGTTCTCTTAGCTTGACTTGATTATCAGATTCCATTAGTTGCATGTAATCGAGGATAGAATCTAGAAGACTTCTTTTTGTATGCCCGATAAATTTTATGAATGGTTACTCATGCCCTTTAGACTGATCAATGCTCGACCTATTTTGTTGACCATATGAGGAGAGTATTTAGAAGGTTCCTTGATAAGTTTGTGGAGGTACTTGTGGAAGACATTTTAATCTATTCGAGGAGCAAGGAGGAGCATATGATGCATTGAGAATAAGTCCTCAATACAATCCATGGAGATAAGTTGAAGGCGAAGTTCTCTAAATGCCACTTTTTGCAAAAGGAGGTACACTTTTTGAGACACAATTCTCTGAGCATAGGCTGGTGGTCGATCCTGATAAGGCTGCTATAGTACAAGATTGGCATATGTCGAAAAATGCCACAGAAGCGAGGAGTTTCCTTGGTTTGGCGGGCTACCACAGGAAGTCATTGAGGACTTTGCTAGAATCTTTACCCCTCTGACCCTTCTCACCAAGAACAATTTGGTTTTCTCATAGAACTCGAAGTGTGAGAATGCTTTTGTCAAGCTGAAGGAGTCATTGACTAGTGCACTTGCTCTAGTACGACCTGATGGTACTAAGACATTCATAGTATATACTGATGCTTGCGGAACGTGGTTGGATGCAATTTTGATGTAGGAGAGGATGGTGATGAGCTATGCTAGTCGTTAGTTGAAAGTCTACAAGAGAAACTATCCAACCCATGATCTTGAGTTGGCAGCCATTGTCTTTGCACTCAAATCATGGAGACACTATTTATTAGGATAGTAGTTTGAGCTGTACACGTAACATAAGTCTTTGAAGTATTTATTTTCCCAAGAAGATTTGATTTTAAGGCCATAGAGGTGGATGGAATTTTTTTGCATCGTATAATATTAATATCACCTATCCTCCAGGCAAGGGAAATGTTGTAGCCGATGCCTTGAGTAGGAAGCATGTGATATTGAGTCCTACATTCTTAGAGTGGAGTACTTGGATTTTATTTCTACGCTCGATTTTTGACCATTATTAGTCATCACTTGGGATTGTTAACATCTTTAGATGTGCATCTTGCACATATGGGCTGCATTATGTTAAATCAGAAGGATGATAAAGAGCTATTGGATATTTTTAGGAGGCTTAGTAGAGGAGCGCAAGTAAGTCATCTAAGGCGTTATTCCATTTACTCGAAGAGGTGGTTATGGATAGATGGTAGATTATATGTTCCTCTTATTATGGATTTAATTGACATGGTACTAATCGAGTCTCATCATTCTAAGACGACCATTTATCCCAACGAAGACAAAATGTACCATGAAACTAAGAGAGTTTTTCATTGGCATGGTATGAGAGGCATGTGGTAGATATGTGGCCAAATGTATGACTTGCCAGATGGTAAAGGAATAACAAAAGATGCTGGATATTCTATAGATTTGCCAAATGGTTGCGGCCATTGGATATTCTATAGTGGATGTTGGAGAGTGTTTCTATAGATTTCATTGATGGACTACCTAGTAGTAGAAGGGGGAATAAGACTAATTGGGTCATAGTTGACTGACAAGCCAAATGCACTCATTTTATTCCAGTTAGGAGTATAAGGACTGTTGCGTCTTTGGTGACACTATACGTGAGGGAGATATTCAGGTTACATGGAGTTCCATTTAGCATCATTAGCGATCGAGGTCTACTTCTCAAAAATGAGTTTTGGAGGAGTCTTTAGGAGGCGTTAGGAACTGAGTTGAGTTGAGTACCATTTATCACTCGTAGATGGATGGATAGATAAAGTGGGTGAAATGGGTATTGGAGGACTTACTTAGGATGTATATCTTAGATTTTGAAGGATCTTAGAAGGATCACTTGCTGCTAGTGGAGTTCACTTATAATAATAGTTATCAGGTAAGTATTGGGATGAAACCATTTGGGGCATTGTACGAGAGGCCATGTAGATCACTGTCTTGTTTGTGGGATGCTATGGATAGGCTTATTCTTAGACCAGATATGATGAGTAAGACAACAGAGAAGGTAGACTTGATTTATAAAAGGATGAAGGCCATGAAGGATAAGTAGAAGTCCTACGCTAACATGAGACACACTAATTTGTTTGTAGAGGGCAACAGATTTGGAGTTCACACTAGGCGATTGGTAGAATAGGGAAGTTAGCTTATAGAGTGAAGCTTCTTGAGAAGTTAGCTGGAGTACATGACATTTTCCATGTGTCACACATGTGGAAGTGTGTATACGATACGGCAGCTGTAGTCGAGCTGAATCATTTAGTGGAGGGAGAAGTAGAGGGGGAGTCACATGTTCACCGTGCACCCACTTGTACTCTTGAGCATGTTACAAAATGACTCTATAATAAATTTATAAAACTTATTAAGGTCCGGTTGGGAGACGATCCAACGGAGAGTACATGGGAGATTGGAGAGAAGATCCAAGCTACCCATCTAGAACTCTTTTCTGGTATGTCTCTATTTTAGTTAAATAAGTATAAACTACTTAATAATTTAGGTTCTAGCTTAGTATACCCCATAGGTAGGGACAATTGGATGCTAGGATTGGTTATAGACGTGTCATTAGGGCATGTTTTAGATGATGGATGCTAATGGATGTATTTATCAAGTAGTTCTTTGCACAGTTAGAAAAATATATTCTCAATTTCGCATACATTCACACCATCACTTGATTTTATTTTACCGAGTATTATGCATATGGTTGTGGCATGTGGATTAAATGCTTGTGCATGCATTTATAATTTTCATTATATTTAAATAGGATGTGGCATACATTTTGGAAACTTGGCATAAGCATGTGTATTTAAGAAGATTGACTAGATTAAGAGACCGCCTAATCTTTGGATTAGTATTGCTTCATATGCATTCCATACCTATATGTATATATTGCATGGAACTAATTATAATGATTGCCAGTGGTTGATGGATGTGTAGATGGTTGTAATTATTAATTTATGTATGTACTTTTCCATCCTTGGGGATGGCTGTAATTATTAATTTCTGTACGTATGAGTTACATTTTTCCATCTTTGGAAATTTCCAGGATGAAATCCTTTTAGTGGGAGAGAATGTAACACCTTAAAATTTTAACCAAAAATTCAAAAAATTGAATTTAAATACAATAGGGCTAAAATGAAATTTTTACAAATGTCTAAATCTTGTTAGAAAAATTTCACTAATGTGTTTATAGCAATTTTCTGGACAATTTTCATATATAATATTTTGAAATCGGAGCTAATATGAAAATATTATTAACGTTTGAAAATTCGGGATTGAAAGTAATTAAACAAATAATTAAGGAAATTAATATTTAAATAAGGAAAGCTCCACCAGTTGACATAACAGGCTGGCTCGAGCAAGCCTTAGTGGTAGACCGCTCCAAACCAAGCGGTCGATCGGTCATCGCTTTCAACGAAGGGTTTGGCTATACTTGTGATGCCAGGACGATATGGGACTAGATAGATGTGTACGCTGGCGACGAGGCCAGAACAATATTTATTCAGCAGGGTCGATATTCGATTCGGGCGATTCCATCGCAAATTGAATTCATAGGAGTTTATATGGTGTACCCATAAACACTAACGATGATTCCTGGAGAAGCATGTGACCCGACACTAATGGGAATTCCTTTTATGCACGAAGGCATGGAAGTAATACTGTGTCATTGATGGATCCCGGCGTGGTGCGATAAGACGTTAGGTTACCATTGAGAGGTGGACATGGATGCAACGAACTTGAGACGTCATTAGCACGAGTCGGCATTATGGAATCCCCCTCAATGTGTAAATACGATATGCGTAGTCGTATTTTGGGAAATGTTGTCCCAAGGTTGATATTGTAGGTAACCCTATATTGGAATAATTCTAGTAAGTATTAGCCAATCCAAAGTTATTTTGGGGTTCGATTAGTTGTTCGACCTTAGGTATAAGCCTTCATAAGATGTCAGTGTAGGTGTGTTTAAAACTAAACCTCATAAATAAATTAAATTAGTAACTCACAGACATAAGTAGGACACCCTAAGTTACATAGATTAATGAAGTCAATTGCATGTGATCACTATATATTAATGATGTAGCTCATTCATTGGATTTTTATCTGATCGACTCATTTCCTGTCTTTTTTTTTGCACCATAAAAGAACAACATAGCAGGTGATAAGCCTAGAGATTAGTATTTGGAGAGACAAGCTTAGCATTGGAGTTGCTATTTATTTTCCATTTCTTTACATGTAACTATTTATCATGCTTAATATCTATCAGACTATATGTTGTACTCTTTGTACTCTGGATTATGACAACATATGTTTTGAGACTGTGTTTTCTAGGATATTTTTTAAGATGACTATTTTTCTGTATTTATATGTTATCACCTTCTACTATAAGATCTGAAAGTGTAGAACGTCTTATACTTTATCATGATATTCTTAATCTCTGTAATGTTTTAAAAACCTGATAGCTTGTACTTCTTGGCATTGGTGCGAGTCTGAAAGTCACATTTGGCTTTGAACCGGTGTGTCGGGAGGTGCAGGTTATCGCAGAACAATGGTAAATAATGTTGGCTTTTATGGAAAATGTAAGGTGCTTGGACGAATACCAAAATGCAATAGTGAAGACAATTGAAAGTGTTGCAAAAACTTTTGTTGTTCATATGGATGACGAAAGCCAGCTACAAGGACTAATTGAAACCTTGAGAAAAGACCAATGGCTAGGGAAGAAAATGAAGCTGAACTTGTTAAAATATTGTTGTAAAGATTTAGGAAGAGGACGAATTGCTAAAGAGAGAGTCAACACAAAGCGACCCCAACTCTGAGCTTCGAAAGGGTAAACCTCGGTGGGCGCAATAGGGTGGCTCCGGAAGGTAGACGTGTTTATATTAATTGTCAGGACCCGATTCTTCGACTCCCGAATATCGACATCAATACGTCCACTGTATCGAATGCCGATCAATCGGATGCCGGAAAACCGAACACTGAGGGTTTAAGAAAGAAGAAAGAGGTAGAAGAAGAGAGAAAGAAAAACAGAACGGACAGAAAACAACAGAACAATATCAAAATCTCACAATCGCAGCGGAACAACATATAATAGATAAATGAATAATCTTTAAACAAAGAACTATATCAGTTATTACATTACATTACATTTCATTTCATTACATCAGAGTGTACAACAACAAACAACAACAAACAGCGGAAAAGAAATACTATATACTAGTAATACGCCATGTCATCCAGCTTGCCTCCTGCAACTCCTGAATATCCAGAATATCCTGATAAACCTTAACTCTTGACTGCCCGTGTGGAAATTGGTGGGCACCAAGAGTTTAGGAAGGAAAACAATAAACTCCGAGTCAGTCATGTGACTGGTGTGAGAACTCAAACAGTTTATTTCTCTTTAAATAAAGTACAGGATAAATTTTTTAAAATAGATTCACAATGTTTTTGGAAATGTAACTACCATAAGACCTCCCACCACACACACAATGCAAACGCAGACTTGGAGGAGATTTCTTCTTATGTTAGTCAAAGATGCTTGATACACATTAAAAAGAAACATTTGATATTATTACTAGTGCATAGTGTAGGAAAAATCATTTCGAAAGTAGAATATAAATCTTAGCCAGCATAGGTACCATTATATTATGCCTACTATAGCTACCATATTAGATGGCAGGTTCTACAACTAAAACCGTACAAGTCTCGTTTTGTTTCTTTGGATTTCCAACAAATGGTCAGGCCAAGGAACTTCTCATTGCCACATGAGAACGCCCTTGGAAGGACGTCCCCGAGAACCTAACCGGATCTCTGCCAACACAAGGCCGGGTTACCCCTAACTGGGTAACTACTGACACGAGTATGCCATCCCCCGGTCCTTTGGGACCTTTAACCGAGCGCTCGTAATCAACATCACACCATAATAATAAGTGTTTCAACATGAGTAAGCATCTGGGCTCCATACCATGATACCACCCTTTTCCAGAAGGAAATGCACATACCCTAAAGGGAGCTACCCCTCATAACCTTGCCGCATCTTTCCTGTTTTGACCACTCCGGGGTGTGAGGCTCGATGAAGTCTCATCCACAAAGCCACGCTTTGTACAAAAGTTGTGCTTTGGGTCAACAAATGATCATAGAAATGATCACAAAGATAAACGATCAAACAAATGATCATATCACAAATAATCAAACAATGATCATTGCACAGCAACACTCAGCATGTCACATTACCAAATTGGGAATATATCATTAATAACCTTCAACTATATAACCTCTGAGCTCGTACGTCTCAGAGAAGGGTGTTAAGCTAAGAGAATAAATTCTCCGCCACCAACAGAAATATATTTGAAAGAAATCAGCTTTATATCTCAATTTGTAATATCAGACATACAATCCATACAAGTCTGTTCCGGGATCGAACGGAACCGAAGGCACTTACAAAGAAGTCCTTGCAATCCGGATAATCTCTAATCACGTCCGGATTTCCCATCACATATGGAGATCTCTATACCGAGGATCAGCCAGTGCAGAGACAATCAACAAGAAACCCTTTCGTTTTCGAAAATATCCGGTCTTCAACACCGGTCTTCAAATGCAATTCATAACGACGTATCACATATTCGGAATGGGTTATACGACCCCAAGGTCCTTTCCCGTTTAACCCGAATAGTGAGCGCTTATTTTAAAAAAAATAAGTGTGGCATTCAATTTCAAGCAAATCACAACAAATACCCATTCAAAGGTAAATATTGATAGTCGGTTATTGAACTATCAATGGATATGCACAACATCACCAGATTCCAAATAATTTTCCAAATTATTTATTTTCCAAAAATATCTTTACAAGATATATATTTTCTATACTTCAAAAAAAAAAATCAATATTTATTTTTAAACAAATTCCCCCTTTTTATTTATAAATTCCATATTGAATTTACATTTCCAAAATAACTATGAATATATGTTTCCAATTATTCATTTTCAATTTATCTTAAAAAGATAATTCTCAAAACGTTCATTTCTTATTGGAAACCATTTCCATACTTATTTATTTATAAGTAATTCACAATATCTTTTTATTTTCTATACTTTAAAAATATTCAATATACTCAAATCGAAATTAAGTATATATTTCATTCTTTAAGAAAATCATTCTCTTAAACATATTTATTTGGGCCAAAACGAATGTTACGTAAAACATCGTTACGACAACCCAAAATCACTAGTATAGGGATTCGAAATTAAAATAGATATATAAATCCCAATACTATACAAAATATTTCCTTTCTGAAATCATTTACTATAACAACTGTGTCATAGTCCACTATTTCCTTCTATTTCTCTAAAACGTCTATTTCAACAATGAATGTTGAAATCTATGGTTTCGATAGTTAATACATTTTAAACATCTTTAGATCGTTTTAATTCTATTTAAAACATCACATCCAAAACATTTTCTTTAATATATTATTCACTATTCAAAAACGTGAATATACTTGTTAACCAATTTCATCATTTCTATATATTTTGTTTTAAAGGATTATTCACTGTCTAAAACGTGAATATAACTCCATTAATAAGTTACAACAATTTTCTTATCAAAATAAGTCGTTGCGGATTTATAAAACAATGTTTATACATTTCATTTCTATTTATTTTATAACTATTTCCTTTATAAATCTGCTCTATTAACCTATTCGATTTATAACTCAATTATATACCGAAAGTTCATATTATAAGTTAAATACTTATAATTTATTTGTTTGCAAAAACGTTCTTTTAAACTTCCCAAATTTATAAATCTTATAACTTATAAGATTCATTTATTTATCCAAAATCTATTCTTTTAATAACTTTACGAATTTTATAAACCTACTGTTTATAAAATTCCATTTATAACTTCACCGTTTATAATTCCATAAATTTCATTCATTTACGAAATTCATTCACAATTCATTCTAGCACTTATAAAAGCTCGTTTTACAATTCCAATATTTTTAATTTATAAATATCAATTTATAAATCTTTTATATGGATCAATTTATATTATTATTTTAAAAACGTCTTTAAACTCCTTTATAATTTCATCATTCTCTTAGATTTACAAAATAATCAAATTTCATAAATCCTATATTTAAACTTTTTATAATAAATTCAGAAATCCCAATTTAAACTATTTTATAAAATCATTAATCCCATATTTTCAAAAATCAAATTTTAACTGTATTTCTCAAAAATCATAATTTTTATACATTAAAATTATAACGTTTATTTATTTAAGATGAATCAATTCCAAAAATATTTTATAAACGTATACTTTCAAAAAATCACTTTAGAAATCCCTTAAAAATCGAAATCGTTATTTTTAAACTTCAAAATTGGATCCGATGATGCAACACATCAAATAGTCAATCACGACTTTCCAATATCATATATCGATATGATAAACAATCAAATATCACAATATCTGAATCAAATAAATATTGGTGAGGAATCCAGTTGGATCCCTCCAACCTGCTTCCCTGCATCCACAGACATTAGCACAATACCCATTCCACTTCGAGGTGGAATATCGCGGTATATGGGATTTTATAAAATATTTTCCGCTTAATAGGTGGCGCAATAGGGTCTCATCCGCTATACAATGCGGGAAATCAATCAACTCCAATATATACATATGCCAATATATATATATATATATATATTGCTATATACTAATATAGTACCAATTCCACTTCAAGGTGGAATATCGCGGTATATGGGTTTTATAAATAACCTCCGCTTACTAACGGCGCATAGGGTCTATTCACATCCAATATATATATATATATATATATATATATATATATATATATATATATATATATATATATATATAACAATCATCATTCAAGCATTCAATCAACACAGTCTAATAATTTTAAATCTAACTATTTAAAATTGAAATAAAACCCTTTTTTGAGTGAGAAGTTCTCACCTTTGCTTCTATTAGCAATCCATTTCCATCTTGACTCGTTTTCACCATTTTAGACCTTGTATAAATATTTACACAATTTATTAATATTCGAACCAATCAATAACCAATTTTCGTTCTTGATTGTTTAATTAATCAATAGTTTTATTTAAACAGTTTCTTCTTAAATAAATTTATTTTAACTTCTTAAATAAATTTATTTTAACTAATTTTCCTTTTAAAATAATTCTAACTAGAAATTTCCAATTGAACTAAATTTCCTTTTTATTAATTAAATCAACTAACAAATTTTGGTTTTAACTATTAAATTTGTTATAAATAAATTTCCTTTTAAATAGAATATTTGAACTAAGTGAAAAATCACTTACCATTTAATAACTTAATTAACTAATGCTTTCGTTTCAAACTAATTTTTCTTTAATAACCAAAAGAATTGACTAAGTTAATTGAACATCTTAATGATTTATTCTTAGCCCATTTTTCCAAAAATAAATTATTTTCAGTAACCAAGGTAAATCTAGTAAGTTTATTAAATACATTATTTTAAATTTCTAACTAATGACTTATTTATTTAATAAATTGTTTAGTTTAAAAATCGAATTTCCTTTAAAAATTCAAAAATGTGATTTTTAACAAATTACTTTAAAAATTTCTTTTCAATCCTACATGCATCTTTATATTTTAAAATACATTTCTTTTTAACACTTATGAAATCCATTTACATTTCTGCATATATATATATATATATATATATATATATATATATATATAACTGCATTTATAACTTACTTCATAAATTTTAAAACATCTTTAAATCTTCGAACTTTTAAAATTTAACAAAATAAATTTTAAAAAATACCTTACTGCAGATTCGAGAACGACCGAACCCCCTAACACCATCGCCAATCCCAAATTGCCGCGCCTCCATAAATCGCGACCCTTATTCGCCTCGCGTCGACATCCATCATCTCGCGACCTACCAGAACCCAAACCGCATGCCGCAAGTCGCCCCTCCTCCTCGAATCGCGCGGCACCCAACGCAGCCGCGACCCCCCCAAACTCCAAGCGCCGCCTCCTCCACGCGCGAGCACGCGCGCGTGCGCCTCGATGTTGATCGCGTTCAAATTTTTTTTTTATATTTGAAATGAGGATCGACTCGAACAGAGAATGGAGGAGGGGAAATGCTGCTCGATTTTGAAAAAAGGGAAATTTCTTTAACTGAAGAAGGAAAGGGGGAAGGGGCGATTTTAACTGAAGAGGGATTTACTCGGCTATGATTAATTTGATTTGAACGAGAGTAATGGGTTGCGTGATGATTTAAAAAGAGAGGGGGAAGACAGGATTACGTGATTTTGCAGAGAAAAGGTCGTTGATATTAATGTGCTTATCTTACCTCTACAGTGTTTTGAGTTGAGGCCAAAAGTGCTGATTTGACCAAATTTAAATTTAAATTGAATTCGTTGAAAATTTAAACTCGTTTACTCACCGTGTGCTCACATATCAACTCCGAAAAATACGAAATTTGAAATCCGATAATAATTCAATACTACGGACCCAATGGAACTGGTTTCGTCGAATTCCGAGACTGTGCCTTGGACAGCTATTTTAAATATCGATTCAAACGATTAAAATTTCAAAACTGAACAAAGCAGTTTCAAATTCAATTCTGAAGCTTCTATTATCTTCAGTATTATCAATATGAATTTTACAAGCCTTTGAAATATTTTTAGTCGGCTTAAAATTGAAGATTCAAATTTTTATTCAACTTTCAATAGATTGAATTCTATAATTTAATCGCTAAATTCATTCTGATAATTTGAAATTCAATTCAAACCATCATTCAAATATTTAAAATAAATTAAATATTTTCAATTTAAATTGTTCAAAATTCTGGGTCGTTACAATCTTCCCCCCTTAAAAGAATTTCGTCCCAAAATTACAAGTTAAGAAGAATGCCCTTATCCCGTCTATCATTTTTCACAATCTAAATAGTTTTATCAACTTTCTAAAACAAATCTTTTTTTTACTAGAGATTCATTATCATTTCAACTAGCTTTCCAACTTCAATTATAAGTTTCAACCAACATTGTTCTCTTAACAATTCAAATTTAAATTCAAATTCAAATTTCAAACTTTCAAAATTTCCTCAAAAAATTTCTAACACTCGAAATTTTCGAAAAATTTCGCCAGCGTCTCCTTTGCGTGGCTCGATCGGTAAGACTACAAAATGGCACCACGGCCCCTCAAAATCAAAAAGAAAAGAGAAAGCCAAGTGGCTAGAGAAGAAAATCACCAAATTTCATACTGAAATTGAAATACGTACCTTTTTGTCGAGCAATTCAATTTTATTTTTGAAATCAAAATCTCAATTCCATTTCTTTTAATACACCTGTTATATCCTGCTATCCATAATATCTAATTCCAACATTCAAACCATTTTGCCAATTCCATTACAAAATTTCCCATATATGCTTATTATACATTTTTACTCCACTATTGAAGTTACATATTTATTTTAATTCAATTTTACATTTCAATTTCATTTTAAATTTCAATTTCCATATTCAATTCATCTCGAATTTACTTAATTACTAACAAAGGGAATTTCAATTTATTTCTTTTACTTACTTGAATTTATATAAAAATTCAAATTTATCTTCAAATTTAGCTCACGACTAAACTTTAATTTAACCAATTCAAATTCCAATTCATTAGTCCAAGAATTAATAATTTATCAAGTTAGTTTACTTGAATTCAATCCATTTTATCTTATAACCAATTTAAATTGATACCAATTCAATTTATTTACAATTTATTTTACAAATCCCAATTGTATATGAATTCTTTTCCTTATATATTTTTAATTCATATTTATAAATTTCATTTGTTAAATGAATTTATCACCAATCTTTGGTTATACATTTTATTTCTTATTTAATTCCATATACTAATGATAATAATTTAATATTATTACTTCCTAACAACCATGCAACCATATACTATAATAATTCATAGAAAATCATTTCTTCTCTATCAAAAAATAGTTTTGGGCAAAATTATCTTATGTACTCGATTCAAAAACAATTTTATATTCACTAACAAATACGCGCTCATATCTATTATTAAACTCAAACTCATTCTAGAGTACTACTGACTCTATCTCTAATGAGTAATACCCAACAGAGCCATGGTTGTCGCTTAACCATATGCTCTGATACCACATTGCCAGGACCCGATTCTTCGACTCCCGAATATCGACATCAATACGTCCACTGTATCGAATGCCGATCAGTCGGATGCCGGAAAACCGAACACTGAGGGTTTAAGAAAGAAGAAAGAGGTAGAAGAAGAGAGAAAGAAAAACAGAACGGACAGAAAACAACAGAACAATATCAGAATCTCACAATCGCAGCGGAACAACATATAATAGATAAATAAATAATCTTTAAACAAAGAACTATATCAGTTATTACATTACATTACATTTCATTTCATTACATCAGAGTGTACAACAACAAACAACAACAAACAGCGGAAAAGAAATACTATATACTAGTAATACGCCATGTCATCCAGCTTGCCTCCTGCAACTCCTGAATATCCAGAATATCCTGATAAACCTTAACTCTTGACTGCCTGTGTGGAAATTGGTGGGCACCCAGAGTTTAGGAAGGAAAACAATAAAATCTGAGTCAGTCATGTGACTGGTGTGAGAACTCAAACAGTTTATTTCTCTTTAAAATAAAGTACAGGATAAATTTTTTAAAATAGATTCGCAATGTTTTTGAAAATGTAACTACCATAAGACCTCCCACCACACACACAATGCAAACGCAGACTTGGAGGAGATTTCTTCTTATGTTAGTCAAAGATGCTTGATACGCATTAAAAAGAAACATTTGATATTATTACTAGTGCATAGTGTAGGAAAATTCATTTCGAAAGTAGAATATAAATCTTAGCCAGCATAGGTACCATTATATTATGCCTACTATAGCTACCATATTAGATGGCAGGTTCTACAACTAAAACCGTACAAGTCTCGTATTGTTTCTTTGGATTTCCAACAAATGGTCAGGCCAAGGAACTTCCCATTGCCACATGAGAACGCCTCTGGAAGGACGTCCCCGAGAACCTAACCGGATCTCTGCCAACACAAGGCCGGGTTACCCCTAACTGGGTAACTACTGACACGAGTATGCCATCCCCTGGTCCTTTGGGACCTTTAACCGAGCGCTCGTAATCAACATCACACCATAATAATAAGTGTTTCAACATGAGTAAGCATCTGGGCTCCATACCATGATACCACCCTTTTCCAGAAGGAAATGCACATACCCTAAAGGGAGCTACCCCTCATAACCTTGCCGCATCTTTCCTGTTTTGACCATTCCGGGGTGTGAGGCTCGATGAAGTCTCGTCCACAAAGCCACACTTTATACAAAAGCTGTGCTTTGGGTCAACAAATGATCATAGAAATGATCACAAAGATAAACGATCAAACAAATGATCATATCACAAATAATCAAACAATGATCATTTCACAGCAACACTCAGCATGTCACATTACCAAATTGGGAATATATCATTAATAACCTTCAACTATATAACCTCTGAGCTCGTACGTCTCAGAGAAGGGTGTTAAGCTAAGAGAATAAATTCTCCGCCACCAACAGAAATATATTTGAAAGAAATCAGCTTTATATCTCAATTTGTAATGTCAGACATACAATCCATACAAGTCTGTTCCGGGATCGAACGGAACCGAAGGCACTTACAAAGAAGTCCTTGCAATCCGGATAATCTATAATCACGTCCGGATTTCCCATCACATATGGAGATCTCTATACCGGGGATCAGCCAGTGCAGAGACAATCAACAAGAAACCCTTTCGTTTTCGAAAATATCCGGTCTTCAACACCGGTCTTCAAATGCAATTCATAACGATGTATCACATATTCGGAATGGGTTATGCGACCCCAAGGTCCTTTCCCGGTTAACCCGAATAGTGAGCGCTTATTTTAAAAAAAATAAGTGTGGCATTCAATTTCAAGCAAATCACAACAAATACCCATTCAAAGGTAAATATTGATAGTCGGTTATTGAACTATCAATGGATATGCACAACATCACCAGATTCCAAATAATTTTCCAAATTATTTATTTTCCAAAAATATCTTTACAAGATATATATTTTCTATACTTCAAAAAAATAAATCAATATTTATTTTTAAACAAATTCCTCCTTTTTATTTATAAATTCCATATTGAATTTACATTTCCAAAATAACTATGAATATATGTTTCCAATTATTCATTTTCAATTTATCTTAAAAAGATAATTCTCAAAACGTTCATTTCTTATTGGAAACCATTTCCATACTTATTTATTTATAAGTAATTCACAATATCTTTTTATTTTCTATACTTTAAAAATATTCAATATACTCAAATCAAAATTAAGTATATATTTCATTCTTTAAGAAAATCATTCTCTTAAACATATTTATTTGGGCCAAAACGAATGTTGCGTAAAACATCGTTACGACAACCCAAAATCACTAGTATAGGGATTCGAAATTAAAATAGATATATAAATCCCAATACTATAGAAAATATTTCCTTTCGGAAATCATTTACTATAACAACTGTGTTATAGTCCACTATTTCCTTCTATTTCTCGGAAACGTCTATTTCAACAATGAATGTTGAAATCTATGGTTTCGATAGTTAATACATTTTAAACATCTTTAGATCGTTTTAATTCTATTTAAAACATCACATCCAAAACATTTTCTTTAATATATTATTCACTATTCAAAGACGTGAATATACTTGTTAACCAATTTCATCATTTCTATATATTTTGTTTTAAAGGATTATTCACTGTCTAAAACGTGAATATAACTCCATTAATAAGTTACAACAATTTTCTTATCAAAATAAGTCGTTGCAGATTTATAAAACAATGTTTATACATTTCATTTCTATTTATTTTATAACTATTTCCTTTATAACTCTGCTCTATTAACCTATTCGATTTATAACTCAATTATATACCAAAAGTTCATATTATAAGTTAAATACTTATAATTTATTTGTTTGCAAAAACGTTCTTTTAAACTTCCCAAATTTATAAATCTTATAACTTATAAGATTCATTTATTTATCCAAAATCTATTCTTTTAATAACTTTACGAATTTTATAAACCTACTGTTTATAAAATTCCATTTATATCTCTACCGTTTATAATTCTATAAATTTCATTCATTTACGAAATTCATTCACAATTCATTCTAGCACTTATAAAAGCTCGTTTTACAATTCCAATATTTTTAATTTATAAATATCAATTTATAAATCTTTTATATGGATCAATTTATATTATTCTTTTAAAAACGTCTTTAAACTCCTTTATAATTTCATCATTCTCTTAGATTTACAAAATAATCAAATTTCATAAATCCTATATTTAAACTTTTTATAATAAATTCAGAAATCCCAATTTAAACTATTTTATAAAATCATTAATCCCATATTTTCAAAAATCAACTTTTAACTGTATTTCTCAAAAATCATAATTTTTATACATTAAAATTATAACGTTTATTTATTTAAGATGAATCAATTCCAAAAATATTTTATAAACGTATACTTTCAAAAAATCACTTTAGAAATCCCTTAAAAATCGAAATCGTTATTTTTAAACTTCAAAATTGGATCCGATGATGCAACACATCAAATAGTCAATCACGACTTTCCAATATCATATATCGATATGATAAACAATCAAATATCACAATATCTGAATCAAATAAATATTGGTGAGGAATCCAGTTGGATCCCTCCAACCTGTTTCCCTGCATCCATAGACATTAGCATAATACCCATTCCAC
This sequence comes from Allium cepa, assembly GCA_030765085.1. NCBI lineage: Eukaryota > Viridiplantae > Streptophyta > Magnoliopsida > Asparagales > Amaryllidaceae > Allium > Allium cepa. Next base: position 487,600,883 of record CM060928.1, on the reverse strand, counting down.
TTCGAGGTGGAATATCGCGGTATATGGGATTTTATAAAATATTTTCCACTTAATAGGCGGCGCAATAGGGTCTCATCCGCTATACAATATGGGAAATCAATCAACTGCAATATATACATATGCCAATATATATATATTGCTATATACTAATATAATACCAATTCCACTTCAAGGTGGAATATCGCGGTATATGGGTTTTATAAATAACCTCCACTTACTAACGGCGTATAGGGTCTATTCACATCCAATATATATATATATATATATATATATATATATATAACAATCATCATTCAAGCATTCAATCAACATAGTCTAACAATTTTAAATCTAACTATTTAAAATTGAAATAAAACCCTTTTTTGAGTGAGAAGTTCTCACCTTTGCTTCTATTAGCAATCCATTTCCATCTTGACTCGTTTTCACCATTTTAGACCTTGTATAAATATTTATACAATTTATTAATATTCGAACCAATCAATAACCAATTTTCGTTCTTGATTGTTTAATTAATCAATAGTTTTATTTAAACCAATTTCTTCTTAAATAAATTTATTTTAACTAATTTTCCTTTTAAAATAATTCTAACTAGAAATTTCCAATTGAACTAAATTTCCTTTTTATTAATTAAATCAACTAACAAATTTTGGTTTTAACTATTAAATTTGTTATAAATAAATTTCCTTTTAAATAGAATATTTGAACTAAGTGAAAAATCACTTACCATTTAATAACTTAATTAACTAATGCTTTCGTTTCAAACTAATTTTTCTTTAATAACCAAAAGAATTGACTAAGTTAATTGAACATCTTAATAATTTATTCTTAACCCATTTTTCCAAAAATAAATTATTTTCAGTAACCAAGGTAAATCTAGTAAGTTTATTAAATACATTATTTTAAATTTCTAACTAATGACTTATTTATTTAATAAATTGTTTAGTTTAAAAATCGAATTTCCTTTAAAAATTCAAAAATGTGATTTTTAACAAATTCCTTTAAAAATTTCTTTTCAATCCTACATGCATCTTTATATTTTAAAATACATTTCTTTTTAACACTTATGAAATCCATTTACATTTCTGCATATATATATATATATATATAGAACTGCATTTATAACTTACTTCATAAATTTTAAAACATCTTTAAATCTTCAAACTTTTAAAATTTAACAAAATAAATTTTAAAAAATACCTTACTGCAGATTCGAGAACGACCGAACCCCCCTAACACCATCGCCAATCCCAAATTGTCGCGCCTCCATAAATCGCGACCCTTATTCGCCTCGCGTCGACATCCATCATCTCGCGACCTACCAGAACCCAAACCGCATGCCGCAAGTCGCCCCTCCTCCTCGAATCGCGCGGCACCCAACGCAGCCGCGACCCCCCCAAACTCCAAGCGCCGCCTCCTCCACGCGCGAGCACGCGCGCGTGCGCCTCGATGTTGATCGCGTTCAAATTTTTTTTTTATATTTGAAATGAGGATCGACTCGAACAGAGAATGGAGGAGAGGGGAAATGCTGCTCGATTTTGAAAAAAGGGAAATTTCTTTAACTGAAGAGGGGAAGGGGCGATTTTAACTGAAGAGGGTTTTACTCGGCTATGATTAATTTGATTTGAACGAGAGTAATGGGTTGCGTGATGATTTAAAAAGAGAGGGGGAAGACAGGATTACGTGATTTTGCAGAGAAAAGGTCGTTGATATTAACGTGCTTACCTTACCTCTACAGTGTTTTGAGTTGAGGCCAAAAGTGCTGATGTGACCAAATTTAAATTTAAATTTAAATTGAATTCGTTGAAAATTTCAACGCGTTTACTCACCGTGTGCTCACATATCAACTCCGAAAAATACGAAATTTGAAATCCGATAATAATTCAATATTACGGACCCAATGGGACTGGTTTCGTCGAATTTCGAGACTGTGCCTCAGACGGCTATTTTAAATATCGATTCAAACGATTAAAATTTCAAAACTGAACAAAGCAGTTTCAAATTCAATTCTGAAGCTTCTATTATCTTCAGTATTATCAATATGAATTTTATAAGCCTTTGAAATATTTTTAATCGGCTTAAAATTGAAGATTCAAATTTTTATTCAACTTTCAATAGATTAAATTCTATAATTTAATCGCTAAATTCATTCTGATAATTTGAAATTCAATTCAAACCATCATTCAAATATTTAAAATAAATTAAATATTTTCAATTTAAATTGTTCAAAATTCTAGGTCGTTACATTAAACCTACTGGCAATCAAAGTCTTAATGAATATCGAAACGTTAAAAGACTATTGTTAAAAAGGACTAAGCGAGTATAGAAACTCCAAGAAGAAAGGTATGATTCTCATATGGAACTAAGAGTAAGAAAATTCCAAACATTCTATAAAGAAATCGTAAGGGGTCCACAGCCAATGGGATTTTGAATTTCCAAATTGTGTTATGATGGATGCATTGATCACAAAGGCCATTTTGCTTTGTATGACTTTTAGATGCAGTCCACTCAGGCCTTGGATGAACTAAAGTATAGATTACTTCCTATAATTTTTGCTGGATCAGCATTAAAGTGGGTCTAGCACTACCATTTGAACTCAAAGAGTTAGCAGGAATAAATGGCTATGTAGTTTTAAACCCATTTCTTTGCTTCTAGAGATACTTGAACCGGGGAGAGTTTTTTAGTTACGGTAAGGGAAGGGAGAATCTCTTAATAATTACTACAGAAAATTTAATGATTTTATCACCGGGGTGAATGGAATTTCGAAAGAATCAAAGCTTATAGTTAAAACTATAGGGCTGTGGAAAAATACTTCGTTCTGGAAATATTTGATAAGGTAGGAATGTACATCTTTGAATTACTTTTCCTATAGAGCTTAAGGAAAAATTAGAACTAATGAGTCGATGCATTCTCAAGGTAAGAATTGAGATTGGAAGGATGAGGTTCAAAGCTTCAACCTAGCGAAAAAGCCAACATGAGAGTTCCAAGTTTTAGAGAACCTCCCACTAACTCACTCATACTCTTATACTTTGACCTAAAGATCGAATTCAGTATCTAGCGGAAAAAACAAAATCTAGCCAGCTTGAACGAAACTATTGGGTTGCGTATTGCTCATACCACCATCATAATAACCACCAGACCAAAGACTGTAGATTTTGGAAATCCTTCTTTGATAAACTCGAAAAAAAGGCAAGTTAAATGAGTTGTTAAGAAATGAGAATGTACAACGTCAACACTTTCAATTCACTCGAAAAAAAGCCTCAGCTATACCAGTCGTTGAGATGATTACCGGCTTTGAGACATTCCATTAATGTAATTATGGGAGGCCTACTGTAATAACCCGTATTTTGCATATAGAGGATCGTAAAATAATTTTATTTAATTCATTTGTGGTTGTATAATTCTAATATTTTAGGACATGGTTTTTAGGGATGTTTTACACGTCTACGATTTTTTTCGAATTTCTATGTAAAAATTTTACCCTTGGAGATCTTATTTCAGCTATAAATTTTGATTGGAGCCGAATTAGATGCTCTAACCTATTCCACTGCTTTGGGATGGTAGATTCCTATTCCGTAGAGTGGTCAAATAGGAAAATCATATAAGTGGTTAGGAAGTTATAGTAGTTTTAAGTTTTAAAATCCGTTGGCCAGAATTAGGAGGGAATTAATAGGCCAAATTAGCAAGCCCATTAGTCAAATCAGGGTTGGCTATAAATATGAGGTGAGAGAGACCATTTAAAAGTTTATCTCTCATTTCAAATCAGCCCTAAATCGTAACTCCCCTCTAATTCTCCATTCATCTCATTGGGTTTCATCTCAAATCGTTTCTAATTGCAAATTAGAGGCCGGATCTTCAACTAGGACTTTGATCTCGTCACTTTGGTTGCATCTTCATTCAATTTCTACCTGTTTAGATTAGATCTTCACCATATTTCATAAGGTTTAGTACATTTGGTGAGTGCGTATAGTCTATAATGGATTATATATTATAATTAGGTGATTTTATGTTAGAATTGTCAAACTAAGCTATAACATTGATTAGACTTAGGTAATTTCATATTTAAAAACTCTATATTAACATAATTAAACATGTAATTGGGATTGGATCATTGGCTAGTGTCATTTGTGTGTATTTGGCCATGAAATTTTATGTGTTAGATTAGATCTATGCTAGAATTGCGATGATAGATTGAATTGGATGATTTGTATGTTCATATTGGATGTAATTAGATGATTTTATATGTTTGATTCATTGTTATGTTTGAACTGCACGCTATGCTTGATTTGTTTTCTAGTTTTGTACATGTTTTAGTACTTAAATTTTTGATCGAAGAATATCGATAGCAAAGTTCGTCGAAATTGCACGAAATTTGGAGGATAGGCTCTGGATCACATCAGGGGGAAGTCCTATGAATTTCACCACAATTGGAGCTAAGTCTTTGGACCGGCACCAATCTGATTGGCTTGGATTGGATCGGATCAGTACCGATCCGAATTTTGAGCTCCAATTGAAGAGCGACTCATAAGGAGAATGAAGCATGGTTTCTAGAGTTTCTCTATGAAGTTGGATCGGAGGATAGGCGAAGTGTTAAAGGTTGTATGGATCATCTTCATTAGATTCACTATGATGAATAGAAGAGAGGGCCTGAAGGCTAAGGGTCTATGGCATCTAGAGGGAGTGCACTGGAAGATGCAAGAGACATGGAGCCAAAATTGGTTATGTATTTGGATCAGATCGGTACTGATCCAAATAGGTCGTTCTGTCGGATGTGAGATCCAGAGAGAAGATTCTTCGATCATATAGGATCATGCTGGAGGTGGTGGCTTGTTGTTTGCTTCTATAGTTTGGAAGTTATAGCATGATGAAGTTTCTGCTCTTAGGTCGATGGCTCGGATAAGGAGTAGGATCGAAGGAGTTGATAGGCAGCTTGAGATAGAACGAGATTGTGGTATAAAGGATTAGATTGAGTTATAGGACTTGTGCCTGAAAATGGATTGGAGTTGTGAAAGCTCTAAAGATTTGGGAGTGCTATAGAATCGTCGATAACTAAGAGTGTTCTGGCTATGTTCAAGCAAGGGTACTATATGCGGGGGGAACTCAAGGGCTGGAAGCGCCAGTCATGTATCCTGGACCGCTCCGAAAGGGTCTAGTGTCAGATTGTGCAAAGGCACTGTAAGAGACAATCATGCATGGTTTCGGACCTGAAAGTACGGGGGAATACAATCGAGAGCTGGGATTTCCATTAATCTTTGGAAAGCAAGGACAAGGCTATACAGGTTATCATGTATTCATGTCTTTATAAGATGATAGCTAGGATTTGGTTGATGGATGCTATGGTTGCTTATGTTCACTATTTCTTTTGGGTAGGCTATCATCTATAGGAATGCTGGAGGAGGATTAGGAATAGGATCAGTGGAGGAAGCTGCTTTGATCTTTTATCCTATTTTGTTACTATATCCTATTATTGTTCATTTGAGTAGCATATCATATCTTATTATTATGTGCTAACTCTTTGGTTACAGGGATAGGTCAGATATGGATTTTTGTACCTGCCTAGAATTATATTTCCAGTATAGCTTTCGACAGTCATTTACCGCTTACACCAGACTGTTGTCCGATCCAAGGTTTTATGTTTCGTCTTATCATCTTGGGTACTTTTAAATGAGTAGACTAAATGACAGGTTTGGAGTCGCAACTACTGCACGATGACTAAGTTTTTAATAAAAATCTGCTACCGATGTTCCCTACCAAGAATGAAGAGGGATGTGTAAAAGGAGAATGGTGTGTCTTGAGACTTTTGTATTATGAAAATTTAAACATGGTTAATAAAGATAAAATTTCAGCATATGTGAGTGGACTAAACCTAACGAAATTGTGAGCCCTCTCGGTGTTAAGAGAAAAACTAAAGAGGCGCAACTAATTTAGTTTAAAAAACCATGTGGAAAACCTGATTTTGAGAAACATAAAACCGAAAGATTTAGTACTTATACTTGCTCTTAAACTACTAGGAATAACCAAAAAAATTGGAAATTTCACCAAGATGTGAAAGCACAACTATAAGAAAGATAGTTCAAATGCCCTATTACTGAAAGTAGTTTGATGATATTCAACTTGGCTAAAGTACTAAAGCTTTCGGTGAAAAGAGAAAGTGTGGTTATGTAATAGAAAATGTTCCAAAAGATACAAACATTGAACTAGAACTAGATCTAAGAACCAAAAAAGAAAAAGTGAAGGCAGCTGAAACTCATGAGGAAGTTTGCATCGAACCAAAGGACTGATTGAAGTGGTTAAGAGTGGAACCTCTCTTTATCCATCAGTATAAGAGGAAATGATAACATTTTATCAAAATAGCTTAGATGTGTTTGCTTGGTCCTATGATGATATGACTGAAATAGACCCTTTATTTATATGTTATTGCTTAAATATTGACCCTTATATAAACTGCAACAAGGTAAAAGAGATGGCCTCTCAACAAAGTTCGATATGTTGCATTGAAAAAAGAAGATGAAAACTTATTGAGAAATAATTTTATAAGAGATGTCCAGTATTTGAAGTGGATTTCAAATCCAATATTGGTGAAGAAACCAAATGGCAAGTGAAGAACTTGTACAGATTTTACTGACTTAAAAAAAGCTTGTTCAAACGATTTTTTTCCTCTATCGAGAATAGGTTAGTTGGTTAATGCCACTAGTTAACATCATCTTTTTTCATTTATGGACATCTATTTTGACTTTAATTAAATTCCTAGCCTTTATGTAAGAGCACGTGGGATAGAAATCAATTCTGAATAGATAAAAACTATTAGTGATATGAAAGCATAAACTAATGGCAAAGAACTGACGAGTTTGAGTGGGAAGATTGCAGCCTTTAACAGGTTTATAATCCGATCAACTAACAAATTTATTCCATTCTTTATTCTTCTCAAGAAGCACATTACCTTCTTATAGACTCTAGAATGTCAAAAAGCTTTTGAATATTTACAGAATCATCTTAGTAGGCCTCTAGTTCTATCCAAGCCGATAGACGGAGAAAATAGTACTTAAGTATTAATTAAGTCAATTTTAATTAGTTAATTTATAAAGGTTAATTATATTGTTAATTAATTATTTCAGGATGAATTATTATTTAAGTATTTATTAAAGGTAATTTTTAATTACTTATTTATTTATAAAAGGGTTTAATTTTTAATTAATTACTAATCAAGTTTAATTTAAGTTAAGGTTTAATTATACATTAATTATGATTTAATTATTTTAAATAAAGTTTAATTTTATCATTTAATTTTTAATTAAAGATTATTTAATTAATTAATTGAGATTAAATATATCTAGTTATTATTTAAATGTTTAAATTATTATTTAATGGTTAATTTAATATTAATTATGGTTTAATCATTTATTTAAAGGTTAACTATTATTTAATTATTTATGTAAAGGACAACTTGTATTTCATTATTACTTAAAGGATTGATCATTTCATTTTAAATAAAGTTTTAATGTTAATTAATTATCAAATAAAGTTTTAGAAGTTTAGACCACCTTATTTTCAAAGATCGGTTTTGTTTTCAAGAAGCAACAATCTTTTAAAGGAAGATTTTAATCTAAGGGGTTTCTTTATTGATTACCCTTAAGTAACCCAATTGGATATGAAACCCAATGACATCTGTTTAGCAGAATAAATCATGATTCTGCTAATTAACTTATATTTGACATCTGTTTGGTAGAATACAACACCATTCTTCCATAATTTACCTAGTAGATTATGTTGGCAACTATTAGGCAAAAAAATAAAAACATATTCTGCTATTATATTAATTTGAACATGTGTTTAGCAAAACAAATCTCAGTCCTCTATCAAAATAACTTGGACAGTTATTTATATGTTGACTAATTGTTAGTTGTTGATCCCTTTTACATATCTGCTTGTTATGTAAATACCCATGTTATAACTTGAAAAGTAAACTAGATTAAATGAGAACCATTATGGTCGCTAAGCTTCTTTCTAATTTTTAAGCTCAATCATACTTTTAATAACGATTTCAAGTTAAGTAATAATTTTAGTACAGGTGTATTAAAAAATCGTTTTGTTTATCAAAGGAACTTTATTAAATTTGTTTATCAAATGAGTTTTGATTTAAACAAGGAATATTTAAAAGAAAGTTTTATAAATGATTTTGCATGTTTTTAAAGGAAGTTTTATAAGTAATTTTAATATTATAAAGAGTTTTTTAAATTTAACTTGGTGACGTATAAAGAGTTTTGTAAATGGTTTTGGAATATTAGTAAAGGAGATTCAAAAATAAAAGAGATTCATTAAGAGGATTTATAGAAGGAAATTTATAAAAGAATTTGAGATTGCATTTCCTTTAACTAACCTTCTTAATTCTGGTGGTATGGCAATTCTTACCACACTTAACATCGAAGGAATGATGTTTTAGGTTATCTTTAACTATAATTTAACTAATATATTGTTTTGATCCTTTGATATAATTTGGAAATGAGAAATCTTTCACAAATGTTTTGTGAATATTCTTATGCCAGTGAGATAAGTATATGAATGTTTTTTATAAACACTTTTGAAAAGAGTTTTAATAAATGAAAGATATGGTTGGAGGCTTAGTGGTTGTTATGGGTAATCAAATCTATGAATTGTTGCTGGCTTGTTTCTTTGATAGTTAAATTACCTCAAAGCCAGAGGACTGGGAAACAACTATTTCCTTTCGCTATGTAGTCCTAAACTAATATACTGGGTGAGGTCGTTATTCATAAAGAAATGAGGCGAAAATCGTGACTAGTCTGACTTGACCTACTCATTACTGTTCGACAATTGGAAACAGCCCCAGTGCATATTTCCTTGCCAATCTTGGTTGCATGCGACTATAAATTCTGGACCAAAATATAACTTCAGGAATATCTAGAAGAAACATATGAGTTATATGGCACAGTCATCTTCAATTATGTTATACTATGTGTATAAGTCTTGTTTTATTCTCCCAGGATAAATGATAGGGAGATCTGTCTACTTAAATAGTTAGGGAGTGATCTCTGCTCCTATGTGTTGTCTAGTTATTTCCAAAAGAACCGGGGTTAAGTTTATTGCAATTATCGAATGTTGTTTCGAGGAGATCAGGATCGGATAAATATAAATTACCCGAAAACCACTTTGATCCAACTCAAACGTTTTGAACCAAACACATCTTGAAGATGATTGAAGAAAGAGCTTTATAAATGCAAAGGCTACACGCTACTAATCATGAGGGTGATTCCAAAATGGTTGTAGCAAGTGGTAGTACCTTCGATTTCGTTGAGATCTAAAACGAACTTGTATGGATGAATGATGGAATTGCATTTCTTTCTAGATGGCAGTATAACATTCCAAGATAGTTTACTATATAAAATGATAATCATAGCCTCAATTTTTGATAAATACAGACAGTTGTAAGGACAGGCTATTATAACTGTCCAGGATGATAGAAGGATAGTGTACTTTGATGTTGTGTTTAAATAAAGATGATTTCTTTTTGTAAAGGTTTTGTGCATATAATATATTTCTCATCCCATTTTGTGATATTTTATTCGGTCTTTTTTTTCATTCGGTCTTTTTTTTCATTCACACAAATGACATGTCTTTCGGATACTTAAATGATCAGCACATGAATACCGTGGATGTATTAAGTGTTGTCGTTAGGTGTAAGAAAGGCATGTCATTACAACGTGGTATCAAAGCACAAGGTTAAGCAAGAACCGTGGCCCTGTTTGGGTAAAATCGGTAAGGATAGGGTAAGTGACACCTTAGATGAGTCTAAGTGTATTATATATATTGAGTGTGTAATTACTATAAAAATGTTTTATATTACGTTGATTAATCTATTTGATGGCTTATGGATTTTGGTCGATACGAGTAGCTTATGTTATCTATAGGGATCTCTAAACACTTGACCAAGGCCATCCAACACAATATTTTTTTAAAATTGGTAAGTGAATAATCTTACCTAGGAATATATTTTATATATAAAGGAATGATTTTCTAAATTTTATATAGTTATTTTGTTGTATTCGTTTGTTACAAAATGGTAATATTTAATTATTATCATATAGGGTTGCAGATTCATCTACAATCTTTCTTTTTAACACCATAGGTTGGGCGGGTAGAAATTTAGAGACACGTTGAATCAAACACCTTATGAATAAAGTTTCACAATTTCACTATAAGGCATTCGATGAATGTTGGGTTAAAATTTGATTTAATAAAAGTTGTTTATTTAAAAGAAATAAAAATATTTTAAATATAAATGTTTAGTAGTTGATTTTATAAAACTTAATAAAATGTGTTTTGTAATTAAAAATAATTTTGAGGACTTAAATTCCAGTGCTTTTGTAAAATGGTTTTCAAGGTATGGAAAAAGTAGTATTAATTTTACTTAAAAATACTCTAAGGTGTAAATATTTTGAAAGAAAATTAGAGAGTAGGCTTTTTCTTTGGACAGTTCAGGTAATGAGTCTCGATGTGTTTTGTGATGATCAAAATATTCATCTAAGTGACAATCGGATGTTTGCTTGAGCTGATGCGATGGGGCACTTAGTAAATTATTCTCTTTTTTCATTATACAATCGAAATGAGCTCGAATCAAAATGAATCCAAAGCAAGTGGATGATAAATAGTTTGTTAAAAACTATTTAGTTGAAAATATGTACATGATATAGTTTCGAAAGTGGATTTGTAAAGATGAAGTATTTTTTTAAGGATTAACTAGTTCGACTGACTCAAAAGTGACTAAAAATAGGCAGGAGATGTGTTCGGATGATAAACACTTCTTTTGAGTAATTACCCTTCTTGTTAAAGGGATATATTATACTATTTGGTAGTATCTAGTTCTTGGTATTATTTTATAGTTATTTTGGCCATATGTATATTATCTGGGGGTTAAAAATAAACTATCATTTCAAAAAAAAAAAAAAAAATTGGGTATTTTGGCTCCTAAGATTTCAAAATAAAAAGGTATTTTGTCTAAAGAGTGGATTAATAAATGAAGTTTTAAATATAATAAGGCGGATTAATAAACATTTTTTTATTAAAATGTGTCTTTAGATTTCTACATCTAGGAACTGAAAAATTATTTAATGTTATTGGGCTAGCTAATAAACGTCTTTACCTTAAGGGTGTCCAAGAAAAAGTAGACTCTAGAATGGAGTTTTCATACCAGCATCCTACTCTTCTTAGCTACTTACCAGACTAATTGGGTAAAGAGGTTAGATTGGTCGACTCAGTTTTAGGACCTACATTATTTTGGGCCTACATCTGAATAGAATGAAGTGAATGGAATTAAAATCAAATGTTTTATACATACTCTTAGGATGTAGAAGAGTATTATACAAGTAATAAATTAAAATGATTTTATAAAAAGGTACCATAAATAAGTTGTATCATTTAAAAATGTTTGAACCTAACTTGGAATTGTTACAAAATGTTTTCATAAAATTTTCAGGAGGATAAAAAGTAGTTGGATTGATAAGAACCTTTAGATGAGTACGTAGGTTATACATAGATCATTTTTCTTTTTCACATAATTCTCGATCCACGATTCAAGTACATGACTTGAGGTGTTTCATACCCTTCCCAAAAAGGATTTATCACTCGATTTTTTGCGGCAAACACTTGGTGATGGTGCTTAATTTAGAACCAAAATTTTCTATCATAGTATATGGCTATGTAAGTAGAATGTAAGTTTCTACATAAGAAGCCTGATTAGAGTCTGCGCTAGGAAATAGTGTGAGCGATACTTGAACGGAAATAAAGTTATATATTCGAGTGAGTGATCGAATCAGATTTTTCATAGGGTTGATCTATGTACATCATACATGCGATGAGTGGTGTTAAGTGTTCCTAGGTTTAGGGATGTATAAAATTATAAGGTTGAAATTATTTTAAGGAGGAGACTGTAACAACCATGAACATTACTGCTTTGATTTGCAAATATTTAATTAATTTTAAATATTCCAATAATATATGTTATAATTAAAATAAAAGTCTTTTAGAAAATGAATAATGATAGTGAAATAGTTTTACAAATTTTTTTACAAACATAATTAGTTCAAAAGAAATCGGATATGTGATCGGAATTCGTTTTTTGAATTTTTGACTTTTCGTTATCTAAAAGTAGTCGTAAATGTTGTAAGTCCTACAATATAAATATTCTTACATTTTCGAACAAGTTAGAATTATATTATATATGTGTATACTTACATACATAAGCATACAAGGTGATGTGAATAATCTATGGAAAAACAAAACTTATATTATTATTTTTTAAATAATGTTTATGCATGAAATGACATATGGGCAACTTAAGTACAAAACATGTTTAAACATGTTGGCGCATTGGGTTTTAAGAAGGACAAGCCTGTGTGTGTAAGGTACATGGTTAAGGGGATCTTGGTGAGGTGGCAAAAGGAGGTGCAGGGTAAAGGACCAAGGACATTTAGGTAATTTATTTTCTTTCTTGCTTATAAATACCCCTTTCGTTTCTTCAATGTTTCCTCTTCTTCCTTCTACTGTATCATTCTCAATTCTTATCCAAATGGAGATTTTTTTTAAACCGCATAAAATTCTAATGGATACAACTTTCTTGTTCTTCAAATATTGAGATTAACTATGTCCAAATCTCATTTCTGTCAGACTCATTTTCGGACCTAGATTTTCAAGTCTGAAAATGCCTCTTCTTCTGTTGACCATATCTTCCTCAAAAGAGATCCAAATTATGTGATTATTTTTTTCAAATTGTAGATACAATAGTTTTAAAGAACTTTCCTTTTCTTTAATTTAAAAATTGCATGTGTAACTTGTCCAAAAATCAGTTGGAAGATGACCCATTTTCGGATTGGGTTTTTGTGAATTCGATGATACTCCGAACCCTCTCTACCTTTCAAGGCCGAGCTCCACCACCTTTGGGCCGTATGCAAAAAACCTTGGCTAACCATAAGGCCACTAATCTTGTTCTTACTAAAGTCAAAGCATGGATCTAGGCTTGGTTCAAAAGTTTGGGTAGTTCTAGTCATTTTGGTAGCTTTTGGGTGAGCATGGCTCATGAATTCATTTAAAAGTTCTAACTTTAAATATGATGCTTACTTTAATAATGAAATCATTATTGATGATTTGTATATTGATATTGATAAAAATGTTTATATATATGATTGATGTGATGTTTGGTTTGACTTAGAGATCAAAGTTGAAATGAATGTATAGACAGAAAGTTATGTTATTTGCTTGGTTATGTAAACCATGACATGTATATTTTGTGTTTGTATCATATATTCTAAAAGTTAGCACTTGAGTATGAGGTTATATGTAGAATGAAAAGTTAGTATTTGAAACTGTACTTGCGACGTCGAAATCCTTTGATTTTCGAAAACTTGTTTTGCTTGCTTACTTTTAGAAATTTTTTTCGTTTAGTTTCAAAAACTTTATTTTGTTTTTCTAAAAACTATTTCTAAGCTATAAAAGTAAGTGAACACAAAAAGATAGAGTTTTTGGAAGTGATTTAGAACATAAATCAAGTTTTGTAATTGTGGGTCATATAGTGATAGTCGATATAAATGTAGTTTGTAAGATGAACTCTTTTTGCAAATTAAAAGTGTTTTTCACTTAAGTATATTTTTGAAAAGTGTTTTCAAAACATATTATAAGTAATAAAAAAATTATTAAATTAAGTAATTATTTAAAATAATTAATTGATTGATTATTTTAATAAGGAAATTAGTACCTAATCGTTAGTTAATAAAGTATTTAGCACTTAAGTATTAATTAAATAAGTTAATTTTAATTAGTTAATTTATAAAAGGTTAATTATATTATTAATTAATTAATTAAGGATTATTTATTATTTAATTATTTATTAAAGATTAATTTTTAATTATTTATTTATCTATAGAGATTTTTAATTTTTAATTAATTACTAATCAAGCTTAATTTAAGTTAAGGTTTAATTAAAAATTAGTTATGATTTAATTATTTTAAATACAGATTTAATTTATTATTTAAGTTTTAATTAAAGATTATTTAATTAATTAATTGAGATTAAATAATACTTAATTATCATTTAAATGTTTAAATTATTACTTAATAATTAATTTAAGATGAATTATGTTTTACTCATTTATTTAAAGGTTAACTATTATTTAATTATTTATGTAAAGGACAATTAGTATTTCATTATTTATTTAATAATTAATTATGTTTTAGTTATTAACCAAAGGATTGATCATTTTAATGAAGTTTAAATGTTATTTAATTATAAAGTTTTAGAAGTTTAGATCGCCTTATTTTTAAAGATCAGTTTTGTTCTCAAGAAGCAACTTTCTTTTAAAGGAATATTTTAATGCAAGGGATTTCTTTATCTATTACCCTTAAGTAACCCAATTGAATATGAAATCCAATGACATTTTTATAGCAAAATAAATCACAGTTCTACTAGTTTACTTATATTTGACTTCTGCTTGGTAGAATAAATCACCATTCTACCATAATTTACAAGTAGATTATGTTAACATCTATATTGCAAAAAATAAAAATAAAAATTCTGTTGTTATATTAACTTGGACATGTGTTTAGCAAAACAAATCCCTTTATTTTTAAACATCGGTTTTGTTTTCAAGAAGCAACTTTCTTTTAAAGGAAGATTTTTAATCCAAGGGATTTCTTTGTCAATTACCCTTAAGTAACCTAATTGAATATGAAACCCAATGACATCAGTTTAGCAGAATAAAATGCCGTTATGCTAATTCACTTGTAGTTGACATCTGCTTGGTAGAATAAATCACTATTCTACCATAGTTTACAAAGTAGATTATGTTGACATCTATTAGGCAAAATAAAAAAACCTATTTTGTTATTATATTAACTTGAACATGTGTTTAGCAGAACAAATCCCCGATTGCTATTATAATAACTTGGACATTTACCTATATGCTGATTAATTATTAGTTGTTGGTCTTTTTTAAATATCTGCTTGTTATGAAAATACCCATGTTATAACTTAAAAATTAAACTCAATTACATGAGAACCATTGTGGTCACTAAGTTTCTTTCTGATTTTTAAGGTCAA
Organism: Allium cepa; assembly: GCA_030765085.1. Classification (NCBI taxonomy): domain Eukaryota; kingdom Viridiplantae; phylum Streptophyta; class Magnoliopsida; order Asparagales; family Amaryllidaceae; genus Allium; species Allium cepa. The sequence goes on along the minus strand of CM060928.1, from coordinate 487,585,783 downwards.
TCATACTTTTAATAACGGTTTCAAGTTAAGCAATTATTTTAGTAAAGGTTTTTGAAAAAATCATTTTGTTTATCAAAAGAAATTTATTAAATGAGTTTATTAAAGGAGTTTTGTTTAGAATAAGGAATATTTATAAGAAATTTCTATAAATGATTTTGCATATTTATAAAGAGTGTTTTATAAATAATTTTGGTGTTATAAAAGAGATTTGTAAATTTAACTTGGTAACTTATAACGATTTTTGTAAATGGGTTTAGAATTTAAGTAAAGGAGAATCATAAAATAAAGAGATTCATTAAGCGGATTTATAAAAGGAAATTTATAAAAGAATTTGAGATTGCATTTCCTTTAACAAACCTTCTTAATTCTGGTGGTATGGATATTCGTTCCATACTTAACATCGACGGAATATTGTTTGAGGTTTTCTTTATCTATAATATAACTAACATTTTGTTTTAATCCTTTGATATGATTTAGAAATGAGAAATCTTTCAAAATTATTTTGTGAATATACTTATGTTGGTGAGCTAATTATATGAATGTTTTTTATAAACACTTTTGAAAAGAGTTTTAATAAATAAAAGATATGGTTGGAGGCTTAGTGGTTGCTATGGGTAATTAAATCTCTGAATTGTTGCTTGTTTTTTTCTTTGATAGTTAAATAACCAACTACCAATTCTGGACCAAAATATAACTCCGAGAATATCTAGGAGAAACACGTGAGTTATACGGTACAGTCATCTTCGATGATGTTGTACTATGTATATAAATCTCGTTTTGTTCTCCTAGGACAAATGATTGGATGATCCGTCCACTTAAATGGTTAGGCGATGATCCCTGATCCTACGTATTGTTTGATTATTTCCAAAAGAGCCATGGTTGAGTTTACATAAACTATCGAATGTTGTTTCGCAGAGACCGGGATCAGATAAGTATAAATTATCAAAAAATCACTTAGATCCAACTCAAGTGTTTTGAACCGAAGACATCTTAAAGATGATTGAAGAATGATCTTTTAAAATGCAAGGACTTGCTACTAATCTTTAGGGTGATTCCAAAATGAATGTTGTAGAGGTAGTTCCTTCAGTTTTGTTTAGAAACAGAACGAACTTGTATGGATTAATGCTGGCTTTTTATTTCTGCTTGGAGGGCAGTGTTAGCATTCCTATATGGTTTTCAATATAAAAAGGCAATCGTAGCCTCGAACCTCATCAACCGGGAAAATGACTAAAGTAGAGACGTGAAGGTGGGCTATGTGGGTTGCTCCCATTCGGATACGATCATTCCAAGATCTAGTCTAATATTTATGTATGCTTCAGGGCCCATTATGTTTGTTTATCAATCATGGGGTGAATATATTAGGTGTTATCCAGTATGGGGTGAGCTGGTCCTAAGTAGCAGAGGTGAAACGTGTTGTAGCTTCCCGTACATTTTATCGAGTTGTACGGTTTCGGTGGGTAGACCCTTACCCTTTCATAGTTGGAATCCATTATCCAATAAATGCCTTCGAACTTGATTGTAGAACTATTATGCTGGAACTTAATTAATGTAACAATTTCAACTATTATTAAAATGTATTTGTATCCTAGACGTTATTATAATATCATTGGATCTTGTGTAGAAAATGTTTTGGTTATCATAAGGTAAAACCTATCCACGTTTGCGTGCAGCGTAGTCTTAGGAGATACCTTTGATTTTAAAGAGTTTTATAAGTTAAATAAATAAATTCCTTACGATTTGAGTTTATCAAGCTGGTTTTACCAGACTAATCCGACATTATTTTTCAAATAATGCTCGGGTCAGCCCGAGCATATTTTCCAGATTTAGTTGGACACTTTGGAGCTTTCAAGAGATGAACTGGATCCTTCAGGACGTATTCATGTACCTTATATTCTTTAACTGTTTTGTTTTTTTCTTGTCTGTATTTATAAGCAATTATAAAGACGAACTGTTATAACTGTCCAGGCTGATAATATGACAGTGCACTCTTATGTTGTGTATAAATAAAAATGATTTCTTTTTGTAAATATTTAAGGTATATTATTGTCAGGACCCGATTCTTCGACTTCCAAAAACCGACATCAATACGTCCACTGTATCAACCCCCAAGCAATCGAATGCCGGAAAACCGAACCTTGAGGGTTAAAAGAAGAGGTAGAAGAAATGGATAGAAGAAGTAAGAAAATAGAACAGAAACAATATCAGAATCTCACAATCGCAGGGGAACAACATATAATAGATAAATGAATAATCTTTAAACCAAGAACTATACCAGTTATTACATTACATCACATTACATTACATTACATCATCAGAGTGTACAACAACAAAACAACAACAAACAGCGGAAAAGAAGTACTATATACTAGTGAATACGCCATGCCATCCATCTTGCCTCCAGCAACTCCTGAATTCCAGAATATCCTGATAAACCTGACTCTTGACTGCCCGTGTGGAAATTGGTGGGCACCCAGAGTTTAGGAAGGAAAACAATAAACTCCGAGTCAGTCATGTGACTAGTGTGAGAACTAAAACAGTTTATTTTTAAAACAAAGTACAAGATAATTTTAAAATAGATTCGCAATGCTTTTTAGAAAATGAGACTACCATAAGGCCTCCCGCACACACACACAATGCAAACGCAGAATCGGAGGTGATTTCTCCTTATGATTGTCAAAGATGCTTGATACGTATTAAAAAGAAACATTTGATATTATTACTAGTGCATAGTGTAGGAAAACATTTCGAAAGTAAAGATATAAATCTTAGCCAGCATAGACATTTCACACTTATGCCTACTATAGCTACCATGTTCAATAGCAGGTTACCGCCACATTCCATGGCAGGTAATACAACTAAAACCGTACAAGGATCGTATTGTTTCTTTGGATTTCCAACAAATGGTCAGGCTAAGGAACTTCCTACTACCACATGGGATCGCCTCTGGCGGGACGTCCCGAGAACTTAACCAGCTCTCTGCCAACACAAGGCCGGGTTACCTTTGTCACTAGGTAACTACTACATGAATATGCCATCCCCCGGTCCCTTTGGACCTTTATCCGAGCGCTCGATAACCAACATCACACAGTAATAAATATAGTGTGTTAACATGAGTAAGTATTTGAGCTTCATACCATGATACCACCCTTTCCAGAAGGAAATGACATACCCTAAAGGGCGCGACCCTCATAACCTTGCCGCATATTCCTGTTTTGACCATTTCCAGGGAGTGAGGTCTGACGAAGTCTCGTTCACAAAGCTACGCTTTTTCACAAAGCCATGCTTTGATCAACAAATGATCAATAAATAATCATCACACAACAACACTCAGCATGCCACATTACCAAATTGGGAATATATCGCCGATAACCTTCAACTACATAACCTCTAAGCACGTACGTCTCAGAGAAGGGTGTTAAGCTAGAGAATAAATGAATTTGAAAGAAATATGCTTTATATCTCAAAATGTAATGTCAGACACGTAACCATACAAGTCTGTTCCGGGTTCGAACAGAACCGAAGGCACTTCAAAAGAAGCCCTTACAATCCGGGTATTCACGATCTCGATCGAATTTCCCATCACAAAGGAAATCTCCATACCGTAGCTAATGGTGCAGAGACAATCGATAGGTCATCCTATCGTTCTCACAAATACCCGGTCTTCACCACCGGTCTTCAATGCTATCCATTACGACGTATCATTATTCGGAATGGGTTATACGACTCCAAAGTCCTTTCCCGGCTAACCCGAATAATGAGCGTTTATTTTAAAATAAGTGTGGCATTCAAATTCAAGCAAATCACAACAAATATCTATTTAAAGGTAAATATTGATAGTCGGTTATTTAACTATCAATAGGTATGCACAAGATAACCAATTCCAAATAATTTTCCAAGTTATTTATTTCCCAAAAATATCTTTATAAGATATATATCCCACACTTCAACCATTTGAAAATCAATTTCAAATAAATTTACACCTTTACAACTTTCATTTCAAAATGGTTCATTTAAACCAATTAAATAAATCCTTACCGATTTATTAAATTTACGTTCCAAATCCGTAAATTAATCTCCACACTTCAAAATAAATCAACGTTTATTTTTAACTAATTTCCCTTTCTTTTATAAATTCCATAGTGAATTTACAATTCCAAAATATCTATGAATATACGATTTTTAAATCGATTTCTAATATTCATTTTCAATTTATCTTTAAAAGATAAAATCTCAAACATTCACTTCAATTGGAAAAACATTTCCATACTTATTTAATAATAAGTAATTCACCAATCTATTTATTTTCAACATTTTGAAAATATTCAATATACTTAAATTCAAATTAAGTATATATTTTATTCTTTTAGGAAAACATCTTCTTAAACACATTTATTTGGGTCAAAATGAATGTTACGTAAAACATCGTTACGACAACCCAAAATCACTAGTATAGGGATTCGAACTTAAAATAGATATATAAATCCCAATACAATATAAAACATTTCCTTTCGGAAATCATTTACTATAACAACAGTGTTATAGCCCAACATTTCCTTCTATTCCTCGAAAACGTCTATTTCAACAATAAATGTTGAAATCTATGATTTCGATACTTAACACAATTTAAAACGTTTTTGAATCGTTTTAATTCTATTTAAAATATCATTTTTCCAAAATATTTCTTTAATATATTATTCACCGTCCAAAATCGTGAATATACTTCATTAACCAAATTCAATTTCTACATATTTTATTTAAAGGATTATTCACTGTTCAAAATCGTGGATATATTTCCTTTAATAAGTTATAATAATTAAACTTATTAAAATAAGTCGATTTCGAATTTATAAACAATGTTTATAAGTTCAATTTATATTCTATAACAACTTCAACTTAGAAAATCACTTTATTAACAAATTCTATCCATATTCCATTTATACGCCAAAATCCAGTTTATAATTTAATTACTTATAAATCTTTTATTTTACAAAACCTATTCATTTTATAACTTCCCAATTTATACATCTATAGATTTCATTCACTTATGAAATCCTTTTATATTTCATTTTAACACTTATAAAAACTCGCTTTATAATTCCAATATTTTTAATTTATAAATATCAATTTTATAAATCTTTTATATAAATCATTTATAGTAATTCAAAAAACCCAATTTAAACAATTTTATAAATTAATCAACTACTTATTTCAAAAAATCACATTTCGGTTATATTTCACAAAAATCATAATTTTATAACATAAACATTTCAACGTTTATTTATTTAAAATGAGTCAATTCCAAAATTAAATTTTATTATAAATTCTCAACTTAAATTTTCAAAAATCAATTTTTTATTTATTTTCGGCATCTAACGATACCAATTATATTCGGCTAAACTTTAGCCTTTAGCCATTTCAATCACAACGATAATCACGCAGATTATAAATAGATCAACAAATAGATCAACACACAACATTGGAACCATTCAATCATTTGAGGAATCCAGTTGGATCCCTCCAACCTGTTTTCCTGCATCCAAAGATGTTAGCACAATACCAATTTCGCTTCAAGACGAAATATCATGGTATATGGGATTTATAAAATACTATCCGCTATTATGCGGCGCAATAGGGTCTCATCCGCTATATAATGCGGGAAATCAACTCCAAGTACATATATAATACAAATTCCATATAAGTTGGAATTATCGCGGTATATGTTTTTAATAAATAACCTCCGCTTACTGACGGCGTATAATGTCTATTTAACACAATAGATAACAATTTATCATCCAATCACACAATCAGGTAAATTTTAAATTTAACTATTTTAAATTTAAATCGAAACAATTCGATTGAGTGAGTAGTTCCCACCTTGAGTTTTCGATAATAGTTGTAGCGTTTTGTTTCGAATAAAATTAAACGTGCGTTTAATTTTACTCGAAATTTCACTAGCTCAAAACGACTCCAAACCAGCTCCATTGCGTAGTGCTCGACGAAACGAAGCCAACGCAACTAGTTTCACGCAATTCCGACCTCGTATGAACAAGATATCGCATTTTAAATATTACACGAATTATTATATAATTAAATTCACAATTTTCTTTTAACTTTTAACCTAAATTGCATCACAGCCGTCTAAATTCCAACATGAAATCAAGGCCGCTATCTCTTACATCTTCCCCATCGCATTTGCTCAGTGAAACTGAACCCAAGCCGCAACTTCTCATCCAATTTTCGCCACCAACACGAGCAACGAGAAGTTGATCAGCACTCTCCATTTCGAAGCCCCCATCCCTGCGCACCACCGCCCCTGAGCACGGCGAGCTCGGTCTCGAATTGGCATAGGAAATCGTGCCCAAAAACGTGAAGAACGCAGGTTAATTTCTTCGTCTCTGGTCGACGATTCAACGAAGTAGCCGTATGGATCTGAAGCTCGCTCCATGCTCTTCATCTTTGTAGTTGAGCATTTGTCGTGATTGTTTATGGATTGAGAGTGATTGAGGGAAAAAGGAGGCAATATTTCGGCCATTAAATTCATTGGAGGCGGCTGGTCTCAAAACCCTAAGGTTTAGTTTTCTTTTGCAAAATGAAAATAGTTAGGTCCTTTTATAGAAAATTTCCAAAAACACTATTCATCAAAAAAAAATTGAACTCCAAACGAAGCGTACCGGTTGGCGTTTCTAATGTTTACCCCACGTTTCGGACACAATGGAACGTGTTTCGGAGGCTAATTCGATCATCTGTGCGAGGTACGGCAATAAACGATCGATTTTAAATTAAATCGATTTAAACTAATTTCTATGCATTTTAGCTTGCCCCAGACAAACCGTAAATTCGATTGACACGAAATTTGAAACCCTATAATAATATCACATTACGGATCCGATGAAACTGGATTCGTTGAAATCCGAGACTGTTTGAAAAATGGCTATTTTCACTAGTCGATTTAAATATTAAAATATTCAATTTTCACAAATTAACTTTTAATTCGATTTTAAAAGTTCTAAAATATCGTTCTAACTCCAATATGATTAAATAAAATTTTACAAATCATTTTCAATCATATTTAACCCAATTTCAATTATTTACGCAATTTCAATTATTAAATTATCGATTTAATTATCCAATTAAATCCAATTATTCGAAAAATAAATTATTCGACTTATAAATTTTACTTATTAATATTTAAAATCAATTAAATATACAAATTTAAATTGACAGAAATTCTGGGTCGTTACAATTATATTATTGCTTGTCCCGTTTTGTGTGATTATGGTTGTCTTTTCTTTCTTTCACCCTAAATGACCCGTCGGGCACTTAAATGATCGACACACAAATACTGTGGATGCATTAAATGTCGACTTTAGTTATGAGAAAGGCAGGTCATTACATGAGTCTTCATTTATCATCATCTTTGAATCTACTCTTAATACTGTACAGTCTTCTTAATCAACATCCGTCTAATATCCTGCACTATATACTATATATAACTTGATAAAACATTAGCATCTACATTTTATATAATGTCTTATAGTTGTTATCATCAAAATCAATACCTAAGGTACTAATAATCTCCTCCTTTTTGATGCGGACAACTCTGTACATAAAATATAATATACCTTCCTCTGGGTTACAAAACTTCTCCTTAATTTATGTCTAGATTTTATGTATTTTTCCTCCTATGTCATCAACAAAAATAACCACCTAAAACTATAACTCTAACACTGACTCTTACTCTAATTCTAACTCTAACTCCCCCTAAGTAAATTACTAATTAATGAGATAATCATGAAATAGAAATAATGATACGAATGATATATAAGAAATGATAAGTGATAACACAAATCATGAATAGTAACCAAGCCGATCCATATAGTCCTTCAGTACCACACCATAATCCAATCACAACTTAAAATGTACATACAAGTAAGTAAAATGAATATTAAATTAAACATACATACCATACAATCAAATTAATGAAGACAAGTACTATCCTAATGTGATTTCCTAATGATAGGGGATTTGTGAATAGGGCAATGAGGATAATGAAAGCAAAAGTTCCACTTTTGTTTAATGAGATTTCTATCTCGATCGAAACATACTTCTCCGATGCATCGGGCTACATCATCTTCCTCCATGTGTTCTTCCTCTTCCACGTCTTCCTCTTTTTCCTCTTCTTCCTCTTTTTCCTCATCATCGCTTCCTTGAATGGAGTTATGAATTTGTAGATCATCTTCAATAATCGTAGGATTCTCCAATAGATATTTTTGCAAATTGCGAAGAATTCTACTTTGTTTCTCTTGTCTTTGGACATATGAATTTGTACGACTTGTATTTCAATCAACATCTCCAGAATATTATTCATTTCTCCTTCCAATTTAATAACTTTGGCCATAGTAGTGTTCTAGAAGGGGCCTTGGGTAGAGAAGGGAAGGAAAATGATGAATTCTCTTCTCTAGAATATTTGGGATTAGAGTTGATCATGGTTTATTTCTCTCATAAGTTTAAAATGGAGAGAATACAGATAAATGAAGAAGAAAGTCGAAATTTGGTTATTATATAACCACTAATTTGAATTTTGTAGGGAAATTTAAAAAAATAAAATTTGTTGTTATATGTCGACATAGGGGATAGCATATGTCGACATACATGTTATAATTTGATTGTTTTGTTTTTTTATATTTTGCCATTTTACTCATTATTTTTATATTTTCGACAGAGAAGAAATTCCTAACTTAGCAAAATATGTTTGATTTAACAATTTTGTTAATATATTAGCTATTTGATTTTCAATGTTAATAAATTCAAGTGGTATTATTTCTTTGTTCATTTTGTCTCTTAGAAAATAGTGCCTTATATCATTATTTTAGTTCTAGCATGATGAGTTGGATTTTTAGATAGGTTGATCGCATTTGTATAATCAAAGTATATTAGTGGTTTAGTAAAATGTAAACAAAAATCTTTTAATGTTTGTTGCATATAGATAACCTGTGAACAGGCTAATGCTATTGAAATATATTATGCTTTTGTCGTAGACAAAGATATAGAGTTTTGCTTCTTACTAAACTAGGAAGCCAAAGAGTGTCCTAAAAAGTAACTGGTTCCACTTGCTTTTTCGGTCTGATTTGTAACTAGTATAGTCATGATCACTATATGAAATTAATTCGAAGGGGTCTTCTTTCGAGTGTAAGAGTTCATAGTCTAATTTTTTGTTTACATATCCCAAAATTTGTTTTATAGATTCTAAATGAATTTTTTTAGGTTGAGATTGATATCTTGCACAGAGACACACACTATGCATTATATCAGGTATACTAACGGTTATGTAGAGTAGTGATCCAATCATTCCTCTATATAATTTTTGATTTACATCTTTTGTATTTTCTTCTTTGTTTAATTTTTCATTAGCTGCTACAGGAGTTGGTTTACCACTCGTATTTGACATACCTAATTTCTTAACTAAATCTTTAGCATATTTTTCTTGATTAATAAAACGTCCATTACTTAGTTGTTTAATTTGTAATCCTAGAAAATAATTTAGTTCTCCCATATGACTCATTTCAAATTCCTTGGTCATTATTTCTGAGAATTCCTTATTTAGTTTATCATCGATAGAACCAAAAATGATATCATGTACATATATTTGTACCAACTGGATATCATTTTTATCAGTTTTAATAAAAAATGTGCTATCTACTTTGCCTATTTCAAAATTTAATTATTATAGATAGGATTTAAGTCTGTCATGCCAAGCTCTTGAAGACTATTTTAGACCATACAAAGCATTCTTTAATTTGTAAACATGATTAAGTAGTTTTGCATCTTTAAAAAGTGAGGGTTGTTTTACATATATGTTTTCTTTAATAAAATCATTTAAAAATGTACTTTTAACATTTATTTGACATAACTTAAAATTATTATGATTAGCAAAAGCAAGTAAAATTCATATGGCTTCTAATCTTTCTAGGGTGCAAAGGTTTCATCAAAATCTATTCCTTTTCTTGACAATAACCTTGTGCGACTAATATAGCTTTATTTCTTCTAACCTCTCCTTGTTTATTCATTTTATTTCTATATACCCATTTAGTTCCTATTATGGATTTATCGTCAAGTCTTGGGACTAATTCCCATACACCATTTCTTGTAAATTGATTCAATTCCTCTTGCATTGCAAGATCCGATGAATTATCAGTTGATGCTTCTTTTTGATTTTTAGGTTCAATGGTTGAAATAAAAGAAAGATTAATTTCCAAGTAGATTCAATATTTCCAAGTATATTTTCTACAAGATGATCTTTCAAGTGTCTTGTTCTTTTATTTGAATGTGAATTTTCTAAAATATTATTATTTTCGTTTTTGGTAATCTCATTATTACTAATTTTATTAGGGTTATCAATGTTTTGTTCTTCATCAATATTTGGATTATAAACTTTAAATTTTTTGTCAAATGAGACATGTAATGTCTCTTCAATAGTATTAGTTCTAGTATTGAAAACTCTATAGCTTTACTTCTATTTGAATATCCAAAAGATTCTTTCATCTTACTTAGAATCAAATTTATCCAAATTATCTTTAGTATTCAAAATAAAACATTCAAACTACCAAAAGATATAAAGTATGATACTTTAGGCTTTTTATTATAGAATAATTCATATAGTCTTTTCTTAGTTAATGGTCTTATTAAAATTCTATATAATATATAACATGCAGTACCAACTACTTCAGCCCAAAATATTTTAGGTAAATTACTATCATTTAGCATAGTTCTAGCACATTCTTGAATCAACCTAATTTTACGTTCTTCCATTCCATTTTTTCGTGCTATTCTTGGAAATGAAAAATTATGAGTTATCCTTTCTTATTACAGAAATTCTCAAATTTTTTATTTTGGAATTCTCCATCATGATCACTCCGAATAGTTTTAATTTACTAGTCATTTGATTTTGAATTCATTTAACAAAGATTTTAAACATTTCAGAAGTATCACATTTAAGTTTTAAGAAAATTGTCCAAGCATCTAGAATAATCATCTACGATTACAAATACATATCTACTGTGATTTACAGATTGTATCTATGAGGGACCGAAAAGTTCTAAGTGAAGAAGTTCAAGGAGTTAAGAGTTAGAAATCAAATCTTTTAATTTAAAAGAACATTTTCTAAGTTTTCCTAATTGACATGCATTGCATAAATTATTAACTTTAAAATTCATTTTGGGAAGACCTCTAACTAGATCATATTTAGCAATTTTAGATATTAGTTTGAAATTCAAACGACCAAATCTTTATAAAAAATCTAGGGATAGCTTGATTCAGCCAAAAGACACGGATTATAATTTGAGATTTTCAAACTTAATATATAGATGTTTTGTTTCCTAATAAACCACAAAAATATTGTTTGACTCATTGTCTTCAATGTGACATTTATCTTTTACAAATTCAATTTTGAAATGCTTATCACACAATTGACTAATACTCAACATATTATGCTTTAAATTCCTAATTAACAAGAAATTAAAGTGGTAGGAGTTTTAGAATCACCGACATTGCCGATGCCAATCACAATCCTTTCGAGTTATCTCCAAAATTTATCGATCCACCATCTTTATAAACTATGTCTTTCAAAATCTTCGGATTTTCAGTCATGTGCCTTGAGCATCCACTATCCAATATTCAGTTTGTCCTTTTTGATCTGTAGAGTTTGATCATTAGGTGTATTCATCGAAAGCCATGTAACATATCTGTTCCTACAATTCATACCTTTTCAAAGTGATTTTTTTATAATGAATATATGAAAATTTATGAAATAACATTACTATGATTTTGCAAAATATCTTTTTGAAAATAGTATTAAAAATATTATCAAAAATTACCATTGAAACTTTTTCAAAAATCAAATTACGAATCCTTTGAAGACCAATGCTCTAATACGAAATGTGAGTTAGCGGAATAGGGTTCTTTAGGCTAAATTAACACTAGAGGAGGTGTGAATAGTGTTTAATGGATTATATGAATATTTTTAAAATTCTTTAAGATTCTACTTGGAATGATGCAATTAACAATCACAAAATCAAAATGTAGATAAAAGTAAATGCAGTAAAATAAAAAAGAAAAGAACACACCAAGATTTTATACTGGTTTAGAGATACCCTACATTCAGTACCACACAATTCCCTATATGGATTTCTTTTCAACTAGTAAATGCAAGTACAATCTCGATTTAAAGGCTACAAGACACACCCTCTAGAATACCGATCTTTGGGTAGAGTCGCTTGACTTCCGGGCTATAAGCACACCCACTATACTTACGGGCTACTAAGCACACTCAATTGATTTTACGGGCTACAATCACACCCACAACTATAACAGTATGATTTGTTAAAGTTTTATAGACTCAATTCTTTGGTCTTGATTATAATTGATCCTATAACTCTTGAATAGTACTTTGATCTTGGTTTAAGAGAGAGAGATTAGAGAAATAAGAGAGAGGATGAATGAAAATCAAACTAGTAGTGATTCAATTTGATTCTAGTTGAATTTCGGTAAGAGTTTGGATATATTTTGATTTAGAAAACAAGAGAATGAAAAGAGGAGAGAAGAATAAGAAAGTAGATGTTAAAAATTCGTTTGGAAGTCTAGTATATACATAGAGAAACAATGGTCATGTTCATTCACGAAGAGATATGATAAAAAAAAACTACCGTTCAAATTTGAATTTTGAAAGTCACGGCCACTACGTCGACATACATGGATATGATATGTCGACTTATCCCTTTGTATTTTGAAAAACACTTTAAAAAGTACTATTTTAAAAATCCATTGCTTTGTAAAATAGTTTTATACTTATAGAATCATTTAAATATAGTTTATACACTTTAATCAAAATATAACTTAATAAAACTTTATAAATTAATTTTGAAACACTTAATAAGAGTATTCAATATAATGTAAGTAATATATATAAATCAATATAGTTATAACTTATTAAAGTATAAACAAAAAAATACAATATTTGTGTGTGTGTATATATATAAACTTAAAATTATTAAAATACTATCTTTATAAGTATAAGAGAAAGGCATTCATTTTGAGAAATATTTTAAAAAGATTATTTTAGAACCAGGATATTTAAAAAACAATTTAAAACTTATTTGAAATAGAGAGAAATAAAGACCAAGAAAGTGATATCAAGCTTTTAACAAAAATTCTATGACTCTATAACTTATCTAGAATCTCATGAAATCCTGAACTTTTCAAGACTCGTGAGTCTTCAATTATCACCATCTTGAATCTATTCTTGATATTGTACGGTCTTCATAATCAATACATGTCTAATATCCTGCACTATATACTATATATAACTTGATAAAACATTAGTATCTATATTTTATAGTCATGTAGTTGTTATCATCAAAACCAATACTTAAGGTACTAACAATGTGTGCATTCCTATGCATTGATAGGACTCTAAATAATATAAAGTCAATCCATCAAGCCTAATCCTATGTTTACCACTTTTGATTTGCTCCAATGAGCATTTACAACCATTCAAACACACATAAAACATTCTGACAAACATCAAGCATCATATAGTCATCATCAAAACATGGCAAATTCACCTAACATAGGTCTAATACATATCCTAACATCTACATAGGCAATCACACATCAAAATAATATGATTAAATTGCTTCAAATTCGTTTTTACTTCAAATTTTATTTTAAAATAGCATAAAACATATTTTTGACATTAAAAATGGATTCAAAACATGTTAAAACCTATAAATACATGTATAGTAAGCTGTGAGATGATAAATTACTCACCAAACACCCTTTTTAGCTAAGAGAAGTTTAACGGATGTTTATATCTATTTTGGAATAAAGGAAAATGAGTTGGGAATGACCATATCAGTCACCAATACCCTAAAATATGAAATGTGTATTGCTCCTAATCTAACTTCACTAATTACCCACTAATTTGTCCTAAAAACTATCAAACTTAAAATGGTCATATCTCTCACTTTAGGAAAAGGAAAACCATCATATCTTTCCAATGGAAGTGGTCTCAACCTCTACTTCAGCTTGTATCAAAATTTATAGTCGTTACAAGTTTTCTGGGATAATATCATTCGATAAAATCTCTAAGGGTCAAAAATGTTACTACTTGACATAAACCAAAGTTATAGTCTCATACAACCCAATACCAGTATAAATATAATATTTCACGATCCTTTGATACATAGAATATGGGTCTTTACAGATGTTATGATATGCAAGTGCATGACATTTATTTGGATATAGCATCGTTTTAAGAAATAATGATGTTTTAGGAAGCCAAATGTTTTTAAAAGTTGAAATTTAACATTTGACGAGAACAATACAAAGTATTGACTACCCGCATCGTGATGACCTTGTCCCTTGTCACTGTGTCCAACTGATCTATTACTAGGACTTATTGAGGATATCGAAAGTTATCGAAGTGGTACAAACGAAGAGAAGAAGTGCCACCAGATGGAGACTTATCATGGACTACAACGCCGGTAAAATTTATCACGTCTTTAAATACCAGTGGCTATGACAACAAAGGGATTGTGTGGGGGCCACAACAACTAATCAGATGTATATGGTGTAAAAAGTTGTGATGACTTATCGAGCCAGATAGTTTATGTAGAGCATTAATCCACTGATGAGATGTAGCAACGTGAAATCCTACTGGGACTCACAAACGTAAGATGAAACGGCCTTCTCATAAAAAACTAGAAATGCCAATCTTGTAAAATGATTGATTTGAAATGATGTTTTATATTTATACAATCAAATGCAACTCATACAATATGCATAGATTGTGAAATCCCAGTTGACTCGGGTTTCAATTGTGATTCACGATGAATAAAGCCATGGCAAGTGTGTTAAAACAATATTGATAAATTATGGGTAGGATTTGGTATGGCGTGACTGACATATATGTTTTTTTTATAATTTCACCTTTAAACTCGACATTGCACATTTATTGTTTTGTGATTTTGTTATACTCATAGCTAGATTTCTTACCTAACTCAATGTTTGTTATGTATATGACAACGCCTCTAGTCAGATCAAGGTGTTGTGTTTTCAAGATAGCTACCTATAGATGTTAGTCTATTTTTTTGTTGAACAGTCCATAGGAAATGAATATTATATTAAAGTACTACTAGGTATAAGTATAACAACTATCGCCTAGAAGCCAAGATCTACGCACTATATGACTTATTCAGAGACATGATGGAGTTGAGAGGATTCAAGCAATTGTGACATGTTTAAAGTTTGGTTGTAGGAAGAGACGTTAAATGGACATTTGAAGTAAATAGTTTTTGGGACCTGCCAAGTTCAAAGAGATATATCTGAGTAGTCTATGTATCAAACCAATTTTGATATATATAAATATTTCCATTTTCGTTATGATATCGATATTCGTGTCATTCTTTATTTATGTGTGTTACTGATATGCGAGCTACTCGATTATAGAATTTGTGTACATTACTGTACATCGATGTGCGATACATATTATTTCATATCAGGTATGTACTGACCCAAAGTAGTGTATACGAAAGATCGTAACTTTTATTCTATTTGATCCCAACTATAAGGCGGTAAACTCCCTCTGATAATTCGGTTACTGGAGCTGGGGTGTTACGTAATGGTATTAGAGCTGAGGTTGAGCTAGAATTGAATAAATCAGAATTCAAAACATATTTGACCATAGAAAAGATGGACATAGGTTGTTACCCAGTCACTATAACTTGAGTAGAATTGGGAATGATTCGTGTAAGTGAGTTAAGTTACTATTTTGAGGGATGAACACTGGGATAGGAATTATATCGTACTTATGATGTAATGTATTTGTTAGTGAATTTTTTGTATAAATGTTAAATAAATAAGAACATCTATCTAATAAGTGATAAGCGTTGTTTATCAGAAAATGGTTGGACCTAACAAACCAAGAGCAGGTGTGTCTTTGGGATTACCAAATGATCAAGGAAGTTGGTTAGAAAATCCAACTGTCCTATTGACAATGGACTAATAATGGAAGTTATAAGACATGTTCAAGATATGGATTTTGCTAGATAACCGATTCCAAATCCCTAAACATAATTTATAAGGGTTTGCCATGATTATACATGTCTGAAAGGAAAGAAGTTCTTGGGCAGTGAAGAAGTTATGAGTGTACATACTTGGTTGAGATCATGCAAAATAATTTTTAAGGACGTAGGATTAACAGATAAAGAAAAAAGAAGATCGACGCCTCGCAAATTACACTCAGGTGCTTTGGACTGGTACGATGCCATCACGGTAGAAATACGATAAAAATATATCTTAGTGAGGATCTAAAGGTCTATTTATGGCACACTTTATTCCTAAATCTAAAAAGGCGGCTTTGCTTTGAAAATTTATAGGTCTGGTCCAAGGGAATTCATTGGTGACCTAATACATGAATGAATTTAACGCTCTTTTGAAATATGGACCAGCATTAATTATTTTACCTTTGGAGAAGAATGAATTATTATTTTTCTTGGACATGAGAGTGAATAAATTACTTACTCAACTAAGATGTCCATTCAAAGAGATAGGTGGTATAGTATTGAGATATCAAATAGTACGTGAGCATAATTCAACCTTAGGTGGATAATCTACTCAACTATCTCGGCAAGGAAAAAAATTCATTCTTTCATAAAACAGAATGGTAATTCAAAAAGACCAAGAAGACTTTCCAACCATGGCAAATTGAACCAAGGAAGCCTACTCAACCTAGAGAACCTAAGCAGAAGAATTTGATTAATAAAACTCAGGTGGATGTTACTATTGTGGAAACAAAGGCCACTATGCAACTAATGCAGAAAGAAAAGATATGACCAATTAAAGAAATGTTACCACTGTAATGAAATGGCCATATAGCTAGCTAGTGCGAGAAACCCAAAGGATAAATCGAGGGTAGGTTATTATTCACTATAGAAGAACCAAGCTTGGTACAATATAAAGAGAAGCAAGTCTTACTCTTAAAAGGTACGCATCCTAGGGAAAAAAATTGTGACATGTTGGTTTGTCAGATTTAGTATGAGAATATTTTTACTTAAGTGGTTTTAAAATAAATTGGTAATGATTCGATTAGGGAAGCCCTATGAGACCCTAATCTAAATTCCATTACTGAAGCGCATCACAAAGATAACCGTGATATGATCAAGTAAAAAGATCCAAAAGTGATCAGAGTACGCAATGGTAACTAATAGATTTGCTTCTAGCTGTGCATAATTTAATTGTTTAAGTTTGTATATGAATGGTTGCATGTTTAATTGTTTTTTACATGACTTTTGTTTATAATATGGATTTTAAAACAGGAGTTAGCACTTAAAGGATTACGAACCCACTTAAATCTATATGAAATAGACTGAGATGAAAGCATCACTCATAGGTATAAAATCGTTTTTATTTGAATGAAGTAAAAACCAGTGGTTTTCGAAAATATACCACAAGGGATTTAATAATTTTATATAAGAAAAGAATAATATTGGGAATATGATTGTGTTAAGTTGTCCGTTGAGTATGAATTCTAGTCGATACCTCAGCCAGGATATCAATATGGATTTCTAAACACTAGAATTGGATATTTTGACACAACAATATTCCGAGTAAAAGATATAATTCATAGAATGGACTGATTCGATTTTCATCGACTTGATTACTTTGTGCTGGGTAAGCATTCCAGCCACTTACGATAGATTTTTGATCGCACTTTGAGCATCAAATATTGGTCCAAGTTATTCATTGTAAGTTATGTATCTAGAGAAAATGAGATTAGATCAGATTCAGCAGTCAGAGATTTTACTAATTAGAATAGTTGTGAATCTACTATTTAGAAAGCAATGGAATTCGGGTTTGATTAACTTCCTAATATTTTACCATTTGATAGGTTTTTTAATAAGGTAAAGGAATTAAGAATTAAGTTAGAAGGTCTTTTACTAAAGTGAAAGACCATGAAATTATTATTTTTCAAAGATTTTTAAATTAAAAGAGTCAAGAGGAATGACTACATTAACCAGCTTTTAGATTCGACCAGATTTTCTCGATCGAACCAAGATTAGTCAGAATAATGATTCAGTTTTGCAAAAGTCAAATTAATGAATTGTGAATTGTGAATTGGAATGGTTTTAAAGACATTCATAGTATAGGTAGTTTGAAAAAAGTGATCCTTGATGAGTATCATATATTAGTATTTTCTATGCATCCAAGTTAAATAAAAATAATTAAAAGAGATGAAACGAGACATTTGCAAATAAGTGGTGCAATGTATTAAGGACTAGATAGCGAAGGACAAGCATCAAAAGGTTAAAATATTAATAATGTTTCATGACGTATCACAACGAAAATGAGAGTGATTAGATGACAGTAGGTCAACTCACCTGAAATACTCATGTTATAATAGTTCGAATTGATTGAGCTAGAAAAGGTTTTTATTCATACAGCACTTGATATAATTTCTTAAATACTATTTGTACCAAAATTGGGCATAACACTCTTTGGACGCATTTGAAGAGATAAAATGAAGAAAATAAATGTAAAATTAAGTAGATCTAAAAAACACACCAATCAACAAATAAGAAAGTGCATAGAAACACACGAATATAGAGTGGATCGACGGATTGCCTACATCCACTTTGAAATGATTGGTGTTTATTGAATTTCACTTGCTGATTACAAGAAGTTACAATAGTATAACAATAGTCTAGAAGTGATTCCGACAGAATGTGAGCATAGAGAAGCCAAAAATCCATTTTCTTAGGTCCAAGGTCACTATTTATAGGTATAAGCAGCAAATATCTCGTTTAGATATCGGAAGACTTCTTCTCTCACGTGGGCGGGCACACGGGATCGAGTTCAAGTGATTTCAACTCGATCCAGGAGCGATATGAATTGAGTTTGTCTCAATCCATAAATGGCCCTTTGGGGCTGAAATTTGTCAGGTACATTCCTAAGGTCGTACGCAAGCTGCTGTAAAAATTTGGTGACATTTGGACTTATAGATCTTGAGATATGATCGATGCAAGTTTGGATTTTCAATGCGCTGTCGAACTTCAGATCGATAAATTCATATCTATAAATTCGCATCGATGAAATGCACCTGATGGCTAATGACGTGGTGCTATCATTTAGGATTGATCCACTTTTCATGCCAAGTGATCGAATCTTCTGTCTTTATGTGTCTCCATTGTATCGCTCTCATTCAAGTGCTTCGTATCCATGCCGTTCGTGTCCATTGATATTGTAACGACCCAACTTCCGAACTCCAGAAAGTTGCATTGTTAAGAAGAAAGAAAGGGATAGAAAAGAGAAAAGAAAGGAAAGAAAGAACAGACAACATCAGAATCTCACAGCGGAATGGAATAATTTATAATATATCACATAAAACTTTATATAGTATCATATACATCAGAGTTAAACAGCTAATACAACACAAACTAGACAGTTATAAACATCTGTCTAGCAATTACAATTCAAGTATATCAGAGAAACAGACTCAACTCAAACACAGCGGAACCACTAAATATATCTACACGCTGAAGCCTCCTGCTCCATTATCTCCTCCAGAACTCGTCAAAGAAATCCTGAAACACTTGACTACTTATACGTAATATGAGTACCCAAGAGTTTAATAAAACAGAAAATAAACACTCAGGTCAGACAGGGGTCTGGTGTGAGTAAACGGGGATAAAAGTTGCTTAACTTTAGAAAATCTTTTGAAAACAAAAGGTATCACGTAAGACTTCCCACACATAAACATGGAAAAGTTTTTACCTTACGCTAACCAAAACATTTGATAGGAAATCCAGTGATATTATAATAGTGTCTAGGGTTTTCAAAATAAAATACAGAAATAGGTGGAATGCTTACATCTCACGTTCCAACATAGTTGGGCACAATCAAAACCGTACAGGCACTTATTGGATTATGGATTCCATCAATGGCAGGGCTACTAGGGTACCGCCCGTCACAGTACGTGGCCTAGATCAACGTACTGAGGAGTACTCCCACTCCCCTGCAACACAAGGCCGGACCCATTCCTTACTGAATAGTTCCGAACAAGACAACCCCGCAGTTGGCACGCGATTCCAACTGCCCACACAGCCGAATAAAAAGGGACCTCTAGACAGGGGAAAATCTTTCTCTCAAGTGGGTGCTACCCACGAAGCCTTGCTGCACCTCCCCTGTTTTAGCCATTCCCGGTTGATGAGGCTTGAGGTTACGATTACCTTTATAGGACATATCAAATCTTAGAATGCTCATCGTCCACCTGACGATATTCTGAAAGCATTCAATCCATACAAGTTCGTTCCGGGTTTGAACGAAACCGAAGGCATTATCTCGTTACACTCGTATTGGAATCACCCTCAGAGTTAATGACAATAACCCTTGCACTCTAAATCACCATCTCGAACCTATAAGTACTATTCCGTCAAACTCATTACGGAATCACCCACAGAGTTATACTGACGTATAGCCCTTACACCTCGAGTCTTCACTTGCTCCACTTGGATTAACGACCTAACGTTTAATTGGAATCGATGTGGTTTTCGGATATCCAAATATGGAAACCCGATCCCGGTCTCACCGAAACCAAACTCCATCTTAATGTCTAAGTTGTACTTAAGGGTTTTAAACAATTAATTTATTTCATTATTATCTAATTCATACAGATAGATAAACTATATATCACAATAGATAATCACATTCATAACATAGCAGATAATCTATGTCATCCATAAACAGATAATCATCTCAACCAAATAATCCATCACAAACCATTATACCTAAACCAAGCATTCATATCATACAGATACGGCTCATCTCATTACTGAGATCACAACATTCAATCAATAACATCCACAAGCAATGATTTATTAACCATCAACTATAATTAATTTAAAATGAATTAAATTAATTACAACCATCTCAAATTAATTTAAATTAATTTAATTACTCATTTAAATTCTGCTTAACATCCATTAATTAATTAACCCAGTTAATTAATTAATCACTAAGTATTTAACTTGATTAAACAACTTTGATTAATCATTCACTAATTACAATAAGTAATTAGTCTTTAATTAATTTCACAAATTAATTAACCTTAATCATAAGTAATTAACATTTAATTACTTCATTTATTAATTAATTGTAATTAATTATATTTATTCTTAATTAATTACAATTAATTAATCACCTATTTAATTAATTATTACTTAATCAAACAATTCTTAATTACATCATTAATTATAATAATTAATGATCTCTAATATTTAAATGAATTAAAATTTATTTACGTTTAGAAATTAATCTAATTATTAATCACCTTGATTAATATTAAATTTAGTAATTAACTATCTTTAATTACTCATTAACAAATTAATTAACCAATAATTAATCATTAATTAATTCCTTAATTAATTCCAAAAGTAATTATCTAAATTACTAATTACATTCCAGTAATTATCAATATTACTTCTCTAAGTAATCTTGCTCCACTAATTACATTAAGTAATTACTCTCTAAAAATCATTAGATGATTTATTTAAATTAATTAAACGACATTAATTAACTTAATTAAATCACAATATTAAAATTAATTACAATAAGTAATTAATTCCTTAATTACTTAACAATTAATTATATTCAATTAATTAATCTAGTTAATTATCAGAATTAATTACATTAATTAATTACTAAATTATCCCTAGCTAATTATCACCAATTATTAATTAACAACATTTCCATAATTACATACTTAAGAAAATTTGAGTTAGATTAATTATCAATAAATCCTTTCTACTTAATATTAATCTTAATCACTATTTAAAAATCAAATAATTAAGTAAAATCCCTAATTATTTTAAATATTTTCAAAATAATTTAGATTACTTATCAAATGACCCATTTAAATCCAAAATGTATTAAAACAATACATTTCTAAAAATTAAATTCAAATTCCAATTTATTTAAAGATTCAAATGTTTAATTATTTAAACATTAATTCCAAAAATAATTATAAACCTTAAAATAAAAATGAATGTTAAACAACATTCATTACTTAAATATAAAAGAAAGATTTAGAACAAAATTACTTGATTAAAATAAATCAAGCTTGAGAATAGATTGATTACATAACTTCAATTTTAAATTAACACTTCATATTTCAAATATTAAAAGAAATAATTTTTCTAAGTTTAAACCTTATTTGAAATCAAATTTCATTTCCAAATTCACTTTTAAACATTTGGATATGTTCATCATTTTTATTTTTTTTCAAACTGGTTTTGTAATCAAAACTGTTTCCAAAGAAAATTTGAAAAACTGTTTTTAACTAAATTTTCAAAACCAATTTAAATCTTGTTTAAATCATTTAAATCTGCTCAAAATTTAAAACATACAAAACTTGTTTAAATCAAATTCTGGTTTAAGAAAACCAAACCTGAAACTGTTTTAACATTGATTTTAAATTGAAGTTTAAACTTGTTTAAATTTAAGATTTCATTCATTTTTTTTTTAAAACTTTTGAATTCAAAACTACATTTGAATTCAGATTCAAGTTATACTTGAATCAAGTTGCAATTTAAAATATGAATTTTATTTTAAAAAAAATTTCTTAAGACTGCAAAACTACCTGGACTTGAAACTGTTTAAATCTTGACCTAAAACTGAATTTAAACCTTGTTTAAATTTTAAAATTTTCATTTTGAAACCTTAAACTCAAAACTTCACTTGAATTCAGTTTCAAGTTAAACTTAAATCAAACCCTGCACTAGAATTTGAATTCCATTCAAAATTTTAAAAAAAACTGCAACTCTCTGGTTTATTCTGCAATCATGTTTACCCGAGTACCCCATTATTTTACTTCGAGTTCCGAAGCTACCTGCTTCGAGATTATTCCACAAAACCTCGAGTTCTACTTCGAGTAAAAATACCCTGCACACTACCAATGCAGTTCACCCGAGTTCAACACTGCAACCAAGACCAACCTGTCAACACCCAGAAATACCACCTCCAGCCACCATCATCGACACGACCTTGGATATAGCTTCCTTTACACCCCCTCTACAAATTCCCAAAGCCTCAAATAACTCGAAGCAACAGAAAGCATGAGGGTAAACAAGAACTGCAACACTGCTTGACTAGGTTTTGAAAACCTGGAAAACCCAATTTCACATCTCCTCTCTCTCTCTGATCCTTCATCACCAAATCTACTCCATTCTTACATCAATACTTCACCTACAGGAAGTATCTTAATACCTAAAATTTTCTAGCTTAACAGATATTTCAAATTTTCCTATTTCTGTTTAAACAGAAATGCTAATCTACACAGTTCATTTTAAAAGTGAAATTTGTTTTATACTTTCTGATTTTTATCATGCATCAATGTTATAATCTTGATTAAAATAATTAATGATGTTGGTATCCTGATTTTAATTAAAAATACTCACTGCTATAATTATGTCAGAGGTAACAGATTTAAATTTTCATCTATTTTAACTAATTCATGATTTCCAGAACCTAAATTTATACTAACAAACATATTTAGCTTACACAAAAGTTTCTAGCTGAAACCATTCAAGTGATAAAGAATTTTCTACTTAAGGATATCTTAATCATACAAGCATACTAGATCTGCAGCTACATAAATACATATTCACATATAACAGTCATCAACAGGCAACCATCACAACATATTTTGATTCCTGTGTATTGAAACTTAAGTACTGTAAATTATGTTTGATTTTGAATTTTTAAGAAAACTATTTTTAAAATAAAAGATGCTTACTCACTTTAAATTTGAAGAATGCAGAGAACAAACTAGATGCAGAGCAATTTTTTAGGTGCAGATTCCATTGTCCAGAAATGCATATTGAAATGCATGTTGATCCTGGCTTGAATTTTGAAATTGAAGATGCTTTACTTGTTGATGTATGCATGCAGACCTCTCAAATTTTGAATTGAAGTAGAACTTCCAGTTTGATGCAGAAATATGGCATGCAGATCCAATTTCAATTGCACAGATCTGTAGTTGAATTTGAGCTTCCAATTGATGTTGAAAAATAGTATGTAGACTCCATTTCCAATTTGAATACTAAATTACTAGCTTGAAGTTTTGAAGATTGATTTTAGATTGCAGAAATTTTTAACAAATCTGGTTTTCAGATTTTGAAGAGAATGTGTTTTATTTTTTCAAATGCATTTGCTATATTCTCTTATCAATAATTTAAACAATGAGATTTAAAACAAATTCCACTTGTTAACTTATTATGTTAAATGTTTTACAAGTGTCTCTTATGTTTTAATAAGCTAACACATATGCAATTTAATTATTAAAAGCAGTTTCTAACTTATAAATGTATTTGAATTATCTTAAAACATATCTAATTTATTTTGAGCAAGTTACAAATGTTTATTAACACTAGCCTTTAAATAAATACATATACACTATGAACTTCTTTATAAAACTATACATTTTAAATGTTTGTTTAATTATTTTTCAAAATAATATTCTTTATGACACTAAGTTTCAAAAGAAAAGAAGATTTTTTTAAAAGAAAAGAAAAGTTGAATTCAATTTTATTTCAAAAGATTTCAAACTAAACACTATACTTTAACAAGAAATAAATCAAATCTTATTTCAAAGAAAACAAATTTTAAAATAAACAAATAAAAATTTTATTATAAAACAAAATTTAAACTATATTTATTTTTATAAACAAAATAAATGCTCACTTACATCTATGGAAATTATAAGAAAGATTTTTAAAACAAACTTTTGAAAAGTTTACAATTTAAATCAAATTAAATCAATTTACAATTTATACAATTATATATAAATTAGAAAATATCCTTTATTTAATATAAATTAAAATTAAAACCAAATCCTTTATTTACAATGTATAAACATTTATACATTATAAATAAAATATTTTTAAATCAGTTAGAAAGATAAATTTATTACTTGAATATTTTTAACCTTTGAAAACAATATCATTTAACAAACTAAATAATTATAAATTTTCAAAAGAGAATTTCAGTTTAAATTAATTTATTAAATCAATATTTCACATTTTAAAATAATTATTAAAGAAATTATTAAATAATTATTGCCTAAATTTCCAGGACATCACATTCCATCCCCCTTAAAAGAATTTCGTCCCCGAAATTTAAAAGCAAAGGTAATTTAATAATCCCATACAGATTTTAAATTTAAAAGAGCTAACAAATACTAGCAACCATAGTAATCAATTCAAACAAACAATTCTAATTATCCAGACAAAATTCTGGATATAATTTCCTAGAGTTTCCCAAGTACAAACACCGGGACACTCGCCCTACAGAATCTAAACTAGCTATACCACTCGGATCTAGAGCTCCTATACATCTAGATCTACAAATCTAAACAGAATACAGGACTACCGACAAGTCCTGATCAACTCCCAAATCTGTCAGAATTACTGATTCTAAAACCAGGGATAAACCATACACGTACTCCCTCAGAGATACGTGAAAAACAAAATAGATTCCAGCCATCCGAACTGGAAATTCAATCCTGTAGATCAAACACTCAACTCTCAAGAGAAAACAGAAAGATCCAACACTCATATCCACAAATCTCTCTTGACGATCCTGGGCTGCCTCAACTTCTAGGTCAATCAAAATCCACCACACAAACTCTACTACAGATATCAGAAGGCTTTTAACAAACTACTCTATCTGGAAAACAAACAGATACAAAACAACCAAGTCTCCAGATCCAAAATGAATTTCCTGTAGAAATCCTCTGATCCAAAACAAAACTCAAATTCCCAAAGATTCGGGTGCTCCTATTCTGGAATAGCTGCCACCATGCTTCCACTGCGCAACTCTGATTTAAGAATGCTGTTGATGAACACAAGTATAAACTTGATCAACTTATCCCGGAATATTGTTCATCAAATTCCATAAAATCTCAGTGGCCTATCTGATTCAGTCACAAACACCACAGCAAAAATTCAACCAGAAAACTGGATCCAATAAATCCTGCCAACTTAAACAGATCTCTCTCTCAAAGAGCCTCCTACTATGCTGAACCACCGGTAAAGCTCCAAGAACCAAGTCGAAACAGAACTCAATCTCTCAATGCGGATGCAAATCTCAACTCCTTCGAAGATATCCAGAAAATACCACTTCGATAACTCAAACATCCTCTAAAGATGCTTCAATCCAAACAAAGATCACTCAGAGAACTTGCAAGTCACTTTTGCGATTCCACTCAGTTCAGATTCCAAGAAATCGTTCTCACTTCAACAATCAGAACAGTTAAAGCCTTCAAAAGAAGAAACTAGTGGTCCACCTCTTAACCACTAACATCACACCCAACTGAGCTTCCAGAAGAAATGGACAAGCTTCACCATCTGGCCGGACTACTGACAGAAGAATCACAGAGATTTCTGAACCACCAAAGAACAGGCCACCCACTGCTGCTACTACTGCCAAAAACTTCCTTATCCAAAAGCTCATCGAACCCCAAAGCTACACCAGCCTCTTCACAATAGAGCCTTCCAAATAGACAGATATCTCTCAGGAAACTCGCTCCCAAACCAAGCTCAAAACACTCTGCCAAACTGAGTCTCAAACTCAAATATAGACAGAACTCCTTCCTAAGGTTACCAAAATACCAATGCAGGCTTCAGAACTCCCAACTGATCCAAACTCAAGAAAAGCCACTCACACGAGTGCAACCAAGCTTACAATCCAAAATAAACTCCGAATCTTAAAAAGATTTCCTTCAGAGATTAGTGAAATCTTTCTCACCAAACTGCAAAACTACTCAAGATACCCAATACTGCCCTAAGTAGATCACTTCCAACCTCAAACACTCAAACTCTAACCATTGGTAGTTGTGTTACACACACCACTACCCTATCTACCTTTATTACTTATATTGGAAAACCTGAACAAGTAACCCAAATCAAATAGGCAGAAATAAATAATATATATATTAAAAATTACAAATACGCTCTCTCAAGAAAACACCACTACAGAGCCTAGGTATTCACTCAACCTAATGCTCTGATACCACATTGTAACGACCCAACTTCCGAACTCCAGAAAGTTGCATCGTTAAGAAGAAAGAAAGGGATAGAAAAGAGAAAAGAAAGGAAAGAAAGAACAGACAACATCAGAATCTCACAGCGGAATCGAATAATTTATAATATATCACATAAAACTTTACATAGTATCATATACATCAGAGTTAAACAGCTAAACAACACAAACTAGACAGTTATAAACATCTATCTAGCAATTACAATTCAAGTATATCAGAGAAACAGACTCAACTCAAACACAGCGGAACCACTAAATATATCTACACGCTGAAGCCTCCTGCTCCATTATCTCCTCCAGAACTCGCCAAAGAAATCCTGAAACACTTGACTACTTATACGTAATATGAGTACCCAAGAGTTTAATAAAACAGAAAATAAACACTCAGGTCAGATAGGGGTCTGGTGTGAGTAAACGGGGATAAAAGTTGCTTAACTTTAGAAAATCTTTTGAAAACAAAAGGTCTCACGTAAGACTTCCCACACATAAACATGGAAAAGTTTTTACCTTACGCTAACCAAAACATTTGATAGGAAATCCAGTGATATTATAATAGTGTCTAGGGTTTTCAAAATAAAATACAGAAATAGCTGGAATGCTTACATCCCACGTTCCAACATAGTTGGGCACAATCAAAACCGTACAGGCACTTATTGGATTATGGATTCCATCAATGGCAGGGCTACTGGGGTACCGCCCGTCACAGTACGTGGCCTAGATCAACGTACCGAGGAGTACTCCCAGTCCCCTGCAACACAAGGCCGGACCCATTCCTTACTGAATAGTTCCGAACAAGACAACCCCGCAGTTGGCGCGCGATTCCAACTGCCCACACAGCCGAATAAAAAGGGACCTCTAGACAGGGGAAAATCTTGCTCTCAAGTGGGTGCTACCCACGAAGCCTTGCTGCACCTCCCCAGTTTTAGCCATTCCCGGTTGATGAGGCTTGAGGTTACGATTACCTTTATAGGATATATAAAATCTTAGAATGCTCATCGTCCACCTGACGATGTTCTGAAAGCATTCAATCCATACAAGTTCGTTCCGGGTTCGAACGAAACCGAAGGCATTATCTCGTTACACTCGTATTGGAATCACCCTCAGAGTTAACGACGATAACCCTTGCACTCTAAATCACCATCTCGAACCTATAAGTACTATTCCGTCAAACTCATTACGGAATCACCCACAGAGTTATACTGACGTATAGCCCTTACGCCTCGAGTCTTCACTTGCTCCACTTGGATTAACGACCTAACGTTTAATTGGAATCGATGTGGTTTTCGGATATCCAAATATGGAAACCCGATCCCGGTCTCACCGAAACCAAACACCATCTTAATGTCCAAGTTGTACTTAAGGGTTTTAAACAATTAATTTATTTCATTATTATCTAATTCATACAGATAGATAAATTATATATCACAATAGACAATCACATTCATAACATAGCAGATAATCTGTATCATCCATAAACAGATAATCATCTCAACCAAATAATCCATCACAAACCATCATACCTAAACCAAGCATTCATATCATACAGATACGGCTCATCTCATTACTGAGATCACAACATTCAATCAATAACATCCACAAGCAATGATTTATTAACCATCAACTATAAATAATTTAAAATGAATTAAATTAATTACAACCATCTCAAATTAATTTAAATTAATTTAATTACTCATTTAAATTCTGCTTAACATCCATTAATTAATTAACCCAGTTAATTAATTAATCACTAAGTATTTAACTTGATTAAACAACCTTGATTAATCATTCACTAATTACAATAAGTAATTAGTCTTTAATTAATTTCACAAATTAATTAACCTTAATCATAAGTAATTAACATTTAATTACTTCATTTATTAATTAATTATAATTAATTATATTTATTCTTAATTAATTACAATTAATTAATCACCTATTCAATTAATTATTACTTAATCAAACAATCCTTAATTACATCATTAATTATAATAATTAATGATCTCTAATATTTAAATGAATTAAAATTTATTTACATTTAGAAACTAATCTAATTATTAATCACCTTGATTAATATTAAATTTAGTAATTAGCTATCTTTAATTACTCATTAACAAATTAATTAACCAATAATTAATCATTAATTAATTCCTTAATTAATTCCAAAAGTAATTATCCAAATTACTAATTACATTCCAGTAATTATCAATATTACTTCTCTAAGTAATCTTGCTCCACTAATTACATTAAGTAATTACTCTCTAAAAATCATTAGATGATTTATTTAAATTAATTAAACTAAATTAATTAACTTAATTATCACAATATTAAAATTAATTACAATAAGTAATTAATTCCTTAATTACTTAACAATTAATTATATTCAATTAATTAATCTAGTTA
Organism: Allium cepa; assembly: GCA_030765085.1. Classification (NCBI taxonomy): domain Eukaryota; kingdom Viridiplantae; phylum Streptophyta; class Magnoliopsida; order Asparagales; family Amaryllidaceae; genus Allium; species Allium cepa. The sequence goes on along the minus strand of CM060928.1, from coordinate 487,556,233 downwards.
ATTATCAGAATTAATTACATTAATTAATTACTAAATTATCCCTAGATAATTATCACCAATTATTAATTAACAACATTTCCAAAATTACATACTTGAGAAAATTTGAGTTAGATTAATTATCAATAAATCCTTTCTACTTAATATTAATCTAAATCATTATTTAAAAATCAAATAATTAAGAAAAATCCTTAATTATTTTAAATATTTTCAAAATAATTTAGATTACTTATCAAATGACCCATTTAAATCCAAAATGTATTAAAACAATACATTTCTAAAAATTAAATTCAAATTCCAATTTATTTAAAGATTCAAATGTTTAATTATTTAAACATTAATTCCAAAAATAATTATAAACCTTAAAATAAAAATGAATGTTAAACAACATTCATTACTTAAATATAAAAGAAAGATTTAGAACAAAATTACTTGATTAAAATAAATCAAGTTTCAGAATAGATTGATTACATAACTTCAATTTTAAATTAACACTTCATATTTCAAATATTAAAAGAAATAATTTTTCTAAGTTTAAACCTTATTTGAAATCAAATTTCATTTCCAAATTCACTTTTAAACATTTGGATCATTTATTTATTTTTATTTTTTTTCAAACTGGTTTTAAAATCAAAACTGTTTCCAAAGAAAATTTGAAAAACTGTTTTTAACTAAATTTTCAAAACCAATTTAAATCTTGTTTAAATCATTTAAATCTGCTCAAAATTTAAAACATACAAAACTTGTTTAAATCAAATTCTGGTTTTAGAAAACCAAACCTGAAACTGTTTTAACATTGATTTTAAACTGAAGTTTAATCTTGTTTAAATTTAAGATTTCATTCATTTTTTTTAAAAACTTTTGTATTCAAAACTAAATTTGAATTCAGATTCAAGTTATACTTGAATCAAGTTGCAATTTAAAATATGAATTTTATTTAAAAAAAAAATTCTTAAAACTGCAAAACTACCTGGACTTCAAAATGTTTAAATCTTGACCTAAAACTGAATTTAAACCTTGTTTATATTTTAAAATTTTCATTTTGAAACCTTGAACTCAAAACTTCACTTGAATTCAGTTTCAAGTTAAACTTAAATCAAACCCTGCACTAGAATTTGAATTCCATTCAAAATTTTAAAAAAAAACTGCAACTCCTTGGTTTATTCTGCAATCATGTTTACCCGAGTACCCCATAATTTTACTTCGAATTCCTAAGCTACCTGCTTCGAGATAATTCCACAAAACCCCGAGTTCTACTTCAAGTAAAAATACCCTGCACACTACCAATGCAGTTCACCTGAGTTCAACACTACAACCAAGAGCAACCTGTCAACACCCAGAAATACCACCTCCAGCCACCATCATCGACACAACCTTGGATATAGCTTCCTTTACACCCCCTCTACAAATTCCCAAAGCCTTAAATAACTCGAAGCAACAGAAAGCATGAGGGTAAACAAGAACTGCAACACTGCTTGACTAGGTTTTGAAAACCTGGAAAACCCAATTTCACATCTCCTCTCTCTCTGATCCTTCATCACCAAATCTACTCCATTCTTACATCAATACTTCACCTACAGGAAGTATCTTAATACCTAAAATTTTCTAGCTTAACAGATATTTCAAATTTTCCTATTTCTGTTTAAACAGAAATGCTAATCTACACAGTTCATTTTAAAAGTGAAATTTGTTTTATACTTTCTGATTTTTATCATGCATCAATGTTATAATCTTGATTAAAATAATTAATGATGTTGGTATCCTGATTTTAATTAAAAATACTCACTGCTATAATTATGTCAGAGGTAACAGATTTAAATTTTCATCTATTTTAACTAATTCATGATTTCCAGAACCTAAATTTATACTAACAAACATATTTTGCTTACACAAAAGTTTCTGGCTGAAACCATTCAAGTGATAAAGAATTTTCTACTTAAGGATAACTTAATCATACAAGCATACTGGATCTGCAGCTACATAAATACATATTCACATATAACAGTCCTCAACAGGCAACCATCACAACATATTTTGATTCCTGTGTATTGAAACTTAAGTACTGTAAATTATGTTTGATTTTGAATTTTTAAGAAAACTGTTTTTAAAATAAAAGATGCTTACTCACTTTAAATTTGAAGAATGCAGAGAACAAACTAGATGCAGAGCAATTTTTTAGGTGCAGATTCCATTGTCCAGAAATGCATATTGAAATGCATGTTGATCCTGGCTTGAATTTTGAAATTGAAGATGCTTTACTTGTTGATGTATGCATGCAGACCTCTCAAATTTTGAATTGAAGTAGAACTTCCAGTTTGATGCAGAAATATGGCATGTATATCCAATTTCAATTGCACAGATCTGTAGTTGAATTTGAGCTTCCAATTGATGTTGAAAAATAGTATGCAGACTCCATTTCCAATTTGAATACTAAATTACTAGCTTGAAGTTTTGAAGATTGATTTTAGATTGCAGAAATTTTTAACAAATCTGGTTTTCAGATTTTGAAGAGAATGTGTTTTATTTTTTCAAATGCATTTGCTATATTCTCTTATCAATAATTTAAACAATGAGATTTAAAACAAATGCCACTTGTTAACATATTATGTTAAATGTTTTACAGGTGTCTCTTATGTTTTAAAAAGCTAACACATATGCAATTTAATTATTAAAAGTAGTTTCTAACTTATAAATGTATTTGAATTATCTTAAAACATATCTAATTTATTTTGAGCAAGTTACAAATGTTTATTAACACTAGCCTTTAAATAAATACATATACACTATGAACTTCTTTATAAAACTATACATTTTAAATGTTTGTTTAATTATTTTTCAAAATAATATTCTTTATGACACTAAGTTTCAAAAGAAAAGAAGATTTTTTTAAAAGAAAAGAAAAGTTGAATTCAATTTTATTTCAAAAGATTTCAAACTAAACACTATACTTTAACAAGAAATAAATCAAATCTTATTTCAAAGAAAACAAATTTTAAAATAAACAAAACAAACTTTTATTATAAAACAAAATTTAAACTATATTTATTTTTATAAACAAAATAAATGCTCACTTACATCTATGGAAATTATAAGAAAGATTTTTAAAACAAACTTTTGAAAAGTTTACAATTTAAATCAAATTAAATCAATTTACAATTTATACAATTATATATAAATTAGAAAATATCCTTTATTTAATACAAATTAAAATTAAAACCAAATCCTTTATTTACAATGTATAAACATTTATACATTATAAATAAAATATTTTTAAATCTGTTAGAAAGATAAATTTATTACTTAAATATTTTTAACCTTTGAAAACAATATCATTTAACAAACTAAATAATTATAAATTTTCAAAAGAGAATTTCAGTTTAAATTAATTTATTAAATCAATATTTCACATTTTAAAATAATTATTAAAGAAATTATTAAATAATTATTGCCTAAATTTCCGGGACATCACAGATATGGCTTCATTCGTATCCATCAATTGCTACGTTGTTTGTACCGATATTTGAGATCATTTCATATCAATAGCCTCTACCTCAATTCACATCAATATAGACTTCGTATCGACACCTTTTAGGTGTTGCCTTGTATCGCTTGTGGGTGGTGATCCATACGAGCCATGCATTAGTAGAAGCGATACAAAATGTCACTAGGTGATGGATACGAACCGGAGTAGATGTGATGGATACGAAGTGGAACCTCTTCCGTGGATATGAACCAGCGCTCTCTTGATGGATAAGAACTAGATAATTTCACTTAAGACTTTATGGATATGAATTTTCCTGGATACGAACGAGGTTTCCTGGATGGATTCGATACGAAGGAGGTGGTTTGATGGATACGAAACTGATGACTTTTCTCTTGATTTTGATCGATCCATATCTTGAGCATACGAACTCCGATTGACTTCAAATTTGGAATGTTATCTTTCATGGCTTTGCTTGTTGCACCATATCGATTGTAGCTCGTTTCGGACTCGGACAGAATTCACTAGTATCCATAGCAAACGCGGGTACAACCGATCTTTGGGACGGGCTATCTTTGGTTCCAGTTAAGTTCTTGGTGTCACGGCCTTGCCAAAAGGGGGGATAACATTTGCCCCCCAAAGTACATCCTGAGTGAACATGACGTGCTTTGAAAAGCTGCATTCTTTATTTTGAAAATGTTCTATCTGATTTTTTGAGTAGTCATCTTTTCGTCAAGAGACACAACCTTAGACTGATTTCCAACATTATATATGTTGAATTGTTGACTCCCAATGATCATGCAGTGTTTTGTTGTAACTATGGGTTGAGTGCTAGCAATTTGTTGTTTGTTGTTTGGTTGTCATCAGGTAAGCATTCTTGACAATTTTGAAAATTAAATGTTTGTTCGTCATACATGCACGTATGTTAACCTGATTCCTGTTCACGTTTGCGCATTCACGGGTCGTTGTCAAGTTCTTTTATTCTTGTTTGGATCGAGTTTCGTATCGATCCTCTCTTGGATCGACGTGAAATTCGAGTTGTAAAAATGATTGATGGTTGTTTTAGGCCACTCCTTCGCATCGATCCTCTCCTGGATCGATTTGAGATGTTGGAATGCATGCTTCATATCGATGGCTATTAATATGAAATGGATAGTCCTTGGAGATGCTTCGTATCGATGGATATGAGGTCGGGTCTTCAAGCTGATGGATACGAAATAGGCATTTTGTAATGATGGAATTGAGTGGATTTAACATGATTTTGTAGTGACTTTCCTATCGATGGTTATAGATACATGATGGTATGATCTTCGAGCGCTTATTTCGTATCGATGGATACGAGGTAAAGGTCCGCCCATCGATGGTTCCAAAGTGTTAGACTATGGATCGCTCTAGGCTAATGGTTACGATTCAGTGTCTTCATATTGAAGCAAGTGATCGTCCCAGGTTTGCTTGCACAGCGTCTTTCGTATCGATAAAATTTTGACTGTTTCAATAGGTTTTGGCTACTGGGATACGAAGCATTTTCTAGCTTGGTTACGAAGTCGTATATATACCATTTGTGCTTAGCCAAATTTCCTTACTATCTCCCGCTTTTTAACTTTTCTTTGTATCGATTGAAAACACGAGAGAAAAAAAGAACTATAGAAGTCATCGCCTCCAAAACACTCAGTTTTTAATCCTTAATCCAATTCATTCGAACTCGGTAATTAACTAATTAAATCCATCTAAAAATGATGAAACTTGAAGCTTGATGCCATTCCGTCCAAGGCCGTGGTCGATTCCGGCGTCTTTGACGTTGGAATTGGGATGGAGTGAGGTTGAGGAAGTAGTAATGGAGTTTTTGGAGGATTAAGGAAGAAGAAGAGCTATCGATCGAGGTGGTGGAGCCATTCATATCGATACGAGGCATGGATGACAGCTACTTTGTGTTAATCTAAAAAGTGGGAGTTCGTATCAATCTGGAATGATCTATACGAAGTTGCTTGCCTTAGATCGTTATGAAGTGGAGCGGTCTAGAGTGATCGATACGAAGCCAAAGCTTCGAGATCGATACGAAGAGCATCGATCTAGAATGCTTGATATGAAGTCACAGCTCTGGACGGATATGAATGTAGGCTTTGGTGGAACGATCCAAGTTGAACTTTGATGGATACAAACTTGTGGCCTTTTGCATATTTGAACATTTGACTCCGATGAGCTTTAGCGTCGCATATCTGGACTTGACCATTAAACTGCATATCCAATTATCCTTCGAAGCACGTCGATGGAACTATAACTTAAAACAACATATAATTAACCTTAACTTGAATCGATCTCCAAAGTCTGGACGGCGCGGTTGTGATGGTCAGCGATGACGGTTAGTCCTGTTGAATTCCAAAGTCTCGTCGTTCGAACACCTTCTATATCTTGTAGTATCTTTTAAGTAATATACAACATTGCATTGCACAACACATTCATGCATTTCACACGTGGGGACACATGGGATTATTGTCACCTAACGATGGTTTTTACTAAGTTGATTAGCTATGGTAGCTGGGAGTTCACAGCAGCAATAGATTCGAAGTTCACCCACTTTGTAATGGAGATGTCGACCACCACGGCAGAAGCCATAAGTCCAGGTCCCGACAAACTACCAGGAGCAATCTTTATTAGGAATCCACAAGATTCTGTACCATCTAATGTCTCCGAAGATATGTTTGGGAGAATTTTATTAAGGCATGGGCTATCGTTGGATGATGTCCTACTACCAAGGCCTAAATGACAGACCACATACCCCTTTGAAGGGTACACCGCTTTCAATCGATTTTATTGCATAGCTGGCTGTTCTCCCATCATTCCACCAGTATATTCAGGAGGTGTTGTCTTATTTAGGGATTGCCCCATCACAGTTACATCTGAACGGATATGCTCTTATGAACAGCTTATTCATCAACTTTATGGAGCACCTTTTTCGACCTCCGACTCCAGAGGAAGTCAGATTCTTGCTCAATGTAAAGAGTCTGGGAGATAATACTACTTTCATGTTCTTAATGGGAGTCAGGAACTATCAAATAGTGATTGGAACTTGGGCCAAACTTAGCTATTTCAAAACTGAGTGGTTCTATGTTCGGTGCCCACTAAGATTGACTAGACGGTGGCTAGTTAGACGTGAGTGTTGCGTTTTCTCTGGCGATTAACAAGATAGTTGTAATCCATGTCGGGTCTAACATCTTCTTTCTTTACAGCCGCAATACCATGTCCCGAAGGTGCTTGATTTAAGGAAATAATGAAAATTCTTCAAGAGGTGCCTGGCGAGATTAAAGAGATTGACTCGGTGCTTATGGACGAAAATTTGAGGGCTGTCAGACTGATTGACAGAGACCAAAGCATTGGGCTTGAAGGATCTCTTAGGGTAGCTTTGGTAAGACGGGTTAGGCTTAGGGCGCCTAGGATCGTAATAGCTGAGCAGGGTGATGAAATGGATATGCCCACCGAAGACGAACCCGTAGCCGGGCCCTCAGATAGTCCTCGACATTCAGAGGGAAAGAGGAAAGGCAAGACGGTTGCTCATAAGCTTCACAAGTCCTCAAGATGGAAATTCGTGGTCATGTCTCTGCCATCCACCAGTGTTATAGTTTCGGAGGCTCCTCCCTCACAAATGGAGAACCCCTTCGAAGGACACGTTGACATTCCAATTCCAAACTATGTGTCGCTCAAACAAGATACCAGATTGGAAGGGCTTCAAAGCGCTTTAGATTTCGATGAGTCACTTCCTTCGAGTATGGCCAATATAACCGGTTGGTCAGGTGATTTGCACATGCATACATATACCTCACGGCACTACACAATTTCCAATCATAAGCTATTCATTTCTAGAGATTACCAACTCTGCTTCTTTTTCATTTTTACAGATACGATAATGAGGCAGGAATCTATGCTTGGTAGCCTTCGTTCTGCAAGCCATTCTTCTAGTTCATATCATGAGTCTCACAGACGGGAGGCCAATAGAGCCCGCGATTGTGGCTAATCTAGCCAAGAGAGGGAGCGTTACGAAAGGGCTAGAGAGAGAGAAAGAGAGTATAGGTGTCGCTCCTGGTCATGCTCTCCTCCACCTCGAGGTCCAACACAACCCTCTAGTTCTAGTAAACAACCCTTGGAACCTCCGTGTCGAATACCACCTTCTCAAGCACCAAGCCCCGACCTACAACATCAAAGGATCGAAACCGAAACTCCCATTGTCACTAAGAAAGCCATCACAGTGCCCGTTGGGGAGGAAGCAGCTAGAATCGCTAAGCTGAAAAAAGATTTTCAAATATCTGCTTTGATGGCTTCATCTTTCCCCCACACTTAAAGAGAATTCCTATCGAGGCAGAACAAACAATGCACGACTACGTTCATGATGTTTATGGCCAATACCGGGAATGGATGAAGACCACGGACAAAGTATTAGCGGTGGCCTTTGAGCAAGGGAAGATAATCGAAAAATTAGGGACCAATCTCATTCAAAAGAACCGCATAATTCAGATGCTTAAGGATAAGAACGAGTCCGCGAGAAATTCAAAGACGGAGCCACTAAAAAGGCTAATAAGACAACTCGGAGGATGGAAGAAATGAGGAGAACACACTTAGCCCTGGTTGAGGAGATGGGACATCGGACCACCACAGTGTTCACCGAAAGAGACAGGGCGTTTGAAGAGCTTGAAGAGCTTAAAGCCAAACTTGCTGAAATCATCAAAGAGAAAGATGATGCAAACAAAGTTGCCCAGGAAGAATGTGAAACAGGCTGTGGTGCTTAGGGATGAGAGGGATGAGGCAACGCTAAAATTTTAGGAAGCCGAAGCCAGGATTGATAATGAAGTGAAAACGGCAGAGACCAGGTTAGAGGTTGACATCGAAGATCTTCTTATTACATACAACGCTAATGTTCTAAAGCATCGAAATTTAACCTGGCTTGAAAACTATCCATCACACCTATATAATTCTTAGTGTCGCCTAGTGGTAGATGAAAAAGCAGCACATCAAGCTGAATCTATCTATGAATTCGAATTAAAGAATCGAGTGATGAGTGAGGATGAAAGAAGAGTTCTCCATGACACCACCATCACATTTGAGAAAGAGAGACTCGGTACTTAGCATCCAGAGGCTGGAGAGGGTTCTGGCGTTGAGCACCATGACGCGGGTTCCAAAATTATTATGCCAACCCTGTCCGAATCTACTCCTATAGTCGATTCTCAGTCTGTACCCATATACAATCCCGATCAACCGCAGTTGTCTCCAGCTCGAGAGCACGTCACTAAAGTAATTTCGGCTTCGCCTGCAAACCATTCTAAGGAAGGTATTCTGAACATTTCTTGCACTTATCCAAAGTCAAGAGTGTTGTTCGAAGTAATTACTAACACTCTTTTTGTTATCTCAATTCAGTGATAGGAGCTGCTCCGGTTGTACCCCCTACAACCTAAGAGCCGCATCACGAGCAGGAGGCCCTTATAATAGAGGCGACCACAACGGCCACTACACCAGCCAACGGAGCACATGGGATCTTTTACTTTCAATGAACAGATGATGGAGGAACTTCTTAGTCATCAAAGCGACCCTGTTGTCGACCTACCATTTGTCATGAGCGAAGGCACACCTGCGATCAGCTCCTCGAGCCCAACTGCCAGCATTCCCGAGGATGCCCAAACAATCCACGAAGAGGAGATAATAGCAGAGGTCAACGCTGAGATGGAAGCAGCCGTGCAGGCCGGTGGTATCGGAAGTGGGATGGCGGCTCCTGGTCTAGTTCCTCTGCGAATGATTTCTCCCGGGGTACTATGGTCGACACCGATGTGCCTTTCTCGTCTTCTAACGTCAATCTTTTCCTCCGACTCTGCCTTCAGAAAGTATTCCAATTCATGTAAGCTCGGAGGAAGAGGTTACCATAATTCCCTCGGCTAGAGATCTACAACCAAAATGCAAGGGCTCGAAGAGGCATCTGAGCGGTAGTTCCAATTGGTCGACATCGAAGAAGAAGAAGAAGACGAGAGAATAAACATGTCTTCTTGCCTCATTTTTGGTAGACAGATAGGACTTTCTTTTTGTTTCCTATCGGCCATGTATAGATGCAGGTTCGACCCTTGCTAGTAGGATTATATAGGATACTATTGTACTTATCCTTCTTTTTCAAAGACTAGTTGAAATAAAATTCCATTCTGTCTTCAGTTCAGTTTTGTGTTTGTTTTCTTAAGTATTTCAGCGCTCGAATTTCCGTTCAATGTACTTGTGAAGTTTAAGTCTCTGAATCGAACTTGAGTTCAGTTGTTAAGTCCTGAATCCATTGCCTTGGGTCATAACCGAATGTTAAGTCCGGTTTCAACACCGCACTATCTCAATCAGTAGCTGGTACTTAAGTTTTTCGCCCAGTCCCGGGGATGAATTGAAATGCTGGGTCGGTAGTCGCTTTTCGCCTTTAATACATCATGCTCAACTTTGTTGAAATGAAGTGGAAACGAGAAAAGTTCGAGTGGTCGGGTCACACTTGCTTATTTGTTAATTGCATCCACACTCCGAGGGTAATACTTGTACGTTGGCGGTCGGTCATGCCCGCTGTCAATTTAGAAATATGTCCACGCTCTGGAGACTTAAGTTAGTTTAATGGCCATCAGTCACACCCGGTTGATATTTAGCATTTCGTCCGCACTCTAGGGATTTAGATCGATTCGTGGGTGGTCAATCACACCCCATTTGCATTTATACTCCGACCCACATCCAGGGACACGGAGTTGTCTCATGGGTGGTCATTTCACACCTAGTTTGTGTTTATACTCCAGTTCACACTTTGGGAATTTGGAGTTAGTCGGTGGGTGACCGGTTACACCCATTTTGATGTTTATACTCCAGTTTACACTCTAGGAATCTGGAGTTGGTTAACAGATGGTCGATCATATTTGTTGTGAGTTTTAGGATCTCGTTCACACTCCAGGAACGGTAGGTGTACCAGGATCATGAATGGTCGGATCACATTCATCCTGAGTTAACAAGCAAGGTCGTTAGACGGACGGGTCCATCTTCGTCGAACTTGGTTTAAATACGGGCGAAGTCGTTAGGTGGACAAATCCACCCTCTTCGAAACCACATTTGTTAGTTTATACCCCAGCTCACACTCTGGGAATCTGGAGTTAGTTAAAGGATTATCGTGTATCGATCCTTTTTTGGCTTCAGTGTAATGGCTTGTTCTCGAGCTCGGGTTTCACTTTGCGAGTGACCGGTCATACCACAGCCACTCTCTATTTGAATAAATCCCACCATAGAGTGAACTTAGCTCTCTGTGCATTGTAATTGTCGTATGATGCATTTTAAAAACCACTGCTCTGGCTCAAAGAAATTGCATTTTATTACTGAAATATGAAAATACAGAAAAGTCAATTGCCTTATTAAAAATTCCAATTTCGAAATGCATAAAAAAGCAGACTAAATGAATAAATAAAGCATGTTATATGTAGTAGCGACGAAGACTCTCGCTGTTCCAGGCTCTCGGTAAAGTGAGACCATCAGCGGTTAATAATTTAAATGTGTTGTCTTCGAGTCTTCGTTCGATAATATATGGCCCTTCCAATGTTGGTTTCATATGTGAAGGAACCGGGTAAATTCTCTTAAGGACGATATCATCGAGTTCAAAGGTTCGGGGTCGGACCTTGGCATTGTACAGTCGGGCGACTCGACTTCGATACACGGCTGCTCTCAAATCAACCTCTTCTCGCTTCTCATCGAATAAGTCTAGAGAATCGGCAAGTAATATAGCATTTGTCTTCAAATCATAATATGTCACACGATGACAAGGTACTTCCATCTCGACTGTAATAATGGCTTCTGAACTATAGGAAAGAGAAAATGGAGTGTGGCCAGTCGCGGACTTGTGGGTTGTTTGATAACCCCATAAGGCCATAGGAAGTTCATCGACCCATTTGCCCCCAGCCTTTTCCAGTCGTTTCTTCAAAGTGGACTTCATACTTTACTAATAGCTTCAACCTACCCATTCGCTTTAGGGTGTGCAATGGTAGAAAACTTCTTCTGGATGTGGAATCGTTGACAGAAATTCTTAAATTCAACACTGTCGAATTGGGCTTCGTTGACAGTGATAAAGGTATGTGGAAGACCAAATAAACATATAATGTTGTGTACAACAAAGTTGATCACTTCCTTCGTTGTGATAGTAGCAAGGGGCTCAGCATTCGCCCATTTGGTAAAGTAATTAACTGCAATGATGGCGTACTTCACACCACCTTTAGCTAGAGGTAGAGAACCAATAATGACGATGCCCCATACTGTGAACGGCTAGGAACTGATCATCTAAGTTATTTAGGTACGCGGGGCTCTTGGAATCCGAGCATGTTTCTAACATTGGTCACATTTTCTGGCGTAATCTTGAGACGACCCGACTTTCCCACCACAGAAAATGCATCATCTTGAAGAAATAAAGGGATAAAAAAGAAAAAAGAAAGAAGAGAAAGAAGAAACAACATCAGAATCTCAACAGCGAAACGAATAAATTATATTGATAACATAAATTTTACATAGTTTACAACCATTATCAGAGTTACACAGATTTACACATCACATACTAAACAGTTATAAATACATGTCTAGTTATACAACTCAATACAGTACAAGGAAACTACTCAGAGAAACCAACACAGGGAAATACTAGATAACTACAACGCAGAAACCTCCTGCTCCATTGCTCCTCCACAATTCGCCAAAGCTAACCTAAATCCCTTGGCTACTCGTAAAAATTTGAGTACCCAAGAGTTTAAGAAAACAAAAGATAAACTCCGAGTCAGACATGGGTCTGGTGTGAGTAACAGGTTAAGGTTGCTTAACTTTCAAAAACCTTTTGAAAAGAAAGGTATCACGTAAGACTTCCCGCACATAAACATGGAAAAGTTTTTACCTTACGCTAACCAAAACATTTGATAGGAAATCCAGTGATATTATAATAGTGTCTAGGGTTTTCAAGTGAAATACAGAAATAGCTAGAATGCTTACATCTCACGTTCCAACATAGTTGGGCACAACTAATCGTAAGGCACTTATTGGATTTTGGATTCTATACAATGGCAGGGCTACCGGGGTACTGCCCGTCACAGTACGTGGCGTAGATCAACGTACCGAGGATCACTCCCAATCCTCTGAAACACAAGGCCGGAACCATCCCTTACTGGAAAATCCCGAACAAGACAACCCCGACAGTTGGATCTCACAACTGTCCACACAGCCAAAATAAAGGGGACCTCTAGACAGGGGAAAATCTCGTCCTACTTGGGCATGACCCACTTAGCCTTGCTGCACGTCCCTTGTTTTAGCCATTCCCGGTTGATGAAGCTTGAGGCTACGACTACCTTTATAGATCACATCACTTAGAATGCTCATCGTCCACCTGACGATGTTCTGAAAGCATTCAATCCATGCAAGTTCGTTCCGGGTTCGAATGAAACCGAAGGCATTATCTCGTTACATTCATTTTGGAATCACCCTCAGAGTTAACGACGATAACCCTTGCACTCTGAATCTTCATCTTCACTTGAGATTTACGACCTATCATTAATTTGGATCGATGTGGTTTTCGGATATCCAAATATGGAAACCCGATCCCGGTCTCATCGAAATGCAAAACGTGTCTTTTAAGGCCAAGTTGTTTTAAGGTTTAAAACAATTCAATTATCTATATACACACAAATAGATAACTCACCAATCACAATAGATAATCAACATTATAATAAGAAACAGATGATCCACATTATCATTATAAACAGATAATCCATACTTATCATCAAAATAGATATCCATAACATCATCAAAATGCAATCAAAGCATTCATACCACGTAACATCACTCATCTCATTTCTAATATTACAAACCATTCAAGGCAGTCAATATCATTCATTCATTCATAAGCAATGATTTACTTCATCATACTATAATTAATTTAAAGTGAATTAAATTAATTACCTCCACCTCTAATTAATTTAAAGTGAATTAAATTAATTACTTCATCTTTAATTAATTTAAAATAAATTAAATTAATTACTTCATCATTATAAATCTTGCTTATCTAACCATTAATTAATTACAAGTCAATTAATGAATCATTCAAATTAATTACCTTAATTAATCACCCTTGATTAATTATCCTTTAATTACATTCAAGTAATTATCCTTTAATTAATTTCACAAATCAATTATTCTTAACCAAAACAGTAATTAACCTTTAATTACTTCAATAAATTAATTAACTATAATTAATTACATTAATCGTTAATTAATTACATTAATTAATTACTTTTAATCACTTATCATTGATCAATAGATCTTAACTAATCAACCTTAATTACATCATCAATTATAAATTAGTGATCCTAAATTACATTTTAATTACTTATTTTGTTTAAAATTAATTACATTAAGTAATTAACCCATAGTTATTAATCACTCCAGATTAATCTCAGTAATTAACTATCTTTAATTACTTCATTAAAATAAATAAATTATTCCTCAATTAAATTCTTAATTAATCCCTTGATTAATTACAAAGTAATTTAATCCAAATTACTTCCATTCTTGAATCTTCTTCAATTAATTACATTCAGTAATTACTAATTAATTACTTCACTAAGTAATTCCACTCCATTAATTACATTAAGTAATTATCATTAATCATTCAGTGTTTAAAATTAATTGAACTTAATTAATCAATTTAAACAATCACATTAAACTAAATTAATCACATTAAGTAATTAATTCCTTAATTACTTTCATAAAGTAATTACACTTAAACAATTTACAAATGATTATCATTAAATTAATTAATCTAATTAATTATTAAAATTAATCACATTAATTAATTATTAAATAATCTCAAATTAGTGGCCTTCATTAACCATTCTTTAATTATTCATTAAGTGCTAAACTTAGATTAACCATTATTAATTACAAATTAGTTTATCTTTAGTTATTAATTAAACTCTAATTATTTAATTAATTAAGTGTTAACTATAACTTAATTAATCCTTAATTATCTAATTAGTTAACCTTAATTATAACTTAATTGCTTAATTAATAAATCTTTAATCATCAGTTAGTAATCATTAATTATCTAATTAATGATCTTAATTACAAATTGATTAACCCTTAATCAATTATTTATTAAATTCCTAATCAATTAATTAAATAAATTAACTAATTATTCCTTAATTACTCCATTAATTTAATAAATTTCAAAACATTAAATCTTAATTAAATTTTAAGATAAAACATTTCTTAATTAAGTTTAAATTGTCATTAACAAATTTATTTGAAAACAAATTACTTTTGAACTTACTTTAAAATTTCATTTCAAATGCAAGATTTAAAATGAATATAATTTAAACTTAAACAAAGTTTTAAACAATTTAAAAATCTTTTTAAATTATCTGGCAAACAATTTCTTGTCTTATAAAAGAAATTCATAAAGGTTTAAACTAAGTTCATTTTTAAATTCAATAATTTAAATATAAATTTTAACACACAAATTTGTTTAAATCTTTCAAATTTTAAACCTCTTTAAAATTTCAGAAAAACCGAGGTTCATATTTAAATCTTTGATTTCCAGATTTAAACTTCACTTTAAAAACTTGCTCATATTTTAAAAAAACTTCAGTTTTAAAATTTCAAACTACTATTTTACAGTAGTTAATAATTCAAGTTTTAAAACTTTATTACTTTGTTTTATTATTTAAAACTGAAATTTTAAATTTAAACTTGGATTCTAAAATTTCAAATTTGGATTTAAGACTAGGTTTAAACTTTTCCTTACATTTAAAAGCTTCAGTTTTTAAAAATTTTAAAAACAACAGTACATGTTTTTGCCAAAACCTGTAACTTCTTTAAACCCGAGACACCCACACAAAACTTCGAGTCCAATGCTCAAACTCCCCGAGCAAACCATCCTACTACTTCGAGCAACTCAGAGATTTACTGGATTACCAAAACTATGGCCAACCCAACATCACCAATGTGATTTATTCACCGTGCATATGCACGGTGGCTCCGGCTACCATTGATCATCAAAGTTGATCGCAACTCATCAGAAATCGACCCAGCTACCCACCACAATCATCAATTTGTGTCCATCGCCTAAAAATCAAATTCGAGCACAAATTCTAAAACCTGGAACAGCTGAAACATCACCAACCCCAAACCTGGAAATCCATCGCCGTCCATTCTCCGATCACCAGAAGTACTACATTTTCGGCCCTGACCTTCCATAAGTCCAAGCTTCCATTACCCAAAAATCTGAAGCACTCGATCAATCAACGCAAGCTATGGTGATCAAAATTCAACACACGGCTAAAACTAGGGCTCCAAAGGAAATTTCACTATCGCAACTTCTCTGATAATTTCAACACCAACTAGAATTTTTCCTAGCATCTCCTAACACTCCTCCATCACCTGGAAGAACCCCGAACCCTCAAGATACAAAGATCGCCAGAAAACCAAATATTCCTCTTTCCAGTCAAAACTCAAACTTCACCCTCATCTTATTTCTAAAAGTCTTGATTCTTGATTTAAAAATCATGTTTTAATTAATGCTTTTGATTTATAATACTAAATTAATAATTTATACAGTATGAATTTTGATTATATCAACATGCATTGATGTTTTATACGTTTCCAGAGACCATCAAGTTTTAATTTGACTTGATTAAATTTTTTAACAATAATCTAAGTTAAACAAACAACATTTTGTTTAAAAATCAGACCCTAATAACAACTAAATTAAATGGTCAGGGACTTAAATTTAAAAAAATTGAAACTGGAAACAAGCAGAGCATACATCTCATATACACAGCATGCATACACATAAAAATATTCTCATCAGATTTTTAATTATAAACACAAGCAATACTCATTCATTTCAGTATTCTAGCATGCAACAAATTTTTAACTTTTAAATTTTAAAAAGTTACTCACTTATTTTTGAAAATGACAGATCTTCCCAGATTTTGAAAAAGCTTTGAATTTTGCTGAAGACCTTGCATGCAGAAACAAAATTCCAGATCTAAGAAAATGCAGATGCTTTTTGTTTGATTTAAAAACTGCTGCATGCTTCCAGATTGCAGAGAAAAATGATGCAGGTTGGATCCCTTTTGAAAATGATTTGCAGTCTTGATTTTCAGGTAAATTATTTGAAGATGTGCAGATGCTTTTTATTACGAGGAGTTAAATTTTCATGAGAACGGGTTTTAGAATTTACAGGGAAGTGATTTTGGTTTAAAGAGTTGTTTCAGGGAAATGATTTCAGGGATTTTGATTTTGATATGAAGATGTTTACTGATTTTTGATTTGCAGGAAAGTGATTTCTGCTTAATCTTGAATCTGAAAATGGTTTTCATGTTTTTCAGATTTGTGTATAGTTCGAGCATTTAAATTTCTTAACTTTGATTTTGAATAAGGAAAAGAAATTGAAGAGAAGAGGCCTTTTTATAAGATAAAGGCATGATTTAATAAAAATAAAAGAAAATACAAATTTAAAAATGACACTTGTATAAATTTCAACATTTGTCAATTTAGGGTGTTTATCTTATAACATTTGTTATATGTTGCTTTAAGAAATCAACACATGTCCTATTTAAAGTAATTTGTATATTAATTTAAATGTTAATATATAAATTATGCCAAATAAATTAGTTAATTAGTATTTTACATGTATATAATTTTTTTAAAAGAAATAAAAACAAATTATACTTTGGATTTTAAAACTTTATATTCAAATTCAAGTCAAATTCTAAAATCTAATATTTAAAAACCAAGCTATATATATAAATTAAATTTGAAATAACAATGTTATTTTTATTCAAAATCTATTTGTAAAAACAATACATTATTAATATTGTTTTTTTAAGAAATGACTCATTATCAAATTAAAATAATTATAAAAGAAATTATTTCTTTATTAATAAATTACAAATTTTATTAAGCTATATTTTAAAAAGAAAACAAAACAACTCTTTTTGTTAATTAATTTAAATTTAAAATTTAAGCCAAAAATCATTTTAAACATTTAAACATATTCCTTAACAATTTAAAAATCATATATTTATTTATTAAATGGCTTTGAAAACTTAATATTAATTTAAATAATAATTCCTAAATTATTGATATATATATTAGAATTTTAAATCAAAATTCATTCATTAAATTTAAACCAAGATTATTTATTTAATAACTTTGAAAAGCTTCATATATTAAATAAAAACAAATTCTCAAATTACTAAAAATATTAGAATTAGAAAATATGCTTTATTTATTAAATTTGAAATAAAGCTAATCCATTTACAATATAAACTATATATTTGTATTATAAATAGAAACCAATTTATTATCTTTAAAAGATAAAATCTACCAATTAAATATTTATTAAAGGAGATTTATCAAATCAATTTGAATTATTATTAACAAAATTATCAATATCAATTTAATTTTTAATACAGATTATTAAATCGATATTGTCAAAAATTCCGGGATATTACAATCCTTCCCCCTTAAAAGAATTTCGTCCCTGAAATTTAAAACAAAGGTAATTTAATAATATCATTAATGATTTAATTTTAAAACACAAGCATATATCAAACATATGCTAACAACCATAGCAACCAATTCATCCAATCAAACAAACTTAACTATCCAGGCAAAATTCTGGATAGAATTTCCTCGAGTTACCCTAAGTACATACATATACTGGGATACTCGCCCTACAGAATCCAAACAATCGAAACTACTAAGCTACAGAGCTCCTATTTATCTATATCTACAAAACTCAATAGGATATCAGACTACAGACGAGTCTGACTCAACAACCAAAACTTCCGAACTGCTGGTTCAAAAACCAACGATAGATCATACACGTACTTCCTCAGAGATACGTGAAACACATCGAATCCCAGTTATCCAAACTAGCAATTCAATCCTGTAGATCAATCACTTATTCTCACAAGAACACAGAAAAGATCCAAAACACTTTAGAGCTAGCTTTCCAGCTTTACCCAATCTTATGGCTCCCTTTTTCGGAGAAAACTTATCTAAAATCAAATCTCCGTCTCCGGAATCCAAATTCCTCCGTCTCTAATCCACAAAATCTTCGGACGATCCTTGACTGCCTACATCCTTACAGAACAACTCAACTCTATGCTGACGCCTCCAAAAAAACAAAACCAATCAACTCAACAAAATGATCTCCTCAAGATCAATCCAAAATCCAGGAGCTCAAACTTTACTCCTCAAACATCAGAAGACTAAACTCACTTCTTCTGACCAGAAAAGACAAACAGAACACTCCCAAACTGCTTCCGCTGCACAACTCTGATCCGAAGTAGATGAAAATGATGAAGAAGAACACGAGCACAAACAAGACAACACATCCCAGAAATATGGTTCAACAGATCCGTAAAGAAAATCTCAGAAGTTTCTCCAAAATCCTGAGCTGCTACACCAACTCAATCTCTAGGAACCATTCTTCTACTAAACTGAACCACTGGTAGCACTCCTGGAATCCCAGTCGATAAGGAAACTAAATCTCCAGATGCGGACAAACCTTTGACTTCCCTGAAGGCATCCGGAAAAAATCTGATAACCCAAGAGAACACTCAAACAATCGCAAGTCACTTTTGCGATTCAATCCAGACCATATCCAAGGAAAACTGTTCTCCCTTTACCAAACAGAACAGCTTACACTTAACTAGCCAATCCATCAAAGAAACGGGTCCACTCTGATGCTTTCAAACTCTACCTTCAGAAACTACTAAGCCAAAAGACTCCCTGCCGACATAGAACACTCCAAGCTGCACTGCTGAAACAGATGCCAAAGAATTCCTAATCTGACGCAGCGTAGGAAGCGAATTCGATGATGTAAATCGAATCTGTCCAGGATCTCACACGATTAGCGGAAATAATCGGTGAATCGATGATAAATCGATGAATTTAAGAATACCAAAAGGCCCAAATCCGTTGATCACGAAGATACCGGACTTTAGCAATCTTCGACACGTTGTTCGCACACGATACCGTGAGAGAAGATCTTCAATTCTTCGAACGTTGATCAAGCGCACTTGATTTCGTGAATTGGCTTCAACAATCGTTGATTCAAGCGCACTCGAATGCCGAAAGTGGAGATAGGAGATAATACTCAACTACCGATTTTAATGGAGGCACAAAGCTTCGCAAACAAAAATTTATTCGAAATTCAAAAACCCTTTTACAAATGACACGAATTGCCTGTTTATAGGCTTACAACATCACAACACTACACAAAGTACAACGCATTACAAAGCCGTCACGACCTAGTACAACTCACGCGACCTAAAATCAATAATCAGCGACTTAGTTTTCACGCGCCTCAAAACATCAGCGACCTAAAGAAAATTTGCCGCGACTTAAAATAAGGTCGTTCGCGACCTAACATCCTTCACGCGATTTAAAATGAAGCACGACTGGAGCTTCGCGACCTAGTATAAGCCTTCAGCGACCTACTGCTCCGTTCGCGACCTAAATTAGGAGTTCACGACATACTGTAAAGTCGTCAATCGAGTTATTGGCTTCGCGCCTTAGGGTTAGGTTGGAAAGCATAGGTCGTTCGCGACCTAGGGCTAGAGAAACAGTCCCGTCAATCTGAGGAGGTACGAAGCTCGTTCGTGACCTATGGGAGGAGGCGCTAGCTCGCTCGCGACATATGAGAAGGAGGCGCGATCTAGGGCTTCGGCAAATCGCGTTAGCTCGTTCACGACCTAGGGTAGGTCGGCCGCGACCTAAGGAGGTGAGTGCTTCATCATCCTCCCCTTGTTGGAAGGAATTCGTCCTCGAATTCACACCCTCGTCACCTTCGACAAGTTCGTCTCCATAATACGGAATCAAATGTTTAACATTGAAAACTTCAGAAGCATGAACCTCTTCCAGCAACCTTAACCGGTACACATTATCATTTATCTTCTTTAAGATTTCTACTGGACCAATCTTCCGAGCTTTCAACTTGTTGTAAGTTCCAACCGGAAAACGATCTTTCGTCAAAACGGCATATACAAAATCTCCTTCTTTGAAGACAACACTTCTTCGTTTCTTATCCACCATTTGTTTATACTTCTCATTCGTCTTCTCCAATCGCTCTTGAACGATTCTATGGCATTCTGTCAACCCATCAACAAAATCAGCGGCCCGCTTAACTGTCCCCTTTGGTTGTGGCACTATTGTTAAATCTAACGGCCCCCTTGGCGAGTATGAATATGCAATCTGAAATGGACTAAAACCTGTACTTCGATTAACTGCATGGTTGTGAGCAAACTCGGCTTGACACAATTTCGAATCTCAACTCTTCAAATTGTCTTTCACAAGACATCTCAGTAAATTTCCCAACGATCTATTCACTACCTCTGTTTGACCATCCGTTTGTGGATGATAGGCGCTACTAAAATTCAGCTTCGTTCCCACCATCTTCCACAAATTCAACCAAAAGTGGCTAAGAAATCGAGTGTCCCTATCAGAAACAATGGTCTCAGGTAACCCATGCAATCGATAAATCTCTTTAAAGAATAACTGAGCAACCCGGACGGCATCAGCTGTCTTCTTACAGGCTATGAAATGCGCCATCTTCGAAAATATGTCCACTACAACATATATAGAATCATTTCCCCTCTGAGTTCTCGGCAAACCCAACACAAAATCCATGCTAATATCAACCCATGGTTTAGTAGGCACGGGTAATGGCATGTATAATCCCGCATTCGTCGTTGTTCCCTTCGAAACCTGACAGATATGACACCTCTCCACAAATCCCTCTACCTCTTTCCTCATGGACGGCCAAAAATAAGATTGTGAAATTAACTGTAAGGTGCGATCCCGTCCAACATGTCCTTCTTCATGCAACTCTTTAACAATCTTCATTCTCAAGCTACAGTCTGGTATGCATAATCGATTCCCCTTGAACAAGAATCCATCAACCAACACAAATTCATCAGTACTCCCATCCTTAACTTTCTCAACAAACTTTGCAAAGTAAGGATCCTCCTCAAACAACTCTGGCAATAATTCGAATCTTGTCACTTCAACCTTCAATGTTGTCAACAAGTGATTCCTCCTGCTCAAAGCATCCGCTACACGATTTGTCACCCCTAATTTGTGTTTCACAACAAAAGTAAATTGTTATAGATATGCTATCCACGAAGCATGTCTCGTTGAAATCTTGTCCTGCCCTTGTATATGTTTCAACGCCTTATGATCAGTGTAAAGAACAAACTCTTTCTGAAACAAGTAATGTCGCTAGTGCTTCACAGCTTGAACAATCACATAAAACTCTACATCATAAGTGCTATATCTCAACTTGGCTCCAGACAATTTCTCACTGAAATAAGCAATTGGTCTTCCATTCTGACTCAATACTCCACCAATTCCAACTTTTGAAGCATCAGTATGTAACTCAAACAACAACTGAAAATTCGACAGTACCAGAATTGGTGATGTCGTCAAAAGTGTCTTGACCTTCTCAAAAGCTAACTCTGGTTCCTCTGTCCACACGAATTTCTTTCCTTTCATGCAATCGGTTACAGGTGCCATCACACTGCTAAAGTGTGGAATGAACCTTCGGTAAAAAGATACCAACCCATGAAAACTCCTTACTTCGGTAATTGTCTTCGGTTGTGGCCAACTATTGACAGCTTCCACTTTTCTTTCATCCACTTGAATACCCTCCTTCGATAGTACATATCCCAAAAACAAAACATTGTCCTTCATAAACACGCACTTCTTTGCTGCTGCATAGAACTGCTCCTGTCGTAGAATCAACAATACTTCTCGCAAATGTTGGATGTGCTCTTCCGTACTCCTACTATAAATCAAAATATCATCAAAGTAAACAACCACGAACTTCCTAACAAATGGTCTGAAAATCTGGTTCATTACTCTCATAAAAGTACTAGGAGCGTTTGACAAGCCAAATGGCATAACCAACCATTCGTATAAACCCTCCCTGGTTTTAAAAGCAGTCTTCCACTCATCACCCGGTCTAATACGAATTTGATGGTATCCACTCTTCAAGTCAATCTTGGAAAACACAACAGTCCCACTCAACTGGTCAATCAAATCATCAAACCTCGGCATAGGAAATCTATATCTCACAGTGATCTTATTTAGAGCCCGACTGTCCGTACACATCCTCCACGTCCCATCCTTCTTCGGTACCAATAAGGCTGGCACGGCACATGGACTCAAACTCTCCTGAACACGCCCTTGTTCTAACAATTCCTCCACCTGCCTTCTGAGTTCTTCATGTTCCTTAGGACTCATCCTGTAATGTGGTCTGTGAGGTAATACTGATCCTGGCACAAGATCAATCTGATGTTGAATATCCCTCAACGGTGTTAACTCCTTCGGCAATTATTCTGGAAACACATCTTTGAATTCTTCCACTACTGGCTTTACCTCCTCTGGAACTTCAACAGATTCACTAGCCTCATGTCCAATCAACAAAAACACCTCTGGCCTCTCCTCTACTTCTTCAACAAATTCCTTCAAAGTCAACAAAGTTTTAAGCTCCTCAATCTCTTCTGACTTGCACTCTCCCTGCTGTCTCTTTTTTGGAACTAAAATAATCTTAACGCCTTCAAACATAAAACTGTAGCTATTGGTTCGACCGTCATGCTGCACTGCTCGATCATACTGCCATGGTCTCCCCAAAAGCAAATGACAAACATCCATCTCAACTACATCACACCAGATCTCGTCTTTATATTTCTTTCCAATAAAAAATGGAACTCGAACTCGCCTGTCCACCTTCACCTCTCCTCCTTTTCTTAACCACGCTAACTTGTAAGGATTAGGATGTTTCTCCGTTTTCAACTTCAACTTTCTCACAGCTTCAGTAGAAATAATATTGTCACAACTTCCAGCGTCAATCACAAATTTACAAACATTTCCCGGTATAGTGCATGTAGATTGAAAAATGTTGCTCCTCAACCAACTAGCCTCATCCTCTTGCTTAGGTGTTAAACAAGACCTCCTCATCATTAGATTACATCCTTCATCTCTTGACGCGATATCCTGTTCATCTTCCTCCACTAGACTAGAATCACCTTCACCAACATCCTCACCTTCAACTTCAGTAATCATCGTTCTCTTCTTTGGTTTTGGACATTCGTTACTTTTATGACCCACTTCCTGGCAATTATAACATTTGAAACTATTGTTGACCTTTGTCTTCGCAGCCTCATTCACAACTGGTTTACTGACAACTCTAGAAACATTGGAACTCCCACTGGCACCCTTTACTTGATTGTTGGAATTTGTAAACACACCACCTCCTCGTCTTCCCTGCTTCTCCCAAGCCAACGCTTTCTGGTGCGCTTCAGCCACAGATCTCGGGTCAAACATATTAACCATATCCTGGATATGCATTCGTAGACCTCCAACAAACCTAGCAGTCAACTGTTCCTCTGTCTCCATAATGTCATTTCGAGCAATCAGTTGATAAAACTCGTCAGCATAATCATTAACAGTTTTTGTCCCTTGCCTCAAGTTCTGCAATCTCTGATACATGAGTGATTGATAATTGTAAGGTAAAAATGTAGCTTTCATTAACTTCTTCATTTTCTCCCAAGACTCAATCTTTGATTTTCCCATCCTCTCCCGTGTAAGCTTGGTTTGCTGCCACCATGCCATGGCTCTCCCTCTCAAACGAGTAGCAACCAACTTCACTCTTCGATTCTCGGGAACCTCCTTGAAATCAAAGATCTCTTCAACATTAGACAACCAATCAAGAAATTCTTCTGATACCATTCCACCCTTGAACTCCGGAATTTCCATCTTCATCCCTGATTCCCATCTACGATCATCTTCTTCCTCTCGATACCGACGTCGTACTTGGTTTCGATCTTGGAAATGAATACTTCCCCTGTCACCATCAAGCTCCTCATCAAAATCTGATGCATACCGTTGTCGATCATGACCACCAACATCTCTACCACCATTTCTACCACCAACATTTCTTCGATCTACATTCCTACGATCACGATAATCCACATCTCTCTGATTTCGTTCATCAACATTTCTATCACGATCATCAACATTTCTACGATCATGATCTTCTCTTCTCTCCCGATCTGAATGTGGTGAAACTCTATTTCCCCCATGACTCGATTCAGGTGAAACCCTTCTTCTACTTTGATTCATTTCAAGCATCATTCTCTCTAATCGACCAATTCCTTCATTCAACTTCTCAGTGAAACTCTCATTGATTCGTTGCTTTATTTCATCGGCCTCTTCTCTTCCATACAAAGCATTAATATTGCGATGACGTTGAGCTCGTCTTGGCGGCATGATTGAACTTCAACAAATCAAACAATCTTCAAAAACTTCAACTCAAACTTGAAAAAACAAGTCAC
Organism: Allium cepa; assembly: GCA_030765085.1. NCBI lineage: Eukaryota > Viridiplantae > Streptophyta > Magnoliopsida > Asparagales > Amaryllidaceae > Allium > Allium cepa. Next base: position 487,531,336 of record CM060928.1, on the reverse strand, counting down.
GGCTTTCTCCAACACTTATCTCTCGGCCTTGAACACTTCAAAGTGATGCACGGCTCAACTTCAAACAAGCTCAAAAATAAATTTCAAACACTTTCCGAACTTTGATCCAAAATGAGATGAATCGAAACTCCCAACTTGTTGCAACTTCACGATAATACGATGAACACTAAACTTCTCAACAATTGCAAATCCGATCTCCAAACTTCAAATTCTTGAAACCCAAGTCTCCAAATGTTGTAAACTTCCTACGATCCCACTCTGATACCAAACTGACGCAGCGTAGGAAGCGAATTCGATGATGTAAATCGAATTCGTCCAGGATCTCACACGATTAGCGGAAATAATCGGTGAATCGATGATAAATCGATGAATTTAAGAATACCGAAAGGCCCAAATCCGTTGATCACGAAGATACCGGACTTTAGCAATCTTCGACACGTTGATCGCGCACGACACCGTGAGAGAAGATCTTCAATTCTTCGAACGTTGATCAAGCACACTTGATTTCGTGAATTGGCTTCAACAATCGTTGATTCGAGCGCACTCGAATGCCGAAAGTGGAGATAGAGATAATACTCAACTACCGATTTTAATGGAGGCACAAAGCTTCGCAAACAAAAATTTATTCAAAATTCAAAAACCCTTTTACAAATGACATGACTTGCCTATTTATAGGCTTACAACATCACAACACTACACAAAGTACAATGCATTACAAAGCCGTCACGACCTAGTACAACTCACGCGACCTAAAATCAATAATCAGCGACTTAGTTTTCACGCGCCTCAAAACATCAGCGGCCTAAAGAAAAATTGCCGCGACTTAAAATAAGGTCGTTTGCGACCTGACATCCTTCACGCGATTTAAAATGAAGCACGACAGCGACCTACTGGAGCTTCGCGACCTAGTATAAGCCTTCAGCGACCTACTGCTCCGTTCGCGGCCTAAATTAGGAGTTCGCGACATACTGTAAAGTCGTCAATCGAGTTATTGGATTCGCGCCTTAGGGTTAGGTTGGAAAGCATAGGTCGTTCGTGACCTAGGGCTAGAGAAACAGTCGCGTCAATCTGAGGAGGTACGAAGCTCGTTCGTGACCTATGGGAGGAGGCGTTAGCTCGCTCGCGACATACGAGGAGGAGGCGTGATCTAGGGCTTCGGCAAATCGCGTTAGCTCGTTCACGACCTAGGGTAGGTCGGCCGCGACCTAAGGAGGTGAGTGCTTCATCATAATCCAAAGCTCTTCGAGAAACTCGAACCTCAAACCAAACAGAATCACCAGCTGAACACAGCCACAACACTGATGCAGACCTACTTCCTTAAACTTTTTCCATAGAAATATCTTCGGAAACATCCATAGTCACTGCATCTCATCACGCAACTACTACTTCCTGAGGTATCAAAATACAATCACTTGCTTCTGCCTAGCCAACAGATCCAAACTCTACTCATCCAAACTTCAAAGACAGACTCCGAACCTTAACAGGTTTCCTTCAGGGATTGATGAAATCCTAACATTACTGCAAAGCTCACTCGAGACGGTTTTAGGTCTACTGTCTCGACAGACACACTTCCAACCTCAAACATTCAAACTCCAACCAATGGTAGTTGCGATACACACCACTACTCCAATTACCTTTATAACTTATATTGGAAAACCCGAACAGGTAACCCAATAGATAGGTAGAAATAAATATATACTATTATATATATTTAAAATTTCAAATACGCTCTCTCAAGATAGACACCACTCCAGAGCCTAGGTATTCACTCAACCTAATGCTCTGATACCAAATGAGACGACCTGACTTTCTCACCACAGAAAATCGCATCATCTTGAAGAAAGAAAGGGATAGAAAAGAGAAAAGAAAGAAGAGAAAGAAGAAACAACATCAGAATCTCAACAGCGGAATAAATAAATTATACTAATAACATAAATTTTATATAGTTTACAACCATTATCAGAGTTACACAGACTTACACATCACATACTAGACAGTTATAGACACTTGTCTAGTTATACAACTCAATACAGTACAAGGAAACTACTCAGAGAAACCAACACAGTGGAATACTAGATAACTACAACGCAGAAGCCTCCTGCTCCATTGCTCCTCCACAATTCGCCAAAGCTAACCTGATTCCCTTGGCTACTCGAAAAAATTTGAGTACCCAAGAGTTTAAGAAAACAAAAGATAAACTCCAGGTCATACATGGGTCTGGTGTGAGTAACAGGTTAAGGTTTCTTAACTTTCAAAAACCTTTTGAAAAGAAAGGTATCACGTAAGACTTCCCACATATAAAAATGAAAAAAAAATACCTAACGCTAACCAAAACATTTGATAGGAAATCCGGTGATATATAATAGTGTCTAGGGTTTTCAAGTAAAATATAGAAATAGCTGGAATGCTTACATCTTACGTTCCAACATAGTTGGGTACAACTACTACGTACGACACTTATTGGATTTTGGATTCCATACAATGGCAGGGCTACCGGGGTACCGCCCGTCACAGTACGTGGCCTAGATCAACATACCGAGGATCACTCCCAATCCCCTGAAACACAAGGCCAGAACCATCCCTTACTGGACAGTCCCGAACAAGACAACCCCGACAGTTGGAGCTCACAACTATCCATACAGCCGAAATAAAAGGGACCTCTAGACAGGGGAAAATCCCGTCCTACTTAGGCATGACCCACTTAGCCTAGCTGTACCTCACCTGTTTTAGCCATTCCCGGTCGATGAGGCTTGAGGCTATGATTACCTTTATAGATCACATCACTTAGAATGCTCATCGTCCACCTGACGATGTTCTGAAAGCATTCAATCCATACAAATTCGTTCCGGGTTCGAACGAAACCGAAGGCATTATCTCATTACACTCATTTGGAATCACCCTCAGAGTTAACGACGATAACCCTTGCACTCTGAATCTTCATCTTCACTTGAGATTCACGACCTATCGTTAATTTGGATCGAGGTGGTTTTCGGATATCCAAATATGGAAACCCGATCCCGGTCTCATCGAAATCCAAAACGTGTCTTTTAAGGCCAAGTTGTTTTAAGGTTTAAAACAATTCAATTATTTATATACACACAGATAGATAACTCACCAATCACAATAGATAATCAACATTATCAAAATAAACAAATGATCCACATTATCATTATAAACAGATAATCCATACTTATCATCAAAATAGATAATCCATAATATCATCATAATGCAATCAAAGCATTCATACCAAATAACATCACTCATCTCATTTCTGAGATTACAAACCATTCAATGCAGTCAATATCATTCATTCATTCATAAGCAATGATTTACTTCATCATACTATAATTAATCTAAAGTGAATTAAATTAACTATCTCCATCTCTAATTAATTTAAAATAAATTAAATTAATTACTTCATCATTATAAATCTTGCTTATCTAACCATTAATTAATTTCAAGTCAATTAATGAATCATTCAAATTAATTGCCTTAATTAATCACCCTTGATTAATTATCCTTTAATTACATTCAAGTAATTATCCTTTAATTAATTTCACAAATCGATTATTCTTAACCAAAACAATAATTAACCTTTAATTACTTCAATTAATTAATTAACTATAATTAATTACATTAATCCTTAATTAATTACATTAATTAATTACTTTTAATCATTGATCAATAGATCTTAACTAATCAACCTTAATTACATCATCAATTATAAATTAGTGATCCTAAATTACATTTTAATTACTTATTTTGTTTAAAATTAATTACATTAAGTAATTAACCCATAGTTATTAATCACTCCAGATTAATCTCAGTAATTAACTATCTTTAATTACTTCATTAAAATAAATAAATTATTCCTCAATTAAATTCTTAGTCAATCCCTTGATTAATTACAAAGTAATTTACTCCAAATTACTTCCATTCTTGAATCATCTTCAATTAATTACATTCAGTAATTACTAATTAATTACTTCACTAAGTAATTCCACTCCATTAATTACATTAAGTAATTATCATTAATCATTTAGTGTTTAAAATTAATTGAACTTAGTTAATCAATTTAAACAATCGCATTAAACTAAATTAATCACATTGAGTAATTAATTCCTTAATTACTTTCATAAAGTTATTACACTTAAACAATTCACAAATGATTATCATTAAATTAATTAATCTAATTAAGTATTAAAATTAATAACATTAATTAATTATTAAATAATCTCAAGTTAATGACCTTTATTAACCATTCTTTAATTACTTCATTAAGTACTTAACTTAGGTTAACCATTATTAATTACAAATTAATTTATCTTTAATTATTAATTAAACTCTAATTATTTAATTAATTAAGTGTTAACCGTAACTTAATTAATCCTTAATTATCTAATTAGTTAACCTTGATTATAACTTAATTGCTTAATTAATAAATCTTTAATCATCAATTAGTAATCATTAATTATCTAATTAATGATCTTAATTACAATTTGATTAACCCTTAATCAATTATTTATTAAATTCCTAATCAATTAATTAAATAAATTAACTAATTATTCCTTAATTACTCCATTAATTTAATAAATTTCAAAACATTAAATCTTAATTAAATTTTAAGATAAAACATTTCTTAATTATGTTTAAATTGTCGTTAACAAATTTATTTGAAAACAAATTACTTTTGAACTTACTTTAAAATTTCATTTCAAATACAAGATTTAAAATGAATATAATTTAAACTTAAACAAAGTTTTAAACAATTTAAAAATCTTTTAAAATTACCTGGCAAACAATTGCTTGTCTTATAAAAGAAATTCATAAGGGTTTAAACTAAGTTCATTTTTAATTTCAATAATTTAAATATACATTTTAACATACAAATTTGTTTAAATCTTTCAAATTTTAAACCTCTTTAAAATTTCAAAAAAACTGAGGTTCATTTTTAAATCTTTGATTTCCAGATTTAAACTTCACTTTAAAAACTTGCTCATATTTTAAAAAAACTTCAGTTTTAAAATTTCAAACTACTAACTATTTTACAGTAGTTAATAATTCAAGTTTTAAAACTTTATTACTTTTTTATTATTATTTAAAACTGAGATTTTAAATTTAAACTTGGATTCTAAAATTTCAAATTTGGATTTAAGACTAGGTTTAAACTTTTCCTTACATTTAAAAGCTTCAGTTTTTAAAATTTTTAAAAACAACAGTACAGGTTTTTGCCAAAACCTGTGACTTCTTTAAACCCGAGACACCCACACAAAACTTCGAGTCCAATGCTCAAACTCCCTGAGCAAACCATCCTACTGCTTCGAGCAACTCAGAGATTTACTGGAGTACCAAAACTATAGCCAAACCAATATCACCAGTGTGATTTCTTCATAGTTCATACGCACGGTGGCTTCGGCCACCACTGATCATCAAAGATGATCGCAACTCATCAGAAATCGACCCAGCTACCCACCACAATCATCAATTTGTGTCCATCACCCAAAAATCAAATTCGAGCACAAATTCTAAAACCTGGAACAGTTGAAACATCACCAACCCCAAACCTGAAAATTCATCGCCGTTCATTCTTTGATCACCAGAAGTACTAAATTTCCAGCCCTGACCTTGCATAAGTCCAAGCTTCCATTACCCAAAATTCTGAAGCACTCGATCAATCAACGCAAGCTACGGTGATCAAAATTCAGCACACAGCTAAAACTAGGGCTCCAAAGGAAATTTCACTACCGCAACTTCTCTGATGAATTTCAACACCAACTAGAATTTTTCCTAGCATCTCCTAACACCCCTCCATCACCTGGAAGAACCCCGAGCCCTCAAGATACAAAGATCACCAGAAAACCAAATATTCCCCTTCCTAGCCAAAACTCAAACTGCACCCTCATCCTATTTCTAAAAGTCATGATTCTTGATTTAAAAATCATGTTTTAATTAATGCTTTCGATTTATAATACTGAATTAATAATTTATACAATATGAATTTTGATTATATCAACATGCATTGATGTTTTATATGTTTTCAGAGACCATCAAGTTTTAATTTGACTTGATCAAAATTTTTAACAATAATCTAAGTTAAACAAACAACATTTGTTTAAAAATCAGACCCTAACAACAACTAAATTAAATGGTCAGGGATATAAATTTAAAAAAATTGAAACTGGAAACAAACAGAGCACACATCTTATATACACAGCATGCATACACATAAAAATATTCTCATCAGATTTTTAATTATAAACACAAGCAATACTCATTCATTTCAGTATACTAGAATGCAACAAATTTTTTACTTTTAAATTTTAAAAAGTTACTCACTTATTTTTGAAAATGACAGATCTTCCCAGATTTTGAAAAAGCTTTGAATTTTGCTGAAGACCTTGCATGCAGAAACTAAATTCCAGATCTAAGAAAATGCATATGCTTTTTGTCTGATTTAAAAAACTGCTGCATGCTTCCAGATTGCAGAGAAAAATGATGCAGGCTGGATCCCTTTTGAAAATGATTTGCAGTCTTGATTTTCAGGTAAATGATTTGAAGATGTGCAGATGCTTTTTGTTATGAGGAGTTAAATTTTCATGAGAACAGGTTTTAGAATTTACAAGGAAGTGATTTTGGTTTAAAGAGTAGTTTCAGGGAAATGATTTCAGGGATTTTGATTTTGATATGAAGATGTTTACTGATTTTTGATTTGCAGGAAAGTGATTTCTGCTTGATCTTGAATCTGAAAATGGTTTTCATGTTTTTCAGATTTGTGTATAGTTCAAGCTTTTAAATTTCTTAACTTTGATTTTGAATAAGAAAAAGAAATTGAAGAGAAGAGGCCTTTTTATAAGATAAAGGCATGATTTAATAAAAATAAAAGAAAATACAAATTTAAAAATGACACTTGTATAAATTTCAACATTTGTCAATTTAGGGTGTTTATCTTATAACATTTGTTATATGTTGCTTTAAGAAATCAACACATGTCCTTTTTAAAGTAATTTGTATATTAATTTAAATGTTAATATATAAATTATGCCAAATAAATTAGTTAATTAGTATTTTACATGTATATAATTTTTTAAAAGAAATAAAAACAAATTAGACTTTGGATTGTAAAACTTTATATTCAAATTCAAGTCAAATTCTAAAATCTAATATTTTAAAACCAAGCTATATATATAAATTAAATTTGAAATAACGATGCTATTTTTATTCAAAATCTATTTGTAAAAACATTACATTATTAATATTGTTATTTTTAGAAATGACTCATTATCATATTAAAATAATTATAAAAGAAATTATTTCTTTATTAATAAATTACTAATTTTATTAAGCTATATTTTAAAAGAAAAGAAAACAACTCTTTTTATTAATTAATTTAAATTTAAAACTTAAGCCAAAAATCATTTTAAACATTTAAACATCTTCCTTAACAATTTAAAAATCATGTATTTATTTATTAAATGGCTTTGAAAACTTAATATTAATTTAAATCAAAATTCCCAAATTATTAATATATATATTAGAATTTTAAATCAAAATTCATTTATTAAATTTAAACCAAGATTATTTATTTAATAACTTTGAAAAGCTTTATATATTAAATAAAAACAAATTCTCAAATTACTAAAAATGTTAGAATTAGAAAATATGCTTTATTTATTAAATTTAAAACAAAGCTAATCCATTTACAATATAAACTATATATTTGTATTATAAATAGAAACCAATTTATTATCTTTAAAAGATAAAATCTACCAATTAAATATTTATTACAGGAGATTTATCAAATCAATTTGAATTATTATTAACAAAATTATCAATATCAGTTTAATTTTTAATATAGATTATTAAATTGATATTTTCAAAAATTCAGGGATATTACAAATCCGATGCATTGCGATTTACGGTCGGCCAATAGTATCCAACCGGAGCACTTTCTTGGCAAGAGCTTGACCCTCGGTGTGCTCGCACATTCTCGTTCATGTACATCATGCAATACTCGTTTGATTTCGTCGTGGGCGATACACCAGAGTAAAGGAACAGAGTATCCTCTTCTATACATGACTCCATTCTGAATGGTGAACCGCGAAGCCTTTCGAAGAACTTGTCATTTTTCATTCCTGCACTTTGGCAGGGTCCCATGCTCAAGATAATTTATGAATGGATTCAACCATTATTCCTTATCGAGAATGACTTCAAATACCCAGTTTGTCTCCACCTAATCAATGCTCAGGGAAGGTAATGTCTCTACGGGAATGAGTCTCATTTGCTGTGCCTCACCGATACTGGCTAACTTTGCCAAGGAGTCAGCTTTCTGATTGTGTTCTTGGGGTATACAATAGATGGCATAATCCATTCTGTAGTCTATTCAAAATTATGTTTCCCTTTTCTGATCAGATCAAAGAAGGGAATGCATTTGTCTATGGATTTTTAAATGAACTTGCTCAGTGCTGCTACTTTTCCATTGAGGCTCTGAACTTGCTTTATAGTCCCTGGAGTCTCAAGATTTCTGAATTCCTAGACCTTCTCGGGATTAGCTTCAATTCTCCAAGCATTAACGATGAATCCAAGGAATTTTCCAAACAAGACCCCAAAGTGGCACTTCAATAGGTTGAGTTTCATTCTGTATTCTCAAAGGATGTTGAACATCATTTCTAGGTCTTTGATATGATTGGTGGAGAATCGCGACTTTACAAGCATGTCATCCACATATACCTCCATGATTTTTCCGATCTTGTTAGCGAACATTCAATTAACTGGCCGCTAGTAGGTTATTCCGATGTTCTTGAGTCCAAATGGCATGACTTTATTGTAGTAAAGTCCCAGATCAGTGATGAAGTTGGTATGCTCGTGATGGGACAAGTGCATGGGTATCTAATTGTAGCCAGAATACGCATCCATGAAGGATAAGAGTTCATGTCCAACCGTTGAATCCACAAGCTGATCGATTTGGGGAAGTGGAAAACTGTGTTTAGGGAAAGCTTTATTCAAGTCTGAGTAGTCGATGCATGTTCTCTATTTCCCATTGGGTTTCCTGACAAGTACAGGACCAGACACTCATTCTGGGTATAACGCATCTTAGATAAACCCGTTCGATTTAAGTTCATCTACCTCTTCCATAAGGGCGGTAGATCTCTTTGGATCCATACCATGCCTTTTTTGCTTGACCAGGACATGTCGCGGGTCAATATTCAATGTGTGGCTCGTGATGTCCGGGGAGATCCCACATATGTCACAATGCATCCAGGTAAACACGTCGAGATTTTCTCAGAGAAATTCAACCAATTCCTCATTCATCCGTTGGCTTAGCCGAGATCCGATCTTTGTCGTTTTAGAATCGTCATTATCATCGATCGGAACATCGATCGTCAGCTCTGCCTAGAAAGCCTGACTATTTTTAACTCCATCTTCATTTTCAGTGTCTCTCGGGTCAAGATTCCTTGGGAATTGATTGGGGAGTCCGGGCCTTGGCCCAGGCGTTAACTATCAATTCTCCGCAAAGAGGATGAAGAGAGATTCCTCTACGCTATTTTCTGTTGTTTAGCCGGAGCCTCGTCTTCCAAATTACTACAACAATCGAAGCTAGCATGCCTAATAGAGCTTGCATACAACTCCATTCCCCTCCAGCTCCAATCTGCTGGATGAGAACCACCACTGACAGTATTAACCACCAACCTCCCGCCGATACAAGTGGGTTCCTCCGATCTAGCCTGATTTGGTATTTGATTTTGATTTGATGGGCATGCACCTCTAGACAACGGCGCCCGAACAAACTGCTCCAACTTTCTTTCTTGGATCAACTTCTCGATAATATCTTGTAAATGACGACACTTGTTCGTGTTGTGGCCATAACTATCGTGAAATCTACAAAACTTCCCCGTTTGAATCTGTTTTTCTGACGATTGCTCTGGGCAGGTTTCTTATTATTGTAGGTCTGCAAGTACACATTGTCCAGAGATGTATTTGAAGGGGTATAAGTGTCAAACATGGGAGCTCTACGTCTCGGCCCGCGATTCTGATCCCGTTTCCTGCCCTGATTTCCATTGCCTTTCTGTTGATTCTATTTATTCTGTATGTTTAACTGCACCTTTCCGGAACTCACCCCGGTTTGTTTAACAACGATGTTGCTTCGGATTCCTTCCACACTAGTCCTTGCATCATCCTTTTTCCTAAACTATTTTGCATCCTCCCTTCTCAAGAATAGAGCTGCCTTGAAATGGAAACGGTCCAATGACGTAGGGGGTTTTCTGGCCAACTAGTTGCTAAATTCAGAATCGGGATCTATTGATTAGTCAATGCCATCAGAATTGAGTTGTCATTAGGATTAGTAATCTCACATATGCAACATGAAACCTCTCCAAACAACGTCTGAGTGTCTCTCCAGGAGCTTGAGTGACGCTGGACAAGGTATTAACATCTTTCGGCCTCGTGACATGCATGCAGAACTATTCAACAAACTTCGTTGCTAACTTGTCGAAACATACGATAGATCGGGTTGGTAGATGAGTAACCTACATAGTCGCTATGCCCCTTAGGGAGATCGGGAAACTTCAGCATTTGACCTCATCATCAACCCGTGCAGCATTCATTAGCCATTCATACTTTAAAATGTGTTGGTCAGGGTCAAAGCTCCCTTTATAAAACGTAGAGTTGGCAATCTCAATCGCCAAGGCGATTCAACGTAGATGATATCATCGGTGAAAGGAGCATGACTCCAGGAGATTCCCCATTCATCATTAATGAGGCCCTGACTTTCTCGGATCATTATCGGAATGTCCGGCATCCAGGCATTCTGGGCATGCTGAGCCAAAGTGTGGTCGGGTTCCATAATGCGAGGATGGGCCGGTCGCGATCGACGGTCTATATCTCGCCTCCTTGGTTCTAGGTCTTCAGGAACATATGGCTCTGGAGTATACTCATGTTGGCGATGGTTCGAATCTATTCGGTTTTGGGCATCAGCTCTCAACTCAGTAGCAGCGGTGGCAACGCGTTTGTTAGTAGTATGATAAAGAACGGAACCTCCTCGTGAGGAGGGTCCGGTCTGATGGCTGGTTGACGGGGCAGCTCTCGATTGCCCAAGACCCAATGTGCGTTGATGTCCAGTAGCCTGTGTATAGCTTTCATCTAGCCATGGGAGCGTGGATCTGTGATTGTAATCAAAAGAGGCTGAACTTTCAGTAGATGAATAGGAAGCCTGATCCCTTTTGGATCTCCTTCGTCTTTCATGGTTCAATTGATTGGTCAACTTCACATTGGCACGTAGTTGCTGAGTAAGCTGCTGATGGCTTAGAGTCAGCTCTTGAATAAGCAGTTAGAACTCTTCCTTGGTAATAGGGCCTTGCGGATCTGAAGGTCCGGCAGCATTCTGGTCAGTAGGAGGAAGTTGTGTAGGGTTTTATCTATCCCATCCTTCCAGGTCTGCAATTATTGAAGTAGTCTTGGTGTTGACCATGGTTGATATCGAAGTTCTCTCTTAGACATGGTAAAAATCTGAATAGGATGGAAGAACTTCTAGGCTTGTAATCTAGATCTCCTCCTTACATTCTTGTAATCTGATATCGGCAGTAGATCCAATGAGCGGGAGAAAATCTAGGTTTTCTCGCTGAAAGCACCAAAACGTTTGTACCAAACTTGGGCACAACACTTTTCGGATGTGTTTGAAGAGATAAAATGAAAAAAATAAATGTAAAATGAAGTAGATCTAACAAATGCACCAATCAACAAATAAGAAAATGCGCAGAAACACATGAATTTAGAGTGGTTCGGTGGATTAACTACGTCTGCTATAAAATGATTGGTGTTTATTGAATTTCACTTACTGATTACAAGAAGTTGCAACAGTATAACAATAGTCTAGAAGTGATTCCGGCAGAATGTCAGCGTAGAAAAGCCAAAATACCATTTTCTATAGGTGCAAGGTCACTATTTATAGGCATAAGCAGCAAATATCTTGTCCAGGTCTCGGAAGACTTCTTCTCTCATGTGGGCGGGCCCACATGATCGAGTTCAAGTGATTTCGACCCGATCTGGGAGCGATACGAATTGAGTTTGTAAAGATCCATAAATGGTCCTTTGGGGCTGAAATTTGTCAGGTATATTCTTGAGGTTGTATGCAAGCACCTGTGAAAATTTAGTGGCATTTGGACATGTAGATATTGAGATATGATCGATGCAAGTTTGGATTTTCAATGTGCTGTCGAACTTCGCATCAATAAATTCGTATCAATGAAATGCACGTGATGGCTAATGACATGGCGCTATCATTTAAGAACGGTCCGCTTTTCATGCCGAGTGACCAAATCTTCCATCTTCACATGTCTCCTTCGTATCGCTCTCATTCTAGAGCTTCATACCCATGTCGTTCGTTTCCATTAATATGGCTTTATTCGTATCCATTAATTGCTACGTTGGTTGTATCGATATTTGAGATCATTTTGTATCGATAGCCTCTACCCCAATTCGTATCGATATAGACTTCGTATCGATACCTTTTAGGTGTTGCCTCATATCGCTTGTGGGTGGTGATCGATACGAGTCGTGCATTAGTGGAAGCGATATGAAATGTCACTAGGTAATGGATACAAACCGGAATTGATGTGATGGATACGAAGTGGAGCCTCTTCCATGGATCGAACCAATGCTCTCTTGATGAATACGAACCAGATGTGTTTCATTTGAAACTTTATGGATACGAATTTGCCTAGATACGAACGAGGTTTCCTAGATGGATTCGAATGGAATCGATATGAAGGAGGTGGTCTGATAGATATGGAACCGATGGCTTTTCTCTTGATTTTAATTGATCCATATCTTGAGCATACGAACTCCGATTGACTTCAAATTTGGAAGGTTGGCTTTCATGGCTTTTCTTGTTGTACCAAGTGGATTGTAACTCGATCCGAACTCGGATAGAATTCATTAGTATCCATAGCGAACGCGTGTATAACCGGTCTTTGGGATAGACTGTCTTTGGTTTCCAGTTAAGTTCTTGGTGCCACGGCCTTGCCAAAAAGCGGGATAACAAATACCAAGGTGTATTTAAGATTTGGATAAGAATGTAGAACCAAGATGAGAAGATAGTATAGCTGAGAAGTAAGAATGTTCCATCAAATAAAGTTCAATAGTCAAGTAACCCGAGGGATAGTATATGGAAGATCGAAAAACTAATCCAATGGAAATAACCTAATTATTTTTGACTTGTTAGGTGTGTATATGTATGTGTGTTGATTTATCAAGTCATATGTGATTGATTTTGATTCATTGTTGTATGTATAGATATATAAATAGCTGAACGATATAGTAGACTAAGTTATAGCATTCTTCGATAAATTACGAGGATGTAATTTCTTTAAGGAGGAGAGTCTGTAACATCCCGCTATTTGATTAATTATAATAAATTTATTTTCGAATATTAAATGAGAATTTTGATAAATAAATATATTTTTGGAATTTAAATCAAACAAATTTGAATTTCAAATAGATTTAAGTTATGGAAAACTATTTTAAAAGGTTCAAATAATTAATAAAAGGTATTCGAAAATACTTTTGGGAGTTTTATTAAATTTAATTCAATAAAAATGATTTTGGTATTTATTTGAAAAATAATGGTTTAAATTCAAATTCAAATTTGAATTATATTTTAAGGATCCAAAAGTTATTTGGAAATTTATTTTAACAAAATAAATAATATTTGTGAAAGTTTGGAATTATTTTAAAGATAAAACATTTATTTTATAATTATTGAAAATTTAAAGGTAATATTTTAATAAAAGAGAGTTCATTATATAAATAAAACAAAATTTGATAAAACACCTCGAGTGATTTTTTTTATAGGAAATGAGTGATCTTTCCAAGGAGGAGAGTACTCATAAAATTTTACTTTACACTAAAAAGGGAGCTGCCAACAAGTCTGGTAGGTAATTAAAAATCCATGTACAATGCAAAATAGGAGAAAAACCCAACTAAACCTAGGAAAAGTTCTATGACACAATATCAAGACCAAACCCAAAACCAAATAAAAGAAAATGAAGCACTTCCACACCAATCAAGCAAAACAATTCATCAAATGAAAGATATAAGATATAACAACGATCCCGTATAAATCTAAACATGATGCGAAGAAAAGGAATTAACAAAGTGATAGCCAAACAATCTAGCAGTCAGGGCAAGGCCGGCCAACAGCGCCTATCCCACAATAAACATCCACAAGTAGACAGAATGAGCTGTCAGGTCCACAACTTCCACTAAAACTGAAAACTCAACAAAACATGAGCATAGAACATATAACTATATATATATATATCTATTAAAATATATACATGTATATGTGAGAGGACTAAAAATAATAATGCTAGTTATAACAAATTTAATTATCAATCGGGAGCAATCTATTCGAAAGGTTGTTTTCGTTCTAAATTTCTTCTATGTCATCACTTATGGCCACTATATTCCCTTATTGAAGCCTAAATATACTTCCAGATATCTATTGACTTTTTACCCTTTTAAGAAAATCCTTGAAGTAGACCTTATTGGCCAACTTATAGCTAAGATAGCTACCCGATTAAACATCACAATTGCATAAATTAGGTTATTAAAAGTGTTAACATTATTAAATATTCTTTGGTTCCTTTCAAACTGTATATATCAACAAGTAATAGTAAAGACAATATCGTATAAAAGACTATAATCTTTACCCCATTGGAATATGAGGTTATTCCAGTAGTTGTTAGAGCTGCGGTTGGTGCTGGTCAAGGTTAAGTCAAACATGATAAAAGAGTTAATAAGTACTAAATTGGTTAAGGGATAGCTGAAGTAAAGGTGTATTATGTTTTCTAGTTCTAAATTGCAAAGTGCACTTTTTTTAAACTATGAGCATATTATTTTTCTTTAAGAATTCCATTGTGGTTAATTTGTTATAAAGGATTGACCAAGGTTTAAAGTGTCGATTTCGGTCTTTTGTGCTTTTAGGAATTTCATCCATTTGAAATATTTCAATCTCATTCTTGGTTCCATGTCTGATTACTTATTTTTCATGTAGCTTCACAAATACATTTTAATTTATTAAAACAAAATGCATGTTTTATCTTTAATTATAAAATAAGTAATAAACGAATAATATTAATTAGTTGCCACCGATAAGTATTTATTCATTATTGTTTTAAACTTGTTTTAGTTAACACATTTTCTAAATTTTTTGGTTTCCAAAGTTAAATTTTCAAAATGTGAATATTCATATTTTAAAACTCAATTTAGTTCCATTTTTTAGTTATCCAATAAAATTTAAAGTATGCTAGTTTAAACCAGACTTCCATTTCGATTCAGTCTTGTTTTGGTCCTTGCTATAATTGAAATGAAATGATGGGAATCTCGGTGTTTCGATCGTAGCCTCAAACCTTGAATTATACAGAAAACAATCTCTCTAGATTTAATCTAATAAGCAAAGTGATATCTCAAAGCTTTGGGTTAAATTAGTAGATATGCTACAAATCTCAAGGCCATTATGTCTAGCTCGATGTTCTTCATATTGATCTATTAATCCTTGGTGTATCCGTTGGCATGAATCCATATTCCATGGCATTGTTAATTCCTTAGTTATTGATTTTAAAAACAAAAAACATATAAACATAGATATTAATGTATTGCCAAGTTGAATAGTATATATTGTAGAATATTACACAGGTACAGAATGATCAAGTTTGAAAACTGATTGGTATAAAGACTAAAATTCAAAGATTCAGAGATGATCGAGACTTATGAGTTTCAAGACAAAAAATTGAAGAGATCGAGACTTTAGTGTATAGTTATGAGTCATTAGAATAAATTGTTAAAGTCCCTAACAAAAGGTTATGAACTTTATCATAAATTTTTTATCTTTAATATTTTATCAAAATAAATTATTTACAAATTCAAAATATATTTTTACAAATATTTTATAAAAGTATTTATGTGTTCAAAGTATTTAAAAACTATGTCTAAATTATTTACAAAAATACAAAAGTTTGAAAAAAATATAAAAGAAAAATCATTTTTTTCAAAATTTGCATGGGTATGTTGACATACCCCTCTTAAATATGTCAACATAGTGACCGTTGATCTGTTTTTTAAAATTTGAAAAGAGGTGTCTTTTGAATACACTTCATCATGAATGGATGCATTTATTCATTCACTATATAAAGAGGAGTGCAAAAAAAATTTCTAACTAAATTTTTTTACTTTCTTCTTATTCCTTACTCCATTGAAATATTTCTTGAAAACTACTTACTACATTCTTCAATACACATACAATTCATACACTACTAGATTGGTTCTTTATAAATTATTTACTATTTTGAAAGCATTCTCTCTACAAACTCACAGATCAAACCGCTATCAGAAGGGCTATAATATATCTTGTATCACAAGTACAACTGTTTGTGCTTGGAAATCAACAACTCTACTCTTATTTATTTGGATGTGTTTGTTGCCCGATCAAATCAAGTGCGTGTGTTTTGTACCCCATCTAAATCTAGTAGGTGATCTTGTTGCTCGGAAAATCAAGAGAGTTTACCCCAGACTCATGAGACATGATGATGTATCTCGTAGCCTTGAAATCGATACTGTATTCTGGTTTGCTTGTTACCTGGTTAAAGTAAGCATTTGAAAAGAAATCTATACAGTATTGTACGAGTCTGGATGTAAGATTGGTTAATCCGAACTAGTATAAAATTCTCGTTGTCATCTCTCTCAGTATACTTTTTATTACTACTTTTATATATATTTTTGATTTCATCTATGCCTGCTAGATTAGTATAGATGCATGTTGATAATTTATGATTTGATTTAATCTTGGAACAAAGTTAAAATGATTTATAAAAATTATAAAACAATGTTCATCCCTCCTCCTCTAGTGTTAAAGTAGCGTTAAGATCTGTTACGGCGTAACCTACATTATGGTATCAGAGCATTTAGTTTTCAAAAATTTGTAATTTTTTTTTTGAAAAGTTACGGCTAGTAAAGCTAGTAGTTCACTTTTTAACACTTTTATAGAAGGAAAATCAACTATTGGACTCTCCACTATTTAATGGTAGTAATTACCCTTATTGATCGTGTATAATGAAGATTTATTTATAATCTAATGGTTTAGATATTTGTAATATTACATGGAGTGAATACACTGAACCCCAAACTGAATACTCAATATGGACACTAGACCAAAAGACACAAGCACTAAATAATTTTAAGGCCATAAATTTATTTTGTTCATTAGATAAAAATGAATTTAATAGTCTCTATTTGTAAGTCTGCATATGAAACCTGGATAATACTGCAAGCTACACATGAGAACAAGAGTAAAGTAAAACAAATAAAAATTTTCATTCTAACTAATCAGTTTTAATTATTTAAAATGAAACAAAATTTGTCTATTGCTGATACGTATTATGGATTTCAAGATATAGTCCATTTTTTAATATCACTAGGTAAAATAATTTCTGAAGATGATCAAATTAGAAAAATATTAACTCTCTTCGAAGTGGGATCAAATACTTAAAAAAATTGTTTTTTATAACCTCATTTGATAACACTTTATTCTATAATGTTATTATTTGTTTTTGTTTGTTTTATTTAGACTAGGACGGGCATGGTAACACTTCGACAATAAGGCTCCTCCAAGTATTTTCATGGTCGCTATTTCCTCGATTATTTCTCTTTCCCTCTTCTATTTCGCTCCTTTATTTCATTCTCTCAAACTAGAAAAGATGTTAATTCTCTCTCGTCTACAAATCCGTAAGTGATTGCTTCAGATCCATATTCATAAAACCTAAGTATCAGATCCAAAATGCACTCTATCTGCGAGCAAATTTGCACAGAGTTCCCTTCTGAGATATGAAGGTGCGCGAGGGCTCATGAATCATACTGCTCCTCTATCATCACCACCGTCACCGCTTAAAACACCATGGGGTTTAGGAATTTATTTATTTTTTTATGGAAATTAAGGGTTTTTGGTAGTGATTTTGTTAGGTTAAATTCAACACTCTTTTTTTGGTGGTAATTAGACCTTTGTTTGTGGAAAACAATATGTAACAACCCACATATTTATCAATTTTATATTTAAATATTTTATTTAAATACTTCATCGTTCGTCGGATTTTAGTCCGGAAAGCTACTTTTTGCAAATAGTCGAATTGGGACTCGAGACCCCTTCCATTGAGTTCAAAATGCCGTTTGCAACCTTTTTTAGTATAAGCTTCGATATGTTTGGAGTAAGTTGATTTTTGCTACTTTTTCTATAGGGCTTTGGGTTTGGGTTTGGGTTCAGCCCATTTGCCCAATTCTGGTTATATCAACCCAACCCCTCTCCACTTCTCTTCATTCATTCCTTATTTCCTAACTCTCTCAAGCTCAAGAGAATAATAGGGGAAAAGATTGGAAATTAGAATTCCAAGCCCTAGTTCATTTGCAAAATCCAAGCTCTAGCTCCAAATTCTAAGAGAAGCCATTAGTAAGCATCTCTTTCTTCTTCTCAAACTCATTCTCCTTTCAATTTCAGAATTTCCTAAACCTAACTTAGGAAATATTTTACTTGTAAGCTTAGATTGAAGCTTCTTGGGTTGGAATTGAAGAGTGTTTGTCCTTGCCTTGCTCTATAGTTTCTTCTTACTTGTTCTTTGGTTTTAAAGGTGATATTTTTATCTCACATTTTTGTCTATAACTATCTTTGATTGTTAGGTATGAATTCCTATCACTTATTCATGTGCATTTGATTTTGATTCGGATTGGTTTTGTGAATATTCCAATTTTTAGTGTTTTGGGTTCAAATCTTTAAAGATCCTAACTTTGATGTTTGAACTTGTTTTTGGTGATGCATCGAGGAGCCAGTAGGACCGGGTAGCCGATGGGCGTAATCCCCTAGCGTCCGTGCTCGATCGGTTGCAAATTGAGTGAGAGTTTACACTTCTATTAAATAGGGTAGGAATTGCCAAAATTTGCAGTTCGGCCGACCGAACACCCTATGTCGGTCGACCGAAGCTGTAGCCGAGACTTTTTGGCCTATTTTCGGTCGACCGACTCAGGAAGTTCGGTCAACCAACCTGCTCCTATTCTCCTATTTCCCTATTTTGCCTATTTGTGCTCGTTTGCTTTGCTTTTCCAATCTTTAATCGATTCTTCTTCTTCGATTAGTTGTTATCACCTTTGTCGACTTTGATAACTTCTATTTTTGGAATTTTTGGGTATCTCCACTTTGATGGATTCGGTATCGATTTCTTTGGATTCTATTCACGTCTTCGAATGTGAGTTTTAGTGATTGATTGTTCCTATAATCATTTTTGTGATTTGTCACTTCAAAATATAAAGGTTTTCAATACTAGTAGTAAATATCAAAATTCTTTCATCAAACGATTTCAACACTATTTTATTAAAAGCTCATTTCTTAAACCGTTTTCCAATCTACTAGCATATACAAACCTTTACCTCATTCGTATGAGAAATCTAATTAAACGGCTTAGTAAAACAAGTGGTATGAAACGCTTGCGTTTACTTCGTCGGTTAATTCTTAGACTTGTTCGATTGAACCTCTTTTGACAACTTTCGAGTGGAAATCTACAATTTGTTCGTAAATATTTAAGTTAAGCTTGTGGTTATGGGACATGAAGCTAAGCTCGTATATTCCCTGGCTTAGTGTAATTTACACTTATTGACCAATGATGATCATTTTGTGATTTAGACTAGCAATGTGCGATGTCTCTTTGTCCACGTCGAGGATGATACCTCGTTTGGAGGAGCTTCGGCTCGTGTGGAGGAGCTTCGGCTCGTTTGGAGGAGCTTCGGCTCGTTTGGAGGAGCTTCGGCTTGTTTTGCGATACACGTGTTAGTGAGTTTTCATGCTTCCGTTCTAGTGACAGGCCTCTTTCCCCTTTTTGTGATTTATGGATTTCTATTGATTGATTTCTAGAATTTGTGTTTCACCAATTTTCGTGATTTACATTGATAAGCTTTATCATTATTTGTGCATTGGTGAATTTGTGTGTCATTAACTTTTTGTGAATAAAAATATAGTGTATGACATTCCTTTTTATCTTTGAGAAGATTCTTGTGATATTGATTAATCTCTTGTTGATTTTCAATTGCATACTTATCATAGTATGGCTTTATGGTTATCTTACGTTTTTGTCATATCTCTTATTCTATATCATTTTATCTGATATCTATAGTTAGACTGATCCGTTTATTATTTTCTTATTAAATAATACTCGGGTCAGACCGAGATGTTACAGGTGCTTTTGCTTGACTCCTTATCGGACCATCATCTGATCTTTTGGCTAACTACTTAGATTAGTAGTTTTTTTGTATATTCATTCGAGATAGAGACTCCTTGATGTATACATATTCTTTTATCTAGCACTTGTATCTATCCTTTTGTGATATTGTGGATCTTGTTAGACCACTACTCTGATATACACTTTTATGTGTAATATTCATATCTATTTCCGCCTTTGTGATATGAATTATCTATGATTGATTTGTGTTATGTTTATTTCTGTATTTGTTTCCGAAGATATTATAGCCACTGTGTAGTAGCTTTGAGTTTGTATCGGCATGTCGAATTGCATCTTAAACTATCTGGCATATCGGTGCTCGCACAAAGCAATTACACGGATGGTCGCTCCTCAACAGCCTTATTCTCCACGCTAGTTGACGACATTACTCCGTAGTGTTCTTGGCTAGCGTGGGTATTGAGGTGGGGCGTCACAGAATATGGGTATGATGGTCACAAATTATGTCATCTGGTATAGTTCAAAGTTCAGTTGTGCACTTTCGTTCCCGTAATTTGTTGTTTAACCATGTTATGACATCAAAGATAGGTGTAAGATGATCAACAATCTAACATGATGAATTGGCCTACTTTGATATATGAGCTACCCTTTCAGGCAAATAATTAAAGTATATATAAAAGATAAATAATGAAAACATTATTAATTGACATATAAACATAAGTTGTTAATTGCACGTCAACGTGGCTGAGTGAAAACAATAATATTTGAAGCTAAAACTGATTGACTTATCTGTTTGGGAAAAGGGTGAAGATAGCAAGCTTCCAGAACAAGGGAACCTTATGACAATTGATCGAGATAATCTATAGAGCTCAGATTGAAGCTTATCGGATCAAAGCGACAAATTTCGAAAGCGAAAGGAGCCACTTTTGACCAAATCTGAAATTCAAAAGAAGCTTAGTACAATCGATCGAGATACTCCAAAGAACTTAAATCGAAGATTATCATATCAAAGCAGGAAACTTCGAAAGCAAAAGCAGTCACTTTTGACCACATTTGTACTCAGTTTATCCCTAAAGAAACCTCAATTAACTCTCGAATTAACGAGAATAGAAATAGCAGAGTGAAAGCTACTTCTTGGAAACCTCCTTGACTTAATCGATTAGTTCTCTAAATCCAGATCTGAGGGTTTCTTTGTTTGGGAAGACAAGAGATGTAATGTTTCGGCTAGGGTTTGTTAAGAGTTATTAGTTATGTTAAGTCGGGTAGGGTTATAATACCCTGTATCTTCATGGGCTTTAGGCCTTTATTATTTACTTAAAATGAAATATATATATATATATATATATATATATATATATATATATAAAAGAAAAAACTGACTGAATCCAGGCCATCCTTTGACTTTTCTCTCCCTCCATCTCTTTACACACACACCCTATATCTGATTTGTTATATATATACACGCGTATTGCTTTGTGCGTTGTGTTTATAATTCACCCTCACAAAATAACAAAGTCAGAATGTACTCAAAAGAAAACAAGATATGGGAAGAGCTCCCTGTTGTGACAAGGCAAATGTGAATAGAGGACTCTGGTCTCCAGATAAAGATATAAGCCTAAAGAATTAATTGAAAAATATGGAACCGGCGATAATTGGACATCTTTATCTCAAAAAGCTGGTATTTTTTCACGCATAAACTTCAGCACTATTGATATTTCCTTGATTCATCTATTTATTGATGTATGTACATATATACAATAGAATCCCGTATCCAAAATCCGAACAATGCATATGTTTGTGACGGGCTTATAAAAAGATTAGTATACCCAATGTGTAATGCATATATCTCTACACTATATTTTTGGATGATATGTAGGGTTTAAGAGTAAGAGTTGTAGGCAGAGGTGGCTCAATTATTTGAGGCTAAACTTTAAGCATCAGTAGTTTGAATTGTAACTCAAACTATCATATAAATATCTGTGTTCTAAATTAAATCTAGTTTACATAGAAACATTATAAGAATCTCACTCCTAAAAAAGTTACATTTTCTTTCCTATGAAAAATCTCATATGCTAGTTCGAGTAATTGTATTATTTTGAATAGTGGACTAAGGCCTTATAGTGCTAATCTGTTAAGTACATTGACAATATTACCTTGGTATATTTTAACTTGGAGGATCATAGAACGCATCCTCCATGTTTCAGTTGATGCACATCCATTTTTTTATAAGTCGATGCTTATAGTGCGGTAGAATTTTGCGTTTTGTTCATCAGTTATATGGATCAAATGGTGTTCAGTTTCTACTCTCCAGATCTTGGTTTTATTAATCAAGCTAATACAATACTTAAGCTACGTTAGTCTATGTTGTAAACAATGGTTGTCTTCGGCTGAGTCGTGGACTACGCCACTTTCTTGAAGACGTTTTCGGCGATCTTTTCGTTGGTGCAAGCAGTTCGTAACTATCACCGCCGCCTCTAGGATAAAACAGCCTCTCAAATATTTATGGTATCGATTCGTTGCAGCGACGAAGCGATTATGTTTGCACTTTAAAATTATTGCTCGAATTTTTTTCGGTTTTAAAAAAATGAAAACTGAGATGTTGTTCTTCTTTTCTTTCATTTATCTATCAGTTAAGAAGAAGGAGTACTGAAAAAAGAACGTTACTGGTTGGGGGGAACGTGGTCTAGAAAGACGGATCTGAGTAATACCGGGTCAAAATAATAAACGTTGTGTAACGTTCTTCAATACGGGCTTGAATAGACTTTACCGTTCCAACCCGGTTAAAAACGGTTAATAAATTTGTAGCAAAAATATAAGTGTTACACCACTACAAGCTCGAACCCGAGCCCGGCCCGGGTCGGGTCGGTCGGTCGACGCGCGCGCGTGGTGGTCAAGCATAATCTCCCTCCTCACAAAAGAGCATCATTGGGTGCCCAAAGGGCCCAACTTAGCCTCTAAGAATCAAGTATAAATACTTGATTATTGCATATAATCCTACAATGTGGGACTATTCACATATAGGAGCCAACTTCTACTTATTCAATTTTTTTAACAATCCACTTATTTCAAAAAATAATTTCCAACAATCCCCCAATTGAATTTAAAAAAAATATTTTTCGAGCAATTTCTGAAAACATAAGATTGTGCATAAACAAATGTGTCCTTCAACTTGAACCTTTGCATGGTGAATAAGATTCAGTTTTTACTAGAGTGACACGTAGTCTTGAACTCTATTCCTGACATTTGACCACACACAATCTTTCTAGAGTGCAATCAAATAAGCCCGTGCATTTATGATCATGCACGTCTATCCCAGTTTAGTGAATGCTCTAGGAGTTTTGCCCAAAACTCCATAGGAAACGGCCAAATTTCTACATTCACACAGGTGAGTCTATCAAGAGTACTCCTGAAGGTAGGTACCCACTCCAAATGGAGTATAGATCTCATTAAGAGTTTCTATTAACTCATCCTCTAATCACTTCAGGAATACATGCTTCTATATGGATGAAAAAATAGCATGTTCAACTCATATCACTTCACAACTTGTTCTTACCCATTGAACCTAGTTCTTGGGATCTCCAGTCATTAGGTTGGGTTACCATTGTGCGTGACTCAACAATCTAAGGGCAATAGTCCCATTTTTCTAGAAGTCGTAAGGACTTTCTCTCTGGCCAATCCTTTCGTCAAAGGATCTGCCAAATTCTCGTCACTGCGTAGTGATCCACTCTAACAGCTCCTGAAGAGAGTAGCTCTCTAACAGTGCTATGCTTACGACGTATCTGTTGTCTCTTACCGTTGTAATAATGGTTCTGAACTTTTGCAATAGCCGCAGTACTATCGCAGTGAATCAACACAGTTGGTAACGGTTTTTCCCATAAAGGAATCTCATCTAGCAGATTTCTTGAGTACTCTGCTTCCTCACTAGCTGTGGCTAGTGCTATCATCTCAGACTCCATAGTAGACTGAGCCAAAATAGTCTGTTTCTTGGATTTTCAAGAAACAGCTCCTCCAACAATGCTAAAGATATAGCCACTGCTTGCCTTTGAGTCATCAGATAAAGTATTCCAGTCTGCATCGATATAACCTTCAAGAACAGCTGGAAACTTTTCATAATGTAATCCAAGGTTCATGGTTCGTTTTAGGTATCTCATGACCCTCTCAATAGCATGCCAATGCTCTATACTAGGTCTACTAGTAAACCTGCATAATAATCCCACGACATAGGCAATGTCGGGTCTAGTACAATCAGTGGCATACCGAAGGCTGCCAATGATGCTCGCAGACTGTCTTACACCTTCACCAGTGTTCTTGAAAAGTTTTACACTAAGATCATATGGTGTACATGCAGGTTTATAGTCAAAGTAATTGTATTTCTTTAAGATCTTCTCAATATAATGAGATTGATCTAAAGAAAGTCCTTTTTCGGACTTAGTAATCTTAATACCAAGAATTACACTCGCTTCACCTAGATCTTTCATATCAAAATTGGCACTTAACAAAGATTTAACAGTGTTTATGGCATGAATATTTGATCCAAAAATAAGTAGATCATCTACATATAAACATATTATAGTGCAAATGTCATTTTCAGATTTATAATAAATACATTTGTCACTTTCATTAACTTTGAAACCGTTTGTGATTATTAAATTATCAAATTTTTCATGCCATTGCTTAGATGCTTGTTTTAAACCATATAATGATTTATCTAATTTGCAAACTTTATGTTCTTGACCAGGAATAACAAAGCCTTCAGGTTGGTCCATATAAATTTTCTCTTCTAATTCACCATTTAAAAGGGCAGTTTTAACATCCATTTGGTGTATAATTAAATTATAAATAGATGCTAATGAAATTAGTACTCGAATGGATGTGATTCTAGGTACAGGTGAAAAAGTATCAAAAAAGTCTATATTTTCTCTTTGCCTAAAACCTTTAGCTACCAAACGGGCTTTATATTTTTCAACTGTTCCATCAGGTTTTAATTTCTTTTTAAGTACCCATTTACAACCTATAGACTTACAACCATGTGGTAAATCTACTAAGTGTCAAGTCTTATTGGATTCCAAGGAATCCATCTCATCATTTATAGCCTCTTACCAAAAATTGGCATCTAAAGAAGATAAGGCTTCTTGGAGGTTTGTTGGATCCTCCTCTATAGTAAAAGTGCAAAAATCTGAGCCAAAATCTTTATCAACTCTTGCTCTTTTACTTCTTCTAGGTTCAGTTTCAGAAGAATCATTAAGTTCTGTTCTAATAGGCACGGTGTTATTTGACGTGCCCCCACTATTCCTCAATTTAAAAGGAAATTTACTTTCATAAAAATCAGCATCAATAGATTCTACTATATTATGTGTATTCAGGTCATAAAATCTATATGCTTTGTTATTAATAGCATAGCCAATAAATACACATTTGTATGTTCTACTTGCTAATTTTATTCTCTTAGGGTCGGATATACGAACATATGCCAAACATCCCCAAGTTCTAAAGTAAGATACATTCGGTTTATAATTTCTTAAAATTTCAAAAGGTGAAATCTTACTTTTTGATTTAGGGATTCTATTCAATACATAGCATATAGTCAATAAAATATCCCCCCACCGATGTTTTACTGCACCCGAATTTAACAAAATAGCTACAACTAATTCGGTAAAGGTCCTATTATTTCTTTCAGCTTTACCGTTCATTTCAGGTGAATAAGGTGCGGTTCTCTCATGAATTATACCATTCAATTTATAGAAATCAAGAAGTGAACTAGATTCATATTCTATTCCTCTATCACTACGAAGTCTCTTAATTTTCTTATTTGATTGATTCTCGATTTCAGTTTTAAATAATTTAAACATATCAAATGCATCACTTTTATTTCTCATAAGATATAAATAAGTGAAATCAGAGGTATCATCTATGAAATAAAATAACGGTGTCCATGTCTAGTCAAAGTACCATCTAGCTCACATATGTCAGAAAGAATCAAGTCTAAGGGTTTAAAAAATCTATCAACTGATTTATGGGGTTTCTTAGTGATTTTTGCTTGACTACATAATTCACATTTATCAAAATCAGTTTGTGACATTTTAGGAATCAAGTCTAATGTGAACATGTTATGAATTATACGCTTATTTACATGACATAATCTAGAGTGCCAAATATTAAAGTCACACAACATATAAGCAGAACTGGTTACTTTATTAGATTCAACATTAAGTTTAAACATACCCTCACAAGCATAACCCTTTCCTACAAACATCCCCTTATAAGTCAAAGTATACAAATCAGCCCCTATAACTTGAGTAAAGCCAGCCTTATTAAGGAGAAAACCAGAAACCAAATTCTTTCTCATCTCTGGAGTATGCATCACATCTTTCAAAAGAACTGTCTTTCCAGAGGTAAACTTTATTTCCACATTTCCAATGCCAGCAACTATAGTGGTGTGAGAATCTCCCAGTAGCACTTTCTGATCATCAGCAGCCGTGTATGTACTGAACATAGCACGATCATAGCAGACATGGCGGGATGCACCAGTATCTACCCACCAACCCTCTGATCCACTAAAAAGGTGAATCTCAGAAATCATAGCCTTAAAAGGCTCCTCGGGCAGGTTAGCCTGCAGTGCAGGGCCTGGTCTGTTCCTACACTTGCGTGCCATATGACCTGGTTTTCCACAGTTGTAACACAGAAACAACTGTCCAGAGTCATTCTTTTGGGTCGGTTTCTGCTGTCCTTTTTGGTTCCCTTGCGGGTTCCAATTCTGTTTGTTGCGGTTGCGGTTCTGATTCTTAAAGTTTTTCGGATTCGGTTTCAGAACTGCGGGCTTGGACTTTTTAGTGTTGTTGTTGGTAACAACAAGCACTTCCTCCTTCTGGTCCTGCTTACGAGCCTCCTCCTCAATACGGAGACTAGTGATCAAGCTCTCTAAGGAGAATTCCTTAGTCTTGTACCTAAGCACATTCTTAAAGTCTTTCCAACCTGGGGGCAATTTATCAATAACAATAGCAATCTGAAACTGTTCATCCAAACTCATACCTTCGGAGATGATCTCATGGGCAATTTTCTGTAGCTCATGAGATTGCATCTCTACTGACATGTCATCTGTCATCTGGTATTTTAGGTAGCGGCTGGATGCATATTTCTTCGCTCCAGCCTCTTCAGTGTCATACTTCTTTTGCAGTGCTTCCCAAATCTCTTTGACCGACTTGTCAGAGTTGTAGTAGTCATAGAGATCATCACTGAGGCCATTGAGTATGAAGTTCCGGCACATGTAGTCCTGCTCTGTCCAGTCCTGCACCTCCTTTGATTTTTCTGTCCATGCTCGCATCAGATCTGCGTCTGCTTCGTCTGGTATTTCCGGCAGCTATGGTTTGCCGGTTGTCAGCACAGCCACCACCTTCCTCATGGTCAGGAAGAATTCCATCTTTTGTTTCCAGCGTTTGAAATGGAGGCCCTTGAATCTGAAAGGCGCAGCAGAGACCATCGAGACTTGGAAGAGGGAAGCGGGAGCAGCGGCATCGAGATCAGTAGCAAAAGCCATTGTCGGTGGCGACGTCTTCAATTTGTTGTAAACTATGGTTATCTTCGGCTGAGTCGTGGACTACGTCACTTTCTTGAAGACATTTTCGGCGATCTGCTCGTTGGTGCAAGCAGTTCGTAACTATCACCGCCGCCTCTAGGATAAAACAGCCTCTCAAAGATTTATGGTATCGATTCGTTGCACCGACGAAGCGATTATGTTTGCACTTTAAAATTATTGCTCGATTTTTTTTCGGTTTTAAAAAAATGAAAACTGAGATGTTGTTCTTCTTTTCTTTCATCTCCCTATCAGTTAAGAAGAAGGAGTAGTGAAAAAAGAACGTTACTGGTTGGGGGGAACGTGGTCTAGAAAGACGGAACTGAGTAATACCGGGTCAAAATAATAAACATTGTGTAACGTTCTTCAATACGGGCTTGAATAGACTTTACCGTTCCAGCTCGGTCAAAACGGTTAATAAATTTGTAGCAAAAATATAAGTGTTACACCACTACAAGCCCGAACCCGAGCCCGACCCGGGTTAGGTCGGGTCGAGTCGGTCGGTCGACGCGCGCGCGTGGTGGTCAAGCATAATCTCCCTCCTCACAAAAGAGCATCATTGGGTGCCCAAAGGGCCCAACTTAGCCTCCAAGAATCAAGTATAAATACTTGATTCTTGCATATAATCCTACAATGTGGGACTATTCACATATAGGAGCCAACTTCCACTTATTCAATTTTTTAACAATTCACTTATTTCAAAAAGTAATTTCCAACGGTCTACTTTAACCTTAACCCACTGCATATACAGATTTGATAAGAGCGCATCTTGTCTCACTATCTGTTATGAAATTTTAGAAATTTCATAATTTTGTGCTATGATACATCACCCAAAACAAGAAAATTTTAAAAAGAAAGTTGAGAAGCCTTGTTACTGGTATAATAACAAGTTTATATGTTTGATATCTGGACTTAATAGGACACAAACCAAGACCTAGCAAGCCTTCAGAAAAAGAAAGAGGGGAAAAAAGTTAGTACACTTAACAGTTGGATTGCACGTTCATTTAGTAATGTTATCAATTGAATGAGTGTACAAAGTTGATGGTGTTTATATGCATTTGGCTAACCTAATGCATGCACCAAGTAAATTTTGAGGAACGTGAGAGTTTCAATGCTAGTGGAGTAGACATAAAATGATTTTTATTTTTATTTTGGAGGAAAAAAATAAGGGCTCTTCGCAATATATGGCTGCTGTCAAATTATAAAAATCTTCCATCATTCTCTTTAGGATGTAAAAAACAACAAACTATGAGAGCCTTGTAAAAATATCACTTTATATGTGAAACAGTTTATGCAGTAGTCTTCGTTCATAGAATACACATTGATTTTCGTCACTCTATATTTCAAAAGGAAAAGAAAAAAAACATTTTTACATAATTGGCGATGATTGTAGGTACATCAGTAACAATATTCAAAAGTACTCAAATTTACAGAGCTCCAAAATTTAGAACCAAATTAACAATACCTAAGATACTACATGTTGCTTTTTATACCGTCAGTATTTGTTTTCAACCAAATTGGTCACAAACATATTGCTTTCAACTACATATTGCTATGCACCAAGGGTTTTGGGCCGTGTGTGTGTATATATATATATAGCAACCTTCCATCCCTTCATCCTTACTTATCTCATTTTCTCATCATTTACCTTCGCACTGAACCCTCACTTTTAATTCATGAAACCCAACTTTCCAACCTCGAGCCTTAAATCCAACTACGATCCAACCTGACGCATAATTTGCTTCTTTTCCCCTTCCAATTCGAACATCCCCAAATACCTGCCCCATCTTAACTCAAACATTCACATAGGTAAGTTTTTGAACTATAACTTTCGATTATACGATGAGGTACTGGATTTCATGCTATTAGTGGTTGCGATGGCGTTCGAGGCTATGACGACATAGCGATTGAAGCGGCCTGGAGGAGATGAATTATTGGTGGATAGTGTCTGGTAGAATAAGTAAAGGGAAGGAAGAAGGGAGGAAAAACAAAAGGAAGATGGAATAAAGGAGGGATCAGTGTTGGATATTTGGTTTTATGCCGATCCCTCGGCATAGAGGCTGGACGAGTTCAGGACGAGAAGTAGAAGGGCTCGGTGTGTTTAGGTCAAAGAGAGGACTCGGTTGTGAGGCTTTGAGAGAGGGATCGGCCTATCCATAGGGATCAGCCTAAACATAGAGATCGGCTAGACATAAGGATCGACATGGGCATAGGGGTTGGTAGTAAAATAGGGTTCGGTATTAGAATAGGGATCGACATAAGGAAACTTTTGAACATGCAATCTAATCCAACCTTTTTTGCTTGGACAATCATCACTAATTTACCTTTAAAAACTTAGATATACAATGCTGATGAACAATAAAACTTGCATACTCACTATTAAACTCGAAATTAAACAATCAAATTCATGGATCTTTCAGCATATACTAAAAAGTCAGCATATGGACTTGAATGTCAAACTTTACATTTTGACATGCCGATAATCGATCCTAAAGCTTGCACAAGCGATCATTTTCTTGCCAGTTGTTATAGTCAGCGACGATGATCACTCTGGTCGAAATACAAAGTCTTACCGTCTTACTTTATTTATTTATTTTATTTTAAACTGTTTATATCTGCCATACACTTCACTACACTGCACTAGCTTATACTTAACATGGGGGGAATAGGTAAACTTTTCTAACATCGATTATCTACTGAGTATAGTTAAGATGGACTCCAGATGCTCAAAGCGTTTAGCTGGTATGTCATCCATACCTGCCATGCAACACATTTATCCTGAAGCAAAATCAAGTTCTGCGGCTATATCCGGTAGGCTTTCTCCCAGCTATCAAGTTGAACAGACAGAAGTTTCTGGTCCATCGGTCAACCTTTTCTCAGATGTTACAGTCCTCCCGGCGGAGGATATAAGTTTTGCTCGTGATGCAGTAGAGGGTGCCACTCTTCTAAATAACCCAGTAGATTCTCAAGCCTCCTGAATTGGTGAGGCTGTCCTTCGCCGGCTGTGTTCTACATACAACATTCCATTTGTAGACATCTTGGTTCCTTCAATAAACGATGGGCCTCACTTACCCTCAGAGAGGTACACGACATGTAAAAAATTTATGTGCTGGGCCGGATGTGTATGCCCTTTAATTCGTTTATTCAAGAGATGTTGAGATATCTTGGAATATCTACCACTCAACTCCATCCAATTAGTTACGCCTTCCTACATGGAACCTTTCTGCTATTTATGAGCATTCTATTTCGTCCGCCAACTTCCGAGGACATAAGATTCATTTACAACATCAAACAGTGGTCAAGAAGTCCTTACTACATTTTTCTTGAACCTTTGCCTAACTACCAAGTCTTGGCAGGCGCTTAGAATAAACTCTCTTTGTTTAAGCATGTGTATTTCTATGTTCGATGCCCACCCAGCTTCACGAGGGATGGTTGGAAGGACGTAATCATTTCATTCTTAAATTCGTTAATCCAAGTCATTTTTTCGAATCTACTAACATCCAAGATTCTTTTAGGTGTCCGCCCATGTCCTGATGGCGTTAACTTTTCAAGAGTGGTAGCCGCCATTCATGCTACCCTTGTCAAAAACAGGGACATCAAACTTATTGTTACCGACGAGTTACTACCTTTATTCGGGCTTCTAAAAGAAGATCGTAGCGCTGGGCTCCCCAGAAGTGTAGCTTTGCCGAGAAACATTACAGAGCAAGAAAGAGATGCCATTAATCCCATCGTGCCCTCTGCTGAGGGGACTGGGGATGACATTGAAGAAGGTGAGATTATGGATTTCCAGGCCAACAAACCCGGGGATGCTGATTCGGGCCAAGGCAAGGCGCCTGTGGTCGAACCATCGCAAGGCGCGCAATCTCAAACACCCACCAAGAGAAAGAAGAAGCTGGCATACAAAATTTATAGAAGAAAAACTGCCGTAGATCCAGAATTCATCATTACTTTTATTGAAGAAGAATCATCTTCCCAACACTTGGAAAGTTCATTGAAGGGATTTTCAAATCTCTAAATTCCAAACTATATTATGACTTACGACTTTCCTAATATTAACATCGAAGGGCACAATTCTCCTAATAGGAGCAATGAAGGCATTCATCCTACTAATAAAGGAGAGAGAACACCCATGAGCAAGGCTACAGTCACTGGTCTATCAGGAGGGAGCACTAGGACACTCACAACCACATGCACTTCTCACATGTTCTCATTTGGTCTTTGCAGGTGCGATGACTCAGTCTTGGTCCTTTAATCGCTTAAGAGGTCCTCCAACATATCATCGATCTAGTCGCAACTCAGAGTTTGGTAGGCACAGGGAAAAATGATGGACGAGATAGAAACTACCATTCAAGGGAATCCTCCTCTACCAAGTGCATATCCCAATCTCAAACATCTCGCCAGGGTGATCAACCTAATTTTCTCGCTTATAGTGGAGACCAGCCTCCCTACCTCGGCCCATAGATCGCCACGTCACATGAGCAATAATCTGGTTCTTCGAGCTCAAAGCAATCTCGTGAACGTAGATTGAGCAAATATCCAATTGCTATTTCTGATCCATCCTTGCTAGCTATAGCTTCTGACACTTCTACAACGGAGGAATTGGCCGAGCTTAAGGCCACTTTTTCAAAAATCTACTTCGATGGAGTTAAATTCCTTCCCACAACACATATGATCCCAAGGCACGCCAAGGCAAGTTCTTTCGCATGCATTAATGATGTGTTTGTGCAACATGAGATGTTTCAACACTTGGGGAGGGAATCTCTGAAGTGTCATGAAATAGATTGTCTTAAGCCAGAGGCAATACATGATAAAGATATAATAAAATACCAAGACGACGAACTGTCGGAATTGACAACAAAACTTGCTGAGGCAGAGAAAAGTGCCAAAGAAACATCACAGGCAGTGAACCATTTAGAAGCTTCCCATAAAAAGGAACTCGATGCTGCCCTTAATCATAGTGCAGCACTCACATTAGAAAAAATACTTTGTAAAAGGAAAAGGATATCTTAGCCTGCCGCATCGAGGAACTTGAGGAGCTTCTCAAGAAAGAAAAGAAAGAGAAAATTGAGGCCCGGGAACAATCGCAAAGGTACTACAAAGAAACTATTGAAGCTAGGAGCCTGAAAAATAAACATAATGAGTAGTTTGCAAAGATAGAAGCTCTTAAAGAGGAGGCTCGAGAGGAAAGCCATAAGGAGATGAGGGGAGAAATTGAAACCCGAGAAGAAGAGGCTAAAGAGTCCAGTCGGGATGAAATCAAGGGCTTGTTTGATCCATTGATCATAGAATACAACGCCAAAGTCCTCATCCACCATGACTTGAGTTTTCTTGATGAAAGTTATCTCAAATCACGTGTGGAAGCCTGGGAGCATATCAATGAAATGAAAAGGAGAGAATTGGGTAGAGCTAAGTTTGATGAAGAAAATTAGTGTGGGAGATTCTCCATGGAAACGAATCCATAGATCTTGCTGCCATGAGACTATGATACTTTGATGTTTCTACGCCTTCTGACAAAGGAGAACATATTATCGGATCCTTGAAAGTCAATCCTAAGGGCCCCTGTTCTTCCCAAGTGGCTAGAGCATTAGTTTCCTTTGGCCCAGAACAGGACTTGGGCTATGATCCAGATAAGTCCGGTTATCAATCAAAGTGTTGTCCCTTATTTTGGAAAGGGGCACTGCAGCTACCATCGAGAGCTAGTAGGATATGGGTATTCCACTTTAGTCTCCAATTTATGAAAAGTTTTTTTCTTCGTGTCCAATGGTTTTAGGATTATCTCTCTATTTTAACAAATTTTGCAAGTATTTTGGGTCGCGGTCAAACTCCTAAAAGCGATGCTGCTGTGGAGCAATAAGAGAAACTAGTAGAAATTCCAATGGCCATTGATGTACCGAGGCCCGATGCTCTGGTCATCAGAGCTCTTGACGATGAAAAGGTCTAAGATCCGCTCCCAGTGGATGAATCAACCGATGTTGTGATTACCGACGCCTCCGAACGCACTGATGAGATTAGCTTGAAAGAGCATATTGAAAAGGAGGAGTTGTCAAAGAAAAAGGATAAAGTTGTGCCCGTTGAGATGGACATCGACGATCCAGGCTTTGTGCCGTTACAAGTTATTCCACTTGGCAGGTCGATTCCCATTGAACTCTCTCCTACCTCTGTAAGCTCTCCCGCAAAAGATGGTAAAGGATCCAAGAAGAGAAGCATCAAAGGCTTAAGTGGCACCACTCCTAGAAAATCCAAAAAGGAGAGGAGATCAAAGAAATAGTCATCATTTCGGCTTAGCGTGTACATAGTTTGCATTACTGTTTGTTTGTCATTTCTTTTATTAGTTATGGTTGCATGGGTATGATTCACAGTTTTTGAAATAACTTATACCATAATCTTGAAACGTATCATGTGAATATAAGTTTTTGTTTCCTGTTGAGCTTTCGTGTGAACTGCTATTTGAGTAGTCGAGCTATTACTTTCCATTCAATGTACTTGTAATTCATTGTTCATCATAACAAGCCACTAACACAATCCCAAGGCCTCCACGCGGCCATGGCCTTGAGTTGTTTCAAATGCTAGGCTCGAACCTTAGTGTTAAGCCGTTGAATTTAGTAGTTTTTGAGTAACTATACTCCTGCCCCCAATATTAGATTAGTGGGGTTAGACATTGGATGGTCGAACTCTAACCTTAGTGATTTTATACTTTAATCGGTTTCAAGCCAGAGTTCATGGAATAGTGAATGGTCGAACCTCATTCAACTATCTGTTTATGCTCATATCTGCACTCTGGGGATAAGAGTTAGTTGATGGATGGTCGAATCGCACCCAATCTTTGTTTATACTCCAGTCTGCACTCTGGGGACTTAGAGTTATTTCACAGATGGTCGATTCACATCCGATTTGCATTTATACTCTGGACCGCACTCTAGGGACTTAGAGTTATGTTGCGGGTGGTTGATTCGCACCCAACTTATGTTTATACTCTATTATGCACTCAGGGGACTTAAAGTTATGTCGCGGGTGGTCGATTCGCACTATATTTATATTTATACTCAAGTCTGCACTCTAGGTACTTAGAGTTATTTTGCGGGCGGTCGACTCACACCCGACTTATGTTTATACTCTAGTCCGTACTCTGGACTTAGAATTATATTATGGGTGGTCGATCCACACCCAACTTATGTTTATACTCTAGTCCGCACTTTGAGGACTTAGAGTTATTTTTTGTGTGGTCGATTCACACCCGACTTATGCTTATACTCTAGTCCGCATGTTGGGACTTAGAGTGGACTTATATTTATACTCTAGTCTGCACTCTGGGACTTAGAGTTATTTCACGGGTGGTCCAATCACACCCAACTTATGTTTATGCTCCAGTCCACACTCTATGGACTTATAGTTATTTCGAAGAGCAGTCGAATCGTACTCTCCTTAATTAATTGATTTGCCCTCCAAGATCCGTGGTTTGATTTAGCGAGCAATCGCTCATGTCACATTCGCTCTCATTTCATTTAGTTCCACAGTTTTGTAGGATTTTTTCAATCATCAATTATTCAAGCCACATTTATTCCTCATGGTGTGTCCCGTCCATTGGATTACGAATGGAAATTATCAAATAAACAAATGGACCAAGCTCATTTTGTTTATTTCCATTGAGAATTAACATGATTGACTAATTTCAATCTCTGGGAGCCTGTTCATACATATCGACATCAATCAGTTTCATCATGTAACTAATACATAATGCTACGGCAAGCATAAATATAAAGGAAGTCTGAAACTTTATTCATTCAATAGAAGGAATAACATAACTGTATTATTACACATCTGGTAAATCAAATGCTAAAGCAAATACAACTGAAATGAAAAAGAAATAAACTAAGTAAAATAGCATCTTATATGTTCGCTATTCCATGCCCTTAGGAATGTAATGCCATCGACGGTCATTAGCTTGAAAGTTTCCTTTCCAAGCCTCTGTCCAATGACATGTGGCCCTTTCCAAATTGGATTCATGTGCGATGGGTAGGAAAAACTCATTTTAGGACGAGATCGTTAATTACAAAGGTTCTAGGTCGAACTTTAATGTTGTAATACCGGCCAACTCGATGTCGATGCGCAGCTGCACTCAGATCGGCTTCCTCACGCTTTTCATCTATAAAGTCAAGAGATTCCAAGAGGAGATCTTTACTCATTTTGGGATCATAGTAAGTCACTCGATGAGAAGAAACTTCGAGCTCAACACAAATGACAGCTTTAGAACCGTAAGTAAGGGCAAATAGAGTGTGGTCATTCGTGGGCATGTGGGTGATCTTGTAAGCCCACAATGCTGTAGGGAATTCATCCACCCACTTTCCTCTAGCCTTCTCCAAATGTTTCTTTAGAATGGACTTTATGATTTTGTTTACACCTTCAACCTGTCCATTTGCCTGAGGGTGAGCGACCGTTGCAAATCTCTTTTCAATACGATAATTCCGATAGAATACTTTGAATTTAATACTGTCGAATTGAATCTTATTATCTGTCACAATAGTTCATGGAAGACCGAATGGACATATTATGTTTCAAACAATAAAGTTGGATACTTTCTTGGTTGTGATCGTGGTTATAGGTTCCACTTCGGCCCATTTGGTGAAGTAATCAACTGCGACTACGACATACTTTGCTCCACCTTTAGAAATCGGTAAAGAACCGATAATGTCTGCACCCCATATAGTGAACAGCCACGGGCTGACCATTTGTCTGATTTCCGTTAGTGGAGCTCTTGGACCTTTTGCATATATCTGGCACTTATCGCATCGTCTTACATAGTCAACGGCGTCTTGATTGATATCACGGTGTGTCACCACATTCCCCTTTATGGACTTCTTTTAGAACATGTTTTATCACGTCATGAGTGACACACCAAAGTAGGGGAACTAAAAAACCTTTTCTGTACACAATCCCTTCTTCCATAAAATATCATAAAGCTTAACGGAGGACTTGTCGCTTTTCATTTCTTTGATCTGATAGGACTCCATGTAGTAAATAGTTTTTGATCGAAGTCATACACGATCCCTTCTTAGGCTCCGCTTCCAATGTTTGGTCAATGTCCATCATGTTTATAATTGGGGCATTTAATACTTCGACCAAAACTAAGCAAGTCGTAGTCCCTTAGCTTGATAATCTCTCCTGATTTGGTACACTACCAACTGCGAATCGCAAAAGGTTTCAAGAGATTTTATTTCGAGTTCTCTATTAAGCTTTAGTCTAGCAATCAGAGATTCATACTCAGCTTCGTTTTTTGTCACCGGGAAATCAAGCTTTAAACCATAACATATTGACCATTGCTCGGGAGTTACAAGAACAATTCCAGTTCGAGAACAATGATCATTAGATGCCCCATCAATATACAATTTCTACCATAAGGTAGGGATTTTGCTGCCTTTCGGAGAATCATCATGCGTAGTAAACTCTTCTATAAAATCTATCGGTGCCTGTCCATGGATAGCCCTCCGAGGGAGATAAGTAATATCGAATTGACTGAGCCCGATATTCCACTTAAGTAACCTTCCAAATGTCTCAGGTCGCTGTAGGACCTGTCGTAATGCCTGGTCAGTGCAAACGTTGATCGGATGTGCCTGAAAGTATGGACGAAGCTTTCGTGATGCAATCAGCAAGCAGTATGCCAGTTTCCCTATTTTTGGATAGTTCCTTTCATCTCCCGTTAATCGCTTGTTGATGTAATATATTGGCCTTTGGATTTGATCCTCCTTGCGAAGCAATGCACATTTATAGCGTGTGCCGATACAACCAAATAAATGTATAAATCTTCATGATCCACCGACTCTAAAAAGACGAGGGGTCTCTCAAAATGATTTACTAAAGCTTGAAATGCGTCTTTTCAATCCTACGTCCATTCGAAGTTTATTTTCCCTTTTCTAATCAAATCAAATAAAGGAATGCGTTTGTTGGCGGTTGTGGAGATAAATCGGCGTAAGGTAGCAACTTTCCCGTTAAGACTCTGCACTTATTTAATAGTCTTTGGCGCTTGGATATCACGGATAGCCTGAATCTTCTCGGCATCAGCTTTAATTCCATAGGCATTAACAACAAAACCCAAGAATTTCCCTGATGCAACACCAAAAGAACAATTCAAAGGATTAATTTTTATCTTGTAATATCGAAGGATGCCAAACAATTCTATCAAGTATCTAATGTGGTCATTTGACGTCGTGACTTTCATGAGCATATCATCCTTATACACTTCCATCATTTTTCCAATTTGATCTTTAAAAATCTTGTTGACTAAACATTGATAAGTTTCTCCCGTATTCTTTAATACAAATGACATTACTACATAGCAGTGCAATCCAACATCGTTAATGAAACCGGTGTGCTCCTGATCGAGAATATGCATTGGGATTTGGTTATATCCCGATTATGCATCCATGAAAGATAGCAATTTGTATCTTACGGTTGAATCCACCAACTGGTCGATTCTGGGAAGGGGAAAACTATCTTTTGGACACGCCTTGTTCAAGTCTGAATAATCAATGCATGTTCCCCATTTCCTATTCGCTTTTCTCACAAAAACAGGATAGATACCCATTTAGGGTAGAGGTCATTGTGGATAAACCCGTTATCTTTTAGTCTATCCACCTCCTCTTTGAGAGTGGCAAATCTCTCCGGATCCATGCCACGTCTTTTTTGCTTCACCGGGACATGCCATGGGTCAATATTCAATGCATGGCTCGCAATGGCAAGCGAGATTCCACACATGTCAGAGTGAGTCCAAGCAAACACGTCTAGATTTGCTCAGAGAAACCCATCAAGTTCTTTCATTATCGGGGGGCTGAGTTATGATCCAATCTTTAGGACTCGTGATGGGTCATCGTGGCTGATCATGATATTAAGTGTCATCTGAACTGATGTAGCCTTGGTCTCTTTGGGCTCCTCTTCATCGTCCGTCGAATCTATATCTTTATAGAATCGACTGTGGCGCCCGGCCAAGGCTCAGACGCTAATTGTCAATCTTAATTTGGTAGCTTCGATGCGGCGGTCTTGTCCATACCATTACCATTTTCTCTGTGTTGAGCATCCCTTAACTCAGCTACATAACAGGTACATCCAGTTGCCTGATCACCATGACCAACTTCAACAACATTATCTATCAGAAACTTCAAAGTTAAATACCATAGGGCAAGAGCTGGTCGGAATTCAGCTAGGGTTGATCGACCCAAAAAAATGTTGTATGGAGAATCAACATCCAAAACAATAAACGATAAGTTCTGCACTCTTCTTCATTCACCTTCTCCCAACTCTACAGGTAAGTCCATATAACTAACAGCTTCAATTACAATGCTGTTAAAACCGTGTATACGAGCTTTAGAGGGTTTTAAGTCTTTGGCTTCCATCCTTATCTGATCATAAGATTTTTTAAATATTTTATTTACTGAACTTCCACAATCAATTAATATCCTTTTCACCAAAGCAGAGCCAATCATGGCCGAGCCTCGACCTTATATGCATCTCTGTTCCTAAACACTATATCATCTGCCATCATGCGTTATTATTTTGTTGGAGCTCTATCTTCCGTGTTCGAACAACATTCAAAATCCATATGCCTAATCGCAGTAGCATAGCGCTCCGTCTCTTGCCAACTCGTATATGTTGGGTGCGGTCCTCTGACTATTGTATTTATCACCAGCCTTGCACCAGTCTGTGCAGGCTCCTCTGCCCTACGCTGCGCTTATCCTCGGTTGGGTTCGGATGTCCCCTTCATGCCATCCTACGGGGCTTTCAAAAACTATTGTAATTTCCTTTCTTAAATAAACTTTTCTATAACATCCTAGAGATGCCTGCATTTATTTGTATTATTCCCTTAGCACACATGAAACCGACAATATTTCCCGGTCTGTTTCTGCTTCTCTATTGATTCCTTTGGAGGCGGTTCCTATACTGCATGGTATTGCAAATATACAGATTGATATTCTCCAAGGATGTATTCAATGGCGTGTAAGTGTTATACATCGGATTCTTGAGCTTCCTTCGTCCAGAATCCCTCTTTCGTTTACGGTTCCTATCTTCGCCTCCCTTTTGCTGATTTGGTTTATTCTATACTCCCTCTCCACTTGGTCCTGCAACACTCTTCTTCTTGGAGGACCTAGCTTATGTTGGAACTGGGTCAGCCCGCAGCTGAAGAAATGGGTGAATTTCAAAAAAAATGTCATTTTGAATCTTTAATGGGCCAATGAAGTCTAAATTTATTTATAACTTTTCTAAATTTGATTTAAATAAAATCATGTATTTTGTTTAAATTAACAAATATTAGTTCGAGATTTTTTTAATTGGTTTTTCTTATATATTTATGTGTGTGTGTGTATCATATACATATATATGTGTGTATGCATGTGTAACACAACAATTCGTGTAGGGTATAACATCCCCGTATATAGATGTTGGGATTGACATTGCAATGAACACATTTGCTCATTTTGTATGTATTGTATGTTGTCAAATGTGTGCGTAAATATATAACTATGAATTTCATGCGATTATTTTGAAAAATTATATATATATCTATTTTATGTGTGCGTAAAATTTACCTTTTTCATTAAAATATTATAGAAAATATTTATTTATTTATATGACAACATACTGAACCATAAATAACAATGAATATATATATATATAAAAAAATTAAAAGGTTCCTTTCATCTACAATTACCAGCTAGAAAATATATTGGATCTGGAATTCCAAAGATTTTATTATATAATATATATATAATATATTGAATAAAATAGATTTAGCTATAATAATTATCATAAAATAGCCATACGATAAAATTATAAATTTTATAATTTTAGAAAATCTAGAAATTTATTTTTGGCCTTAGGAAATTTTGAAATTTTCTCAATTAAAATAATATTTTAAATATATAATTTATTGTAAACCCGAAATCAAATTAATTATTAAAATTATAAAAAATAAGTTATAAAAATCTTTAAAAAAAATTCTATGGTTTCTATAACATATTTTAGATCTTAAGAAAAATTTCCATAATTTCCTAAATTAAAATATCATTCAATTAATTATTTTCAAGTCCAAAATATAATTAACTTTAAAAATTATTGTTTTAAGTTCGAAAATTCTAAAAAAAATCTGAAGGCTTTTGACATGAAGGTTGAATTAAAACTAAAGTCAAGAAACGTTTACTATTATATATGAATTTATTGGTTCAGATAATCATTAAATATTAAAATTAGTAAAATATATAAATATAACAAATTCAGCACTTGTAATTCATAATAAACACAAAAAAATTGTAAATATTCATATCTATATATACAATGTATAACAAAACATATCTGTTAATTCAAATTGTATGTGAAGATTTAACACAATAGATTAACATATAAGATTTACACATATAATCAATATATATAAACATAAATAATTTCAAACTTAAAATTAATTTTATTGTTTAATTTCAGATCTGAAACATAATCATGGAATAGATCTTTACTATTATACACATATCGAATCTCCACTGTGACAACATAAATACGTACAAAAATCTCACCTAACTGACAAAACAACAATCTAATTATACACGTATGTTCATATGATTAACAAATTATGAAAGCACAATAATATGATAAAAATAAAATCAAAATTACCCACATTAGATGTCCTAAAGTCCACCTTCAATAATCAATTCCCTTCTTTGGAAATGTTTTTGATTCTTCAGATTGCTGATCTAGAATCTACGACCAATTACTATAAAATAACTTTTAGTTTTGATTTGAATTTGATATGAGAATTTTAGGATTGATTTAGAGGTGGGTTTCAACCATGAAAGAGGAAAGTGGGTGGTGGCCCAAAATGAACAGAAAGATTTCTAACAAATTAGGATTTTGGGACCGTTTAGTTATATGGTAAGATAAGAAAGCAAACCACTAGATCTTAACCACACATCTCCAAACCCTAACCAAGACACCTCTAACCCTAGCCATAACCAGCACTTACAACTCCATAATTTCATAGGGCATTAGCCCATTTAACCCAAATTAAATATGTACAATCATATTTAACTCAATTTCTTATCGATATCTTATATCGACCGATATATTTATAACTATTATAAGTATATGCAATAAAATTATTTCTAATATCATATTCAAATTTCATAACTAACATTTCATAAATATTAATCAATTTAATCAATTTATAACAATTATAAATCAATTAAATCATTTGGTCTAAAGAGAATTAATTATTTCGGTTGTGTGACTCTTCGGTGTAAATTTGGTCAGCGGTCAACATTGAACTATTCGAATGCCAACGTTCATACATTACTTAGAAGGTGGTGTGACATTATGGCCAAATTTATTGCTTACTAAACTTTGGTAAAATCCAATTTCACTTTATTAAGCGTTACCCATTTGCGAGAATTATTTACGCCAATTCTATTCATCAAAACTATATCACTTTGACTTATTGAATTTGGTTATGGACAAAATTCCAATATCTTCCATATTCAACTCTATAATCCTAACATAAAGACCTTGGTTCAATAATAACAACTATTATTGACCAAACCACTCTGGCCAGAGATTTTGACTTTGTATTGACTTAAGTTGACCGTTATATTATCCCCATATAAATGAGGAGACGAAACCTCTCTTGAATAGTGTTTCACTTCCAATACATCCACTCGGCCCAATTATAGTCACTTAATGGACATCGTGCCAAAATTTGACTATAATTAAAGCGGAGCTTCCACATTGAAGATTAATAGTATTCTCAAATCAAAAGAACTGTGTAAATTAATCAAGTCAATATTTTCTATTTGACCTTAGTTATATTAACCAACAAAAAACTATCCGAGTCGTTCCTTAATTAACTAATAGCTATTAGTACGTAACCTCTAGGTGCCCCCCAGCAGTCATGATTAATCACTGCCCAACATTAGTGAGCGTTATATACTCTAGTCTCAACGGATACACCGATATCCAGTCTCGATGCATCTTGACTAGGAACATTTAAAATCGTATATTTGTTTTATTGTAATAAATTACTCATAGTTACAACACTTTGTAACTACTATCATAAAATATTCCATTTATGGATTTTCTATTAAATGTACTTTTAATTAAATTAATTAATTAATATAACCACAATATATCAAGTATATAATAGAAAGAAACACATTTATTATGAACAAGAATGTTCAACGAGTTAGATATATATAACAAATTACATAATTGCTACTAAGGCATACCCCTAACTCTATCAATCTCTCACTTGCACTTGGGCTCAATTATGGAATCTTATTCCAACTTCTATAATCGGTTTCTCAAAACCATTTGGAATAGTCCCTTTGTGAATGGGTAGGCTATTATGTTTTAATCATCTACTCTGTCAATCAACTCTCTCTGACGGTGATAAACTGTTTTATCATGTGGAACAATTCGGAGTATGTCTCTCGACTTCGAGTGAGCTCTAAGTTCTATTACGAACTATATTACGACATTGTTATCATATAACTTTGTCATGAGATTCTTAACATTTGGAATCGCTCTGTTACAAATTTGTGCACTTAAATTATATATATATATATATATATATATATATATATATATATATATTTGCATTATTTTGATTGCGGCGCTATTCAAGGCGATGTACCTAGCCTTTTTCATTGAATCAACCAGGGTCTTTCATTTGGAACATTTCCAACTTAAAGGTTTGTTATTGCCATATTATACTCAATATTACTTGTGAAAGTTTGAGTGTGAACATTCCTTCATAAGGAATTTATGTTTCTGCAAACTTTTCTCTAGTATTTCATAAATACACGAGAACACTTCAAACGACCAGTTAGTGACATCAATTTGGATTTGATATTTGTTTCATGTATCAAATACATAAACAAAACATGATATCATAGACAATACAACATGTATGATAATTCCTTTTGCCATGCAAAGGTATTGACCTTACATGTTCCATATTGAACATTTTAATAAGGTGTCTTTGCATATCATTTGGGACATTCCCAACA
The DNA here is from genome assembly GCA_030765085.1 of Allium cepa. Classification (NCBI taxonomy): domain Eukaryota; kingdom Viridiplantae; phylum Streptophyta; class Magnoliopsida; order Asparagales; family Amaryllidaceae; genus Allium; species Allium cepa. Next base: position 487,487,465 of record CM060928.1, on the reverse strand, counting down.
TCTTTTATACCTACTATAAAAGACATCATTTGTTAATCCAATGTTGAGTGTTAAAACAACTAAGGCTGATTTTAACACAAGTACATCGTCAAAATTAACAACATGTTGTTTACTTATAGTTTAGAAATACCAATGTACCTTTTAACGTTCTTTCTTATGAACACACGCTTCCTCTACACTTTGATTAAAAATCAAACTATTTGATATTTCTATCAAAACACTTATTCAATCTTGATGCTTATAAAATGATACTTTCGAATCATTTCTTGGATCATATACAAAGACTCACAAACTCAATATCTCTCCTACCGACTTTGACATTTTGGTTACTGTGTGTAAACAGTTCACTCTAAATCATTATTCAGAATTTTTTATTTCAATATATACGTAACAAACATAAAGTCATATCAAGTGGTAATTTTGTGAGTAAATCCGAATTAACTTGAGCATGTTGAATACCGAATCTATTACGATAATTCAACAATTGAAATTTGCGATCTTATTCTCATCAACGTTACTCATTTAATTCCAACCGCGTAATCTTGCTCACAAAGACACAATCTCGACCGATGGATCACATAAAATCTATATTTTGACGGTGTACTTGGAATTCTTTTGGATTTGCGCATCATATCGTAAAGTGTCAACACTCTCGATGGTTTAATTAAAAAAATCTAGGATTATATATTTTTGATATTAATAAGAATTTCTCTTTAATGTACGAGAATACTTATTGGACACTCTAATGCATTGTGTTCATTCAGGTTAATTAATTTCATTTCATCTCATCAAATCAGTATTATCTATGGATCATATCCAATTCCATTTTACCACCGGTAATTCCTCAAAGAAATTTCTTCACAATGAACTTGGTATTTCTTGAAACAACAATTGCTTCTCAGAGCAATAGAATAGGTATTCATAAACGTTTTATGAACTTTTTTATAAAACTGACTTGGTTTTAGTTTACAAAAATTATATTCAAAACATTAATATGTCATCCAATGACAGTCTTTTCAAAATCCTTTCGGGGAGATTCATACAAGATCCCTCATGAACAATTAGTATGTGCAATCTTTCGACTTGCACAACCTGCCAACTCCTTGGCATAAGATATGTTGGAGTTTCTTTTAAGCCCTTATCTTGTAAAATTTTGTAAACTGTTATTCAAATGAAATAGCATCAACCTTGTGTACTACATTTTAGTACATTACCTTGTAGAAAGAAACTAAGTCAACTTCGTTCACAATTAATCGTATATTGTCCAACAAAGTTCGATTACTCTATATCGATGCATCATTATGTATCGCATGGAGGAGTAATTTTGAGATTGAATCTTTATTCATTATAGGTACATTCGGAACATTTTCCAATATACTCACTCATTCGATCAAATCAAGTCAATTCTATCGCATGTTATTTTATTTACTTTATTTTATATTCTATATGTTTACCATAGACATACTACATGCGTATCAAATACACATGTCCATGACGATGATAACTCATCGGTGAATATGATGAAGTACATGGAATAGTTTTGGTATTTATAGAATTCCGATTGCATACATCTATATGCAATGGATATATATCTGAAGAGTTCATCAAATCTTATGATACTCCCACTGGGCTCATAGCTATTATTTGAGATATAATTAACAAGTATCATATGATTCAAAATCATATAATAAAATTATTTCTCAAAACTACGGCTTGGTCTATAATTCTAAAACAACCATAAATAATACTATATACTTTTGTATTTTCCAATGCATCACTTTTGCTATAAAAAAATGCCACATTATAGTTTTATTTCACAAAGAATATTCATAATATTCATATTGAAATATAGTTATGTCTATTATTATTATTCAGTCGATACCGAAAAATAATCATTATTTCGTAAATAATGTGTGGTAAGTTTTATGGAATCAATTTTCATACTATGATGCAATTAATAAGTGTTATATGGCATGCTCCCACTATTTCCACCATTACTATAATAGCATACTAAATTTGGAGGTCCATCATTCACTTAATACAATTTGTTTATTTCATACACTGCAACTATTTACAGTGGAGAGTTCGTTGATCAAATATCTTAAGCTCAAAGAAATAAATCTCATAGAAAATAATTTTCTATATGAAAATATATTTAGAAATAGAAATCTTATTTCTTATTCTGACATTTTTTTTTGAAATGGTACTTTATATACAACAAATCATTGAGACAACATATCTCATGTCAATAAACATTCGAAAGCAAGTTTCGAACTTGTGACCTCTTGCACCAAAGCCAAATCAATTAACCACTTGGACAATGGTGCTTGTCTTATTCTCGTTTCTTATTCTGACATTAAGTATAAATTATTATTACAATTCTCGTTCTTATGTTTCTCTATGAAGCAGAAGTGACTATTCATTCTCTTCATCCCAATTATACCTTAAATTACATATATTCTTATACATTCGTTTTCCTTTTAAATGGTCAAACTATTCAGAATAAAAAAACCATACTACAATATCGTAACAAACTCTTTACAAAAGCGCATTCGATAATCCTTAACATTTAAGGACATCAAATATGTTGCACTTTACGTAAATCGATCAAAATGACATTTCAGCGATCGAGTTCTTATATCTATCTTGTATTTTTGGTCTTATGTTACATTAACATAATATGATCCCTTTTGTAATCAATCAGACTGAATATTCGATCTTGCACTAAGGTTTATTTGGTTTTTTGGATGAACTAATTTCATCGAAATATTGTACATTACAAACTTTGACCATTCACTATATAACATTTATATGTGATTGTATACGGATCAAATATTCATAGTCTTGCAATGCTTTTAGAGTTAGAAACTCATAGAATGCAATACATGGTCTTGACCAAATAAATGCATAAGTGACCAAACCATGAATGTACTCAATAGTTGTAAAATCAGGCACTTGCATGGGTGTTGAAACGTTAACATGTAATAGGAATTTAATAGCGGGCATTATATTTCCATTTGTCAACTTTCAATTCAGTTCGTTTGTATATGTTTATTGATAAACATTTTATCAATCATATTAAATGCACAAATTTGTCATTGTAGATAATTATAACATTATTTATCATATATTCTTACAATATTAGAAAGGTTAAATGTTACCATTTCATTTTTCTAATAAGGCTCCCACTATTCTTTTATGTTTCTCCAAACCCTAAGATGAAACATAGAAGTCTTTCGACTTCACTAGTGGGTATTAAGACTCATCTGTCTTGGTATTCTAACCTTAAGTTTGCTCAACAAATCATAGTCCCACAAACGATGGATAACTCCTTATCGGTTGTATCACATACAACTCCTAAACCAATTTTCCTTGTCCTAATCTCATTTCAACCTTGAGTTTGCTCAATAAATCGAAAGAGAATATTCACTCGTACCTACCATATCGTGATGGCTTAAGTATAGTATATGTACCTTGAGTTTGCTTAACAAATACATATAGTTATCTTACCTCATTTGTCCAATATATTAATAATACTACACATAACATCCCCAACTTGAGTTTGCTCAACGACTAAAGAGTATGCAATCAATTTATTAATATATATATGGTAGAGGACAACATTATATCGAAGATTCATAATCTTCAATATATTATATTGAGTGATATCGAGTTATGGAATAATGTATTACTTATGAAATACCCTCGTGATTCAAGTGTTGGACGCATCAGAAATCACAGTATACATACATTTACGTATGTATTTATTGCTTTAAGTCTATGTGGGTTTCTTTAATGTTCCACTTTTAGTTTATACATTCATATCATATAAGTTTTGTTGTTAAATAACATTTATATTTCATATTACTTATATGATAGTCTTATGTATAATATTTCATTAATTAAATATTATTCAATTAATTTTAATTATTTAACTCTTTAATAAATTTATATTAGTATTCCAATACAACCTTTTATTAGACATATCTATTATAACCTTTATAGTGTAACATATATATCTTATATATGTGTGCTTTTATTTAATTAAATAACCTTTAATTAATTTATTAATTAAATAATTTTAATTAAATTCTGTTAATTTCAAAATTTTATCTTATATACATGCATGTATGCCTATGATATCTAAACACTTTAAAATAACATAACATATATCAACATATACAATACATGCATATAAGTATTAATTAATTAAATCATTTAATTAATTTATATTATTAATAATTTTAAATTTCAAAATTAATATTTACATAGTTTCAAACATTTTGACTTATTTCATTACATTTTTAAACATTTTGAAAATTTATGTTATGTTATAACCTTTTATAATAAACATGTTTTTATTTTAAATTTGAATTTAAAATTTAAAATCATGTCTTAATTTTCAAAACTATTTTAAAAATTAGCCCAAGACTTAATTCAAATTGGGTCTTTTCTATTATGGGCAACCTTTGGGCTCACATCACCTTTCACGTCAAGCAGGTGACCAAGTAGGACAAGGTACTTGATTACCCAATTCTAATCCTAGATATCACCTTTCTAGACACCGTATTAAGTGCATAAGCTTAATTAGTTAGCCCTAACATCACTAATTTAGACCGCATAGGTTATTGAGCTTTGATACCATTGTTGGAACTGGGCCAGCCCGTAGTGGAAGAAATGGGTGAATTTCAAAAAAAAATTGTCATTTTGAATCTTTAATAGGACTATAAAATCTAAATTTATTTATTACTTTTCTAAATTTGATTTAAATAAAATCATGTATTTTATTTAAATTTACAAATAGTAGTTTGAGATTTGTTTAATTTTGGTTTTGCTTATATATTTGTGTATATTTATATGTATCATATACATATATACGTTTGTGCATATGTAACATAGCAATCCATGCAGGGTATAACATGCCTGTATATAGATGTTGGGATTTGCATCGCAACGAACACATTAACTCATTTTGTATGTATTGTATGTTGTCAAATATGTGTGTAAATATATAACTATGTATTTCATGTGATTATTTTGAAAATTATATATATATATATATATATATTATGTATGCATAAAATTTACTTTTATCATTAAAATATTGTAGAAAATATTTATTTATTTATATGACAATATATTGAACCATAAATAACAACGAACATATATATATATAAATTAAAAAGTTCCTTTAATCTACAATTACTAATTATAAATATACTAGATTGGAAAACCAAAGATTTTATTGTTTAATATACATACATGTATATATATATATAATATATATTTAATAAAACAGATTTAGCCATAATGAAATAAAATAACCATATGATAAAATTATAAATTCTATAGTTTTAGAAAATCTAGTAGCATATTTTTTGCCTCGGGAATTTTTTTTGAAATTTTCACAATTAATATAATATTTTAAATATATAATTTATTGTAGACCCGAAATTAAATTAATTATTAAAATTATAAAATTAAGTTAAAAATCTAAAACTTTTTTTGAGGTTCCTATAACATATTTTGGGTCTTAACAAAAAATTTCAAAATTTGTAAATTAAAATGATATTTTTATTCAATTAATTATTTTCAGGTCCGAAATAAAATTAATTTTTAAAATTATTATTTTAAGTTCAAAAATTCAGAAATTTTTTCTAAAGGCTTCTAACATGAAGGATGAATTTAGAGAATATTAAACCGAAGTTAAGAAATGTTTATTATTATATATGAATTTATTGGTTCAGATAATCATTAAATATTAAAATTAAAAAAATTGTTAAAAAAATTCAGCACTTATAATTCGTAATAAACTCAAATAAATATTTGCAAATATTCAGATCTATATATAAAACATATAATAAAACATATCTCTTAATTAAAATTGTATGTGAAGATTTAACATAAAAGATTCACATATAAGATTTACACATATAATCAGTACATATAAACATAAAAAAAAAAATCAAACTTAAAATTAATTTTAATGTTTAATTTCAGTTCTGAAGCATAATCATGGAATAGATCTTTAACTATTATACACATATCCAATCTCCATTGTGACAGCATAAATACGTACAAAAATCTCATCTAACACACAAAGCAGCAATCTAATTATACACATATGTTCATATGATTAACAAATTATTAAAGCACAATAATATGATAAAAATAAAATCAAAGTTACCCAAATTAGATGCCCTAAATTTCACCTTCAAGAATCAATTCCCTTCTTTGGAAATGTTTTTGATTCTTCAGTTTGCTGATATGGAATCTACGACCAATTACTATCAAATAGCTTTTAGTTTTGATTTGAATTTGATATGAGAATTTTAGGATTAATTTAGAGGAGGGTTTCAGACATGAAAGAGGAAAGTGTGTGGCGGCTCAAAATGAACATAAAGATTTCTAACAAATTATGGTTTTGAGACCGTTTATTTATATGGTAAGATGAGAGAGCAAACCACTAGATCTTAACCACACATCTCCAAACCCTAACCATTTTTTCAAGCCACCTATAAACCTAGCTATAACCAACACCTACAACTCCATAATTTCATGGGTCGTTAGCCCATTTAACCCAGATTAAATATATACAATCATATTTAACTCAATTTCTCATCAATATCTTATATCGACTAATATATTTACAATGATTATAAATATATGCAATAAATTTATTTCTCATATCATACTCAAATTTCATAATTAATATTTCATAAATATTAATTAATTTAATCAATTTATAACAATTATAAATCGATTAAATCGTTTGGTCTAAAGAGAATTAATTATTTCGGTTGTGTGACTCTTGGGTGTAAATTCATTCAACGATTAACATTGAACTATTCGAATGTCAACGTTCACACGTCACTTAGCAGATGGTGTGATATTATGGCCAAATTTATCTCTTACTAAACATTGTTAAAATCTAATTTCACTTTATTAAGCGTTACCCTTTTATGACAATTATTTACGCCAATTCTCTTCGTCAAAACTATATCACTTTAGACTTATTGAATTCGGTTATGGTCAAAATTCCAATATCATCCGTATTCAACTCTATAATCCAAACACAAAGACCTTAGTTCAATAATAACAATTATCATTCACCAAACCACTCTGGCCAAAGATTTTGACTTTGTGTTGACTTAAGTTGACCGTGATACTACCCCCATATAACTGAGGAGACAAATCCTCTCTTGAATAGTGTTTCACTTCCAATACTTCCACTCGACCCAATTATAGTCATAATAGACGTCATACTAAAATTTGACTATAATTAAAGCAGAGCTTCTACATTGAATATCTATAGTATTCTCAAGTCAAAAGAACTGTGTAAATTAATCACATCGATATTTTCTATTTGACTTTAGTTATATTAACAAATAGAAAACTATCGAGTGAGTCATTCCATGGTTATCTAATAACTATCAGTATGTAACCTCTAGGTGCCCTCAATAGTTATGAGTAATAAACTTTCCAACATTTGGAGAGCATTACATACTCTAGTCTCAACGGATACACCGATATCCAGTCTCGATGCATCTTGGCTAGGAACATTTAAAATGGTATATCTGTTTTATTGTAATAAATTACTCACGGTTACAACACTTTGTAACTACTATCACAAAATATGCTATTTATGGATTTTCTATTAAATATAATTTTAATTAAATTAGTTAATTAATATAACCACATTATGTCAAGTATATAATATAGCTCCTTTCTCAAATAGTAAGCTGCCTTTGCGTAAAAGCGTTCTAACATTGTGGGCAGCTTACCAGCTAACCAATCGCCAAACTCAAAATCTGGATCAATCCCTCTCGTCACGACCATGAGTATCGCATGATCATTCGAATTACTGACCTTTGTAACAGCTATATGAAATTTCTCCAAATAATCTTTCAACAACTCTCTTAGCGCCCGAATCATGCTCGAAATGAACATCATGTCTTTGGTACAAGTCAAGTGCATTCGGAACTGCTCCTTAAACTTGGTTGCCAAATCATCGAATCTTGAAATTGATCATGAGGGTTGTCTCACGAACCACATTATCGCTATTCTAGAAAGAGTTATGGAAAAGCATCTACACTTGGTCGCATCATCAGCTCGTGTAGAATCCATCAGTCATTTATATCTCATAATGTGCGGCTGGGGGTTGGTTTTTCCCTCATAAGCAGGCATCGACGAAATGTTCCTTGGATACCGTGCATGTAATACACTATCAATGAATAGGGTATGACTTCTTGAGATTTCCCAGTCATCATTGGTTAAGCCTTGGCTCTCCCTCGTTAACTGTTTGACAATTGCCAATAAGTCCAGCTTTTGGATAGTTGGTGCCAAGCATTAGTCGCTCTCCACCTCACGTGAATGGTCCGGTCGATGTTTGTTGGTCGTTCCACACCTTCCTTGCTCACCATCTTCCCGATGAGTATCTTGTAAATTCGCTTCATCGTTATTTCGGGAAGAGCTTGGTTAAGATTCAATTGAACTCAAGCATCCAAATCAACCGTAGCAGCTCCAACTTAATTGCCATAAGGCATAGAAGAATTTCCCCTTCTGGTGTTGGGATCGGTACAAATCCCTATGGAGGGGTCGGCACCGATCGATCCTGGTAGACCACCATGGTCTGCCAATTGATGCCCCGAAGTTTCTGCATGATATTCGTCCATTCTGCGAAACTTATGCATGTGATACTCTTCTGATGAGCCAGAACTCTCCAATGCTGAGTAAGGAGTGGGGTCCCTCCTAGCTTTCCCCTGCTCTTGCTGATTGATTTGGTTCATTAAGTTGATATTGGTCTAAATTTATTAATTTAGTCTTCGACGGCTCTCCATCAGCTCTCTCATTAAATTGTGAAATTCAGCTCTTGTAATAGAATCAATGGGATTCTAAACTTCAACAGGATCAACATTCACATTTGTTGGTCGATTGCTTGAGTCTCCTTGCTGAATGCTAGTATTCTCATTTCCTTCCACGTTCTAAGAAGTAGATCTAGTATGTCTTACCATTATTAATTTCCTTGCTTAGATTTCTATAAATCTAAGTAGTATTAGCAACTTCTTGAAGATAAATGCAGACCTCCTTTGGTGGATTTATCCAATCCAGTAGCAACAAAGGGATTCTAGTAAGCTGAGAATCAAGCTTCTCGATAAAAGCACCAAAATATTTGCAACCAAATTGATCACAAACACCCAAAAATAGAATTACGTAGAGAGGTAAATGAAGAAAAACAAAATTAAAATGAGGAAATGATTAAGCTAATAATTGGTAAAGAGCAATAATCAGAGACACAAGAATTTATAGTGGTTCAGCGTTGTATGCCTACATCCAATATGAACATTATCCTTTATTGATCACTTATGGATTTGATTGCAGCAGTAAAGAATCGCAAACACTTGATTACAATAGAGCCTGGAGTAATCAGCAAGGGTAAACATCCTCAGAATGACCCATTAGGCCAGTATTTATAGTTGAAGACGATCGCCAATCTCTCTGAAACTTTGGCTGAAGGACATTTTAATCCACATAGGCCCACTACAGAGATCGTTAGGCCTAATTTCCAATAAAAAAGGGACAAGTACCGATACCTTCATTGGTCGATGGGCAGCAATCCCTATGGTGACTTATTCGTGCCAAAATATGTTTGTTTCCTAATTTTCATGTCATTTGGACCATTGGAACTCGAGTTATTACTTGATATTTGACTTGATATCACTTGTGCATTGCTTGCAGCCGATACCTCAAAATTCGTTCTTATGATGTGTGATTCCTAGGGTAAGTTAATTAGGGTCCGTTTACCTTACCCCCAAAATTTCATAGGCTTAGGACTTGTAGCTCTTGAGATATTAATTGTTGTATGTATGAATGCACTTGATGCTTGATGGATGTTGATCCCTCTCCAATGAAGTCTGCTGATCCCTCTTCATCAAGCATGTCGATCCCTTCCAATGTGTCCATTCGTTGAGCCATATTCCATGCTTTGAGCATCCTGCATTGTACATCCATCAAATCCATTCGATTTTGACTTCATATAATCATCTATACTTGACTTCCTGGCTCCATAATCATCATTTTGGAATCATCAGCCTTGATGGCAGTCAGATCTAACTCATGCAGCTAGTTCAATATAGTCGGGCTAAAATGCTAGGAATAGTATTTAATATACAAATCTAGTAATATCCAAAATTAAATGTATTTCCTTCACATTATTCAGTATAAAGATCTATTAACTGACTTTAACATGGTACTCATTGCATTGCAATATAATTTCTTATGGTCCTTACCACGATCGAGATTGGAAAAAAAATTGATCAATCACTGTTAATATCTTGATGCATAATTTAGATATATACTACAAATAATGTTTGAATATCATGAAAATGGTAACAAAAGTTCATCTGCTAATTCTATGTTTACCATAATGTTTGATTTTACAATTTATGAACTGCATATTTATCTTGATTATTTTCTCTAATTTAATTTCAGTTTCAATTTTAATTTATTTAAACTTTTTTAGATGCTAACTTGGCTGAACACCAAATGGTGGATAACCATAGGTCGGAAGTTTTAGGCCTTGCATTGCGCTATGCAAATATCGTTAACAAAATTGATAATATTATAGGTATTATCTTTGCTATCTTATATTATTCGACATCATTAATTTGAATCTTGCTTAATGTTTGTACACACAAAGGAATCTTATACTGTTACTTCTTTGGTTTGGAATACAATATTAAATGGTCATTTTAGTTTACTACTGATCAGAACATTCTCTGCCCTTCATGTTCTGTTTCTAAACCTTTTAGCTAATGCCAATTTGGATTCGCTTTTGTCATCACATGTGTAAGACAATTTGATCGAAATAACATATTTCGGGATTAGCTGCGTTTTATATACCATTTAGGTTTCTTTGGATTCGAATTTGGGTTGATAGCAGGTCTTGTTATTGGATGCTTTCTATTTATCTACTTTCAACCTAGTGATGTAAAGGCAAGTATTGCTTTTTCAGTGCATTGGCGTATTTTTTGTTTTTGTTTTGTGTACGTAATAATAGTGATTTTTGTGCAATACTATACATTTTTGTCAATTGCTTGGATATGTTGAATTCATAAACTTAAGACAGGTTGATTAATTTTGCAATATAGGTTAATTTAGTGGCAGTTTTATACTTCTATTCGACTCCATAACCTTCTTTTCATGTCTCGAGAGAATTTAGAAATTTTAATTGACAAAACACACTATAATGGTGTTGAGCTTATCCCTGCATTAAGCTTAGATGCGTGTTATTTATTTCAGTAAGTTACATTATATTTAATTTATCTCAAAGCATTTCACTGACTTCTAATACGTTTCAGGTTCCTGTCTAGTTGTGAATAAAGTAAATATCAACTTAAATCTGTTAAACCTCCAATGTAAGGGGTTTTAGTTTTACATCCAAGCAAATATACACATATTAAGATGAATGCTATTGATTCTAAATTAATATCACACCACCAAGTATCATGACTGCTTTCAGTTCCTCCTAATACAAGGACCACACTATATCAAGAGCTACCACCAAGTATTAAATCTGCCCTGCATTCAAATTTACTATCATTCGATGCTAAACAAGAGGTAAACTTAGCAAATAATTTCTCAAGTTATGATACATTGATTAGTTTTGTTAATGTATTATTGTCATATGAATGTGCTAATGTTACACATCAAAGAATACGATGGGTGAGCGGTTACCATTTCCTCCTCTACAAATTACAGCTCTATAATAATAAATTAACTATAATTTTTATTAAAATTAACAAATTTTATAATAATACTAATACAAATAATAATAAATTATAAAATATTAAACAAGTTAATTAAGTTTTATAAAAATCAACTAATTTTATATATAATAATAATAATAAAGTAACTCTAAGTTTTATAAAAATTAATAGTGTTTATGATAATAATAATAATAATAAATTATAAAATATTAACTAATTTAACAAAGTTTTATAAAAATTAACTAAATTTATATAATAATAACAACAAAAACAATAATAATAATCAAAATGAAGTAACTAAGATTATAAAAATTAACTTTGTTAATTAGGTTTTATAAAAAGTAAACAAGTTTATAATAATTAACTAAGATGATAATAATAATAATAATTTAACTAATGTTTATGAATAATAATACTAATAAATTATAAAATATTAACCAAGTTAGCTAAGTTTTATAAAAATTAACCAAATTTCTGTAATAAAATAATAATAATAATAATAGTTAAAATAAATTAATTAAATACATAAAAATTATCTTCGTTAATTAAATTTTATAAAATTGATAAATTTTATAATAATATTAAATGAACTAAGTTTATAATGATAATGATAAACTAATAACTTATAAAACATTAACCGAGTTAACTAAGTTAATAATAGAAATAATAATGCTTAAGTCTTGTCTTGATAGATGATAACGCACACGACCATTCTAATTTACTGAGCTTTTCATCTCTTTTTATATAGCATATGTTCAACATTTTTTCATTATTATAACATCCATTGAGGACAAAAGGTGTCACTAACACGTATGCAATCAAATTTTGGTTAATAATTACCATAAAGTGAATTAGTTGTACATATAAGAGAAAATATGTAAAACACATGTAGTAAATAAAAGTTTCATGGAAGCTTATGTAAATTTTTATGCACATCAACAGCAAATGCAACAAACAAGATACTTTTTCACTGGCATTATTATCGTAATATTAATATGATGCTTGTATTATTTTAACCAAAGTTTTAAAACGCGAAAGCGTAAGCAAGACATTTTCGAGTTCGTAAGGCGAGGCGTAAGCTTCGAAACGTTGAAGCGCAAACTTTTCGGGTAAAAGAAAAGTGCAAAACATACAAAACCGTAGTTAATGTCTTCGATTTATATATAAAAAAGCTTCAGAATTAATTTATACATGAAAACAGTAGTTGATGTCTTTGATTTTACGACACAATAGTTTATGTGTTCGATTTATATATAAAAGGAAAGCTTCTGGAATCAATATATACCCAAAAAATCGATTGATCGATTCCACTTGCTGGAATAAAATAGATTCCAGATGCTGGAATCCGAACGATTCTACCAACTAGAATCGGTCTCAATTCTAGTAAGGAATTGACTTCAATTTATTTTGCTTCAGAGGCTTACGCCTCACCGCGACCTTGAGACACATGCTTTTCCCCTTTTTTGCGCCTCAACCATCTAAGGCACACACCTTTGGAGATAGACGCCTTTTGAACTATGCCTCTATGCGCAATTGTTTGCGCCTCGCCTCGTGCGCATTTTTTCAAACACTGATTTTAAGAGAGCTATTTTAGTGAAGAAGAATTATATTGTGTATGTACCAACAAACCATCTCTACATTAGTGACATTTTCATGGTCAATTCCAAAAATGTGATTCGACCTAACTTATCAGTTCGCGAAGGAATTGGTATTAATCATTTTTTAAATACATTTAAGTTTTACATTTTCTTTCTCCAGTCCTGTTCACTTTGAGTATTTTCTATGCAAAATTTTGTCTCTGTGGGAATATCAATGCCCCAATTTCCCATTACAGTGTAAACTCACATATTGCAAAATAGAAGCAGGTCCAAAAGAGGTTAAGAAATTTGATTATCTGTTTTTTTATCACTTTATTATTGTAGTATTGACTTTGTACTGTGTATAGATTAGGATAAGTTGACATCGAGCATAGGTATGTTCTCATATTTACTGGTACAATTATATATTTCTCACGCTACTTGCATATTCCTTTGACTTTCCCTCTTTTTGCACTGTAAAAATGATAGTATAGTTTTACTTGTTTTATTTTGACAAAGAATACATTTTTATGGAAGTGACAAGTTTGTTTAACACATTGTCAGATTTCAAAGTGTAATCGTAAGTTCGAAAATTTGGTTTTTTGAAAGATTGCTTTGGGTAAAAATGTTGCCTTTCTATATTATCAAAAGGCTTCATTTGTATTGCACATTCCTCTTCTTTTATGTATGGGACACTAGTTGCTCCACTACTGTTAATCAATTGAAATGATATTAAGTTTTACCACTGGTTTAGTTGTATAAATTCATAAATATATGTTCTCATATGCTTGTTTGAGTTAAGTATAGATATTTGATAATTATACTCGCTATTGGTTCTTTTCATGCTCATGTTTATTTGGAAATGTTAGCGAACTCGCTAATATTGCTAAAAAAAAGTACGTTTTAATGCATAACAGGGGCATATTCTATGTAACATACACATTTTATAATATATATATATATATAAGTAAATATTTGCATAGTTTATCCGTGAGGGTGTTTGTGATTGAAATATTGTAATTTCAATCATGTTTTAATCATGTATGTCAATTTCTAATGTTTAGAATTTTTTCCGATGCTAGCCGAGCAAAAGAGATTCTGTCAAAAAATTACAAAAATTTAGGCACTTGGAGTATTTATGATAGAAAGTATCTAGCAAAAAGATTTCTAATGTAGATACTTCAGTTTTCAATTTTATTCATATTCATATTTATGTTCACTTATAATGAAGATATTCATTTCATTTTCAAGTGAAAGAACGAAAGATTTGAGGTATTTCTTTTTTTGTGCAAACAGCCAGCTATGTGTTTTTGGTATACATATATAATAGAATATTATGTAGTTAAAACCATGGGATCTTATGTGTATGAATATTTGGTTTTGTTTAATACAATGTGTTATATCTTCATGTTATTTTCTATGATTTTTCATTATCTAAATGGATTTATGTTTTAGAAGTATTATTAATGCTGCATTTTGACATGTATTGACTATCGTGATTTATAGGGATTTAACCGATTTTGAAAATGCAAAAAATAAACTATAACACTTTAAAAACATTATAGAAAGCTTATAAGAAAAGCGTTATCAAAGTATAAAAAATTATAATGCTTTTTTGTGTTATGAATAGTTCAGTATCTATTATAACATGTCGATATACAACTTGTATTAAACTATAAAATACTTACAATAATGAAAAAAGGTGCTATAAAGATGATTATTCATAACCGCATTTTTGTGTTATAAATAAGCTATAGTTTTTTTATAACATATCGATATACAGGTCTATTAAACAGATATACAATACATACAAGAGTGGAAAAATAGTGCTATAAAAGTATATTTTTACAGTGGTTTTGTTTTGCTATAAGTAAGCCATTGTTTTTTATAACATGTTGATACACAACGTTTACTGAACCACTATAGTTATCGTTTATAGTGGTTTTCGGCCGCTTTTGATGACTATTTTTGTTGTAGCGAAAAGACATTAGCAATATAAGAGACTAATGACATTAGTACTTTAAAAATTGAAGAATTAATAGGTAAATCTAATATCCTATGAAGCACAATTGCAGGGTAGAAAGAAAACCATAAGCTTTTAGAGACTTCAGCTTTTAGAGACTTAAGCTTTTAATATTCAATGGATTAAGAAATCATTTATACTCATTCTATTTTGAGACTTAAGCTTTTAGAGAATTCCCATTAATGGCGGACAAATCCATAAGCCACCTTTCGCTTATTGACAAAGTAGTAAAAGAACTTCTTGATGGTGGATATAGGGAAAAGGCTTCTGGACCACTATAAATCTTTATGTATCTACTTTCCAGAACTTCTCTTCATTATTTCTATGCACCTTACCTTCAGGCGACTTTTTCTTTTCATTTCTACTCTTGGAGGTTTCCTTCAGAACTTTGCGATGTTGGTACGTGATGAAGAATCAAAAAACAAAGATGAAAACTTTTCGCCGTTCGTCGTGCTTAAATCCATTCGTATTCTACTTGAAGGCGGAGCATACTATGACTACAAAAGTTGGAAAATGCATATTAAGATGGCTTTTTAGTGGTGATTTAGAAGAGATAGTTTATACATTGTAGAAGAGGGTTTCGAGATCAGTGGGAGCAATGATAAAGCAGGCAGACTCTTAAGATTGATTTACGGTCTTAAGTAAGCATCTTCAAATTAGAACAAATGTTTTTGATAATGTAATCAAATAGTTTGATTTCAATCAAGACACGTAGAAAACATGAAGATACAAGAAAGGGCAAAATGGTGTTATAGCATTCTAAGTTTCATATCGATGATTTGCTACTAATTGGTAATGATGTATCAATACTATATTAGTAAAGGCTTGGATATCTATTCTCAATGAAAGATTTAGGAGTGGCATCCTATATACTAGGTATGAAAGTATATAGAGATAGATATAAAAGGATATTGAGACCGTCTCAATATATGTACATAAGCACCGTACTAAGACGATTTATTATGGAAGATTTTAAGCATAGGAATGTTTCAATGTGACATGGAATTATCCTTTCTAAATAAGACTCCCCATCTACGGACGAAGATACAACGCATGAGTCATATTACTTATGCTTCGATAATAGGATCAATCATGTATGCCATAATGTGTACTAAGCTAGACGTCGCTTTTATACTAGGTGTAATAAGAAGATATCAATTTACTCTGCGAGAAAAACATAGGACAACATTTAAGGTCATCATTAAGTATTAAAGAAATACTAAGGATTTACTTTTAGTTTATAGAAGTAACGACCTCCTTAAGAAGCGGTACTTGGACTCAAGTTTTTCAAAGTGATATCAATGGCAGTAAATCAGTCTCGGGTTTGTATCTACTCATAATGGAGAGGTCATTAGTTGTAAGAGTTTCAAGCTTAAATGATGCCGAAAAAAAGAAAGTGTAGGTGTGTAACTTTATTAAGGAGCTAGGTGTGATCCCAAGCATTGAAGGTTCAATGCTCATGTTTTAAAAACATAATGTGGGAATATAGATGCCCAGGAGCTGTGAGCTTACAAAAAGTCAAGACATATCCTCCATAAATTCCACATGATATGGAAGTTTATCAGTGATATGGAGATTACGATAGGATAGATACAAAAGATAACATTGTAGATCCATTCACTGAGGCGCTTTCTCGATTTATTTTAGGAAGACAGAATGAAGGCATGCGAATGAAGTTCCATAATTAGCCCAAGTGCAAATGGGAGACTAAAAGAGTTAAGGGTATGCCATATTATGTAATTTGTTTTGTAATCTTAACTCCGTAAACAATCTTGTCTGAAATAAAATATATTTTTTGGTTTTGTTTTCTATTATATGTATTGGTAAATTATGATATAAATAATGAATTGATAACATTAAACATGTATAAGTAGAAAATACTTAAGAGTGGTATTATATCGCTTGAGGTTGTGAATGAGTTTATAACCATGTGTATTGAATCTATATAAACCAAAAAAGGCTAACTTCTTAAATGTTCCTAGTCGATAAGTATCGAGAAATGGATATCGATATATTACTTGAGACTAGTATATGTAACACTTTACATACGTTGGATAATGATTTACTCATGATCGTTGGAGGCACCAAGGGTTTACGTACTTTTAATTGTTTAGGAAAATCACAAAACAACTCGACGAGAGTCTTCTATAGGTTAATATAACTAAGTCAAACTAAATGATCCCAAGGAAACAACGTATAATATTCTTATAACTTGAGAGTATTGTCAAACTTAAGTATGTAGACTGTACTTTGATAATGCCAACCATAAGGCATGGCAACTATGTTACAATAATAGTTGGGTAAATGTTGAAACACTACTTAAAAGAGAATTCGTTCATTATAGAAGATTAGTATCACCATGGTTGGCATATGATTAAAATGTAAAAATCTCTGGCCACAGTAAACCAGTTAATAGATAAATGTTGTCGGATTGAACCAATGAATTTGAAAGTCGTTTATGCAATTAAATCTAGATATTAATAGAGTTTTTGACCATAGACTAAACTTTATATATGTAAGTGATACAGTGATGATGAAAAAATCATGTGTGCAAACTATCATTACCTGTGAGCTTAATTTGGATTAGAAATATGATTTCACCTAAATGGTCTGTACGCATTAAACTTGAACTTATAATATGCTTCAGCAAAGTCTGTATAAACTTCGGTATTTAAATTGTTTAAATATTGATTGTGAATCAAGTTCACACCAAAGAGTCGACACAACCACATTGTTAGTTATTTTAAAGTTTGATTAATGGTAGAATTAATTTATAACTACTAGTTTCATGCTTAAAATTGGATAGAACGATGTATAAGAGTTATATGATGTTTCAATTGATTTAGGAACCAAAAATTAATAAGTTAATTAAATGATGATTCAGAAGAAATCAAAAGGGTGTTTGACCCTGCTTAGTCAACACCCAGGGTGTAACGACCTGTATTTTTAACTAAATGATATTTAAATAACTGATTTAAATATTGATTCATTATCTAATTGATGGTCCAAAAATATTAGTTTTCGCATACAGTCGAATTAGGAACGGAGACCACTTCTATTTAGTCTATATCGATGTTACGAATCAGAATGAGTATAAGCATCACTATATTTGGAAATTGGACGATCCGATGACCAAAACGATCTTGAAATGTAAAAAATTATCATCCCATAGCACTATCCAGATAACGACGAAATTTATATCATTAGAACTGGAAAGATGGGGTGATAGATGCTGATGAGTGTCCTTGTGATCAAATGTGCCATGTGATCGTACAAGCTCGAAACGTACAATGGTTTATTTAAGAAATTCAAATAAACTAGATATACAAAATTATTTAAATAAGTAATCATCCAAACCCTCTCTCCCTTTTTACTCATTATGGTTTCATTGTCTGGAAACAAAAAAAAGCCTACCACTCCCCAAAATCCATTTACAAGAATAAATCTAGCGATTCCCTCCATGAAATTAACAAACTGGGTCTGCTAAGCTTGTATTGGAGAAAGCTTCGCGTTTATAGGGTCGAGATGAGGTATGGAAGTGACGGGCTACATCAACCTTCTCATGGCCTTGGTTAAGGTTTAGGTGCATTGGAGATTGAGGCAATGATAGACAAATCCAAGTGTGGCATCGCGTTGCTTGTTCGAAGGGAAGTAGATGGTGATGATATGGTGACATGCGGCTTTCCCTGGTAATGTGCAATATTCATACGGTCGTGAGAGCTTCACCAGGTTGTGACTTGATTAAGGTGGCCGAACCTTGCATCTTTGGGTCAATGGTGAAGAGATGGCATAAGGGAGTTCGTTGGGGAAGACTATACATCTTTTCGTGGTGTAGATGAGGAGAAATCGAAGAGAGATGGATGCGGCTTTGGGGCGTGCACTTATACATGTATAGAATATTTAATTAGGTGATTCAGTAAGAAAGGTTAGTGGGTGATTAATTAATAATTAAGTAGATTAATAGTTTATTTTAATATCGGTTCTTATATAATTCATACCTTTTGCATATAAAGTCCACTTCAGACGTGGTTTCTTGCTTTGTGCTCGTGGTGGAGAGCTCTACGGCTTGTCATTAGATTTTATAACATTTTCTAAGGTAAGTGATATTTTCTCTCATCGTACTATGATTGTTAGTATAGTATTAAGACGACGTTTTGAGATGATTTCTAAATTTAAGATGTGATTTAAATATATTTCAACCTAAAACTTTTTTATAAAATAATTTTAAAATGTTTTTAAATCAAATATTACATTTTTCTTATTAATGCACTGTTTTGAAAAAATTGCTAGACTTGGACTATTTTTGATATTTATCCTACATTGCTTACTTAGATGTATTGTACATGTGTTATTATAGATGTATATAGGCTATTATAAACATTGTATGCTTATTGGTTGCATGTATGCTTGTTTTCTTAGTTTCATTGAAAACACCAATCGAAGGCGATATATTGTTGGGAAATATTCCATAGGATAGAATTTCATGCATAGAGTTTTATGCATACTGATCGATCTGAAGACGAAAGATGATGGACTTGAGGATGTGCATCGGACTTGGGATTGATGTCAGATGTTTTCATTTAGTTTATACCTAGCATTTTTGGCTACGTAACAACCAAAATGGTTATTATCGACTACTCTAGAATGGCCAATATCTACCACTATTATGATGGCCGATTTGGCCGATTTTGACGTGGACGGTGGAGATGCTTCAAGGAGCATGATGCGATAGTTTGTTCGTTCGATGTTTGATTTTGATGTTTTGGCTTTTTGACAAGTGATTTTAGCGGTGAAGCAAAGATGTGATGCATTGACGTGATGACTTCATGATTCTATGATGGGAAGTGATAGCTTTGATGATGGATAGCTACACTTCGAGATACAGAGTAGTCGGATTAAAGTGACTGTGGAGGAAGGTTATGGGATGCATGATAACATTTTGTGACTAATGTTGGTTGTCTAGAATAGTTCCCAACCATTGCAACTCGAGGCAGGAGTTGTAAGGAAAGCTCTGGGATAAGATCTTTCATGGATGACGTGTGTAAAGGTATCATTGTTATTCATAGGTTTTGATGTGTACTTGTAAACTAAAGGTATGTGTGATGATATCTGTTAGGTTACGGAGTATGCCCTAGATACTTCACTTCGGTTATGAAGTATGCCTTGGATCACATGATGTTTCGATCTATTTGCCTTGGACTGTTATGGGGTATGAATTCTAGTTCCCGACCAACTGAGTGGCATAGATTCGAGTACTAAGAAACCGAGATGTTGAGTAGCCTCGACTCTATGGGGTGATTATATGAGTATCAGATATCCAACGCACAGAGTCGGTGAATGTGAGGATGGATGATGGATGTTATGTTTGCTTTGATTTCCTATCACTAAAGCGATGTCACATGATGTGGATATTATTGATGTTGATATCTATACACTTCTTTGTACTTTGATGTATAGTAAACCCATAATGACTATGACAGGGTAGCATTCTTTGGATGTAGGGATAGTCGGGTATGATTCTCCATAAGCTTTGTTTCATATAATATATCGACTTTTACAGTATTTTGAAATTATTTATCACTTGGACTAGACTATTATTTGACTCAAGATTTTATTCTTTACTTATTATTACCTTGGGTACTCTTAAATGAATAGATTGGGACAAATGGTACACGGAGTTCTACAGATGGACTAGCATAAGGCGATGCATTCTCATGATTTTATAGGGGCTTATTATTGCATATTCTACTATGTGACATTGTGGAGCCTTGACAATGTTGACTTACCGTTATTAGAGACAGTTTATCGGTTGAGTTATTTATCATTTGTGTAAACTCTATTATTATTTTGTATAATTGTATGAGCCTGTGTGCTCTGGTTCTTTGGCTCATGTAGTTATTATTATTTTTCCTGTTTTATATTTGTGATGCAGATTATATTTTATTCGATGTGTTGCGAAATATACGATAGGTTTTATGATTGTTTGATGTTCGCTTTCTCTTTCCTTCTCTGTCATCTCTCTTGTTTTCTTTCCCTTGACAATCATCATACATCGACCGGATGCTCTAGCAGCACACTATTCGATTATATGAGCATTGGAGGTGTAAGGCATTTGTGACACTTGGTATCAGAGCTTAGGTTACCGGATTAACCTATGTTGATACTGTGGTCCAGTGGAGATAGGTTAGGGGTTGTCGCCTTAGACTAGTTCTAGAGTATATATCGATACAAGAGAGTGCGTGTTTGTTACATATTTTGGTTTTCAAAACTATGTAGTAATATATAATATATAAGTTGTTTTGCACACACGGGTACCATTGATGCAATTTTCTTTATGAAAGACTGATCATTCTTATTATAGATTAGGAATGATCTAGCATATGAGAAATGCTGATATTAACTCCATCTTCGTAGTTGAGGAGTAGCAGAACCGAGGGCCACTAACACTGATTCACAAAATATGTTCGCTAAGATGGTGTAAAAAATTATCTGGAATGCCCAAATTGCTCTAAATAATTACGGTGCTCAAGTGCAAACATCAAGAGTCGACTTTGTCAAGCTGTAAAAGATTACGTGAGTCTAAGAGGTAGACAATCCCTTAGAAAGGAGTTGATTATTGATGTGTAAGACAAGATGGATATTTACAAAAGGATCTTTGATGGCTTGGAGTTAGATGATGCAATGAGGTATAAGCTGACCTCTAGATAACTCCAGGGATGAACAGTGAACCAGTGGAGTGCCATTATAGCTTCAACTCCCAAGGATCGATTTACTTGGGATTCATTCATAATTTGCTTGAAAAAAGTTTATCTTAACTTTTCAAAAGTCAGTGTTGTTTAGGGAGTTCATCGACTTGAAGTAAGGTGATATGTTTATGTTGGAGTATGTGGTCGAATTTAATGTACTATTGAAGTATGGTTTATCTTTCATTGATACTCCACTCAGATAGATTGAAAGTTTATCACTGGGTTGGTTGATTATTTTAGGAAGCAATTGACTGGTCATATTGATGAGAGCTTCAAGAATTTAATCGAGAAGGCTTTATAACATGAGAGCCTATACCCTGTGTAGAGGAATTGTCCTGAACAAGCTAGGTAAGGACAAATTATGGAAGCATATGCATTGAATGTCATTCCGATTTCGTCGAGTGCCCCATCGATGATAAAGAAGGGAAATAGCATTACCATCTAGAGCATGCTTTCCATTTATGGTGTTTCATATTCCTTCATATCGAGTGATTTGATAGATTGATGTCGACTGAGACCTGGAATAGTTAACAGGCCTTTAAATTATGAGAAACCTTGTTGGCGGTTCAACCAACCTATATATGTGTTTTCCTGAGTTAGCTTTATTGACTCGTTGATGTTTATTTGTTGTTATTAGGGTTTAAATGGGCTCAATAGTATAGTCTGGGAATTGATTGACTAAAGAGGTATGGATTAGTGGTGGATTGTGAGAGGCCGTTGGTGATGATAGGGACTAATGATGTGTGGAAGGTAGTGTTCGGCTGCCTACCTGATGATGAAGCGAGGGTTAGCACTCTATATTCACTCGCTATCCCACACGATGATTTGTTATATGTGGTTATAGCTAGAGAGATCCAAATATATTCGATTAGATGACCAGATTGCCACCATATAGGATTGAGTTTTGTATCAACCTGGTTAGAGGTTCTAGACCAATAGTTATGCCTTTAAGGCATATGATGCCCAAGGAGCAGAGGAAACTAAAGTTGGGAGCAGATGACCCATTAAGGCAAAGGTCTATCCGTAGGAGCATATTTGAGTGGAATGCACCTTTAGTGTTTTCCACTAAGGCAGATGGGTCTTTGAGGTCTTATGTTGATTATCGTGAGCTGGATAAGATAATGAACAAGTATCCACTTTTGCTTATTGATGGCTTGTTCGATCAGCTCAATTGCACGAAGGTGTTCTTTCAGTTGGATCACGCAATGAGGTTTCATCCACTGAGAGTAGTTAGTGAGTGTGTGACGATCAAAGTATTTTGTATGCTGCTTTGATTTTTGATTGGTTTGTTATGCCGTTTGGGCTAACTGATACGTCGGCATGCTCTGTTGATTTCTTAAACCGAGTTTTAAGGGATCACTTGAGTAAGTTTGTGTTCATGCTTATTTATGATACTTTCGTTTATCCACAGATGAAAGAGGAGCACAAGCTATGACAGATGATTCTGTTGGAGGGTGTTGAGAAAACATCGATTGATGATGAAGTCTTTGAAGTATCGCTTCTGGAGGAGGGAAGTGGGATGCTTGGGTCATGTTGTTTTAGAGCAGGACATTGTTATGAATCATGTGAATTACGTCAATCCGAGATTGGAATACACCCAAGAGTGCTACGGATATAAGGAGTTTCCTTAGATTAGTAGGATAATGTATACGTTTTACCAAGGATTTCTTAAAGGTGACGACACCGTTAACCGATTTGATGAGAAAAATCATACTTTTATTTGGGATGGAAGGTGCACACACGTGTTAGTGTGTCTGATAGAGAGGTTGACGTGTGCACCGATGTTACTCACTCCGAGTAGGAATGAGGAGTCGATAGTATACACATGTTTGTGGTACTTGAGTAGGCGCAGTATTGATGCAGAAAGGTAAGGTTGTCACATATGCTATTCTAACTAAAACTGCATGAGAGGAAGTATCTGGCTCATGATTGGAGTTGGCAGCGATAGTATTCATTTTGAGGACTTGGAGGCTTTATCTATTAGGAGAGGGGTTCAAGTTGTTCGCTGATCCCACATCATTGATGTATCCCTTCTCCGAGAAGGATCTTAACTTTCGCTGGCAGTGATGGTTAGAGTTCTTGTCCTCATACGACGTTGACATTTCCTATATGCCCATAAGAGAAATGTAGACTTTGATGCTTTTAAATGGAAGGCATACTAGTTTGGGAGCAATATTCCTTGAGTGGACATTGCTTGAGTTTATTGCTGGTTATGACTTTAGAGCTCCGTGTGAGCTACGACCAAAGATGATTGCTAGTTTGACTACTAGACCTACTTTAATTTAGTAGATCGGCAATAGTCAATGGCATGAAGCTAGACTAGTAGAGATCATTGCAAAGTTAGAGGAACGAGTAGTTTCTGTAGAGGTGATGCAGTAAGAACTCAACCAAGATGGTTGTCTTTGTATGGATGAGAGATAGTTTGTTCCTAAGGTCGATGGGTTAATGGATGAGGTGCTTAGAGAGTGCTACCATTCGAGATTGACTATACATCCCAACAGTAATAAGCTGTACCATGATATGAGGTAGACTTATTAGGAAGGAATAAAAAAAGGATGTCGAGACATTTATTTCGAGATGAATGAATCATCGGCTAGTAAATGCTGAATAGGAGAAACAAAGAGGTTTGCTACTACCGCATGTGATTCCCGAGTGAATATTGATGGACTTCATCTATGAAATGCTAAGGACTATAGAATACATTAGCATTTGGGTCACATCTATATATTGACGAAGAATGCTAAATTTATATTCGTTAAGTCTAGTGGAACAGCATCCAAGTCGGTCGAGTTATATGTGAAATGGATTATCTGATTCCATTATATGCCAAGAGCGCTATAAGTGGCAGAAATCCATTATTCACTAGTAGGTTTTTTGAGAACTTATAAGAGGCAATTGGAAATTTGGTACCAAAATGATTAGGTGGTATCTAGAATGAACTTGAAACTTCAAGACCTTGTAGTCCTATTCGTATTGATAGGCATTATATGAGACAGGTTAAGAAGAAGGTGATGGAGTAGTAAAGATTTAGTTGAGTAAAAGCGAAAGCGATTTCATATGACAAACCGATAAGGGCATGAGGATCGCTTGTCCGGAGCTCTTCACTATGGGAGATTTATATTTTTCACTAGCTTTTATATTGGATATCGTGTTTGATGTATTATACTAGATTGTTTAGTATCATGCATGTTAGGATAGGCATGTATGTTACTTTTTGATGTTTGATCTTATATATGCATGTTTGATATTTGATTGTTGAAATTTGACATGATAGCTTATGCTTACATAGTTGTTAGGCATGTAGGATAGCTATGTTTTGATATAGCATATTTATTTGAGATGAGATGTTGCTATTGCGGTTTATTCTTTTTGTTGAGTACATGTTTTGGTACATGGAAGCAAGTGTTGGCTATTTCGAGGCTTACTCACTTTTATTCGCATCTAAATAGTATGCTCTTGCTATAAAAGAGGTATGTAACATCTGTAGTATAGATTTGGTTATATATATTTAGTTGTCCTCGAAAATGAGATGCCTCAGATATAAGATGCCTCGAATATTTGATGTATATATATCTATGTTCTATTGGAATTTTTCCTAGACATAGTCACACAAAAGAGATGTTGTCAAATTTTTCCAAAACATTAGGGGCTTTGAAAGCCATTAGGTTAGAAGACATTCTCCTTTAGGAATTTTGAAGACGAAATCCTTTAAAAAGGAAGAGAATAACAACTCGTATTTTTAACGATGGAATATTTAAATATTGAATCGTTAAATAATTAACGGTCCAAAAATATGATTCTTTTCATATGGTCAAATCAGGACCCAAGACCACTTTCACTGAGTCTTGATCAACGTTGTGAATTGAAATAAGTATAAGCTGTATTTGAAAATTGGATGATCTAGTGGCCAAAATGATCTTGAAATGCAAAAAACTATCATCCCGAAGCGCTGCCTTTATACCATTGGGACCAGAAAAATAAGGTAATTTATGTTGACGAGTTTCCTTGCGATTGGGCATGCCGAAATTTTCAACGGTTAATTTGAGAAATTCAAATAAACAAGATATATGATGTTATTTAGATAAGAAATCATCTAAATCCTCTCTCCTTCTGTACCCATTACTGTTTCATTACCTAGAAATAAAGAAATGGTCGCCACTTCCCTAAATCCATTCAAAAAAAATAAATCGAGCGATTCACTCCATGAAACGGATCCGTTGAACTCATATTGGAGAGAGCTTCACGTCTATGGGGACGAGATGGGGTACGACAACCACTGGTGACATCGTCCTTCTCATGGTGTTGGATAGGGTTTAGGTTCATCGGAGATTGAGGTGATGATAGACAAATACGAGTATGGTATCACTTTTCTTGTGCAAAAAGGAGCGATGGTGATGATATGGTGACATGCAGTATTCCCTAGTGATGTGCGAAATTCGTACAGTTGTGAGGGCATCATCAGATCGCGACTTGATTAAGGTGGCTAAGCCTTGTATCTTTGGGTCCATGGCGAACAGATGTCATAGGGGAGTTTGGGCAAGATGGTTCGTCGTTTCATGGTGTAGACGAGAAGAAATTAAAGAGATATAGATGTAGGTTTGGGGCATCCACTGATACATGTACAGGAATGGTAAATTAGGTGATTGGGGAAGAAAGGTTAGTAGGTGATTAATTGATAACTAAGTGGATTAATAGTTTATTTTAATCTCGATCTTTATATAATACATATCTTTGGCATATGAGGTCCATTTTGGACACTGTTTCTTGCGTTGCACTTGTAATGGAGAGCTCTACGATCTGGCATAGGATTTGTCACTTTTGTGGAGATAAGTGATATTATCTCTCATCGTACTATAATTGTTAATATAGTATTAAAATGATTTTTGAGATTATTACTGACTTTAAGACGGGATTTAATTAAATTAAACCTACACATTGTTTTGTAAAAGAATCTAAAAGTGTTCTAAAATGGTTTTAAATCAAATATCACATTTTTCTAATTAATGCACTATTTTGAAGAAATTTCTAAACTTAGGCTATTTTTAGTTAATCCTACATTTGTCGCTTCGATGTATTATATGTGTGTTATTATAGATGTATGTAGGTTACTACAGAAGTTTGTATGCATATTGATTGCATGTATGCTTGTTTGCTTAGTTTGGTTGAAAATGCCGATCGAAGGTGATACAGTGTTAGTAAATATTCCATATGATAGAATTTTGTGCATAGAGCATTGTGCACAATGATCAACCTAAAGATGAAAGATGATGGACTTGAGGATATGCTTCTGACTTGGGGATGGAGCCTCACATTTTCATTTGTTTTGTACTGAGCAATTTTTGGCTAAGTACATGATAAAAGTGGTTGTTATTGACTACTCTGGAGTGGTCGATACCTACCACTATTGATGATGGCAGATTTAGCTAATTTTGACTTGGATGGTGAAGAGGCTTTGAGAAGCACGATGTGATGGTTCATTCGTTCATTTGATGTTTTATTTTAATGTTATGGCTCTTCAATGAGTGGTTTTGGCAGTGAATCTAAGATGTGATGCTTTGATGCGATGACTTCATGATTCGACGTTGATGATTCCGTGATGGGAAGTGATGGCTTCGACGATGGGTAGAAATTTTTTCGGGATATGGAGTAGTCAAATAGAAGGGACTATGGAGAAATGATATGGGATACACGATGACATTCTGTGACTAACGATGGTCATCTAGAATAGTTCCTAACCACTGCGACTCAGGGGAATTGTAAGGATGTTTTCGGGATGAGCTCTACTATGGATGATATATGCAAATGGATCATTGGTATTCATATGTTTCGATGTGTACTCGTAAAGCAAGGGTATGTGTGATGATATCCATTGGGTTGCGAAGTATGCCCTGGATAATTCACTTGGGTTATGGAGTATGCCCTGGATCATAGGATATGTGATCCATTTACCTTGGATTGTTATGGGTATGCATCTAGTTCCTAGCCTACTGAGTGGCATGGATTCGAGTACCAAGAAAACGAGACATTGAGTAGTCCTTAACTTTATGGTATGGTCATACGAGTATCAAATATCTAATGCATTGAGTTAGTAAATGTGAGGATGGGTGACGGATGTTATATTTGCTTTGATTTCTTATCACCCTAGGGATGTCACATGATACATATATTATTATTGTAGGTATCTAAATGGCCCTCAGTACTTTGATGTATAGTACAACCATGATGACTATAATAGAGTAGCATATATCCTATATTATGTGCTAACTTTTTAGATGTAGGGACTGGTCGAGTATGATTCTCTATACCCTCTGTTCCATATACTATATCGACTTTTATAGTATTTTGTGATTATTTATTACTCACACCAGACTGTTGTCTGACTTGAGGTTTTATGCTTTTCTTATTATTACCTTAGGCACTCTTAAATGAGTAGACTAAAAGCATGTGTAAATGGTATGTGGAGTTTTACTGATGGACTAACATGAGGCGACTTATTCTCATACTTGTATATGGGCTTATTATTGCATATTCTGCTATGTGACACTATGGAGCCTTGATAGTGTTGACTTACTATTATTAGAGACGGTTGATCGGTTGAGTTTGTTTATTATTTGTGTAAAGTCTATTACTTTTTTGTATAACTGTATGAGTCTAAATACTCTGATTCTGCAGTTCATGTAGTTATTACTATCTCGCTTGTTTATATATGTGACGACTATTATATTTTATTCAATGTGATGTAAGATATATGACAGGTTCTGTGATTGTTTGATGCTTTCTTTCTCTTCTCTTCTCTTCTATTTCTCTTCTTTTCTTCTTTTCTTTTCCTTGACACTCGTCCTACATCGATCGGATGCTCCATCGGCACACTATTCGATTATATAAGCATTGAAGGTATAGGGTGATCGTTACATAAGGCCTACTATAATAGGGGATCTAAGAGGGCTTTACTAAATCTTCAAGGACATGAGAGAAAGATGGATAAAATGTTGCAAATCCTCAGTTGTAAATAGTATAGCTTCATAATCCAGTACAATTTTTTATGAACCTTCTTCTGCTACAGCCGACCTTCCCTAGCACCCTATCATCGGTGAAGCCGTCTTTTCAAATTTGCAAATTGAAGAGAAGGAGGAGTCTTTAGATCTTCAAGAGGAAATTCTATTCAAACAACGTGTTAGATTCTTAGAAAGACCTCTTCAATGAAAGGTAACTTCTATTATCTTCATATACTATTAAAGTATATATTATCGTTCATAAATCACCATGATCCCATATTTATACTCGGCTATATATATGTAAAAAAAATTAAAATCGTTCAACATTTTAATTTATTTTAAAATGCGTGTGTGTATAGTTATTTATACGCATGTTGAATAATGTTTTGTGTTATAAAAAAAAAATTGGTTTCGAATTTAAACATTAATATATATAAATTGGTTAGCAACCTTTAGTATAAATACATATATGCATAAATGTGTGTATGTGTGTATGCGCGGGCATGTTTTCAGTATAAATATTTAAAAATTTATTTTAATGATCGGTTTTGTTTCAGATTAAAAGAAGAAGAAAATTTAGTATACACACACATATATATTTTATTTACGTACGAAAATCATACTAATAATAAATTTTCTTATAAGTTCATAATTCACCAGAAATAAAAAATATTATTTTTATTTATTTTATATAATAATATTTTAGGACTTAAAATTCAAAAAAATTGACTTATTCAAAATCATTTTTTCGAATGAAAATTTTAAATTTTTAATAGCAAGTGATTAATATTTTAAACTTTGATTACTTATTTTCATGACCAAATCCTTTTGTTTTGTTAATGTTTAATTTATTTTGAATAAGTATTTTAAGATCTAATCCAGATTTGAAAAGGTCAAACTTTAGTTTAAAATTTAAATTCAAAACCAAAATCACATAGATATTAATTATATATATACACACATATTTTAAATATATATATATATATAATATCTAAATATTATATATATTATTTGTAACTTGTATATTTTATTTTATTTTATATCAAATATAGTTAATGGGCGAATAAATTGCTTATATATATATTATTTCTTCATGTACACACAAGATGGTTTGTATTAAATATTACACGCACACATATATGTGCACACACATCACACTTAGACATCTGATTGGTCATAGGAAATAGCGAACAAATTTCCCCATAAACCCGCGGTATGGGTTATATGTTTATATTATTCATATTTTTACAAATGTGTAAGCCCTGCATTGCGCGGGGTAATATTGTAATATATAGCGTATACTCTTTTAATGTTAAAAGTAGAACTTTTTTATGCAACGTACAATAAATTCAGTGAAACAAACGAATTATAAATTAAAACTGTTATTATTGTTATGTATAATTTATGTTATATAGTTTATATATCTTTATATTTGAGTAAAATACTAATTGTATCATTTTTTAGTATGAATATAATATACATTTTGAAGCTTGACATATCTTAATAGTTTATTAGATGAGCTCATAAATATTATTTAACTAAAATTTTCTAATATTTTAAATTTAAGATTATGTAATTAGTTTAAACGTACGGACTTTAAGGTAAATAATATGAAAGAATTGAGAAGGATTTTGCTAAGAAAATTAGAAATCTTGATGTAACGTTATTTGAAGTCAAATACAGAATTTTGTAATGAAGTGTCATAAACTTTTAAGATAATGGTTGTGGTTAATTTACAAATTAACTTCGTACATAGTTTAATGTATGTGATCTATACATCTTTATGGATGAATGAAAAAAAATAACCTTACCATTTTTGTTAACATGAATATGTGTGTGCAAGCGACATGTTTTTCTAGAATTTATTAGAAAAATAGATAACTATTTGCTGAGATTCCTCAAATAGTTTAAATTTTTCATAAATAGTTTAAGTACATGGATTTAAATATAAGATACTAGGAAATAATTAAGGGGTGTTTGTAAATAATTTAAGAAATGTTAAAATGTAGGTATTTGAAGCTAAAAAATGAATTTTACATTGTAGTGTGTGATAAATTTATTAAGATAATGAATAATAAACTAAATTTGTTGATATTGTTTATGTGTATTGTTTATGTTATGTGATTTATATTTCTCTACATTTAGATGAAAAAACAATTTCTTCAGTTTTATTGATATAAGTATAGATACATATTGAAACCATCATATTTTTAGGATATATTAGACAAATTAACGAATATTTGTTAATTGAATTTATCCGAATAGTTTAAATTCAAGATTAGAAAATTAATTAAAAATATATCGACTTTAATGTAATTTATTATGCGATATTGACGAGGGTCTTGTAAAAAAACTAAAGACATTTCAAAATATAGGCACTTGACATTAATAAAAGAATGTAACAATGCAATGCATGGTAATATATTAGTAGGTATGAATTATAAATTAAATTCATAATTATTATTTATGTATATAATTTTGTATGTGATTGATGTATTTGTTTATCTAAATGAATTTTATACCATTTTTGTTAATACGAATATGGTATGAATATTGCATTTCCATACTTTTATGATTTATTATATAAATCAAAGAGTTATAGTTTGCTGAAATTATAAACAATTAAAGAAGCATATGGACTTATGTGATTGAGGAGGGTTGTAAACGATTGTAGAAATTTTGAAATAAAGGTATCTAAAGTAATCTTTTATAATGCTTTATATTATTAACTATTGAGATAAATGAATTTTAGATTGAACTTTTTATTATTTTTTATGTATATATTTATGTTATGTGACTTATGCAACTTTACTTTAATGAAAAGGTAAATTTCCCATTTTGCTTAGCATGAATATGGTGTACATATTAAAGTATTTACATTTCCATTATTTAGTAGGTGAACTAACGAGCATTATTTAATTATATTCATATAATTAGTTTAAATTTAAGATACATTGATTAATTCAAATATATGAACTAAAACAGAAACTATTAGGAGAAAAGTGAATTGGGTTTTCAAATATTTGTGGTAATTTTAAGTGTAGGCATTTGAAGATAAAAGTAGAATTTGTCACTATGTATGCTAAATTTTAAAATAAACGAATTACAAATTAAATTTGTTATTATTTTTTAATGTGATTTATATATCATTACCCAATAAAAAATTAATTTCCTAATTTTAGTTGGTATGATAGTGGTATACATAACTGTCGCATACTAGTTAATTGAATTTAAATAGTTTAAATTTTGGATTTTGTAATTAATCTAAATATATGGACTCGAATATAAAATGCTAGAGGTAATTGATGAATTACTTGTAAATAATTATATAAACTTTTAATTGCACATATCAGAATGTAAAATAATGGAAAAGGTTAAAACAAGTGTAAACTGATAAATTTTGAGTAATTTCCTCCTGATAGAGGATCACTCATTTTCCTCAAAGAAAATGTAAATTTATGAATCAAAAGATTTGAAAATAAAATAAAAAGAGAGAATTAATAAGAATGAAAACTCCTAAAATCAATAAAAGAGCTATTAGTTATTCTACTTTACTATTATTCAGTAGATATTAATATCATAACATATTAAATATAAAGTAAAAGAAAATAATGAATTATCTTTAAATTATAATCATTAAGAAATTTATTTAGAATGTTAACATTAATAAATATTTTAATCAAATTGGTTAAATTAAAGTATTCAAAATCTCTTTTATTGGGCAAAATACTAACTTTACTTGGTATAAACAAATTTTATTTACACAAATGCATAATAAAGATCTTGTGCAATTTAATATAAAGAAAATATTTTTAATTTACCCTTTTAACCCTACTATCAATACACCCGATCCAACGGTTGTAGCATGACGCATATCCTTATTAGTGAATTTCACCATAAGGACACTTTTGTTATATAAGCAAATGTTCCGGTCATAGATTCAGAAGTAAGTTGATGATTACTTAGGTAGTTAATTATGCAAGGCCTATGACCATATTGAAGATGACGTGCATTTAAGCATCAATGATTAAAGTGGATCTTGTGTGCAAGGGGGAAAGTATTTTTAGCTTAGTAATCTAATTCTTCCATAGTTTTCATCTTTATGGATTCAAGGGCCACATAACTTTTCCCCTTTTTGAAATAGGCAACATAGTGGTGTAAGATGTCCATTTTAAAATCCAAAGATGAAACTCTAATATGCTACAATCACCTTGGTATTATCTTTCAATGATGTAATGAGATCATTAATATAATATTCTCATCAGTTTAAGTAAACAGAGTAGCTAATAAATGCCATTCATAATCATTCTTGCATTATCAGATTGTTCCCATAAACTTGACCATGCGAGGCTTAGAGATATAGTACACATAAACAATAGTGTCACATCAACATATAAAGGAGCCGACATGAACACCTCATACAATGGAATAAACAACATTTACATTTAAACCCCCGCTTCATCTTTGGAACTCTTCGTCGTCTTTTAAAAGAAACCTGCCCGAATCCATAAACTTTCTACTTGAAAGAGTACCCATGAGTTTATGGCGAAACTATGCAAAAAATACGAATCAGACATTATGTCTTGTATGAGTAATATATTACCCTAAGCACAAAATATAATGAGACCATGCTATAAAAGCATGGAACATGTTTCCCCTTTACTTTTTATAGCATTCATTTAACAATTTGAATCATAAACATAAATCATTTTTCAGTCCTAAAGTTCTTATACATGCTACGATATCCTAACAAGAACCAAGATCACTTGGTATGTCATTTGGTACTCATTAACTTTTCCTTTTAAAATCTAAGCTACAAAGCATTCGGTGCCACTAAGGCCTTATGCCTTCACTGCTTCCTTAGTTACTACTAGTTATACTTTTAGTATCGATTGCCACTAAGGTCCTACTCCTACACTTTCGTTTTTGGTTTCATGTTCACTTACACCTTAAACCTACACTTTCAATTTTCGGTAGCTACTCATGCTTTACACTTACGCTTTCAGTTTTAGGCTTCCATATCATGTCTTAAGCCATTTACCGAATTTTGCATTAGTTGGCGCTCTAGGCCTTACACTAACGCTTTCATGTTTCAGATGCCACCCTAGCCTTACCCCAACACTTTTAGTTGTGATTACCACTCTAAGACTTACACCTACATTTTCATGTTTCGATTGCCACTCAGGCCGTATACCTGCATTTTTTGTGTTTCAGTTGTCATGTAGGCCTTACGCCTACGTTTTTTGATTTTTGGCTGCCACATTGAGCCTTGCACCATCTATTGAATTCTCTGCCCGTTAGACTTTATCTTTAGTTATTTATTAAGGTACTTAAAGTTTCAAAACTATCTTTCGCCTCCTAAATCCTAGAACTATCTATGTTATATATTACATTTTACAATGTTGAAGTAATAGTTTTGGCCATCTTAAGTCTAAGAATAAACCCTCTCCTATGGAAGCCAATAGATTTCGGTGTTAATTTTCCATCGAAAGTTAATAGGTCTCAACAATCACTACACGTGGTCTTGTTTAGGGAAGCCCGACTTATATTTTAGTTCTGCTTCATCTCTAGGTAGAGGTCAGTACCAAGTCTCAGAAATCACCTCGTCTGCCAAAGATTCCTTCACACCCTCATATGTGTTCCATCAACCTTGGTCGTCGACTATTACCTCTGGTATATAGTACCTAAACGTACACTTAATATTTCTTAGTTTTCTTTACTTAAGCCTTAGTTTGAACATTCCCTTGTTCACTTTCTTTTTAGTTCAACGCTATAGCTTCAGCACACTCTTTCGGTACACGTTAAAAAGCCAACCTTTTGCGCATTTAACGCCACTTTTACATATTTTAACCTCACATTCATTACAGTTAATGTAGTACTTTACTGACTTATTCAGCACATATCATGGATCTGGTCTCTTGACCATTTATTAGTACTGCATTTATACTAGTATAACCGCACAACGGTGGAGAAACCGACCGTTCGATTGTATAACTTTGATAAGAAATATACATTTAAAAATTTTGTTAATATTACTTAAACATTAAGTGATAATATATTGAAAAAGAATAAATTGAGATTTGAATCCGAAAATATGAATTTCAAATTTAAATATTAATCAAAACATTCAAAATTGTCGATTTGAAACTGAAAATTTAGAATTTGAAAATCATAATAGATTTGAATTTGGAATCTTTGATGCGTGAAATAAAAGGAGGAAGTTTAGGAAAACCGCGTTGAAACAAGATCCACGTAAACCGCGATGAGACAAGAACCACGTTTTTAGGGAAACCGCGATGAGACAAGATCCATGTTTTTTTGGCTTCAGAAAAATTGATTTTGGCCAGTGACAGTAAGCAAACCTCCCTAACGGTTGGTTTGATAAAACATCTTCTAGCCCTTTATATTTACCTTTCGGCGCCCATAATTCCCCTTTTCTGCATGTGTATTTCAATTTGAAAGTCACTAATTATAATACCAGAAAATCTTTAAAAAATTAGTATGTTGATATTCTTTTCATAAAATTTCTCAAACTTCTTATTTATAGCAATTTCTATGATGAGCGACTCCTTTGATAATTGATAACTAAGTATTTACTCATAAAAAATTCCAAAAATAAAAAACCATCACTACAAATAAGTTTATAACATCTTATTAAACCTTTAGTTTATTTTAATCTTAAGAAGCATAAAAACAACTCAAAATAATCACGACCATGTCCAATTATAGGGAAAAGGAGGGATCAAAGGATATATTACGCACTCATGCCTCTTAATTGGCTTGATCTTAGATCTTTTTTAATTTTCGTCACTTTGATCTTCTTTTCCTACTTCTCTTCCTTAGGCTGCCACCAGTAAAATGCTCTAAGCTTATGTTTTTCATAAGTATATATAGAAAAACATAAGAAACAATGATTAAGTTTATTATCTATGTTAAGTTGGACTGTTGGTGTAACGACCCGCCGCTCTGACCGCCTCCAGTCGGTAATTAAACCAACTTGAAACGTTCAAAATGACGGATTGTTAGTCAGTTTATAGAGTTTAAACAGAATCAGCCACAGAATCACAGAATAATCATAATATTTTACATAAATGAATTTTTATACATATATCAGAGTTTGTACAATGAATTAAATTTTATACAACGGAATATTTCTTTTAAGTACAAAATTCTTCGAAAAGCTAAAGTGAAGCAATTTCCCCAACTCTCTCTAACTTCGCGGCCTGAAAATCTTCAAGCTGTAAAAATACTCGGTCTGACCCGAGCGTTTATTGCAAAACACAAAAACACTCGAGTCAGGATTAATCTTTATTCAAGTAATTAAATTTGTAATGAACTGAATAAAATGGTAACAGAGATGACGAATCACATGAATCAATTTAAATCTATTATGGATTTTTTTCACATTAACAACTTCAATTTTTAATAGCATTTGTCAATCCTGTATGGCTGCAGTACACACGTATATTTACACACATGTGCACTGCCTCGCCAACACGTGTGCACCAACAAGAGAAAGTGTGCAAGTGCAAATCACAAAGACCACAAAGAAATGCTCAAGGCAAAACTAGTGCCAACTTGAACAAAAACATGAAGTAAACAAACATGCAGCAGCAAGCATGCAACACGGATTATGTACAAGGGCAGTGAAGCCTGTAGAATTGCAGTGAGACAAGTACAGGGAGCAGCAGACACAAGTAGTGTAACAACAGTCAATTGTGACCAAGTACAAGAAGCAAATGCTACCATGACTCGAGTACATACTACAGCAACATACCCAGACCAGGTAATAATGAAGGGGATGTGAAACAGGTCAAACACATATAGATATGCCGTGACAAGTAAGAATTGTAGTGAAGCATGTACAGTGACCCAAAAACAAGTGTAAATACAAACATGGTGGGCAACAGAGGATAGTGCAAAGGGGAGACTTGATGAACAAATGTACAACTGAATCAAGTTCAGTGTGACAGTAACCAGAAACTCAAGACACACATGAACATGGAACCAAACAGCAAAGGAACAAGATTCAACTTCAAAAATGAAACAAGTCAAAGTCTGCAGCTCAACTAAACAGGCAAGCCCAACTCAAGTACACCAGTGACACCCAAAGTACTAACAAACCAATATGCAAACAAAAATGCAAATACCAGTGATAAAAGTGCAACACAGTTGCAAACAACATGGTGAACAACACAGTGAAGATACCAGTGAAACAAAGCAAAGGATCAAATCAAAACAAATGAAACTGGGTTCAAAATTTTCTTAACATTAAAAGCTTCAGATTTAAAATGAGCAGATTTTCTTTAAAGATTAAAGCATAACATCAATTTTATAAGGAGGATTTAAATTTCAAAGAAAATAGGTTTAGCCTATACTGTTTAAACAGAGGCATATACACAGATATACAAACATTCAAAAACATGTATGCACTGATACATTCAACATTCAGGCATATTTAACAACATTCCAGATCATCCTTTAAGCATATATATCAAATCAAAGAGTGTAGGCACATGAAAGTGGGTTTGCTCACTTGCAAAACTTGATGAACAGAGATGCTTACATACTTATTCATAGACATGTATACAACAGATTTTATACTTTTCAAATTATTTTAAAGTAGTGTTACTCACAGTGATTTGCAATGGACAGAGCTTTTTAATTAAAAAGGCTTTGATTTTTTTTTCTTTTAAACTTAGAAATATTTTCAAATTTTGGTTTAAACTTAACAAACATATGTTGTTTAAGAATCATAGCCAAACAAGGATCAAACCAAAAGAAAATGAATTTTCCTTCTCTACCTGTACTCTGCACATTTTCAAAACAGAGAAACATTTTGATATTTCATTCACATGCAAGCAGATTTTAAACAAGTATACTTAGTTCAACAACATGCAAACATATTTATCATCGAGCTTCAAGTCATGCAACCAGATTCTAGTGAAAACAAGTTAGACTTTACTCACAGTATTATAATTTTTCTAGTGAAAACAAGTTAGACTTTACTCATAACAGAAGTGGCATATATATACATATACACGAGCATGCATCCATCACATCCATTCTTATACTCACAGTAAAATTTCAGACTTGTTTTAAATTGATGCAGAGACCTAATGCAAGTTCAAAGGAACAAAATTTCAACTTGTTTTCAATTTGTCTCAGAAGGAATAAAGAAGAGCAAGTTCAAAGGAACATTTTCAATTGATGCAGAGACCTAATCCAAATCTCTTGCATACAACAAAGTTTTTGGTATAGCATCTGTTCTTATCAGATTTAAAACAAATTTAATAGCATCCGTTCTTATCAATTTAAAACAAAGTAACCGAGCAAATGATAACAGACAACACCCCAAATCATAGCATGCAACCAAGCAACCAATTCAAACAAATTTAAAAACTTGAATCAAAATTAATCGTGAGCAAAGAACTCACCTTTATAATCGAAACAGCCGAAGAGTAATGAGCCAAGTTGAACGAAGATTGAAGCTGAAGCCCTAATTGTTGAAGCACGAAATCGAAGAGACGAGGCCGCCATTATCTCGAGAAGGAACGAACGAAGAAACTCGTGGCCGCCATTATTTCTTCGGTTTGATTTTTTTTTATGAAAAGGAAGGGTTTCGATTGAATGGGGTAAAGGGGTAGGGTATAAAGGAGAATAGAGAACGTGATTTTAGCGTGGTTGAAGGCGTGTGTAACGGCGTAGATTTCGGTGATAAGGTAAGGCAACATACTCTTTATATTTTATGTTTATTTTTATATTATTATTTTTTTTCCATTTTAAATTCAGTTTGTTTTGTAAATTATTTTCTTTAATAAATATATAAACGTTTTGCAGTTCAACTATAAATATCAATTTATAAATTTACATAAAAATAATTCGTAAATCCAAACTATTTTTTCAAAGTCATTAGTTACAAATTTAAATACAAATTCAATATTCAAATTCAACTCCAAAGTCGAATTCAAATTTTTATTCAACTTTCTATAGATTAAATTTTAAAATTTAATCGCCAATTTATCCTGAAAATTTGAAATTCAAGTCAATCATCATTCGAATATTTAAAATTAATTAAATATTTTCATATTTAAATTGTTCAAAATTCAGGGTTGTTACAGTTGGCCACTTTATCCATCTTTTCCATTTAATTCTTCTTAGTTGCATGTAATAGATTATCATTATGATTAAGTTTTAGATTGCTATTTTCATATTTATCTTCCATGTTAAGTAGGAGTCTTCTTAGATGAAACAAATGCATGGAATTATTTAATGTTTTACGGGTGTTGTAAGAGAAATGCAAAGAGTTTGCCTTGTAAAATGAAGACTTGTTCTGCAACATGACTATTATGAGTGTGACTATTGTCTTTTCGAATTAATTTTACTTTTAGGCTAGATAATTAAAATTTTCTGACCGGTAGGAGCCTGCACCCAAACTAATGGCTTAGGAGTCATAGTTTTTTTACAATGTGCCTGAATCACTCATCTTGTTTTTTCCACATGTTATTTTGTTTTGAGACTGAATGTTAGTTTAAAATTTGAATTGATAACTACCCTCTCGGGAGCTCTGATCTCGGGTGGGTATGACTTAATAGCTTTAGATAGCATATGACATTTGCCTCGAATGAGTGCTGAACCTCATCATCGAGCAAGTAGTTTCCTTTGTGAAGTGTTGTGATCAAGCGTCTAGTGCTAGTTTAAGAGCACATGGGTGGAGGTTAAGCCTCCAACAACATCTAATCCGTTGACAAGGAAGTATGGGCTGGTTTTTAAAATGATTATCTTATGTATTTTTGGGATAAAGTTTGTTTTTGACACAAAAAAATAAAATTGTTGTCTTTATGCCCAAAAAGGGTTGAACTTTGTCCTTGGCACAATTTTCTAGTTAACTAGCTTATGTTAAAAGGTAAAATAGAGACAAGAGAAAATAGGGAAAACATGAATTCCATTAATCTCATTTCTATACTTAACACAATGAAATGGAGTTCTATTTATAACCTTGTGATTGAGAATGAAGATTACAATAATATCCATAACATTTAGCATATTCACCCTTATAATTTATATATATTACCGTACTTTCCATAGAATATATGTATATAAAGATGATATGAATAATTGCCTCATCAAAACCTTTTTCAACCCCAGTGGAAATAAAATTATAAATAAGAAAAAAAGTGCAATTTTTATTTCATCTTTAAGTAACATGTTTCATAATGTTATTACGAGGATTGATACTTCTGGATCAAGATAATGCATCATTAAAACCTTACTAATAAAAACACAGTGGAAAAATATTAGTGAAGGAAAAGAATATATTATATCATACTTTTGGATGATCCTCCTGATTTATATCACATTATTCAATTAGTCTGTTGATGCAGCCGACACGTACCAATTTTATATAACATCTTTTGAAATGTTGATATTGAAAGTGCCTTCATGAATAGATTTGCCGGATTTTCTTGGGACCGGATCTGTTTCACTTCTATCTTATTATCCATTTATAATTCATGTGTAAAGAAAATTTCGAAGAAATGTTCTTAGTCCTATCACCTTTGGTGTAACCTGCTCAGATCTGAGCTTCACAGGCCGCATTTTCTTTATAAATAACAGTTGATCCTTCTAGTTAAAATGTCTTTTGAATGTGGTCGATTAATGGCCTAAGCCAAATGCATTCTCAAATTTCTTTATGTAGTGATAATATTTCAGAGTTATTGGAAGATGTGTTACTGATGTTTTCTTCATACATCGCCATGAAATAGTCATACTACTGTTATAAAACACATACCCAAATTGCAATCTTGCTTCATGTGGGTCAAAATGGTAACCCATGTTAGCATAGCCAACTAGATTTAGAATATTGCCCATGTCAGAATAAAACTAGCCTAACTTGTTGTTTAATGAAGATGTATCATGATATGTTTTATACTATTCTAGTGTCATTTTGTTTGTGCAGAAGTGTACCTTGCTAGTACAATGCAATATCTGATCGCGTGCATTGTGCTGAATATGATAGTGCACCATGGCACTGAGATATGGTACTTCTAGACCAAGTACATTTTCATTGTCTTCTTTTAGGCAGTAAGGGTCCCTTTTAATATCTAAAGATTTGACAACGATATGCATACTAAGTGGACGTGTAACAACCCACACCTTAATGGACCCAAATTTTTGCTAAATCAAAACCTAAGTCAACAGAAGTATGGATCGTTGGTTTTGGTATCCTGCAAAAAAAAATGTGTATCAGAGTGCTATCGAGATAAACTCGGAGTGGAATAAAAAATTACAATAAACTTACAATTACTGACCAAGGCCAACATCTTTGAACTCTAATGTCATTGTCAATGTCGAGCATGCATAACGAAATGCATCCTTCCACGGTACCTACCTTGTACCAGTATTTGTCCCTTTAAAGCTATCTTGTGGGTTGTAATGATAAAGGGTCACAACAACGTTCTGGTGATTGGTAAATTGTTCATTTTATACATCACAATAGTTTATGTCAATTGCCCTCCATTGCATGTTATGTCTATTGTTTTACTTAGTCGTCTCGACTCCACATACAATACGCTATGTCTACTCAAAGTAAATAATAACGACATACGTACATACACACACAACACATGTTAGTCCTTGAGATGATGGTTTTGATGGCAACAACCTTAGAATAGGATTATAAAATATAAATACTAACATTATAGTTTAGAAATATATGTATATGCAGGATCTAACCATGCAGGTACCAAAAATGAAGACTATACGGTATAGAGATTCAAGATATCAAGATTGAAGACTCATGAGTATCAAGAATATCAAGATTATCAAGAGTTCAAGATTTTAAGAATAAGTAATTTAATTAGTAATTTTGTTAAAACTCCTAGAAAAGCACTGGCATCTTAAAATCCAATTTATTCGTGGAATGGAATCCACTTCGAGCTTGTTAAAAGGATGGAACCCTAAGTAGGATGGAAAATACGAAAAATCTAGTGGAACATCGTTTTGTATCCGCTAACCTTTTATTCAAAATGATTTTACAAAATTATATCTTGTTTTCAAAATGTTTTCAAAACCTTCCTTTTAAAAGAATCAAAAAACATCTGTCCTAATTTTAAATATTTTTAGCCTCAAAATAATCTTTACTTCAAAATCAAATTATCCTTAGATTTAAACTATCTTTTAATTATAATATATTTAACTTTTAATATTTATACTTAGATTTAAATATAAAATTATAGTAAAATTTTATATATACCAAAATATTATTCTCTATATTTATTTATGTATTTTAACCATATTTAAGTATATTTATAAAAGTTTAAAATAGTTTTAATATAAGATAAAAGTTATTTTCAAAGAAAAACAAAACATCAAAATTTCCTTTGGAATATCGACATACCCAAGTTACCCATGTCGACATAGTGTCAGTTGATTTCAAAATTTTGGATTTCAAAAGAAGTGTCTGTTCGTCATATCCCTTCACGAATGGACATGGCTGTTGTTCTTCTATAAATATGGGTTGTTTTCAATGAATTTATAATCATATTTTTCTGGTTTTCACTCCTCTTCTTCTTCCACAACTCTTTATACATATTCTTACCATTACTTTGCCGAAATCAACATTGAATCTAGCTAGATCATTTCTGGTTTGATTCTCTATCACTATCTCAATAAGATCCTTAGTGCTGTTCAGAGTTATAGGCTTCTTTGTAAGCATTTCTGTGAGAAAAGGTGTGATTGTAGCCTTGGAAATCAATCAAGCGAGAAAAGGTGTGATTGTAGCCTTGAAAATCAATTGG
The DNA here is from genome assembly GCA_030765085.1 of Allium cepa. NCBI lineage: Eukaryota > Viridiplantae > Streptophyta > Magnoliopsida > Asparagales > Amaryllidaceae > Allium > Allium cepa. The sequence continues at coordinate 487,444,557 of CM060928.1, read as the reverse complement.
GTGAACTTGTTGCCCGGCAAATCAAGTATCTCTACCCAGAGGAATGTGAATCTGGAGGGTGTACCTCGTAGCCTTGAAATTGAGGGTGTAATTATAAAGATTGCTTTTGAAAGGAAATCTGTACTTATGTGCGGGACTAGATGTAGGGTAACTCTGAACCAGTATAAAATCTGGTATGTTCTTTCCTTTACTGCTTTTACTTTATTGATGCATCTGTGTTTGTTTCTGTGATCATATCTGTGTCTAAATATTGCATACATTTGTGTTTAAATTAAAAAACTCTAAAAGATTAGTAATTTCTTAAAACACTATTCACCCCCCTTCTAGTGTTTACCCTAGCCTTAAGATCCATAATTCGCATTTCTCACATTTGGTATCAGAGCAAGATTTTCAAAGTTTCATAATCTGATTTTGAAAAAGTTTTTAAAATGGCTATTTTTTTATACTAGTTTAGAAATATTCAGATCATCGTTGTCTCTTGAGTCTGCATATAATCAATGTTCAAATTCAAGTTGTCTACCAAAATTGTTTGATGTGCAAAAAACATGCTTAATGGGGATTAAGGAATCAATCCACAACGGACAAATTGTGCGGATCAAAAATAAAAAAATGGATACTCGATAGTGGATACTCTAGACACATGACTGGAAATCCAGATATGCTGAATGATATAATATACAAATCGGAGGGCTGGTTAACTTTGGAGACAATTCAAAAGGATATGTGATTGGCATCGGCAAAGTCGGTAACTCTGAAACTCCTATTATTACTAATGTTTTTCTAGTTAAGAATCTGAAACATAATCTGCTAAGTATAAGTCAACTCTGCGATAAATGATATAAAATTAAATTTGAAAAAGATAAGTGTCATATTGAAGACAATAATTCAACCATAATATTTGAGGGAATTAGGAAAAAGAATATTTGTATTCTTAGTACGAAAGTTTCAAATGATAACCTATGTCTGTTGGCAAATACAAGTGACCCTTGGATTTGGCATAAGAGATTTGGTCATTTGAATTTCAAACTCTTATCTAGACTATCAAAACATGATCTAGTAAGAGGTCTCCCTAAAATGAATTTTAAAGTAGATAGTCTATGTGATTCATGTCAATTAGGAAAACTTAGAAAAGGTTCCTTTAAATTAAAATATATGATTTCAACCTCAAAACCTCTTGAGTTACTTCACCTTGATTTATTTGGTCCATCTCAAATTCTGTCAATAAATCATAGTAAATATGTTTTTGTAATTGTAGATGATTATTCTATATTTACATGGACAATATTTTTGAAACATAAAAGTGATACTTTTGAATGTTTTAAGAACTTTACAAAAAGGATTCAAAATCAACTTTCTCTAAAAATTATAACCATCCGTAATGATCACGGTGGTGAATTTGAAAATGAAAAGTTTGAGAAATTCTGCAATAAAAAGGGACTAACTCACAATTTTTCATTTTCAAGAACTCCACAACAAACAGAGTAGTAGAACATAAAAATAGGACGATTCAAGAATGTGCGAGAACTATGCTTTCAGATAGTAAATTACCAAAGAATTTTTGGGCAGAAGCAGTTGCTACCGCCTGTTATATTTTAAATAGAATCTTAATTAAACCTTTAACTGATAAGACATCTTATGAACTTCTTCACTCAAAGAAACCTAAGGTATCTTATTTTAGAATTTTGGGAAGTAAATGTTTTATTTTAAATACAAAAGATAACTTAGATAAATTTGATCCCAAATCCAACAAAGGTATCTTTATCGGATATTCTAATAGAAGTAAAGCATACAGAGTGTTTAATTTAAAAACTAATACCATCGAAGAAACATTGAATGTTTCATTTGACGAAACTCTTAAAATTTTTGAAGATTCAAATGATAAAGAGGATTTAATCACTCAAAATCAAGAGTTAACTGAAACTAATAATGAAATTAATCATCCTACTAAAAGGATTAAACTTTTAAAAGATCATCCTATAGAAAATATACTAAGAGATATGCAATCTGTTGTTAAAACTAGAAATCAACTAAGTCAAATGAGTAATGTAGCTTTTATATCAACTATTGAATCCAAATATCCAAAAGAAGCATCAACTAATGATTCATGGATTTTGGATATGCAAGAAGAATTAAATCAATTTACTAGAAATGATGTTTGGGAACTTGTTCCTAGACCTGAAAATAAAACTATAATTGGAACTAAATGGGTTTATAAAAATAAAATGAATGAACAAGGAGAGGTTGTTAGAAATAAAGCTCGGTTAGTCGCTCAAGGTTATTGTCAAGAAGAAGGAGTAGATTTTGATGAAACCTTTGCTCCCGTAGCAAGATTAGAAGCCATTAGGATTCTACTTTTGCAAATCATAATAATTTCAAATTATTTCAAATGGATGTTAAAAGTGCCTTTTTAAATGGTTTTTTAAAAGACGAAGTATATGTTGAACAACCACCGCTTTTTGAAAATGAAAAATTACCAAATCATGTTTACAAACTTAAGAAAGCTCTATATGGTCTAAAACAAGCTCCTAAATCCTGGTATAATAGACTAAGATCTTACTTATTACAATCAAATTTTGAAATTGGTAAAGTAGATAATATTCTTTTTATTAAAAGAAATAAAAATGATATTCAACAAGTACAAGTTTACATAGATGATATCATTTTTGGGTCAACTAATTTTGAAATGAATAACGAATTTTCTGAAATAATGACAAAGAGTTTGAGATGAGTCATATGGGTGAATTAAACTTCTTTTTAGGATTACAAATAAAACAATTAGATAATGGTATCTTTATTAGTCAAGAAAAATATGCTAAAGACCTAATTAGTAAATTTGGTTTGACTGCTGCGAGTGGAAAACCCACTCCCATGGCAACCAATGAGTACCTTAGTAAAGAAGATCTCTCGAAAGATGTAGATCAAAAATTATATACAGGAATGATTGGATCACTACTCTATATCACTGCTAGTAGACCTGATATCATGCATAGTGTTTGTCTCTGTGCAAGATATCAATCCCAATCTAAAGAGACCCACTTAAAATCCATAAAACGTATCATAAGATATTTTAAACACACATCTGCTTATGGCTTATTTTACCCTAAAAATGATTCTTTTGACTTAATATCTTACTGTGATGCTGATTATGCTGCTTGTAAATCAGACCGAAAAAGTACAAGTGGAACTTGTCACTTTTGGGGGCATTCTCTGATTTCCTGGTTTAGTAAAAAGCAAAACACGGTTTCTTTATCAACAACTGAAGCAGAATATATTTCTGCTGCTTTGGCTTGTTCTCAAGTAATATATATGCAACAAACTTTAAAAGATTATGGTTTAAATATCTCAAAATCACCAATTTATTGTGATAATACTAGTGCGATAAATTTATCCAAAAATACTACTCAACATGCTCGAACTAAACATATTGATATAAGACATCATTTTCTCAGAGATAATATAAATAAGATAGTAATTACTCTAAATTATATTAGTTCCGAGAATCAAATTGCTGATATATTAACAAAACCCTTAAATGAATCTATATTTACTAAATTGAGAAGAGAATTAGGAATTTGTTCAATAACTGAAATATAAAAATATAAATAACAAAGCATAATTAAAAATTAAATCGAATGGTAAAAATTTCAAGGACCATGTCGACATCCCCCCTCTACCCATATTGACATACAATGATTTTCTAGTTTTGAAATTTTTCCCACCAAAATTCAAATAATTGGTTATATATTCTACATATTTTCAAAATTTTGATCATTCTCTTTGTTATCTTTCTGTTCTAACTTCTGAAATAAATTAAACCATGGCCTCCTCTTCCAAATTAAACAAAAATTCAACCTTCTCATTCCCTTCCCCTACTTTTGGACCGTTTCAACGAACAACGCTCGCTCGTGTGACGAAAATGGAGGATTCTATGAAGGATGCACTTTAGTTAATGACTGAAATCCAAGTGATGCAACTTCGAATGGCCAAAGAATAAGAGAAGCAAGGCAAAATTATTAGGAATTTACAAAAATTTCTAATGGACAATCATGCGAACCCGTTCTTGATTGATGAAGACTCTTTAGGAGATCAAGTACAAGAGGCCAGCGAGGAAGAAAAAGAAGAAGGCCCCATATAAGAAGTGCACGCGAAAGAGGACGACAAAGTCATTTGCGTTGGTGAAGTGTGCTTTGACGAAGACGGAAATCTTGTCAAACAATATGGAAATTTCTGTTTCCACTATCCAAATTGTTCGGTTCATAGATCTCCCATTTTCAAATACACTTATTAGTTTCTTTTCTCTTTTTCCTATTGTTGTATGTTCTTTCTTACGTTTCCATGAAAATGTAAATATAACTATATGATTAATAAATAAGTTGTGTTCTTATATGTGTTCTATTAAAAGTATTATTATATGGATACTTAGTTAGGATAGTTAGTAGTTTAGGACTAAGTTTTAGGTTTTAGAGATAAGTGTTGATCATTTATGATAACACTATCATTATAACACATATCATAGAGTATTAGATTAAGGGGAAGTTATATAGCTTGGAGTTATATAGTTTGGAGATTATATAGTTTGGAGTTAGTTTTTGTTGATGACAAAGGGGGAGAAACATAAAATAGGATAGTTAGGCATAGATTAAGGGGGAGTTATTAGTTTTAGGGGGAGTTATTAGGATAGAAGTAATATTTTATAAACAAAGGTTGTTATCATCAAAAAGGGGGAGATTGTTAGTCCTTGAGATGATGGTTTTGATGACAATAACCTTAGAATAGGATTATAAAATATAAATACTAACATTATAGTTTAGAAATATATGTATATGCAGGATTTAACCATGCAGGTACCAAGAATGAAAACTGTATAGTATAGAGATTCAAGATATAAGATTGAAGACTCATGAGTATCAAGAATATCAAGATTATCAAGAGTTCAAGATTTCAAGAATAAGTAATTTAATTAGGGATTTTGTTAAAACTCCTAGAAAAGCACTGGCATCTTAAAACCCAATTTATTCGTGGAATGGAATCCACTTCGAGCTTGTTAAAGGGATGGAACCCTAAGTAGGATGGAACCTATGAAAAATCTAGTGGAACATCATTTTGTATCTGCTAACCTTCTATTCAAAATGATTTTACAAAATTATATCTTGTTTTCAAAATGTTTTCAAAACCATCCTTTTAATCAAAAAACATCTATCCTGATTTTAAATATTTTTAGCCTCAAAATAATTTTTATTTTCAAAATCAAATTATCCTTAGTTTTAAACTATCTTTTAATAAAAATATATTTAACTTTCAATATTTATACATAGATTTAAGTATAAAATTATAGTAAAATTTTATATATACCAAAATATTATTCTCTATATTTATTTATGTATTTTTACTATATTTAAGTGTATTTATAAAAATTTAAAATAGTTTTAACATAAGATAAAAGTTATTTTCAAAGAAAAACAAAACACCAAAATTTCCTTTGGGATGTCGACATACCCAAGTTACCCATGTCGACATAGTGTCAGTTGATTTCAAAATTTTGAATTACAAAAGAAGTGTCTATTCGTCATATCCCTTCACGAATGGACATGTCTGTTGTTCTTCTGTAAATAGGGGCTGTTTTCAATGAATTTATAATCATATTTTTCTGGTTTTCACTCCTCTTCTTCTTCCACATCTCTTTATACGTATTCTTACCATTACTCTGCCGAAATCAACATTGAATCTAACTAGATCATTTTTGGTTTGATTCTCAATCACTATCCCAACAAGATCCTCAGTGCTATTCAGAGTTATAGGCTTCTTTGTAATTATTTCTGTGAGAAAAGGTGTGATTGTAGCCTTGGAAATCAATCAAACGAGAAAAGGTGTGATTGTAGCCTTGGAAATTAATTAGGTAAACTTGTTGCCCAGGAAATTAAGTATCTCTACCCAGAGGATTATGAATCTGGAGGGTGTACCTCGTAGACTTGAAATCGAGGGTGTAATTGTACAGGTTTCTTTTGAAACGAAATCTGTACTTGTGTGCGGGACTGGATGTAGGGTAACTCCGAACCAGTATAAAATCCGGTGTGTTCTTTCCTTTACTGCTTTTACTTTATTTCTGCATCTGTGTTTGTTTCTGTGATCATATTTGTGTCTGAATATTGCATACATTTGTGTTTAAATTAACAAAAACTCTAAAAGATTTAGTAATTTCTTAAAACACTATTCGCCCCCCCTCTAGTGCTTATCCTAGCTTTAAGATCCGTAATCCGCATATCTCACAACACACACCCCCCTCCCACAGTCCCACTTTAGACCAAGGTACTATCCCTTTAGTATCCATAACCCAACACCTTCTTAGGATCCATCATCCATTCAATATCACATCCTCGTCGCCTATGCATACCAAGGAACTCTCATAGTGCTTAATAACTACGTTACCATAATTTAACTGTATTCAATTTCGTATTTGAAAGACTTAATCAAAATTTATCTAGCCTTGCCTCCTATCACAAACAAACTAGAAAACAACTGTGAGGCAGTGCATGTCCTAAATGGAATCTACACTAGTAGGAGGCATAGTCCATTTAGGCGTAACTCGTCGTCTTTCCGCTGATCGCTCCAGACCGATGACATTCTCTACCTATGAAGTTGCTCCTACTCTCGAATATGGTACCAATCACACTGTCATAGCGTCGAGCCTTGCTCACCGTTCCCTTTAGATTGCCTAATGCAATCTAGGAAATATGCTTTGTTACTTAATACCCCTAAACGGTTGAAGTAGGCTCTACTTGTCGTTTGACACTTCGACCCAAGGCAAACATCCTACTTGTTATTCCCTTCACCAATACACAAACGTAAAATCCCACGGGTTCTGCAGTTGGATATGTCTTACATCAGTATAATATATACACAACTATTGGTAGCCCCTTGTAGTGGACAGACTTCTATTATGTAACACTACTGACCTCACATTCCAACCCATTTTAACGACTAAGCCATTTCTGATTAATCTAAGTTATTGACTGGATTCAACAATTCACACTTGTCATAAATGCTTATTTGAGGTTGTGTTATATATTCACACTTATTTATTTACTACACCTCCAACATTCAGCTATTAATATTTAATTATTCTTACATAATCGATTCCTTATTTCTTTAGTGTCAATTTAATGTCATTTACCGCTTAGTTTTAACTTAAAAGATTTAGTTATCTTTTACTGTTTACTTCCCCCTTTTTATTTTATTTGATCTATTTTATCATTCCTTTTTAATTCTCACCGTCTTCCTTTGTTTACGACTTTCTTATCTGCTTATTTCATTAATTTACCTCCATTTCTTCACTTAATATTTAAATTTCGTACTTGTCTTTTATTTCATATATTAGTTTTACATTTAGACCGACATTTTTGTCCATACATACAATTCTTTAATTTACGCTTAGGAATTCTATACTTTAAGCATTGGAATTATATCCTTCACAAAAGAGATTATTGACATTGCAAACTTCTATAACTCACTCAAAAGGTGATTTCTGTAACGTTTGGAATTACAATAAATTATCATTTTGTTTTTATTATTAAAATCAATAGCACAAAATACGGTAAACATCCATAATCTATTTATCTATTTCTTTTAGGCATATTCCTTGTTATTTCAAGTGAAACACTTTTATTCTTGTTTATAAAACTAGATAATTTATAGAAATTTACATTGCAACAGATTTCATTTCAATTAATTGAAATACTGCTTAAATCCCAATTCAATTTACAATAACTTCTATTTTACATTTACTTGCACAGATCATTAAATCAATAAATCTGGAACTACTATATGATTTATCAAATTCAGGGACTACTACTACCCTGTACTTTCCAGATTCAAGTGCATGCAATTAAATCTAAATTATCAATCGCAGAATATGTATGGAGAGATTATAAATTCATTATAAGTATACCATTTGACCTACAACTCCAAAATTACGTTTAGGCATACAAGAACAGATTTACAATGATATGATCTAATATTATATAAAAGTATATAATTTCACTCACTTTAGTTTTCCAAATCTCCAGATTTAAATCATGTTATTTTTGTTTGACTCCCTTTTTCTCCCTATCAAAATATGTACCACTTGCATATACATATTTATTAGAAATGTCGATTCAAGAAATGAATTGGATTTAGATTTACCTTTTCTTCATAGAATTTATAACTTTTCTATTTCCTAGAATTTGCAGAGAAAAGAAAGTGGCAGAGCTTCACTCTTTGATTCAGAAAATTTATGAAGAAAAGTATGGATTAGGTGTAACATCCCCCAACTTGGAGACCCAAAACTAACGGCTATGGATGATGCAGTCATCCATAGTTATTAATCCTCGGCAACCAAATACGGCAATGTTAGATTCATTGGTACACAGAAACACATGAATACGGAAAATTTTGAAACATCAAACAAGATCACAATCCATTTCAAAACATTTCCAATTCATTACATAATCTCACAATCGTTAACCACGTTCGGAGAAAATATATTTGTTACGACATATGACAAGAGCGACATATGAAGGTGCCCCACTGGATGATCAGAGTATATATAGGAAATTTAACAACTTTGCTTTTACATCAACATCGCAAAATCAAAATAAAAGAGAACTCTAGATAACTATCGTGCCTACTACACGTCTTTGGAAGCTTTATTCGTCTAATAAGGTACCTGAAAACCATAACTCTCAAACCACTCAAAATCAATTGAATACCCGAGAGTTTAAGAGGAAAACATAAACTTCGAGTCAGACATAAAGCTTGGTATGAATAATAATCTACCATCTCAAACCATTACATATCAAGTGAGACCACACCACTTAGCGGAACCAGTTTTCCCCTCACTAATATCTTAGAAACCATTATAAAACTATATATTGTGCTTCTGCATCCACAGCGGTTAAAATAATTCAAAACAATATGATATGATGATATGTAAAACAAAAGAATCAATTCTAGATTACTCATCCCCATTCATTTTGACTATCTGTCACAATTATAGTTTCTAGGGTTACAATTAACCTAATAATTTTCATGGGCTGACTAATAACCGGTAAAATGATTATGGACTCCCTGTCCAGTTACATAATTTTCATGGGATCACTAAGAAATTATTGGCAACTCTAATATCTTTACTCTTATCCTAGTTTTCATGGGTTGACTAGGAACCTATTGGTAACTCCATTATCTTTCTTCTTATTCTAGTTTTCATGGGCTGATTAGGAACCTATTGACATCTGTCAATATCTTAATCTAGATTTAGTTTTCATGGGTTCACTAAACTTATTGGCCCCGGCCAATATCAAATCATAGTTTTCATTTGCTAACTAAGAACCTATCTTTCTGACATCTTCATTTATACATAGTTTTCATGGGCTTACTATGAACCTTTGGCCCTTGACAATATCTTCCTTTAATATTTTAGCATCCTATATTCTGGTCTTCCTAACCTCCTGGATGCAATTTGTAATGCTCCTGAATTTTAATTAACATTTTTTGAGATATTTAATTGGATAAATAAAATAGAATAATGTGAATAATTAGGGAGATGAGATTAATAAATCTAATGGCTCTGTCTTAATAAATGAACTAAAATAAGAATTAACTAAATTTAAAAGGAGGAATTTTCCTAAGTGGTAAACTTGAAAATGGGGCTACATTTCAATATAAATCTCTTCCTCCACCTTAGTAAATTTTCACTTTCTCATTCATTAACTCCTCACCTACTTTCGGCCGACCAATAAAAGCTCCAGGAAGAGCAGAAACTGAAGAAAAAGCTAAGGAATTAAAGCTAGGAAATTATCTCATTCTCCAATCAACTAATCAAGGTTAATAATCATGTTTATCATCTCATTTTTTTCTCTATTTGGATCGGTTATGGGTTATACCCAATTCATGTTTGTGTCTTGGTTAGGATATAACCATTTAATTCTTTTTTTGGATAAGACATGGGTGGTTTAAATGTTAATGAATTAATTAACATGTTTTTATTCTATTTGGTTAAATTCTAAGTGGTTTTAATCTTCATATGCTTTGAAATTTTAATATGTTAAAAAGAACGTAGTAGTTGATTTTCTGGAATTTTTCAGAAATTTTCAAGATGTTTTAATAGTTATATAAAGTTATTTAAGGTATGGAACATAAATGTTTTGTATAATTATAAAGATAAAGGGGTTTTCAAATTTATTTAAATTTCCAAATAAGAAAAGTCGACCGCAATTTTGAATTGGACAATTTCTCAAACAGTGCTCCGGAAAAAAACATATTGCACAAGTAGGCCTCAAAGAAAATTAATTGAAAAACTAGGTCTCGTTTTGCATAACACTTGCGCAATTATGGAATGTGCAAGTATATATTTTTTGTACTTATGGCTTACGCATTCCATAAGTATGCAAGCTATAGGATAGTGCTTGCATGGAATACGCACGTACAAATTTAGGCACGAATGGATAGAGAGCTGCTTCATTCCTCATTTCTTCATCTCTCTCAAATTTTCACAAAACCCTTCCCATTCCCAACTCTAAACCCCTTCCAAATCCAAATCTATCACCTCAAAAACATTGCTCTAGCTCTATTTCTTCAATCGATCATTGGATTAAGCGTAAAATGGAAGAAAGCTCGTCTTCTTCTTTGATTAGAGGTAAAAAAAATATTGCAAAATGAATACTACTTGAAAAATGATTGTGGTTGTTAATGGAAGAGCAGTTGTGTTGATTTTGGATGTCAATGTGCTATAATTGTAGGTTTGTTTGTTGAAAATGGAAAAGGATTTGGATTGTTCGTATAGCCAAAACCCTAACTTTGTACATAGTTTTTGCAGTGGTAAATAGTTATTGTTGTTTGTAGAATTGTCTTCCGGGCCCGAAAATAGAAGGGTTCTCTATCTTCAAGAACACCATAAGAGCAAAAATGACACATTAATAGAGGTAAATATTTGATATTAGTAAACCGGAGGAATACAAATATGAAGCACTAGTTTTAATTTGTTTATACATTTCAGGGTGTTGAAAATATGAGGATATGCGATCATTCGAGCAAGCAGGAGATCGATTATAAAGATCCAAGATTTGGAGTTGAATCCACGAATCTTCGAATTTTGGAAAGCTATGCAAATCGATTAAATTCGGCTCAATCTTCACCTTATTACCGCTTTATGCGATAGATGGAGGCCTAAAGCAAATACGTTTCATATGAGAGTCAGATGATATATCTGTTACAACATATGAAGATGACCCACGTTCAGAGAAAATATATCTGCTGCAACATATGACAAGAGCGACATATGAAGATGCCCCATTAGATGATTAGAGTGTATATAGGCAATTTAACAATTTTTCCTTTACATCAAAATAGCGGAATCAAAGTAAAAGAGAACTCTAGATAACTATCACGTCTTCTACATGTCTCCGAAAGCTTCATTCATCTAATGAGGTACCTGAAAACCTAAACTCTCAAACTACACAAAATCAATTTAGTAACCGAGAGTTTAAGGGAAAAACATAAACTTCGAGTTAGACATAAAGCTTGGTATGAATCATAATCTACCATCTCAAACCATTTAGATATCTAGTGAGACAATACTGCTTAGCTGAACTAGATTTCCCCACACTGGTATGCTAAAAACCTTTATAAAACCATATACTGTATTTCTGCATCCATAATGGTTAAAACAATTCCAAACAATATGATATGATGATATGTAAAACAAATGAATCAATTCAGGATTACCTATCCCCATTCATTTTGACTATCTATCACGATTATAGTTTCTAGGGTTACTATTAACCTAATAGTTTTTATGGGCTGACAAATAACCGGTAAAATGATTATGGACTCCCTATCTAATTACATAGTTCATGTGATTACTAAGAACCTATTGGTAACTCTAATATCTTTCTAATATCTTTACTCTTATCCTAGTTTTCATGGGCTGACTAGGAACCTATTGATAACTCCAATATCTATCTTCTTATTCTAGTTTTCATGGATTGACTAGGAATCTATTGACATTTGTGAATATCTTAATCTAAATGTAGTTTTCATGGGTTCACTATAAACCTATTGGCCCCATTCAATATCACATCATAGTTTTCATAGCTAACTATGAACCTATCTTTCTAACATCTTCATTTATACATAGTTTTCAAGGGCTTACTATGAACCTATTAACCCCCCCTCCCAATAATTTCCTTTAATACTTTAGCATTCTATATTCGGATCTTTTTGACCTCTTAGATGCAACTCTACTCATTCAGGAGTTTACTTAATTTATATTTACTACTGGATCAACCTAGCCGGTTATTCTGCCTTTCTCCAAAATATAGTTATGGGTCCATTATAATGTGAATATATAAATATATGAAGAAGCAAACACAATAACATGGTTAATCCCTTTAACCTATTAATCAAAGAAAACTTCTTCAAAAACTCTTTTTCAAAACACCTTATTTATTTTTGCCATGGTTTTCTTTTAAAATGAGATTAGATTATTTGTTTTGAAAAACTAAGGTAGCATTCGGCTTATGTTATTTAGTTATGAGTTTTCGTCCATACAAAAATGCGCACGACGCATGTATATTGTCAAAAACGACCAATTTAGTAAACAAAGTTACCAAAGAAAATAGAAAACAATTTTTTTATTTTTCATGTTCTGAGAAATAAGAGAAGCACAAGAAATAATCCTTCCTTCCATCGTTCCTTCATCCCCAACGTGCTCCCCTTCATCTTCTTTCCATCCTATCCGTCGTGCGTCCACTCCTCTCATATTTTGTAATTATTTTTGAAAACTCAAAACAGAAAATTCATTTCAAACCAAACGCTGCATAAGGCTTTCGAAACCTTCAAAACCTTGCTTTCGACCTCACTGGATAACCTTCTTCGAAAGCATATAAATCTCTTATCAAAACAATAGGCCCATGCCTTTCAAAATACTTTGCAACTTCTCTTTCGAAACCTTTCGAATGTAATAATGTATTAGTTATTAACTCTTAGAAGCATAGCTTCAAAACCATTGAAAGTACCTCTTTCGAAACCTTCGGAAGTATCCCATCTGAAACCATTGAAAGTCCCACTTTTTAAACGATTGGGTTTATATTTAAAAATATCATTTGGGTCAAAGTAAATATACATGAAAGTATCTCTTTCAAAGCCATTCTTTATCATATAAAAGTATTGGGGAAAACTTGATGGCATTTGCATCATCCCTTTCAAAAGCTTCAAATCATTTAAACAAAACATTGAAGGATAGCATCGAAACCCCCTTTTGAAGTTATTGCTTTCGAAATCGTTGGACCCTTTCGAAAGCATTTAGGAAGTGGCTTAAAATATCTTTAAAACAAAACTACCCTTCAGAGGCATTGATGACGTCAATGTACTTGAAAGGCAAAAGAACGGCAGCAAGGCTTCGACTAGGTCGGAACCCCTACTTTTGAAAGCATTATTTTTTTATAAGTAAAGAAACCCATTTGAAATCTTATTCTTTAAAACATAAGATGGCAACCCCTTCAAAAGCCTTTAGAAAACCTCTTTCGAAAACATATATGTTAGTCCCTGAGAAGTTGATTTTGACGACAACAACGTTAGAATAAGATTATAAAATATAAATACTAACATTATTGTTTAGATATATATGTATATGCAGGATATATATACAGGTACCAAAGAATGAAGACAGTACAGTATATAGATTCAAGAACTGATAAACTCAAGATTGAAGATATCAAGATTCAAGACCCATGAGTATCAAGATTATCAAGAGTTCAAGATTTCAATATAAGTAATTTAGTTAGGAATTTTGTTAAAACTCCTAGAAAAGCACTGACATCTTAAAATCTATTTTATTCATGGAATGGAATCCACTTCGAGCCCGTTAAAGGGATGGAACCCTAAGTAGGATGGAACCTACGAAAAATCTAGTGGAACATTGTTTTGTATCTTGTTTTCAAAATGATTTCAAAATCTTCTTTTTTATTCAAATGTTTTACAAAATTATATCTTGTTTTCAAAATGATTTCAAAATCTTCTTTTTTAAAATCAAAAACATCCATCCTGGTTTTAAAATACTTTTAGCCTCAAAATAATCTTTATTTTTAATATCAAATTATCCTTGGTTTTAAACTATCTTTTAATTATAATATATTTAAATTTTAATATTTATACTTAGATTTAAATATAAAATTTTAGTAAAATTTTATATATACCAAAATATTATTCTCTATACTTATTTATGTATCTTAATTATAGTTAAGTATATTTATAAAGTTTAAAATAGTTTTAATACAAGATAGAAGTTATTTTCAAAGAAAAACAAATTACCAAAAATAACTTAGGCCTGTCGACAACCCTAAGGAACCCTTGTCGACAAGGTGACAGTTTATTTCAAAAGTTTGAATTTCAAAGGAAGTGTCTATTCGTCATATCCTTTTACGAATGGGCATGGGTGTTGTTCTACTATAAATAGGGGTTGTTTTAAACGAATTTATATTCATATATTCTCTGATTTCACTCCTCTTCTTCTTCCACATTTCTTTATATACATTTTTACCATTACTCTGCCGAAATCACTATTGAATCTAACTAGACCATATCTGGTTTGATTCTTTATCACTATCTCAACAAGATCTCAATGCTATTCAGAGTTATAGACTTCTTTGTAATCAATCAAGCGAGAAAAGGTGTGATTGTAGCCTGGAAAATCAATCGAGCAAGACAAGGTGTAATTGTAGCCTAGAAAATAAATCGGGTGAACTTGTTGCCCGTAAAATCAAGTATCTCTACATAGAGGATTGTGAATCTGGAGTGGTGTACCTCGTGGCCTTGAAATCGAGGGTGTAATTGTAAGAATTGATTTTGAAAGGAAATCTGTACTTGTGTTGCGGGACTGGATGTAGGGTAACTCCGAACCAGTATAAAATCCGGTGTGTTCTTTCCTTTATTGCTTTTACTTTTTATTTGCATCTATGTTTGATTCTGTAATCATATCTGTGTCTGAATATTGCATACATTTGTGTTCAAATTAATATAAACTCAAAAAGAATTAGTAATTCCTTAAAACATCATTCACCCCCCCCCCCTCCCTCTAGTATTAATTCTAGCCTTAAGATCCGTAATCCGCATTTCTCATAATATACTTCGACACCTTCGAGGGCTTCAATAAAACAAAGGCATGCGCTTCACTTTTTAAAACAAACAAAGGTATTGACCCTATCGAAAGCAATGCTTTCGACACCATGCCTTTCGCCTCTTTCCAATTCACAACGCATAATCCAAGTGATACCTTATGTATTCATTTCAACCTGGGTTGGTTTCGATTGAGATGGAGCGGAACTACTGGTGTCGAAAGGTGCTTCTGAATAGAAACGGAACCCACTTTTTGGGTAAACCTGATTTAATACCATTTAAAGCAAACACTTTCTAACGAACCTGGCACATGTAAACATATGATTGGTTGCCTTAACTTTTCAAATTCTTTAACAAAATAACTACTGCTTAATTTCAGACCTAAACCAAGGTTAAGTTAGCAAATAAGCTCTTCTATTAAGCAAAACCAATAATGCAAATATGTTCTTCTTCTAAAATAATTTAATTTCTAGTAACAAATTACTTAGGGAAAATTCCCAAAAATTACAGAAATTCACTTTCATCATGTTACTAGCATATCAAAGTTTCAGACCCAAATTCTTAATATAATTTTTGAAATAAATTTCTAAACCTAATTAACCATATTTTCCTTTGAATATTCATAATAATCTTTCCATAGCTTGAAAAATTAAAATTAAAACCCAACTCCAAAATCCTGTTTAACACAACATAAAAATTTTCCATGGCATTCAAGAATCAATTTCAATCGGTTTTTCCCTAAAACCTTATTTAAACAATCTTGTTTAAATTAAACAATTTATAATTCAAGCGTATCATCACCCAAATCATCATAAAAACGAATTTAATCTTAAATACGAAAATATATGATTATAAAAAAATAGAGATGGTATGAATTATTATTTACCTTGATTAAGATAAGTTGACTGGATTGAGATTGAAATTTATTCCCCTTCCTTTAATTCTTTATCTTGATTTGAATTTTCTTCTTTTCTTCCTAGTTGTGGCTGACTCCTCCTGATTTACGTTTGTATTTTACATTTTGTGGAATGAGAAATAATAATGAATGGTGTAAGGGACGTGGATATATATAAGGGTAAGGGGTTATGTGAGGCTAATTCCCATTATACCTTTACGTAAATTAATTAGCTATACCCATTTTTAAGCCCATTTAATTAGTTAACTGAGCACGGCGTAAATTTTATTCAAATCTCAATCCCCTTATCACTTAACCTTTACATTATTCAATTTAATTTATCTAATTAAATATCTGAATAATGTGATCAAAAATTAAGGGTGTTATAGGCTCCCCTCAAAGAATTTCATTCTCAAAATTCAGTAAGAACTAAATACTAATCATAGCAATCATTTGTAACGACTCCTAATAATCATACTAGTCTACCTAACTAGGAATTATCTATATAAATCAAATATAGACATACCCTCAAAGAAAATTAGGATAAGTATCTCAAATCCTTTCAATTACAGTCCTTCTCATTGTCGCTCCACTGAACTTTCACCAACTTGCTATCTTGTTCCTCAATCTTTTCTCATCTCTCGCCACAATCCAAACTGGTTGTCTAACAAAAGTGAAATCAGGCTCTACTACTGAATCTTCCAACTCTATCGAAGGAATAGTAGTCTCTGGATCATGCACATACTTGTGAAGATGAGACACATGAAATACGTTATGAACACCTGTCATACTACTCGGCAACTTTACTCTATATGCGAGCTTTCCAATCCTCTCTATAATCTAGATTGGACAAACATGTCTCGGTGCCAGTTTTAATGATTTTACGAACTGTACCATACCCTTCATAGGTGATACCTTAATGAAAACTCTGTCTCCATCTGATAACACTAGGTCTTTATGTCTCTTATCTACGGAACTCTTCTGTCTGGATTGAGCTTCCTTCATCTTTTCTTGGATCAAATCAATCTTCTTTGATGCCTCCCTAACCAAATTTGGACCTAAGACCAATCTGTCTCTTGTCTCCAACCAACATACTGACGATTTGCATGGCCTTCCATACAAAGCTTCAAAAAGCGTCATTCCTGTATTAGTCTGATAACTATTATTATAGAAAAACTCAACCAAATGTAGGTGATCTTCCCAAGATCCACCAAAGTCCAGTACACAAGCTCTCAATAAATCATAAGCAGTTAAAAACTTCAGCCACCTCTGTTGTCTCATATTCAACTCCATCTGGGAGAATATGTATCTTAAAGACTTATGATCTGTGTATAGCTCAAATCTCTCCCCTAAGAGATAATGCTTCCAAATATTCAATGCAAAGATCACTGCGGCCCACTCCAAATCATGAGTAGGATATCTCACCTCATGCGGTCTAAGCTGGCTTGATTCATAGGCAATCACTTTACCCTTCTGCATCAACACAGCTTCTAATCCAGTTCCACATGCATCAGTATACACCATCAACCCTTGGTTTTTGTCTGGAACTACTAACACAGGTGCATTAGTCAACAAATATTTTAGCTTAAAGAATGCTTCCTCACATTTGTCGGACCAAACAAACTTTACATCCTTCTTGGTTAGCTTAGTCAATTGGGCTTCTATCCACCAAAAATCCTTAATGAATCTTCGGCAATAGCTAGCTAGTCCGAGAAAACTACTAATCTCAGTCGCTATATTTGATCTCTTCTAGTTACTAACAGCTTCGATCTTATCTGGATCGACTAATAGCCCCTTCTTTGAAACCACGTGACCAAGAAACTTAACCTCTTTCTTCCAAAAATGACACTTGGAAAACTTCGCCTTTAGCTGATGCTGCCTCAGCGTCTCAAGCACAACTCTAAGATGATCTTCATTCTCTTTCTTATCCTTAGAGTATACCAAAATGTCGTATATAAACACCAACATGAATCTATCCAAACACTCTTGGAAGACTCGGTTCATCAGATCTACAAAGAAAGCAAGAGCATTCGTTAACCCGAATGGCATTACTAACCACTCATATGAACCATACCTAGTTCAAAATGCTGTCAAAGGAATACTATCCTTTGCCAACCTTAACTGATGGAAATCTATTGCCAAATCTAATTGGAAAAACACTTTGGCTCCACACAACTGATCAAATAGATCATATATTCTCAGCAAAGGATACTTATTCTTTATCGTCCTTTCATTCAACTTACAATAGTCGATACACATCCTCAACGACCTATCTGGTTTCTTCACAAATACAGCAGCCGCTCCCCAAGGCGAACTGCTTGGCCTAATAAAATTCCTTCCTTCAAGATCCACTAGCCTTGCCTTCAATTTCTTTATTTCAGTCGGTGTCATCCTATTAGGTGGTATACTCACAAGTTCGGCTCCTAGCTCAATATCTATCCAAAACTCAACAGCCTTTCTCGGTGGTAGTTGTGTAACTAGCTCAAAAACATCTATAAACTCTCTTGCGACTCAAACCTGACTTAGCTCTTCCCCCACTTCCATTGCACTTAACAAAGCACAACTACTCCAGTTAGATTTTCCACTGAGAATATGATTCAGTTATGGCCATCTGGGTGTCTCGGTGATGTCTCCTCATCCAAGCAAAATACCATAGCCTCATACTTGCTCAACCAATCGATACCCAAAATGATTCCAGAATCTATGAAATTGAAAACATACAGACAGCATGCAAACTTATGACCTAATAAATAAAGTTATAACTGGTCATATCTCATCCCTAGAGTTGCATACCCTCCTATTGGATTCACAACCCTTAAGGAAGTAAAAAGGTATATGGGTTCTAAGCATAACCTATTAAGAAAACACTGGGATATAAATGAATGTTGTGCACCGGTATCAAACAGTATCCTAACTAGTTACTCTAAATCAAAAACGTATCTTTCATCACAATCTTCCATTTTTCTCCGACAATTGGCTTAGCAGATGATGGTCCAATAGCATAAACCTTTCCTTTGTCTAACCTAACCGGTTCTGGACATTGATTCTTATAGTGTCCAACTTGGTCACAGTTAAAGCACTTCACATTCTTCTTATCTGCAGCCTTTTTCTCCTTGCCTGACCGACACTCATTTTCATAATGACCCTTCTTGTCACACTTATAGCAAACTAAATCAGCCTTTGCCTTCTTGGCAGCTTCTCCCTTTTGGGCAACCTTCTTCTTAAAGAACTTTCTCTTCTTTTCTTGAGAGCCCTAGGTTTCAACTGGCTTCTCTCTAGCACAAACAGCAAGCATCTCCTCATTGCGGATTGCCTTCTCCATAAGCACATTACAAGGATCACGGATATATGTCAAGGTTGCCTTAGCAAGCTTAAGTCTCAATCCTCGAATGAACCTCTCATTTCTTTCGATGTCATTATCTACAGTAGCATACCCATATCGAGACGGCTCATCAAACTTAGTGACATACTCGATAAACGACATCTCTCCCTGAACTAGATCAATAAAATTTCTCATTGACGCTGACTTAGCAACCTCGGATAAAAATATTTGTTCAAATCTTCTTTTGAATTCAGCCCATTTCAACTCTTCCTCCGGAACTCTGGTAGTAACACTATTCCACCAATGAAGTGCTGACGCTTGCAACTGCCTAGAGACCAACATTCACTTCTGCTCATCATCTAAACCCAAATCAGCAAAGATACGTTCACAATGCAATAGCCAATTCTCAACTTCTATCGCATCCTCCATTTCTGTAAACATTTTCCTACCAAGACTGGTGTAATCTCTGCTCAGCTTAGCATAATTGTTCCCAACTGGAGCCATAGGATTAGCTCCTCTAATATTACCAGCAACTCATGCTTGCATCATATTGATGAAAAACTGATAAATCGCCCTCATCTCTACTGGTGGATTTTCAACGCCCACATTAGCATCGGCATTTTGGTTAGCATTAGCCTGTCGACCTTGATTCCTCCTGGTATTAGGTCGAGCATTTCCTTTGGTTGTGGTGATTCCTCCACTGAGCTTTCCTCTTCCATTTTCTACTTCCATATCTTCTTTCTCATAAATCTACATACGAGCCTTAATAAGATACAAAAGAATGGCCTAAGAGAGAGGTAAATCTGTACTTATATATATATATACATATATATATATATATATATATATCAAATACAAGTACGTTACTATAGCGCTAACCCAAACCCCGATCGTATGTTTGATTGATTGGATTATGTTTTAAAAGATTTTAGGTTTAACTTTTCTTTTAAGTTTCATAAACCTATGCTTTGATAGAAATTTGTAACATCCCCCTACTTAGAGGCCCAAAATTGAAGGCTACGGATGCTATAGTCATCCATAATTATTAATCATCGATGAACAAATACGGCAATGTTAGATTCATCGATACACAGAAACACATTAATATGGAAAAAAATTAAAACATCAAACAAGATCACATTCCATTTCAAAACATTTCTAATTCGTTACATAATCCCACAATCTTTAACCACGTGAAGAGAAAATATATTTGTTGCAACATACGCCAAGAGCGACATATGAAGATGCCCTCTTAGATGATCAGAGTATATATAGGCAATTTAACAACTTTTCCTTTACATCAACACAGCAAAATCAAAATAAAAGAGAACTCTAAATAACTATCATGCCTACTGCACATCTCTGGAAGCTTTATTCGTCTAATAAGTTACCTAAAAACCACAACTCTCAAACTATTCAAAATCGATTGAGTACTCGAGGGTTTAAGGGGAAAACATAAACTTCGAGTTAGACATA
The DNA here is from genome assembly GCA_030765085.1 of Allium cepa. Lineage (NCBI taxonomy): Eukaryota > Viridiplantae > Streptophyta > Magnoliopsida > Asparagales > Amaryllidaceae > Allium > Allium cepa. The sequence continues at coordinate 487,423,714 of CM060928.1, read as the reverse complement.
AAGCTTGGTATGAATAATAATCTACCATCTCAAACCATTTAGATATCTAGTGAGACCACGTCGCTTAGTGGAACCGTTTTTCCCCTCACTAATATCTTAAAAACCTTTATAAAACCATATATTGTGCTTCTGCATCCACAATGATTAAAGCAATTCAAAACAATATGATATGATGATATGTAAAACAAAAGAATCAATTCTGAATTAACCATCCCCATTCATTTTGACTATCTATCACAGTTATAGTTTCTAGGGTTACTATTAACCTAATAGTTTTCATAGGTTGACTAATAACCGGTAAAATGATTATGGACTCCCTATCCAGTTACATAATTTTCATTAGATCATTAAGAACCTATTGGTAACTCTAATATCTTTACTCTTATCCTCGTTTTCATGGGCTGATTAGGAACCTACTGGTAACTCCAATATCTTTCTTCTTATTCTAGTTTTCATGGGTTAACTAGGAACCTATTGACATCTATGAATATCTTAATCCAAATATAGTTTTCATGGCTTCACTAAACCAATTGGCCCCGGCCAATATCAAATTATAGTTTTCATGTACTAACTATGAACCTGTCTTTCTGACATCTTCATTTATACATAGTTTTCAAGGACTTACTATGAACCTATTGGCCTCTACTAATATCTTCCTTTAATATTTTAGCATCTTATATTCTGGCCTTTCTAGCCTCCTGGATGCAATTTGTAATGCCCTTGAATTTTAAATTAACATTATTCGAGATATTTAATTGGATAAATTAAATAGAATAATGTGAATAATTAGGGAGACGATATTAATAAATCCAATGGTTGTGTCTTAATGAATGAACTAAAATAAGACTTAACTAAATTTAGAAGGAGAAATTTTCCTAAGGGGTAAACTTAAAAATGGGGCTACATTTCTTAATATAAATCTCTTCCTCCACCTTAATGAATTTTCACTTTCTTGTTCATTAACTCCTCACCTACTTTCGGCCGGCCATTAAAAGCTCTAGGAAGAGCATAAATTGAAGAAAAATCTAAGAAATTAAAGCTAGAAAATTATCCCATTCTCCAATCAACTAATCAAGGTGAATAATCATGTTTATCATCTCATTTTTTTCTCTGTTTGGATCGGCTATGGGTTATACCCGATTCATGTTTGTGTCTTGGTTAGGATATAACCATTTAATCCTTTGTTTGGATAAGACGTGGGTGGTTTAAATGTTAATGAATTAATTAAAATGTTTTTATTCTATTTGGTTAAATTCTAAGTGGTTTTAATCTTCATATGCTTTGAAATTTTAATATGTTGAAGAGAACGTAGTAATTGATTTTTTGGAATTTTTCTAAAAAATTTCAAGATGTTTTAATGGTTATATAAAATTATTTAAGGTATGGGACTTAAATGTTTTGTATAATTATAAAGGAGAAAGGGGCTTTTTCAAATTTATTTAACTTTCCAAATAAGGAAAGTCGACTGCAATTTTGAATAGGAAAATTTCTCAAACAGTGCTCCGGGAGAAAACATATTGCACAAGTAGGCCTCAAACAAAACTAATTGTAAAACTAGGCCTCTTTTTGCATAACACTTGTGCAATTATGGAATGCGCAAGTATATATTTTTTGTACTTATGGCTTATGCGCTCCATAAGTGCGCAAGCTATAGGATAGTGCTTGCGCACTTATGGAATACGCAAGTACAAATTCGGGCACGAAATGGACAGAGGGATGATTTATTCCACATTTCTTCATCTCTCTCAAATTTTCACAAAACCCTCCCCATTCCCAACTCCAAACACCTTCCAAATCCAAATCTATCACCTCAAAAACATTGCTCTAGCTCTATTTTTTCAATCAATCACTGGATTAAGCGTAAATGGAAGAAAGCTCATCTTCTTCTTTGATTAGAGGTAAAAAAAGTTGTTGAAAAATGAATACTACTTGAAAAATGATTGTTGTTGTTAATGGAAGAGCAGTCATGTTGATTTTGGATGTTAATGTGCTATAATTATAGGTTTGTTTGTTGAACATGAAAAAGGATTTGGATTGTTCGTATAGCCAAAACCTTAACTTTGTGCATAGTTTTTGTAGTGATAAATGGTTGTTGTTGTTTGTAGAATTGTCTCCGAGGCCCGAAGATAGAAGTGTTCTCTATCTTCAAGAACACCATAGGAGCCAAAATGACATATTAATGGAAGTAAATGTTCGATATTGGTAAATCGGGGGAATGCAAATATGAAGCATTAATTTTAATTTGTTTATACATTCAGGGTGTTGAAACTGTGAAGATATGCGATCATTCGAGCAAGCACAAGGAGATCGATTATAAAGATCCAAGATTGGACCCGAATCAACGAATCTTTGTGTAACAACCCGATATTTTCAACCATTCGCATCCATTATAAGTGTATAGGTAGACACTCATGCCGGAATTGAATTGCTCAAAATACCGCGTTGTAAATAAAAATTTGGTAAATCTCAGAATATACAGTAAATAATAATCACAGATCACAGATCACAGACACAGAGTATATAATAATGCAGCGGAAGTAAAAAGAGATAGTAGTTCATGAAGCTACTATATAAAAAAATAAGATACATCAGAGTTAAACAAGATACAACAGAAGAGTAACAAGATACATCAGGTATAAATCATAATACATCACTGAAATCACTGGATACAGAAAGCAAAATAGATGGCTAGATCTTCAAGGAAAGCTCCAGCTCCAAAAGTGAATCTTGAATGCTAACTCACTCAATCTGACTCGAGCGTAAAGCAAAACACAAAACACTCGAGTCAGGACATAAATACTTATGAACTGTAAATCAACTCAAGTGAACAGTAACAAAAATGCATCAGTAACTTAAAGGATGCTTGGGATCGCCCATCCTTTAAGGATCCGTTAAACTATTTACTATGTAGTAATATTGCGCTATTATAATAATGTCTACAGTAAAATAAACATACTTTTAAATAGCGTTCCGGGCTACCCATATCACCCTTCACACATAATAGTCCCAGTAGTCCATCCAATATCATGCCATCTCCACTCCGGATGACTGTCAGAGGATACCACACGGGCTACGGGAGAAAAACAAACTCGTAGTAAAGGCTCGGTATGGTAGGTGACACGGCACACAAGGCAATGCCAGGGCAGATATACCAATTACGCACACGGGCTGGTGGTAACGCAGCAGCCACATACGCCCACCTCGGAACACACTCCCATATCAAAATCGGAGGATGGCCATCTAATCAATCACCAGTAAGAGTATAGTATCGAAGGAATGTGTCCGATAGGAGGAATGACCTCACTTGGCCCGAGATCGCTCCTGTTTTAGCCACCTTATGCCAACTCACGGGAGTTGGGTCCACGTAATATACCTCAAGAACGTCGCCACCATCCTACTTCATTCTGGAATCTCCACCGCGTACACGGTTGTTAAAGTGGTTTTCGGAGTTGGCAGAGAGTATGACAACTTCCGATCCCGGTCTCTTTAACAACCAAACGTTATTATAACGCCGTGGTCATTTCAAAATAGTTTATACTTTAAAAAGATCAAATCATTTCATTTCAAACTATATTTCTTTCAAAATAGTTTATACTTCGAAACCAAAACCATTTTTATTTCAAAACTATTTATTCAATCAAAATAGTTTATACTTCAAAACCAAAAACATTTCAAACATATATTCATTTCAAAATCATAATATTTTCAAAGTATAACTCTTTCGAAACCAAAAATACATGAAACAATTACACTTTGAAAATCATAACATTTCAAAATCATACATTTGAAATCATGGGATATTCATTTAATTCTTTACATTTTACAATTCATTCAATTAATCCCAAATTTTCAATTTCCAACTTAATTCAATTCAAACCATCAGTTTCAATTAAATTTCCCAATAACCATTTCAAATCATATCATTTTCAAATATAGATTTGATCCACAAATTAAACTATTCAATTTTTAATAAATTTCAAAGCTTTCATATCCCGCATTTCAAAACTAAATTTTATAATTTCATATATCTCAAATCTAGTTTCATTATTACTTAGTTTTGAAATATTCATTTCATAAATCCAATATTATTTAAATAAACTCAATTTACAATTAAACTAAATATCCTTTCATACCAATATAAACTTCAAATATTCATTTATCAAAAGTACATATCATTCTAATTCATATTCTTTATCAAAATAAAGATCAAATCATTTCCAAACCTTATTATCAAATCATTATTTGAATTCAAATTCAAATACTCAAATTTAAATATCATTTTTAAATCAAATAAGTCATTCATTTGTTATTTCAAGTATCATTACAAAATACATTAAAAATTCCATTCAAAAATCCATTTATCTCATTACATTTCATTCCATTTAACACATAACCAAGTAAACCCTATTTAAATTCAAATTAAAATTAAAATTCCTTAAAAATTCAAATTTAAATATTAAAATATATTCAAAACTTCTTAAATTTCACAATTAATCAATTTTCAAAATTTAAATCATTTAACACTTTAAAATATAACTCAAACAGTGTTAAAACTATAACATTTCAAACATTGTCAAATTATAGCAACGACAGCATTTATAAAGTGCTATCGTAGCTTATAGCTTCCAAAAATGGTTTAGTTCAAGAATAACGGCATTTATAAAATGTCGTAATAGATATTTAGTTATTTCAAACATTGTTAGATTATAAACAATAGCATTTAAAAATGCTGTCAAAAGACTACAACATTTTGAAAATGCTATGAATTCCAGATTTCATTTTTTGCTTTTCAAAAAAATAATAAAACTCCAAATTTTATTATAACTCAAAAATCATATTTCTAGACTTCAAAATTTCACATTCAAAATCATTTTAACATATGATTTAACACAACAAAATTTTTAGATCAAATATTCAATTTAAAAACTCCATTCATTTATTAAGTCAAAATTCACTGTTTATTAACATATAAATTAAATAAAACTTAAAATTTTACTTCAAATATAATTTTAAAACTTTAAATTTAATTTCCATTATTTATTTACATTTTAAAATAAAATTTAAAGTCTAAAATCTCAATTATTTCACATTTACGTACTCAAATTCACAATTTCAAGACTTAATATTTAATTTTCTTAAAACCATAAAATATATTTTTTTAAATCAAAATTTTATACTTTTAAAAATACATATTTTAATAAATATCATTTAAAAATATACCACGGGGTCTGTATATAATTTTCTAACCTAGGTCAAGTGATACGGATATATATCATTTCAATCCGCAGTTTACAAAGAAAACTCGGGTTCTATCATTTCAAACCCGCAATCCCAAGTCAAATAAAATACAATAAAAATCGCTCAGGCCTATCATTTCAGCCCATAACGATTTTTCTCTAATCTAAAGTCCGTTTGGGTATGTATCATTTCAACCCATAGTGATTCTATTATAACAGGGAACTTGCAGTGTGAATATATGCATAAACAATATAAACAATGTCAGTGTCACAATATAATGTCATATATCACATGTCAGGTGATAATTAACAGTTTTAACATGGTAATAACATGGCATAGCATATCATATGATCATCATTAACTTGCATAACATTTTATATTACTAAACACTTGTCATCAATTCACTATTTCATAAGTATAAATGTCAGAGTGAGAAAGACTGACCTTTTCAAGCTGAAGACCACTAGGACACACAAACGATTCCAAAGGCACGACAAGCACGATACAGCACAACTAGTGATTCAAATGAGTGGAGAGAGCCAATATGTCATCTTGTAAAAAACCCAAAACAAGACAATATAACATATGAATATTCAACACAAAATTATTTAGAAAAAGTTGAAATACAAGGCAATAAAGACAAGACCTTGTCTTTACCATTCGAATGCTCGACCAAGGTGGATCATGAGCTTAGCCAATGATGTGTTAAGCTCAGGATTGGCATCATATAGGTCAGGTTTGGGTTAGGTATGGCATCAAAACAAGTGGAGATGAAGGTGTAGTGGTGCTAACATGAAGCATACCAAAGACAATGCAAAAGAGGCAAGTTGTTCAACTTTTTTTGGCTCGGCTTAGGTCAATTGGAGCTCCGCCATAGGGGGTTTCAGATCTGGTCAGTGGTCATGTGGCAGCCAAAAGTGATGTAGATGATGGTGGTGGTGGCTAAGGAGTGGCCAAAGACAACTATGAAGGTAATAGTGGAGTATAGGCTTGGCTAGCATTGTTTTGGTGAAGTTTGGCAAAGCTTTGCAATGTTTTTGTGGTGATACTTCATGTGAAGGGTCATGGCCTGAATTTTTGGTCAAAGGAGGGGCTAATGGCTGCTGTAGATGGAGACGGTGATGGTGGAGCTGATGGAGTGGAGAGGTGCCAAGCCTAGAAGGTGAAGAAAGCAATGCAAATAACATAAGAAACAAGAAGGAAAACATGAAAAAAGAAATAGAAATTTTACCAAAACTTTTTCTCAGGTTGATGGCCGATCTTTTTGGAGTTGAGAAGCTTAAATTTTCGTGAAAATGATGAGGAAAAAGATACGGCTGAAGCAATGGAGTTAAGGCAGCAAAAATGAAAAGGTAATGGTTGATAATGAAAAGGTGAGAATACAAAGAGGCTTAAGTAAATAAAGAGTCACAAACCTTTCAAATTTCCACCATTTCTTTTTTAATTTTAAATACATGTAAAATATGTATAAATACAGATAAAACACGAAAATATAGTAAATAAACAAAAATAAATAAATAAATATTAATTAAATATAATTAAATTAAGAAAATTGCAAAGAAAATGTAAACTAGGCTTGAAAATTTGAAAATAAATGAAATGAACTTTGGAAAAATTGTATGTACATGAAACATATTTATAAATAAAGATAAAAACATAAAAATAAAAATGCATATATAAAATGAATAAATAAATTTTAATTAAATATAATTTAAATAAAGAAAATAACAGAAAAATGGAAACCAACCTTTAAAAATAGAAAATAAATTCAACGAGCTTTGGAAAAATTCAAACATCACTTTAAAAATATTTAAAAGGTAAAAACATATGTAACATAGCATATAATACAATTTAGAATAAGATATTACAATTAAAAAGATTATTTATATAATTTAAAATAAACAATTTTGTTAAATACAACAAATTTCACACAATAGTTAAAAAGGCATAACTTTCACATTATAAATCAGATTTCAACAAAACGAAAAGCAATGTTCTTGAAATTTTATTTACTTTCATAATAAAATATAAAATTAAAATTTTCAAACTTTTAAATTTTAAATTTAAAAGTCAAAGTTTGACCAAATTGACCAAAATTCACATTTTCTGGAAATATTCAATTTATGCATGATTGAAATTCTAATCCACATCAAAATCAACATTTATATTTCAATTAACAAAATATATTCATTTTAATAAATAAAATAAAGTTTTTAAATTAGGAATTTAAATTAAAATAATTAAAATGTACAATTACAATAATCAGAAAATACAGGGTTGTTACACTTTGGATTTTGGAAAGCTATGCAAATCGACTACATTCAGCTCAATCATCACCATGTTACCGCTTTATGCGATAGATGGAGGCCGAAAACATATATGTTTCATATGAGAGTCGGGGAGATGACAGCGACTCCAGCGGATGTGCATTTTCTTTTCGGTCTTAGAGAAGACGGTTGCTCGGTATGTTTGCAAAATTTAGATATCTATTACATCGAATTAGCTTATAACTTGCTTGGTATTTCCGCCTAGAGAGGCGGTTAAGTCTAAAAGTCAATTATCGATGACTTGGTTTAAAAGTGAATTTTTCGAACCACTACCCGAAGGGGCTATCGATTTAGATATACTTCGTCGCACTTGTACCGTGATATCGTATTTTATGAATTGCTGATTATTTCCCGATCATTTGAAAGGGAGATTAAATTTGAAATTTTTACCTTTTATGGATGATTTTGGCTGACCGTGGTTATCATTCTTAGGGTAGTATTGTTCTCTTCTATTTGTATAGTGAGTTGTCACACGTTGCCTTGCAACGTCGAAGAGTTTTACGGGGTTCTGCAACGTTGTTGCAACTATTGTCATGGTCTCATATTGCTATTGGACGGCCGTCTATTAGAATTCCTACCGACTTAGATCTGTATCTTCCATTCGGAGCTAGGCAGAATAGTGTTAGGAGTTGGCGTGAGACGCCAAGAAATGTATAGTTTTACTGTAATGAGTTGGATTTGTTAGCGGATGATGCGGTTACATGGGAACCATATTCATTACTGTATATGTTTGGGCATATGGACATTGAGTATTCATTCGCCGATTGGATTGCTAAGGGCCGACTGATTCTATTTTTAGACTTTGAGTTGTATGCAACTGATCGAGTTATGAGTCAGTTTTACTTTGATTATCAGCACATTCCCGATCCTATCGTGCCCCTTGACCCAAAACCCACTAGCTAGAAGGCATTTTTGGAGGAAAGTATTATTATTTGGCAATCAAGAATTAATCATGCTGAACGAGCATGCGAGCCTCTGACAACTTTGAGCGAGTACGAGTATTGGTATTGGCGAATTACTCGTCGTTATATTCTTAAAAAGTCGGCAAGGAAGTTGGTTGCGTACACTCTCCGTGCTCCTCTAGAACGTGATGTGTAAATGTTGTAATTTCAAATTTTTTATAGTTCAATTTTTATCTCATATTGATGCATTGTTATGATTTATGATTTAGGTAAGCGGAATATACAGTGCTTTGGATGTGGTGGGCGAAATAGAATAAAGTCACATGGAGCCGGACAAGGTCAAAAGCAAGTGCATTGACCTACAACAAATACTTGAGACAATTTTGGGTCGGAACATGTTAAGAAGGCCGGCCAAGCCACTGTGCATTGTAAAAGAGCCACCACGTTCTACAGAGGAGATAATAATACGGTAGCGGGTGGACAAGCCCAATGAGAGAAGGCACATGTGGAAGGGGAGGCTTCACAACATCACGGTGGCAAAACTACAGTTGGATGGCCCGCTCGGCCCGAGATAGAGTAGCAATACGCCGACGGAGAAACTCATGCTGAATGGCCCATTTGGCATAAAGGAAAACAACAATTCAGATATGTTGGACAGTCGACATATGAGCATACACAAGAGCCGCCGCAGTAGGAAATTCAACAAAAAAACTCATTTTTGAGCCAAGTCAACAACAAGAAATTCCACTTCCGAAACTTGCTCTTACATTCGAAGAAGGCCAAGGATCAGCTCCCATCATGTACAAACGGAACAAGAAGAAGAGAGACACCCCACTTGAGCTTAGACGGATTCGTGGTTGATGGTGTTGGTCTTATTGTTGTTGTCTCTTTGGTTGGGTAATGGGTTTTTAACTTATATGTTTCTATGTTATTGTACGACTTGTTCAACCTTTTTTGGATGATTTTAAATTGTCATTTGGATGTTGTGGCATGTTATTTATTTTGTTTGTGATGGTATTGTTAATGGAATGGTGTGTGCATGCTTATAGAATGTTGATCAAGATGTATTTTGGAATTTAGGGCTTCGTAGTGTGGCAAAGCGGCTCTCTGTTTGGAACGATCCAAAAAAATAGCTTGATCATTTGTGGAATGCGCAAACTATATTATCAATATAGCTTGCGCATTCCACATATGCACAAGCTATTTTTGGGTTATTTACAACAATCCACAAATGCTACATTTGGTCTTTTGTAGCATTTGCGGAATGCTGCAAATTACCCAGTTCTATGCTTGCGCATATTTGGAATGCGCAAGCTGTATGTTACATATAACTTGCGCATTTCTAGAATGCGCAAGCTATATTGACAACATAGCTTGCGCATTCCATATATGCGCAAGCGTGTTTTTGGCCCTGTCCGGGACAGAGAGTTGTTTCAACACCATAAATCACACAATTTCACACAAAAAGTTTGAACAACATTCTATATAACATGCAACACCATTTGAATGACAACACTATCACATAACAAAGTCAACAACTTGCTACAACATCCAAAAAAATTTCAATAAGTCATACGATAACGTAGACGTTCGACTTCTATTACAATTCAACATGGAAAAGTTTTGTTCTTGTGGACAATAGAACCACATTTGCTATATCTATTATGGCCGGATGAAGATGGCGGATCCATGAAGCCTTTTATTCGAGTAGACCGAGGATGACCTGAATTTCTGCGCACAGGCGATGGTTGTATAATTGGACCATCGTAGACATCTCAATGTCGACTATCTGGTACAGGGTGGAATAAAGGAGCATAAGCTGCAGAATACATAGCCATCGTGTTCCACGTGGAGATTTAGTCAAAATATGTTCTATTAGCACCACCCAAACCACGTGAACAAGCTGCTAATACATGGGAGCATGGAAAATGATCTATTGTTGGCATGTTGTATGGACATTTGGCAACATTATCTTCGATATTCATCGTATAATCAAACATATGCACATCTTTCACCTGCCATTCAATGAAACTATATATCTCTATAGACATGAGCGTCGATTCTTCTATTCTTCTCCGTGCTAATGCTTCCCACCTAGGTGCGAGCTGCGACGTCCACTCTTCCCCTTGAGTTTGTCGTTCGACGAAGTAATGGTTCAGTCAACGAAACATACATGCAACCAACGATCTAACAGGTAAATTCTAGTTCCTTTAAGCACACCGTTAAAGCTTTCAGAAATTTTGCTCATCATTATATTGAATTTTACTCCGCCATTATGACAAAGAGTCCAGCTTGATTCCTGGTCTTTTAAACTTCTTTCAATCCATGCATCGGCATCTCGATTTACATCCTTCAACTGTTTTTGAAGATCATTATATTTTACGACCTTCGATGGAATGACACATGCGTGTAACAAATTTTGTAGCTCATCCCTGCCAAACTACGATTTCTTGAAACTTGCTTTAATATGACGGATACAAAAGCAATGATGAGGTTCAATTGGCCAAGCTTCTCTAAGCGCACGTGGAATCCCTTCATACGATCCGAGACAAAGGTGATACATCTAGTACGTACGGATGGAATATAATTCCATATGCAATGAATAAAGCAACTCCACATTTGCCACGACTCTGTTTGTACAATAGCAAATGTTAAAGGAAATAGCCCTTGATTTGCATCCACCCTAGTAGCTACTAGTAATGTACCCAGATACTTCCCGTATAAATGAGTGGCATCAATAGACAATATGGGTCGATAGTGGTTGAAGCCATGAATAGAAGGTCCAAAAGCCCAAAAAAAGCACCATAAAAAACACCATGACTATAAATAACATTATGTACAATTTTGGGGTTGGTACGTTGTAGGGCTCTATGATATTTCGGCAATTTCGCGCACGACGATTCCCAATCGCCATAAATCATTGCAAAAGCTTTCTACAGTCCGTGCCAGACTCGAGAATAACTCACTTTAATATGAAACATATTGGACATTGTCTCTTGAACAGTTCTTGCGGTCATGTTTGTTTCAGCTTTAATCAACGAAAGTATTTTGTTGCATATAAACTTAGCAGTTGCCTGTCGATGGTTTGAGTTGATGGTTGCATTTAAATAAGTGTGATCGCCGCCATATGTAGTTATCTTCCACAATTTGAATTTTTTTCTTACCGAAAGGCTTGCATGAACTCGCCAAGGGCATGTTTCTTCCACATCAGAGTGGACCGTGTATTGATTTGCATGCGATTTCAGAACTTGAAACGAAACTGAACATTTAATCGCCCATTCACATAACTGTTCAACAAGCTTTTGCTTACTTCCAAAATTAACCCAACTCATGGACCTTTCTCCGCACATTCTCTTCCAAAAACTTCCATGTCTAGTTGACAATTTTCCATTATTGATTTCACCATCATTGATGTCATGCATAAATCATCGGCTAGAGCCTCTTCATATGTGAATTGTTCTTCTTCCGCATTTACATCATCAGCCTCCTCAATGTCTGCATATATGATTGCATCGTTGTTAACTTTAATTTAATGGATCCAAATTCTATCGTCATCATCCACACAAGCTACTTCCATGCTATCCAATTGCCCACAAATCTCGTATAGAGTATGGACATGATCATCGGCACCATCGTCATCACAAATAGTAAATGCATCTTTGACATTACGAATACAAAAAACAAAGGTCATATATTTTAGATTGACGTAAGTCAAATACAAGTACCAACATATAATAGTACTCACTTTTTAAACTCTTGCGAATGATTTGAATATATAGCATTCTACATCATATTTTGTTCCTGACTAGAAGAGACTCCAGCCATTCCACTATACTAGTGAAGTAAGTTTGTAAACTCTACACCTTGATGGCTTGAAAGATATGAAGGATATGCCGACCATTGTGTTTCTTGTAACTGTGTAGTGTGCATATACTCATCCAAAGATATTACTGGAGCTTCTGTTTCAACCACATTTTCATGTTCCACTTTCACAACGTAGATTTCTATCACTCTCATTCCAACCGAAAAGTTGGAGTTCAAATCATCGTCGTCTTCCAAATCAATAGCGGATGCACCATCATCTCGAACCTATTTCACTGCTAATTTTAAATCATATATCCCAGGATTTGCTTTTGTCACTTCAAATGCCCTTTTTAAGCTCTTCGAAACTACAATGATTTTTTATTGTCGATCCTTTTCGCTTCCCGCCCACATATCTAGGTTTACCTTCATCATCAACCAATAATTCGCCATCAAAGTAAAATATAGTCGGAATCTTTGACATTATCTGCAAAATAAGTTCCAATACCACAATCATAATTTTTATTCACCGACATAACTATAAACATCAATTTGATGAATTATTACCTATTTTTTCTAAGTAGATTTTGCTTCCGCATGCAATCTTCAACCAAAAGCAGTCAACTCAATCTTTAGAAAAAACCAAACTAGCAAATCAATATAATAACATAACCAATATATTTCATCAATAAAGTCAACACTATCAATTGAATTTCAACAACATAATAAACTATCTTGCTTGCACATGTTACAGGTTGCAACGAATAGAAACATTTTCGCAACAACATATTACAAATGCAACGATTCAACATAAAATCCAAATATGAAAACTTAACCAAGTCCCAATCATCTACCTCATTCTAGGCTTTCCACTATTTATCCTTAGTTCTTCATTCACAATTTTCAAATGACTGATTTCGGCTTACAGCTCGTGGGCACACTCAAGTCTCCTTTCGCACATGGGTTGATTCGGTCTATGACTGATTTCGGCTTACAGCTCATGGGCACACTCAAATGACTGATTTCGGCTTACAGCTCATGGGCATAGTATCATATCTTCATGAGGATTCGGTCTATGTTCGTTGTACGAATTACACCCAAAAAATCTTCGGCCGACATCTTTTCCTTTTGCAAATAACCACTACACACATGTCTCCGCAATAACAATTAGGACATGGTCGTTGTCCCCTTGGTACGGATGGACCTACAGGATGTATAGGCATCAGCAAATTTCCGTCAACTGTATGTTATTTACCTTGCATTTCCATAGAAACAACTTCACGTAAACGAGCATGTAAGGTTGATGATCCTGAATAGAATTTATGCAGTATTGGTTCGAATTGTGTTTCCAAAACTTGATCAACATCAAAGTCGATATGACTTGAACTTGCAGCTCTGATTTACCCTTCTAGCTCATCGAAATGTTTCATCAATGTTTCATTGGCTATCTCTTAAAATTCCAGTACAAGTTTTTTCAAAAAGCCGGGATTCGTACGCGTACACATATGACTAAGGAAAGAAATAACTATTAAAATTATGTACAATGATATGAACTAATGACTACTTCTTCGACTTTCTCACCCTCTTTGGTTTTTCAGGAGTGGATTCGATTGAGCTTTTCTTCTGGAACCCTTTGCAGCCCTTAGCCGGAATACTTGAAGAAGAAGGAGGGATTTCACTAGGAATCGTCTCGCCTAGTGGAATAACTTGTGGTGGTACAAGATCAGGATCTTCAACTTCCACCTCGATGGGCTTGTCTTTAACTTTATGCTTTGACTTCTCCTCCACCTCGATTTACTCCCTCATACTTGTTTTAGCTGTGTGCTCTGAAGCACCTGTGATCATTGCATCTTCTGATTCATCAGCAGGGGACGGATCTTCGGGCATATATTCATCAAGCGCACTGATGACTTGAGCATCAGTCCTTGGGATATCAACAGCGGTAGGGACTTCGACCGCCTTCTCCTGCTGCTTCATGGATGTACCACTCCTAGAAGTCTGATCAGGGCATGGAGGACCTGTAAAAATTTGTTAAAGCATGGACATTAGTTGAAGGACATTACGTATGGAGAACAAAAACTTTTCAAATTTGAAGAAGCTTAGTATGATACAAACGTTCGGTTGATTTTTAATGGTCGTCGGAATGCTTCCTTTGAGAACGGGAGATTACATCTATGGTCCAAAGCTAGGTCTGTCCAGATTATGGCCAAGATTTTTGTGACGACCCACCTTATTCTCCACAATAAGACGCATCATCTTTAAGAAAGAAAGGGATAGAAAAGAGAAAAGTGAGAGAAGAAAGAAAGAACAACATCAGAATCTCAACAGCGGAATGAATAAATTATATTAATCACATAATATATTAAATATTATCATATACATTAGAGATACACAGCTTAAACAACACATACTAGACAGTTATAAACACTTGTCTAGATATACAAATCCATATACAACACAGATAACAATACAGAGATCAATACAGTGGAACTACTATATATCTACAAACGCTGAAGCCTCCTGCTCCATTGCTCCTCCAGAAATCGTCAAAGCTATCCTGAATCCCTTGGCTACTCGTAAAAATTTGAGTACCCAAGAGTTTAAGAAAAACAGAATAAACTCCGGGTCAGACATGGATCTGGTGTGAGTAAATGGTTAAAGTTGCTTAACTTTAAAAAACCGTTTGAAAGAAAATGTATCATGTAAGACTCCCCACAAATAAACATGGGTAAGTTTTTACCTTACGCTAACCAAAACATTTGATAGGAAATCCAGTGATATTATAATAGGTCTAGGGTTTTCAAGTAAAATACAGAAATAGTTAGAATGCTTACATCTCATGTTCCAACATAATTGGGCACAATCAATACGTACGGCACTTATTGGAGATTGGATTCCATACAATGGCAGGGCTACTAGGGAAATGCCCGTCACAGTACGTGACCTAGATCACCGTACCGAGGATCCACCATAAATCACCTGCAACACAAAGCCGGAACCATTCCTTACTGAACAGTTTCGAACAAGATAACGCCGCGGTTGTAGCTAGCAACCGCCCACATAGCCGAATATAAAGGGACTCCGGATAGGGGTTCATCTCATCCTACTTGGGAATGACCCACTTAGCCTTGCTGCACCTCCCATGTTTTAGCCATTCCCGGTTGATGAGGCTTGAGGCTACGATTACCTTTAGAGAACACATTTATTAGAATGCTCATCGTCCACCTGACGATGTTCTGAAAGCATTCAATCCACACAAGTTCGTTCCGGGTTCGAACGAAACCGAAGGCATTATCTCGTTACACTCATTTTGGAATCACCCTTAGAGTTAACGACAATAACCCTTGCACTCTGAATCTTCATCTTCACTTGAGATTCATGACCTATCGTTAATTTGGATCGATGTGGTTTTCGGATATCCAAATCTGGAAACCCGATCTCATCGAAATCCAAAACGCCATCTTTTAGGTCCAAGTTGTTTTAAAGTTAAAACAATTCAATTCACATCATTATCTATGTTCACACAGATAGATAATTCACAATATCACAATAGATAATTCACATTATCATCACAAATAGATAATTCACATTATCATTGCATTTCAACCAAAGCATCCATGTCATACAGCATCACTTATCTCATATCTGAGATCTTAAACCATGCAAAGCATCCAATATCAATCAGCATCAATAAGCAATGATTTATTAATCACCATTCTATAATTAATTTAAAATGAATCAATTAATTACCTCCAACTCTAATTAATTTAAATAAATTAAATTAATTACTTTCATCACATAAATCTTGCTCACCTAATCATTAATTAAACCAATTAATTAATCATCATCTTAATTAATCACCCTTGATTAATTGTCCCTTAATTACATTAAGTAATTAACTCTTAATTAATTATACAAATTAATTATCTTCAAACCATTAAGTAATTAACCTTTATTACTTCATTAATTATAATTAATTACATTAATCTTTAATTAATTACAATTAATTAATTACCTTATAATCACTTAATATTTATTAATTAATCTTAATTAATCAACCCTTAATTACTCTCATTAATTACATAAATTAAAGACCCGTAATTAATTACTTTCATTAATCAACTTTAATAAATCATAAACAGTAATTATCAACCTGTAATTACTTACCTTAATTAATTAACTCTTTAATTAATTATATTAATCCTTTGATTAATTAACCAAGTAATTAACCTTTAATTACTTCCAATAAGTAATCATGCTTTAATTACTTCCCATTAAGTAATTCCTTTTAGTTAATTACATCCTGTAATTACATATTAATTACTTACCCTAAGCAATTACACTTATCCGTCTCATTAAGTAATTATACTTAATCAATCACCAAATGATTATCTTTAATTAATCAACCCATTTGATTAACCCAAATTAATCACACTTATTTGATTAATTACAATTGGGTAATTCATCCCTTAATTACCCCTTTTAAATAAGTTAATTAATCTTTAATTATAGATTAATTAATCCTTAATTATATAAATTAATAAACCTTAATTATCAATTAATAAAACTTAATAACCAATTTATTAATCCTTAATTAATCAGTTAATCAATCCTTAATAACAATTAATTAACCCTAAATGTTGGTTAATTAATCCTTAATTAACTTTATTTAAGATTAATTATTTCTTAATTATTAATTAATAAAACTTAATTACAAATTAAATTCTTTTTTATTACAAATTAATTAATTTCTAATTAATAATTAATCAATCCTTGATTACTTAATGAATCAATCTTTAATCATTAATTAATAATCTCTAATTATCTAATTAATTAAACTTAATTATAAGTTAACTAACCTCTAATTAATTAACTTATAACCCTTAATTATTGATTTAAATAAATAAATTAAATCAATTAATTACTCTTAATTAATTACTTAATTATTTCTTAAGCATTATTAATTAAATTAATAAATCATATCTAATTTCCTTAATTAACTTAATTAATTTCAAGATAAAAATACTTTAATTATCTTAAGATAAAACATTATCTTATTTATGCCTTAATTAACATTTACACCTTTAAATCATTATATCTTAATAGTTAAATATACTTAATTAAATCAATAATTAAGATTTATTTTTAAAATAAAATAATCATCTTACCTTGATAAATTAAAGTTATCTAAACATAACTTTAAAAATAGCTTAAACATTTATCAGCTAATAGTTTTAAAAGCTAGATTTAAGTTTGAATTTAAAACTTACTTTTTATATAAACCTTTTAAAAATTCCAATTCTTAACTTAATTTTAAAATCACTTTAAATTTATTTAACGAGGTTTAAATTTAACAAACTTCAAACTTCTTAATAACATGTTAAAGAAAACATTTATATTTAAAAAAAATAGAATTCAAAAACTAAATTTATTTCAAAGGTTAAAAACTTCCTTTATTTAAATTTGAAATTTGTTTTATAAAAACTTTTGAAAATTTCTTTTAAATCAAACCACTTCAGTTTGAATCCCGAGAACCACTCGAGTCATTCCAAGATCACCCTTTTTTTCTTAAATTTCAAAAGTTAGTTTAAATTTAAATTTAAAAAAAAACTGGAATCAAAACTGTTACAGGTTTTTAAACATCAAAGGAACTACTCGAGTTCACACTCGAGACACAAACTCAAAATCATGAGCTTCTCTTCGGGTCACAACCTAACCCAACCCAAAATCCTACAGACACCAAAACACCCTCGTGCACATGCACTAGCGTCGGAATCACCTTCCACCTCCGATGAACTCTCCAGCACAACGAACTTTAATGCAGCAACCAACTCCAATCCTCCAAACGCCATCACCAGCCTCAGATCAAAATTGAGCTACCCAGTTAAAAACTGGAATCAACAACCATGGCCAACATCCACCTCGAAGTCGCTCCTCTAACCATCAGACGAAGAGCGTCTCCATTCACTTTACCTCCGTTTATCCATGAAGCCGTTGCAATTGGTCCCATCGAACTCGATCACCTTGAGAGACTGCCACGATCCCATTCCCAGGCATACTCAAAATTAGGTTTAAAAACCCAAATCACCACCTCAACTTCATCTCGACGATCTGGAGCACTTCCAGACAATTTTGCCCTACTTTCTGATCATACCTCAACCTCCACCCAAGATCTCGATCACCATAGAACTTGTGATCATCAGATATTACCAAAAATCCATATTCCAAACAATACCCAAATTCTCATTCAATACTTCACTTAAAATTGTGATTTTTGTCTTAAAAATCCTAACTTTTCAAGATGATTCAAGAATATACTTGAATCGATATAAATTAACATTTGATTTTATTACATTTTTAAGATTTCAATTGTATTTTCTTATTTCCAGTAAATTCCTAAACTTAAAATACTAGAACTTATTTTAAAAACTAGATGATATTTAAACTAAACTTGCTTGATTGAACACCATCGTTTCATAGTGATTAAATTGAGACTTTGAATTTTTGTTTGTTTTAAAATCTCTGTAATCAGAAGAAAGAAACAAAGAGGTACAAACAATCAGACAAGTATATTCAAATACATTCATATACCCATATTTTATACTTCTATCTACACATGCAAGACATCATCATCACAGCAATTTGTCAAGCAACAGATAATTAACCACTTAAGTTTTAGTTAAAATGTTTACTTACCTTAAAAATGCAGAGAATTTTGAGACTGGATGAAAACTTGCAACTGGATTGAAACTTTGAAAATTTGAAAACTGCATCTTGATATTTGATTGATTAACTGGAACATGCTGATGAGGCTTCAAACTTGATTGAGGCAGTTTGCATTTGAAGATGTTACAAACTTCTTAATAAAATGGTTACAGGCTTTTAATTCATTTCTGGATTGCATTTGTTTTTTAGGGGATGAATTTTTAGGTTTGCAATTTGGTTTGAGAAGTGAATTTCAGGCTTTGATTTGTTTCAGAGAAGATGATAACAAATTTTGAAAAGATTTACTGATTTTGGTTTCGAGGAATTCCAGGTTTGAAAGTTGTTTGAACTGAGAAATGTATTACAGGTTTTTGAATTGCATGAAAATTTCTGGTTTTCATTTGTTTTAGAGGAAATGTTTTACAGGTCTGGCCATAGTTTCTTGGTTTGAAAATGAAAGTATAAGGAAAAGGAATGAAGGAAGAAAGTGGAAGTGTTTTATATAGATTAAATTTTGGTTTAATTAAAATTTTAAAGAATATAAAACAAGTAATGACACTTGTCTCATACCATTATTAATTATCAAACACTTGTTACATAAGTGGTTTAGATCTTAACACTTGTAATAATCCAGATTTACATTATTTTTATATTATTTGTAAATGATTTGAAAAGCTTTCCTTATTAAATTCCTAATAAACAAATACATTTACAAATTAAGAAATGCTTTTCTAGTTTTAAATAAATAAAACTTTTGAAAGAAAATAAAATAAAAACCAATTATCTTTTAAATAAAATCATATATAATATTGTAAACTCATTTTTAAATGCTAATTCAAAAAGCTTTTGTATTTATTCCTATTAAATAAATACTTTCCAAATTTCTATAAATAATTTCTTTAAAATAGAATAATATGAGACAAATCTTATTTAAAATAAAGATCTTATCCATATATTTTAAATCCAAACTATATTATTATTTCTATTTTAAAGATATATATATTCTTTTAAATTCAAATTCAAATCCAATTTAAAATCCCATTTAAAATCAATTCAAATGAATATAAATATCAATTGTAAACAAACACATTATTGAATTTGTAAATAATTATTCTATTGAAAATCAATTTAAATACACTCATACATATACATATTTTAAATAACACTTATTAAATTAGAAAATAACAAGTCTATTTAAAATCTATTTAAATCTATATTTAAAATTTATTTATATAATAACACAAACTTAATAACTGTTCTTATTTAAAATCAATCTATAACCATAATTAAAAACATCACATTATTAATTTTTTGGCTATTTATATTTTAAAATAATAATTTTATCAATTTTAAACAATTTAGATTATGAGATTATCACATTTTAAATTCCTTGAAATTCCGGGATATCACATTCTTTCCCCCTAAAAAGAATTTTGTCCTCGAAATTTAAAACAAAAGATAATCCAAAGTTTTATTTTATTTCAACCATACTGGTATACATATCAGCCATACATAACCAAAAAACAATTTTATCCAAATAAACATTTCAATCAAATAACTCTAGCTACTGGACACAGATCCGGATAAGCTTCCTAAAATTATCTTGAGTTTCCCAGGTACAGACACAGGGATACTCGCTCTACTAAATCCAAACTAGCTATACTACTAAGCTACTGAGCTCCTACTCATCTAGATCTATAATCTGCACAAGATATCATACCACAGACAAGACTGATCAACAACCAAACCCTTCTGAATTACTGGTTCCAAAACCAATGATGGACCAAACACGTACTCTCCCAAAGATACGTGAAATACCTTGAATCCTAGTCTTCCAAACTGGCAATTCAACCCTCCAGACCAAAGCAATGATCCTTACAAAAACTCAGAAGAATCCAATATACCTCGAAGCTAACCTCATAATCTTACCAAATCTTATTGCTCCCTTCCACCGAAGAAAATCTCAACAGAAACAAAGTCTCCAACTTCGGATTCCAAATTCCTTCGTCTCTTAACCTCAAAACTCTACTGACAATCCTGGGTTGCCTACATCCTTCCTGATCAGCTCAACCTTCGCTGATGCTTCTCGAAATAGAGTGGACCAAAAACAACCCAACACAATGATCTTCTCAAGATCAACCAAGATCAAGAACACCAACACTACTCACAAACATCAGTAGACTACAACTTACTTCTTCTATCCGGAAAAGACAGAACAGGATCACTCGCCAACTTGCCTCGGATCCTGATAAATTTCCTGTAGAAATTCTCAATCCAAATGCTGCAACTTCCGGTTGCTTCCACTCTAGAATAGCTGCCACATTGCTTCCGCTGCACAACTCTGATCTGGAGCAGATGAGAATGTCGTCGATGAACACGAGCACAGACTAAACAGCACATCCCAAAAATACGGTTCAACAGAAGTTCCAAGAAATACAGAGCTGCTTCACCAAAATCCCATCCTAGGAGACATCCTTCTACCCAGCTGAATTACCGGTAGCTTCATGAACCAAGTCAATACGGAACTCAATCCTCAATGCGGCCAAATCTCTAACTTCCCTGAAGATATCCGGAAAATCTTCGACAACTCCATAACTCCTATATCCTCTAGAGATGCCTCAAACCCAAGCAAAAGATTATCTAAGATAATCACCAAACTATCGCAAGTCACTTTTGCGATCAACCCAACCTAAATTCCAAAGATATTGTTCTCTCTTCACCAATCAGAACAGCTTATCCTCGACTAATTAATCCATCGAAGAAACGGATCCACCCCGCTGCTTCAAACTTCCACCTCTTGGAAAGTTAAGCCAAAAAATTCCTGCTGGAACACAAAACACTTCCAAGCTGCACCGCTGACACAGATGCCAAAGACTTCCTAATCCAAAGCTTCTTGAGAAACTCAGACATCAACTCAAACACATACATACTGCTGAACTCAGCCACAACACCGAAGCAGACACACTTCCTTAAACTTACGCCAAAAGAAAACATCTTTGGAGACATCCATAGTCACCGCGTCTCATCGCACAGCTACTACTTCCTGAGGTTGCCAAGACACTATCACTTGCTTCTGCCTAACCGACAGATCCAAACTCTCAAAAATCCGCTCACACGAGCGCGATCAAACTTGCACTTTAAAGATGAACTTCGAACCTTAACAGGTTTCCTTCAAAGATCAATGAAATCCTTACACCAAACTGCAAAGCTCATCGAGACGGTATTAGATCTAGTCTCAACAGATACACTTCCAACCTCAAACGTTCAAATTCCAACTATTGGTAGTCATGCTATACACCACTACCCTATCTATCTTTATAACTGATGTAGGAAAACTCGAACAGGTAACCCAACAAATCAGGTAGAAATATATATATATATATATATATATATCAAAATTACAAATATGCTCTCTCAAGAAAGACACCACTCTAGAGCCTAGGTATTCGCTCAACCTATGCTCTGATACCAAGTGTGACGACCCGCCTTACTCTCCACAATAAGACGCATCATCTTTAAGAAAGAAAGGGATAGAAAAGAGAAAAGATAGAGAAGAAAAAAAGAACAACATCAGAATCTCAACAACGGAATGAATAAATTATATTAATCGCAGAATATATTACATAGTATCATATACATCAGAGATATATAGCTTATACAACACATACTAGACAGTTATAAACACTTGTCTAGTTATACAACTCCATATACAACACAGATAACAATACAGAGATCAATACAGCGGAACTACTATATATCTACAAACGTTGAAGCCTCCTACTCCATTGCTCCTCCAAAAATCATCAAAGCTATCCTAAATACATTGGCTACTCGTAAAAATTTGAGTACCCAAGAGTTTAAGAAAAACAGAATAAACTCTTGGTCAAACATGCGTCTGGTGTGAGTAAACGGTTAAAGTTGCTTAACTTTAAAAAACCTTTTGAAAGAAAAGGTATCACGTAAGACTCCCTATAAATAAACATGGGTAAGTTTTACCTTACGCTAACCAAAACATTTGATAGGAAATCCAGTGATATTATAATAGGTCTAGGGTTTTCAAGTAAAATACAGAAATAGCTGAAATGCTTACATCTCACGTTCCAACATAGTTGGGCATAATCAATACGTACGGCACTTATTGGAGATTGGATTCCATACAATGGCAGGGCTACTGGGGTACCGCCCATCACAGTACGTGGCCTAGATCACTGTACCGAGGATCCACCATAAATCCTCTACAACACAAAGCCGGAACCATTCCTTACTGAACAGTTTCGAACAAGATAATCCCATTTAAAATCAATTCAAGTGAATATAAATATCAATTGTAAACAAACACATTATTGAATTTGTAAATAATTATTCTACTGAAAATCAATTTAAATACACTCATACATATACATATTTTAAACAACACTTATTAAATTAGAAAATAATAAGTCTATTTAAAATCTATTTAAATCTATATTTAAAATTTATTTATACAATAACACAAACTTAATAATTGTTCTTGTTTAAAATCAATCTATAACCATAATTAAAAACATCACATTATTAATTATTTGGCTATTTATATTTGAAAATAAAAATTTTATCAATTTTAAACAATTTAAATTAAGAGATTATCACATTTTAAATTCCTTGAAATTCCGGGATGTCACAATTTTGACAATAATAGTCCATCTACTTGGATGGGAGATGAACCCTTAGGATCAGTTCCTGAAGACTTAACGATATCCTCTCTTTCCTTGGTTGGTGCGGGAGCCTTAAAAAATACAAGTTTAGCGGCGGCCAGATCATACGGCTCATTCCTCGAAGCACTTCTTTCACAAGTTCTTCTTTGTTGAATTCTGCATCTCCCTACTCTTCCTTCTTCATCTTGATGATGTGCTCCCAGGCTTTGGCAAGTGATTCAAGATAAACCTTACCAAGAAAGGTTAAGTCGCAGTGGAGAAAGACCTTCCTATTATATTCGATGATTAGCGGATCGGAAAAGGTCCTTAATCTCGTTCCTACCAGACTCGATGACAGCCTCCACCTTGATGTAAGCTTTTTAAAGCACTTCTTTTCTGCCCTCTTCTCGAGCTTCTTCCTTTAAAGCTTTAATCTTGGCGAATTTCATCGATTTTTATTCTCAAGCTCCTCGCCTTGACGATTTCTTCATAGTATCTCTACAACTCTTCTTAGGCCTTAACTTTCCCCTTCCTCTCTTTCTTTAACATTTCTTCAAGCTCTTCAATGCAGCGAGCTATAGCGTCTTTCTCCTTTTGTAAGGAGTCCTTTTCTAAAGCAGGCGTACCACTGCGTTGAAGTGCTACATCAAGTTCCTTCTTATGAGAAGTCTCCAGGCGACTTACCGCCTCTGTTGTCTCCTTCGCATTCTCTTCGGCTTCTACAAGTTGGGTCTTGTATTCAAGCAACTCAGTGTTTTGATGCTTGATGACATATTTGTCATGAATAGCCTCTAATTGGAGATGGTTGATTTCATGCTGACGCTCTATGGAGACTTCGGAAACTTTCTCGACCAAATGAATGAATGATTCATGCTGAATGAATACATCGTTCATGCATGCTAATGAGCTCTCTTGGCGTGTCCAGGAATGACATGTATGGAAGGGAGCAATTTGAGACCATCGAAGCAGATTTTTGGAAAAGTAGATTTATGTTCAGTTAACTTTTCTACTGTAGTGGAATAAGGAGCAGCAACTGGCGGAAGTGGATCAAAAATGGCAAGTGGATGCTTGCCGGAGCGATGTTTACGTGAGTGCCTTGAACTAGATGAGCCATAATGTTGCTCGTGAGGCACGGTAGCATGAGTGCCGCGATATGAAGATTTTTCTTCGCTGTGAGCAAAAAGGTGAGAATGTTCTTCATGACGAAAAGCATGGGATTGGAACTTTCACTTAGATGAGGAAGAGGACTTCCTCGAATAATAATCTTTATCTTGTCCATCATCATTCTCTCTACGTCGTGTGGACTCGAAGTCTCGGCTTGGGCAGTGATAAGTAAAAGAACCCCGGAGACGATCGAAGGCACTAGACTGAGACGCTGCACTTGTAAAAACCAAACAAGAACATATTAAAATTTGTCATATGAAAGATTAATAACAAGTGTGCAATGGAGTGCAAGTGTTTGTGAGTGTCTAACGGTGGCTTTATCATCGGAGTGCTCTCCCCTTTACTGGAAGGTTGGATGCCTTTGCCGCTTTTCGTAGAGGGGCTGAGTCCTTTGATACTAATATTGGGAATAACGTAGGACATTATATCATTTGGAATTTGTAGGTCGGAGAATCCTTTTAATGAGCTGTCCAATCGCTAAGAAGATGACTCCTCTTCGAGGGAAGCAACGACGATTTCTAGATTTTGATCCAGCCTTTCTTTTGCGTAATCGGTGCAACAATTTCTTCTTTTTCTTCGTAGGTATCTGCGATTGCCCGACTTGCGACGGACCAGCCACTGGTGCTTTTTCAAGGCATGCATCATCATCTCTAGGTTTATCAGCTTGAGAATCTTAGATTCCCCCTTTTCGGTACCTTTACGAGTCCTCTCGGCATGGGGCACGATGGGGTTGATTGTTTCTTCTCTTCATTTTGTTTCTTCTCTTCATTCAACAACAATCTTCGGAACTGCTTTGCTTCTAGGGAGTACAATTCTGCAGCCGTCTTCCAACAACTCGAATAAAGATAGCAGCTCGTTAGTCATAAGGAGTTTAATATC
This sequence comes from Allium cepa, assembly GCA_030765085.1. Lineage (NCBI taxonomy): Eukaryota > Viridiplantae > Streptophyta > Magnoliopsida > Asparagales > Amaryllidaceae > Allium > Allium cepa. Next base: position 487,398,025 of record CM060928.1, on the reverse strand, counting down.
CCCATCCTCAATGGGAGTGGCTCGGATGGCAGCGAGGTCTTTAGAAAAGTTGGCACCTTCAGGACATGGACGAACACTTGAAAGAGCTTCGGATGTTAGTATATTCAAAGGAGAAGTTATGACTTGAGTCATCAAACTTAAGTGAAAATGGAAGAATCAATTACGTCCTTCTAACCATCTCCTTGCGAATCTGGGAGGACATCGCAAGTAGAACCACTCATTCTAGGATAATGAAAGTTTGTTCTATACGCCTGTCAAGACTTGACAACTCGACGAAGGTCCAAGGAAGATGTAAGTAGGACTCCCTAATTGTCTTTTAAAGTTATAGATAAATCTAATGTCTTTAGGAGTCAGCAGATGGAACAGAACATTCATGAATATGAGAAAAGTCCCATGAATGAAAGCGTAGCTATTGGGTTGCAACTGAGTAGGGGTGATCCTAAGATACCTCAACATCTCCCAGACGAAGGAGTAAAAAGGTGGAACGCATCCAGTCCAACATATAAATTTGTTACACGCTGTATATCCGACTAGGGGCAAGTAAGGTCTATCTTGCCTCGTTGGAACTAAAACGTCTTCGAACATCGTCCCGTGGATAGAGCACGATCGATGAAGAGCGGCTTCGTCGATTAGAAGCTTGGGAATCGATGGGGTTATCTAGAATAATGGCACCCTCAACGGCATCAGGAGCCGGGTAGATGGTTTCTATTGGTAGAATTGGAATATCAGAGAAGATATTAACTTAAGGATTAGATGCTTCTGGTTGTTCTGTGTATTGACTCGAAGAGGGTCTTTTGGATATAGAGCAGAACTTGATTTTGCTTAGAAACTGATGTGTCTCGTCACTAATTCAGAAGTCATGTTGACTGAACGCTTCGTGCGTCTGGGATCTATGTCAGTTATACTCAGTAGACAATTAGAAATAATAACTTGTCCCCCCGTGTCAAGTGTGGACTAGTGTAGTGCAGTGCAGCGTGAAACAAGCATAAACAGTTCGAAATCAAAAAAGCAAGAATAAAATGATGAGACTTGGAGTATTGTCCAAAGAGACCATCATCATTGACCAATTCAATCGACAATAAAGTTGATCGGCAACGAAAGCTTTCGGATCAGTTATCGACATATTGAATTATAAAGTTTATTATCCAAGTTTATAGCCAGTGTTTTACTTAGTCCGTACTGAAAAGTCCGAAAGTTTGTTCGTTTAAGCTTAAGTGCGACAGTCTAAGTATGCAAATCACATTGTCCTTAGTCATCTTATATTCAGCCAAGGCAGTATGAAGTTAAGTGTTTAAATGACTTAGATTATGTTGATCTTTAGTGTCAGTATCGATTCCTTCACTCTATGTCGATCCCTTGCCCCAACCATTTTATACTGATCCCTACACCTAAGTTACCAACACTGATCCCTTGTCTAAGTGTCAACACCGATCTCTCATAAAACCATCTCCTACCGATCCCTCTTCGTAGCTAGTTCTTACCGACCCTTCATCTTAACATTCCTCCTCGCCGATCCCTTACCAAACAACTTCACACCGATCCCTCATCAACACATACCTACCAATCTCTCATCAATATAACAACTTACCGAACCCTTTCCTAAACCTACCCATACCGACCCCTCATCCAATATAACCTCCTCACCGATCCCTCACCTAACTTCTCTTCATCCCATCGCTATTCTATCAAATACTGAGCCTTATCCCACTATCTCCTTTCCAATCATAAAACATTGACTTTCCTCCATCCCTTTAAGGACAACGGCCGAACCCTCCACTTCCTTCTCCTTCTCCTTCTCCTTCGTCTTCTCCTCCTCTCCTGCGTGTCTTAATGTAACTCACTAAGCTATACACCAAAAAGACACTCAAACTCACCAAAGCTCGAGATTCATAACACAACTACATGATTAAAGGAGAGTTCATGCTTTTTTATACCAAATTAATCTATAAGAAAGTGTTTGAAGCTTTGGACTGAAGATGAAGGAAAGGCAGTTTTGAGAAAGATCTCAATTTCGTGCCTAGATTTGAGATTTAAGGTTGGAGAATTTGCGTTTATCAAGGAGGCGATGGATTGTGTGGGTTTGACAGAAAGATTTTTGTTTAAAGGCAGGTAAAATTGGTAAAGTAAAATTGGAGAAGTAAAGAGTAAAGAAAGATAGGGGAGGAGATTAGTATATACACACGAAGATATGGCAACATAACTGGTCGTAGTAGGTAGACTAAGTCAGGAATGGAGAGGGGTCGGCATTAGACTTGCCGAACCTTATTCACGCGGTCATAGGAAGGGATCGACATGTCGAATGCCGATCTCTCCACATAAAAAAAGGAAGAATAAAAGAAAAGGAGAAAATGAATGAAATGAAAAATGGAAAAGGAAAAATGATGGGCAACTGAAAAGTAAATGACAATCATCATGATGAAGGTTTGACTGCAAGCGCGCGTATACATAATATTATAAAAATTGGCAATGACTTGTGCACATTCGAACACGTCTGGGAGCCAAAAATAGAAATGTGTATGTGGATATGCACGGGAACAATTTAAAAGTTCAACATTTTGAAATCATTTGAAAATTCTCAAGTTCGAAATTGGATCAGATGAAAGAAGACTTATAAGTCCCGCATAATCGAATTTGCATATACTAACGGAATACGACATCGGAGTTGTATTATTAAAAGTCGATAAAGGGATAGAAATCAATCAGGAGGTTGGATGGACTTCCTTTCAATAACTCATAATTTTCTTTCAATTCAAAGCACGTCATGTTACTCACAAAACGTACTTTGGGGGGCAAGTGTTACCCGGTACCCTGACCTGGCTATATTGGACTGATCATGTAAGACAGACTCGACTGTTGCCAAATAGGATGACTTTGAGGCAATGGCTATTGGACACAGAAATAGAGTTCAGACAGTTATATGAAACCTGGATTGGATAAAGTTGATAAACAGACAATGTAGGATTATAGAATTATGAAAATCAGCTTGGATGGCATAGGGATCGGCATAGTAATTTGTCAACATAGATGGAATACTAGAGGGGTCGGCATAGAAAATGAGTAGTATGAAAAAGGGATCGGCATAGGTGGTGGTGCAAAAGGTTCAATGTGACTTGTTAATGATTGAAGAATCGGCATAGTATCCTAGAACATAAGGGGACATAACATTTTGGCGCGAAAGGGATTGGCGTAGTGTTGTGACGTAGGAGGAATCGGCATGTTATGGTGAAGACCAAGGGTTACATGCGAATGACTAGGGATCGACATAATATCCTAAAGCAAGAGGGATCGACATCATGTGAGGAAGTTTGGAGAATACAAATGGTTGGCGTATCGAAGGGTTCGGCAAAGCACAATGGAACTAAAGGGATTGGCACAGCCTATTGGAGGGATCGGCAGCAATGATATAAATGGGGATTCGAACCAAAGATCAAGCAAAAACTCGGGCTTCATACATCCAATCATCATGATATTTGAGACACCACCATATCTAAGCATGGGGACGCTACCATAGTGATCGCTGCCCCAAATTCAACAAATGGTGGGATCGGTACCGGTCCCTCTCCATTGAGATTTGAGCCTACCGCTCCTTATGGTGGGCCTATATAGATGAGAAGGTTCTGCTACCGAAGTTCCAATCAGATTAGTCGTCACTTTCACCTATAAATACATGCCTAGGAGGTCATTCTGAGGATCTTTAGCTGCTGGTTAGACAGTACTATTATTGTAATCAACTTCCTTCATTATTCTCTTGTTTCTTATTGTTTCTTATTGTAATCAAGATTATTATGAACCAATAAAGAGAATATTCAAAGTGGACGTAGGGAATCAATGCTGAACCACTATAAATCTTGTTGTTCTCATTTTCTGTCGTGATTTTCTTGTTAATTTGATATTTTCCTCCATTTTAATTTAGTTTCTTTATTTATTTCACTATAAAAATATATTCTTGGGTGTTTGTGGCCAATTTGGTTGCAAACATATCGGAACTATGCTTGATCTACATGCTAAGATAGTATTTAGTTTTTTCAATATCTTTCATTGTTTCATCAATCTCTTTCGAAGTACCAACCAAATTCAAATCATCAACATAAAATGCTAAAATAGCAAATACCTTTAGAGGTTTCTTTATAAAGACACGTCGAAAAATGAGACTGTTTTTTATCCCTCTTTTACCAACTATTCACTAAGACATTTATACCACATTTTTTTCAAATTGTTTTAAACCATGTAGTGATCGTTTGAATTCAATGAGTACATCGACTTTGATTTTGCTTTAGGTAACTTATACCTATTTGGGATTTTCATGTAAATATCGCTATCTAATTCACCGTAAAGATAAGCCATCATAATATCAATTAGTCTTATGTCTAGTTTTTCAGAAGTTACAAGGCTTATCAAATATCAAAATATTATGACATACATGATCAGAGAGTATGTTTCTTTAAAATCAAAATCTGGGTATCTATAGAAACCTTGTGTGACAAGTCGTGTCTTGTATCTTATGATTTCATTTTTATCGTTTTGTTTTCTAATGAATACCCATTTATAACCTAATAGTTTAGTATTTCTGGTGTTTTCTCTATCGGTCCAAACAAACCATGTTTTTTGGGTGAATTTAGTTCAACTTAGATAATGTCTTTCCATTTTGGTCAATTATGACTTTTCGACATTAATTTATGCTAGTTCGTGCGGTATCATTATTCTCAATATAGCCATGACTTTTGATTATTTTAGTAGCTATTGCGATGAGAGTACATTATCAATGGTTGTTTTACTTCGATCCAAAATTTCTCCATAGTTTGTATAAAATATTAAGATCTCATTATTATTAAGTACCATTTTACTTTTGAAAGCTTCTATCATTTCTTTTGGGGTAATAGTTCTTTGGGATTTTTAGGACAATTGGAATATTCATTCAAGTGATCTTCTGGATCAATTATGATGTCTTCAGGTGGTTTGTCGCTTGATTATTTTTCATTAGATTTTCATTTTAGGTGTTAAGTCTTTTGAACCAATGAGTCTTTCATTATTTTTGTCTTGTAGTAGATTCATTTGCTGTTATATTAAACTTTGGTCCTTCTAGGACTTTAATTCTAGCTGCTATATTTGTTGCTAGAACGTGAGATTTAGTTATTTATGCAACATCACTAAATGGTTTTGGCATTTTGATTCGCGATATTATGAACATGTAAAAAAAATTGTACCTCATATTAGCATTGTTTGGTAAGTGGTTCTAAATGAGACATAGATGGATTATTCCATGATATTTCATGTTTTTCTAATGGGACGGTCTTTTCTTCCCTTAACGGTGGAAAAATTGTCTCGTCAAATTCACGGCTTGAAAAATGTTGTAGTGAAAACATCACATGTGAGAGGTAAGTTAACGAATTATCAAATGGAAATCAAATCCAATATAAGTTCACAACCTATGTTGAGGACCCATTTTAGTACGAAGTGGGCGACTAACGGGTACATCCATAGTGCAACAAAATTTCCATAAATGTCAAATTTTAGTTGACATCTGGTTAAAAGTTGCGGTGATGAAAATTAATGATAAGTTGTTAGTCTAATTTTAACGATGTATGTAAAATTGCATGTCCCTAAGTCGAAACGGGTAACTTTGATTTCATAAGCAATGACCTTGTAATAAGTTGCAAAAGCTTAATTAATGATCCTTGTAAACCATTTTGAGTGTAAACATGAGCAATTAGCAGTTTAACTTCAATTCTCAATGATAAGTAATAATCATCAAATACTCGAGATGTAAATTCTCTTGAATCATCCAGTCGAATTGATCTAATTAAATAATCAAAGAAGTGTGCTCTTGGTTTGATTATTTAAACAAGTAATTTTGCAGATGCCATATTTATTGTAAAAAGCAAACCTTTATGTGACAACGAGTTGACACATCAATTAATACAATAAAACATTTAAATGGCCCGCATTTTGGGGTGAATTGGACCACATATATCATTTTGAATTCTTTATCGAAATGTTGATGATTTAGGTGATTTTACTATATAAAGTTCAAGTTATTGATTTTTCTTGTGCATATGGGGCACATAAGTAACGACTTGGTAAATTCAATTGGTTTGATAAATCATGCCCATTTGAGCTTTTAGTGGCTTTATGCATCGTAGTTGACCCATGATGAACCTAGCAATCATGCCAAAGAATTGGTATTATTGTATTTTTAAGCTTCCGGCTTATGTTTACAAAGTATGACTCAAACAAACAAATTTTAGTAAGATATAATCCTATTGAAATTGTACTAGTTTTTTTAAAAATAAGCTTCATGCTTTCAATTCTATAAATGATACAAAGAAATTCTTTATTATTTCATTTATAGTTTCAATACGGTAATCATTCGTTCTTATATCCTTAAAACTTAATAGAATTCTTTTAGAATTCCCTGAATATAATGCATTTTGAATGAAAATATGTGTATCATTTGGTGATATTGTATGGGCTTTTTCAGACCCATCAATTATATTTGCAGCTCCAACCATTAAGGAAATTTTACCAGAAATATTTTTAGACAATTTAGAGGAAAAGCTTTTGGTTTTTCAAAATTGTGTGAGTAGTTGCACAATCTAGTAGGTATATATAATTACTCAAATATTGATGGTCCATGTGTTAAAAAATTATTAATGATAATATAGTTAGTCATTTGTTAAACTAAGTTATGAACATAAATAAATGCTAACACTTTCCAAAAGGATTTGAAAACAAACTACTTAATTATTAAAACCAACATCCATCATAAACACTATTTCAACTAGTTTAATGAAAACTTAAAAATAAACATCAACTTCAAACCAACTTATTAATATAGGAAAAAAGGGGAAACTACACAACAAGCTTCAAGCTACTTTTATTTGATCAGATCGGCCATATCGTCAGTCATTGCATTGAGATTTTTATCATTATGAAATTTTCATCTTTATCTTTGAATAAATCATCAAACTTCAAGTCAACATTATCAGACACTCATTCAATTAAATATTTTCCTAACATTGGTATTCTTCAATTGTTTTCTTTGGTCACCTGCATGTGACCATAACTATAACAACCTGCACTCCAGACAATCACTTAATGCTTTCTAATTTCTTTTAGAAACCAATTAACCTAAGCTCTGATACCAAATATAACAGCTCGCACTCCATTGGGTCTAGATTTTCGCTAACCAGAAAACCTAAGTCCACTAAAATATGGACCATTGATTTGGTATCCTGCAAAAGAGAAGATATATCAGAGCACTAATGATAATAAATCACAGTGGAAATAAGTAAATGTAATAGATCATAATAATCACTGGCCTAGAATCGACACCTCAAATGTCAAGTGCCTCGGCCAGACCACCCCCCAAACAATACCGGTATCTGCCCTTCTAAATCCCATGGGTTGTAATGAGAGGGAGATCGGAAAAACGTTTTGGTGACTAGTAGATTATATATCTTATATATAACACAAGCTTATGTCAAACAGTTCACCCTTTCTTGTTATGTTAGATTTATCAGTAGTTGCTATGACTCCATCGCTGTGTACAAACCATTCCCATCTACCCCATATGTGTGTGTGTCTATATATACATACATATATACATATATATATATATATATATATCATGGTCCGTTAATGGACATGGATATTATCCCTGCTAGTATCTATCGCTCGGCGCCTCAAAAGAATTCATTACCTTGTTGCATCGTGATCGTCATATAACTCAAGGAGACCCTAAAGTGCACACTGATAACCTCCAGTCCATAAGGTCCTGTATTTTTCTAGGATTGCCACCTTTGTTCACTTCATATATCATGGGTTTCCGGCCCTGCACACCTCCACCTCATCCATATTTTTTAAGGAATCTCAAATATAGGTTAACTAGCCTTGCCCAATCAAATAGACTAACAACCAACTATGGCGGTTCATAACCCAACTGAATCAATCCTTGAAGGCGAAAGGGATCGGTTAGGTGTAACCATGTCCTTCTTGTTTGTCGCAAGGAACCGACATTGAGCTCGCTAAATATGCAACTCATACCCCTTATTTTGATACCTATGAATGCCAGCCTTTGTGCACCCTGTGGCATAAGCCTAATCCCACCAATCGTTCATTTAGATTACCTAGTGCAATCAAAGCAATACCCTTCTCTAACAAATATGAAGCATACTACTAGTGTTGTTACAGCCTTGCCATCCATAAATGGTGGGACCATTATCAGCAATTACGGATGTTTATTTACAAGCATCCACGGACATAAGGGTATCCCTTCATCTACACGCAAGCGTATACTTTCCACGGGTCCTATTGGTTGGATATGGTTCTAGCATCCTAACCCAGTATAATGACCTTAAGTCATCATTCTCTATAATTATAACAGACAATTTATAATTATTAAGTCATCATTCTCTATAATTATAACAGACAATTTATAATTATTCACATCCGCCATAAACGCATATCCGAGGCTACCTATATACATATTTCATATTCATAGAAATTTATTACTCTTACATTTTCTGTACTGCATCTACATCTTTTATGTTTAACCCTAGATCTTCATTTTACCACGTTTAACTTTTCACTTATCAAATTCATTTACCGCTTCTCATTTTCTGCCATCAATATCACTGCTACTACATTCTTTAATTCAACTTGATTTCTTTAATTATCAAACTTAATCTAAACATATTTCAATTTACATGTTTTAAGCAAATTAATCCATTTCGTTCGATTATCAGACTTAATATAGACATCAATTTCATTTTCCAACTTCTTTTTCTTGCACATCACTCGAGCTTCCTTTTTTATTTGTTCCTATTTTATTAACTTGTTTGTTTCCTTTTTATCTCAGTATTTCAATATTGGGTTTTAATTTACATTTCTATAAATTGGAATTCAATTTTTAAAATTAATTGTTATATAGTAGATTTTCATATCTTATCCAAAAGAAGTGGTTTTTGTGCAATGTCTGTAATGATAAGAAATTCACTTTTATTTATCGAAATAAACGATATAAAACACAGTGATCACCTCTATTTTGTACATCCTTTTCTTTTATAAGTATATATTTATTCCTTGTCATTCCAAACATCACGCTTTTCAAATTTAAGCTTGATAGTATATGGAAATCCACTTTCAACAAAATACATTCCAATAAATTAAAATATAACAAAAACCCCAAGAGTCCAATTAAATTTATTTTCAATTTCATTCATCAACATCAACTGAAATGAAATCCCAATTCATTATGTTTCAGTAAACTAATCCGATGTAAAACTGATAATTGAAATCATTGCACAACTTTAATCAATTGAATATAAAATTGCGAACTTGTTCATAATAGAGAAGTATTAAATTTTAGCAATAAAATTCATAGGTAATATTAAATTTCAAATCGTTCATATAACTGGGATTAACTTGCAAACTTAATTTAAATCGTTCAAACAATGATAAATCTAGTATTATACAAAAATATATAATATTCGCACTCACCTTTAATTAGTGCTTCCAAATCTCTAGGTCTAATCCAGATCAAAGCCTATTATCTGCATTCTCCATTTTTTACCCCCTATTCGGATCCACAGACAATATGTATACATCTCTCATTAGAAATTGGATTAGGGAAAAGTGATAAGATTTATTAATTAGAACCAGATCAAAAAGTTTACCTTTGACGCAGCCACCTGATTTGAACCTATTTCTTATCCTTGTTCTTTTATAATCTCCTTCAAAGTGTATTCACACAATCTAGATCTAGTTCTATTTATTTAGAAATTTTGGAGGAGAAAGGAAAATGACAGAATTTTCACGCTCACTAGAAAAATAATGAGCTGGAATTGAAGCTTTAAGTTCTAATTTATAGAGGTCCAAATCAGCGCTAACTGTCGAATAAAAATAGATTAGATCTGGGCTACACGACCTTAATTTACAACCACCACCAAAACAAGGTGGGTCGACTACCCTATGACCCAGGTCGACCGCTCATGGACGACCATGCCTAGGTGACATCCGACCTGATTCGGCCAAAATAGTGTACTTTTGAGCTTTGGTTGATTTAATTGATTTTTTTACCATTTATCCTCCAATTAACGTTAACCAGCTTTTTCTTATGCCTTAATTAATTTTCTTAAACATTAAGCTACCATTAACTTTAAAGGTGCTAATTAATCATTAATTAATTTTAAATTATTTCCTTAATTGCACATATAATTATCTCCAATTAAAAAAATTCAAACGCTGGTAATCTTTTTGGTTGAACTGCGATTGTCAAAGTTTATATATGAAATTTGATCAGAAAATTGCCATGAATCCGATGGTATAAGTTTCATGGGCAAACTCCATTTTTCACTGTTTATTATATAGCAATTAATTTCTATTTAATTAATTAACGTAAAAATATGGGGTGTTATATTTTCCCCCTTAAAAGAGTTTCGTTCCCGAAATTCCACACGGGTTCAATCATATAAACCATCACACATTCATTCTACACCAACAATCAATTAGTGTAAATTTTGCAACAATTCGCGTATATGTGCACAGTGCATCACAATACATATGATATGTATGGACAATGATTTCTGATTGGCGCCTTCTATACGAATGATTGTTTTTTAAATTAGTTCAAAAACATGATGCTGTCATCCTAAATATACTGGCAGTTCTACATTAATGCAACTTTTTGAAAAATAAAAACAGTTTTTCATCTATATTTTTGCATATTTCTACGAGTAGAAGCATAGTTCAAACAATTTTTCATTCAATTCTTACCATCCAATTTTCTTGCACACTATCGCAAACATCTAAAGTTAGAAAAAATTGGTTTTCTAAACCTATTTTTTATGCTTGGAAAGGATCTAATGGAAAATTCCATATTTCTACCATTCATTTATGTAACCTTTTTTCACTGTACCATGAGATCTACTCCTTCATCCCCAATCATTTTTCCTACCTTCCCAAATACAGTTTTCATAAGTAACTTTTATTTTTAAAGTTCAAAAACGTTGCTATTCAAATATCATCTTTTTAAATTTCCTTCATCAACAAGGTTCGTCAGAAAACTTCCACAACAAAACAGCTTCCTTGTCGCTCACTACATCCATTTTATCGCAATTACCACTACGTAGTAAAATCTACACTAATCAACTTACCGACTATTCCCTAATGTCAGCATGTGCTATTTTAATATTTCTAAAACTTAATATTCTTAACTTTTAAAATCTTTTCAAAAATATGCATATATTTTTAATGAAATTTTTTCATAAGTAAATCTTAAGTATATGTATAATTATATTATTTTTATAAATAACATTTTTCACATTTCTAATATCAGGGTTTAGTTAACCTTCCACCATTCATAAAGGCCTTCATTTAATTGCATGGTAAATTTTAATTTCTCAAAAACTTTTCTTTCTTATTAATATCAACCGATACACATGTTGAACTTTAAATTTCAGTTTTTGAGGAACAGGAACATTGACCCGTGCCTTACTTCTTCGTACTCTTGTCCTCCGTCTATCAAAATTTACCTTTCGAAAAATCCCTTTTTTTAGGAACCTGCATATTTAATTTTTTTCTTTTATTTAGTTGTTAGTTAAATAAATTTTCTTAATCTATTACTTAACTTCCAACTTCAGCTATTTTTTTCCCTCGCATTAGCTAAGTGACTCCTAGAAATTTCCTTTTTATTGTTTTCTCAAATCATTGTGGTTCACCTAGAAAACACATAAAAAGAAACATTTTCCTAAATGTACGTGGTTCACAGCGACAACTAATGCTTACAACCCACAAAAAGAAAAACTAACACTGAATGGTAACACAACACCACTAACTACCACTACAAGAACGAACCTTTCTAACAGGCCATCCCTCTACAACAACCTTTATATCTAATCCATCCTTTATTAGTTACGATGAATAAGGCATATTCATCTCTTCCATTTCATACCCAATTATGAAATAACTATGTATATTCTCACTGCAATGGATAAGAAATACATCCTATGAAATCTTATAATAAACAGCAACTAAGCTTGAGGAAGTAACCTTCCAATCCCTCTCTTGTTTCCCCAACTTAAGTCTACCAATATCCTCCATGTGTGTTCACCCTCTCATTACTATTTGTTACTATCTTCACTTAATCTCGTTCTTTTGATAGTATTCTCAATCCTTGACATTTTCTTTATCAATAAGCCTCCTACAAAAATATGTAAAACTTGTAGAGGTGTACTTTAATATCCTCTTTATGGTATACACACACATCAAAACAACATTCCTATACTCTTTTCAGTGTCCTTAGACTCTATAGGGATTTCTTCTTACTATTCCAATAGTAATCATTGCTATCTCCTTCATAGCCTTATTATTTCCCTATCATACCTAGGCACTAATTCTTATCTACTCCATATTTAAAATTATGATTTGTCTCTATCATCTTTTCTCCAAAAATTAAAACTTCAAAATTTTTAAAATACAATCCCTAAACCTTTGTCTTTAAAGCGCAATTTAGAAACTTTATTAAATTCAAAATTACTTACATTATAAGATTTTTGAATTTAACTTGTTCACTAAACTTAAAAGAAAATACTAACAATTTTAAGTCCGAAGTCAAATTAGCTTTATCTTTTAAAGATCTTTTTAACCTTTATTCCTTAAAATTTCGGGATTCTTAGTTCAACCATATATGTTATATTTTCCTTCCAAAAATAATTTACTTATTACCATTTCTTTCAAAAATATACTTTACATGTTTTTAAAACATCTTTCATACTTTTTAAACTATAAAAACTGAAGTATAAGAACAACTCTCATCCTATCACTTTCCTTACATCTCACACTCATCCATTATTTGGAAGAGTTTCTAACATCATAAAGGGGGCTTTTAATAAATATTAGTAATAAATACACATAACAACGGAAAATAACCATTTTCCTTTGTTCTTCTTCTCTAATTAGGTTAGTAGCATTGTTTTAATATAATTTACTAGCACTTTTTATTATACTTAAGGATCCTATATTCTAATGCACTGGAACTACTTTTCCCTCCAAGGGGATAACTCTCTATGAATCACTTAAAAGAGGATTCATGTTTTATGTGAAATTACAAGGAATTATATTTTGTTTTCTTTATTGAAATAGACAGTACAAGATAAAGTATTTTTGATATTTGTACATTTCTTCCTTTGTATTTACATTCTTTATTATTTCAAACAAAACATCTTTATTTATAACTTAGATTGATTCATAGAAACTTATTTTATTACCTCTTTTCATTCCAATGAATCAAAATATGTCGAATCCCAACCTAATTACAATAAGCCAAACCTCTCTTTCATTTATACTTCCTACTACTCAATTCTTCAGCCCAAACTGCACTAATTCCAATTGTTTCTCTCTTAATTTTCCATCCTTCATCTTAAACTATTGTAGTGCAGCCATTTACAGCTTAATTTTTAGGACCCTAAGTCTTCTTCTCTATAACATTCATCCTAATTCAATTTATATACCACTCATATTGTCCATCCATACAAATATTTTTCATATCTTAAAAACTTTCATTACATAGAAAGTCCACGAGTTATATTGTTCAATCATTTGTTTTCAAAAGAAAACAACCTCTTATAAAATTTCCTTTACTAAAATCAAATTAGCTATATAAATATATATATATATATATATATTCTTACAAGACCTTTATTATACATATATCTTTTCCAAAATTCAATACTCACTTACATTTTCATTAAAAGTCCTCTTAAAGTATATAATTTATACGTTTTCTCATTTTCCAAAAATTTCATATTATTGGGTTAGACTCTATCAATCAAAAAAATTTATCAACACCCTAGATTGAGTATGAAAGCACCAGCCATGTTTATCAAGGAAAATAAAATAGAAATAAGGAATAATAACTTGAGATAAAGTAAAGAGACAAGAGATTTTTATAGTGGTTCGGTTGTTAACGAAACCTACGTCCATTTTATAACTTTTATTATTGACTGACTGTAATTATAAGTTGAATCTGATTATAATTTGATTAGATTTTGTAAGTTAGATCAAATCACCAGTATAAGAGTTCACTGGAGAATCATAATGAACCCTTTAGATGGCTTTTGTGTGAGAGGAGAAGAGTATAGAATAGTTTCTGTAGAGCTTCAACAGCCAATTCCCAAGATCCTCTCTATGTTGAAGGTAGGATTGTATTTATAGGGGCTGGAGTTCACTTGGGTCAAAGTCGCTTTTGTTAGAGACTTACATTTGAAGGTACGAAGGCACTCAAGAATATTGGAACGAACCGATCCAATATGATGGATAGCTAGCGATCCATACGGCATGGATCACTCGCGATCCATGTAGTTAGAGTATTTTTGGCTCGTTCTAGTTAGATCGTGTTTCTTGCCTTGTGTAGATGCCCTCCATGTAATTTCATGACTAGATGCTTTGTTTTGATGATGACTCATGTACTGATTGCAATGAACTATTGCCCAAATCAGATGAATTCCCATTTCTCGAATCAGCTCGCTTGGAATATCATCAAACTTAGCAGGCATCCCCAAAAAGCTTATAAGGTCATGATGCAAGAGGACAGAAGGATCCATGAGTAACCCTTAGGATCGCTAGCGATCCATGGGTGATGAATCACTAGCGATCCTTAGGTAATGGATCACTTGCGATCCATCGACTTAGCCTTTTTTATATCTATTTTATTGGGTCCTTCTCTCCATTTTCCTCTGGTCTTCTTGGTTGGTCCTTGACATGGTTTTGAATTGTCGTAGATGTTCTATTTCCTATTGAATTCTGTTGGGTCAAAATCTTGGATAACATTTACCCCCCATAGTATGCCTTCGTTGGAAATAAGGCGTTCTCTGGAAGTTATTGCTTCTGAGTTCCCGTTTGGTGAGATTCAAATGTTCGTGTTGAGGCCATCATGCAAATTTAGCTTTGTTTATTCAGCCATCTATTGAATTCTAATGGGAATAATCATAGCTTATAACAATAAATCGATTTCGGTCCCATAACTTTCAAGAGGTTTGGAAAAGACACTTGGATCATGCTTGTTGAGTTGGGAAAAGTTTGGTTGTTATTCTATGGATCGTTGGCGATCCAAGGACTTAACGTATTTTTTTGTGCAACCTCTTACTTAATTCATTCGAGCCGATCAATCTTTTATTCTACATATTCACTTATGATTCGAGCTACTTCTTCTTCGACCCGACCTAAATCCAACCAAACCCTAAATCCATTCACACCATCGCCATAGCCGAAGCCTCCTGCGGCCAACCTTGCCTAAACTCGCCGCCATCTTGGGCCATCCTTTAGCACCCGAAATTTTGCTAATTTGGATCACCATTGACCTACCGACCTTAGATCGCTGCCAGCTTAAAGTTTAACCATTCATTTCCTTTGATTTTTGACTTGAGGTAGGTGGTATAGAATTTGGCATTTATTTAGCAATTCGGTGATGAGGTTGGATTAGCGGTGATCGTTATGGAGAATTCAAGTTGATTGTGATTTTGTGGAAGAAGGTAGTAAATCGAGTCTTGAGCTCTTCATAGAAAAAAATTCGGGCATTGCCTTGGTGTTTAACATGTTTTGTTGTCTTCATCCACAGGTTCATAATTAACTTGCACTGAGTTACATTATTAATTTGACATGATATATAGCAAATTGGTTTTGGTTTTTATGATGGGTGATAATAGCTTAGAGTAGCGTCTCATGAGTAGCTTATGTTGTTACTGCCTTATGGAGAGCTGAGATCGGCTTATGCTAAGTATTTTCTACTTGATTTGGACCCTTCAATCTATAGTTACTCACTTTAGATTGGTCCTGTTATTGCACACTTGGTGTACCTGAAATGGAAGTGCTTCCCGCATCAATTCGGACAGTAGATCCGTTATCGATCGTCGATCGATAATGGGTAAGTGTAAGTGAAATAACTTCAATAAATGATACAAGAAACTCTTTCTTTTCACTGCAAGTGAACTATCTATGCAGGATAGAGCATTTGTAGTGTTTAGGACACTGAGCCCATCCCATATAGATAACACACCGCACTTGCCCCAGTCAAGACTTAGACCCCGATGTGTCGGCATAAATCGATACTTTTTCAAAGTTCAAGTGTCGTGGGGGGGACTTTTAGTTAAGGATAGAATTACTTGCCGTGTTAGATGCAAAAAAATTTGTATAGAATGAAGCACTCGTCCTCTCGCCGTAAGTCTAGTGGAGGAAGTGCAGCACTTTCAGCAGCTGAATCATCATCCGTTGCGCCTTCACAAATAGTTTCAGTAGCACTACCTCTTCAGTGCTGGGAGCTGAATACGGTCAACTGGTTTGGGTTGGTTCGATTGTAGACCAGACTCCTCCAAATTTCAAAGTTCTACCTATTCCCTTAGAGAGATCTTCCTTCGTAATCTCCACTAAAGTTCTACATAACATTTTCTTACAACACGGCATTTCGGACGCTGACGTGCACCTTCCGTCAAAGAATGAGTTTGCACATATGCCACCTTTGGGATACACTGCTTGCCACCGGATATGTGTTTAAATGGAGCAGTGCCCCCTTCAATCACTTCTTGAAAGAAAACTCTTTTGAAATTGGGAATTGATCCATTTCAAATTCGTTCTAGTGGTTAAGCGACTTGACTTGCCTTCATGTCCTGTATATGTGGACATTTAATTGTGCATAAGTTTTGATGAGTTAAGATATTTTCTCTCATTCAAGAACAGCGACGAGTTTCTATCCCTTATCGTCATCGAGGCCCAAAGAAACCGCAAGATCGTGCTGTAGCTTCATAGCAAATTGTCTCAATTAAAGACCCAGTATTTATTTATTAGTTGTACAAATGGATTTAATCACCTTTGGATGACGGAGGGTAAGTTCTCTCTTTTACTTATTATAATTCAATATGTTGCTATGGAATTTATGATAGATCAAATACTTCTTGCAATTATTCTAAGGCCGAACAAAAATCCATCACTCGATTCGATTTTTAATACTCTTAAGGTCATAGACGCCAAGGAGAGATCGGTCAAGTTTTTGCTAATGGATGAGAATTTGTTTCGGTATGGGTTGTTGCATCTCGAGAGATCTGTTATGGCCGTTGAAGCTCCATCTCCTTCCCGTTCCAAAATACAAAAACGTTCCACTTCTTCATTACACGGCTCTGAAAGGCAATCTCCCAGAAAGAGAAGGTCCGTCTGGCGAGTCAACCAAATAAATTCATGAAGGAAGAGATGTTACGACTGAAGCCAGCTGCTTGGCCAGAATGCCCCCGGTTCCAGGGGAGGGGGAAGAAGAATTCAAGCAGCATGAAGGCAAGGCTGCATTGACAATAGAAAATGAGGAGGATGAAGTTGACGGCAGCAACAGTTATGGTTCTTTGTCTAGCGATGATGAATTCAATGCAAGTTTCGGCGATGGAAACTTCGAATCGTGAGATGAAACTCCGAGAAAAAGTACCGTTCTCTAGATTTTCTTCCCCAAGAGATTCCTGATAAAAATGCTCCTCTAATAGTCGAGCGACTTTAGGATTCCCGGCTTAAAGAAACCGGTATTGACTTTGGGATTTGAGCAATGTTTCGTAGATATTGATGAACTCATGGGAGAAGATTTCGAATTTGAGGGTTTGTCTCCCCGCCTTGGTCATATTGTGTCTAGAGTTGGCTTGATTTCTACCACGGTGGCTTCCCGATCCGATTTGTGATGTCCTTTTAGGCTGCCTAAGATATATTACGCAATTCAGTAGGGTCACACTCACTTATATATGCATTATTTAGGTCCATTTTGGTCGCTAAACTCTTTATTTATTCTTTATATCAAGTACTATGAGAGGCCATGGATTTTATGAGAATCTTGAACAATTCACTGATTTGTAACGTTGGTCAAGATGGTCTTCAAGCCGCTACTAGCCCCGTGAAACCGAGGAAGAGTGGAGAAGGTGGAAAGACTTGGAGGCTGAAGCACGTCGATGGGATGACAGAGAACATGGTAGAGTTTATAAGAGTGATTACGAGAAGAGAAAAACTCCTGACGAACGAGAAGAGCCACACAAGAATCGTTGCCCAGCCTTAATCTATGTCGAACTTGAAGTTTCAGCTTCCACCGTCCAAGTTTCATCTTCATCCCAAGCTCTGTCAACTCACATGGTCCCCACTTCTGGTCCTTCACGTCCTTATAGGAGGGCAGCTTATATTCTTTCGTCTGGTCCCCCTAGACTTGAAGCTGCACTCCCCGGGTGGTTTCTAAAGAAAGTTAAATTTGGCTGCAACCTGCGCCCAATCAGCAAAGATTCCTATATGCCCTACCTTCAGGCGATTCAAAGTGATTTGGATCAAGCTAAGGGATGGAAGAAGTTATGCAAGCAGCTGACAGACATGAATTACAAAAATTATCAAGAGATTCTTTCCTTTGAATCGGTGAAGGACGATTATAAGAGGGCGTTAGCAGAACATGATGCTAGAATCGAGCGATTATCACAAGAGAAGGACTCTGCACTCTGAAAGAGTAAGAACAGCGCTAGTTTGCTAAAGAAACTAAAAAAGGCCCATGCAAAAATAGAGATCGTATTTCGAGACGAAATCAAGAAGGCTCACACGGATGAAGTTAAGCTAAAAGTGGAGCTTGAAGCTCGTGACATGATCATTAAAGCTCAGAAGAAAACTATCACTGATCATAGCGAAGTTGTTGAATCCTATAAAAAAACAATTGCTGATTACACGGGAATTGTGGAATCCCACAACAAGACCTTTTTGATCAAGCTTAAATGATTACTTCGCTTCAAGAAAGGTCGTGCTGCTTGGCACCGAGAAGACCCAAGTTGAAGTTGAAAAGCCACCGTAACAGCAGATTACTTGGAGTTGCGGGATACTTTTGAAAAGAAGATGGAAAAGATGGATGATACCATCTTAAATTTCTATGTTAACTCCTTGCTGCATCAGGTGAGCCTCAGTTATTTGGGCCCCAAATTCTCGCGTACTTTTGTTGTGGTGTGGGAATAAATTCTGGCTCATTTTCAAGAGAACACGGATGTATACACCGAGCAAGACTTGGAGGACGCCTACCTCAATGAAGAATCAAAGAAAGCTCTGATAGAGGGTCGAGAGATCATTTGAATTGAGAGGGAACAAGAGGTTATCGATGCTGCTATGACTGAAACTGCCAAAATGTTGCCAGAACCTTTCATTTATGGACCTGGAGAATCATTAAAAAATCCTCGCGACCAGTTAGCGAGTTCGGCCAGTGCTGCCTTATCGTCTGCCCCTTCGACAGTTGTCTCTGAAACTTCGGGTGGCCTTGAAACTTCTCCGAAGCTCGTGCAGCCACCAAAGAAGGAGAAGGTGAGGGAATGTGAGATTGAAATTCTTGGCCATTCCTTTGATGCAGGTAACCTTCTTGTTTCCTCCGAGTTCGAAAATTTTTAGCTCGCGCAGCAAAAACAAAACAGACTTAATTCTTTCATTCTTGATCTTATATATTCGTCTTCTTTACCTACCGACTTACTGATTTATTCAATCCCTGGGTTTATGCTATTTCAACCACCTTGATGCTTGTTTCCGTAGCTACTTCGATTGATGCACCTGTGTCTGGCTCATAACTAGGGCTGAAATTGAGAAGATTTTTACGTTGCACAGTCTGGATAACCCTTCCGTATCTTCTGAGAGAAATTTCATGGCAGCTGAAGCTCGAGAGCAGAATGACTAAACTAGCCATCTAAATAAATTTGAACAACAGATGGTGGCCGTTAAAAAGGAAAAGATCGAGGAGAGAAGTTCTTTAAGGAGCTCCTGCAAGTTCCATAAGCGCAGAACCAAGGGGGATTCTTGTAAGAAGGTCGAAGAGCGGGGTGGAGATGCTAGCTCAGAGGAGATAGTTGGTATTTAGGCAGCGACATTACTCTTGGCAGGGATTTTGAGAGGAAGAAGAAACTTCCGACTAAAGGTGGGAAGGGGAGCGGTGAAAAGAGGCGTTGATAGGCTCGGATAACCGTGGAGCCAGATTTTGGGACATTCTATTTTGTTTGATACATGTTTTGTTCCAGTGCTGAGTCTACATTTATTGCTTTGATTATTGTAGCATTTTTATTTTCCTTTTGTTGGCCCATACTGTGCGGGTACAGCCCCCACATTTTGACTTTGCATAGAAAATGCTATAAGTAATACAACATTGACATTTTGATTGTAATTTTATCTGTCCACTTATCTACGTTCATGCACTTATGCCAAATTTATTTATTACTATTTCATCTAGTCTTGTAATTACCAGCAAAATTCTTTGTTTGGAGTAATAAAACTGTGAAATACTTAGTTTTTTTATTGTTGATTATCGATGTGTATGCCCTCTAGTTCATGGGAAAAACAGCCAAACACTTGACAAATGACCGGTTCATCCTGCTAATTTTTAGGATGTCTGTAACTGGACCTGTTTTGCGATTCCTATCTTCGGCAACTTGTGATTTGAATGCCTCAATTCCAGAGATATTGTCGGTCAACGATCGGAATTTTCTGTCGACTCGTAATCGTTTGATATTGTTGGATTCATATCCATTACTCGGATAGTGGGAGTGGATTGATTGTTGTTAGTCCTATAGTAGATGAGATTTCTGATAATGCCGAGGCAATGACGGTACTTAAGAGTGTGCATAGCTTATGAGATGCATGGCTTTTGAGATCGAGATGACTCGTTGATCTAGAATGGTTTGGAATTTTTCGAAGTTACCAATCTTCAAGAAACATGAGGAGTTCATGTTTTGAGAGCGTGATTCCACGGCTCAAAAAGTAATGCGCAGTTTATGGGGATGCACAGCTTTTCAGGTTGCGCTTGCTTAGATGTGATTCCATAATCCAAGAAGCAGTGTGTGGCTTAGAAATATGCAGCTTTTATTTGGGCATTCCTGGCATTGTCAGAGCATCACCTTAGAAGGCGGGGATCGGGTTCCACCGACCCAAGGGTTTGAGTCGATTTACTTTCGTCGACCCGACGGGTAAGTAGGGCATACTTGAGCGTGGTTCCAATATCTCAAGCAGCGATTGGATGATTTAGAGTTGATTTGACCCCGTCGACTCAGTAGGTTACTTTGGTGAACATAGTTTTATTGGTTTAGAAAGCAAAGCAATTTTATTAATGAAAGTTGGGAAAGTTTTGACTATTTACAATGCCTTCGTGTATTCCAGGATGGCTTATTTGCTGGAAATAGGAAATGCATAAGATAATCTTAGGTAAAGTAATGACATAGCGATACGTTGTTCCATGTCCGAGGAATTTGGATTCCGTTAATGTTTGTTAGCTTGAACGTGCCATCCTCTAGTTTTTGACTAATCACATAGGGTCCTTTCTAGTTTGGACGTTTAAAAATAGCGTTCACTGGTCACTGGTAAGTTTCCCAAGCATTCTTTAGGCCAAACGACATTACTTGTAGCAATATGGTCCCAGATCGATAATGAAACTGGTATTTTCTTGATCCGGTTCGTGTATCATGATCTGGTTGTACCCTGAGTATGCATACATAAATAATAGCAATTCATAACCAGCAATCCCGTCCACAAGCTGATCGATTTTGGGTAGAGGAAAGCTATCTTTCAGGTAAGCTTTGTTTAGATCCGAGTAGTCGATACAGGTTTTCCATTTCCCATTGGACTTTTTGACCAAAATCGGGTTAGATACCCATTCAAGGTAAGTTGCATCGCGGATAAAGCCATTCGTCATCAGCTTGTCCACTTCTTCTCTTAGCGCTTTGGACTGCTCGGGCCAAGGCTGCACCTTTTATGTTTCAAGGGCATATATTTGGGATCAATGTTAAGTGTATGGTAGGCTATCTCCGGCGACACCCTGCACATATCAGAATGCGTCTAAGCATATACATCTAGACTAGCGCAAAGAAATTTGATGAGTTCCAGTCGCATCCTATTTCCAAGATGCGTTCCAATTTTGAGGACCCGTGTTGGGTCATCCATGTCGACCAGGACAGACACCATCAATTCTGCTAATGATGCCCGTTCCTTCCCTGAACTCATGTTTCTAGGTTCTAAAGCCTTATCGAATCGGCTATGGTCCCTAAGCCAGGGCGGCTTTATAGCTGCTATTTGGTAGGTTCACGAATGCAGAGAGTTCACCCCCACATTCTTTCCCTTTTCTTTTCGTTTCTATTAAACTCACGTAGTTCCACAATACAACATTCCCAAGCGGCACTTTGGTCTCCGTCGATCAACCCGACTCCATTTTCCGTCGAAAATTTCATAGTTAGACACCTTGGGCTAAAGCAATCCTGTAATCTGCCAAGGCGGGTCGCCCCAGGAAAGCATTGTAGGCAGAAGTTTCATCTACGACCACAAAGGTTTGGAATAGGATGACACATCGGTCGCCTTCTCCGTGTTCTACAAGTAAGTCAATTGTTCCTACAAGTTGTTTGGAAGGCGGATACATCCTTCATACTGATCTTCATTTAATCAAATGTGCGTTTAAAAAGGATATTCACAGAGCTGTTGTTGTTTATTAATACTCATCTGACCATGGCGGGTCTGATTCCTACTATCACGACCGTGGGGTCGAGAGTTGGAGCTTCTATTCCTTTAATATCTCAATTCTGAAATACCATGTCATTGTTCAAGGTTCTCTTCTTCTTAACAGGGGTTCCATCTTCGATCTAAAGCACGCATCTTTCAGAGCATGCTTCAATGAGGGCGCATACTGCTCTATTTCTCTCCAACTCTTCTACGCAGGATGGGACCCTCCAGATATTGTTCTAATGATAAGTCTCTAGTCAGTCCATCTAGGTCCTTCTTTGCTGGTTCCAGCTTGGTTCCCTTGGTCTTTAGGAGCTTAGGGCACTACAGGTTGGTCAGGATTTAGTGGTTTCCTCACATACTACTGAAGCTTGTTTTCCCGAATCAACTCCTCAATCAAGTTCTTCAGGTGACGACACTCATTGGTGTTGTGGCCATGCGTCTCATGGAAGTGGCAGTACTTTCTAGAACTTTCCTGTTGTTCAATCACTTCCATTTTAGGCGGCTTCTTGTACACTTTTGTCCCTAGTGTTGTAATATAGATGTTTTCTGGAGTATCGTTGATTGGGATGTATTCTTTGGGCCGCAAACCTTTGAGTCGCTTACTACTTCCATTTCGCTTGTTAGAATATGGTTCTTCCTTTTTCGATTCCCATTCATTCCTGCATTCCCTTTAGCGGTCTGGGAGGTGTTTATATCTTGGTTCATCGCCATACCATTCTGCCCATTGTGGATCAGTCATAAGTTAGTAGATTTCCTTTCTAATTCCTATGCCTCTTCCAATCTCAAATACTGGTTCGTCTCCCGATTGAAGTTCTTCCTCATGGTGGGTTGTTTCATTTTGATCCATTTTTCTAATTCAGTCTCAGGGTGAATTGCACGGACTAAGGCCATGAAAACCTCATCCTCGTTTAGATTACTTACTTCAGTTACCGTAGTGTTGAAACGATACATGAAAGACTTCAGAGATTCGTTCCATCCCTGGAATAGGCTGAATAAGGACATCACATCTTTTGATTGTATTGTGTGAAGTCTAAATTGATCAAGGAATCTTGTTGTTAGTTGATTGAAGGTGGAGATGGATCTTGGGGGAAGCCTAGTGAATCATATGGAAGCAATTCCCTCCAGAAAAATCGGGAAACATCTACATCAAATGGCATATGAACCATTCGCTCCGTCCATGTACTAACTGTACTTATATAAGTGGGGTTTTGGGTCTGTTGTTCGTCGTAAGACGGAATAGTTGGCATAGTGAACTTTTCGGGATATCGCTCATTCAGAATGTCATAACTGAAAGGAGTCCTATTTGGAGAGAATCCCCACTCATCATCCTTTCTATCCTTACTTTCATCCATTAGTCGTTGACCATGTCCGCGATATATGCCTCAGATGTCTGATATCCAAGGGTCGGCATTCAGTGACTACCCCAAGTGTTTGGTTTTGCAAACGATCTTGGTGAGCGGCCTAAAGCCTAGGCTCTCCTATCTTTGGGAGAGCCAATCCCTTAGGGTTCCGTTGTTTTGCGATTGGTCTGATGGGGGTAGTTTAGATCTCTCTGGCATCATTGAATGCATTGGTATTTCATTCCAACTTTTCGTCGTCAAGTCGCTCACCGTCTTCTGAGTCAAAGAGATCCATGACTACATCCTTCCGTGGGGTTTTTGCCTCTAGATTTAAGTTTGTAGTTGGTTACCTCGCATCTGGTGGAGTGCTTGTGTTTCCTTCCATATTGATTCCTACAGTTCCACCTATCACTCCTTTCTGCGGCTGCTTCCCGTTTCTCCTGTTTAGGCAAGAAATGGAAGAATTTTCTTGCTCCACGGCGGTCACGGGCTCGGTCATGGTTCTTGGAGTAGCATGTGACGCAAGGTCAATAGGCCATTTAATTTTTCCATGAGAGCCCTTTGGTTGTTTTCCATTTTTTGATTATTTTGTCAACTACTTTATTTAATTCATCTCTGGTGACAACTTCACGCTAAATAGAGGAATTAGGCACCTGATCACCGGAGTTAGCCCCTAACTGCAAATTGTTGGGATTGTTGACTTCAATTTGTTAAGGGTTTGTTTCTTCTCCAGCAATGGTAGCTCCTATGGATCTTCCAGAAGTTATTCTCTTTCTTCCCGGTGCCACTAATTCTCAAAAACAAAATTTCTAAGTAGAAATTGAGGATCTAACTTCTGAACCTATCTGATTCAAAGTAGATAGCTATATCTAAGCCTGAGTTGGGTTCTCAATGAAAGCACCAAAGTGTTAACCCAAAAAATGGATCAACACCTTTAATTGAGTGTGAAAGCACCAGCCCTGTTTATCAAGGAAAATAAAATAGAAACAAGGAATAATAACTTGTAGATAAAGTAAAGAGACAAGAGATTTTTATAGTGGTTCAGCTGTTAACGAAACCTACGTCCACTTATAATTTTTTTATCGACTAGCTGTAATTACAAGTTGAGTCTGATTATAATTTGATTGGATTTTGTAAGTTAGATCAATTCACTGGTGCCAGAGTTCACTGGAGAATCACAGTGAACCCTTTAGATGACTGTTATGTGGGAGGATAAGAGTGAAGAATAGTTTCTACAGAGCTTCAGTAGCCAGTCCCTAAGATCCTTGCTATGTTGAAGGTAGGATTATATTTATAGGGGATGGAGAGCACTTAGGACAAAGCCACTTTGTCAGAGACTTACATTTGAAGGTACGAAGGTACTCAAGAAATTTTAGAATGAACCAATTCAATATGATGGATCGCCAGCGATCTATAAGGCATGGATCGTTGGCGATCTATAGGGCATGGATCGCTAGCGATCCATGTAGTTAGGGTACTTTTGGCTTGTTCCAGTTGGATCATGTTTCTTTCCTTATGTAGATGCTCTCCATGTAATATCATGACTAGATGCTTTGTTTTGGTGATGATTCATGTACTGACTGTGTTGAACTATTACCGAAATTAGATGAATGCTCGCTTCTCGAATTAGCTCGCTTGGAATATCATCAAACTAAGCAGACATCCCTTGAAAGATAATTAGGTCATGATGTAAGAGGATAGGAGGACCCACAAGCAATCCTTATGGATTGATAGCAATCCATCAACTTAGCCTTTTTTGATATTTTTTGTCGGGTCGTTCTCTCCATTTTCCTCTGGTCTTCTTGATTGATCCTCGAGATGGTTTTGACTTGTCATATATGTTCTAGTTCCTGTTGAATTACATTGGGTCAAAAACTCGGATAACAGGCTCAACGTGGACTTCTAAATATTTTCTTAAGACATGCTTCTTTCCAAATTCAAAATTCCAATCATTAATTAGGAATGACAACTTCACACCCTTTCTTTAAGAACTACCGTACCTTCCATTATCTATAACATATGGATTCCAAATTTCCCTTTATCTAGACCTATATTACTTTATCAATTGGCAATCATATAGGGAACTACAATCATTGAGCTACTGAGACACGACTAGGGAATCATGTATCGTTCAGCTTTAGGGATTTTCCATATGTGACTATTCTATAGGGTCTAATGTATATTATATTTATAAGAAAAATACAAATACATTCACACAACATTTTCTAATTTTTTTCAAGAATCGACTAACCTAAGCTCTAATACCAAATGTAACAACTCGCACTCCAGTTGAGCCTAAATTTTCACTAATCCGAAAATCCAAGTCCACTAAAATACGGATTATTTGTTTGGTATCCTGCAAAAGAAAAGGTATATCAGAGCACTAATGGTAATAATTCATGGTGGAAATAAGTAAATATAATAGATCATAATAATCACTTATCCATAATTGACACCTCAAATGCAAAATGCCTTAGTCTGACCATGATTGTCATATAACTTAAGGAAATCCTATAGTGCACATCGATGACCTTTAGTCCATAAGGTCCTGTATTCTTCGAGGATTTTCACCTTTGTTCACTTCATATATCGTGGATTTTCGGCCCTACACACCTCCACCGTTCGTATTTTTGAAGGAATCTCTGATGTGGGTTAATTAGCCTTGCCTTATCAAATAGACTGACAACCAACTATAGCGGTGCATAACCCAACAAAACCAATCCTTGTAGGTGGAAGAGATCGATCACGTGTAACCCTGTCATTCTTGTTGGCCGCAAGGGACCGATATTTAGCTCTCTAAATATACAACTCCTGACCTTTATTTTGGTACCTATGCATGCCAGCCTTTGTGCGCCTATTGCGTAATCCCAATCACACCCATCATTCATTTAGATTACCAAGTGTAATCAAGGTAACACCCTCCTCTAACAAATTTGAAGCAGGCTACTAGTGCTGGTGCAGCCTCGCCATTTGTAAAAGGTTTTCCCATTGCATGCAATTGTGGAGGTTCCTTTCCAAGCACCTATAGACTTGAGGGTATCCCTTCATCTATACACAAGCATATACTCTCTACAGGTCCTATTAATAAGATATGTTTCTAGCATCCCAAACCAATCTAATAACCTTAAGTCATCTATACTCTATAATTATAGCAGACAATTTATAATTATTCACACCCATCATAAACGAATATTCGAGGCTACATATGTACATATTTCACATTCATGTGTATTTATTCTTCATTATTTTCTTTATTGCCTCTACATCTTTTATGTTTGACCTTAGGTCTTAATCTTACTATGCGTTTAGCTTTTCACTTAACAGATTCATTTACCGCTTCTCATTTTCTGCCATCAATATCGTTGCTGCTACATTCATTAGTTCAACTTTGATTTCTATTCCATTTCATTGGTTATCAGACTTAATTCAGACATATTTCAATTTACTTATTTTGACAAATTAATCCATTTCATTCGATTAACAAACTTAATCCAGACATCAATTTCATTTCCCAGCTTCTTTTTCTTGCATATTACTAGAACCTGCTTTTACATTTGTTCTCATTTTATTAACTTTTAGCTTCCTTTTTAGGTATTCCACTTTTGGGTTTACTACATTTTAATAAGTTGGAATTTAACTTTAATAATTAAATGTTATATAGTAAATTTCCATATCTTATCCAAAGAGATGTTTTGCGCAACATTTGTAATTACAAGAAATTGTCTTTTATTTATTGAAATAAATAGTACAAAATACAGTGATCGCCTCTATTTTATACATCTCTTTCTTTTATAAGTATATATTTATTCCTTGTCATCCAAACATCATGCATTTGTTAAATTTAAACTTGATAGTATATGGAAATCCACTTTAAACAATATACATTCCAATAAATTAAAATATCACGAAAATTTCAAAACTCAATTAACTTTATTTTCAATTTCATTCATCAATATCAACTAAAATGAAATCCAAATTCATTGTGTTTCAGTTAACTAACCCAACGTAAAACTGATAATTGAAATCGTTGCGCAACTTTAATCAACTACATATAAAATTGCAAACTTGTTCATAATAGGAGCATATTCAATTTTAATAATAAAATTCATAGGCAATATTAAATTAAATCATTCATATAATGGGGATTAACTTGCAATTTAATTTAACTTCTCAGACATGTTGGAATAGTTTTGCAATGATATAATATGGTATTATATAAAAATATTTAATATTCCCACTCACCTTTAATTAGTGCTTCCAAGTCTCTGGATCTAATCTATATCTAACACGTTATATGTATTCTCCATTTTTGATCCCTATTCGGATCCATAGACAATATGTATACATATCTCATTAGAAATTGGATTAGGGAAAAAGAGATTTAGATTTATTGATTAGTACCAGATCTAAAAGTTTACCTTTGATGTCGCCACCTGATTTGAACCTATTTCATATTCTCTATTCTTTTCTAATCTTCTCCAAAGTGTATCTATGCAATCTAGATATATTTTTGTGTATTCAGAAATTTTATAGGAGAAAGAAAAATGGCAGAGCTTCCACGCTCATTAGAAAAATAACGAGCTGGAAGTGAAGCCCTATGTCCTAATTTATAGAGGTTCAAATCAACGCTAATCATCAGATGGAAATAGAATAGATCTAGGCCACACGACCTTGATTTACAACAGCCACCAAAACAAGGCGGGTCGACTGCTCATGGTCGACCATGCCTAGGTCATGTTGACCTGACTAGGCCAAAATAGTGTACTTTTAAGCATTGGTTGATGTAATTGATTTGTTACCGTTTATCCTACAACTAACATTAACCAACGTTATTTTATGCCTTAATTAATTTTCTTAAACGTTAAGCTACTGCTAATTTTAACGGTGTTAATCAATCATTAATTAGTTTTAAATTATTTTCTTAATTGCACATATAATTATTTCTGACTATGAAAACTCAAATGTTGCTAACTTTTTCGTTTGAACTCTAATTAGAAAAGTTTATATATGAAAATTGTTTAGGAAATCGCCACTGGTACAAGTTTCATGGTCGAATTCCAATATTTATGAAAATTCACTTTTTCCCTTTTTATTATTTATTAATTAATTCATATTTTAATTAATTAACGTAAAAACGCAGGGTGTTACAATAACGTCATATTTATAACAAACTTCCTCATGATGCCTTTTATTTTCTAGAACCGAATCATTATTCTTTTCAGGCTCGTTTTTTTCTTTATTGCTTTCTAAAGTTAATGTCTTTGTTACATCTAAACCCACTATAACCACCTCTACTAGTGCAACATCCATGTCCATGACCACGCTCTTCGCCTCGACCTCTTCTTGAGTGGGAAAATTAGCATTAACTTATCGTAATGTAGCTGAACTAGTTAGAATTAGGGAGTTATTTTTAATAAGCAATTCATTGTATTGCTCAGCGGTTAATAGACATTTTATGAGTTTAAAATACTTTATAAAATGATGCTCTCAATATTGCTGCTGGAGGAGTATGTTCGAGGCATGAAATATTGAAAAGGTTATTTCAATCATTTGTGCATCGTCTACCTTTTCATTAGACAGTTTCAGTTTAGAAGTAATTCTAGACATAGTGGAATTATATTCCTTGTAAATTGAAAGTCTTGAAAGCTTAGGCTTAACCACTCTGCCTAATGTTTGGAAGTAAAACCATCTGCTAGTGGTCATAAAGCTCCTTCAGTGAATTCCATATGTAGAGAGGATCTTTTTCATTTAAATAATCTATTTTAAGTTTGTTATGGACATGACATCTTAAAAATATTAGAGTCTTTACTCTATCCAAGTGGGACATATTGTTGTCAACTTTTACAGCATTTTCACGACAACAAGACAACATGTGGATCTTGACATCCAATATCCATGATAAATAGTTATCTTTATATATATGCTCCCTGATGTAACATTTAAATTCAATAAACAACTTAAGTTTACCAATAACAATTAAACAATTTTAATTTGTAACTACAGTTGTATGACATTAAGTTATGGTTGATAATGACAAAATCTTGTTAAAAACCAATTGATATAATCAAGGACCAAGTGCTCTAGTGGAAAATAGTAAGACGCTCTAAACTGAAGTTTTTGTAATGATCCCTTTTTAAGACAAATTTAAATTGGCAATTAATAAAAAAAATTGGATTAATTTGTGAATATATTTGATTTTTTTCAAAATAAACATGATTTGTGTTGTTTATATGTATATAAATAGATTTTAAAATAAAACTTTGAATTTGAAATTCAAAAATAAAAATATCTTGGAAATAAATTTGGATTTAAAACTTATATTTTGTAAATTAATAAAAATTTGTTTTCTAATTATATTAAATATGCATTTTGATTTGGAAGTTATATTTGAAATTTAATATGATAATTTTTCAAGAACTATTTAAGGGTTAAATTCTAATATAGTGTATATATGTTTATTTACTAAATGAATAATTAAATTTTAAAATCATTTTCCTTAAGGTTATATAAATTTTTATAAAAGGAAATGCAATTATTAAAAATAGAAAATATTAAAACATATATATATATATATTTAAACTAAATGGAAATTATAATATTAAAAACATTATTAGCATGCAGAGACATGTGTAAGTAAAATAAACATGTGTTTACAAGTGTAATTAAGATTAGCATGCAAAATAACAAATGTCACTTGAATTCTTATTTTTAAAAAAATTCTAAACAAAGCTATATGTATACCACTTCTCCTCTCTTTCTCATTTTCTTTCTATTCAAAATAAAAACCTGGAAAACAAAACCAGGAAATAAAAATTAAAACAAACTAGTGAAATACAAACTAAAATCAGAAAACAAATCAAACAACAACCTTTGTGCAATCTCAAACCTGAAAACAATCAAGCAAGCTAAGATCATCTCAAACTCAAAAGCAAACAACAATTTCAAATCCAGTTTCAACAATCAAGTCTAGTTCCAGGTTTCTCAAAAACCTGCTCTCTGTTTTCTGAAACCAGGTGAGCGAACTAACATTTTAAACTCAAATTTGTCCATAGATCTGGGTGTTTGTGTTTGATACTTGAAACTTGTTATGAAAAATGTTTGTATAGATGTTGAAAATGCTTGCATGTCTGTATATATATACATAGAATGACTATGCATGTCTGTATTTGTTCCTCTGTTTGAATAACAGGTTTAATCCCTTAATATAAATTCAATATCTCTTCATGCAATCAAATTTAAGCTACGATTTCTAAATGAAAAATGATTGTGACAATGTAATACCAATTTTAAAAATAAATTCAGGTGTGTTTGTTGAATACTTATTTATTAAATGATAAATCACAGTAATAATAAAAAAAATGTCAAAGATCAAAGGTCGGGAATTCTCGTTTTTATTTTACAATTAGATTCGAACTTCAAAATGATGAATTTTGATATAAATATCAAGATTTTTAGATTGGGAATGTTAAGTATTTGCAAGTTGAACAGAAAAGGTATTATCGTCGATTCTTGATGATCGGCGAGGAGATGCATGTCACGACTGAAGCTGGAGGTAGCTCGCGTAGCAGGGAGCTTGGGAAAAATACTATTGGAGTTTATGTTCGTCGTGGTGGCGGCAGGGCGATGAATTAGGGTTTTATCGTGAGGTTTCGTCGACGTTGTTCATCGGGATTGTGCGTCGTCGGTGGTGGATCAGGATCGACCGGACCAGGGAGAAACTATGCGTAGGAAGGTGGCACGGCTTTGGGTGTGATGACGAGGCTCTAGTGGTCGAGATCGTCGGAGAAAGGCGTTTTCGTTGGGGGTTTTGGTTTCCAGGTTGTGTTGAACGGATCGTTTTTGATTTCAGGCTAGATACGTCAATACTGGGTGCTTGGGTTGATCGGCGAGATCGTCGACGATGTGTTGGAGACAGCGTGGTTGGTCAAAGATGATCAAAATGTCGGTGCACGTGTACGTGTGTATGTTCGATTCAGGTTTGTTGTGGGATTTGGGGAAGATGAAGTTTTCTCGGGTTTTTGCTCGAGGTAGATTGTGTTTGACTCGAAGCAGAGAGATGTGAGGTTTTACTCATAAGTGACTTGGGTATTTTAGTTTTAGGCTCGGGTTTTTGTTAAGTTGAATCAACAAAGTTTTAAAAGGTAAAGTAAACGTGAATTTGGTTAACAAATTTTCAAAGCAAAGTACAAATCAGTTTTTTAAACAAATTTTCAAGATTTAAATTTAAATGTTTTAAAATTGTTTTGTTCAAAATAACAATATATTAATTTATTATTTAATTTAATCCCTAATTGTTTTCAAGCATCTAATTTAAATAAGAGATAAATGGTAAGTAATTAAAGAGTGGTTAATCTATGTGATTAATTAAAGAATAATTAATGTATGTGACTAATTGATGTGAGTAATTGAAGAATAATTATCTAAAGGTTAATTTCAATAATATGATTATTTAAAGGGTTAATTACTCAATGTAATTAATTTAAGGATTAATTACTTAATTACTTAAAGGAAAATTAATTAACGTGGTTAATTAATTAATGTAAGTAATTAAAGGAATATTACTTAATGTAATTAATTAAAAGATGATTTATTAATGTAAGTAATTAGAGGATAATTAAAGTTTAATTATTTAATAATTTAAGGTTAATTAATTAACTAAAGGTTAATTTATTTTATGATTAAACGATAATTAATTAATTGAGGGTTAATTAATTAAGGAATAATTAATTAATTAATTATTGATAATTAATTAATGTAATTAAGTAATTTGAGGATAATTACTTAAGATAAATAATTAAGGATAATAAATTACTTAAAGGTTAATTACTTAACGAAAGTAATTAAGGATAATTAATTAATGTTTTGAAGGCTAATTAATCAGGTAACTAAAATATAATTACTTAATTTAAGGGTTAATTTGTTAATTAATTATTTAAGGGTTAATTTATTTATAAGATTAATTAAAGGTTGATTAATTATTAATTAATGGTTAATTAATTTAATGTAATAAACTTGAGGTTAATTAATTTGGTGATTAATTGGTAATTAAAGGTTAATTGATTTGAGGATAATTAACCAATGGGATAATTATTTAATGGAAGTATTTGAGGATAATTAAGGATCATTAATTATTTTCATAATATCAAATAGTTTTAATTAACTAATGTTAATTAAGAAGGATTTTAAAAAGTAATTAATTTAATATATCTAGAGATTAAATTGAATTAATTATAATCAGATGATTAATTGATCTTGCTTATGGATGATTGAATTGTTTGATATCTCTGATGTGTGATGTTCTGTGATATGAATTATGTGGATTGAGCTATGAACTGTGATTTATTTATCTGTGATGAGTTTACATATTTATCTGTGAATGAAAAATAAGCGTTATAGGATTATACCGCTTATTGATATTGTTGTGCTTGAATTTATGATGGTTGATATTTTATTGTTGCCTGTAAAACCCTTGTTGCCTGTGAAACCCCTGGACTACACCACACATACACAAATATGGATTTCACTGGAAATTGGTTAAGTCATAGGTATTTTCAGTTTAATATTATTTTATTCAAAATGGTGAAAAGGATTTAAAAGTTGAATTTTGAATCCAAAATGGTTTGGAAATGAAATTGGGTTGAATATGGAAAACTGTTGAAAAGGAAGTTTTGGAATTGAAAATCATTTTGAATATGATATGGCTTGTTAAAGTTTTGAAATTTAATTTGAATTTGAATTCAAGAATTGAAGTTGAATTCTATAAGTTTAAAATTTGAAGTTTCTTCCAACATTCTTATATATAGTATAATTTGATTTCAATTAATTTGGAATTTTGGAAAGTATGGTTTAAAAAAGGGTTATACTGTTTATATAATGAATATATATATGTGGATTTTAAACCATTTTTAAAGTGTTTTAAATGAATTATTTTAGGATTTTAAATAGAGCTTGTCGAGTACGGCAGTTTGCTGATTTTCCGGTTTATACTTTTAAAGGCTATAACTGGGCAAATTTAATCAGATTTTCCCAAAACGAAAAACCTTTGTTTTTAAATGATAACGGCTTTCATATAAAGAAAGAATTTCTAGTTTTTTATTGAAAGGATTTCAAGTAATGGGTGAATCAAATTGGAAATAGATTTGAAAGCAATGAATGAATCTTTGTTAAAGATTTGATAAACCTTATTTTCAAATTGAAGAGGATCTTAAAGATGGATCTTTTGTTTAAAAGATTTTAAAATGGAAATTTGTTTAAACCATTCGAAAGAAAAGGTTTTGGGAAATAAGGGCTAAAAGTTGTGACTTAACGAAGATCCCAATATATCCATATGCTTTTTAAATAAGCGCTCATTATTTGGTATAGCCGGGAGAGGACTTTATGTCATAAAACCCATTCTGAATAAATGAAACAACGAAGTGGATAGCATTTGAAGACGGTGGTTGAAGACCGGGTATTTTCGAGAACGAAAGGATTACCTGTCGATTGTCTCTGCACTGAGTTGCTCCGGTATAAAGATCTCCATATATGATAGAGAGTCCGGTTGGGATTGCGAATATCCGGATTTGCAAGGACTTCTTTTAAAGTGCCTTCGGTTCCATTCAAACCCAGAATAGACTTGTATGGACGTATGTCTGACGTTACACTTTGAGATGTAAAGCTGGTATCTATCAAATACAATTCTGTTTGGTGGCGGAGAATTTATTCTCTTAGCTTAACACCCTTCTCTGAGGCGTACGAGTTTAGAGGTTATGTAGTTGATATTTACTAGTGATATATTCCCAATTTGGTAATGTGGCATGCTAAGTGCTGATCATTGGTTGATCGAAGCATGGCCTTTGTGAAAAGCATGGCTTTGTGGGACGAGACTTCATCGAACCTCACACCTTGGAAATGGTCGAAACAGGAAGGATGCGGCAAGGTTATGGGGGTTAGGCCCCTTAGGGTATGTGCATTTCCTTCTGGATAAAAAACGGTATCATGGTATAGAGCCTAGATATTTAACTTATGTGGTTGTTGGAATTTGTTGATGAATCGTGGGATAAAGGTCGGTGACGACCGGGGGATGGCATACTCGTGACAGTTAGTTACCTAGTTACAGAGGTAACCCGACCTTGTGTTGGCAGAGATCCTGTTAGGTTCTCGGGGAGTCCCTCCAGAGGCATACCCATTCGGAAAGGAAGTTCCTTAGCCTTGACCATTTGTTGGAAATCTAATCACCCAATACGCGCCCTGTACGGTTTTAGTTGTAGAACCTCCATTTAACATGGTAGTTATCGTAGGCATACTATAATGGTACGTATGCTGGCTAAGAATTATATTATACTTTCGAATTGTTTTTAACACTATGCACTAATAATAACATCAAAAAGGATTTTGCGTATCAAGCATGTTTGCCTATCATAAGGAGAAATCTTCTCCAAGTGTGCGATTGCATTGTGTGTGTGGCAAGAGATCTTATGGTAGTTTCATTTTCCAAAAAGCATAGCGGATTTCTTTTATTTCTTTTTGTTTATTTTTGTTCAAACAACTGTTTTTGTTTGCTCACACCAGTCCCATAACAAACTTGGAGTTTATTGTTCCCTTTCTAAACTCTGGGTGCCCACAATTTTCCACACGGGCAGCTTAGAGTTAGGTTTTCAGATAATCAGATAGTGGATGTAGATTCGATAGCCTTCAGTCTTTGGTTTGGGATCAGATTTTCTATAAGTTCAACATGATAGTGGTTCAAGATTTTGGTTTGGAGCTTTGGAGCTTTGGCAATGAAGATATTATCTTTCCGCCGCTGTTGCTGTTGTTTTCCGCTGCTGTGTTTTTCCGTTGTTGTATCTCTGATAATGTTGATTACTTCATATTATATCATTGTTGTATCAGTTGTGGTGTATCAATAAAATTCATTTCTGTTTTCGCTGTGTTGTTATCACCTAATGTTGTTATAAGCTCCGGCGAATCGGATTTTAATGTTTGAATCTGCGGCATTCGAATACGGGTGATATATGGATGTCGATTTTCGAGCGCTTGAAATCCGGGTCATCACTTGTGGTATCAGAGCTAAAGGTTGAGTAAGAATTTTAGTTTTGGAGTATAACACATTAGGTAACTCATTAGAGATAGGGTTATAAATACCCTAGAAGGAGTATCCCTAAGATATCTTGTCTGTATGCCTCGGTAAATTCTCTTGCTATTCACTGATAGTGAGAATGAGTGCAAGAAGAGGATGAGGTAGGGGACAGGGGAGTACCACTACAAATGGTCGATACCCTGTAACAACAAGGAACAACTTTTTCCATCAATCTCTTTTGTTCATCATCCAATTTCAATTCTTTGGTGGATTCCTGGCTGCTACAAGAAGAAGCTTTGCTGTGATGGTGGCCCTGCGAATTTTGCTTACATTATAGAAAGGTTCCTATTTCGTATTCTCATCATCAGTTTCCTATCAATTTTTCGTTTTTAACTTTAATGAACTTGAAAATTTTGGAATAATTGGTTAACAAAATATGGAACTAAATTAGATTGTATCGATAAAATGATTTCGGTCAAAACCAAATTTGGAAAATTTTCTTGTAATTTCTTGTGAGATCCAAGTCCGAAGTGGGACAAGCTAGTGTATACTTTAGGGTATTCCGACCCGAGTTTGGAATTCATACCTAGAGTTTGAGAATTTTGGGAGGTTGTATCCATTTGTCTATTTTTTTGGGTCCGGATACGTTCTACAATGGTTAATTATCCCTTCGGACTAACCAATGCCCCTGCATATTTTGTAGACCTAATGACCCGAATATTTCGTAGAATATTGAATAAGTTCGTTCTCATATTTATTGATGATATTCTAATTTCGTGAGTCAAATGTAGAATAGATATTCAATTTAATCTGGTAATCCATTTCTCTATCTTTCTATGTATTCATCTATTCTTTGTTGGCTCCCTGTCTAGCAAATTTCGGGGACGAAATTTTCTTAAGGGGGATCTGTAACGATCCCCTTTTTGAGACAAATTTAAATTGGTAATTAATATAAATTTTTGGATTAATTTGTGAATAAATTTTAATTTTTCCAAAATAAATAGGATTTGTGTTGTTTATATGTATATAAATAAATTTTAAAATAAAAATTTGAATTTGAAATTCAAAATAAAAATATCTTGGAAATAAATTTGGATTTAAAACTCTATATTTTGTAAATTAATAAAAATTTGTTTTCTAATTTTATTAAATATGCATTTTGATTTGGAATATTTGAAATTTAATATAATAATTTTTCAAAACTATTTAAGGGTTAAATTCTAATATAATGTATATATGTTTATTTATTAAATAAATAATTAAATTTTAAAATCATTTTCTTTAAGGTTATATAAATATTTATATAAGGAAATGCAATTAATAAAAATAGAAAATATTAAAACATATATATATATATTTAAACTAAATGGAAATTATAATATTAAAAACATTAATTAGCATGTAAAGACATGTGTAAGTAAATTAAACATGTGTTTACAAGTGTAATTAAGATTAGCACGCAAAATAACAAATGTCACTTGAATTCTTATTTTATTTTTTAAATAAAATCTAAACAAAGCAATATATATACCACTTCTCCTCTCTTTCTCGTTTTCTTTCTATTCAAAACAAAAACCCGAGAAAACAAAACCAGGAAAGAAAATTTTAAAAAACTAGTGAAATACAAACTAAAATCAAAAAACAAATCAAACAACAACCTCTGTGCAATCTCAAACCTGAAAACAATCATGCAAGCCAAGATTATCTCAAACTCAAAACCAAACAACAATTTCAAATCCAGTTTCAACAATCGAGTCTAGTTCCAGGTTTCTCAAAAACCTGCTCTCCATTTTCTGAAACCAGGTGAGTAAACTAACATTTTAAACTAAAATTTGTTCATAGATTTGTGTGTTTGTGTTTGATACTTGAAATTTGTTTTGAAAAGTGTTTGTATAGATGTTGAAAATGCTTGCATGTCTGTATATATATATACATAGAATGAATGTGCATGTCTGTGTTTGTTCCTCTGTTTGAATAACAGGTTTAATCCCTTAATATAAATCCAATATCTCTTCATGCAATCAATTTTAAGCTACCATTTTTTAAATGAAAAATGATTGTGACAATGTAATATCTATTTTAAAAATAAATTCAGGTGTGTTTGTTGAATACTTATTTATTAAATGATAAATCACAGTAATAATCAAAAAATATGTCAAAGATCAAAGGTCGAGAATTCTTGTTTTGACTTTACAATCAGATTCGAACTTCAAAATGAAGAATTTTGATATGAATATCAAGATTTTTAGATTTGTGAATGTTAAGTATTTGCAAGTTGAACGGAAAAGGAATTATCGCCGATTCCTCCTGATCGGCGAGGAGATGCGCATCATGAGTGATGCTGGAGGTAGCCTACGTAGTAGGGAGCTTGGGAAAAATACTCGTTGGAGTTCAAGTTCGTCGTGGTGACGGCATGGCGACGGATTAGGGTTTTATCGTAAGGTTTCGTCGACGTTGTTCAC
Source organism: Allium cepa (assembly GCA_030765085.1). Lineage (NCBI taxonomy): Eukaryota > Viridiplantae > Streptophyta > Magnoliopsida > Asparagales > Amaryllidaceae > Allium > Allium cepa. Next base: position 487,359,662 of record CM060928.1, on the reverse strand, counting down.
CGCGCTTGTACGTCATCGATGGTGGATCAGGATCGACCGGATAGGGAAGAAACAATGCGTGGGAAGGTGGCGTAGCTTTGGGTGCGACGATGAGGTCTCTAGTGGTCGAGATCGGCGGAGCGTGGTGTTTTCGTTGGGGGGTTTTGGGTTCCAGGTTGTGTTAAACGACTCGTTTTGGATTTCAGGCTAGATACGTCGATACTGGTTGCTTGGGTTGATCGGCGAGATCGTCGACAATGTGTTGGAGGCAGCATGGTTGGTCAAAGATGATCCGAACGTCGGTGCACGCACGCATGTATGTTCGAGTCTGGGTTGTTGTGGGGTTTGGGGAAGATGAAGTTTTCTCGGGTTTTTGCTCGAGGTAGATTGTGTTTGTCTTGAAGCGGAGAGATGTGAGGTTTTACTCGTGGGTGACTCGGGTATTTTAGTTTTGGGCTTAAGTTTTTGTTAAGTTGAATTAACCAAGTTTTAAAAGGTAAAGTAAAAGTGAATTTGGTTAACAAATTTTCAAAGCAAAGTATTAATCAGTTTTTAAAACAAGTTTTCAAGATTTAAATTTAAATGTTTTAAAATTATTTTGTTTAAAAATAACTGTATATTAATTTATTATTTAATTTAATCCCTAATTTTTTTCAAGCATCTAATTTAAATAAGAGATAAATGGTAAGTAATTAAAGAATAATTAATGTATGTGATTAATTGATGTGAGTAATTTAAGAATAATTATTTAAAGGTTAATTACTTAATATGATTATTTAAAGGGTTAATTACTCAATGTAATTAATTTAAGGATTAATTACTCAATTACTTAAAGGAAAATTAATTGATGTGGTTAATTAATTAATGTGAGTAATTAAAGGATAATTACTTAATTTAATTAATTAAAGGATGATTAATAAATGTAAGTAATTAGAGGATAATTAAAGGTTAATTATTTAATAATTTAAGGTTAATTAATTAATTAAAGGTTAATTTATTTTATGATTAAAGAATAATTAGTTAACTGAGGGTTAATTAATTAAGGAATAATTAATTAATTAATTAATTATGGATTATTAATTAATGTAATTAAGTAATTAAGGATAATTACTTAAGATAAGTAATTAAGGATAATTAATTACTTAAAGGTTCATTACTTAACGAAAATAATTAAGGATAATTAATTAATGATTTGAAGGTTAATTAATCAGGTAATTAAAATGTAATTGCTTAATTTAAGGGTTAATTTGTTAATTAATTAATTAATTAATTAAGTGTTAATTTATTTATAAGATTAATTAAAGGTTAATTAATTAATAATTAATGGTTAATTTATTTAATGTAATTAACTTAAGGTTAATTAATTTGGTGATAAATTGGTAATTAAAGGTTAACTAATTTGAGGATAATTAACCAATGGGATAATTTCTTAATGAAGGTAATTGAGGATAATTAGGATAATTAAGGATCATTAATTAATTTCATAATATCAAATGGTTTGTAATTAACTAATGTTAATTAAGCAGGATTTTAAAAAGTAATTAAAGTAATTAATTTAATTTATCTGGAGATTAAATTGAATCAATTATAATCACATGATGAATTGATCTTGCTTATGGATGATTGAATTGTTTGATATTTTTGATGTGTGATGTTCTGTGATATGAATTGTGTGGATTGAGCTGTGAATTGTGATTTATTTATCTGTGATGAATTTACATATTTATCTGTGAATGAAAAATAAGCGTTATAGGATTATACCGCTTATTGATATTGTTGTGCTTGAATTTATGATGGTTGATATTTTATTGTTGCCTGTGAAACCCCTAGACTACACCACACACACAAAAACATGGATTTCACGGGAAATTGGTTAAGTCACGGGTATTTTGAATTTAATATTATTTTATTCAAAATGGTGAAAAGGATTTAAATGTTGAATTTTGAATCCAAAATGGTTTGGAAGTGAAATTGGGTTGAATATGGAAAACTTTTGAAAAGGAAGTTTTGGAATTGAAAATCAGTTTGAATATTATGTGGCTTGTTAAAGTTTTGAAATTTAATTTGAATTTGAATTCAAGAACCGAAGTTGAATTCTATAAGTTTAAAATTTGAAATTTCTTCCAACATTCTTATATATAGTATAATTTGAATTCAATTAATTTGGAATTTTGGAAAGTATGGTTTAAAAAAGGGAAAGTATGGTTTAAAAAAGTGTTATATTGGTTATATAATGAATATATATATGGATTTTAAACCATATTTAAAGTATTTTAAATGAATTATTTTGGAATTTTAAATAGAGCTTGCCGAGTACGGCAGTTCGCTGATTTTCCGGTTTATACATTTAAAAGGCTATAACTTGAGCAAATTTAATCGGATTTTCCCGAAATGAAAAACCTTTATTTTTAAATGATAATAGCTTTCATATAAAGAATTTTTGGTTTTTTGTTGAAAGTATTTCAAGTTATGGGTGAATCAAATTGGAAATAGTTTTGAAAGCTATGAATGAATCTTTGTTAAAGATTTGATAAACTTTGATGTCAAATTGAAGAGGATCTTAAAGATTGATCTTTTGTTTAAAAGATTTTAAAATGGAAATTTGTTTAAACCATTCGAAAGAAAAGGTTTTGGGAAATAAGGGCTAAAAGTTGTGACTTAACTAAGATCCCAATATATCCATATGCTTTTGAAATAAGCGCTCATTATTAGGTTTAGCCGGGAGATGACTTTATGTCATAAAACCCATTCCGAATAAATGATACGACGAAATGGATAGCATTTGAAGACGGTGGTTGAAGACCGGGTATTTTCGAGAATGAAAGGATTACCTGTCGAATGTCTCTGCACTGAGTTACCCCAGTATAGAGATCTCCATATATGATGGGGAGTCCGGTCGGGATTGTGAATATCCGGATTTGCAAGGACTTCTTTTGAAGTGCCTTCGGTTCCATTCAGACCCAGAATGGACTTGTATGGACGCATGTCTGAATTTACACTTTGAGATGTCAAGCTGGTTTCTATCAAATACATTTCTGTTTGGTGGCGAAGAATTTATTCTCTTAGCTTAACACCCTTCTCTGAGACGTACGAGCTCAGAGGTTATGTAGGTTATATTTACTAGTGATATATTCCCAATTTGGTAATGTGGCATGCTAAGTGCTGATCATTGGTTGATCGAAGCATGGCTTTTTTGAAAACGTAGCTTTGTAGGACGAGACTTCGTCGAACCTCACACCCCGAAAATGGTCGAAACATGAAGGATGCAGCAAGGTTACGGGGGTCGCGCCCCTTAGGGTATGTGCATTTCCTTCTGGATATAAAGTTGTATCATGGTATATAACCCAGATATTTTTAAATTATGTGGTTGTTGGAATTTGTTGGTGAATCCCGGGATAAAGGTCGGTGACGACTGGGGGATGGCATACTCGTGACAATTAGTTATCTAGTTACAGAGGTAACCCGGCCTTGTGTCGGCAGAGATCTGGTTAGGTTCTCAGGGCATCCCTCCAGTGGCGTACCCATTCGGAAAGGAAGTTCCTTAGCCTTGGCCAATTGTTGGAAATCCAATCACCCAATACGCGCCATGTGCGGTTTTTGTTGTAGAACTTGTCATTTAACATGGTTGCTATAGTAGGCATACTATAATGGTACATATGCTGGCTATGATATATATTATACTTTCGAAATGTTTTCCACGCTATGCACTAATAATAATATCAAAAAGGATTTTGCGTATCAAGCATGTTTGACTATCATAAGGATAAATCTCCTCCAAGTGCGTGATTGCATCGTGTGTATGGCAGGAGGCCTTATGGTAGTTTCATTTTCCAAAAAGCATGGCGGTTTTATTTTATTTCTTTTTGTTTGTTTTTATTCAAACAACTGTTTTTGTTTGCTCACACCAGTCCCATGACTGGCCTAGAGTTTATTATTCCCTTTCTAAACTCTGGGTGCCCACAATTTTCTACACAGACAGTCTAGAGTCAGGTTTTCAGATAATCGGATAGTGGATGTAGATTCGATAGCCTTCAGTCTTTGATTTGGGATCGTATTTTCTATAAGTTCAGCATGATAGTGGTTCGAGCTTTTGGTTTGGAGATTTGGCAATGAAGATATTATCTTTCCGCCGATGTTGCTGTTGTTTTATGCTGCTGTGTTTTTCCGCTGTTGTATCTTTGATAATGTTGATTGCTTCACATTGTATCATTGTTGTATCAATTGTGGTGTATCAATAAAATTCATTTCTGTTTCCGCTATATTGTTATCACCTAATCTTGTTATAAGCTCCGGCAAATTAGATTTCCACGTTTGAATCTGCGGCATTCGAATACGGGTGATGTATGGATGTCGATTTTCGAGCGTCTGAAATTTGGGTCGTTACTTGTGGTATCAGAGCTAAAGGTTGAGTAAAAACTTTAGCTTTGGAGTATAACAAATTAGGTGGCTCATTAGAGATAGGGTTATAAATACCCTAGAATGAGTATCCCCATGATATCTTGTCTGTGTGCCTCAGTAAATTCTCTTACTATTCACTGATAGTGAGAATGAGTGCAAGAAGAGGATGAGGTAGGGACAGGGGAGTACCACTACAAATGGTCGATACCCTGTAACAACAAGGAATAATTTTTTCCATCAATCTCTTTTGTTCATCGTCTAATTTCAATTCTTTGGCGGATTCCTGGCAGCTACAAGAGGAAGCTTTGGTGTGGTGGTGGACTAGCGAATTTTTGTTTACATTATAGAAAGATTCCTATTTCGTATTCTCATCATCAGTTTCCTATCAATTTTTCGTTTTTAACTTTAATGAACTTGAAAATTTTGAAATAATTGGTTAACAAAATATGGAACTAAATTAGATTATATTGATAAAATGATTTCGGTCAAAACCAATTTTGGAAAATTTTGTTGTAATTTCTTGAGAGATCCAAGTCCGAAGTGGGACAAGCTAGTGTATACTTTAGGGTATTCTGACCTGAGTTTGAGAATTTCGGGAGATTGTATCCATTTGTCTATTTCTTTTAGGTCCAGATACATTCTGCGAATGGTTAGTTATCCCTTCGGACTAACCAATGCCCCTGCATATTTTGTAGACCTAATTGTTGAGTCAAGATTTTTTATAGAGTTTTGATTTCTGACAAAGGAATAAGCCGTGATCGACAAAAAGAAGTTATTCATTTAAGAAACACAAAGAGCTCCATATATTAGAGGTTGATTATTTGGTATGTTAGTAATTTATGTTAAAATCTATCCTCAAATAATCATATAACTTCAATCTTTCAATATATATACATATGCACATTAACTGTGCAAATTGGACTAAACCGGTCGACCGGTTGAAAATAAGGTGGTCGACCGTTTTTGCCCAGAATGCACAGATAACATGCACACATGCACATAACGTATATATATTTGAATTCCTGTCTACCGGTCCATTTTTGACATGTCGACCGTTTTTAAACAGAAAGCAACTTTTCCAAAAGACACTTCTCTTCTCCAAAGGTTGCATCTCCTACCTTTCACCAATAATCACAACTCTTAATGGCAACTGTTTCACCAAGAGTTACAACTATTTCTTCTTATATATACTCATCTAAATCGTTGATTCAAACATGAATTTATATGATTATTATATGCTTTCTCTGATCTTACTTTCTAACATTCTTGCATTCTAAAAGCACTCATTTAATTAATAGCTTATTGAATCATTGAAACTATTTTATACCTTTTGATTCAATAAGCAATATACCTTCTTTAATCTTCACAAAACATCATTCATATTCTTTGAGGATAAGATTATAGGAAGGGTGTACTACTAGTGACAAATCCGTGTTTTCAAGAACACAAGTTGTCAACAACAATTGTATTTGTTTTTGTTGAAGTCCTCGTGTTGTAAGAGGCAAGTGTTGAAGTCCTCAGTGTATTAGAGGCGTGAAATCCCGTTCGGCTGTTCGGGTATTATAAACCTGTTCCTCCGGGTGAAGCGAGGTAGTTAATAGTGAAAATCCAGATAGGAGTCTGGGACTGGACGTAGGACGGTGCTCCGAACCAGTATAAAAATCTCTGGTGTGATTTTTCTATTTTTATTTTTGCTTTGCTACTATCATCTATTTTCCGCATTTATATTATAGTCCATATTACACGATCCGTGTGTACTATATTAGTACGTGCATTAGTATACACACCGCACTTTCACTAATGACCCGAATATTTCGTAGATATTGAATAAGTTCGTTCTCATATTTATTGATGATATTTTGATTTAGTAAGCCAAATGTAGAATATATATTCAAATTAATCTAGTAATCCATTTCTCTATCTTTCAATATGTTCATCTATTCTTTGTTGTCTTCTTATCTAGCAAATCTCGAGGACGAAATTTTCTTAAGGGGGAATCTGTAACAATCCCGTTTTTGAGACAAATTTAAATTGGTAATTAATATAAATTTTTGGATTAATTTGTGGATAAATTTGAATTTTTCCAAAATAAATAGGATTTGTGTTGTTTATATGTATATAAATAGATTTTAAAATAAAAATTTGAATTTGAAATTCAAAAATAAAAATTTCTTGGAAATAAATTTGGATTTAAAACTCCATATTTTTTAAATTAATAAAAATTTGTTTTCTAATTATATTAAATATGCATTTTTATTTGGAAGTTATATTAGAAATTTAATATAATAATTTTCAAGAACTATTTAAGGGTTAAATTTTAATATAATGTTTATTAAATGAATAAATAAATTTTAAAATCATTTTCTTTAAGGTTATATAAATATTTATAAAAGGAAATGCAATTATTAAAAATAGAAAATATTAAAACATATATATATATATATTTAAACTAAATGGAAATTATAATATTAAAAACATTAATTAGCATGCAAAGACATGTGTAAGTAAATTAAACATGTGTTTACAAGTGTAATTAAGATTAGCATGCAAAATAACAAATGTCACTTGAATTTTTATTTTTTTTAAAATAATAAATAAAATCTAAACAAAGCTCTGTATATAACTCCTATCTTTCTCATTTTCTTTCTATTCAAAACAAAAACCTGGGAAAACAAAACCTGGAAAGAAAAATTAAAACAAACTAGTGAAATACAAACTAAAATCAGAAAACAAATCAAACAACCTCTATGCAATCTCAAACCTGAAAACAATCAAGCAAGCCAAGATCATCTCAAACTCAAAAGCAAACAACAATTTCAAATCCAGTTTCAACAATCAAGTCTAGTTCCAGGTTTCTCAAAAACCTTCTCTCTGTTTTCTGAAACCAGGTGAGCAAATTAACATTTTAAACTCAAATTTGTTCATAGATCTGGGTGTTTGTGATTGATACTTGAAATTTGTTATGAAAAATGTTTGTATAAATGTTAAAAATGCTTGCATGTCTATATATAGAGTGACTGTGCATGTCTGTATTTGTTCCTCTGTTTGAATAACAGGTTTAAACCCTTAATATAAATTTAGTATCTCTTCATGTAATCAATTTTAAGCTACGATTTCTAAATGAAAAATGATTGTGACAATGTAATATCAATTTTAAAAATAAATTCAGGTGTGTTTGTTGAATACTTATTTATTAAATGATAAATCGTAGTAATAATCAAAAAATATGTCAAAGATCAAAGGTTGGGAATTCTTGTTTTGATCTTACAATCAAATTAGAACTTCAAAATGGTGAATTTTGATATAAATATCAAGATTTTTAGATTTAGGAATGTTAAGTATTTGTAGGTTAAACGGAAAAGGTATTATCGTCGATTCCTAATGATCGGCGAGGAGATGCGCGTCGCGACTGAAGCTAGAGGTAGCTCGCGTAGCAGGGAGGTTGGGAAAAAACACTAGCTGGAGTTCAAATTCGTCGTTGTGGAAGCAGGGCGACGAATTAGGGTTTTATCATGAGGTTTCGTCGACGTTGTTCATCGGGCTTGTGCGTCGTCGGTGGTGGATCAAGATCGACTGGACCGGAGGGAAACAATGCATGGGAAGGTGGCACAGGTTTGGGTGCGACGACGAGGTCTCTAGTGGTCAAGATCGTCGGAGCGAGGCATTTTCGTGGGGGGTTTTGGGTTCCAGGTTGTGTTGAACGGCTCGTTTTTGATTTCAGGCTAGATACGTTGATACTAGGTGCTTGGATTGATCAGCGAGATCGTTGATGATGTGTTGGAGGCAGCTGGTTGGTCAGAGATGATCGGAACGTTGGTGCACGCGCACGCGCACGCGCACGCACACGCAATTATGTTTTGAGTCTGGGTTGTTGTGGGGTTTGGGAAGATGAAGTTTTCTTGGGTTTTTGCTCGAGATAGATTGTATTTGACTCGAAGTAGAGAGATGTGAGGTTTTACTCATGAGTGACTCGGGTATTTTAGTTTGGGCTCGTGTTTTTGTTAAGTTGAATTTACCACGTTTTAAAAGGTAAAGTAAAAGTGAATTTAGTTAACAAATTTTCAAAGCAAAGTATTAATCAGTTTTTAAAACAAGTTTTCAAGATTTAAATTCAAATGTTTTAAAATTGTTTTGTTTAAAAATAGCGTTATATTAATTTATTACTTAATTTAATCCCTAATTGTTTTCAAGCATCTAAATTAAATAAGAGATAAATGGTAAGTAATTAAAGAGTGATTAATATATGTGATTAATTAAAAAATAATTAATGTATGTGATTAATTGATGTGAGTAATCAAAGAATAATTATTTAAAGGTTAATTACTTAATATGATTATTTAAAGGGTTAATTATTCAATGTAATTAATTTAAGGATTAATTACTTAGTTACTTATAGGAAAATTAATTAATGTGGTTAATTAATTAATGTGGGTAATTAAAGGAAAATTACTTAATGTAATTAATTAAAAGATGATTTATCAATGTAAGTAATTAGAGGATAATTAAAGGTTGATTTTTTAATAATTTAAGGTTAATTAATTAATTAATAGTTAATTTATTTTATGATTAAAGGATAATTAATTAATTAATTGAGGGTTACTTAATTAAGGAATAATTAATTAATTATGGATAATTAATTAATGTAATTAAGTAATTTAAGGATAATTACTTAAGATAAGTAATTAAGGATAATTAATTACTTAAAGGTTAATTACTTAACGAAAGTAATTAAGAATAATTAATTAATGATTTGAAGGTTAATTAATCAGGTAATTAAAATATAATTACTTAATTTAAGGGTTGATTTGTTAATTAATTAATCAAGGGTCAATTTATTTATAAGATTAATTAAAGGTTAATTAATTATTAATTAATGGTAAATTTATTTAATGTAATTAACTTAAGCTTAATTAATTTGGTGATTAATTTGGTAATTAAAGTTTAATTGATTTGAGGATAATTAACCAATGTGATTATTACTTAATGAAAGTAATTAAGGATAATTAGGATACTGAAGGATCATTAATTAATTTCATAATATCAAATGGTTTGTAATTAACTGCTATTAATTAAGCAGGATTTTAAAAAGTAATTAAAGTAATTAATTTAATTTATTTGGAGATTAAATTGAATTAATTATAATCAAATGATTAACTGATCTTACTTATGGATGATTGAATTGTTTGATATCTCTTATGTGTGATTTCTATGATATGAATTGTATGGATTGAGCTGTGAACTATGATTTATTTATCTGTGATGAATTTACATATTTATTTGTGAATGAAAAATAAGCGTTATAGGATTATACCGCTTATTGATATTGTTGTGCTTGAATTTATGATGTTTGATATTTTATTGTTGCATGTGAAACCCCTTGAATACACCTCACACACAAAAATATGGATTTCACGGGAAATTGGTTCAGTCACAGGTATTTTGAATTTAATATTATTTTATTCAAAATGGTGAAAAGGATTTAAAGGTTGAATTTTGAATCCAAAATGGTTTGGAAGTGAAATTGGGTTAAACATGGAAAAACTTTTGAAAAGGAATTTTTGGAATTGAAAATCATTTTGCATATGATATGGCTTGTTAAAGTTTTGAAATTTAATTTGAATTTGAATTCAAGAATTGAAGTTGAATTCTATAAGTTTAAAATTTGAAATTTCTTCCAACATTCTTATATATAGTACAATTTGATTTCAATTAATTTGGAATTTTGGAAAGTATGGTTTAAAAAGGGTTATACTGGCTATATAATGAATATATGTATGGATTTTAAACCATTTTTAAAGCATTTTAAATGAATTATTTTGGGATTTTAAATAGAGCTTGCCGAGTACGGCAGTTCGTTGATTTTCCGGTTTATACCTTCAAAAGACTATAGCTTGAGCAAATTTAATCGGATTTTCCCGAAATGAAAAACCTTTGTTTTTAAACGATAACGACTTTTATATAAAGAAAGAATTTCTAGATTTTTGTTGAAAGGATTTCAAGTTATGGGTGAATCAAATTGGAAATAGTTTTGAAATCTGTGAATGAATCTTTGTTAAAGATTTGATAAACCTTGTTTTCAAATTGAAGAGGATCTTAAAGATGTATCTTTTGTTTAAAAGATTTTAAAATGGAAATTTGTTTAAACCATTCGAAAGAAAAGGTTTTGGGAAATAAGGGCTAAAAGTTGTGACTTAACTAAGATCCCAATATATCCATATGCTTTTTAAATAAGCGCTCATTATTCGGTTTAGCCGGGTGAGGGCTTTATGTCATAAACCCCATTCCGAATAAATGATACAACGAAATGGATAGCATTTGAAGACGGTAGTTGAAGACCAGGTATTTTCGAGAATGAAAGGATTACCTGTCGAATGTCTCTGTACTGAGTTGCTCCGGTATAGAGATCTCCATATGTGATGGGGAGTCTGGTCGGGATTGTGAATATTCGGCTTTGCAAGGACTTCTTTTGAAGTGCCTTCGGTTCCATTCAGACCCAGAATGGACTTGTATGGACGTATGTCTGGCGTTACACTTTTAGATGTAAAGCTGGTTTCTATCAAATACATTTCTATTTGATGGCGGAGAATTTATTCTCTTAGCTTAACACCCTTCTCTGAGACGTACGAGCTCAGAGGTTATGTAGTTGATACTTACTAGTGATATATTCCCAATTTGGTAATGTGGCATGCTAAGTGCTGATCATTGGTTGATCGAAGCATGGCTTTTGTGAAAAGCATATCTTTGTGGGACGAGACTTCATCGAACCTCACACCCCGAAAATGGTCGAAACATGAAGGATGCGGCAAGGTTATGGGGGTCGCGCCCCTTAAGGTATGTGTATTTCCTTCTGGATAAAAATTGGTATCATGGTATAGAGCCCTGTTGTTTAACTTATGTGGTTGTTGGAATTTGTTTGTGAATCCCGGGATAAAGGTCGATGATGACCGAGGGATGGCATACTCGTGACAGTTAGTTACCTAGTTACAGAGGTAAACCGGCCTTGTGTTGGCATAGATTCGGTTAGGTTCTCGGGACGTGCCTCCAGAGGCGTACCCATTTGGAAAGGAAGTTCCTTAGCCTTGGCCACTTGTTGGAAATCCAATCACCCAATACGCGCCATGTACGGTTTTAGTTATAGAACCTGCCATTTAACATGGTAGCTATAGTATGCATACTATAATGGTACGTATGCTGGCTAAGATTTAAATTATACTTTCGAAATGTTTTCCACACTATGCACTAATAATAATATCAAAAAGAATTTTGCATATCAAGCATCTTTGACTATCATAAGGAGAAATCTCCTCCTAGTGTGCGATTGCATTGTGTGTGTAGCAGGAGGCCTTATGGTAGTTTCATTTTCCAAAAAGCATAGCGGATTTCTTTTATTTCTTTTTGTTTGTTTTTGTTCAAACAACTGTTTTTGTTTACTCACACCAGTCCCAAGACTGAGCTGGAGTTTACTATTCCCTTTCTAAACTCTGAGTGCCCACAATTTCCACACTGGCAGCCTAGAGTCGGGTTTTCAGATAATCAGATAGCGGATGTAGATTCGATAGCCTTCAGTCTTTGGTTTGGGATCAGATTTGCTATAAGTTCAACATGATAGTGGTTCGAGCTTTTGGTTTGGAGATTTGGAGCTTTGGCAATGAAGATAACATATTTCCGCTGTTGTTGCTGTTGTTTTCTGCTGCTGTGTTTTTCCGCTGTTGTATCTCTGATAATGTTGATCACTTCATATTGTTTCATTGTTGTATCAATAGTGGTGTATCAATAAAATTCATTTTTATTTCCGCTGTGTTGTTATCACCTAATGTTGTTATAAGCTCCGGTGAATCGGATTTCAACGTTTGAATCTGCGGCATTAGAATACGGGTAGTGTATGGATGTCTATTTTCAAGCACCTGAAATCCGAATCGTCACGGTTTTAGAGGTCTTGGGTTCAAAACCCCAAGACATCAAAATGAGAGCTCTACTTGAATACAATACCGCTCTTATTCTTGAGAAAACAATACACGCACACATATACATATACGCACACACACACACACACATATGTGTGTGTGTATATATATACATACATACATATATGCACACACATATGTGTGTGATAAATAGTTTGCTGATAGTGATCATTTTGGTGCTCAAATTAATTTTTATCGTTGATATAAAAAACTTGATTTTAATACATGTCAAAACACAATAATAAAGTTATTTTTTGATAACCAATACAACTTCACCAAAACAACCTAAGTACACTATAGAGTATATATCAATCTAATTCTATTCGAATTTTAAGTGAACTAATTAAAAAATAAATAAAAACATGTTAATGGTTATATATTTATGAGCCTTTATTATAATTGAGCCATTGCAAACGTATAATGGTCATATATTCATGAGTCGTTATTATAATTGAGTCGTTGCAAATGTATTACAGTAATATATATTCATGGGCCATTAAAATTGAGCGTTGCAAATTTTAACGCTGTTAAAAGTTTATTTTAAATGATAATAAATTCAAATCCATTAACATTCCCCCACTTTAGTAACGCATACAATTTGCATTCTGCATATTTAAACGATAGATGGGCAGAAGAGAAAATGTAAACAACAGAATTTTTTTCTTTTTTCTTCTTTGTCCTTTGCAATTTTCCCTCTTTAAGAAACTTTACAAGCAATAAAATTAGAAAGTACTATATTCGGAATAATTTGTTGTAGTGCAAATAACAAATTGATCAAATTTCAAAGGCTGTTTTATTCTAGGGATGGAGTGGTTGATAGATAGCTTTACATCTTGAGGCTAAGCTGTGAATCATCTTAAAAAGAGCGACCTAGTCCACGACCCAGCCAAAATAAAAAAGATGTTGTAGATTTAGATTGAGATATAACAATTTTAAGATGATTATAGCTTTGATCGCTGAAAACTCTGCTGCCCTGATGTCGACGTTTGAGGTTTCGAATGTATCTATTATGTCTTTCAAATTCGAAGGCTTGCATTTCAAAAGATGGTGCCAAAATATGGGGTTTTTTCTAACTATGCAAAAGGTGGTGCATGTGCTGGCGATCGAAAAACCAACGCTACCTGGAGAAGCAACAGACGATCAGAAAAAAGCTTTAAAGGACTGGATTGAACATGACTGCCTTTGCAAAAATTATGTTCTTAATAGCTTGAGCGATGATTTGTATAATTACTACAATTCAAACAAGTCAGTAAAGGAGTTCTGGGACGCTCTATAAAAGAAATATGATACCGAGGAAGATGGAGTGAAATAATATGTTGTTAGTTGCTATTTGAAGTTTTGAACGACGGATGATAAATCTATGAAGGCACGGTCATATGAGCTTCAGAAAATTGTGTATAAGATTGTCTTTGAAGGTATGGCTTTAGACGAACAGTTTCAGATTGTGGTGTTAATTGATAAATTACCCTTTAGTTGGAAAGATTTTAAAAATAATCTTAGACATAAGACTAAGGAAATTTCCTTAGAGAGTTTGATTACTCATCTTCGTATTTAAGAGGAGGCCAGAAAACATGACCAAAAAGAAGAGGTGTTTGTTGTATCTACCAACAACACTAAGAAATCCATAAGCAAGACTCTGAAATCAAGTGCGAAAAATATTAAAAACCAAAATCACAAACTGAATCAAACCCACAACAATCAGCATCAGAAGAATCAGCATAATACCCCCTAAAAATAGTATTAGACTGTTGTTCTTATGTTACAACTGTGGCAAACCAAGCCATATGGCACAAAAGTGTCAGAACAAGCCAAATCCCGCACTGTAGGCTAACGTGACTAAAGAAGCCCTTGTGGCTATACTTACTGAGATCAACCTAGTTGATGGATCAGAAGGGTAGTGGGTAGACACTGGTGCCTCTCTCCATATCGTCTATGATCGTGAAATGTTTAAAACATATAATGTTGTCGATGACATGAAAGTGATGTTAAGAGATTCTCACACCACTACTGTTGTTGGAATTGGGACTGTGGAGTTAAAGTTTACCTCTGGAAAGAATTTATTGTTGAAAGGCGTGATGCATACTCCAGAGATGAGCAAAATTTTAATATCTGGTTTCTTGTTAAACAAAGCTGGTTTTACTCAAACTATTGGATCTGATGTATATATCATCACTAAAAATGGTGTCTTTATTGGTAAAGGATATGCAGTAGATGGGATGTTTAAGTTAAATGTCGAAGTTAATGGTTTTGTTTATATGTCGTGTGATTTTAATATTTGGCATGCTAGAGTTTGTCATGTTAATATGTGACTAATTCATAACGTGAGTGACTTAGGCCCAATCCCTAAAGTGTTACAACCCAATAATTGTGGTCATTTGATTTAATTTTTTTAATTAATTCTAAATATCTAAATAATTGGATTTTTGATTTTAATAACTTATACTTCAAATATAGGAAATGTTCAAATATTTGAACTGTGAACCAAGGCATGATTAAATGGATATGATACTTTCATTTAACTCCTTTTAATTGATAAATAATATTGGTGAATCCAATGTGTAAATTTATTTACAAATATAAATAGATTGGATAAATATCGATAATTAAATATAAAATGATATTTAAATTTGTAAAGTTGGCCTTTCAATGCACAGTCTCGGATTTCGACGAAATCGGTTTCATTGGATCTGTAGTAGTGAATTATAATATGCCGTTGAATTTCATGGTGATCATACAAACTATTTGGTCGTGCGAGTTCGAAATGCGTAGAAATTAGTTTCGAAATTTTAATACAATAACCAGGTTTAAAATGTTATTTTTTGTATATGATCGAATATGGGCTCGGGACTAGTTCCATCATGTTTGAAATAGGGGTATAACATATAGAATGTTAGGCGACACATCTCGTTTGGAGTTCGAGATTTTTGGATATGTTATGTTGAATGTTTTATTAAATAAAATAAAAATAATATATATTTATTCACCCTATTTAGGCCATCCCACGGCTACCTTGCCCATACCCTTAACTTAGTCGACCATACCCTTCTCCTTTTTAAAAGCCATTGCCTGTAACAATAAAACATTTACACCTTTTGAAATTCAAACTTCAAAATTAAAAAACAAAATATATATTCAATGAAAAATTCCAAAACAAAATCCTTTGACGTCGTCTTGCTAAGAACTTCGACCCTAGGATAGTTCTTGGGTTGTTTGGCTATGATTGGGGATCGCGGCAATAAGGGGATGGCTTGGCCATGCTAAGGTTTAGGTTTTGGGGATTATTTGGTCAGAGGTTTGCGAAATCGAGATGATGGTTGGATTCATGGAATGGAATGGCAGCTACGGCCGAAGTTTTATGGGGTTTAATGATAAAGAAGGTCGTGTGACCTGATAGGTATGAAGGAGGAGCTCTGATGATCGCTTTCAGGTGAAGGCGCGTGCATGAGATGAGGTAGTGACGAACGAGTCGAGTTCAACGAGAGAAACTGAACGGTGAAGACAAAATTGAATTTCATCTAGTAGTTCTCCATATCATTGCATACTCGTGCACGATTTTGGTGAGTTTTTGTTTCAGCTATGCATGTTTATTTGGTTTGGGGAAGAGAGTGTTTAGTTTAGTTAATTAGATTAAACAATGTAATTAATGTTTAATTATAATTTGAAAATCCAAAAACTTATAATTTGAATAACTTTTGCATACGAGGTCGAATTCAGACGCCTTTCATTGCATGGCACTCATATGGACATCGTCTTCACAATGGAATCGCTATAGTTGGATTCGAAGTAGGCGAAAATTTATGCTATAATCAAACGGTCGTTTAGTTTTAGTCCAAATCGGAACACTTCAGCGAAAATGAAAATCAATACGAGTTTCACATTAAATATTTTTATATCATATCTATGATGTTAAAAATAATTGTTTGGATGTTAGTTAAATTGTTTGATTGGTTGAATTTTCATTTGGAAATTGGATGACATATTAATTTAATCATTTTCAACCCATATGATTATAAACATAATATTATCCATAACCATTGTTTTGCAAGGAAAACTGTAGAGAGACGCGGAGGGGTTTCTCGCCAATAATTATTTATTTACATCCTTACATTATTATATTGATGGTTAATTAAAATAAATCTTGATATTCCATTTAATTTGTTAAGTGTCGTTATAGCGATTCCACTATATCGTCATTTGTTAAAATCTCATCCCCAAAACCCTGTCGTGTGTTTTTTGAACCTGACCTTGTGTTTTCACTAAGCAAAAATGTTCAAAATTAATCAATCTTTTTGGTTAATGATAATTTAAAATAATTATTCATTTTAACTAATGCTTTTGAAATTAATTAACCAGTTTAATTAATGGTGTTTTAAATTTGATTTATCATTGATTGAAATAATATAGGATTTAATTAATCCATTTGACTAAGATTACTTAAGTTTAATTAATTATTTTAATTTAGGATAATGGAAATGAGTAATCGGTTTAATTAATGATATTTAAAAGTAATTAATCATTTTAAATAATGATATTTGATCATTTAATTAATGATTGTTTTAAATTTAACTAATTTTTTTAACTAATGATATTGGAATTTAGTTAAATCATTTCAATTAATGATATTTTATAGTTAAATAAATCATTTTAAGGAATGGTGTTTTAATTAATCGTTTTAAATGAGGTTTGAATTTAATTAATCCAATTAATTTATGATTATTTGAACTTAATTAATTGTTTAATTAATGGTATTTAAAATTTACTTATCATTTTTAATTATGATGTTTGGGATGAATTATTTTTTTAACTAACGATTATTTGAATTGAATAAATCTTTTTAATTAATGATATTTAAAGTTAATTAATTTATTTAATAAAAATTGAATTAAGTAAATTAACTAATATAATAAAAATGTTTTGAAGCAATAAAAGTTTAAAAGTTAATTTAATGATAATTAAAAGTGTTTGGCAATAATTAACTATTTTATTAAAGATAATGGATTTGTTTACTTAAAAGAGATTATAAATGTGATTAGTTATCTTTTGGGATAATTAATATTGTTTTTAAATTTATAAGGGTATTTAAATTGCGTTATTATCTTCTGGGATAATAAATATTGTTTTAAATTTATAAATAATGATTTATAAATGAGAAAATCCTTTAAAAGGGATATTTATAAATAAAGCTAGGTGTAAATTGTTTTTGGTTTACAGTAAACAATGTTTTAGTGACAATTGTTTTTACCATTATTTTTTAATACACTTATTACTATAAATTTTGTCTTATAAAAGAATGTTTTGAAAGAGTATTTCTATAAAGGTTTTACCAATACTGAAATATGGAAATCAAGCGCAAGTTCAGTTTTTAAAAGTTAAAGTTCGATTATGGAAAAAATAGTTCCATGATCGATATCGCTTATATGGAAGGATTTAGTCATACTTTTAATGCTAAAAGTTGGGGTTTAGACTCATTTCTATCTCAAAGGTTAAAAATACCGTCATGGCAATGCCTAGAGGTAACACTACCTCAACTTGTCGGACTTCATTTTCAACCGAGAGATGGCACATGTTTGGCATCAACAAGTAGTGGTAAATATATGATATTTAATTTCTATATACGATCATTTTAATTATCCCCGATAGTTGATTTATTAATTACCGGATTTAGCTTTCTCCATGGTTTATCGTCGCCATAAAAACTATTTTTTTTGCTCTTTGAGCTTTGTTACCCTTTTCAAAAATAACTAAAACCAAAGCGTGAAAAAGGGGGGTGCACCCTCCAAGTCATTGCTATGCTTTGTCATTCTAAGACGATTTATCGCTCGTTTTGAGCATTGGTATCCAACAACGGAAAAACTAAAACCAAAGTGCGAGTGGGAGCCAAGCCATATGGGTCACACCCTTTAGGGTATGTTCACATCATCTAGAGAGGTGTCGGCATGCATGCATTGATGTGAAATATTCAGATGTTAGTGTGAAGCAAAGTCCGGCTTGGAAGTTCCCGAGAGCAATGCGTGTGCTCTCAAGCATAGTTTATCTAGATGTATACTTTCGTTAAAGGGACAAACAACCTCCTAGTTAGGTTAGATAAATTCATTTTCCTTATTTGATTCGATCTTTGAATCATTTTTTCTGTAATTGCAATGGGAAGAGCAACCACTCTTCATGAGGTTTAATTATAGTTTTTGTCCATTCTATCATGTTTGGACAGTTATCTTGTTTTGTCCATTCTATCACATTTAGGCGGTTATCTCGTTTTGTCCATTCTATCATGTTTGGGCAGTTATCTTGTTTTATCCATTCTATCTAGTTTGGATTTAGCTCAAAAATGTCACGGCTCGAATTTTTCGCGTTCGAAAATCGACATCCATACTTTACATTGTACTCGAATGCCGCAGATTCGACCGTTCAAATTCGAGTCGTGACATTTGGTATCAGAGCAGGTCTGTTAAATAAAACCTGAAACAATGCAACTTAATCTTATTTGAATTCTTGCATTTAAATTATTACAACATCAGAATTCAAATATTTTGAATTCATCTTCATATTCAAATTTCAGATTTAATCTAAACTTGGCTTTTTAAAATCAAAAAAACAGAACAGTAACAGTTTCTGTCAAATTTAAAACCCTTTACATTCTTGAATTTAAAATGTTTTCAAATTTCATGTTTGAATTATTTGAATCTATACTAAATTCAGGTTCCAACTGAATTCAAATTTCAAGTTTAGATTCCTATTATTACTACAACTTTATTCTTTTAAAAACCTGGAAAATAATTCTGCTTCTTAGTCCTGAAACAAAACACACAAAATTCCCTTAATTATTTCAAAGAAATTTAAATTCAAACTATTTGAATTCATCCTTAGCTTCAAGTTTGATTCTAAGTTCAAAATTTCAGATTTCATTTAAACTTTATTTTTAAAAATTCTTAAAACAGAACTGCTCTGTTGATAAACCTGAAATTATTGAAGTTACCCTGACTCGACCTTCGAAAATCGGCACCGAATACGACACTCGTATTCAAATGCCGCAGATCCAAACGTCGAACCTGGTTCGCCGGAGCTTATAACACATTAAGTAAATAACACAGCGGAAGAAAAGAATAGCATATATCAATATACAACATTTGATACAATAACTGATACAACATGAATGGTACAACAGAATGGTACAATAGATAACACCATTATCAGAGATACAAAGAATAGCAGCGGAAATAAAAGATAACACTAGCAGCGGAACACATCTCCAAAATAGTCTTCAGGGAAGAACTCCAGTATCGGTAATCTCCATCTCCAAGGCACCAATCCAGAATAGCTCGAACTCTCAAATCAAGATGAAGAGAAGCAACTCGATCCAATTGCGATTGCCAAATCCTAAGGCTTGAAAACTATCGAATCTACACCTACCATTGATTATCTGAAAACCCCAACTCTAGACTGCCCGTGTGGGAAATAGTGGGCACCCAGAGTTTAGGAAAGGAACAATAAACTCCAGGTCAGTCATGGGACTGGTGTGAGCAAACAAAAACAGTTGGTCTTTTAAAACAGATAGAAGAATTTAAATTTGAAATCCGCAATGCTTTTTGAAAAATGAAACTACCATAAGGCCTCCCGGCACACACACAATGCAAACGCACACATGGGGGAGATTTCTCCTTATGATAGTCAAACATGCTTACTACGAGAAAAATTCTTTGATATTATTACTAGTGCATAGTGGGAAATCTTTCGAAAGTATAATATAAATCCTAGCCAGCATAGGTACCATGATGCTATGCCTACTATAGCTGCCATGTTAAATGGCAGGTTCTACAACTAAAACCGTACAAGGCACGTATTGGATGAATGGATTTCCAACAAATGGTCAGGCTAAGGAACTTCCTATTGCCACATGGGTACGCCTCTGGCGGGACGTCCCGAGAACTAACGTTACGGTTAGATCTCTGCCAACACAAGGCCGGGTTACCTCTGTAACTAGGTAACTACTACACGAATATGTCATCCCCCGGTCCTTTGGGACCTTTATCCGAGTGCGCGCACAACAACACCACATAGTAATAGGTATAGTGTATCAACATGAGTAAGTATCTGGGCTCCATACCATGATACCACCCTTTTCCAGAAGGAAATGACATACCCTAAAGGGCGCGACCCTCATAACCTTGCCGCATCTTTCCTGTTTCGACCATTTCCGGGGAGTGAGGTCCTGATGCAGTCTCGTCCACAAAGCTACGCTTTGTGCAACAAAGCCATGCTTTGGGTCAACAGATGGCCAAAGCAATGATCACAAAGATAAATGATCAAACAAATGATCATATCACAAATGATCAACCAATGATCATCACACAGCAGCACTCAGCATGCCACATTACCAAATTGGGAATATCACTGATAAATATCAACTACATAACCTCTGAGCTCGTACGTCTCAGAGAAGGGTGTTAAGCTAAGAGAATAAATTCTCCGCCACCAAGCAGAAATGTATTTGATAGAGATCAGTTAACATCTCAAAGTGTAATGTCGGACATACAACCATACAAGTCTGTTCCGGGTTCGAACAGAACCGAAGGCACTTCCGAAGAAGCCCTTGCAAATCCGGGTATCCACAATCCCGATCGGACTTCCCATCACTAAGGAGAACTCTATACCGGAGCAACTCAGTGCAGAGTCAATCGATAGGTTATCCTATCGTTCTCACAAATACCCGGTCTTCACCACCGGTCTTCAAATGCTATCCATAACGTCGTATCACTATTCGGAATGGGCTATATGACACAAGGTCCTCTCCCGGCTAAACCGAATAGTAAGCGCCATATTTTAAAACATATGGATATGGGATTTTAGTTAAGTCACAACTTATAAAATCCAAAACTTTTCTTTCAAATGGTTAAACAAATTACCATTTTTAAATCTTTAAACAAAAAGATTTATTTCACAAAGTTTCACCCAGTTTCACAAAGATCTATTCATAGATTCAAAACAACTTCCATTCCAAATGGATTAACTCGATAAATCTTTAAATTTTAAGATTTAATTTATAGCTTTCAAAACACGTTCCAAAGATTTATTAATAACTCGGAAAACCATTTTCATTTCAACTTAAATTCCTTTTAACACACATTGGAAATCCATTTCTTATATGAAAGCTTCTATTATTGGAAAACAACAGTTTTCGTTTCAGAAAAGTCCGATTTATACAAGTTGGAATCTTGGGTTAATTTTAAATTTAAAAACATCACTTTTAAATTGGTTTAAAAACCCATATACATCCATTTATAAGTTGAATACCCTTTTTAAACATAGTTTTCAAATCATAGAATTCAACTTCAAATATTGAATTCAAATTTAAATCAAATTATTTAAATTTCAACACTCAATTAAGTTATTCACATAACTTTTATTTTTTTGAAATTCATTTTTTTCAAAAACTTCAATTCTAATTCCAAAACTATTTTGGATAAAAAAATTCAAATTTTAAAACAATTTCAAAATCTGTGACTTAACCCATTCCCACGTGCAATCCATATTTGTGTGTGTATAAGTGTGGTCTAGGGGTTCAACACAATAGTGCACAACATCATCATCACAGATTCAATCATAAAGATAAGCGGTATAACCCATAGCGCTTATCTATATTCACAGATTCATAGATAAAGTAAATTATCAATCACAAAAATTCACTAATATGATTCGATGTGGGTTTCGGATAACCAGCTGGAATCCGACTCCCTGTCGCATCGAAATTCAAATGTCGTTTTACGGGTCAAAGGGTTTCATATTCATATAACAATATATACATCACAGATATAACAGCTCAGTATAAAGCATTACATAGCATCACATATCAAATATATCAATCCATCACACAACATTCATTAACAATCAAACATCTTTAATTAAGATGAATAAACCATGTGGTTATAAATTTATTACCCACATAATTACTTCTATTTGTAATCTTTAAATCAATGATTAAATTATCACTAACTATAATTAATTAAGTCTTAACCATCTTCATTTATTAATCATTTACTAAATTAATTATCTTAATTAATTATCCTTTAATTGTGATTAATTAATCTTAATTACATATTCCTCAATTAGTTACTTTAAAAAATAAACTTTTAATTATTGATTAATTAAATCTTAGTTAAAATAAATTGTCCTTAATAAATAGATTTATTATTCCTCTAATTAATTTCAATAATTAATTATTCCCTAATTAATAATGATTTCTTAATCACTTTAAGTTAATTGACCTTAATCGATTTAGTTCTCTTAATTAATTAACCACATTAATTAATTATTCTTTAAAGTAATTAATCTCAAATATTTGATAAATCAATCCTTAACCTTTAATTATCTTCTCTTAATTATTTTCACTAAGTATTTATTATTTTCATTTGATCATTCATTAATTATTTGATTTTATCGACTTAATAATTTAATGAGTCTAAATCATTAAATTCTATTTATTTATTTTTAAGATAAAACATCTCTTACTTGAATAAAGCATTTAAAAACAAATTCAAAAATTTCCTTAACTTCAAAACTGAAATACAGATTTGAATCATTTATTTTAATTTTAAACTTAATCCTTTAAAGCTTTGCTTACATTTTTCATCTTCATTTTAAAACTCAATTTTTTTTTTACCATTTCTAAAAATAGTTAAACAAATTAAATTTAAAAACTTATTTTATTTTAAAAAAAAACTGACATTAAAGTCAAATTCCAGATTTTCAATACTGAATTTAAACTTATTTTAAATTCTATTTCATAATTAAAAACTCATGGTTTACAAGTTTAAACCAATGTTCCTTTATACTTTAAAAAGTTTAAAAAAAACTAAATTTAAATTCCCAGTTTTAAATTAAATTCAAACTTAGTTTCATTTGCTAAGTTTCATATTTCAGACTTCCAGATTTAAACTTTATTTTAAATTTCAGTTCCATTATAAACTTACTTTTAAATTTTAAACAGAAAACAGTTTCTGTTTGGTTTAAAACATATTATATTCTAGAATTCAAAAATATTTCAAATTCAAGAATTATACCATTTACTTCAAATTTAACTTTCAGGTTTAAACATTTCAGTTTTGAACTAAATCTTACAAATTTAAACTCTACTTTTAAATTTAAATAAAAACAGAAAACAGTTTCTGTTTTAGTTAAAAACCCAACTTGGATTTAAAAGCATTTCAAATTTAGTTCAAAGATTTAAAATTTAAAACTTAATTGAATTTTCAATTTCAAGTTCAGGTCTTATTTTCAGATTTTTGTTTTGCCATTTTTTTTTATTTTTTTTTTTCAACTTTATAAAACCTGGAAACAGGTTACTGCTTTTGCATAAGACCAAATAAATTTTTCAAAATCTAAATTATTTCAAACCTAAAATTAACCTAATTGAATTCAAATTAAATTCAGTTTTTTTTTAAAAAAAAAAAAATCTTAGGTTTAAATTTAAGTTTGCATCAACACTTTTGTTTAAATTTTAAAAACTGGGAAAAAGAACAGGTTCTGTTCAAATCTCAAAAAACCTGAAAAAAACTTTAACCCGAGCTGCCCCCTGCTTTTACTTCGAGTTAAAACCCTACTTACTTCGGGTTATAACACCAACTGCACGGGTTCAACTCCGAGTCACTCAAAGCCTGCACATCAAAACTTCACCAGAGCCTCAAACTACACTGTGCAAATGCACCACCACTCCGGCGACTTCCAGCAACCTTCACCAACTTCTCCAAGATGCAAATCAATCCCTCAACTTGATAACAACCTCCAACATAATACTCTGTAGCTTGATAATTTGAATCAAGCAAAATAACATCAACCTGAAAAAGGCTTCAAACCAAACATGCAAATCCTGAAAACCCACTGTCATCACCTCACTCTCTGATCAATTTCCCCTTATCCTCCCCACTCTCTCCATTTAACAATTCAACCTCCAGGTAGAATCCAAGTTCCCAAATTATTTTATGAATTGGTATCCTCAAAACACCAAATCTGCACAGTCTAATTATCTAACCCCTCAGAAGCTTTTAAACCTGATACATGTTTTAATATCCATGTTTTTTTTTTAAAAACATGCATTTAAGCTTTAACTTGTTTTAATAAATTTTAAGATGTCTGGTAAATTTTTACTTTAGAATCTATTGTCTGTTGTCATTGATTCCAGAAGTAACAGTCTTTACTTTTCTAACTTAAAATATTTCAAACCTAAACTATATTGTACAAACACAATTTGTTCACACCATACTTCCTAACTAAGATTCAGACAAAAATAAGTGGATTTGTGTTTACATCCAAGAAATAACAGCAGCATGTTTGAAGAAATTCACATCACTCTCCTCTGCATTTTCAAGATTTATGTATGCAGGCATACAACAGTCAAGCATATTTTCAAACTCATACACATATAAAACTTTTAAACAACCCATAAATTTTAAATTACTCACTACAGAGAAAGAACAAAACAGTTTTAATTTCTACTTTTTAAATTTGCTCATTTAAAGGCATTTGAATTAAACTTTAATCTCTGCAAATTCTTGATTGCTTGGATTTTAAGAAGTAGAAACTGTTTTTAAAACAGAAATTTACTCACAAGCATTAACAACAAAATAGGTTTCAGGAGGGAAAGTTGCTCACTTTCCTTTCATAGATCATGTCTTATAGGGGTTTTGAGGAAGAAGAAATTAAATTTTCTAAATTTATCTTTTTGCCTGGCAACAAACAGAGAGTGCTCATTCATATACACATCTACTTACATACATTTACATTCAACATGCAAACATAACTTTTATCACACACTAACAGATTATTACATGCAACCAAGTTGTAAACCAAATTTAAAGTTTGGGATGTGGTTTGCTCACCTGGACTTCAGAAGACAGAGAGGAACAGAGGCAGCAGAGAACAAGGAAGGCAGAGAGGAGTTTTTTTGAGCCTGAACATTTTTTTTCTTTTCTTTGATTGCTTTGCATTTCTTTTTCTTTTGATTTGTTCAAGTGCTTTGAAACTTTGGATTTCCTTCTGTTAACTGATTGATAATATTGCTTAAACCTTTTGTTTTTTTTTATTACTGAATATCAAATTCAAATTTAAAGAAAAGATTCACTTGCCTTAAAGTTGTTTCCAGAAAGCTTTGCATTTGATTTGTAAATCTGCAGTTTTGATTCTGTTTGTCTGATGTTTAAAATCTGAAGCTAACAGGTTGTAGCTCTGACTCTTTTCAATTGCTTCAGGTTGAATCATTGATTTGTGAAATGCTTTTAAGTTGAGTTGTTTCAGATTTGATCTCACTTTTGATTTTCTTCCTCAGGTTCTTGTTGAATATTGAACTTTGCCTCTATTTCCAGATTTGAACTTGCATGTTTACTGAGTTGCTTCTTTACTTTGAATTTAAACTTGCTGGAAACAAATGTAAACTGAAGCTTGATTTTGAAATGATCTTGCATTTGCTTCCCGGTTTGACTTTGGCTTGAGTTTTGTTTTGTATGGTTTCAGATTCTCAAACTTAAATTAAGGCAGAGAGCATTTTTATTTTTCTGTTTTTCTGGTTTGATGGTTATTAAGATTTGCAAGATCTTCTACTTTATTTTTCTTGGATGTTGAGATAAAATTTTTTTCTTGTCCAAATCTTTGATTTGCAGATTTGATTGGTGGCTACTGATATTCTCTAGTGTGCAAAAGATATGCCATTGATTATCTTTGTCTTCTTTTAGTTGTTTCATAGCTGAAAAAAAAAAATGTTATTTCTTTCTTCCCTTTTTTTTTGTAATTTTAAATTTGATTATTGTATAAATGCAATGATGCCACTTATATATATACATATACACAAAGTTTAAAAGAATTGTTTCTAACCAATCTTTAAATTATGCAAGTTACACTTCAATGATTTTTTAAATGCCAATTATTTTAAAACATATCATTTAAAATTTATAAATTTGGTTTTAAACCTTCATCATTTTAAAATTTGTAAATCACATTTTATACATTTTCAAACTATTATTTACACTTATACTTTTCAAAAGATATGTATATATTAAACTTTAAATATAACTTTCAAAATACATATTACATATGTATGTAATAAATTTAAAAACAAATTTCTATAAATTTTAAAAGATAGAGTTTCTCTTTCAAATCCAATATATACTATTTAAACATTTATTTTTAAATTTTCTAATTCAAAAGTTCATATATAAAAAATCCATTTGTATTTTATTTGGAAAAACTCAATTTAATTCACAATTAAATCAAAAATTTATTTATTTATTTTGTTTGTTCAATTTTTTTAAAGTTTTTAATTTCTAATTTATTTTTAATACATTTTATTTTGAAATCTTATAAATCTCAAATTTCTATTTTGTAATTCATTTATATAAATATACATCTTATTTTCCCTAAATCCAATATTTATTTTTAAGCTACTTATACTCAAATTTCTTATTAAATTTCTGTTTATGATCAAAAATTATGTATTTATTCTAGAAAATTTTCTAATTAATTCAAAATTTATTTCCAAAAATAAATTTAATTACCAATTTAAACTTAGATAAATTTTTAGGAATGTTACAGATTCCCCCCCTTAAAAGAATTTCGTCCTCGAAATTGCATGGAAGACGAGAAAGAAAAGATAATAGATAAAGAAATGATTGATCAGATCAAATCGAGATATTTATTCTTCATTTGGTCTACCCAAATCAGAATATCAATAATATGAGAACGAACTCATACAATTATTACACAGATATTTGGATCCACCGGTCTACGAATATGCAAGGGCATTGATTAGTTCGAAGGGATAACTAATCGTTCGTAGAATATATCGGATCCCAGAGAATAGATAGATGGATCAAATCTTCATATTAGTTAACCAATTTACTTAATTTTAAATTTCCAATTTATTTAATATTTTTAATTTCAAATTCATTAGAGTTTAGATTGAAAAGCTGATAAGAAATCGATGAAGATACGAAGTAAGGATTTCCTACAACGATACGTATAGCCATCATCACACCGAAACTTCTTTCTGGAGCAGCTACGAAGCAATCAAAAGAATTTGTGAATCGAATCAAAGGAGATTGATAGGGAAAAGCTGTTTCCACTGTTGCAGGGTATTGACCATTTGTAGTGGTACTCCCCCGACCCCTATCTCGTTCTCTTCTCGCACTCATACTTACTATCAGTGGATAGCAAGAGAATTAACTGAGGCATTCGAACGGATATCTTAGGGATATACACATTCTAGGGTTTACTTCACCCTATCTCTAATGAGTTACTTAATGTGTTATACTCCTGAGCTAAGGTTTTAACCATCAGCTCTGATACCACTTGTGAAGAACCTCATTTCCGTCAGCAGTAACCGGTAGGCTTTTCAACCATCCCAGCCCCACCGTGGCTTACACTGGTACCCCAGACCTTGCTTTTACGGCCAGCCTCTCGACTGTCACGGCTTACGCCTAACCAACCCCGTAAAGAGGACGTGTAGGGGTAAGAGTCTCCCGTTCGCCACCTAACGCAAAGCGAGAACCCCCCATCACGTTTCACCTAGATAAAGTGTTAAGTTGATGTATAACATGAATTTCACTAGGATTTATAGATTAATAAATGTGAAATTTATAAAACGAACGGTTATTGGAAAAATTTAAGTTTATAAGTTATTAACTTATAGAAATGGATTTGGGCATTAAAAAGGGGAATTTTATAGAAATTGTTAATAAATGAAGATTTCATTAGTTGAAATTATTATAAGCCATAAAGAAATCTTGTAAATGATAAGATTTTAAATTGGTGAAGTTCAAAAGAACGATTTGGGTAAATAGATAATATTATAAGTATTTAACTTATAATATTGATTTTAGTATATAATCGAGTTATGTAAATCGAATTGGACTAATAAAAGGAGATTTCTAAAACGAAGTTTCATAAATAGAAATGGGATGTATGGACATTGTTATAAATCCGAAAAATCAATTTAATTTGATAAATTGAATATGGAATTTGTTAAAGGGGTTGTATTCACTATTTTTGAACGGTGAATGTATTATTTTATTAAATGAACGTGTTTTTGGAAAAGAACGTTCTAAATGGAATTTAAAACTAATTAAAGACGTTTTAAGATATGTTAAGTATCGAAATCATAGATTTCAACATTGATTGTTGAAATAGACGATTTCGAGAAATAGAAGGGAATATTTTGAATAGTAGTGGATTTATGTATCCATTTTTTTTTATTTCAAATCCATATACTAGTGTTTTTGGGTTGTCGTAACGATGTTTTACGCAACATTCGTTTTTAACCCAAATAAATGTGAATAAAGGAATGTTTTCTTAAAGAGAATGGAATAAATACTTAACTGTGATTTAAGTATATGGAATATTTTCAAATCGTTGAAAATAAATAAATTTGTGAATTACTTATTTTTAAAATAAGCATGGGAATGGTTTTCTAATATGAAATGGAACGGTTTTTGTGAATTCACCTTTAAGGTAATTGAAAGCAAATAACTTGAAATCGATTTGGGAATCGTATGCTAGTAGATGCTTGGAATTTAAATCCACCTTGGAATTTATATATATATGAAGGGAAATTTGTTTAAAAATAAATATTGATTTATTTTGAAGTATGAAAATGAATTTACGGATTTGGGACGTAAATTTAAATTAAATCGGTAAAGATTTATTTGATGATTTGAAATTTGTTTTCAAAGGGTATAAAGGATGAAAAGTAATTTGAAATTAGTTTTCAAATGGTTAAGGTGATTTGAAATTAGTTTTCAAATGGTTAAGGTTATTTGAAATTGGTTTGCAAATGGTTAATGTAATTTGAAATTTGTTTTCAAATGGTTGAGGTGTTTAATTTGAAATGGGTTTTCAAATGGTTAAGTGTGGAAATTATATCGTGAAGGTGTTTTGGTAAAGCAAATAAATTGGGCAATTATTTGGAAATTGTGTATATATATCTTGTAAAGATATTTTGGGACTTAATAATTTTGGAAAAATTATTTGGAATCTGATGATGTGGCGCATCTTTATTGATAGTTAAATAACCGACTATCAATATTTACCCTTGGATGGTATTGATTGTGTTTGTTTGGAATTGAATGCACACTTATTTTTAAAAATAAGCGCTCGCTATTCGGTTTAGCCGGGAGAGGACCTTTGTGTCATATATCCCATTCCGAATATGCGATACGTCGTTTGGATTGCATTTGAAGACCGGTGTTGAAGACCGGGTATTTGTGAAAACGATAGGATGACCTATCGATTGTCTCCGCATTGTTAGCTCGCTATTCCAACAAATGGTCAGGCTAAGGAACTTCCTACTGCCACATGGGATCGCCTCTGGCGGGACGTCCCGAGAACTAACGTTACGGTTAGATCTCTGCCAACACAAGGCCGGGTTACCTCTGTAACTAGGTAACTACTACACGAATATGTCATCCCCCGGTCCTTTGGGACCTTTATCCGAGCGCTCGATACCAACAACACCACACAGAAATATATATATAGTGTTTCCACATGAGTAAATATCTGGGCTCCATACCATGATACCACCCTTTACCAGAAGGGAATGACATACCCTAAAGGGCGCGACCCTCATAACCTTGCCGCATCTTTCCTGTTTCGACCATTTCCGGGGAGTGAGGTCCTGACGAAGTCTCGTCCACAAAGCTACGCTTTGTGCAACAAAGCCATGCTTTGGGTCCACAGATGACCAAAGCAATAATCACAAAGATAAATGATCAAACAAATGATCATATCACAAATGACCAACCAATGATCATCACACAGCAGCACTCAGCATGCCACATTACCAGATTGGGAAATATCGCTGATAACCTTCAACTACATAACCTCTGAGCTCGTACGTCTCAGAGAAGGGTGTTAAGCTAAGAGAATAAATTCTCCGCCACCAACAGAAATGTATTTGAAAGAAATCTGCTCTATATCTCAAAATGTAATGTCAGACATGTAACCATACAAGTCTGTTCCGGGTTCGAACAGAACCGAAGGCACTTCCAAAGAAGCCCTTGCAATCCGGGTATTCACAATCCCGATAAAATTTCCCATCACAAAGGAAATCTCCATATCGTAGCTAACGATGCAGAGACAATCGATAGGTCATCCTATCGTTTTCACAAATACCCGGTCTTCAACACCGGTCTTCAAATGCGATCCAAACGACGTATCGCATATTCGGAATGGGATATATGACACAAAGGTCCTCCCCCGGCTAATCCGAATAGCGAGCGCTTATTTTAAAAATAAGTGTGGCAATTCAATCACAACAATCACAACAAATACCATCCAAGGGTAAATACTGATAGTCGGTTATTTAACTATCAATAAAGATGCGCCACATCATCAGATTCCATATAATTTTCCAAAATTATTTAATTCCCCAAAATATCTTTACAAGATATATATACACAATTTCCAAATAATTTCCCAAAGTTATTTGGTTTACCAAAACACCTTTACACGATAAAATTTCCACACTTAACCATTTGAAAACCCATTTCAAATTACACAACTCAACCATTTGAAAACAAATTTCAAATCACACACCTTAACCATTTGAAAACAAATTTCAAATCACACACCTTAACCATTTGAAAACAAATTTCAAATCACATATAAATCCTTACCGATTTATTTTTAAATTTTACGCTCCAAATTTGTGAATTATATTTCCATCTTTAAAAATAAATCAACATTTATTTTTAAACCAATTTTCCTTCCTATTATAAATTCCAACGTGAATTAAATTCCAAATACCCATTCATATTCGATTTCAAAATATTCGCTTACAATTTACCTTTAAAAGGTGAATTCACAAAAACGTTCCATTCCATATTGAAAAATCATTTCTAAACTTATTTAAAAATAAGTAATTCACAATTCAATTTATTTTCAACAATTTTGAAAATATTCAACCTACTTAAGTTACCGTTAAGTATTTTATTCCATTCTCTTTAAGAAAACATTCTTTTATTCACATTTATTTGGGTCAAAACGGATGTTGCGTAAAACATCGTTACGATAACCCAAAAACACTAGTATATGGATTTGAAATTAAAAATAGGTATATATAAATCCAATACTATACAAAACACCTTTAATTCGTTTTAAATTCCATTTAAAACATTCCTTTCCCAAAAACAGACCCATTTTATTTAATAATCTATTCAATATTCAAAATAGTGAATATAGCCCACTTACAAATTCCCATATTTCAATTTATCAAATTCGATGGATTTCAAATTTATAAACATAGTTTATAAATTCCATTTCTATTATAAACCCCAATTTTATAAATCCCTTTATTAATCCGATGCAATTTACATAACCCAATTTCATACCCAAAAGCCATATTGTAAGTTAAATACTTATAATATTATTTATTTACCAAATCGTTCCTTTGAACTTCACCAATTTAAAATCTTATCACTTACAAGATTTCTTTATGGTTTATAATAATTTCAACTAATGAAATCTTCATTTATTAACAATTTCAACAAACCCCCTTTTTATGCCCCAAATTCATTTTTATAAGTCAATAACTTATAAAACTTCACTTCCCAATAACCATTCTTTTTATAAATTTCACAAATTATATATCTATAGATTTATAATGAAATTCATGTGGAAACACTTGTGACATCCTGATTGCGTTCAAATGTAAAGAATTCGAATTTTTCACGTTCGAAAATCGACATCCATACTTTACATTGTACTCGAATGCCGCAGATTCGATCGTTCAAATTCGAGTCGCCGGAGCTTATAACACATTAAGTAAATAACACAGCGGAAGAAATGAATAACATATATCAATGTACAACATTTGATACAATATCTGATACAACAGAATGATACAATGAACATCAATATACATCAGAGTTACAAAGAAATAGCAGCGGAAATAAAAGATAACACTAGCAGCGGAACAAAATCTCCAATGTAGTCTTCAAGGAAGAACTCCAGTAACAGTAATCTCCATCTCCAAAGCACCAATCCAGAATAGCTCGAACTCCAAATCAAAACGAAGAGAAGCAACTCGATCCAAAATGCGATTGCCAAATCCTAAGGCTGAAAGCTATCGAATCTACACCTACTACTGATTATCTGAAAACCCCAACTCTAGACTGCCCGTGTGGGAAAATAGTGGGCACCCAGAGTTTAGGAAAGGGACAATAAACTCCAGGTCAGTCATGGGACTGGTATGAGCAAACAAAAACATTTGGTCTTTTAAAACAAACAACAGAATTTAAATTTGAAATCCGCAATGCTTTTTGAAAAATGAAACTACCATAAGGCCTCCCGGCACACACACAATGCAAACGCACACATGGGGGAGATTTCTCCTTATGATAGTCAAACATGCTTACTACGAGAAAAATCCTTTGATATTATTACTAGTGCATAGTGGAAATCTTTCGAAAGTATAATATAAATCCTAGCCAGCATAGGTACCATGATACTATGCCTACTATAGCTGCCATGTTAAATGGCAGGTTCTACAACTAAAACCGTACAAGGCACGTATTGGATGAATGGATTTCCAACAAATGGTCAGGCTAAGGAACTTCCTATTGCCACATGGGTACGCCTCTGGCGGGACGTCCCGAGAACTAACGTTACGGTTAGATCTCTGCCAACACAAGGCCGGGTTACCTCTGTAACTAGGTAACTACTACACGAATATGCCATCCCCCGGTCCTTTGGGACCTTTATCCGAGGCGCCTCAAAGCAACAACCACACAGTAAATGAGATTGGAGCAACCACATAGGTTAAATACCAGGGCTCCATACCTGATACCACCCTTTACCAGAAGGGAATGACACACCCTAAAGGGAGCGACCCTCATAACCTTGCCGCATCTTTCCTGTTTCGACCATTTCCGGGGAGTGAGGTCCTGATGCAGTCTCGTCCACAAAGCTACGCTTTGTGCAACAAAGCCATGCTTTGGGTCAATCAGATGACCAAAGCAATGATCACAAAGATAAATGATCAAACAAATGATCATATCACAAATGATCAACCAATGATCATCACACAGCAGCACTCAGCATGCCACATTACCAAATTGGGAATATCACTGATAAATATCAACTACATAACCTCTGAGCTCGTACGTCTCAGAGAAGGGTGTTAAGCTAAGAGAATAAATTCTCCGCCACCAGGCAGAAATGTATTTGATAGAGATCAGTTAACATCTCAAAGTGTAATGTCGGACATACAACCATACAAGTCTGTCCCGGGTTCGAACAGAACCGAAGGCACTTCCGAAGAAGCCCTTGCAAATCCGGATAATCCCTAATCACGTCCGGACTTCCCATCACATATGAAGATCTCTATACCGGGGATCAGCCAGTGCAGAGACAATCGATGAGTTACCCTTTTGTTTTCGGAAATATCCGGTCTTCACCACCGGTCTTCAATTGCTATCCCTAACGTCGTATCACTATTCGGAATGGGCTATATGACACTAGGTCCTCTCCCGGCTAAACCGAATAATGAGCGCCATATTTTAAAACATATGGATATGGGATTTTAGTTAAGTCACAACTTATAAAATCCAAAACTTTTCTTTCAAATGGTTAAACAAATTACCATTTTAAATCTTTAAACAAAAAGATTTATTTCACCAAGTTTCACCTAGTTTCACAAAGATCTATTCATAGATTCAAAACAACTTCCATTCCAATTGGATTAACTCGATAAATTTAAGATTTAATCTATAGCTTTCAAAACACGTTCCAAAGATTTATTTATAACTTGGAATACCATTTTCATTTCAAAACTTGAATTCCTTTTAACATACATTGGAAATCCATTTCTTATATGAAAGCTTCTATTATTTGAAAACAACAGTTTTCGTTTCAGAAAAGTCCGATTTATACAAGTTGGAATCTTGGGTTAATTTTAAATTTCAAAACATCACTTTTAAATTGGTTTAAAAACCCCATATAAACCCATTTATAAGTTGAATAACTTTTTAAAACCCTAGTTTCCAAATCATAGAATTCAATTCAATTATTGAATTCAAATTTAACTCAAATTATTTAAAATTTCAAAACTCAATCGAGTTATTCAAAATAACTTTTATTTTTGAAATTCATTTTTTTCCAAAAACTTCAATTCTAATTACAAAACTATTTTGGATTCAAAAATTCAAATTTGAAAACAATTTCAAAATCTGTGACTTAACCCATTTCCACGTGCAATCCATATTTGTGTGTGTATAAGTGTGGTCCAGGGGTTTTACACAATAGTGCACAACATCATCATCACAGATTCAATCATAAAGATAAGCGGGATAACCCATAACGCTTATCTATATTAACAGATTCATAGATAAGGTAAATTATCAATCACAAAAATTCACTAATATGATTCGATGTGGGTTTCGGATAACCAACTGGAATCCGACTCCCTGTCGCATCGAAACTCAAATGTCATTTTACGGGTCAAAGGGTTTCATATTCATACAACAGTATATTCATCACAAATATAGCAGATCAGCACAAAGTATCACATAGCATCACATCACATATCAATTATATCAATCCATCACACAACATTCAACAACAATCAGCATCTACAATTAAGATGAATAAACTGGGTGGTTTCAAATTTATTACCTACATGATTACTTTCATTTATTAGTCCTAATTAATTAACTATCCATATTTATTCAATTAATAAATCTTCAATTATTAATTTAAAATCTAATATCATTCAATTAATGATTTCTTAATTACAAATTAATTATTCCAAGAAAAATTAATCTTAAACTTTAATTAATCAAATTAAACCCTTAATTACTTTAATTAATTATCCATTTCTTAATTAATTAATTATATTAATTATCCATTTGTACTACCTTAATAATTAAATGAATTACAAATCATTAAACTTTTCTTTATCTTTAAATAAACATTCCTTATTTAAATTTTGCATTTAAAAACAAAATGTTTTTAAATTTACATTAAATTCCATTTAACATTTTCTTTAAACTCAAGACTCAAATTTGTCTTAAATAAGAGTTTAAAACAATACACAACTTAATCTTATATGTTTAAAAGAAACATATACTTTATTAATAAGTTTAAAACAATTTAGATTTCAATTCAAATCAAATTCAAATCAATTTAAAAATTACTTTAAAATTTCAAAATTGAAATATAACTTCCATTCCCAATTTAGTTTAAACTCTCTAAAACTCTTCCTACAATTTGCACTTTCAATTCAAATGTATGTCATTTGAAAACAATTTAAATTTAAATCTTTATTTAAAAACTGAAGTCTAAATTTTAAATCCAGATTTAAAACTCAGTTTTGAATTCAATTTGAATTCCTAAATTAAATACTTAACTTTCCAATTCAATATGCAAAACAACAATGCATTTTATACTTGAGAGTTAAAATCAAATTTGAATTTAAAAACTTAAATGGTTTCAAATTTCAAACCATCAGCATTTGAATTCATATTCAAACTTCAACTTAAACTCAGTTTAAATCTCCATTTAAAAATTTAAACTTACCTTTTACATTTAAAACAGAAACTGTTTCTGTTTATATAAAAAAGAAAGTAAACTAACTTTTGAAATTTCTGAATTTAAACTATTTCAAAGATACAGGATTCAAACCTATTTGAATTCAACTAAAATTCAATTTTCAAAATTCTAAGTCACATTTGTATTTTTGCACCTTATTTTCAAATATCTGACAAATTTAAATTTGAATTCATATTCAAATTCCAAACTTACACTCAGTTTAAATCCTACACCTGCAAATTTTAAACTTTATCTTAATACTTAAAACAGAAAACAGTTTTATGTTTACTTTAAAACTTAAACTTTGAAATTTCCAGAACTTAAATAATTTCAAAAGAACAGAATTTTCAACTTATTCAAATTCATATTTGAATTGAGTTTCAAAAACCTAAGTTAGATTGTAGTTTGCATTTAATTCAAACCTTAAAAATCTGGAAACAGGCTCATGTTCCTCCTTTTTTTTTTTTTTTTTTAAACCAATTTAAAATTTCTGCATTTAAATTATTACAAAATAATAATTCAAACAATTTGAATTCATCCCTAGGTTCAATTTTAAATCCTAAGTTCAAATTTCCATTTTAGTTTAAACTTGATTCTTAAATCGGGGCGTTGGTGGCTCTCGTCGAGGCCGTTCGTTTGGCGCATCCTGATTGCGTTCAAGTTCATCGGGGAGGTCGTGGAATGGAACCCTAGATTTGTGCATATGGGTTTGGTGTGCGTTTTCTACCTGGAGAGGAGTTGCCGTGAACGAAGAGAAGGAGGGGGAAGGAGATGTGCGGCCAGGATCAATTTAGGTTGAGAAATGTAAAATAATGTTGATTTATTCATATTTAAATCGTGTACAAACTTTAAACTGCGATATCTTTTTGCTGCGAGGTCCGATTTGGGCGAATCAAAGTGCGTTGGAATCGTATGGTCGCGCTCTTCGCAATGCAACTAGTTTGGAGTCGATTGGAGCTCGTTTGAATTTCGGGTAAAATTAAACGTTCGTTTAATTTTATTCGAAACGAACGCCGAAACCGGAAATAAAATCAAGGTGAGAACTCCTCACTCAATCGAAAGGTTTTGTTTAAAATTTTAAATAGTTAATATTGATTGATAATTGTTGATTGATTGTGGTAGTAGATATAATAGGACATATACTATATATAGCGATATATATATATTGGCATATGTATATATCGGATTTGATTTCCCGCCTCGTATAGCGGATGAGACCCTATTGCGCCGTTATTAAGCGGATATTTATAAAATCCCATATACCGCGATATTCCACCTTGAAGTGGAATTGGTATTGTGCTAACGTCTGTGGTTGCAGGGTAACAGGTTGGAGGGATCCAACTGGATTCCTCACATATTTATTTGTTTATGAATATTATGTTGATTGTTGATAATCACATTGATATATGATGTTATTCCCATGATTGACCATTCGATGTTGTTGCATCATCGGATTCAAATTTTTAAAAATTTAAAAAAATACGGTTTTTGAATTTAAAAAGGGATTTAAAAGTGATTTCTCAAAGAATATGGTTTATAAAAAATTTTGAATTGATTAAATTTTAAAATAAATAGATGGATAAAATTTTATGTTTTAAAAATTTATATTTTTATAAAATATAACTTAAAAGAAATTTTTAACAATAATAGGTTTTTATAAAATAGTTAAATTTGGTTTTTTGGGGAGTTATTATTATTAATGGTTTATATAAAGGATTTTATAAATGGATGTTTTTAAATAAAAAATTATTGAAGTTATAGAATAAATTTATAAAGTGTTAAGTTGATGTATAACATGAATTTCACTAGGATTTATAGATTAATAAATGTGAAATTTATAAAACGAATGGTTATTGGAAAATCTTAAGTTTATAAGTTATTAACTTATAGAAATGGATTTGGGCATTAAAAAGGGGAATTTTATAGAAATTGTTAATAAATGAAGATTTCATTAGTTGAAATTATTATAAACCATAAAGAAATCTTGTAAGTGATAAGATTTTAAATTGGTGAAGTTCAAAGGAACGATTTGGTAAATAAATAATATTATAAGTATTTAACTTACAATATGGCTTTTGGGTATGAAATTGGGTTATGTAAATTGCATCGGATTAATAAAGGGATTTATAAAATTGGGGTTTATAATAGAAGTGGAATTTATAAACTATGTTTATAAATTTGAAATTCATCGAATTTGATAAATTGAAATATGGGAATTTGTTAAGTGGGCTATATTCACTATTTTGAATATTGAATAGATTATTAAATAAAATGGGTCTGTTTTTGGGAAAGGAATGTTTTAAATGGAATTTAAAACGAATTAAAGGTGTTTTAAAATGTATTGAGTATTGAAAACATAGATTTCAACATTGATTGTTGAAATAGACGTTTTCGAGAAACAGAAGGGGATAATTTGTATAGTATTGGATTTATATATCTATTTTTAATTTCAAATCCATATACTAGTGTTTTTGGGTTGTCG
This sequence comes from Allium cepa, assembly GCA_030765085.1. Lineage (NCBI taxonomy): Eukaryota > Viridiplantae > Streptophyta > Magnoliopsida > Asparagales > Amaryllidaceae > Allium > Allium cepa. The sequence continues at coordinate 487,321,277 of CM060928.1, read as the reverse complement.
TAACGATGTTTTACGCAACATTCGTTTTTAACCCAAATAAATGTGAATAAAGGAATGTTTTCTTAAAGAGAATGGAATAAATACTTAACTGTGATTTAAGTAGATGGAATATTTTCAAATCGTTGAAAATAAATAAATTTGTGAATTACTTATTTTTAAAATAAGCATGGGAATGGTTTTCTAATATGAAATGGAACGGTTTTTGTGAATTCACCTTTAAGGTAATTAAAAGCAAATAACTTGAAATCGATTTGGGAATCGTATGCTAGTAGATGCTTGGAATTTAAATCCACTTTGGAATTTATATATATGAAGGGAAATTTGTTTAAAAATAAATGTTGATTTATTCTTAAATGTGAAAATATAATTTACGAATTTGGAACGTAAGTAAAATAAATCGGTAAAGATTTATTTGGTGGTTTGAAATTTGTTTCAAAAGGTATATATGGTTAAGGTGATTTGAAATTAGTTTTCAAACGGTTAAGGTGATTTGAAATTAGTTTTCAAACGGTTAAGGTGATTTGAAATTAGTTTTCAAATGGTTAAGGTGATTTGAAATTGGTTTGCAAATGGTTAATGTAATTTGAAAATTGGTTTTCAAATGGTAAAGGTAAATTGAAAATTGGTTTTTCAATTGGTTAAGTGTGGAAAATTTTATCGTGAAGTGGTTTTGGTAAAACAAATAACTGGGGCAATTATTTGTAAATGGTGTATATATATATATATATCTTGTAAAGATATTTTGGGACTTAATAATTTTGGAAAAATTATTTGGAATCTGATGATGTGGCGCATCTTTATTGATAGTTAAATAACCGACTATCAATATTTACCCTTGGATGGTATTGATTGTGTTTGTTTGGAATTGAATGCACACTTATTTTTTTAAAATAAGCGCTCGTTCACAATCCCGATAAAATTTCCCATCACAAAGGAAATCTCCATATCGTAGCTAACGATGCGGAGACAATCGATAGGTCATCCTATCGTTTTCACAAATACCCGGTCTTCACACCGGTCTTCAAATGCTATCCATAACGACGTATCACATATTCGGAATGGGATATACGACACAAAGGTCCTCTCCCGGCTAAACCGAATAGCGAGCGCTTATTTTAAAAATAAGTGTGCATTCAATTTCAAACAATCACAACAATTACCATCCAAGGGTAAATACTGATAGTCGGTTATTTAACTATCAATAAAGATGCGCCACATCATCAGATTCCAAATAATTTTTCCAAAATTATTAAGTCCCAAAATATCTTTACAAGATATATATACACAATTTCCAAATAATTTCCCAATTTATTTGCTTTACCAAAACACCTTCACAATAAAATTTTCCACACTTTACCCATTTGAAAACCCATTTCAAATTAAACACCTTAACCATTTGAAAACAAATTTCAAATTACACAACTCAACCATTTGAAAACAAATTTCAAACCACCATTCATCCTTTATCCCTTTTGAAAACAAATTTCAAAACAACATATAAATCCTTACCGATTTATTTTTAAATTTTACGCTCCAAATTCGTGAATTTTATTTCCATCTTTAAAAATAAATCAACATTTATTTTTAAACCAATTTCCCTTCCTATATATAAATTCCAAAGTGGATTTAAATCCCAAATACCCATTCATAATTGATTTCAAATCGATTCCAAAATATTCGCTTACAATTTACCTTTAAAAGGTGAATTCACAAAAACGTTCCATTCCATATTGGAAAATCATTTCTAAACTTATTTAAAAATAAGTAATTCACAATTCAATTTATTTTCAACAATTCGAAAATATTCCATATGCTTAAACCATAGTTAAGTATTAATTTCATTCCTTTAAAGAAATATTCTTTTATTCACATTTATTTGGGTTAAAAACGAATGTTGCGTAAAACATCGTTACGACAACCCAAAAACACTAGTATATGGATTTGAAATAAAAATGGATACATAAATCCACTACTATTCAAAATATTCCGCTTAATAACGGCGCAATAGGGTCTCATCCGCTATACGAGGCGGGAAATCAAATCCGATATATACATATGCCAATATATATATATCGCTATATATAGTATATATCCTACTATATCTACTAGCACAAACAATCAACCATCAACAATCAATATTAACTATTCAAAATTTTAAACAAAACCTTTCGATTGAGTCAGCAGTACTCTAGGTGAAACGTGATGGGGGGTTCTCGCTTTGCGTTAGGTGGCGAACGGGAGACTCTTACCCCTACACGTCCTCTTTACGGGGTTGGTTAGGCGTAAGCCGTGACAGTCGAGAGGCTGGCCGTAAAAGCAAGGTCTGGGGTACCAGTGTAAGCCACGGTGGGGCTGGGATGGTTGAAAAGCCTACCGGTTACTGCTGACGGAAATGAGGTTCTTTACAAGTGGTATCAGAGCTGATGGTTAAAACCTTAGCTCAGGAGTATAACACATTAAGTAACTCATTAGAGATAGGATGAAGCATACCCTAGAATGAGTATATCCCTAAGATATCTGTTCGAGTGCCTCAGTAAATTCTCTTACTATCCACTGATAGTAAGTATGAGTGCGAGAAGAGAACGAGATAGGGGACAGGGGAATACGACTACAAATGGTCGATACCCTGCAATAGCCGAAACAACTTTTCTCTATCAATCTCCTTTGATTCGTCTTTTCAATTCTTTGATTACTTCGCAGCAGCTCGAGGAGTAGTTTCGGTGTGATGGTGGCCTTACGTATCGTTGTAGAAAATTCTTACCCCGTATCTTCGTCAGTTTCTTATCAGCTTTTCGTTCTAAACTTTAATAAATTTGGAATTGAATTTGAAAATTTTAAATAAGTTAGAAATTTTAAATTAAGTAAACTGGTTAACTAATATGAAGATTTAATCTATCTATTTATTCTCTGGGATCCGATATGGTCTACGAACGATTAGTTATCCCTTCGAACTAATCAATACCCTTGCATATTCGTAGACCGGTGGACCCGAGTATCTTGTGTAATAATTGTATGAGTTCGTTCTCATATTATTGATATTCTGGTTTGGGTAGACCAAATGCAGAATAAATATTTCGATCTGATCTGATCGATCATTTCTTTATCTATCATCTATTCTTTGTCGTCTTCCTTGCAATTTCGAGGACGAAATTCTTTTAAGGGGGGAAATCTGTAACGATCCAGATTTTTAATTTAAATTAAATTGATGGTGTAAATAAATTTTGGAATAAAATTGTAAATTAATTTGGATTTTTCAAATTAAATAGGAATTTTTGGTTTATTTGAGTATTTATTTTAAAATTTAATTGAGATTTTGAATTTCTATATTTAAAATCTTATAGATAAAAAGTAACATCCCAAAATTTCAATTTAAATAAATAATATGTTTTAACTTTTGGAATTTGATTTGGGAATAAATTAAGAAAAATCTAAAACAAATGAAAATAAGTGATAATATTATATGAAATAAATTCCAATTTTATTTTGAGATTAAAATATTGAAATAATAAATATTGTAAAAGGTCATATAGATTTAAAGTCTTATATATATGGGTATATTACAAATATGAGTAAATTGAATGCATATGTAAAATTAATTTAAATTTGTTCAAAATAAAGTGTGAATGTACAAATGGAAATGAAAGTTTATATTTCAAGTTTGAAATGGAAAATTGAATTTAAATTTAAAATAAATGTTTTAAAAATTTGTAGCATTTAAAATGATTAAAGATGTAACATATGTAATGTAGATATTGGTTAGAAACAATTCTTTTAACATTACATATATATACACATACAAATGTAAACAAACATAAAGGAGATAGAGTAGAGAAGTGAACCTTGCATTGGAATTTCACAATCATGATAATTTTTACACATGGCATTCACCATATCTAATAAAATAAAATAATGAGATTTAAAATTACAAAGAAACTTTTGAGTTTCCCATATGCCCTTATTTAACATCTCAGAAAAAATCTTAAGCAACAGTAAACAACAGATTTGAGAATCTCAAATCTCAACATTCAAGAAATCAAAATATACAAAACCAGGAAATAAAAGTGAAGTGCAAACAAGAATCAAAAAAATCAAAGCTACAACCTGAAGCAATATCTCAAACAACAGGATATAAATCAAATCTGAAAGTAAAGATTTCAACAGCAAAGAAAAGTTCAATTCATCAATATTAACCAAATCTGAAAGTGTACAAGTTCAAAACTTCAACAAGTTTCAGATGTCAAAAGCTTTTACGTGGGATAGCTTCAGTTTGTTAAGTGCAGTTGGTTTCTGAAATACATTAAGGCAAGTCACTTCCTTTTTAAGAATTGAATTTTGAGTTGTGAATCAATAATAAAAATAAAGATTTAAACAATCTTATCCATCAGTTACAGAAAGAAATTCAAGGAAAATGTAGATCTGGAGTCTGCAGCCTGGGAAGAATAAATCCAATTGAAGCTTTAAACAAATTTAAAACTGTAAGTAGAATTGATTCTTTTGTTTGTTATTGATAAGGTAAACAAGTGAATACAACAGGAAATTGAGCAAACTTTTGTATTTACAAATTTTTGCAGAACTAACCATCAAAAGGAAATTAAAGAAAATAATATTCAGGCTTGATTCCCCTTTGTTTCTTCTCTGTTGCAAAACTTCCAGGTGAGCAAATCTACCAAAATCTATGCTATATGCAATGAATGTTGTTCTGTTGTTAAAAAGCCTGCTTGCCTGTGTGTATGTGAATATATATATACTATGATGGATGCATGCTTGTGTATGTGTATATGTATACTCACCTCTTTATGGTATACAGTTTAAGTAAAAAAAATAATCATATAAACTGTGAGCAAACTTGAATTTTTTTTTTTTTCCATGAATCTGATGTCTATGGATCTGTGAAATGCCATGTTGTGCTTGCTTGTTGATATTGGTAAATGCTTGCATGTCTCAGTAATCTTTGACTGTATGTATACCTACATATCTTGCCACCATTCTAACCACAGACTCAAGAAAGTTCAAAAATCAAATCCTTTCCTCAACTTTTAAATCAGTAAGTAAAACAAGTTTTTCATCTGTTTTAAGAAAATCTTGTCGCATGCATAAATTTTGGAACAAAGTATGATTTAGATTAGGGTGTGTATGTTGATTGTTATGTATATGTATGTGTGGTAATATCAGTCTACATGCCTGGAAACAGGCAAATCATGTTTATGTTCAAACATAACAGCCTGTACAAAAAGCCTAAATCTAATCTCCTAATCCCCTTTGGGCTTGGTTGTTGAATAAAAAAAAAAATGTTTGTACGAGGGTAACCATTATTTATAAAAGTATAAATTAGTGGGATTAACAGTGGATTGCTAGAAACTGAGACTTGCAGTTGAATATGAATGTCTCTGTTTACATAACAGGTTTGAAAAACCTGTTCAAAAAATTCATACCACTCAGAAGAATCAATATCAGGTTTTGATTTTTAAAGGAAACTAGTTTGTACTTGCCAAATTCAAATTTTAAAAATAATTTCAAGGTTTTTATTTAAATAAATATTCAAAGAAAAGTGGATGCACAGGGGTGTGTGTACATGGTAGTGTTCTGTTTGGGTTGCAGGGTTATTAGTTCGTGATTGTCTCGGGTATATTGAGAATTGACTCGAAGCTGGGAAGCATGGGACTCGAAGTAAATAACAGGGTAGCTCGGGTTTGGGTAATGTTTCAGGATTTAGTATTTAGACAGTAACTTGTTTTCCAGGTTTCTAAAATTTGAAATGAAAGTAAATTGCAGACAAAAATTTGAAAACTAAAGTTGAATATGAATTTAAGTATAAATTCAATTAATTAAACTTTGGGTTTTTGAAATAATTTAAATTTTGAAAGTTTTAATTGGTTTTAAGCAAAACCAGAAAACCTGTTTTCCCAGGTTTATAAATTTGAAAGAAAGGTAATTGCAAAACAAAAATATGAAATGAGTCTTGAACCTGAAATGGGATTTGAATTTCAATAAGTTTAAATTTTAGACCTTTGAAATAAATTTGAAATGCTTTCAAAACTCAAGTTTGAGTTTAAAAGTTTTAAAATATTTAACAGTAAGGTTTCTAAAATTTAAACAGAGATAATATGATTTGTAAATGATTAAAGTTTTAAACAAAAGTTAAATAAGTATATATATAAAACTAGACTTGTTTCAAAATTATGTTTAACAAGTTTTATATATAATAAATATGAAAGTTTTAAAATAAAATAAGTGGATTTGAAATAAAGTTTATATTAAACTTTATTAAATAAATTTGGAAAGGTTTTAAAGAATTTAAAAGTTCAATTAAAAATATGTTTAAATTTAATTGATTTCTAAATATTATATTTTATTTAAATAAAGTTTAATGATTTAGAATTTGATAATCAATTGTAATAAAGATTATCTTTAGTTATTTTGAATTTGATTTAATTAAAGATAATTAAATTTGTAAAGATAATTGAGATAATTAAATCATTTTTAATTATCAAGTTTTATTTGTTCATAAATGATTTAATTAAGATAGTGGTTTTCTTAATTAAGAATCTTTTAATATAATAAGTTAAGAATCATTTAATTAATTTTAAATGATTAAGTTAATTAGTTAATTAAGTAATTAAATTATGATTAATTAAGTTAATCACTTTGGATTAATCTAATATAATACTTAGGGAAGTAATTAAGTGACTAATTACTAAAGGTAATTAAGTAAAAGATAAATACTTTATTAAAAGTAATTAAGTAATGTGATTAAGAGTTAATCATTTGAGTTATTAATTGAAGAATTAATTAATAATTAGTTAAAGGTTTAAATTATTTGATTAATGATTAATGAATAAAATAGTTAAGAATAATTAATTAAGTGATTAATTACATGTTAAAGTAATTAAGTATGGATAATTAATGATTAAAGATTTATTAATCAAATGTTTGAAGGTTAATTAATTTAAAGAAAAATTAATTAATTAATGAAGGTGATTAAGACTTAATCAATTGTAATTAATGATAATTAATCATTGATTAAAGATTTCTAATGAAAGTAATTATGTGGTTGATAAATTTAAAACCACACTAATTTATTCATCTTAACTGAAGATGTTTGATTATTATGGAATGCTTTGTGATGGATTGATATATTTGGTATGTGATGTGATGCTATGTGGTGCTTTGTGCTAAGCTGTTATATCGGTGATGTATATATTGTATGAATATAGAAACCCCTTGACCCATAGAACGACATTTAAATTTCGATGCGACAGGGAGTCGGATTCCATTTGGTTATCCGAATCCCACATCGAATTGTAATGATTTAATCTGTGCTGATTGATGATGTTGCACTTCTATTGTGTAAAACCCCCCGATCACACTTATACACACACTAATATGGGTTGCACGTGGAAATTTGTTAAGTCACAGATTTTTGAAATTGTTTTTAAAAATTTGATTTTTGAATCCAAATTAGTTTTGGAATTGGAATTGAGGCTTCTGAAAATGAGTTTTCAAAAATGATAGTTATTTTAAAAAACTTAATCGAATCTTGGAATTTAAATGAAGTAATTTAAATTTGAATTCAATGTTTGAAATTGAATTCGATGATTTGGGATCTAGGGTTAAAAAGGTTATTCAACTTATAAATGGGTTTATATGGGTTTTTAAAACCATTTTTAAAGGTGATGTTTTGAAATTTTAGTTTAACCCAAGATTTAAACTGGTATATATTTGGATTCTTTCTGAAAACAGAAACTGTTTGTGAGCTTTCACAAAAGAAATGAGTTTCCAATTGGTGTTAAAAGGACTTCAAGTCTAAAATGAAATGGTTTCCAAATTATAGATAAATCTTTGGAAATGGGTTTGAAAGCTATAAATCTTTAACTTTAAAGATTTAATTGAGTTAATCCAATTGAAATGGGAGTTGTTTTGAAATCTATGAATAGATCTTTGTGAAACTGGGTGAAACTTTGTGAAATAAATATTTTTGGTTTAAAGATTTAAAAATGGTAATTTGTTTAACTATTTCAAAGAAAAGTTTTGGATTTTATAAGTTGTGACTTAGCTAAAATCCCATATCCATATGTTTTAAAATATTGCGCTCATTATTCGGTTTAGCCGGGAGAGGACCTTGTGTCATATAGCCCATTCCGAATAGTGATACGACGTTATGGATAGCAATTGAAGACCGGTGGTGAAGACCGAGTATTTGTGAGAACGATAGGATAACCTATCGATTGACTCTGCACTGAGTTGCTCCGGTATAGAGTTCTCCTTAGTGAAGGGAAGTCCGATCGAGATTGTGGATACCCGGATTTGCAAGGGCTTCTTCGGAAGTGCCTTCGGTTCTGTTCGAACCCGGAACAGACTTGTATGGTTGTATGTCCGACATTACACTTTGAGATGTTAACTGATCTCTATCAAATACATTTCTGCTTGGTGGCGGAGAATTTATTCTCTTAGCTTAACACCCTTCTCTGAGACGTACGAGCTCAGAGGTTATGTAGTTGATATTCATCAGTGATATTCCCAATTTGGTAATGTGGCATGCTGAGTGCTGCTGTGTGATGATCATTGGTTGATCATTTGTGATATGATCATTTGTTTGATCATTTATCTTTGTGATCATTGCTTTGGTCATCTGTTGACCCAAAGCATGGCTTTGTTGCACAAAGCGTAGCTTTGTGGACGAGACTGCATCAGGACCTCACTCCCCGGAAATGGTCAAAACAGGAAAGATGCGGCAAGGTTATGAGGGTCGCGCCCTTTAGGGTATGTCATTTCCTTCTGGAAAAGGGTGGTATCATGGTATGGAGCCCAGATACTTACTCATGTTGATACACTATACCTATTACTGTGTGGTGTTGTTGTGCGCGCACTCGGATAAAGGTCCCAAAGGACCGGGGGATGACATATTCGTGTAGTAGTTACCTAGTTACAGAGGTAACCCGGCCTTGTGTTGGCAGAGATCTAACCGTAACGTTAGTTCTCGGGACGTCCCGCCAGAGGCGTACCCATGTGGCAATAGGAAGTTCCTTAGCCTGACCATTTGTTGGAAATCCATTCATCCAATACGTGCCTTGTACGGTTTTAGTTGTAGAACCTGCCATTTAACATGGCAGCTATAGTAGGCATAGCATCATGGTACCTATGCTGGCTAGGATTTATATTATACTTTCGAAAGATTTTCCACTATGCACTAGTAATAATATCAAAGAATTTTTCTCGTAGTAAGCATGTTTGACTATCATAAGGAGAAATCTCCCCCATGTGTGCGTTTGCATTGTGTGTGTGCCGGGAGGCCTTATGGTAGTTTCATTTTTCAAAAAGCATTGCGGATTTCAAATTTAAATTCTTCTATCTGTTTTAAAAGAACAAATGTTTTTGTTTGCTCATACCAGTCCCACGACTGACCTGGAGTTTATTGTTCCTTTCCTAAACTCTGGGTGCCCACTATTTCCCACACGGGCAGTCTAGAGTTGGGGTTTTCAGAAATCAATGGTAGGTGTAGATTCGACAGCTTTCAGCCTTAGGATTTGGCAATCGCATTTGGATTGAGTTGCTTCTCTTCATCTTGATTTGGAGTTCGAGCTATTTCTGGATTGGTGCTTTGAAGATGGAGATTACCGATGCTGGAGTTCTTTCTTTGAAGACTATTGGAGTTGTTGTTCCGCTGCTGTGTTATCTTTTCTTTCCGCTGCTATTATCTTGTATCATTACTCTGATGTATAATGATTCATCTATTGTATCATATTGTATCAATTATTGTATCAAATGTTGTATATTAATATATGCATATTCTTTTTCTTCCGCTGTGTTATTTACTTAATGTGTTATAAGCTCCGGCGAACCACCCATATTCTTTGAAAAATCGATTTAAAACCCCTTTTAAATTCAAAAACCGTATTTTTTAAATTTTTTTAAAAATTTGAATCCGATGATGCAACAACATCGAATGGTCAATCATGGGAATAACATCATATATCAATGTGATTATCAACAATCAACATAATATTCATAAACAAATAAATATGTGAGGAATCCAGTTGGATCCCTCCAACCTGTTACCCTGCATCCACAGACGTTAGCACAATACCAATTCCACTTCAAGGTGGAATATCGCGGTATATGGGATTTTATAAATATTCCGCTTAATAACGGCGCAATAGGGTCTCATCCGCTATACGAGGCGGGAAATCAAATCCGATATATACATATGCCAATATATATATATCGCTATATATAGTATATATCCTACTATATCTACTAGCACAATCAAACAGCAATCATAAATCAACACCAACTATTTAAAATTTTAAACAAAACCTTTCGATTGAGTGAGGAGTTCTCACCTTGATTTTATTTCCGGTTTCGGCGTTCGTTTCGAATAAAATTAAACGAACGTTTAATTTTACCCGAAATTCAAACGAGCTCCAATCGACTCCAAACCAGTTGCATTGCGAAGAGCACACGAATACGATTCCAACGCAAAAAATCTCGTCCGAATCCGACCTCGCATGCAAAAGTTATACTATTTTAAACGCTGTACACTATTTGAATTTCAAATTTAAACTATAAAAAAAAAAAACAAAAGAAAATACCCATTCATATACTTCACGCGCGTGGCCCCCACCGTGCTTCTTCCTCCCGTGCATACGTTCCCAGGTAAAATAATTCGAACGCAAATGAACCCATAGGCCGCCCCCTAGGGCTCCAAATCACATGCAATACCCTCCATTCCCCATCGATCAGAACACGCCATTAGAACGGCCTCGCCAAACCCCACTTTCGCCCCCGACCACGTGCCACTCGGTGGTCCCTGGCGCACGCAAAACGAGGTGAAACGCGCCTCCTTCTCGAACGATTTGCCAACGATCCGCTGAGTTATTCGCCACTCCACCGTACGGATCTGGAGATCTTGGAACGCTCTACAATCTTGCTTCAGAAAATTTTCGAAATCGTTGAGTGGATTTGTCGCGATTTGGAGGAGAAGATCGCTAGGTTTCGGCCATTGAATATAACTAACGGCGGCTGGCTTGGCAACTAGGGTTAGAAAAAGAAAATGACATATATACCAATATTATTTTAATAATAAAATCTCCAATTTAACACTTATGCAAACGACCTCCAATCTACGCGTTCCGACAGGCGATTCTAAAGTTTTTCCACGTTCCGGACGCAATGGGACAGGTTTCGTAAGCTAATTCGGAAGTATGTGTGAGATACGGCAATAAACAGTCGATTTAAATTTAAACCGATTTAAGCGATTTCTAGACGTTTTGGCTTGTACCGGACAAACGACAAATCCAATCGACTTGAAATTTGAAATCTTGCAATAATATCACATTACGGATCCGATGAAACTGGTTTCGTCGAAATCCGAGACCGTTTGAAAAATGGCTATTTTAACTCGCTAAATAAATATTAAAACGATATCGATGCGTTTCGAGCTGCCACGGTCAAACGACAACTCCGATTGCTACGAAAATTGAAATCCGATAATAACTAACTATTATGGATCCAATGAAACTCGTTTCGTTCAATTCTGAGACTGTTCAAAAATTGGCTATTTTACAGTCGATAATTAAATATTAAAATATTCAATTTTCACAAATTAACTCCAAATTCAATTTTACAAGTTCCAAAATATTTCTATAACTTCAATATGATAAAACAAAATTTTCCAAATCATTTCCCATTATATTTACCCCAATATTTAATTATTTCTGGAATTTCACTATTAAATAAATCGATTTAATTGCAAAATTAAATCCAAAATTCAAAATAAAATTTATTCGACTCCAAAAATTCCACTTATTAATATTTAAAATTAATTAAATACTCAAATTCAAATTATTAAAAATTCTGGGTCGTTACAATCTTCCCCCCTTAAAAGAATTTCGTCCTCGAAATTGCAAGTTAAGGAGAATAATCCTAAACCGTTTATTATTTTTCCAAAGCTAATTAGTTTTACTAACTTTTCAAAACAATCTTTTTATTAAGGATTTACTATCATTTCAATTAGCTTTCCCAATTCAATTATAAGTTTCAAACAACTTCGTTTACTTAACAATTTAAATTTAAATTTAAATTCAAATTTCAAACTTTCAAAATTTCTCAAAATTTTTCTAACTCCCTAAATTTTCGAAAAATTTCGCCAGAGTCTCCTTTGCGCGGCTAGATCGGTACGACTACAAAATGGCACCACGGCCCCTCAGAATCAAAAGAAAAAAGAAAGCCAAGTGGCTGGAGAAGGAAATCACCAAATCTCATATAAAAACTGAAATACGTACCTTTTTGTTGAGCAATTCAATTTAACTTCATAACCAAAATCCCAATTCCATTATATACCTGTATATCATACTAGTAATAGTATCCAATTCCAACATCAACATTCAAATCATTTTGCCAATTCAATTACAAAATTTCCAATACATGCTTCTTATACATTTTTGGTTTATTATTGAAGTTGCATATTCAATTCATTCGTTTCAATTAGTTACATTCACTAATTAAATTCACATTGGTTCATATTCAGCCCAAATCAAATTCAATTCTATTCAAATTCATTTACTTTACATTCAATTTGAATTCAATTACATAGTTTTCAAATGCGCTAATTCAATTTCATTAACACTAAATGAATTTACATACAATCAACCAACAAGCAATAACGACCAATGTACATCCAATACAACCAAATTTTATTCGTTTTACTTACATTCAATTTGGTTCAACTGTTTTAATTCCAATTGGTTTAACATTCAATTGATTTTCAAATGAATTTACACTTGCATGCATCATTTCATATCAACTTATTCATATTCTATTGATTAACATTCAATCCATTCTTTAACTCAATTGCTAGTTCTTTTTTTTACAAATAAAATTGAATTTCATTTATATAACTTAAGTTCACATCTTTAACAATTTCATTTACTCACTTTATTCATTTATTTTGATATTAACATCAATTCTTTCAACATTACTTAACTTGCATTCCATTTCAACTTTATTTACATCATTTAATTCACTTGATTATTTAACTTTGATACAAAGGTCAAAAAAAATTTTTTTTTTTTTTAACTTCACTTAAGTTATTCCATTTAACATCATTTGTTCAAATAAACTTAAGCTTTACTTATCAATTCAATTCGGATTTTAAATCCCAAAGTAAATCCTATTTAACTTTTACTTAAGTCAAATTCATATCAATATTCAAATTCATATTCCATTTTACTTAACTTAATTGTTTAACCACTTCAACAACTGGTTTCACTTACATTTTCCCATTTAATAAGTTATAAAACTTATTATTCAACTTCTAACTTATATTATAAGTTCAAAACTTTTTTTCACTTATATTTATCATTTTCAAATTGAATTTTAATTTCAAATTGGTTTATTACAACAAAACTTCAATTTTTAATTCATTTTTGTAGCAAATCCATCACATAGAAACTCGAAAATGATACTGATGATGCTGCAGTCATCACCCTTATTATTTCCCAGTGACAATAGTGAAATCAATGCTAAATATTCTTTCAAAAAGTTTTCTTTCTATTCATAAATCACTTTTATAAACCTTTTACTTATATAATTTTACTTCTTATATACATACATGCTTATCTTACAATTGTAAATCATTATTAATTATAATTTCATCTTATGATTCATTGGTTTATACCATTATTCTTTTACAATAGTTGCTTTTATTAGCTTATTCAAACAACTTTTAATTATTTTATATATATATCATTTACAACAACCAAGCAATCAATTATATACACACTTCAATAATTCCTGAAAAATTATTTTCTTTTTATATATAAAATATAATCGAGGTAAAATTATTTCATTTACCCAATTTAAAACAATATTGTGTCGAATTGTTCTATTCAAGTGTTTAGGAACCCCTTCGATTCAGTTTTCGAGGCTGCGCCGACGAAGGTTCATATACCACTCAACAAACCAATCATCACAATATAAAACAATTTTATACTCACTAACAAATACGCACTCATATCTATTATTACACTCACACTCATTCTAGAGTACTGCTGACTCTATCTCTAATGAGTAACACCCAACAGAGCAGGTTGAATAGAACAATTCGACATGATATTGTTTTAAATTGGGTAAATGAAATAATTTTACCTTGATTATATTTTCTATATAAGAAAATAATTTTTTCAAGAATTATTGAAGTGTGTGTATAATTGATTGTTTGATTGTTTGAAATATATATATATATATAAGTTAATTAAAAGTTGTTTGAATAAGTTATATAAAAACAACTATCGTAAAAAGAACAATTGTATAAACTAATGAATTATAAGTATAAAATTATAATTAAAATGAGTTACAATTGTAAGATAATCTTGTATATATATAAGAAGTGAAATTTTATAAGTAAGATTGTAACGACCCAGAATTTTTGATAATTTGAATTTGAGTATTTAATTAATTTTAAATATTAATAAGTGGAATTTTTAAGTCGAATAATTTATTTTTCGAATATTGGGTTTAATGGGATAATTAAATCGATGATTTAATAGTGAGATTCCAGAAATAATTAAATATTGGGTTAAATATGATTGAAAATGGTTTGGAAAATTTTGTTATATCATATTAAAGTTATAGAAATATTTTAGAACTTGTAAAACTGAATTTGGAGTTAATTTGTAAAAATTGAATATTTTAATATTTAATTATCGACTGAAAAAATAGCCATTTTTCAAACGGTCTCGGATTTCGACGAAACCAGTTTCATCGGATCCGTAATATGATATTATTGCAAGATTTCAAATTTCAAGTCAATCGGATTTATCGTTTGTCCGGTACAAGCCAAAACGCCTAGAAATCGTTTAAATCGGTTTTAATTTAAATTGATCGTTTAATTCCATATCTCACACATACGATCGAATTGGCTTACGAAACCTGTTCCATTGTGTCCGGAACGCGGAAAAACCTTAGGATCGCCTGTCGGAACGCGTAGTTTGGTGGTCGTTTGCATAAACTGTTAAAGTGAGAATTTTATTAATTAAATAATATAAAAAAAAAACTATTATAATTTTTCATTTTCTTCTAAACCCTAGTCATTAGGGAGCCGGCCGCCTCTAATTAAATTAATGGCCGAAATGTGCCCATCTTCCCTCTCCAATTTCTTCAAATCCACGCACTGTTTACAGAAACTTCCAACATAGAAATTGAAGAGCACTCAACGAGCTTCACATCCGTACGGTTGAGATGTTGGTTTGTCAACCAGAGAAGGGCGATTTTGGCCGCGTTTGTTCGTCGCTTGCGCACGTTTTTCTAGGTGGTGAGGGGGCCGAGCTTCATGATGCTCCAGCCGAGAGTAGGGGGAAGCACGTGCTATCGAATGGTGACCTCGGATCATCGTCAAAGCAAGTGTGATGGGCTCGGCAATCTAGGGTTTTGGTTCGTGATGGGTTTCAAGTCGCGTGTTTTGACCTGGGAGTTCTTGCGTGAGGGGGGAAGAAGGTGGAGTGCGGCCAGATTTTGATCAAGGGGAAATGGATGGCAGATATGAGATGTGGGTTTTAAAATTTATTAAAAGTTGTAATTAGTCATATTAAAATTAGTATTAACTTCAAAATGTCATAACTTTGCGATGCGAGGTCGGAAAATTATGAAACGAAGTGCATTGGAATTGTATGATCGTGCTCTTTGCGATGGAGCTGGATTGGAAATTTTTGGAGCTAGCGAAAATTTCGGGTATAATTAAACGCGTGTTTAATTATATTCGAAATAAAAGCTGAAACGGAAATAAAACCAAGGTGAGAACTCCTCACTCAATCGAAAGGTTTTGTTTAAAATTTTAAATAGTTAATATTGATTGATAATTGTTGATTGATTGTGGTAGTAGATATAATAGGATATATATTATATATAGCAATATATATATATTGGCATATGTATATATTGAATTTGATTTCCCGCCTCGTATAGCGGATGAGACCCTATTGCGCCGCCTATTAAGCGGATATTTATAAAATCCCATATACCGCGATATTCCACCTCGAAGTGGAATTGGTATTGTGCTAACGTCTGTGGATGCAGGGTAACAGGTTGGAGGGATCCAACTGGATTCCTCACATATTTATTTGTTTATAAATATTATGTTGATTGTTGATAATCATATTGATATATGACACTTATTCCCGTGATTGACCATCTGATGTTGTTGCATCATCGGATTCAAATTTTTAAAAAAATTAAAATAACGGTTTTGAATTTAAAGGGGTTTTAAATCGATTTTTCAAAGAATATGGTTTATTAAAAATTTTGAATTGATTAAATTTTAAATTAAATAGATGGATAAAATTTTATGTTTTAAAAATTTATATTTTTATAAAATATAACTTAAAAGAAATTTTTAACAATAATAGGTTTTTATAAAATAGTTAAATTTGGTTTTTGGGAAGTTATTATTATTAATGGTTTATATAAAGGATTTTATAAATGGATGTTTTTAAATAAAAATTATTGAAGTTATAGGATAAATTTATAAAGTGTTAAGTTGATGTATAACATGAATTTCACTAGGATTTATAGATTAATAAATGTGAAATTTATAAAACGAACGGTTATTGGAAAAATTTAAGTTTATAAGTTATTAACTTATAGAAATGGATTTGGGCATTAAAAAGGGGAATTTTATAGAAATTGTTAATAAATGAAGATTTCATTAGTTGAAATTATTATAAGCCATAAAGAAATCTTGTAAGTGATAAGATTTTAAATTGGTGAAGTTCAAAAGAACGATTTGGGTAAATAGATAATATTATAAGTATTTAACTTATAATATTGATTTTAGTATATAATCGAGTTATGTAAATCGAATTGGACTAATAAAAGGAGATTTCTAAAACGAAGTTTCATAAATAGAAATGGGATGTATGGACATTGTTATAAATCCGAAAAATCAATTTAATTTGATAAATTGAATATGGAATTTGTTAAAGGGGTTGTATTCACTATTTTTGAACGGTGAATGTATTATTTTATTAAATGAACGTGTTTTTGGAAAAGAACGTTCTAAATGGAATTTAAAACTAATTAAAGACGTTTTAAGATATGTTAAGTATCGAAATCATAGATTTCAACATTGATTGTTGAAATAGACGATTTCGAGAAATAGAAGGGAATATTTTGAATAGTAGTGGATTTATGTATCCATTTTTTTATTTCAAATCCATATACTAGTGTTTTTGGGTTGTCGTAACGATGTTTTACGCAACATTCGTTTTTAACCCAAATAAATGTGAATAAAGGAATGTTTTCTTAAAGAGAATGGAATAAATACTTAACTGTGATTTAAGTATATGGAATATTTTCAAATCGTTGAAAATAAATAAATTTGTGAATTACTTATTTTTAAAATAAGCATGGGAATGGTTTTCTAATATGAAATGGAACGGTTTTTGTGAATTCACCTTTAAGGTAATTGAAAGCAAATAACTTGAAATCGATTTGGGAATCGTATGCTAGTAGATGCTTGGAATTTAAATCCACCTTGGAATTTATATATATATGAAGGGAAATTTGTTTAAAAATAAATATTGATTTATTTTGAAGTATGAAAATGAATTTACGGATTTGGGACGTAAATTTAAATTAAATCGGTAAAGATTTATTTGATGATTTGAAATTTGTTTTCAAAGGGTATAAAGGATGAAAAGTAATTTGAAATTAGTTTTCAAATGGTTAAGGTGATTTGAAATTAGTTTTCAAATGGTTAAGGTTATTTGAAATTGGTTTGCAAATGGTTAATGTAATTTGAAATTTGTTTTCAAATGGTTGAGGTGTTTAATTTGAAATGGGTTTTCAAATGGTTAAGTGTGGAAATTATATCGTGAAGGTGTTTTGGTAAAGCTAACGATCGGGATTTTTCGTTGCCGAAAAACCGAACCGTTAGGGTTTTAGAAGAAGAAAGAGGTAGAAGAAGAAAGAAAAGAAAGAGAGGAGAAAACAGAAAACAAGTAACAGAACGAGAAACAATATCAGAATCTCACAATCGCAGCGGAACAACATATAATAGATAAATGAATATTCATTAAAACAAAAGAACTATACATTTTATACATTACATCACATTACATCAATCAGAGAGTACAACAACAACAGCGGAAAAGAAATACTATATACAATAAATAATAGACTACGCTATCTGGCTCGCCTCCAGATCTGCACAGCAACTCCCGAATCCAGAATAACCTGATAACCTAACTCTAGACTGCCCGTGTGGAAAATAGTGGGCACCCAGAGTTTAGGAAAGGAACAATAAACTCCAGGTCAGTCATGGGACTGGTGTGAGAACTCAAAAACAGTTTATCTTTAAACAAGCAACAAGAAAATTTAAATTTAACTTTCGAAATTCGAAATGCTTTTTGGAAAAATGAAACTACCATAAGGCCTCCCGCCACACACACAATGCAAACGCAGAATTGGAGGAGATTTCTCCTTATGATAGTCAAAGATGCTTACTACGCGAAAATCAAATCATTTTTGATATTATTACTAGTGCATAGTGTAGAAAACAATTTCGAAAGTAGAATATAAATCCTAGCCAACATAGACATTCCGAACTATGCCTACTATAGCTACCATCCAAACAGTGGTGACCACCATAAGTGAATGGCAGGTAATACAACTAAAACCGTACAAGGCACGTATTGGATGAATGGATTTCCAACAAATGGTCAGGCTAAGGAACTTCCTACTGCCACATGGGATCGCCTCTGGCGGGACGTCCCGAGAAACTAACGTTACGGTTAGATCTCTGCCAACACAAGGCCGGGTTACCTCTGTAACTAGGTAACTACTACACGAATATGTCATCCCCCGGTCCTTTGGGACCTTTATCCGAGCGCTCGATACCAACAACACCACACACAGAAATATATATAGTGTATCAACATGAGTAAGCATCTGGGCTCCATACCATGATACCACCCTTTTCCAGAAGGAAATGACATACCCTAAAGGGCGCGACCCTCATAACCTTGCCGCATATTCCTGTTTCGACCATTTCCGGGGAGTGAGGTCCTGACGAAGTCTCGTCCACAAAGCTACGCTTTGTGTAACAAAGCCATGCTTCGGGTCCACAGACGACCAAAGCAATAATCACAAAGATAAATGATCAAACAAATGATCATATCCAAACGATCAACCAATGATCATCACACAGCAGCACTCAGCATGCCACATTACCAGATTGGGAAATATCGCTGATAACCTTCAACTACATAACCTCTGAGCTCGTACGTCTCAGAGAAGGGTGTTAAGCTAAGAGAATAAATTCTCCGCCACCAACAGAAATGTATTTGAAAGAAATCTGCTCTATCTCTCAAAATGTAATGTCAGACACGTAACCATACAAGTCTGTTCCGGGTTCGAACAGAACCGAAGGCACTTCCAAAGAAGCCCTTGCAATCCGGGTATTCACAATCCCGATAAAATTTCCCATCACAAAGGAAATCTCCATATCGTAGCTAACGATGCGGAGACAATCGATAGGTCATCCTATCGTTTTCACAAATACCCGGTCTTCAACACCGGTCTTCAAATGCAATCCAAACGACGTATCGCATATTCGGAATGGGATATATGACACAAAGGTCCTCTCCCGGCTAAACCGAATAGCGAGCGCTTATTTATTTTAAAAATAAGTGTGCATTCAATTCCAAACAACATAACCAATACCATCCAAGGGTAAATATTGATAGTCGGTTATTTAACTATCAATAAAGATGCGCCACATCATCAGATTCCAAATAATTTTCCAAAATTATTTAACCCCAAAAATATCTTACGAGAGATATATACATATATACACCATTTCCAAATAATTGCCCCAGTTATTTGTTTTACCAAAGCCACTTCACGATAAAATTTCCACACTTAATCAATTGAAAAACCAATTTACAAATCACATTAACCATTTGCAAATCAATTTCAAATCACCTTAACCATTTGAAAACTAATTTCAAATCACCTTAACCATATATACCTTTTGAAAACAAATTCCAAACCACCAAATAAATCTTTACCGATTTAAATTTAACTTACGTCTCAAATTCGTAAATTATATTTTCATATTTAAAAATAAATCAACATTTATTTTTAAACAAATTTCCCTTCCCCTTTTCAAATTCCATAGTGAATTTCCCAATTCCCAAAGATCTACACATACCCGATCCTCAAATCAATTTCAAAATATTCACTTTCAATTTACCTTTAAAAGGTGAATTCTCAAACGTTCCATTTCATATTGGAAAAACACTTCTAAACTTATTTAATAATAAATAATTCACAATTTAATTTCTTTTCAACAATTTCGAAAATATCCAATACACTTAAACCACCGTTAAGTATTTATTTCATTCCTATAAGGAAACTATTCTTTTATTCAAATTTATTTGGGTTAAAAACGAATGTTGCGTAAAACATCGTTACGATAACCCAAAACACTAGTTTATGGATTTGAAATTAAAAATAGATATATAAATCCAATACTATACAAATTATTCCCTTCTGTTTCTCGAAAACGTCTATTTCAACAATCAATGTTGAAATCTATGTTTTCAATACTCAATACATTTTAAAACCTTTAATTCGTTTTAAATTCCATTTAAAACATTCCTTTCCCAAAAACAAACCCATTTTATTTAATAATCTATTCAATATTCAAAATAGTGAATATAGCCCACTTAACAAATTCCCATATTTCAATTTATCAAATTCGATGAATTTCAAATTTATAAACATAGTTTATAAATTCCATTTCTATTATAAACCCCAATTTTATAAATTCCTTTATTAATCCGATGCAATTTTACATAACCCAATTTCATACCCAAAAGCCATATTGTAAGTTAAATACTTATAATATTATTTATTTACCAAATCGTTCCTTTGAACTTTACCAATTTAAAATCTTATCACTTACAAGATTTCTTTATGGTTTAAAATAATTTCAACTAATGAAATCTTCATTTATTAACAATTTCTATAAAATTCCCCTTTTTAATGCCCAAATCCATTTTTATAAGTTAATAACTTATAAACTTAAAATTTTCCAATAACCATTCGTTTTATAAATTTCACATTTATTAATCTATAAATCCTAGTGAAATTCATGTTATACATCAACTTAACACTTTATAAATTTATTCTATAACTTCAAAAAATTTTATTTAAAAACATCCATTTATAAAATCCTTTATATAACCCATTAATAATAATAACTTCCCAAAAACCAAATTTAACTATTTTATAAAAACCTATTATTGTTAAAAATTTCTTTTAAGTTATATTTTATAAAAATATAAATTTTTAAAACATAAAAATTCATCCATCTATTTATTTTAAAATTTAATCAATTCAAAATTTTTAATAAACCATATTCTTTGAAAAATCGATTTAAAACCCCTTTTAAATTCAAAACCGTTATTTTTAATTTAAAAATTAGAATCCGATGATGCAACGACATCGAATGGTCAATCATGGGAATAACATCATATATCAATGTGATTATCAACAATCAACATAATATTTATAAACAAATAAATATGTGAGGAATCCAGTTGGATCCCTCCAACCTGTTACCCTGCAACCACAGACGTTAGCACAATACCAATTCCACTTCGAGGTGGAATATCGCGGTATATGGGATTTTATAAAATATCCGCTTAATAGGCGGCGCAATAGGGTCTCATCCGCTATACGAGGCGGGAAATCAAATCCAATATATACATATGCCAATATATATATATTGCTATATATAATATATATCCTACTATATCTACTAGCACAATCAAACAGCAATCATCAATCAACATTAACTACTTAAAATTTTAAACAAAACCTTTCGATTGAGTGAGGAGTTCTCACCTTGATTTTATTTCCGGTTTCGGCGTTCGTTTCGAATAAAATTAAACGAACGTTTAATTTTACCCGAAATTCAAACGAGCTCCAATCGACTCCAAACTGGTTGCATCGCGAAGTGCTCGATCATACGATTCCAACGCAACTGATTTCGTGCAATTCCGACCTCGCATGAACAAGATATCGCAGTTTAAAGTTTGTACACGATTTAAATATGAATAAATCAACATTATTTTACATTTCTCAACCTAAATTGATCCTGGCCGCACATCTCCTTCCCCCTCCTTCTCTTCCTCATGTGCACGCACGGCTACAGGTGATGAACGCAACAAGAACCCATACAAGCTAGAACTAGGGTTTGATCTCACCACCTCCTCGCTGCATGAAAACACGATCGGGGAGCGCCAACCGAACGGCCTCGACAAGAGCCACCAACGCCCAGAGCTAGGCCAAGCTCGGCCCCACCTGGTGCCTAGGGCTGCGCGCGCAACAACCAGGGGACACGGCTCAATATCTCATCCAAATGGCGACGATAGCTGAGATCCACCGTTGGATTTGTAGTTCATACCGTGCTCTACAACTTTCATGTTGGAAGTTTCTCGATTCGATGAGCGGATTTGGAGATTTTGAGAGGGGAAAATGGGATGATTTCGGCCATTGGACCTATAGGAGGCGGCTGGTGATAGTGATTAGGGTTTTGGAAAAGAAGATAACATATATGTTAATATTATTTTAATAATAAAATGCCCAATTTAACACTTTTGCAAACGAACTCCAAACGACGCGTGCCGCCAGGCGATCCTAAGGTTTTTCCACATTCCGGACACAATGGAATAGGTTTCGGAAGCTAATTCTATCGTATGTGTGAGATACAGCAACAAACGCTCAATTTAAATTAAAACCGATTTAAACGATTTCTAGGCGTTTTGGCTTGTACCGGACAAACGGCAAATCCAAACGACTTGAAATTTGAAATCTTGCAATAATATCACATTACGGATCCGATGAAACTGGTTTCGTCGAAATCCGAGACCGTTTGAAAAATGGCTATTTTAACACGCTAAATTAATATTAAAACGATATCGATGCGTTTCGAGCTGCCACGGTCAAACGACAACTCCGTTTGCTACGAAATTTGAAATCCGATAATAACTAACTATTCCGGATCCAATGGAACTGGTCTCGTTCAATTCTGAGACTGTTCAAAAATTGGTTATTTTTCAGTCGATAATTAAATATTAAAATATTCAATTTTTACAAATTAACTCCAAATTCAGTTTTACAAGTTCTAAAACATTTCTATAACTTTAATATGATAAAATAAAATTTTCCAAACCATTTTCAATCATATTTAACCCAATATTCAATTATCTACGGAATTTCACTATTAATTAATCGATTTAATTATCCCATTAAATCCAATATTCGAAAAATAAATTATTCGACTTAAAAATTCCACTTATTAATATTAAAAATAAATTAAATATTCAAATTCAAGTTATCAAAAATTCTGGGTCGTTACAATCTTCCCCCCTTAAAAGAATTTCGTCCTCGAAATTGCAAGTTAAGGAGAAATGATCCTAAACCGTTTATTATTTTTCCAAAGTTAATTAGTTTTATCAACTTTTCAAACAAATCTTTTTATTAAGGATTTACTATCATTTCAATTAGCTTTCCAAACTCAATTACAGGTTTCAAACAACATTGTTTACTCAACAATTCAAATTTAAATTTAAATTCAAATTCCCAAACTTTCAAAATTTCTCAAAATTTTACTAACTCTCTAAATTTTCGAAAAATTTCGCCAGAGTCTCCTTTGCGCGGCTAGATCGGCACGACTACAAAATGGCACTACGGCCCCTCAGAATCAAAAAGAAAAGAGAAAGCCAAGTGGCTAGAGAAGGAAATCATCAAATCTCATATAAAAACTGAAATACGTACCTTTTTGTCGAGCCATTCAATTTTTAACTTCAAAATCAAAATTCCAATCCATTATATACCTGTATATCATACTAGCATAATATCCAATTATAATATTCAAACCAATTTGCCAATTCAATTATAAAATTTCCAATACGTGCTTCTTATACCACTTTTAGTTTACTATTAAAGTTGCATATTCATTTTTATTCAACTTTGCATTCCAATTTTCGTTTGAATTCAATTACATAGCTTTCAAATTAGCAGATTCAATTTCGTTAACACTTAAGGAATTTTCATACAATCAACCAACAAGCAAATAACAACCAATGCACATCCAATACAACCAAATTTTATCCATTTTACTTACATTCAATTTGGTTCAACTGTTTTAATTTCAATTGGTTTAACATTCAATTGATTTTCATTCTACTTTTCAACTATTTTCAAATGAATTTACACTTGCATGCATCATTTCATATCAACTTATTCATATTCTATTGATTAACATTCAATTCATACTTTAACTCAATTGCTAGTTCTTTTTACAAATAAAATTGAATTTCATTTATATAACTTAAGTTCACATCTTTAACAATTTCATTTACTCACTTTATTCACTTACTTTGATATTAACATCAATTCTTTCAACATTACTTAACTTGCATTCCATTTCAACTTTATTTACATCATTTAATTCACTTGATTATTTAACTTTGATGCAAAGATCGATTTTTTATTCAACTTCACTTAAGTTATTCCATTTAAACATCATTTGTTAATTAAACTTAAGTTTTACTTATCAATTCAATTCGGATTTTAAATTCCAAAGTAAATCCTATTTAACTTTTACTTAAGTCAAATTCATATCAATATTCAAATTCATATTCCATTTTACTTAACTTAATTGTTTAACTACTTCAATAACTGGTTTCACTTACATTTTCCCATTCTATAAGTCATGCAACTTATTATTCAACTTCTAACTTATATTATAAGTTCAAAACTTATTTCGCTTATACTTATCAACTTCAAGTTGAATTTTAATTTCAAATTGATTTATTACAACAAAACTTCAATTTTAAATTCATTATTGTAGCAAATCCATCACATAGAAACTCGAAAATGATACTGGTGATGCTGCAGTCATCACCCTTATTATTTCCCAGTGACAATAGTGAAATCAATGCTAAAATAATGTTGATTTATTCATATTTAAATCGTGTACAAACTTTAAACTGCGATATCTTTTTGCTGCGAGGTCCGATTTGGGCGAATCAAAGTGCGTTGGAATCGTATGGTCGCGCTCTTCGCAATGCAACTAGTTTGGAGTCGATTGGAGCTCGTTTGAATTTCGGGTAAAATTAAACGTTCGTTTAATTTTATTCGAAACGAACGCCGAAACCGGAAATAAAATCAAGGTGAGAACTCCTCACTCAATCGAAAGGTTTTGTTTAAAATTTTAAATAGTTAATATTGATTGATAATTGTTGATTGATTGTGGTAGTAGATATAATAGGACATATACTATATATAGCGATATATATATATTGGCATATGTATATATCGGATTTGATTTCCCGCCTCGTATAGCGGATGAGACCCTATTGCGCCGCCTATTAAGCGGATATTTTATAAAATCCCATATACCGCGATATTCCACCTTGAAGTGGAATTGGTATTGTGCTAACATCTGTGGATGCAGGGTAACAGGTTGGAGGGATCCAACTGGATTCCTCACATATTTATTTGTTTATGAATATTATGTTGATTGTTGATAATCACATTGATATATGATGTTATTCCCATGATTGACCATTCGATGTTGTTGCATCATCGGATTCAAATTTTTAAAAATTTAAAAAAATACGGTTTTTGAATTTAAAAAGGGATTTAAAAGTGATTTCTCAAAGAATATGGTTTATAAAAAATTTTGAATTGATTAAATTTTAAAATAAATAGATGGATAAATTTTATGTTTTAAAAATTTATATTTTTATAAAATATAACTTAAAAGAAATTTTTAACAATAATAGGTTTTTATAAGATAGTTAAATTTGGTTTTTGGGAAGTTATTATTATTAATGGTTTATATAAAGGATTTTATAAATGGATGTTTTTAAATAAAAATTTATTGAAGTTATAGAATAAATTTATAAAGCGTTAAGTTGATATATAACATGAATTTCACTAGGATTTATAGATTAATAAATGTGAAATTTATAAAACGAACGGTTATTGGAAAAATTTAAGTTTATAAGTTATTAACTTATAGAAATGGATTTGGGCATTAAAAAGGGGAATTTTATAGAAATTGTTAATAAATGAAGATTTCATTAGTTGAAATTATTATAAACCATAAAGAAATCTTGTAAGTGATAAGATTTTAAATTGGTGAAGTTCAAAGGAACGATTTGGTAAATAAATAATATTATAAGTATTTAACTTACAATATGGCTTTTGGGTATGAAATTGGGTTATGTAAATTGCATCGGATTAATAAAGGGATTTATAAAATTGGGGTTTATAATAGAAGTGGAATTTATAAACTATGTTTATAAATTTGAAATTCATCGAATTTGATAAATTGAAATATGGGAATTTGTTAAGTGGGCTATATTCACTATTTTGAATATTGAATAGATTATTAAATAAAATGGGTCTGTTTTTGGGAAAGGAATGTTTTAAATGGAATTTAAAACGAATTAAAGGTGTTTTAAAATGTATTGAGTATTGAAAACATAGATTTCAACATTGATTGTTGAAATAGACGTTTTCGAGAAACAGAAGGGGATAATTTGTATAGTATTGGATTTATATATCTATTTTTAATTTCAAATCCATATACTAGTGTTTTTGGGTTGTCGTAACGATGTTTTACGCAACATTCGTTTTTAACCCAAATAAATGTGAATAAAGGAATGTTTTCTTAAAGAGAATGGAATAAATACTTAACTGTGATTTAAGTATATGGAATATTTTCAAATCGTTGAAAATAAATAAATTTGTGAATTACTTATTTTTAAAATAAGCATGGGAATGGTTTTCTAATATGAAATGGAACGGTTTTTGTGAATTCACCTTTAAGGTAATTAAAAGCAAATAACTTGAAATCGATTTGGGAATCGTATGCTAGTAGATGCTTGGAATTTAAATCCACTTTGGAATTTATATATATGAAGGGAAATTTGTTTAAAAATAAATGTTGATTTATTCTTAAATGTGAAAATATAATTTACGAATTTGGAACGTAAGTAAAATAAATCGGTAAAGATTTATTTGGTGGTTTGAAATTTGTTTCAAAAGGTATATATGGTTAAGGTGATTTGAAATTAGTTTTCAAACGGTTAAGGTGATTTGAAATTAGTTTTCAAACGGTTAAGGTGATTTGAAATTAGTTTTCAAATGGTTAAGGTGATTTGAAATTGGTTTGCAAATGGTTAATGTAATTTGAAAATTGGTTTTCAAATGGTAAAGGTAAATTGAAAATTGGTTTTTCAATTGGTTAAGTGTGGAAAATTTTATCGTGAAGTGGTTTTGGTAAAACAAATAACTGGGGCAATTATTTGTAAATGGTGTATATATATATATATATCTTGTAAAGATATTTTGGGACTTAATAATTTTGGAAAAATTATTTGGAATCTGATGATGTGGCGCATCTTTATTGATAGTTAAATAACCGACTATCAATATTTACCCTTGGATGGTATTGATTGTGTTTGTTTGGAATTGAATGCACACTTATTTTTTTAAAATAAGCGCTCGCTATTCGGTTTAGCCGGGAGAGGACCTTTGTGTCATATATCCCATTCCGAATATGCGATACGTCGTTTGGATCGCATTTGAAGACCGGTGTGAAGACCGGGTATTTGTGAAAACGATAGGATGACCTATCGATTGTCTCCGCATCGTTAGCTACGATATGGAGATTTCCTTTGTGATGGGAAATTTTATCGGGATTGTGAATACCCGGATTGCAAGGGCTTCCTTGGAAGTGCCTTCGGTTCTGTTCGAACCCGGAACAGACTTGTATGGTTACGTGTCTGACATTACATTTTGAGAGATAGAGCAGATTTCTTTCAAATACATTTCTGTTGGTGGCGGAGAATTTATTCTCTTAGCTTAACACCCTTCTCTGAGACGTACGAGCTCAGAGGTTATGTAGTTGAAGGTTATCAGCGATATTTCCCAATCTGGTAATGTGGCATGCTGAGTGCTGCTGTGTGATGATCATTGGTTGGTCATTTGTGATATGATCATTTGTTTGATCATTTATCTTTGTGATTATTGCTTTGGTCATCTGTGGACCCGAAGCATGGCTTTGTTACACAAAGCGTAGCTTTGTGGACGAGACTTCGTCAGGACCTCACTCCCCGGAAATGGTCGAAACAGGAATATGCGGCAAGGTTATGAGGGTCGCGCCCTTTAGGGTATGTCATTTCCTTCTGGTAAAGGGTGGTATCATGGTATGGAGCCCAGATACTTACTCATGTTGATACACTATACCTATTACTGTGTGGTGTTGTTGTTGCGAGCGCTCGGATAAAGGTCCCAAAGGACCGGGGGATGGCATATTCGTGTAGTAGTTACCTAGTTACAGAGGTAACCCGGCCAAAATGTATTTGAAAGAAATCTGCTCTATCTCTCAAAATGTAATGTCAGACATGTAACCATACAAGTCTGTTCCGGGTTCGAACAGAACCGAAGGCACTTCCAAGGAAGCCCTTGCAATCCGGGTATTCACAATCCCGATAAAATTTCCCATCACAAAGGAAATCTCCATATCGTAGCTAACAATGCGGAGACAATCGATAGGTCATCCTATCGTTTTCACAAATACCCGGTCTTCAACACCGGTCTTCAAATGCAATCCAAACGACGTATCGCATATTCGGAATGGGATATATGACACAAAGGTCCTCTCCCGGCTAAACCGAATAGCGAGCGCTTATTTTTAAAAATAAGTGTGCATTCAATTCCAAACAAACACAATCAATACCATCCAAGGGTAAATATTGATAGTCGGTTATTTAACTATCAATAAAGATGCGCCACATCATCAGATTCCAAATAATTTTTCCAAAATTATTAAGTCCCAAAATATCTTTACAAGATATATATACACAATTTCCAAATAATTGCCCAATTTATTTGCTTTACCAAAACACCTTCACGATATAATTTCCACACTTAACCATTTGAAAACCCATTTCAAATTAAACACCTCAACCATTTGAAAACAAATTTCAAATTACATTAACCATTTGCAAACCAATTTCAAATAACCTTAACCATTTGAAAACTAATTTCAAATCACCTTAACCATTTGAAAACTAATTTCAAATTACTTTTCATCCTTTATACCCTTTGAAAACAAATTTCAAATCATCAAATAAATCTTTACCGATTTAATTTAAATTTACGTCCCAAATCCGTAAATTCATTTTCATACTTCAAAATAAATCAATATTTATTTTTAAACAAATTTCCCTTCATATATATATAAATTCCAAGGTGGATTTAAATTCCAAGCATCTACTAGCATACGATTCCCAAATCGATTTCAAGTTATTTGCTTTCAATTACCTTAAAGGTGAATTCACAAAAACCGTTCCATTTCATATTAGAAAACCATTCCCATGCTTATTTTAAAAATAAGTAATTCACAAATTTATTTATTTTCAACGATTTGAAAATATTCCATATACTTAAATCACAGTTAAGTATTTATTCCATTCTCTTTAAGAAAACATTCCTTTATTCACATTTATTTGGGTTAAAAACGAATGTTGCGTAAAACATCGTTACGACAACCCAAAAACACTAGTATATGGATTTGAAATAAAAAAAATGGATACATAAATCCACTACTATTCAAAATATTCCCTTCTATTTCTCGAAATCGTCTATTTCAACAATCAATGTTGAAATCTATGATTTCGATACTTAACATATCTTAAAACGTCTTTAATTAGTTTTAAATTCCATTTAGAACGTTCTTTTCCAAAAACACGTTCATTTAATAAAATAATACATTCACCGTTCAAAAATAGTGAATACAACCCCTTTAACAAATTCCATATTCAATTTATCAAATTAAATTGATTTTTCGGATTTATAACAATGTCCATACATCATTTGTTCAATTAAACTTAAGTTTACACTTAACAATCCAATTCGGATTACAATTCTAAAGTAAATTCTATTTAATTTTTACTTAAGTCAAATTCATACCAATATTCAAATTCATATTCTATTGATTAACATTCAATTCATACTTTAATTCAATTGCTAGTTCTTTTTACAAATAAAATTGAATTTCATTTATATAACTTAAGTTCACATCTTTTTAACAATTTCATTTACTCACTTTATTCATTTATTTTGATATTAACATCAATTTAAAATAAATTAAGATTTGAAATTTTAAAATTATTAAACTATGATTTTTATGGAATATAACCAAAAGGGAAATTTAAAATAGATAGATTTATAAAATAGTTAAATTTTAGATTTTTGAATTTTTATAAAGGATGAATATAAAAGATTTTTTTTTAAATTGATATTTTTAAATAGAATTTTTGGGATTATAAAATGAGTTTATAAAGTGCTAAGTTAATGTATAAGATGAATTTCATTTAAAATT
Source organism: Allium cepa (assembly GCA_030765085.1). NCBI lineage: Eukaryota > Viridiplantae > Streptophyta > Magnoliopsida > Asparagales > Amaryllidaceae > Allium > Allium cepa. Next base: position 487,290,808 of record CM060928.1, on the reverse strand, counting down.
TTAGATTTATAGAATGTGAAATTTATAAAACGAATGGTTATTGGAAAATTTTAAGTTTATAAGTTATTAACTTATAGAAATGGATTTGGGCATTAAAAAGGGGAATTTTATAGAAATTGTTAATAAATGAAGATTTCATTAGTCGAAATTATTATAAACCATAAAGAAATCTTGTAAGTGATAAGATTTTAAATTGGTGAAGTTCAAAGGAACGATTTGGTAAATAAATAATATTATAAGTATTTAACTTACAATATGGCTTTTGGGTATGAAATTGGGTTATGTAAATTGCATCGGATTAATAAAGGAATTTATAAAATTGGGGTTTATAATAGAAATGGAATTTATAAACTATGTTTATAAATTTGAAATTCATCGAATTTGATAAATTGAAATATGGGAATTTGTTAAGTGGGCTATATTCACTATTTTGAATATTGAATAGATTATTAAATAAACGGGTTTGTTTTTGGGAAAGGAATGTTTTAAATGGAATTTTAAACGAATTAAAGGTGTTTTAAAATGTATTGGGTATTGAAAACATAGATTTCAACATTGATTGTTGAAATAGACGTTTTCGAGAAACAGAAGGGGATAATTGGTATAGTATTGGATTTATATATCTATTTTTAATTTCAAATCCATATACTAGTGTTTTTGGGTTGTCGTAACGATGTTTTACGCAACATTCGTTTTTAACCCAAATAAATGTGAATAAAGGAATGTTTTCTTAAAGAGAATGGAATAAATACTTAACTGTGATTTAAGTATATGGAATATTTTCAAATCGTTGAAAATAAATAAATTTGTGAATTACTTATTTTTAAAATAAGCATGGGAATGGTTTTTCTAATATGAAATGGAACGGTTTTTGTGAATTCACCTTTAAGGTAATTGAAAGCAAATAACTTGAAATCGATTTGGGAATCGTATGCTAGTAGATGCTTGGAATTTAAATCCACTTTGGAATTTATATATATGAAGGGAAATTTGTTTAAAAATAAATGTTGATTTATTTTTAAATATGAAAATATAATTTACGAATTTGGAACGTAAGTTAAAATAAATCGGTAAAGATTTGTTTGGTGGTTTGAAATTTGTTTCAAAAGGTATATATGGTTAAGGTGATTTGAAATTAGTTTTCAAATGGTTAAGGTGATTTGAAATTGGTTTGCAAATGGTTAATGTGATTTGAAAATTGGTTTTCAAATGGTAAAGGTAAATTGTAAATTGGTTTTTCAATTGATTAAGTGTGGAAATTTTATCGTGAAGTGGCTTTGGTAAAACAAATAACTGGGGCAATTATTTGGAAATGGTGTATATATGTATATATCTCTCGTAAGATATTTTTGGGGTTAAATAATTTTGGAAAATTATTTGGAATCTGATGATGTGGCGCATCCCCCGGTCCTTTGGGACCTTTATCCGAGCGCTCGATACCAACAACACCACACAGAAATAGATATAGTGTTTCCACATGAGTAAATATCTGGGCTCCATACCATGATACCACCCTTTTCCAGAAGGAAATGACATACCCTAAAGGGCGCGACCCTCATAACCTTGCCGCATATTCCTGTTTCGACCATTTCCGGGGAGTGAGGTCCTGACGAAGTCTCGTCCACAAAGCTACGCTTTGTACAACAAAGCCATGCTTTGGGTCCACAGATGACCAAAGCAATAATCACAAAGATAAATGATCAAATAAATGATCATATCACAAATGACCAACCAAAGATCATCACACAGCAGCACTCAGCATGCCACATTACCAGATTGGGAAATATCGCTGATAACCTTCAACTACATAACCTCTGAGCTCGTACGTCTCAGAGAAGGGTGTTAAGCTAAGAGAATAAATTCTCCGCCACCAACAGAAATGTATTTGAAAGAAATCTGCTCTATCTCTCAAAATGTAATGTCAGACACGTAACCATACAAGTCTGTTCCGGGTTCGAACAGAACCGAAGGCACTTCCAAAGAAGCCCCTGCAATCCGGGTATTCACAATCCCGATAAAATTTCCCATCACAAAGGAAATCTCCATATCGTAGCTAACGATGCGGAGACAATCGATAGGTCATCCTATCGTTCTCACAAATACCCGGTCTTCAACACCGGTCTTCAGATGCAATCCAAACGACGTATCGCATATTCGGAATGGGATATATGACACAAAGGTCCTCTCCCGGCTAAACCGAATAGCGAGCGCTTATTTTAAAAATAAGTGTAGCATTCAATTTCAAACAATCACAACAATTACCATCCAAGGGTAAATACTGATAGTCGGTTATTTAACTATCAATAAAGATGCGCCACATCATCAGATTCCAAATAATTTTTCCAAAATTATTAAGTCCCAAAATATCTTTACAAGATATATATACACAATTTCCAAATAATTGCCCAAATTATTTGATTTACCAAAACCACTTCACGATAAAATTTTCCACACTTTACCCATTTGAAAACCCATTTCAAATTAAACACCTCAACCATTTGAAAACCAATTTCAAATCACCTTAACCATTTGAAAACCAATTTCAAATCACCTTAACCATTTGAAAACCAATTTCAAATCACCTTAACCATTTGAAAACCAATTTCAAATCACCTTAACCATTTGAAAACCAATTTCAAATCACCTTAACCATTTGAAAACCAATTTCAAATCACCTTAACCATTTGAAAACCAATTTCAAATCACCTTAACCATTTGAAAACCAATTTCAAATCACCTTTCATTCTTTATACCTTTTTGAAAACAAATTTCAAATCAACAAATAAATCCTTACCGATTTGATTTAACTTACGTTCCAAATTTGTAAATTTTATTTCCATATTTTAAAAATAAATCAACATTTATTTTTAAACAAATTTCCCTTCCTATTTATAAATTCCAAAGTGAATTTCCAATTTCCCAAATATCTACACATACACGATTTCAAATCAATTTCAAACTATTCACTTCGATTTACCTTTAAAAGGTGAATTCTCAAAATGTTCCATTCCATATTAGAAAATCATTTCTAAACTTATTTAATAATAAGTAATTCACACTTTAATTTATTTTCAACAATTTTTGAAAATATTCAACATACTTAAGTTACCGTTAAGTATTTTATTCCATTCTCTTTGAGAAAACATCCTTTTATTCACATTTATTTGGGTTAAAACGAATGTTGCGTAAAACATCGTTACGACACCCCAAAAACACTAGTATATGGATTTGAAATAAAAATGGATACATAAATCCACTACTATTCAAAATATTCCCTTCTATTTCTCGAAATCGTCTATTTCAACAATCAATGTTGAAATCTATGATTTCGATACTTAATATATCTTAAAACGTCTTTAATTAGTTTTAAATTCCATTTAAAACGTTCTTTTCCAAAAACACGTTCATTTAATAAAATTATACATTCACCGTTCAAAAATAGTGAATACAACCCCTTTAACAAATTCCATATTCAATTTATCAAATTCGATGAATTTCAAATTTATAAACATAGTTTATAAATTCCATTTCTATTATAAACCCCAATTTTATAAATTCCTTTATTAATCCGATGCAATTTACATAACCCAGTTTCATACCCAAAAGCCATATTGTAAGTTAAATACTTATAATATTATTTATTTACCAAATCGTTCCTTTGAACTTCACAAATTTAAAATCTTATCACTTACAAGATTTCTTTAGGGTTTATAATAATTTCAACTAATGAAATCTTCATTTATTAACAATTTCTATAAAATTCCCCTTTTTAATGCCCCAAATCCATTTTTATAAGTTAATAACTTATAAACTTAAAATTTTCCAATAACCATTCGTTTTATAAATTTCACATTTATTAATCTATAAATCCTAGTGAAATGCATGTTATACATCAACTTAACACTTTATAAATTTATTCTATAACTTCAATAATTTTTTATTTAAAAACATCCATTTATAAAATCCTTTATATAAACCATTAATAATAATAACTCCCCAAAAACCAAATTTAACTATTTTATAAAAACCTATTATTGTTAAAAATTTCTTTTAAGTTATATTTTATAAAAATATAAATTTTTAAAACATAAAATTTTATCCATCTATTTATTTTAAAATTTAATCAATTCAAATTTTTTAATAAACCATATTCTTTGAAAAATCGATTTAAAACCCCTTTTAAATTCAAAAACCGTATTTTTTAAATTTTTTTAAAAATTTGAATCCGATGATGCAACAACATCGAATGGTCAATCATGGGAATAACATCATATATCAATGTGATTATCAACAATCAACATAATATTCATAAACAAATAAATATGTGAGGAATCCAGTTGGATCCCTCCAACCTGTTACCCTGCATCCACAGACGTTAGCACAATACCAATTCCACTTCAAGGTGGAATATCGCGGTATATGGGATTTTATAAATATTCCGCTTAATAACGGCGCAATAGGGTCTCATCCGCTATACGAGGCGGGAAATCAAATCCGATATATACATATGCCAATATATATATATCGCTATATATAGTATATATCCTACTATATCTACTAGCACAATCAAACAGCAATCATAAATCAACACCAACTATTTAAAATTTTAAACAAAACCTTTCGATTGAGTGAGGAGTGGCAGTAGGAAGTTCCTTAGCCTGACCATTTGTTGGAAATCCATTCATCCAATACGCGCCCTGTACGGTTTTAGTTGTAGAACCTGCCATTTAACATGGCAGCTATAGTAGGCATAGTATCATGGTACCTATGCTGGCTAGGATTTATATTATACTTTCGAAATATTTTCCACTATGCACTAGTAATAATATCAAAGAATTTTTCTCGTAGTAAGCATGTTTGACTATCATAAGGAGAAATCTCCCCCATGTGTGCGTTTGCATTGTGTGTGTGCCGGGAGGCCTTATGGTAGTTTCATTTTCCAAAAAGCATTGCGGATTTCAAAATTTAAACTTTCTTGTTGCGTGTTTAAAGATAAACTGTTTTGAGTTCTCACACCAGTCACATGACTGACCTGGAGTTTATTGTTCCTTTCCTAAACTCTGGGTGCCCACTATTTTCCACACGGGCAGTCTAGAGTTAGGTTATCAGGTTATTCTGGATTCGGGAGTTGCTGTGCAGATGTTGGAGGCGAGCTTGGATAGCGTAGTCTATTATCTATTGTATATAGTATTCTTTCCGCTGTTTTATTGTTGTACACTCTGATGATATGATGTATTGTGATGTATGTATAAAATGTATAGTTCTTTTGTTTTAATGATATTCATTTATCTATTATATGTTGTTCCGCTGCGATTGTGAGATTCTGATATTGTTTCTCGTTCTGTTACTTGTTTTCTGTTTTCTCCTCTCTTTCTTTTCTTTCTTCTTCTACCTCTTTCTTCTTCTAAAACCCTAACGGTTCGATTTTTCGGCAACGAAAAATCGCGATCGTTACATTTGGTATTTTCATTCTTCCAAGTCTGATTTTAATATTATATATGCCCATTCTTATTTGGATTTGTTTCCTGATGTTTATTTCTGCTCTTGCTTGATTGGATGTTATTCTTGTAAGGTAAAAAGCCATTCCACGTTAGCGGCATGGTCTCACGGAACTTTAATATGAAACCCATTATTCAAGTTATCTCACGCTGGTATTTCTATACTGATCCGGGTACTATTTTATTATAATGCTCAGGTCAGACCGAGTATTTTCCCACATTGGCTTTAATGATATGGAGATCTTGGAAGGGAGCTAGAGATTCACCTATCGTAGTGTTTTATACTCTGTTGTATTATATAGTACCCCTATCAGCATTTGTAAAGTCAAAATTTTATAACTGCCAGTTGATAGGGTTTGTTTTTAACTCTGATGTACCCTGTATTTTTGGAGTGACAATTTCTTCCTTGTTATATTATATGTTTTCGATTCCGCTGTAAGATTCTGTTTTCCTCTGGTCTTCGTTCTTTTCTTTTTATTTACCCTAACAATCTATCCTTTTATCAATTGGATCGCGACATTTGAACACAGTGGTAGTGTTCGGTGTCGACTTTCGATGGTCAAAAAGGTAGGTCGTTACAGTTTAGTATCAGAGCCGAAGGTTAACTGAGAACCTTAGCTGTGGTAGGGTTTGGCTCATTATAGATAGGGTAAGCAACACCCTAGAATGAGTTTGAGAGTATTATATATGCGAGTGCGTATTTGTTAATGTTATAAAAACATATAATGCTAATTAGTCTATTGAGTTTTTATGAATTCTGGTCAAGACGTGGGATGCCACGGTATTGATTGGGATGTCTAAATACTCGACCAAGGCCAACGGACATGGTATTGTATTTTTTCAATATTTTGGTAAACTAAATATTTTGCGTAGGATTATATTTTATATATATAAAGGAATAATTTTCAAAACTTTATATAGTTATAAAGCATGTTTGTTTGAATGTGATAATATTTATTTATTATCACCATTGTTTTTTCGGTTATGCTTAATTTAAATAAGAAGACTGACTGTTGATTATTAGTTGTTAAATTATGCTTGGTTTATTTAGGAGCATTTATCACTTTGATTTAAAACGAACCCTTGGTGAATTAATTTTCACAATTCGACTATAAAGGTGTTTGGAGAAAATATTAACTAGAAAATTCACCTTTTAGTAATGGTGGGTTAAGAATTAAACTTTAATAAAAAATTATTAATATAATCTAAATAGTGGGATGAAATATTTAGAGAGTAAATATTCATGATAATGCTATTGCAATAAAGAAGGATTATTACAATATCAAATGATTTTTATACAAGGCAAATTTTATGTAAATTTAGTTAATAAAACGTGTTTTAAAAAGGATTTTTAAATATAAATTCTGGAGTTTTTGAAAATAATCTCTAAAGAATTTTGTGAAATGAAATAGCAGTACTTTTGGAAGTAATTGAAAGTAAAAATATTTTGAAAAGTAGAATTTTAAATGGAATGCATTTTCTTTGGGATAATTCGGAGGAAATCATTTCGATTAGTTTTGTGGTAATCTGAATAACTTTCTAAGCGACGATCGGATATTTGCTTAGGCGAACGATGTGGAGTACTTAGTAAAGTATTCTCTTTATCATTATTCAATCAAAATGAGTTCATATCCAAATAAATTCAAGGTGAATTTTAATAAATAAATCGTTTAAAGTTATTTCATATAAAAATATACGCGGTATGTTTTCAAAGATGAGTTGTATTTAACTTTTAGGTTCCCTTAAAGGGAATTGGTTTCAAAAACAAAGGTATTTCTAATAAGAGATTGCTTTGATAAATAGGGTTTTTCCCTTAGATAAGAGAGGGGATAATTTAACATAAGTAAATTAGGTTAAATTAAATAAGAAGGTTTTGATAAACATTGTTATTATCAAAACCAAATAGCTGTTTAAAACATCTAAGTAGTGTAAACTATTTGATGATTGCATCAAACCGTTAAACATTGTTCATTTTAACACTCTAAATTAAAGAGGTCAATAGGGTGATTCAGTTTTAAGAAACATAAATTGATCCACACCTAATTTTTTGAGAAAGTAAAATAGAATTTGAATGTACTCTTAGGATATAGAAGAGTATTATACAAGTAAATAAAGTGGAAATAAGTTACTATTTGATATTTTATAAAGAAACGACTTTATAAAATAATTTAAAACTTGGGTGAGAATTTAGGAAATAATTCATAAATAATTTTAGTACTAAATAAAATACTAGGCGAAAATTAAGTGATTTAGAATTTTTTTTTAATATAATTAAGAACCTAATAAAATATAGAGTATAACTTTCCATTTTTTCCGAATGAGTTTGGATGATCTTCTAAGCAATAACCAAAGGCTAATAAGCAAAACGGTACGCTTAGAAAATTATCTATAATTTTAGACAATCAAGAAAGTTTTAAACTTAAGTTAAGATTTGTTAGCTAGTTATTTGACATTTTGAAAATAATGTTAAGTGATAGTTTTCCGTCATGGAATTTGATTGATTTGATTGAATTGAATTGATTGGTTGTGTGGTTGTATGTAACATTATTTATAAAGTTTAAATTTATAGACAAAGAGTTTTAAATCATTGTTATTAGGACCTAAATCCCAGTGATTTTGGAAAAAAGGGATTTTTTGAAGATTTTAGGAAAGGAATGATATTTGTTCACTCTAGTTGATGTTTTTGGAGGAAATGGAATACCACTAGACGTTCCATTTTGTTTTGATTCTAGAGTTTCACCATACTTTATTAAGATGAGTTCCCTCCTCGTCGTTCTGATTTTGATCTTTGAATTTTTCTCGTTTAGGAAAATTGAAAATAAAATTTTAAATTGAAAAACCCGGGTATTTAGATCTAAATTTATCATTTGAAATTAGTGGACGCATAACATCTATTACATAATATTCTCTGGATTTTGTCGCATATGATTGAGATATGGTTGTTGATTTTCTGTAGATTTATACCAGATTAGTTTTTGCATGTAGAGTTACATTACATTACTTTTTTCAGCCTGGTTTTCTTTTTAGATTATGTAAAGTACAAGGAAGCAAGAGATTTCCTACTTGACTTCTTACACACCTACATTTGCAAAAAGATAATAAATTAATTGCCAAATTAAAAATCAAGCAAAAAGGTACTTAATAAATGTGGAAAATTTAAATTAGTTGGTGATTTTATGCCCCAGATATGAGAGGCCGCTTGGCTTTTTTTTTGGTTGGTTTAGAGCCCATAGAGGCAACTTGTAGTTGTTCCGACCGAGCGGCGCAAAGGAGACGCTGGCGAAATTTTATGTAAATTTAAGAGTTAGAATTTTTCTTGAGAATTTTGGAAAAAATTTGGCAACTAAAATTTAATTAAATCGTGATTTTGTAAATTTAAGAGTTCAAATATTTGAATTGTGAATTAAATCGTGATTAAATGGATTTAATAATGTAATTAACTCCTTTTAATTAATAAATAATAACGGTGAACCCAATGTGTAAATATACTTACAAATATAAATAGCTCGGATATATATCGATGATTAAATATAAAACGATATTTAAATTTGTATAATTAGCCTAGGTGTAGTCTCAGATTTTGATGAAACCAGCTTCATTGGATCCGTAATAGTGAATTATAATATACCATCGAATTTCATGGCGATCAGACGAATCGTTTGGTCGTTTGAGTTCAAAATGCATAGAAATTAATTTCAGAAATTTAATATAATAAATAGGTTTCAAAGCTATTTTTCATATATGATTGAATTGGGACTCGAGACTAGTTGCATTATGTTCGAAATAGGGGTATAACATATCGTATGCTGTGGCATGTCTCATTTGGAGTTCGATAACTTTGGGTATCTGATGTTGAATGTTTTATTAAATAAAATAAATATATATGTATATGTGTGTGTATTCACCCTATTTATGCCATACCCACAGCTATCTTGCCCATACTCCCCACATACTCGACCATACCCTTCTCCTTTTTAAAAGCCATTGCCTGTAACAATTTAACATTTACACCTTTTGAAATTCAAACATCAAAATTCAAAAACAAAATATATATTCAATGAAAAATTCCAAAACAAAATCCTTTAACCTCGTCTTGTTGGGATCTTTGATCCTAGGATGGTTTCTAAGTTGTTTGGCTATGATTGGGGATCGCGGTAGTAAAGGGATGGTTTGGCCATGCTAGGGTTTAGGTTTTCAGGGTTATTTGGTCAATGGTTTGCGAAATCGAGATGATGGTTGGATTCGTGTAATGGAATGGCAGTTACGACCGGAATTTTGTGGCGTTTGGTGACGAAGAAGGTCACGCGACCTGACACGTTTGAAGAGGGAGCTCTGGTGATTGCTTTCTGGTGGAGGGGCGCGTGTGAGATGAGGTGGTGACCAACAAGTCGAGTCTACGAGAGAAGCTCAACGGTGAAGACAAAATTGAATTTCATCGAGTGGTTCTCTGTATCACTACATACTCGTGCACGATTTTGGTGGGTTCTTGTTTTAGCTGTGCACTTTTATTTGGTTTGGGGAAGAGAGTGTTTAGTTTAGGAAATTAGATTAAAGAATGTAATTAATGTTTAATTATAATTTAAAATTTCGAAAAACTTATAATTTGAATAATTTTTGCATACGAGGTCACATTCAGACACCGTTCGTTGCGCTGCACTCATATGAACATTGGTTGGATTTGAAGCTAAGTGAAAAATTATAATTTTGAATTGCTTTGGTTGGATTCAAAGCAAGGAAAAATTTATACTAAAATCGAACGGTTGTTCGGTTTTAGTCTAAATAGGAACACTTCGGCAAAAACGAAAATCAACTTAAGTTTAACTCACGTTAAATTTAATTATATCATATCTATGACGTTAAAAACGTTTACTAATTACTTAGATGTTAGTTAAATCGTTTGGTTGCTTGTTTGGTTGAATTCTCATTTGAAAATTGGATGGCATATTAATTTGATCATTTTGAACCCATATTATTATATATATAATATTATTCATAACCATTGTTTTGCAAGGAAAATCCGCAGAGAGGCCCGAAGGGGTTTCTCACCAATAATTATTTATTTACATCTGTTATATTGATGGTTAATTGAAATAAATACTAAAATTCCATTTAATTTGTTAAGTGTCGTTATCGCGATTCTGCTATATCGTCATTCATTAAAATCTCATCTCCAAAACCCAACCCTATGTTTTTTAAACTTAAGCTTGTGTTTTCCCTAAGCAAAAATGTTAAAAATTCATTAGATTAATGATAATTTAAATTGATTAATCATTTTAACAAATGATTTTGAAATTAATTAACCAATTTAATTAATGGTGTTTAAAATTTGTTCGTCTTTGAATAAAATGAGACAGGATTTAATTAAACCATTTGACTAATGATTACTTGAGTTTAATTATTATCTTAATTTAGGATGACGGAAATGAATAATCGGTTTAATTAATGATATTTAAAAGTAATTAATCGTTTTAAATATTGATATTTGAATTTAATTAATCATTAATTAATGATTGTTTTAAATTTAACTAATTGTTTTAACTGATGATATTAGAAATTTAGTTAAATCATAATCAAGTTTTATGATTAAATAAATCATTTTAACGAATGATGTTTTAATTAATCGTTTTAAATGAGGTTTGAATTAAATTAATATAATTAATTTATGGTCATTTGGAATTAATTAATTTTTTAATTAATGGTATTTAAAATTTACTTATCATTTTAGTTAATAATGTATGAGGCGAATTATTCTTTTTAACTAACGATTATTTGAGTTGAATAAACTTTTTAATTAATGATATTTAAATTTAATTAATTGATATAATAAAAAGTGAATTAAGTAAATTAACTAATATAATAAAAAAATTAAAGTAATAAAGGTCTAAAAGTTATTTAATGATAATACAAAAGTGTTTGGCGATAATGAACTATTTTATTAAAGATAATGGATTTGTTTACTTAAAAGAGATTACAACTGTGATTAGTTAACTTTCGAGATAATTAATATTGTTTTTAAATTAATAAAGGTATCTAAATTGCTTTATTATCTTCTGGGATAATAAATATTGTTTTAAATTTATAAATAATGATTTATAATAAAATCCTTTAAAAGGGGTTATTTATAAATAAAGCTAAGTGTAAATTGTTTTTGGGTTTACAGTAAACAATGTTTTAATGATAATTGTTTTTTACCCTTGTTTTTTAATACACTTCATATTATAAATTTTGTCTTATAAAAGAATGTTTTGAAAAAGTATTTCTAAATAGACCAATACGAAATATGGAAATCAAGCACGAGTTCTGTTTTTAAAAGTTAAAGTTCAATTTCGGATATGGAAAAAAATAGTCTCATGGTCGATATCGCTTATATGGAAAGGATTTAGTCAAACTTTTAACGGTAAACGTTGGGGTTTGGATTCATTTCTATCTCGAAGGTTAAAAATATCGTTAAGGCAATGCCTCGAGGTAACATTACCTCAACTTATCCGACTTCATTTTCAACCGAGAGATAGCAGTTGTTTGGAATCGACGACTAGTGGTATATATATGATATTTGATTTCCATATACGGTCATTTTAATTATCCTAGATATTTGATTTATTAATTATTGGATTAAGCTTTCTCCATGGTGTATCATCACCTTAAAAATGATTTTGCTGCTCTCTTAGCTTTGTTACTCCTTTATCGAAAATGACTAAAACCAAAGCGCGGAAAAGGGGGTGCACCCTACAAGTCATTGTTGCGCTTCGTCATTCTAGGCGATTTATCACTCATTTTGAGCATTGGTATCCAACACCAGAAAAACTAAAACCAAAGCGCAAGTGGGAGCTAAGCCATATGAGTCACATCCATCAGAGTATGTTCACATCATTTAGAGAGGTGTCGGCATGCATGTATTGATGTGAAATATTCGGATGCTCGTGTGAAGCGGGGACCAGCTTGGAAGTTCCTGAAAGTGGCGCGTGTATTCTCAAGTATATTTTATCTTGAGGTATACTTTCGTTGAAGGTGGGAGCACCCTGTAACATCCCTTATTTAGAGGCTCGAAGCTAACCGCTACAGATATTGTAGTCATCCATAGTATTAACTTTTGATGACCAAATACTGTAATGTTAGTAGTATCCATAATATCAAAAGCACTTGAATATGAAATAAAATCATTACAGATTAAAACAATTTTTCTGATTACATTTCAAAACAACATTTCATATCCAAGTTACATAATCCAAAACTTTTCTTAGGTTCAGACCAAATGTAATTATTACAAAATATGCCAAAAGCAAAATACGATGATGCCCCCTTGGTTGACCAAAGTATTATATAGTCATAACCGACTTAATACAACATAATCAAATGAAAAAATGAAACAGCAACTCCTAAATAGCTATTCGTCAGCCATCTACCGTATCCGAAAGTTTATTCGCCAACCTACTAGAAACCTATAAACCTCAACCCTCGGCCTACTCAAATCAATTTTGTGCACCTGAGAGTTTAATGGGAAAAACATAAACTTCTAGTCAGACATAAAGCTTGGTGTGAATAATACTATACATCTCGGTTATTTGATATTAAGTGAGACCATGCCGCTTAGCGGAATGGGTTTACCCTCACTAATATCCTTTTAAAACATATCTTTTGTAAATCCTAACCCTGCAACCAAAACTGGTTAAAAATGTAAAGCAATATTATGTAAACTTACATGTCAGGTAACAAATGAACTATCTGTCCAAACACTATAGTTTTATTTCGCTAACTACTAACCTTTGGCTAACTCGGGTCTACCAGACAATATATAAACAAATAATCTAACACCTATTAGATACTCCACTTCTGGATGGTCTGTCCCTAACTTAACTTCTCCCAGTATCACCTGATCATAATGGTTTTACGGGCTCACCGCTAACTTACCTCTGTACAAATATATATTCCCTTCTATATGTAACATCATTTTAGTGTTGCCTGTGACAAAGCTCGACACACTGGAATTTTAGACTAACATTACAACAAAAAGGCACTATTACAATTGTAATTTTACAATTGTCAAAAAAAGCCAGTTGTAACAAAGGTTTTTTACAACGTTTTTATTCAGAAAGTTGTAATAAACCTATTTTCAACAACTCTTGCATTTTGCCAGATGTAATAGATGCGTATTACAACCTTTCTTTTTTGTCAGTTGTGATAGATGTCTATTTTCAACAACTATTTTATTTTCCTAGTTGTAATAGTAGCCTATTACAACCTTTCTTTTTTATCGGTCGTAATATATGCATATTTTTAACAACTCTTCTTTTTTGTCAGTTGTAATAGATGTCTACTACAACCTTTTTTGTTTGCCCGTTGTAATAATGAATTAATAATTATAACTAAATAATAATGCTTAATAATTAATAATTAATAATTAAATAATTAATAAAATATAAATAATTATCATACTGTCAAAATAATTATAATTAACAATTAATTTGAAATATGAAATAATCACTGTTAGTAATTAATATTAATAATTACTATTCAATAATTAATAATTAATTTGCTAATTAATAAATAATAAATTATTATTATTATTATTAAATAAGAATTAATTTTTAATGATTAATGATTAATATTAATATTAATAACCAAGAAGTAATAATTAATAATAATACAATATTTAATATTTAGTAATTAATTTCGATAATTAATAATTGATAATTACAATGTTTTTTCAGAAAGTTGTATAAACTTATTTTCAATAAGTCATGTTTTACCAGTTGTAATATATACCTAATAAATATTAATAATAATTAATATTTAATAATTTATTAATAATTAATTTGAAATACGAAATAATTCCTACTGATAATTAGTAATTAATAATTAGTTACTACTTAATAATTATTAATAAATAATAAATTAATAATAATTATTTAATTAATAATAATTACTATTATATAATAGTAATAAATAATTAATAACAAATTTTTTATAATAAATAATAATTAATTAAATAATAATAATTAATTTTTAAAAATTAATATTAAATAATAATAATAAATAATTAAAATTACATAATAATAATTAATACAAAAATTAATATTAAATGATAATTATATAAATAACACTTAAAAATAATAATTAAACATCGATATACAATAATTAATAACTACTTTAAATAATAACAATTAAAATGCGATATAATTCCTATTAAAAATTAGTAATTAATAATTAATAAATCAATAATAAATAACAATTAAATAATAATAAACGTTTAATTAATAAATAACAGGTTATAAATTATCTTTGCTATTGATTAATAGTAACTAATAATCTATAATCAATAATTATTTTTTATATTTGATAATTTATTATAATTAAATATTAATAATTATTAAATTATATTTAATATTTATTAATTACATTTAATAATTAATAAATAATACTAAATTATTAACAATTATATTTTATAATAATTACTGTTACTATTTTCCCGCCCTTTTTTTCTTTGTAATTTTATTTTCCCGCCCTCTTTTGGCTCTCCATTCCCAAAGAGTTCGCTGCAACCCATTAGAAGTAGAACCCTGCAACCGAACCTTCTACACCTTTCATGTTCGCCTTCCATTCCTAACCATGCGATTTTCTCCGCCTATTACGTCACCCACGATGTCAACGTCTATTCTATATAACCGGCGCCAATCCTCCCTCCACTGAAGTCCTCGAACAAAAGAGATTCGAAGATTACAACAACCAAATCTCAATCAACAATGGCCGCCAAAAAGGGAATCGTTCTTCTCGACTTCTGTGTCAGCCCATTCGGCCAAAGATGCCGAATCGCCCTTGTAGAAAAAGGAATCGAGTACGAGTACCGTGAAGAAAACCTGGCTGATAAAAGCCCTCTTCTGCTCAAATCCAACCCTATATATAAAAATATCCCCATTCTGATCCACGATGGAAAGCCAATTTGCGAATCTCTCATAATCGTGCTGTATATCGATGAAGTTCGGAGTCAAAATGCAAAACTGTTGCCTGAAGATACATACGCTCGATCTCAAGTTCGATTTTGGGCTGATTTCGACAAGAAGGTATAGGCTTTTGCATTGTTTACTTGATTTCAGCTAATAATGTTTAAATATTGATTGTTGTTTAATTTTTTTGGGTTTATATGAGTTTTTGTTTAGAAGATTCCTGCCAAGCTACAGTTCAAAATATCCTCTTTTAGAAGAAACTGCAAGAAGTTATGCTTTAAATTAGCAAAGTAATTTAAGTGGTGGTGATGGTCTAGTTGCTGAAGTAATGCTAATATTGTTAGCGGGTTATTGTGGTGATGTATGGATGTTGCAATTACTTTGGCCTTTGTGGAGAAGTTATTATAACAAGCAAATGGATCAGAAAAGAAAAGTCATAGTTGAGAATAGATCTTCGCTAAACTTACCAAAATTTAATATTATGTCATGAAACTTATTTAAAGTCATCGTTCTTTCTAATTCTAATATAGGAATGGTAATTAGGACTAATATATTTCAGGCACTGGAAGCATTAGAAGTTGTTTGAAATTGATCCAAGGTAATATAGTTATTGCAATAGTTTTCAAGATGGAATTAAATTAATGTTACGAGATGGAATGTACTATGTTAAAGTGTCCATGGCTGTCATGTGCCCCTTTTGCAACTGCATTTGTTTAGATGTTGTCTTGGTGATGTTTGGATTAGTGAGTTGGTATTGTAAATTTATGTGTGATTGCCTGGCGCATGAAATCACTTAAAAAGATTAGTATGCATGAGAGATTGAAAAAATAAATGTATTTTTTTGGTTTGCTTTGATTTGGTTATTTCGTTTGTTTGATATATTTGTTTTATAGATAATAATAATGTAATGTTTGAATTGCTTATAGTGTACTATTATTTTTATTCTGTTATTTATGCTCATTTGTCCCTTGCTTTACTTGCAAAATGTGTTTAGAAATTATTATTTTTATTTTTCATTCTTTTTATCACAACTGCCAATTTCAGTTGTAAAATATTCTTTGACAACTGCCAATAACAGTTGTAAAAAGTCTTTTACAACTGCTAAAAGCTGTTGTAGAAAAGTCTTTTACAACTGTTTTAGGTAGTCGTAACAAATTATTTTACAACTGGCAAAGATGGTTGTAAAAAAATAAGGCTCTATTACAACTTTGGATATAACGACTGGCGGCTGCCCGTTGTAAAAGACCTATTACAATTGTTGTTGTCAGTTGCAAAAGGGTGTTTTTATTATAGTGTAAATTAACTGGGGCTAATAGTTAATGTATTAGGCACGATCCTATACCAGCCCCATCTGGTATACAAATTTCTGAGTCATTTTACTTAGGGTAATCTTCCCTTAAATTTTCCTTGAAACCTTTTCTTCTCAAATTGATTTAAACTTTAAATCACACTTTAAACAAGGAAAATATATACTCTATGCTTTACTCAAAATAGCCTTGCCTTGTTATATATATATATATTTTACTCAAGTCTTTGTTGATGAAAACATTTAAACCTTTGAAAGCACCCATTTTGATCACATTGAAAGTACCCCTTTCGAAACCAAGTAAACCCTTTTTATAACCTAGGCCGAAAGGCGAAAACAAAACATTCCTTTCAAAACAACATAAACTCTTCCTTTCAAAACCATTGGAAAACCTTACTTTTGAATGCTATAAAACCTTAGACATCCGTCTTTAAACACTTAGTATTGCCTTTCGAAAACATTGGAAAAACCTTTACTTTAAAACATTTAGAAACCATTTGGAAACCACTCCTTCGAAACCTGTCTTTAGACCTTGGAAACCTTCCTTTCAAACCTTTCGAAACTATTGGGAACCTTCCTTCGAAACCATTAAAACATCAAACCTTTCGAAAGCTTTTGGGTTCAATTTATAACACGTGGAAACCTTTCGAAACCTTTGAAAACTATCTTCTTCGGAACCTTTGAATTCTACCTTCAAAAGAGCAAAAGGGTTATTGAAACATTTAAGTTGAAAGCTCTTTTTCGAAAACAGTTCCTTAGCAAAGACGTCATGGTGTCGAAACCAACATCCTAAAAGCATTGGAGAAGCAGCTTGAATTTTTAAAACAAAGTATTCCCTTCGAAACCATTTGCTTCGATAGATAAGAAAAGCGGCAGCTAGGGGTTTCGATCCCTTCAAAAGCATTTACTTAAAACAAAAGGCACAACCCATTCGAAACATTTCCCTTAAAACATTTGACTCAGCCGACAGCCAACCAATTCAAAAGCATATTCTTCAAAAGCAAAGTAGACGAGTTTTCATTTGAAAGCAAAATAGCGCTTTGACCCCTTCGGAACCCCTGTTTTTGACCAAATATCTTCCGCTTATTTCCATTTTGCAGTGCACCAAGTCTTTGATGCCATGTGCATTGGTTTCGATGGTAATGGTGTCGAAACTACTAAGTCAAAACCTACATGCCGAAAGTGCCGAAACAGGCTGAAAGCATGTAAAAAATGATTTTAACTTTAGAAAGAATTTCTTTTCAATTAACCTGCCTTGTTTGTAAAAATATTGCTGGTTGCTAATTTTCTTTTCTAAAAGTGATGCCAATATTTCGGAAATAAACAATTTAATTTATTTACAAAATACACCTTCTTCTTTTATAAATATATAAAACATTTAAATCTCATACCTTAAATAATTTTATATATTCATCAAAACACTTAGGAAAATTCTACAAAAATTCTAGAAAATCATTTTTAATATGTTTTCAAACATATATAATTTCAGACCCAAAACATCTTTTATTTAGCTGTAAATAATTTTAAACCTAAATAATCCATTCCCTTACTAGAAAATTAATATAAAATCTACATTAACTCAGAAAATTATGAAAATTGAAATCCATCCCTAGAATATCTTTTCTGATCTAAATCTAAAATCGCAAGGCATTTAGATGTCATTTAATAGAGTTTTCGCATTAAAACATACCATAAAACCTATATGAATAATCATAAATCATCAACAAGCATATATAAATATTTTATCCTTCAAAATAATAGCAGAACATTGCAAAATACTTCGAATTCGTCTTAAAACCAAAAAAATTTGAAAAATGAGATGCAGTCATTGTTCACCTTAGCTTTGAGGTAAGAAGTTTGAGATTTGAATGAATTTGATTTTGATTACTCTTCTTCCTTTGATTGCTTTCTCTTTCTTTAGCTTGTCTAATGGTGGTCGGCCTCTACTTTGTCTTTGATTTTGAAATGAACACGAGAATATGGATTAAGGGGTTTAGAGTATAAGAATCTACTTATTCCTATATTGTCCTTGTCTATTTCCTAACATTTTATCCCATTTTAATTTACCTAGTTCATTGTTAACATGGCACGGCTACCCCTATTAATCGCAAATCTCAATCCCCTAATCATCATATTATTTTATTTAATTTAGCTAACTAAATATTCAAAATATTATTACTAAAAATTAGGGTCGCTGCGGACTCCCCTTCTTAAAGAATTTCATCTTCGAAATTATGATAAGATACACAACAAATCAATCGTAAAGGTAAAACATACCATCAAACAAATTACGGTAAGCGTCTCTAATCCCGCTCTCCGTCTTCTAAGTACAGTCTCTCTCATTGTCACTCCACTGGACTTTCAGTAATCAGACTGTCTTATTTCTTAGCATCTTCTCATCTCTCGTGACTACACGAACTGAATTTCTAACTATAGTCAAGTCTGGCTCTAATACTAAGTCATCTAACACAGTTGGTGCTATAGTAGACTTCGGGTATCTAACACACTTCCTTAATGAGAAACATGAAACACATCGTGGACTCCTGCCAAACTGCTTGGTAACTTTATGCGACTTTCTCGATCCTCTCTTCAATAGGAAATGGACCTTCGGATCTTGGTGCTAATTTCCCTAATTTCCCAAATCGAATCACACCCTTCATCGGTGGCACTTTAGTAAAAACATGATCTCCAACAGAGAACTCTAAGTCTTTCCATCTTTTATCGGCATAACTCTTCTGCCTAGACTGAGCATCCTTCATTCTAGCTCGAATCAACTCAATCTTCTCTGCAGCTTCCCTAACTAAATCTATACCAAGAACTAACCTATCACCGGTCTCTAACCAACAAACAGGAGATATGCATTGCCTTTCATATAAAGCTTCAAACGGTGCCATCCCTATACTAGTTTGATAACTGTCGTTATATGAAAACTCGACTAAATATAGATGGTCTTTCCATGATCCCCAAAAATCTAACACTCAATCTCTTAACAAATCCTCCAAGACTTTGTTAACCCTTTTCGTTTGCCCATCGATTTGTAGATGGTAGACGGTACTCATCTTGAGCTTGGTTCCTAAAATCTCCTGTAGACTCTTCCAGAACTCACCAGTTAATAAGGAATCTCTATAATTTACTATACTACTAGGAATTTCGTGTAGTCTAACCACATTCTTCATAAATAACCTAGCCAAAATAGGCGTCGTCCTAGTTAACTTAACTGGAATGAAATGGGCACTTTTGGTCAGTCTATCCACTATGACCCATATACTTTCATTTCCACTACTAGATTTTGGCAACCCATCTATAAAATCCTTAAAAATAGAATCCCACTTCCATACTGGAATATCTAATGGCTGAAGCAATCCACTTGGTTTCTGATGTTCGGCTTTTACCTGTTGGCAGTTCAAACACTGCTTCACCCATAAGCATACATCCCTCTTTATGCCTTCCTAGAAGAAACTTATCTTCATATCTTGATACATCTTAGTTCCTCCTGAATGAATAGTGAACTTCGAAGGATGACATTCCTCCAAAACTTTCTTCCTAATGTCTCCCACATTCGGAACACGCAAGCTTCCTTTCTTTCTCAACCACCCATTCTAGTTAAGACTAAAATCCTTTAAGTTATCATTCTTGCTTTCATCCCTTAACTTCCTAATCCATTCAACCAATACTGGATCCTCCTCTTGTTTAGAAGCTATCTTTTCGATCATCACCAGTCGAACTTCCAAACAAGACAGCATAACAGATTCTCCATTAGATCCAGCCTCAGATCTCCACTGAACTCTACATGCCGACAACACTTCCAAATCCGTGCACTCAGCTATCATCACCAACACTGCATTCTGATGCTTTTCTGCTAAGTGCATCGCTACCTTATAACCATTCCCTGGTGTATACTCAGTTCCAAAATCATAAGCAGCAGTAAACTCTAACCATCTTTGCTGTCTCGTGTTCAGCTCCTTCAGAGAGAACAAATACTTTAATGACTTATGATCCATATATAGCTCAAATTGCTCTCCCGAACGGTAATATCTCCACACCTTCAATGCAAATATCACTGCATCCAACTCCAAATCGTGTATTGGATATCTAACCTCATGCGGTCTAAGCTGTCGATAAGCATAGGCAATCATTTTACATTTCTGCATCAACACAGCTCGTAATATAGTTCCATACATATATGTATAAACTACCAAATCCTGATTCCCTTCCGAAACATCTAATACAGGTGCATGAGTCAATAAGCGTTTCAAATTCTGGAATGCATCCTCACACTTATCAATCCACACAAACTTCACTTCCTTTCGCATTAGCTTGGTCATCGGTGCTGCGAACCACGAAAAATCCTTTATGAATCTCCTATAATATCCAACCAATCCAAGAAAACTCTTTATCTTAGTCACTGTCTCAGGTCTCTTCCAATTATTCATGCTTCAATTTTAGTCGGATCTACAGACAACTCATTCTCTGAGACTATGTGACCAAGAAACTTCACTTCCTTCTTCCAGAAATGACATTTCGAAAACTTCGCCTTCATTTGATTCTACCTCAGCTTTTAAGCACAACTCTAAGACGAACTTCATGCTCCTTCTCATTTCTAGAGTATATGAAGATATCATCTATGAAAACCAACACGAACCTATCCCAATGCTCTTAGAAAATTCGATTCATCAGGCTTATAAAGAATGACGGTGCATTTTAGTCTGAACGACATCACTAGCCACTCGTACGATCCATATCTAGTTCTAAACGCCATCAAAGAAATATTATCCTCTGCTACTCTAAGCTGATGAAACCTGTCGCCAAATCCAACTGAGAAAATATCTTGGCTCCATTCAACTGGTCGAACAAATCTTCAATTCTCGGTAATGGATATCCATTCTTTATTGTCTTCTCATTCAACTTACGATAATCGATACATAACCTCAATGATCCGTACGGATTCTTAGCAAACACTACGGCTGCTCCTTAAGGTGAACTACTCGGTCTGATAAAAAAATTGCCTTCCAAATCCACCAACTGCACCTTCAGCTCTCTCTGTAGGTGTCATCCTACTTAGCGGCCTACTCACTGGTTCTGCTCCAAGCACCAAATCTATTTGAAACTCAATGGCTTATTTCACTATAGGTTTAAAAACATCCGCAGATTCTCTAACCATGAAAACTCGACTCAACTCATCTTCCAAATCCACAACACTCAACAAAGCATTTACCTCACAACTAAGGTTTTCTACCGTATATACAATCAGGGTGTCTAAGTGATATTTTCCTGTCATGAGAAAATATTTTAGCATCATACTTACTTAACCAATCCATACCAAAAACAATTTCGAACCTTACGAAGTCAAACACATGCAAACTGCAAACAAAAGTATGACCTAACAAATCAAACTCTAGGTAGTCAAACTTCATCCTAAGTGTCACATACCATCCTATCGGATTTGCAACTCTTAAGGAAGTAACTAAGTATGAGGGTTCTAGGTTAAGCTTATCTACCAAACAACGAGATACAAAAGAATGTGATGCACCAGTATCAAACAAAATGCTAATAGACATATCATGGATCTAAAGCGTACTTTCCAACACAGCTTTTCCTTTTTCCTAAGCTTTGGTCCAGATGTAGCAGGCTCCAATGCAAATACTTTGCCCTTTCCATCCTTAGCGGGCTCTTTGCATTGATTCTTATAATGACCAATCTGATCGCAGTTGAAACATCTTATATCTTCTTCCCGGTCACTTCCTTTGCCTTTCCAATATGACACTCATTAGCAAAATGACCCTTCTTATCGCACTTGAAACAAACAACCTCAAACTTTTCTATCTTCATGGCTCCACCTTTCTGAGCACCCTTCTTATGAAAGAACTTTCTCTTTTGACCGTGTCCCACCTAGACCTCTTTTGCCTTATTCTTCTCCAGAGAAGTAAGCATTTCTTCATGCCTTGAAGCCATTTCTACCACAACATCACATGGATCTCAGATATGAGGTAATGTAGCCCTTGCCAATTCAGGCTTCAACCCCCTGATAAACTTCTTATTTCTCTTCATTACAGTATCCATAGAAGCATACCCATACCTTGCTAACTCTTCAAATCTTCTAGAATACTCTAACACAGACATCCCCCATGCTCCAACTCAGCAAACTTTTTGAGCAAAGCAAACTACGCCATTACATACATAAACTTCTCCTAGAACCTCCTCCTAAACTCAGCCCATGTCATTGTCTCTTCATCCACTCCAGTCGTCACATTACTCCACTAGAATAAAGCTACTCCCTGAAGTTGTCTCGAAGCAAACCTTCTCTGTTGCTCATCATTAAGCCCCAAGTCTACAAAGTTTCGTTCACAACGTAGCATCCAGCTGTCCAAGTCAATAGCATACTCAGTTCCAATAAATGGCTTTCCTCAAAGCCTAACATAATCCTTGCTCAAGACGGCATAATTATTCACCACCGGAGCTTCTTGAACTCCTACTCCAGCATTTCCTCCAACCGCACCAGCAACAATTCCAACTTGCATCATGTTCACGAAAAACTGATACATAGCTTCCATATCCACTTGTGGGACTCTAGCACCAACATTTCCAACTTATGCCTGACCTTGGTTCCTTCTAGTATTCGGTCTGGCATTTCCATTTATGGTGGTGCTTCCCCTAAGATTTACTCTTCCACTTCTAGTATCCATATTGTATTCAAGCCTCATGAGATATACAAGAATAGCCTAAGAGAGATAGGAAACTGAAGATATAGCGTATACTTATATATAACAAATACAAGTACGTTACTATAGCGTTATCCCAAACCCCGTTCTTATCTCTAATTCCTCAGAATTATATTTTCAAAAATCATTTTAGTTTAAAGTTTTTCATAAACCCATGTCATGATACAAAGTTATAACATCCCCTATCTGGAGGCCCGATGCTAAGCACTACAGATGTTGTAGCCATCCATAATATTAACTTCCGATTACCTAATATTGTTATGTTAGTAGTATCCATAATATCATAAGCACTTGAATATGAAATAAAATCATCACAGATTAAAAAAACTTTTCTGATTACATTTCAAAACAACATTTCATATCCAAGTTACATAATCCCAAACGTTTCCAGATTCAGATCAAATATAATTATTACAAAATATGCCAAGAGCGACATATGATGATGCCCCCTTGGTTGACAAAAGTACTATATAGTCATAACTAACTTAATACAACACAACGGAATAAACAAAATGAAATAGCAACTCCTAAATAGTTATCCATCAGCCACCTGCTCGTCTTCGGAAGCTTTATTCACCGGCCTACTAAAAAACTATAAACCTCAACCCTCAGCCTATCAAATCAATTTTGAGCACTCGAGAGTTTAAGAGGAAAAACATAAACTTTGAGTCAGACATAAAGCCTAGTGTGAATAATACTATACATCTAGGTTATTCGATATTAAGTGAGACCACACCGCTTAGTGGAACGTGTTTCTCCTTACTAATATCCTTTTAAAACATATATTTTGCAAATCATAACCTTGCAACCAAAACTAGTAAAAAATATAAAGCAATATCATATAAACATACATGTCAGGTAACAAATAAACTATATGTCCGAACACTATAACTTTGTTTGGCTAACTACTAACCTTTGGCTGACTCGGGCCTACCAGACATATACAAACAAATAATCTAATACCTGTTAGATACTCCTCTTCAGGACGATCTTTTCCTAATTTAATTTCACCCAAGGTCACCTAATCCTAATGGTTTTGTGGGCTCACTAATAGCCTACCTCTGTACAAATATATACTCCCTTCTGTGTGTAATGTCATTTTAGTCTTACTTGTGGCAAAGCCTACACATTGGAATTTTGGACTAAATTAGCTGGGGTTAATAGCTAATGTATAGGAGATGACTTTATATCAGTCTCATCTGATACACAAATATCTGAGTCATTTTACTTAGGGTAGTCTTCCCTGAAATTTTTCTTAAAAACCTTTTCTTCTCAAATTGATTTAAACCTTTAAATCATGCTTTAAACAAGTAAAATATACACTTTATGCTTTACTCAAAATCACCTTACCATGTTATATATATACTTACGCAA
Organism: Allium cepa; assembly: GCA_030765085.1. Classification (NCBI taxonomy): domain Eukaryota; kingdom Viridiplantae; phylum Streptophyta; class Magnoliopsida; order Asparagales; family Amaryllidaceae; genus Allium; species Allium cepa. Next base: position 487,265,970 of record CM060928.1, on the reverse strand, counting down.
GTCTTTGTTGATGAAAACATTTAAACCTTTGAAAGTACTCCTTTTGATCACATTGAAAGTACCCCTTTCGAAACCAAGTAAACCCTTTTTATAACCTAGGCCAAAAGGCCAAAACCATTCAAACTCTTCCTTACAAAACTATTGAAAAATCTTCCTTTCGAAAGCTTCAAAACCTTAGACATCCTTCTTTAAAACACTTAACATTGCCTTTCGAATACACTGCAAAAACCTTTCCTTTAAAATCTTTCGAAACCATTGGGGAACCACCCCTTCGAAACCTTTCTTTAAACCTTGGAAACCTTCCATTTAAAACTTTTGAAACTATTGGAAACCACCCATTTGAAACCATTAAAACATGAAACCCTTCGAAAGCTTTTGGGTTCAATTTATAACATGTGAAAACCTTTCAAACATTTGAAAACTATCCACTTCGAAACCTTTAGGTTCTGTCTTCAGTAGAGAAAAAGGGTCATTAAAACATTTAAGTCAAAAGCTCTCTTTCAAAAAATGGTTCCTAGGAAAAGAAGCGATGGTGTCGAAACCAACCTTCCGAAAGCATTGGAGAAGCAGCTTAGATTTTTAAAACAAAGTATTCCCTTCGAAACCATTTGCTTCGAAAGATAAGAAAAGTGGTAGATATGAGTTTCGACCTCTTCGAAAGCATTTTCTTAAAACAAAAGACGCAACCCATTCGATACCTTTTCTTTAAAACATTTGACTCAGCCGAAAGCCAAGTAAATCGAAAGCATATTCTTCAAAAGCAAAGCAGGCGCGCTTTCATTTGAAAGCAAAATAGCACTTTGACCCCTTCGGAACCCCTGGTTTCGATCTAATACCTTCCGCCTATACTCAATTCGCTGCATACCAAGTCTTTGATGCTATGTGCATTGATTTCGATGGTGATGGTGGCAGAACTACTAAGTCGGAACCTGGGTGTTGAAAGTGGCGAAACAGGCTGAAAGTGTGTAAAAAATGATTTTAACTTTAAAAGAATTTATTTTCAACTAACCTAACTTATTTGTCACAATATTATTGGTTGCTAATTTTCTTTTCTAAAAGTGCTGCCAATATTTCAGAAATAAACAATTTAATTTATTTACAAAATACCCCTTCTCCTCTTATAAATATATAAAACATTTAAGTCTCATACCTTAAATAATTTTATATATTCATCAAAACACTTAGAAATTTTTTATAAAAATTCTAGATAATAATTTTTAATATGTTTTCTAACATATATTAATTTCAGAACTAAAACATCTTTTATTTAGCCGTAAATAATTTTAAACCCGAATAATCAGATTCCATAGTAAAAAATTAATATAAAATCCACATTAACTCGGAAAATTATGAAAATTTATATCCGTCTCTAGAATACTTTTTATGATTTAAATCTAAAATCGCAAGGCATTTGGATGTCATTTAGCAGTGTTTTCATATTAAAACATATCATACTACTTATATGAAAAATCATAAATCATCAATAAGCATATATAGACATTTTATCCTTCAAAATCATGACATAACATTGCAAAATACTTCGGATTCGTCATAAAACCAAAAACAATCAGAAAAATGAGATGTAGTCATTATTCACCTTAGCTTTGAGATTAAAGGTTTTGAGAGTTAAATGAATTTGATTTTGATTACTCTTCTTCCTTTGATTGCTTTCTCTTTCTTTAGCTTGTCTAATGGTGGTCGGCCTCTATTTTGTCTTTGATTTTGAAATGAACGTGAGAATATGGCTTAAGGGGTTTAGGGTATAAGAGTCTAATTATTCCTATCTTTCCCTTGTCTATTTCCTAACATTTTATCCTATTTTAATTTACATAGTTCATTTGTTAACATGCCACGACTACCCCTATTAATCACAAATCTCAATCCCCTAATCATCATATTATTTAATTTAATTTAGATAATTAAATATCCTAAATAATGTTATTAAAAATCAAGATCATTACATACCCTCCTCGTTAAGTTGGATAAATTCATTTTCCTTATTTGATTTGAACATTTGAATCGGTTTTTCCGTAATTGCAATGGAAAGAGTCAACCACTCTTCACGAGATTTAATTATAGTTTTTGTCCATTCTATCACGTTTTGATGGTTATCTTGTTCTATCCATTCTATCACGTTTGGACAGTTATCTTGTTTTGTCCAATCTATTATGTTTGGAAAATTATCTTGTTTTATCTATTCTATCTAGTTTGGATTTTGCACTGATTATTTTCATTCTTCCAAGTCTGATTTTAATATTATATATGCCCATTCTCATCTGGATTTGTTTCTTGATGTTTATTTCTGCTCTTTCTAGTATGAATGTTATTCTTGTAAGGTAAAAACTCATTCCGCTTTAGCGGTGTAGCTCACAGAACTTTTATATGATACTCATTATTCAAGTTATCTCACACTGATATTTCCAGACTAATCCGGATGCTATTTTATTATAATACTCGGATGTAATTTCCTAGGTTGGTTTTGGTGATATGGAGATCCTGGAAGAGAGCTGGAAATTCACCTATCATAGTGTTTTATTTTCCGTTGTATTATATAGCATCCCTATCAGCACTTGTAAGGTCGGGATTTTATAATTGTCCAACCAATAAGGTTTATTTTTTAACTCTAATATACTCTATACTTTTGAAGTGACAGTTCCTACTGTCCTTGTTATATTATATGTTGTCAATTCCGCTATGAGATTCTATTTTCCTCTGGTCTCTGTTCTTTTTTATTTACTCTAACAATCTATCCTTTTGTCAATTTGATGCATGACATTTGAACACAGCGGTAGTGTTCGGTGTCGACTTTCGATGGTCAGAAAGGCTGGTCGTTACATAAAGTTTCCATAAATGATTGAGAAAAATGTTAATATTATAGCCAAGCTAAAATTACAAAGACCCCAAACTCTGATGTATGTGAACTTGATGGTACTCTAACTAATGATGACAAGCGCTACTTTATTACTTTTATTGATGATTGCATTGATATTACTTATGTTTATCCCATGAAGAATAAAAGTGATGTGATATATATGATTAAATTATTTGTCATCGAAATTGAAAATCAATATAATAAGAAAATTAAAAGATTTCGAAGTGATATAGGAACATAATATGAATCTAACTTATTCATTGAATTTTATAAACAGCATGATATATTTCATGAGAAAACTACACCCTATTCGCCTGAAATGAATGGTAAAGCTAGAAGAAAAAATAGGACTCTTACCGAATTAGTAGTGGCTTTTATTAAATTTGGATGCAACATCTCGCCGGTAGAGGAAAATTTTATTAACTATTTGTTATGTCGTAAACATAATTCCTAAATCTAATAGCAAAAATTAAACCTTTTGAAATTTTAAAAAAATCATAAAACCAACTTATCTTATTTTAAAACTTGGGGTGCTTAGCATATGTTCATATTCCTAACCCTAAAAGAATTAAAATAGCAAGTCGAGCATATGAATTTGTTTTCATTGGTTATTCCATTAACAGTAAAGCATATAGATTTTTTGATTTGAATGCTCGAGTTATTATTGAGTCAAATGATGCCAATTTCTTTGAAAATAAATTTTCGTTTAAACTTAGGAATATTTGGGGCACTTCTACTACTAATAATCTAATAATCCGAAATAATGAACACAATGCAAAAGGTGAATCTGAACTTAGAAGAAGTAAAAGAGCTAGGATAGCAAAAGATTTTGGTCCAGAATATTATGCTTATGCACTAGAGGAGGACCATGCTAATCTAAAAGAAGCTTTATCTTCTTTGGATTCAGATCTCTAGCAAAAAACTACAAATGATGAAATGGAATCTCTTGAATCTAATAAAACTTGGCATCTAGTTGATTTACCTCTAGGTTGTAAATGAGTACTTAAAACAAATTGAAACTTGATGGTACAATTGATGAATATAAGGCTCTTCTTGTAGCTAAAGAATTTAGAAAAGAAGAAAACATGACTTCTTTGATACTTTTCACCTATTACAAGAATAACATCAATTCAAATATTAGTTTCCTTTGCTTCACTATATGATCTACTAATTCACCAAATAGATGTAAAAACTGCTTTTCTGAATGGTGAATTAGAAGAAGATATTTATATGGACCAACCCGAAGGTTTTGTTATACCTGATCAAGGGCATAAAGATTGTAAATTAGATAAATCTCTATATGGTCTTAAAAAGGCACCAAACAATGACATGGAAAAATTGACAATCCAATTATTTCACATGGTTTTAAATTAAATGAAAGCTACAAGTGTATTTATTATAAATCTGAGGATAATATTTGCACTATCATATGCTTATATGTTGATGAATGACTTATATTTGGTTCAAATATGCATGTTGTAAATCATGTTAAGTCCATGCTATGTGCCAATTTTGATATGAAAGATCGTGGAAAAGTAAGTGTGATCTTTGGTATTAAAGATCAATCTCATTATATTGAGAAGATGTTAAAGAAGTATAATTACTTTGAATGTAAACCTGCTAGACAACCATATAATCCAAGTGTAAAACTATTTAAGAGCACTGGTGAATGTGTAAGACAGTCTAAATATGTGAGCATCATCGGTAGTCTTCGGTATGCCACTGATTGTACTAGAGCTGGCATTGCATATGTCATGGGATTATTGTGAAGGTTTACTAGCAGACATAGTATAGAGTATTGACATGCTATTAAAAGTTTCATGAGATACTTTAAAAGAACTATGAACCTTGGATTACACTTTCAAAAGTTTCCTGCTGTCCTTGAAGGATACAATAATGCAGATTGGAATACTTTATCAAACGATTCCAAAGCTACTAGTGGATATAATTTCTGTATTGCAGGAGGAGCCGTTTCTTGAAAATCTAAGAAATAGAATATCTTGGCTCAATCCACTATGGAGCCAGAAATCATAGCACCAGCTAGTGCTTGTAAGGAATCAAATTACTTAAGGAATCTATTAGCTGAGATCTCTTTATAAGAAAAATCGATACTAGTTGTGTTGATCCATTGTAATAATACAGTGGATATTTATTACAATGGTAAAAGACGACAAATTCGCTGTAAGCATGGTACTGTAAGAGAGTATATCTTTTCATGATCTGTAAGAGTGGATCATGTACGCACTGATGAGAATTTGACGGATCCTTTGATGAAAGGACTGAACAGAGAGAAAGTGCTTTCTACATCTAAAAGAACGAGACTATCGCCCTTAGATTGCTAAGTCATGCACAATGGTAACTCGACCTAATGATTGAAGATCCCAAGGACTAGGTTCAATGGGTAATAACAAGTTGTAAAGTGATATGAGTTGAACATGCTATTTTTATATACTTAGAAGCATGGATTCCTGAAGCGATTAAAGAATGAGTTAATAGAAACTCTTAATGAGATCCATACTCTAAATGAAGTAGAATATCTACCTTCAGGAGACCCACCTGTGTGGATGTGGAAATGTGGCTGTTTCCTATGAGATTTTGGGCAAGATTCCTATGGCTTTCAATAAACTAGGATAGACGTACATGACCATAAATGTACGAGCTTAGTTGGTTGCACCTTAGAAAGGTTGTGTGTGGTTTGATGTTAGGAATAGATTTCAAACCTACGAGCCACTCTAGTAAACTGAATCTTACTCACTATATGCAAATGTTTAAATCAAAAGATACCATTTGTTTATGTACAATCTTATATTTTCAGAAGCTACTTGGAAATTTGTTTTAATAATTCAAGTGGGGGATTGTTGGAACTTTAAGTGAATTAATTAATAAATAAATAAAAACACGTTAACAATTATATATTTATGAGCCTTTACTATAATTGGGCCGTTGCAAATGTATAACGACCATATATTTATGAGTCAATATTATAATTGAGCCATTGCAAATGTATTAAGGTAATATATATTCACGAGCCATTGTTATTGAACTGTTGTAAATGTGTTACGGTGATATATTTTCACGAGCCATTATTATTGAGCCATTGTAAAAGTTAATGGTATTAAAATTCATTTTAAAAGACAATAAATTCAAATCCATTAATATTTCCTCACTTCAATAACACATACAAGTTCCATTCTGCCTATTTGAACGATAAATAGGCAGAAGAGAAAATGTGAATAATAGGCAATTTTCTTTCTTCTTGTTTGTCCTTTGTATTTTTCTCTCTTTAAGAAACTTTACAAGTAATTAAATTAGAAAGAGCTATGTTCAGAACAATCTGTTGTAGTGGAAACAACAAATTGACCAAATTTCAAAGGTTGTTTTATCCTGAGGACGAAACGGTTGATAGATAGATTTGCACCTTGAGGCTAAGTCGCGAATCGTCTTAAAGCGACCTATTCTGCAACTAAGTCAAAACAAAACATGATGCTGCAGATTCAGATTGAGGTACAACAATTTCAACTTGAAACAATAAAAAATGTACAATAATCATCAGAATCACTTGTATAATTCCATAGTTGCCAACATATTTGTAACCACTTAATTTGTTTGCAATTAAAATTGAAACTACTATACTATGGAATCAATATAAAAAATAACCATAGAATTGCATCTTTTTCAAACATTATTCTAACAACTTAATAAGTTTAATTATAACAAATTAATAAGCTTGTAATTAAGACAAAAGCTAACATAAAACGATATTAATATAAAAAATAACTTCTAAGATCAAATAACTATGATACGTTAATTCAAGTTAATTTCAACATGTTTTGTTGCATCCAAGCTTTTCATCATAATTACATAGTGAGAGAACTTAGCAGTAAATTAAATTCAAAACAAACACAGATAGAATATCTTTTAAAAATAAAAATAAATATCTTACAATATATAATAATATTTGAAGAACTTTTTCCATTTAAATGAAACCTACAACTCTAAACTGAATAAACATAAAGATTTACTGACCATTATATTTATTGATATTTATATTATAAACAATTTGAGAGTTTATTTTTTCATATTAATAATCTTACTGTACTCTCTTAACGATATTTAATTTTCATCGAAAAAATTTTATTTGGAAAAGTGATACCGATAGAATAAAAAAAGGGATCATGTTTGCTTATTTAAAATAACCGTGAAAGGTTGTAAGGTTTGAAATCGGGTTTTGATATAGATTATAATGTAAGAATGGACTAAAAAAAGAAAGAAAAAAAACAGTATTGTTGAACTTCATGATTTGAAAATGGATAGGATAAAACGAGGACAGTGTGATTCCACTTGCATTTTGTTACAGACAGAGCGAAGCAACTGTAGTTGAATGATTTTAAAATATATTAAAGGAAACGTGGTTAATGGGATTCAAAATTGAATGGATTGCTCATCAAATAAATGATGCTTAAAAATCGAGTGAATCAAGCAGAGTGAAGTGTTTCTAATTCTAAAATTATGAGAAAAATTTGAAAAATGTTGATAGAGATCCACTAAGATGTGCAGTATAGGATTGGAAAATGAAACCATAAAAAAAAATGGATTATGCTTACTTATTTAGTATAAATACAAAATGATTGTGGGATTTGAACTCGAGTTTTAATACAAATTATAATGTAAAAGGCGGCTAAAAGTAAAAAGAAGAATAACAATATTATTAAACTTCATTATTCTGAAATGTACTTGATAAAACGAGGATAGGTGGAGGAAATCGATGACAGTTGAATGATTTGAAATATATTGGAGAAATTATGGTTTGCGGGATTCGAACTTGGATGGAGCGCTGATCAAATGAATGATGCTTAAAAATTGAGTGAATCAAGGAGAGTGAAGTATTCTAATCCTAGAAATATGAGAAAAATCGAAAAAATGACAGATCCACTAATAAGATACATAATATAAGAAAACATCTTGCTTTTTATACGTGAAAAAGATCAAGCAAACATAAACGCTAAGATAGTTAGTATTGCCTAAAAACAGCAAACATATGAATAGATAACGGAAAGATATTTATTAAGTTTAAAAAACCACCAAAAGTTGAGAAGTATGCAACCGCTTCACGCTTCATAGATGGAACGCATGGATTACCAATGAAGCAACTACAAAGACTACTAATCTACTATTATACAACTATTAGATAGAGTATTGTCCCAATAACATGTTAAAATATAAAAGTAGAGACAAAAACAAATAGAGAAAACATAAATTTCATTGATCTTATTTTTAAACTTAATACAATACAATGAAACTTTATTTATAAACTCGTAATGGAGAATGAAAATTACAATAGTGTCATTGTAACATTTAACATATTTATCCTTATAATTTATATACATTATAACAGCTCATAATATTTAAATCAACGTTTAATACCAATCATTTTAGAATTACAAATGAGTATAACCTACTTGTACCATAATATTATTTGCATGTAATCTATATCTTGCGAATAACATAAACCCTAAGATCTAGAATTACATGATTATCACATATGTAAAGAATTAATAAAACATACCTCCAGACATCTTGTATACGAATCAGCAATGGATGTTGTCGAAAGCTATTTCAATTGAGAAAGGAAATGGTTTCTCTCTCTTTTCCTATATCTTTCTTTATGTGTTTTCTATATCTCCTTTGTGATGGGCAAAGGTTAATATTTATAGGTAGAGTGAGGACCAAATTTCCAGATTTGTAGACTTAATCTTGATCGTCCATCAAGATCAAGATGAGAGAAATTAACGCTCTAGATTATAACCGTTTTATTTATTTTGCATATTAATAGGAAAAACCTTTTAGATTATATTGACCACATAATGAGGAAGGAAACATTTGAGGAAAGAAGCGGTCCATTAATGTACCACATAATGAGGAAGAAAACGGTCCATTAATGTACCACATAATGAGGAAGGAAACAGTCCATTAATGTTTTCGCATTAATTTCCTTACAAAACGGTCAAATTTCCTTACAGTCTTCCACTTGGTCAATAGTAAAATCCATTAATGTTTTCGTATTAAGGTCATAAGGCGTGCATGATATGCTAAACTTTTCTTTAGTCGGTTATCATAAGTGTCTTGGCTAATCTAGTGGTCAATGGAAGTCATGACGTGTACACGTTATTTTGCAACATGCTTACTTCCATGTACTATGACATTGACAACTTTCATAACTAGACCGTAGATGAGCATAACTTAATGGTCACATAATGTCTTGAAGCAAAAGACTGTTTCTGTTATCATTTATCTAAATATAAATGCGTACACATTATAAAACAGAAATAAAAGATGTCCAAATTATTAAGAGCTCAATAATTGTTATGTCTAGATAAGTACAAGATAAATGGCATAATAAGAAGATAATTAGGAACTATCTGCAAGACCCATGCTATCGGTATGTCTATGAAAGGTCTTTGGAGGTAGTCCTTTTGTGAACATCTTGCTTCAGTAGTAGGTATTTAAGGTCCATGTGTTTGGAACCTTTGGTTATCCTATCATGCTTAGAGAAAAAGGTTGCAGCTTCATTGTCGCAGTAGACAGTTAGTGGCTTAGAGATAAAACTTAGAGTGCCAAATTGTGAGACAAAATTACGCAGTCATGTTCCCTGAATTGAAGCCTCATAACATGCTACGTATTCAGCCATCATGGTGGATCCGAAAAGCATCTCAGATTTCTGGCTTCTCCATGATATTGCACATCCACATAAGAGATACACATAGCCAAGAGTGCAGATCCTAGTGTTAGGACATCCAGCAAGGTCTGAATCAGAATAACCAGTTACCTGTAGGTAACTTGATTTTCTATAGGGGAGCATGCAATTCCTTGTTCCCTTTAGGTATCTTAGTACCTTCTTTGCAGCTTTCCAATGAGCGATTCCTGGGTTACTTTGAAATCTACCCAGCATACCAACTGCATGACTGATATCAGGTCTTGTACAGACCTGTGAATACATCAAACTCCCTACAAGAGATGCATAAGGATATTTGGTCATTTCTTCTCGTTCCATAGGAGTCTTTGGGCACTGCTCAAGAACAAGTTTGTCTCCTTTCTGCAGTGGGACAGGACTAGAGGAACAATTCGTCATGCCAAATCTCTCAAGAATTTTGTCAATATATGCTTTTTGAGACAATCCTAGAATTCCTTGTGATCTATCACGGAATATTTCTATTCCTATCACATAGGATGCCTCACCCATATCTTTCATTTCAAAGTTCGTTGAGAGATAATCCTTAGTTTCACGTAATAAACCAAGGTCGCTGCTAGCTAATAATATGTCATCAACATACATAATCAAAAATATGAACTTGCTCCCACTAAACTTGAGGTATATACAAGGGTCAACTATGTTTTCTGTGAAATCGAAAGCGGTAATGATTTCATGAAACTTTAGATACCATTGTTTAGAAGCTTGTTTCAGTCCATATATTGATTTCTTAAGTTTGCAGACCATGTCTTCCCGTCCTTCAATTATGAAGCCTTCAGGTTGACGCATGTAGACTTCTTCTTCCAAGTCTCCATTTAGAAAGGCTGTTTTCACATCCATTTGATGTAACTCGAGATCATAATGAGCTACTAATGCCATGATAATTCTAAGAGAATCTTTCCTGGAAACAGGAGCAAAAGTTTCATTATAGTCAATGCCTTCTTTCTGATTAAAACCTTTGAAAACAAGTCTAGCTTTATATCGTTCAATTTTACCATTGCAGTCACGTTTGGTCTTGAAAACCCACTTACAACCGACTGCTTTATGTCCTTGCGGTAATTGAACGATTTCCCAAACTTGATTATTATCCATAGATTTCAGTTTATCTTTCATGGCATCAATCCATTTAATAGAATTAACATCCTTAATGGCTTGTGAATAAGAAATTGGATCCGTAGTTCCTTCAGATTCTATTAGATAAAGCATGTAATCATCAGAAATAGCTGATCTTCTTTGTCTTTGAGATCTTCTTAATGCTAGTTCCTATGGTACTTCATCAACATTATGATTGGTGATAATTTCATTATGGAGTTGTTGATCATTTATTGGATTTTCCTCATTGTGAACATGTTCAACAATAGGATGATTCCCAATATCTTTCGAAATAGAGGGTAAGATAATGTGTACCTTTATTTCATGAATGACCACTTCTTGTTGTTTTGTACTCCCACTGATTTCACCATTCTCATAGAATTTGGCATTTCCGGTTTCAACAATTCTTGTACTATGGTTAGGACAATAAAATCTATATCCTTTAGATTTTTCTGGGTAACCTATAAAGTAACCACTGACTGTCTTAAAATCCAATTTCTTTTCATTTGGATTGTACAGTCTAGCTTCAGCTGGGCAACCCCAAATTTGGAGATGTCTTAAACTAGGTTTCCATCATTTCCAAAGTTCAAAAGGAGTCTTTGAAACGGCCTTACTTGGAACTCTATTTAAGATGTAGACAGTTGTTCGTAATGCATCCATCCATAACGATATAGGTAAATTTGCATGACTCATCATGGATCTAACCATTTCCATGTATGTACGATTTTTCCTTTCAGCTACACCATTCTGCCATGGAGATCCAGACGTTGTGTATTGTGCAACAATTTCAAGTTTTTGAAGAAGTCTAGCAAAAGGTCCAGGATGTTGTCCCGTTTCATCATACCTTCCATAGAATTCACCACCCCTATCTGACCTAATGATTTTCACTTTTCTTTCTAATTGCCTTTCGACTTCAGTAATGAACACTTGTACAGCGTCCACTGACTGAGATTTTTCATGCAACAGATAAAGAAAGCAATAACGTGAAAAATCATCTATAAAAGTGATGAAATATTTCTCTCCTCCAAAAGTCGGAACATCAAAAGGTCCACAAATATCTGTATGTATTATTTCAAGAAGTTGTGTACTTCTTGTGGCTCATTTCTTTGTGTTTTTTGTTGTTTTTCCTTTAATACAATTAACACATGCTGTAATGTTAGCGAAGTCTAGGTCCGGTAGGACACCATCTTTCACTAACCTTTTGATTCTTTCACTGGATATATGACCCAGTTTTTTATGCCACAAGAAGTAAGAATCATTCTTGGATGACTTTCTTTTAGTTTCTTTTCCATGCAGGGTGAGTTGGATTTCAGCATTTTGTTTAAGATGAAGTTTATAAAGTCCGTCAATTAATATTCCAGAACCAATAAGACTAGAATTTTTAAATAAACTAAAATTTCCATTTCCAACTTCAAAAGAATATCCAAATTTATCAAGTACACTTACAGAAATCAAATTACGGGAAATAGACAGAACATAAAGAGTTTGACATAAATTTAACTGATAACCGCTATCTAAAATAAGATGAAAAATTCCAATAGCTTCAACTGGAGCTTTATCTTTATTCCCCATTAAAATGAAATTCTCACTTGAGTTTGTGGTTTGGATCGTAATGAATCCCTGCATAGAATTCGAAACATGAACGTTAGCAGCAGTATCAATCCACCAAGTAGAAGAAGGTACATTAGTAAGATTTGATTCGAAATGACTTACGAAACCCATTGGGTTACCTTTCTTTTCGAACCATGCTTTGCGCTTAATGCAATCTGCCTGGAAGTGTCCAGGTTTCTTGCAGAATTTGCAGACATCATCCTTTTTTTTTTCTTGGATGGTTGAGTGGCGTCATCAGATTTGGGTGGTGCTCTTTTATGCCGTGAGTTGTTCTTTTTGCCAGCTTGTTTTCCAACCCCTTGAGTGAAATAAGCAACTTTAATGCCTTGCGAGCCTTGCCTAGACTCCTCTTGAACCAGTTTGTTAGTTAATTCATTTCAGACTCTACTTTTCCGTAATAGTGTTGTAATGAATTTTGAATGGTTCATGCTGAGGAGGTAAGCTAGTGAGAATGAATTGGACGAGAAAAGCATCGTCCATAACCAATCCCAAGTTCTTAAGTTTGGCAGCAAGGTTAATCATTTCAATGACATGAGCGCTCATTGAGCGAGAACCATCAAACTTCATGGTTACAAGATCTGCCATAAGTTTCCCAGTAAGGGATTTGTCTACAGTCTTGAACCGATTTTCAATGGATTGCAAATATTCTTTTGCGCTTTCAGTTTTGGGTAGGGAGGTTTTGATGTTGGTATCAATCACCATTCGCATAAACATCATGCTGAGCCTATCAGATCGTTCCCAATCATTATGGAGTTTGTTTTCCTCAGGCGTATTTGTGTCAGTAAGTGGGGCTGGCTTTTCCTTAAGGAGAGCCATGTCCAGTTCAAGTACGCCTAAAGAAAACTCAACTTGCTCTTTCCATTCTGAGTAGTTGGTTCCATTGAGTTTGACGATAGACATAGCGTACGAATTAAGGTTTGAGGGCATTGCACCTGTAGATATAAAAGAAATGTAGGCTTCTTTATTAGAATAAAACACATGTCATAATAAGAGGTTAAGTTTAGCGCCTCCTGTGGGTAGGCAGTAGAACCATACTCATGAAAGAATGATAAACATTAATGTTTCATGCGTTATTGTGCAAGCAACAGCCGCATGTGGACGGGACTGCATGCATCAGACCAAAGGAAACAAGGAATTTAAGCACGAAAGCGTAAAATAAAATAAGAGAGAAAAGAGATAAACATTAATGTGTTTTTTTTTTTGCATAAACATTTGTCATTCTTTCAAGTAATCCACAACAAGGATAATAAATGTCTAGTAACTCCAAGTAAATTCCATACATGAATTTAACATATAAATAATTATTTTACAAATCATATATAGACAATTATCATGCAAGTTCCAGGTCATGAATTTAATGTCAAACTAGAAAACAATTGTTTTCAATATGTATACTTTCTGAAAAGTATTCGCATACAATAAGTTGTTCCATATTATATAGTAGGTCAAATATTAAAGTAGAAAAAAATCAACTTTTGCGAAAATATAAACTTTCCAGATCTAGATTTAAGAATACAATAAATAGAACAATATTGATAATCATGATTACTGTAGCAACTTAAATAATATGAATATTAAACTTGAATCATATTAACATTAATAATCATTATCATTATCATAGTAAAATTACAAACATCATATCAAAGATCTATGGTAGTTTCGTTTTATATATTGATGGATAATCATGAATTCTAAAATCTTGCTTTGATACCACACGTAATCTATATCTTGCGAATAAAACAAACCCTAATATCTAGAATTACATGATTATCACATATGTAAAGAATTAATAAAACATACCTCCAGACATCTTGTATACGAATCAACAATGGATGTTGTCGAAAGCTATTTCAATTGAGAAAGGAAATGGTTTCTCTCTCTTTTCCTATATCTTTCTTTATGTGTTTTCTATATCTCCTTTGTGATGGGCAAATGTTAATATTTATAGGTAGAGAGAGGACCAAATTTACAGATTTGTAGACTTAATCTTGATCGTCCATCAAGATCAAGATGAGAGAAATTAACGCTATAAATTATAACCGTTTTATTTATTTTGCATATTAATAGGAAAAACTTTTTAGATTCTATTGACCACATAATACATAATGAGGAAGGAAACATTACGGTCCGTTAATGTACCACATACTGAGGAAGGAAACGGTACATTAATGTTTTCGCATTAATTTCCTTACAAAACGGTCAAATTTCCTTACAGTGCAAATAATTAATTTCACTCCCTTTCAATCTTATTTTCGTTTTTTCAAAAAACCTAGGAATTCAGATGAAATATACGTGTCTTTTTATAGTGGATAAACATTATAAATTATTTAACAAATATGGTAAATTAGATGGAAAATCTAACTTCCACCTTTACATTTCATCTCGACCTGCGCATGTTTAAACTTCAGATTCACCACTTAACACACTCATCATGCACGGTGATTTGATAACGTTAACTAATTTAGGGAGCTCTAGGCAGTTTTTCTTCACAGTTTCGGATTCGGATCAACCCACGTAATTCCGGTTACCACTCGCTACTCTTTACTTTCTAGTTCTTAGTTCTAGGGTTTCACCGAAAACCCAAAGCCCAAATCTGAACCTTTACTTTTGTTGTGCTCGTTTCAAATTTCTTCGTTGATCAAAGCTCATTCCGTACTGTCTAATGGCGGTATGTTCCTATGGCTATCGTCTTCTTTTTTTTAATATTTTTATAGATTTACGATGGTTGCCAACTCTTTTTCCCATTTTTCTTTCCCGTTTTGTGGCAGCGGCTGTTTAAAGATGAAGCGACCGAAGAAAAAGGAGAGCGTGCTCGAATGGTTAGTTCGTATTATAATTTGTCGATATTGTTTTTTGATAATGGTTTCGTGCAGTTGTTGAAGTAACTAGTGATGGTTTGGATTTGATTTGTGTAGCAATGGAGGTAGTGATTAATGGTGGTTGATAACAATGCATATATTGAAAATCCCGTAAGAAGAAATAATTCATTAGGTTTTGTTGCTGCACAAACTTTCTTTATAGCGGAAAAATCAATGTCTTTTTTGTTGCTGCTGCTGTTTTTAAATAGATAAAGAACCAAGGGAGCTTGTAAACTCTTAGGAGAACATAACCAAAGTCAAACACAGGGTTTTTCATGTCACTACTGTTACTGCTGGTTTGACTCATGACATTCTGCACACCAACTGGGCAATCCTTTGAGATGGAAAAATCAATGTGTACGTTGGGAGAGGAAATTGTGTTTTGGGCTCCAAACAATGCTTTTCTTGCATATCAGAATTTTTTTTTTTTTTTTTTTTTTTTTTTTTTTTGGTGTTGCGCTTGTTGAGTAATCAATTGCTGAATCCTGTGACATCAGCTGACAATAATTTGTAGATGTTTATTTAATATAACAAAGCTGCAGCTAATATTTACACTCTTTCCTCGGAAAGCACCTAATATTTCTTTTGATATCATTACGTTCATGGTACGACCATGTTGTTCAGAGATGTTTTGGAGTCAAACCATTTAATATTTTTGTTGCCTACACATTATATCATTTTAATGAGATATTTCTTTAAAATGTTGTTGTCTTGGGTTCTATTGGTGTAGTCTTCTTCTGTTCCTGCATAGACCGAAGATATGTGGGAAAGGACTGTTATTTTTTATACCCTATATCAGCGACACGTTCTTATGTATCACAGAAAACATCTAATAATATTCAACACTAATTGATTTATCTAATCATGGATGTTAAGTACTATACTCTATATCTTTATACCAAGCAATACTACACCCTAACAATACATCATTGATGCAGGTGACACATATTGGTGCTATATCAATTGCAGACTTAGTTAAGACGACTTTAGGGCCCAAGGGGATGGTATGCTGTTATTACTTTATAACCTCTTTAGTCAATGCCAGACTACTTTGGTGCTCTGTCTTGGAAGACATATTACCACTGACATGTTTCTATATAGGATAAAATTTTACAATCGACGGGTAGGGGACGTTCTGTAACAGTTACCAATGATGGTGCCACTATCTTAAAGTCACTTCATATTGATAACCCTGCTGCCAAGGTTCTTGTTGGTATCCTTATCACAAATATGCATGTAATAAAATGCATCTCGTTCTTTTTCATTCTGTTAAATAATATTACTTAGAATATTTTTACCATTAAGGTCCGCACTTAATTCTTCATACTTAGTCAATTTCACGTCAACAAGAATGTTATTGCTTTTGGCAAAAAAATAAATAAATAATAAAAATAAATAAACAAACAAATAAAGAAAAAAAGGAAAAAAAGAAAAGAAAAGAAAAGAAAAGAAAAGCACGTGTCTATAAAAAAAAATTATGTCGATCCCTAATTTAAGAACCAGATATATCAAAAGTTCAAGATGATGAAGTAGGCGATGGGACAACTTCTGTAGTTGTTTTGGCTGGAGAGCTTTTAAGGGAAGCTGAAAAGTTGATCATGACTAAGATTCATCCAATGACCATTATATCAGGTGTGTAATTAAGCGACTATCATAGCCTGTCTGCAATTTTTTTTGCTGTTTGCCACAGACATCTTTTGCGGTGAAATTTATGGAGGTTAAAATGCTCGAAACATGGCTTATCACCAAGTTTCATTATCCTACACCTGCTAGTATTTCACACATTTCAACCTTTTTTTGTCTTTGGTTTTTTGATTACTTAGGTTACAGAATGGCTGCTGAATGTGCTAGGAATGCGTTGTTGAAGAAAGCAATGGATAACAAACAAGATCCAGGTACCAATAATTATTTACATGTTGCTTGGAGCTGAATATGTCTTTCCTTATTTAAGTAGTATGCTAAAACGATAATACATTCCCCAGCAATCAATTATCTTGATCACTGCCTTCAATGCTCTATATTTTCTCATTTCCAACAGTTTGTAAGCAAAAACATATCTTGGATGAACTTCGATTTATGCTCTTATCTTTTTACTACATGCATATGTGATTGTTGCAGAGAAGTTCAAGACAGATCTGATGAAAATCGCTATGACGACTTTGAGTTCAAAAATTCTGTCCCAGGACAAGGAGCACTTTGCTGCATTGGCAGTTGATGCTGTTATGAGGCTTAAGGTAATTAATTGTCTGTTATGCTCTAGTTGTTTTGCTTCTGTTAAGTTTTAACTATTTGTCTGTACATGATTTGTTTCTTTTCTTAAGAAGAAAGTGTTCGTTCTTTTTTGGTAGATAACTTAAATGAACCAGAAAATACTATGATTTTTGAAAGTTAATCTAAGATTAATACTGTTTTTGGACTGTGTATTTGTTTCCAAACCCTGGCTTGAAATGGGATGGATTTCATGTGTTACATCGCATTTGTAAACATATTATACTAAAGCTATTTTTTTAAAATTTAACTGTAAAGCATGCTATACAATTATTCCATTTAAAAATTACATACACACACAAATGTATATATGTATGTATGTATAGAATCATCGATACAGAATCAAAAAAGGTTGCTAATTGCAGAAATGCCTAATTTCTCGTTATTTCAGTATAATCTATACTAGCATTGCAATTTTTTATATTTTTGTTTATATGATGATGATATGATTGACTAATTTCTTTATTCTCATTAACTCATGAACTTACGTGTTCTCAAACTTTCTCAAAGGCCTACCAACCTATCAAGAGATTATTCCTAGGGAAAAATGTGAAGGTTTTTTGGCTTGAAATCACAGCTTACAGCTCAATGAAGAGTTAAATTGGTTTTTATTTCTGGATATAGTATTTTTGGGGCTTTTATGTTCTTTTAATACCCAACAGATTAATTTTGGACTATATAAATTCAGCAAAGATAAATGGTATATATTTTAAAAAAGATATGCAGGACTATTTTAATGAAAAGTTAATGGTGACAGAGCTGAATCAGATTGGAATATTCTGATCAAGTATAGTTAAATGTAAGGTGTGGTTCAATGAAAGAGATTGGACATGCATGGTATCTAAGAGCAATCAGAGCTTTTACATCTAAGCTTAAATCTATGCTGTCGTGGGCATCGTTTGAACACCACTGAGACACTGATTATTTGTTGAGGCAACCCTGTTTTTTTATATACACCGTTTTTTAAGTGCTGCCCCCGAGCTCGTGTTCTAATAAATGCTAATAAGCATTAATGAGTGCCTAGATCATTTTTGGACTTTTGTTTTTGTTTAACTTGTTAAATATTTAATATGTTTGTGTGTTTATTTTGTTTTTTCAGTTATGTATGTTAATTTGACTGAATATCATTTGATTTTTGGTGAATACAGTGTATAATGATTGTGATATAATTATTTACTTAGTTACATACTTCAGTAGTTAGCGTCTAATGTATTTAGTGGTCTGGAATTTATTAGTTGAATTGTAGATGGCTTATGTTTACATTCAACAGATACATGATACAATTATGATTAATATTTGTTTCACGATGGTCATGGAGCTTTTCCTAGGCTCTGCTTGGATTTTGTTTGAGCAATTAGGGAATCCTTGCTTTCTAGCATTTCATTTCTGCCTTAAATGACGTAGGATTGATAGCTTGTATTTTTAAATGAAGATTAGTCATAAGAACTCCAATGTTTGCTATGTTCCAATACAGTGTAAATGTCATGTTATCTATGCCTCCAGTTTGAATGTTCTGTAATTTTTTCATGATGGTGTTTAAATCGAGATGCCGTGGAAATCAGCTCCTTTTTTTTTTTTTAATATATTTTAGTTTAGAACTTTAGAGTGAGTAGTAATTTTAGACAGACATATTTCAGATTTTACAGTGCCAGCTAACTGGAAGGAGCAGCTAACATATATGTTTATAGACTTCCAACTTTGATAAAAATATGATTATCATTCCAAGAGTTAGAATCCTACTTGAAACTGCTTATTTGTTGCCTCATATGCTGGTATATCAGCTGTAGTGGGCTGTAATAATTTGCTTGTTCCAATGGATTTGTGGTAATGCATTTAATCATTATACTGGGATCCTATAAAATGCTACTATACCTGCTCTTAGACTACAGGCATACCATAATTTTTACTGCTATAGTGTTGTTTATAGATAGATAAATACCATTGGCATTCTGCATGTTGCTACAATTATCTAAATTTAGTTGATATTTCTTGATGCTCTGTAACTTCACATATGTTGTCGATGGCAGGGTAGTACAAACTTGGAGTCCATCCAAATAATAAAAAAAGCTGGAGGTTCCTTGAGAGACTCATACTTAGATGAAGGGTATGACTTTGTAGATAGTAATAAAATATTTAAAAATAATACGGAAAGATTCACATTCAGCACAGACTCTTCCAAGCCTATGTTATTTGTAATTTCTCATGTATAAGCAGCATGTTTTTCTACACAGAGGATGCCTCCAAAAAGATGCGGAATCTTATACTCTAATAATCGTAGTGTTTATATTTTTTCCGTACTAAATTTATATATGCGAGGTGGAGCCTTGGCGCAATGGTTAGGTCACCTGGATGGTGATCTGCGCGTCTAGGTTCGAGTCCGGAAACAGCCTTTTCGTAATGCGAGAGAGGCTGCGTACATTATCGACCTCCTCAGAGTCTGCTATCGTCCGGGAGCCTCGTGCATTGGGTTCCACCTTTTTGTATTTATATATGCCTTTTTCACATGCCCTGTTCGCATCATCTCATTTTCCTTTTTCCATCATATCTTATGATGCCATGGCAGGTACATAGAAAATACTGCACCCTGTGCGTGCGCGCGAGCGTGTGCATATCTGTCTCTGTGTGTGTACATATGTATGTGTTTTCTGTATATATATATATATATATATATATATATATATATATATATATATGGGTGTGTCTGTATATAGTTCAAGGTTTTAAATATCGGATTTCGGTCACGTTTCGTCTCGGAATTTTTACACAAGTTATCTCGTATCGGAAGAGATCTCGGACGAGATGAGTACGTATCGGGTGTACATCTTGGGTCTTATAATGCATCTCGGGAATATCTCGGATGTACTTATGTGCTTAAAATTGACGTGTCAAAAATTTATTTAACGATTATAACTTTCTTAGTAAAAATAAAAATGGTAACATACTTGATTTACATGGAAAAAGAAATATTTTTAGAAGAGTAGTAGCTTAATTAGCTTAATTGATTTGGTAATGATTGAACAATATCCTTTTATTTGAATGTAATAAAGAAGTGAAACCTTTCGCTATGACTCATTAAGATAAAAAGTAAAGAATATGTTCAAGAAGTTGGTAAATTATAATTGGATTAAGTAGTTTCTTTTGAATTAATATGAAAATAAAATTTATTATGGAAAATAATAAAAATGTATAACTTCGGGTGAGATCTCGGATTGAGATTTCGATCCATATATCGAGTGAGATTTGAATATCTCGGACGAGATGAGTGTCGAGGGAGATATGGAGGAGATTTGATGTCTCGTCTCGTTTAAGTGTGAAAATGAGATCTCGGGCGAGATATAGGAGATTTAAAACCATGATATAGTTATAAAAGCATTGCTCATTCAAATACTGGATGAGACTATAAACAACTCCTGAAAACACAATTGTGCCATAGTAATAAATATATGGATTTGCCATATGGAAAATTGAGTGAAAATACTGGGAGTAAGATGGTTACCAAATACTTGTGCAAGGAATTTCCTTTGGCTCAGAACTTGTTTATTCAGTAGAGATATAGAGAAATATGACAATCATAGGAGAGTGTGTTGTGTATTGTCAAAAAAAATGTCCATGTGGCTCGAGAAATGTCTAACATAATGATATAATTTATTGGTTAGAAGGAAAATGGGAAAGAATCATTCAAAGACCATTCATGTTTCAGGTTGCTTTCCTAATAATTCAAAACTATATACTATATGATTCCTTGATCCGTATTAAATCTATGTATACACTGATTTAAAGTAACTTTTCCTTTCAGTACAACCAACTTTTGCTAAGAGCATGATTGACAACTAAAGTAGTTAAAACAACTTAAAAGTTACTTGTTACTATCACATATTTGCCAAAAACTTATTTGGAGGCAAAATAAGCTGCTTTAGAAGTTGATGAGTCATAAATAACAAACAATTGCTTATGACTTATTTTGGCATTTAACTAAATTTTATTACAATATCCATTGTTTACCAGAACGCTATTACATTTCCCCTATTCACTTAAAACTACTTAAAAATTTATAGTTACCATTTAAACTACCTTTAAGTATTCCAAAATGGACTGTAGCTCTACCCAATATACTGGCTTGAAAGTCACCTGGGTGCTACGGCTTTGTTTTTTTTTGATTTTTTTCACTAGAGAAACAAAGACATACGACGATCATAGGGTAGCTTATTCTGTATTGCCAAAGTAAATATTTGCATATGGTTCGAGAACTGTCTGATTTATTTTTTTTGGTTAAAAGGAAAATGGGAAAGGAAACTAAACAAGCTTTTCATATTTCATGTTATCATCACTCATTAATTATTGATGCTATTTCTAAAGTGTTCTTACCTTTCCTGATGATTCAAAATCATATACTAATTGATTCCTTGCTCCGTATTTGATCTGAAGTATTTTTTTTCCTTGAATCAGGTCATGCTTTGATGCTAACCACGTCATACATACATACACACAATACGCGTGCGGCCACATAGAGACACACACATACATATGTACATACATATACATATATGATGTATATACACAAAAATTTGTGCATACGTATGTATGTATACACACACAGTCACACATTAGGAATGAGTAATCAGGGTACTTAAACTTACTGTTTCGTTTTCATTTCATTACACGTTCTACGGACACACAGTAATTCTTGTTCCAAGGCCATGAATTTTGTATGTATATCGGATAATTTTCAGAAATTCAGATCCTACTTTATTAATGTCACAATCGATGCATAATTTAGAACTATACAGGCCTTCTCTTTGTACTTAACTTGAAATTATGACGTTATATTACGCAGGTTTATTCTCGACAAGAAAATTGGCATCGGACAGCCTAAACGCATCGAAAATGCAAAGATATTGGTTGCAAACACAGCTATGGATACAGACAAGGTTAAAATATATGGAGCACGTGTCCGGGTTGATTCAATGGCCAAGGTAGCACAAATAGAAGGAGCTGAAAAGGAGAAAATGAAAGAAAAAGTGCAAAAAATAATTGGTCATGGGATAAATTGCTTCATAAACCGACAATTGATTTATAATTTTCCTGAAGAACTGTTTGCAGATGCAGGCATTCTTGCCATCGAGCATGCTGATTTTGATGGAATCGAAAGACTAGCTTTAGTTACTGGCGGTGAAATCGCTTCTACATTTGATAACCCGGAATCCGTGAAACTTGGTCATTGTAAACTTATCGAAGAGATTATGATTGGCGAGGACAGACTAATCCACTTTTCTGGAGTTGAAATGGGACAGGCCTGTACAATTGTTCTGAGAGGTTCAAGGTGCACAATTTTATGTTTTGTTGCTTGTTGGTTCATATATTGTTCATATTTAGCGATTTAGTGCACATAAGCCTCAACATTTAACTGTAATTCACGCATGTTATCTACCTGAGTTATTTCTCCTGCTTGTGCCAGTTTATTTGAACAGCATGATAATAAGTTAGCTTCCTTGATTGAGTGTCTAGGATCTAGTTTTTGGATTTTTACCGCTTATCAAGAAAAAGAAAAGAACAAAGAAAACTGTAAATACATCGAGTCTGTGTGACATCCGATCCATAGAATCCAAGGGTGAAAGTGAGTGCTGAATCGGAAATACCTTTTAAAAAGGTCAAATTTGGAAACGAACTGAAAACATGACTTAACAAAAAAAAAGTTCATAATTTGTTGTAATGTTTTATTTTATTACATTCTGAATTCTGTTAAAATTATTGTTGTTCTTAGAAAAAGTAATGATACTTGTTAGTAGTCTTATGAGCTTTTTAGCTAATATTTTAGTTCATGTTAATTTGATGATACGATAATATTGATTTTTTTTCTTCCAATGCTTTTATCAAATAATATATGAGATGCACAATTTGAATATACCGAGATTCTTTTTAAATCGAAATTTTGATAGCAAATTTTATGAATATTGTTGAATTTATATGATTCAAATATTTTCAAAGAAGACAAGAAAATAATTAATCGATTCATTCAATTAATTAATTAGGCTATATATGGAAAGATAAAGAGGAAGAATATTTGTGATATCTTTTAGAGAAAGGAAACTAATTAGTCAGATCTTTTATATGAAGATATATAAGTTTATACGTGGAGATTGATTTAAGAAATGAAAATTTATGGAAACATAGATTTTTAGTCATTTATGTGCATTGGAATCAAATCAAGTAATTTGAAAAGGTTGTCAGATAATCTGGAAATTAATTTTCTTCATCTTCAAGTAATCATTTATTCTCAAGCCTATTTAAATAAAGTTCATCTTCATATGAGTGAGAGATGATCTACCATTATCCTTTTCTTCAGTAAATCCTAATTTCTGTAGTCAAATCCAATTAGGATTTTGAGCGCAAACAAGTCTTTGGAAACATTGGTTATTCAATTTGTAATTATAATAGGTTAGTCTCTCCATTTTACTGCCTATAATTTTGTAATATCTCTTTTTTGTACTCTCTTGATTCAGAAGAATGAAAGAATAATTGTTGGGTCCATGGACGTAGGCAATCTAGCTGAACCACGTTAAATCTGTGTTCTCTACTCTTCTGTTTCTCTTTCTTTGGTGATTATTTTTCATTGAATTTGTGGTTGATAATTAATCAACAAGCTAGATCTTTCTTTAGATTGTTTCTGCGCTTTAGTATTCCGCTGCAGTTTTGGAGTCAATGCAAATTAATTGAAATTCTGCGCAACAGATTGATATCAGAGCTAGCTATCTTGTTCTAGATTAGTTATCCATGACAAATTCTTTTAGTAGTGGTATGAAAAATTATGGCATCACCAAATAGGTTAGAAAAGGAGTTTTAGGGACATGGAAGGTGAAGACTAATGACCGTGTTCTTCAGCAATAATTTCGTTCATCTAGAGGAAGAGATAAAAAACAGAAGCACCTTGAAGGTAGAAGAGATATGTATAAGTCCCACGTCAATGGTCCTAGAAGAGGTGCTTGCTATTATTGTAAGAAGAATGGTCATTTCATACGGGATTGTCCAACTCTTTGAAAGAAGAGAGAGGAGGAGAAAACTTCAGTACTTGCAGTAGTTAGATCAGATGCGGATTAAAGCGATAGTAATACATCATTATTTTCAGCCAGCATTTCACCTTTAGAGCATACAAGTTGGGTGATTGGTTCTGCAGCCTCTTGTCATATGACGCCAGAAATGGGTTGTTTTGTCAGTTATAAGAAGATTGATGGCGGAGCAGTTCATATGGAGAATGACACATCTTGTCATGTTGTGGACGTTGGAAGTGTGAGGTTTAAGATGCATGATGTTGTTATTAGGATTATCATGGATGTTAGACATGTTTCAATGCTGCGTAGAAGTTTGTTATCAGTTGGAGCTTTGAGTAGGCTTGATATGAGGATATAATAGATGGAGAGAATTTAAGAGTGGTGAATGGTTTCTTGGTAGCGATGAAAGAGATGCGAGTTAATGATATTTGTGTGCTTCATGGAGAGACGGTCATAGAAGAGTCGGTAATTTCTACCGATTCTAGTATTTAAGATCGTACTTAGTAATGGCATCTTCGTTTAGATCATGTTGATGAAGAGAGTCTTGAAGTATTAAAGAAGCGTGGGTTGATTGATGGTGTTTATCAGTGGAAGCCTAGCTCTTGTGGAGATTGTTCTTTTGGAAAGAAACATGTCACATTTGATTTTGTGAGACCTAGAGCTACAGAGTTTCTAGAGTAGGTTCATTCTTATATGCGAGGATCCACCCCAGTTGTATTTTTTGATGGGCCAATTACTTCGTCTTATTTGTGAATGATTTCTCGCGTAAGAATTTGGTCTATTTCTTAAAAGCCAAAGATGAAATATTTGCCCAGTTTTGTAAGTGGAAGACCTTGATAGAGAAGCAGTCGAGGAAACGTTTGAAAGTTCTCAAAGTTGAAAATAGTAGTGAATTTATGTCAGAAGACTTAAACTAACTATTGTGCATCCGAGCATGTAATTAGAGATTTTCTATTTCTGTTGAGTCACACTGTTATGAAGTGGCGGAGAGCATGCGTCGGATATTATAGAAGAGAGATATTGGACAGAAGCGATATCTTTGACAGTATTTCTCATCAACCATACATCTTCAATTATCATAGATATGAAGATCCCGAAAGAGATATGGAAAAGAGTGTTGATTATTCATTCATTAAAGTGTTTGGTTGTTTAGCTTATTTATAAGATGAGAGACATGATAAGTTGAAGCCCAGCGAAAGCAAGCACATTTTGTTAGGCTATAGAGAAGTAGTAAAGAGGTATTGGTTGTGGTGTAAAACAAATAGGAGAATTGTGACTAGCAGACATGCGATATTTGATGAGAGGTCTTTGTTGAAGGTGGAGCCTCTATCAAGTGATGACATTGGGAGGACAGAAAATTATCACACATTTGAAGTCATCAGATTGTTTTCATATTCGGAGAGATATAGATATTTCCGTTGATACCATGGTTGATGAGAAGATTACAGAGGTTCAGACTTTAGGTGGAGCTCACTTGTTGGAAAGGCCTTTTGGTTCAGTTAGTCCTATTTTTAAACATATTTGTAGCGATAATTCTTCATCTTATGCTTCCAATGTTGCATAGCTTATTGGAGAGTCTGCTGATGTTAACTTATGAAAGTCTAGCAAAATTCTTGTGAAGGAGGTTGGAGTAGATAATGTTGAGTATGTCCTCACTCAATTTGGAATGGAGAAGGTGAAACACACAGTTAAATCTCCATTGATCTTTCAAAGCTTAGTATCTACATGTTCGTTTTCAACATAAGATATGTTGAATATTTTTGGTATTTTCTCGTATGCATTATGTTTGCTGATATGCATAATATCTTTCTTATGCTTGGGAAAGATTTGGAAGCTCTGTTTGGGCAATATTGCCCAAACTAGTTCACATTGAGCTTGTTGACGTAGATCCAACAATTCAGAGTGATGTGGTGATGCAGAGAGATTGTTATATTTAAATCAAGGTGGAGTGTTGAATTTTTGTGATTCAATATTTTTCAAAGAGACAAGAAAATAATTGATTGATTTATTCAATCAATTAATTAGGCTATATATGAAAAGAAACTAATCAATTGCTAATCAATTGATTAGTCAGATCTGTTATATGAAGATAGATAAGTTTATACATGGAGATTGATTTAAGCAATGGAAATTTATGGAAACATAGATTTTTTGTCATTTATGTGTATTGGAATCAAATCAAGTAACTTGGAAAGGTTGTCACATAATCAGAAAATTAATTTTCTTCCTCTTCAAGTAATCCTTCATTCTCACGCCTATTTAAATGAAGGAAGTTCATCTTCATATGAGTGAGAGAGCATCCATCATTATCATCTTCTTTAGTAAACCATAATTTCTGTAGTCAAATCCAATTAGGGGTTTTGAGCGCAAACAAGTTTCTGAAAACATTGATTATTCAATTTGTAATTATAGGTTAGTCTCCACTTTACTATCTATAATTTTGTAATCTCTCTGTTTTGTGCTCATTTTCTTCAGAAAAATAAAAGAATAATTGTTGGGGTCCGTAGCCGTAGGCAATCTAGCCGAACCACGTTAAATATCTGTGTTTTCTACTCTTCTGTTTCTTTTGCTTTTGTGATTATTCTTCATTGAATTGGTGGTTGATAATTAATCGACAAGCTAGATCTTTTTTTTGATTGTTCTGGTGTTCCGCTGCAGTTTTAGAGTTAGTGCAAATTAATTGAAATTCTGTACAACAAATATGAACTAGCAAATACACAAGATAAGCGTAAAATATATTTAACCTGGAACAACTGAAAAAATAGTAATCATCTGCCTATATATTCCATTGTTTGATTGCTTCATCTATAAATTCTAGAGGTACCACAACTAGAATAATCTGTTAGGGTTTACAATTTACTACTACAATAGTGGAATTAGTATATAAATTATAAGGGGAATCAAATATTCAGTGATCCCTTATACTAATACGTATGTTATTGAAATGTTGGACTGTTAATTATTTTTGGATTCCACAACCCCCTTTATTTATTCTAGACCATAAACATTCCCTTGTACTTCTCTCCATCTCAAGCCATAAGTATATTATTGTAACTGATGACATAACTTCATATAAGAAATAATAAACAATGCAGTAGATGCGCTCACTAGTTAACACATGTAAATGGAATCTTTATTCTTTATGTATACAATTGCTTGAATATATTTTTCTTTTTATATTTAGGAATCTACACAAGTTTTATTGATTCATAGTGATAATCTTGTTGCAACAGCAATATTTCGTATGTATATCTGCACTGGTGTCATGACTTTTAAATTGTAGCAAGTGTTTTTACTTTTCCCCTAAGTATCAGCTTCATATTGAACTTTGTTATTTTCATCAATGAACTTAGATGTTTATCCTTAGTCGAGCAATGTTGCCCTCACACCTTCATTACTAGTGTGAAAATACAATTTTTTTTTAAATTGGTTAATTAGTATCAAGATCATTCAATATTACACTGAGTAGGTTATTTGGTTTCTCTATTCAAATACGGTGCTTTGGTTCACACTCCTAATACGAATGTGAACGTGCTCATCCTTAAGCTGTATTTTTGTTCTAGCTCACCAACATCTTCCTTTCCTTGTAACTTTGCCTTGGGTAATAAGTTAACTAGATGTTAGCTAGAAATCGTCATGTCGATTTCCTACAATTTTTAAACTTTCCACTAACATGCTGTGAGCTTTCAAAGCTATTCTAAATATCCCTTCATTCAATATTACACCAAAAAATAAACCCTCCCACTATTTTGCTGTAAACTTGCGTAATGTTTCTGAAGTATTTCAAATATGGTTTATTTTTCCCATCCTATTTTTATACGTTATACGTGTTACTATACTACATTTTTTTAAAGATTTACAGTATCTCTTACTGAATTTATCTTAATTTCTCTGTCGGATGTTTTAGGACCAAAAAAAAGCACCTACCAGAAATGAAAAACTTCCTGTAGTTCACCTAGTCAACAGATAAAAGCTACAGTGTTAAACATGCTACATCAGCTCTATATCAAGCAGAACATAAAACAAATCAAACTATTATGTTAATTTCATTTAATTTACTTCACTTCCAGAATGAAATATTTAATACTCCATGTCTGTTAAATCAGTCTACAGTTGGGAAATCTTATCAAAAGAACGTTAAAAACACGGCATATTTGGTTCAACTTTTTAAGAAACAAAAAGTTGGAGCATGTCTTCTACTCCAAAGGGATAAGACTAATTGAGAATCCAAATTCTATACATCATTGGTTGTAATTTAGAAAGTCTGGTATTTCAGTGGAAATTAACATTGTTTAGGGTGTTTTAGTGGAAAGTAGCCTTGTTTAGGGCGTTTTTAGTAAAAATTAGCTGTAATAATTTTTCATGCTGTCCTGTAGTGCATGATAACAAATGAAAATAGTTAAAAACAGGTGTCATGCCTATGCTGCAAGTCTATTCAAATATTTTGGTTGTTTCCTCCGTACTTGACTTGAAAAAACAAAGTGATATCTCTGCCTAAGCTACCCAATTCAAGTAGTGTTTTGCTTGACCGTCTCCTGGTTATATTTTAAGAAATGGTTAGGAACTAAAAATCTGGCATTCACAGGTTGCAATAGTTAGGTGAAAAGGTACATAACATCAACTGATTTCTTTTATACAGTTACCATGTTCTTGATGAAGCTGAAAGATCCCTGCATGATGCTCTATGTGTCCTTTCACAAACTGTAAACGACACACGTGTGTTGCTTGGGGGTGGATGGCCTGAAATGGTGATGTCAAAAGAAGTGGATGAACTTGCACGTAAGACACCGGGAAAGAAGTCTCATGCCATTGAAGCTTTTTCAAGAGCACTCCAGGCAATTCCAACTATAATAGCTGATAATGCTGGTCTTGATAGTGCTGAGTTGATCTCACAGCTTCGTGCTGAGCATCATAATGAGAACAGTAATGCCGGCATAGATGTCATATTGGGCATGGTAAGTGTTACATAACACTTGCACACATATGTGTATGTGTGTGTGTAAAACATTGTGTGTTTTATTGCTAAAGATGGTAACATTTTATAGGTAGGAGATATGGAAAAGCTTGGCATATCCGAATCATTCAAAGTGAAGCAAGCAGTTCTACTTTCCGCTACAGAAGCAGCTGAGATGATACTTAGGGTTGATGAGATTATAACCTGTGCTCCACGACAGAGAGAAGAAAGGATGGGACATTAATTATTCCATTACTTCGGACTTAATTCTATTATCATGTAATGAATATGCTCTTGAGCGTTTTTGAACCATTTAGATGCTAATTTGAATTTCTTTTTTGTTTGATTTTGGTTGTGTGATGCTAAGGAAATGCTTCTCTAATTTATCTAAATTTTTTTCCCACCCTTTTCATGAAAGTTGTGTTGAGAAGCGGAGGACATATTTTGATATTTTGAGCAGCACAAATAAAAGGCCTTTCTCTAGTTTATCTACTTTATGCTAAATGCTAACAAAGGCAATTTTTGTTTTGATGCTATTTATGAATGGGATATTTTTTCTGTTTCTTTTTTAATTACCCAAAGAATCAAGCTGCTCTTGTCGCATTTGTTCATAACAAAGAAAATTTTACAAATAAGGAACTTTTTTCTGGGCGTTTCTATTTATAATTAGACCTACCTTTAGGGAGGTTTACCTACTCTTCAAACTGATAGAGAGGCTTGTTCATTTTAAGGGGTTGAAATAAAATAATTCGAAACCAAAATAATAGGACCTTGTCTCTACTTCTATCTGCAACATGGTTTCATATATTAAATTTTACGCTTTTAGTGCTTTTTCATCAGTTTTAAATATCTCTTTTCCATCTACCCATTGTTCGAAAATCGTAATTACAACCAATAAATCAAATCGAGTTGAATTAATCCTCCTTCCACATCTCATCTGAATCCATAATCCTCTCTCTCATCTGGGTGATATAATATGGCCTTTAGAACCTGCTGCTATGATGAGCCTGCCATCTTCCATTATTGTTACTTTGCCAGTACCACTAATCTGCCCACCGAGTTCTCTATTTTCCCCAAATCCGAGACCTAACACCATCGCTCTAACCATTGGATGCTCCTCTAAAACTAAATGCCTCACACATTGTTGCTGGCTTAAGATAAGCAAATTTATTTTTTTAGGATTTTCACTGTATGACTATTGGGAATTGTTAGTTTTAGGGTTAGATTATCAAGTTTTAAGAAACCGCGAATATATGTTTGTCAGATTATTAGTGATAGCTATTTTTTGTTTGTGCTTTTTTCCTCTGGTTAATTTTCGATATGTTTACGTCAAAAGTTGGCATATATATCCAAAATATTTATAGAAGAGGATAAAATAAAGAAATTAAAAGAAAAATGAGAGAAAACGGCACACGGTAATTATAGTAGTTCGACTAATCACCGACCTACGTCCACTTTAACTTTGCTTCTGATTCTGCAAAGTTTTTACAATAGATGATCTTATGGATCAGTATTGATCCGAGAGATTACAACAGAAGTACAGAAATTTATAATACAAGCAAAAGGGATCTTAAAACAATGCCTACCACATCTATTTATAGCCAAAGGTGAACAAATTTCTTTCCACCACGTTCTTCTCCACGTTCCCTACGTCCAGGAGTTGCCTTAAAGAGATCATGATTAAATTAGTAAGGTTTATGGATCGGTACCGAACCATTCCCTATGGGTCGGTATTGATCCATAAGATTGACTGTTAATCTTCGTTTGATCCCGTGAGGTTGCTTGAATGGCTTGTATGTTCATTTGTGGAGCTTGGGTGTATCGGTGTGAGCTCAAACTATGGTGAAGTTTATGGGTCGTCAGCTAGATGAAAGCACTTGATTTAACTACCCTGAAACCCAGATTTATCAATCAATCGCTTGGATCATGTATGGCTAGACATCCATCTTATACGGAGTGCATTAATCGAGGAACACTCTAGCTTTATGCAACACGAGCCATGTAGCAAATTTGAGCAAGCACTTAGGGATCGGTACCGATCCATGACCAAGAATCAGTACCGATCCTTGGCTCAACTTGGGTCTTGGATTTTTTGACTTAGGCACTAGGAGTGGATTTGTGTGTAGGCTGCTCTTGAGAATTCTTGGCAAGTTAACGACTTCATCTATTGATCTCGCTTGGTATATGGCTCAGCCACAAGCTGGATAACATTTGCCTTCCAAATTATACCTTGTTTTAATAAGATATGTTTTGGATCAAGAAAAACAGTGGATTTACTATCATTAGTTTCAAGTTCTATTCGAATAGATGTTACTTTTTCTCTGAATTGTATTCACGAAGCATTGTATCTTTTTTCCAATCGTTGATTTGCCTCAAACGGCTTTGAACTTGCAACTCTTGTGTAATATAAGAACTGGAGCATGCTTTTCAAGTCCATCATTCCAATTTCAGAAAATTTTCAACAAATTCTTTGAACTCCATGGTTTATGTTCTCTTTCCAAAGGATAATAAAGGCAAGAAAATGAGTAGAAAGAAGCCCAGTAGATTTGGTGCGCATTCCTCTAGAGAAGAGAGGAAAGAGGAAAAGAACATGAAGAAGACTTTGTTACCATTTTTCCTTGTTTTTCTATTGCTTTGGTTTAGCTTAGAACCTGTGTAAATAGGTCGATGCTGTGCGGGTGCAACTCTCGCTTTTTTGTTAAGGAAGTTTGTTAATAAAGAATATATCTGTTTTTCCTTTCAAACCTTGCGTCCATCTGTTGATGCATTGAGAAATGTTTTCATTTAGTTAACTTAGTAACATGCTTCTCTTATCTTTAATCGAGCTTCATTCGACTAATGATGACGATGGAGTTTATATCATCTTCCATTTTAAGACAGTAATATCTTGAATACCTATTTCTGAGCATCCATGTTTGGTCTTGCTTGTCTTCGGGCATCGACCGAGATTGCTCACCTTGGGCTGTGATTTGAACGTCTGCTTCTTAGACATTTTATCAGATCTCATATAACGTCGAGCGTTGATCATATATGCCCCATCTGTGGGGCTTGGTAAACACGATGCCTTCCTCCGGGCACTGTAACGTTTCCTCTAGACCTTTGCGTTAGATCTTGCCTAACTTTGGGCGTCGATCATTAGTTTTTTCGACTTTCAGGTAATGATTCGATGCTTTGCCTCTCTCTGGGCAAAGTTCTTGTGGCCTACTATTTCGTTTGATCCTTATGTGTTTATACTCCAATGCTCAATTCATGGGTTAAAGGAGTTATTAGGCAATAATTCTATATACCTGGAACAATCACGTTCCTCGGGCCCAGTCATGGACCGCGAAGTTCAATTAGTACTTACCTCCGAGTACCTGCATACATGCATCATATAAGTGTAAATTGTTCAATTTTGCCGTTGTTCACAGCACGATGTTTAGCTAATGAGAACACAAATTCATTGAACCCTAACGCCAATTCATTTTATATCCACAATAATGGAAATCATGCCTTGCTACATTTAAATCAACAAAGTATGTGCAAAAATAGTCTTAAGCAAAATAGCGTCGTAAATGCTCGCTATTTCACACCCACGGAAGCGAAATTCCATCAACAGTCGTAAGCTTGAATATTCCATCTCCAAGCTTATGTTCGATAACATACGAACCTTCCTAAGTCGGGCCCATGTTCACTAAGCCAGGGAAGATTCATTTAAGGATGAGATCATTAGTCTCAAAGGTTCGATTTCTAACCTTTACATTGTAATGTCTAGCTACTCGTTTTCGGCGACTAGAGGCTCTCAAGTCAGCTTCGCCTCGTTTCTCACCGATCATATTGAAGGATTCAAGCACGAGTTCCTTGTTCTTTTTGGGATCGTAATGGATTTTTCGAAGATATTGCACTTCCAACTCAATTGGAATCATAACCTCTGATCCATAGGTCAGAGCCAATGGAGTGTTACCAGTCGCGAATTTATGGGTTGTTCGATTGGCCTGAAGTGCCAGGGGCAATTCACTGACCTATTTGCCTTTGGCCTTTGCAAATCGCTTTTTCAGAATGGACTAGATGATTTTGTTTACTGCTTTCACATATCCCTTTGCCTATGGATGTGCTACCTTGGAAAATCTTTTCTCAATTCGATACTTGCTACAGAAGTTTTGAAATTCCATATTGTCAAATTGGGTCCCATTGTGAGAAATGATCGTTTGTGGGATCCCAAAGCAACAGATAATGTTCTTTAGTACGAAATCGATCAAATTCTTCATGATGATCGTGGCCAGCGATTCCGCTTCAGCCCATTTCGTGAAATAGTCGACTGCAACAATGACATATCTTATTCTGTCTTTTGACATCGTTAGCACACCAATAATGTCAATTCACTACACCGCAAATGTCCATGGCTGATCATCTATGTAATCTTTTTTGGCTAGGCTTTAGGAATTTTCGCGAATCTTTGGCATCGATCACACCTCCTGATATAATCGACTGCATCTTTGTTGATAGTTAACCAAAAATATCTGTAGCGAGAATCTTATTCGTCAAATTTTGCCTCTCTAGTTTGATCATCACAGGCCCTTCATGGACATCTGCAAGGATCTTCTTAGCCTCCTCGTTGGTGACACATCACAACAGGGGAATGGAGAACCCCCTTCTATATAATACTTCGTCCTAAACAATAAATCATGGAGCTTTGTGCATGAGTTTTCTTCGTTCATTTCTTTTGTCTAAAAGTGTTCTCTTCAATAGATACTCCTTAATCGGAGTCATTCACGATTCTCTCTCAAGTTCAACCTCCAAGATCTAGTCGACATCCATCTGGTTGAGCTCGAAGTTGATAACACCTCCATTGGAACCAAGCCCATGAGTTTTGCATCCCCTGAACTAGCTAGCTTGGCTAGTGAATCGGCTTTTGTGTTGTCCTCTCTAAGGATGTGCTCTATCATGTAATAATCAAAGTCATTGAGTAGTTCCAGATCCTTCGTCAAATAGGGGGCCAGCTTTGCTCCCTTAGCCTGTAATTCTTTCCTTACATAGTAGACCATCAATTGAGAGTCACTATATATGTGCAAAGCCTTGACTCCCAATCCTTTTGCTATCTTAAGTCTCACGATCAACGCTTCATATTCGGCTTCATTTTTCATTACGGGAAACTCAAGTTTTAGGGCATAGCAAAGTGACTATTCCGTAGGGATTGACAAAACTACTCCCGCCCTCGGGCAACGCTCAATGGATGCGCCGTCGATTTATAACTTCCATTGAGCACTCCGCTCCGAAGCTTATTCTCTCTTAAACGCAACAATGAAATCATCCAATGCTTGGCCTTGGATTGTTCTCCTGGGGTGATATGATATTTCGTACCGACTCAATTCAATAATTCACTTCAATAATCTCCTAGAAGTCTCGAGTCGTTGTAGAACCTGTCTAAATGGCTGATCCATCGGCACCTTAAATGGATAAGCTTGGAAGTAAAGACGAAGTTTCCTCGATGCAATCAATATGAAATAGATTGACTTTTCCAACTTCGGATATTTTCTTTTCGCTTCCATCAATTGTTTGTTGATATAGTACAATGGCCTTTGGATTCTAGTTTCTTCATGCACAAGAGAAACACTCAAAGCATGAACAGGCACTACCAGATAAACAAATAAATCTTCTCCTTTCAAAGACTTTGACAAGATAAGTGGTCTTTCGAGATGATCTACCTAGGCTTGAAAAGTATCCTTACATTTTTGTGTCCAAGCAAAGTTTCTTTTGCCCACTTTGAGGACATCGAAATCGGTATAAGTTTGTCCGTAGCTTTGAGATAAATCGACTTAGCATGGCTACCTTCCCATTCAGACTCTGCACCTTGTCTTTGGGGTTTTAGCATTTCACCAGGCTTCAATATTTTTTGGATTGGCCCCAATTCCACTTAAGTTTACAATAAAACCTAAGAACTTTCCTGGCGCAACTCTAAATGAGCATTTCGGCGAATTGAGCTTCATTCCATATCTTCAGAGCATGCCAAACATTTTTGACAAATCTTCCAAATAGTTTGTCAATCACCGTAACTTTACCAGCATATCGTCTACGTAGACTTCCATCGAATGTCCGAAGTACACCAGTCTTTGGTAGGTGGCTCCGGCGGTTTTTAGACTGAATGGCATAATAAGGCAACAATACAATCCTTGGTCGGTTATTGTAACACCCATAATTTTTAATAAAATTATTCAGAAGATTTAATTAGAATAAATTAAATAGAATAACGTAAAGTGATGAGGAGATTGAGATTGAAAAGTGAAATTAGTGGCCGTGCTTAAAATGAATGAACTTGTATTATAAATGGTTAAGTGTTAGCTAATTAAATATAAGGGTATTAGGGTAAATAGCCGTCCATATTTCCACCTATATACCAATACCTCTAAGCCATACACGTTCATTTTATCATAAGCAAAAATTTTAAAACGTAAGAAGAAAAGGTGCCGACCCTTAGGAAGAAGAGAAGAATGCAAAATCAAATCTAAAGCTTAGGTTCAAGCTAGAAGAAATCAATCTCAATCAATCTTCAATTTCCTTATCCAATCTAAGGTGAATAATGATCATTACATCTCTATTTTTGTTTTCATAATCATACGTGTCAGATTTAAGGGTAAATTTGTTTTTATGATATATTGGATGATATGCTTGATTTATAATTTGATTAGATTAAACAAGATTGTTTAAAAGAGGGATATGCACGGTTTTAGGGTAAAACCAAGGTTAAATGATTTTTAAATGCCATGGAAAAATTATATGTTATGAAAAACATGATTTTAGAGTTCTGTTTCATTTTTTATAATTTACCAAGCCATGGAGAATTAATTACGAATTTTCAAAGAAAAATATGGTTATTTGGGTATATAAATTTATTTCGAAAATTTTATAAAGAATTTGGGTCTGAAATTTTGATATGTCAGATAACATGATTAAAGTAAATTTGTGGAATTTTTGGGGATTTTTATTAAGTGATTATTATGGAAATAAATTATTTTGAAAGGAGGACCTAAATGATTTAATTGTTTTGTTAATGGGAAGGGCTTATTTGTTAAATGTTAATTGATTTTAGGTCTGAGAAAATGCAAAAAATATTAGTCAAATTATTTGAAAGTTTATGATAGCCAATCAAGTGTTTACAAGTGGGTAAATTTTTTATAAAAAGTTTACTTTATTTGGTAAAAACAACCTTTTATTCATAAAAGTAGGTTCCGCCTCCTTTGAAAGGAGCTTTCGACCTAGAGCTTTCACCTCCAACCTAGTTGAAACCTTCTAGGTCGAAACTAGTAAATCAATGCATAAGGTATCATTTAAATGGTATGTAGTGGATTGGAGAAAGGTGGAAGGTAGGGTGTCGAAACATAGCTTCTGAAGGGGTGGTTCCTTTGTTTTGTTTTAAAAGAAAAGCGCTTGCCTGTTTACAAAAGGGTTTCGATGTAGTTGAAACCAATGGTTTCGAAAGGGTATTTCTAAAGAAGCTTTCGAAGGAGACGTGTCACCTTTTTTTTAAATAGTAGCTTCCGAATTAGTTACTTAGTTTTTAATTGAAGCTTTCGAAAGGGGTAGTTTTGACCAAGTCGGAACTCTTTTGTGATTTGATGCCTTTCGATGGTATTGAAGACATCAATGCTGTTGAAAGATACCATTTGTTTTATATATCTAAGCCACTTCCTACTTCTTTCGGAAGGGGTTAGGGGTTTCAAAGGCAATAGCTTCGAAAGGGGTTTCGAAGCCAACCTTTAATTGTTTTACCCAGATGTTATAATAGTTTTGAAAGGATGGTTCCGACGCCATCAAGCTTCCCTAATACTTTTTGAAATAAAGAATGATTTCGAAAGAAATGCTTTCACTTATGTTCACTTTGACCCAAAAATGTTATTTTAAATACAAACATAATGGCTTCGAAAGGTATTGGTTTCGAAGTGTAACCTTCAATGGTTTCGAAAGGGGTATTTTTGAATGGTTTTGAAGCTATGCTTCTATACTTATCTGATAATACTTTAACAAAGTCTAAAGGTTTCGAAGAGATGTTTTAAAGTATTTGAAAGGCATGAGCCTAATGTTTTAAAGATAGAATTTAATGCTTTTGAAGGAAGTTATCAAATGAAATCGAAAGCAAGGTTTCGAAGGTGTCGAAAGGCTTTTTAAACTCAAAATCATTTTAATGGAAAAACCCATGGCTAAATAAAGGATTTTTGAAATGTCTTTATGTAGTAATTTTGAAATGACTTTAATATTGACCATAGAAACTATAATTATGATAGGGAGTCAATTAAAATGGGGATGGAATATCCAAAATTTTTATATATGTATATCATCATCATATTTTGAAATGCCATGTTTTAACCATTGTGGATGCAGGAGCACAAAATATAGTTTTATAAAAAGGGTTTTAGGATACCAGTGAGGGGAAAACCCGTTCCGCTAATCGACGTAGTCTCACTAGATATCTAAATGGATTGAGATCTTAAATTATTATTCATACCAGGCTTTATGTCTGACTCGAATTTTTTGTTTTTCCCTTAAACTCTTGGGTACTCAATTGATTTTGAATAGTTTGAGGTTTAAGGTTTTCAGATTCTCTTCTTAGACAAATAAAGCTTCCGAAGGTGTGCAGGAGGCAGTTAGTAATTAGAGTTATCTTTTTCCGATGTGTATTTGGATGTAAAGGCAGATTTATTAGCCTTACTATATACTCCGATTCACCAAAGGGGCATCTTCATATATCGCTCTTGGCGTATGCGTAATAATTATATTTTTCTTAACGTGGTTAGCATTTTTGGGTTTATGTAATGAACATGAAATGTTTTGAATGGAATGTGGAAATGTGTTTTTATTTTGTTAATTTTTTTTCCATGTTCTTATGACTGCGTATCAATGTATCTAATATTTTCATATTTGGTCACCGAGGATTAATACCTATGGATGACTACAGCATCTCTAGCCGTTAGTTTTGGGCTTCTAAGTAGGGGCATGTTACAGTTATGAAGCTGGTATGTTGCTAATCATGGATGTGCATTGTAGTTTGATTATAGCTGGAATAAATATCCATGAATGTTAGCAATTCGAGGACAATGGTCAAATCCACCAGTTGGTTGATCTTTGGCAGTAGGAAACTATCATTTGGAGATGCCATATTGAAATATGAATAATTGATGCATGTTCTCCATTTTCCATTGGAATTCTTGATTAATATTGGATTAGATACCTATTTGAGGTATAGAGCATCATGGATAAAGCCGCCAGCTTATCCATCTCTTCTTTCAGCGTAGTGGATTGCTCCGAACCCAGGCTACATTGCTTCTGCTTCACAGGAAGACATTTGGAGTTCACATTCAATGTGTGGCATGCTATCTTCAACGATATTCCATATATGTCAGAATGCGTTCATGCTATCTTCGATGATATTCCACATATATCAGAATGCGTCCATGCAAACGCATCTAAGTTCACCCGGAGAAACCCCGTTAATTCCTTCTTCATCTTTTGGTTGAGTTGAGATCTGATTTTAGGACCCGAGAGTATGATCATCCTGACTAACCCGGATACTGATCGTCAACTCAACAGGGCCCACCCTCACATCCTCTAGTTCTTTCCTCGGATCCATAGTTTTACAAAATCTGCTATGCAGATCGAGCTAGGGCTTAGGCAGTGGTTGCTATGCATCAATTGATTTGACACAGAGAGTCTTCTCTACATCTTCTCCCTTCCCACGTCGATTTACCTCCCTCAGCTCTATAATTTAGCATTTACGTCCAACATTCTGGTCACCCTGGATGAACCCTACCTTGTTCTCCATAGAGAACTTCATCGTTAGGCACCAGGACCCGGGCCACCTAGAAACTAGCTAGGGCTGGTCGACCCAATGGTTATTATATGTAGAAAAACGTCCATTACTATGAAGGTCAAAACCCATACCCTCTTGTGGTCACCTTCACCTTAAACACCAGTAAGTCCATACATCCTATTTGCTCCGCAACCTCTTCCACTACACCAAATCAGTGATTTTGCAACAGTTTATATCTGTTAATTGCTAACACTTATAAATGTTACAAATTCCTAACAGTAAAAAAGTGTTAGAATACCTGAAAATTGTTGGTGAAAATAAATATTTTTCTGAATAGACTTTGCAACGCAAATAAATGTTACCGTAATTGGTAAAACTGTAAATAATTTATTAACAAAGGAGTCTTCTGTAATTTAGACATATGCGTTCTCTTCTCATGCTTACCCATCCATTCCCAGACATTTTTGGGCCGCATAAAATTTAATTTAGGGTTTTCTCTTCCTCCCAAAATCAACGAGGACTTCAACCACTTCCTAAAGTCAACGACGACTTCATCCACTTTGCAATATCGAACGCCAACTTCAACCACTTCAAAGATGCCGACTTCAATTTGCTTTGCTGCAGGTTCTTCTTCCTCTCTATTTTTTTCCATTTCTTCGTTTTGCTGCCGGTTCTTCTTCTACTCTATTTTTTTCCTTTCTCTGAACTTTTGAGTGATAGTCTGTTAAGGAATAAATGGTGCCTTTTACAATGAATCTGATCGATTCCTCTGAATTTTCCAGAGCCGTTTGCCATTAGTTGAGCTCAAATTGATGCTTTGTCTTCCCTTATTTCAACAGCCATTCTCAGATTTCGAAAATA
This sequence comes from Allium cepa, assembly GCA_030765085.1. Taxonomy (NCBI): domain Eukaryota; kingdom Viridiplantae; phylum Streptophyta; class Magnoliopsida; order Asparagales; family Amaryllidaceae; genus Allium; species Allium cepa. Next base: position 487,225,879 of record CM060928.1, on the reverse strand, counting down.
GAAGGCCTTTGGGATTTCCAAAATTTTCTTCTATGATGTGAAGATTTGAATCGCGATTTGATTCTAGGTATCGGAATTTTCGATTTCACTTTGACGCATACGATTTTTAACAGTTGCGATTTAAACTGAATTTTGAATCGAAGATGGTGCGTTAATTCTAAGGTCCGATAACTACTTCGTGTCATCTTTGTTCTTGATATCAAACTACTCAGACTTTTTTTGGATGAAGAAGTCTGCTCAATATGGTTGTCAAACATCAGCTTACTATGGAAATCACTTCTTTTGAATTATCTTATGATTGTATGGCAGGTGCTCATTTTGCGATGAATGGTTGAAATGAAAGCAAGTATGCGAGATTTGCAGTCATAACAGAGTTGGGTGATATAGTTGCTCCAAGCATGACTGCCTTGGTATGTCCCGGGATTGATATTAGTTTCTTTTGTTAGAGGATATGATTGCCAACTTGTATTGATATCTTCTGATCTTTCCCAGTAAGTTGCATTCACATACTTCATTCCACATAAATTTGGAGGCTTGCAGCATCCAGACTTGCAAAAGTATGGATCCAATGTTAGATCAAAATATATTACCTTATAAAAATTTCAATTGTACTATTGAATTTTGATTATCTCTAACTACAGTTTTCCCTTTTTCTTTAATTGCCTTACTATTTTATTATTTGGGTTTTGAAAATTGGGTAAAATTGAAGGAAAAAAGTCATTAACTAAATAAACTGAGAATATAGGGATAAGTGTTGTCATTGTTTGTGCATTAAAGTTCCTTTTTAAAGTGACAACAGTATATACTAGTCGTGTCTTTTTAAAGGCATCCTAGGAATTGGCTTGTATATTCTTTTCAATTCCATTATACTTGAAAGTTAATGTTCTATATCCTTTTCTCTATATATGGAATTTTCAAGGATTACATCTTAGTTCTTATAATTTTATGATCAATATTATTAAAAAGTATTATTTTCGAATATTTTTAATTAACATACTATCTATCATTATAATTTTTTAGTATTGGAGTTCAATGAGTTGGGCATATCTTTAAATTACGTCTATTTTGAATTATTCGATGCTATCATATTTGCGAACCTTGGCTCTTTAAGTTAAGATTTTGCTATTTTGTCAACGCTTTCTCAGTTGGATCTTCTAATGATGTTATTCTTGTCAGCTTAATTTAATTTGATAATGTTAGTTGCCATGTTTGGGTATTCAGATTAGTTTGAGGTTGTATATTGAAGTTTACATTTCTTTCAACTTGACACTGCAGTTCCAAATTGACAATAAATCGATGGATTTCTTTACTAAGCTACAAATAGCAGCCTCACTACTACTTGTTGCAGCAGCTTAGTTGCTGCTGCTTGCAGAGTGAAGCATTTGGTTCAGGCTGAGTGAAGCATTTGGTTCAGGCTGAGTTGCCTTACTCTCAATCGGGGATTATAGCAACAACAAAGGAAAGAGAACTGTAGAGAATAAGAATAGAGTAATGAATTTGGCATTGCTTGGGTTGCAAGAATCAATCATGAAAGGGGATTCTTTCTACAGTCTCCCTTTTCTAGAGTTTTAAAGAGAATCTAGGTTGTGTTCATCCTTAGATGGTGAGGAGTGAATGAAATTTGCATTATATTTTTACAAATGATTTCTAAAGAAATTTATGTCCCTTTATATAAATTTTTTGATTCGATAGGTTGAGCTGTAGAAGTAGAACTACCAATGAGGTAGAAGAAGCAGGCACAATGTAGGAACTTATTTATATTCAGCTTGTTTATTTATTAATGTTCACCAAAGCTATTTTTTTACTTCAATCAGAGCTTGGATTCTTTGTGAAGCAGCTGGGCAAAGAAGTTAAAGGTGACACCAGTCGACATCCATTTAAGTTGAGGACTGAGGTACAATATATTGTTATGTATATGATCCAGCGTTTTCCTATCAATTATGTCACTTGAACATTGCTATTTTAGTTATGAATACATTTTCTCACGGTATTATTAGAATTCTAGTGCATAAATTTATGCATATGTTGCACATAACCAGCATGAATATGGTAATTTATGTCAACTACCAATTCCACAAGTGCACAGACAAAGTCATATTTATGTTAATCTATATTTTTATTTTATCAGTGTATAACATGAAATTGTATGCTGCAAGTTGAAAATATATTTGATTCTAAAGGCTTAATGTAGTTATGCACTATTTATGACACACAAAAGTATAATACAGTTTCTATGGGGAAGAGAGAATACAGAAGTGTGGGTGAAGAAGCCTGCTCAATGTAAGTCCCCTCTCTTCTTTTCTTTTTTTGGATGATTGAATTATTTCTGTACTAACTATGGTGGAGTCAAACTACCCAGACTTTTTATTACTAATCAGCAGTATCCATAAATTCTTCATATATATTCAGTGCATTTACTATCTACACATGTTAGTGCAGCCCAGTTGCATCGCTTCGTGAAAACTTGCTTATTGAGATATATGATACCGATGGAACAAAAATAATAAAAACAGGTAACAAAAACATGATTTTTTTTCTAGGTTGATATATATTACTCCTGACTGTGTGCATTTTATTGTGATAGAATTTAAAACTATAACGGTAGTGGAGAAAGGAGTTCTTGAGGATTCATATCCTCTAAACTCCGGTGGATATATAAAGATGAAACTGCAATTTTTTCTTAGCCAAGAATAACTCCTGCGAATTTGTGAAATGATAATCTGGAGATATACTGAAATGTTTGAGTCATCTTTATTCATTATTTCGTTTGAGTTGTTGTTAGAGGTATTAGGTTTGAACCTCTAGACATATTTATTCATTACTAATAGTTATAATATGTTTGGTGTTACATTTTTTTAATGTAGACGCAAACTACAAAAACTGCCATCAAATAAAAAAAGAAACTAGAAACACACCTCAACTTAATATCCCCTAAAATTAGGATATTATGGATAAGCTTCATTATCTAATGCAGTGGAAAAACACGGTAGGATATATTTGATATCCCTTAAAATTAAGGTATTAAAGATAGGGTACATAATGTGGAATTCTAATGAAAAAAAGTTGAAAAATATTTGATTGCATCAAAAATTAACAGTGTCAAAAACTGGAAAAACTTCATAATATGAAATTCAAATGAACAAAAGATCAAGATTTTTTTGACTTCATCAATAAGAAAAGAATTTCCTAGATATATTTGGGTGCATCAATAGTCAAACCCAGTGTTAGGTTACTAGATAACTAACTTTTTTTCCAGTAAGTGCATAGACAAAGGTATTTGTGTTTTTCAAAGAAAAGTCAGTTCCAATAAAAAATCAAATATGTTGTGCTTTCATTTATTATGCATCGTATGCCTCAATTACATATGCATATGTTTACATATTTATTTGGTTTCTTTGTAGTTTTAACACATTTGATGTTTGATTTTCGCCTTACTAAATTTTCGCCTTACCAAAATTTTCTATTTTGTTCCATTTTACTTTGTTATGGAGATAATAAATTCATGAATTGTATATTTATACAAGCATCTTTATATTTTTATTTCAATATGGATTTAATGAATTTTCTAAATGCTTTTTTGAGTTTTAAATCAGAATTTGAGAATATTTGGTATATTCGTTATGTTTTTTTGGTAAATCAAGAGGTTGACTCTAACAAGCATCTTTATAATTTCATGTTTTTGCTTTTGGCAGGGACGTGTTGTGGAGATATTTGGTCCAGAGGCTTCATGGAAAGCAACACTAGCTCTTCATGTAATATCTGAAGCACAAAAAAATATTCCCATGTGAAGATAATCTTACTTACTGTCAGTTTAGACTTGCAACAACATTTTATCATCCATAGACCATTTCCTAAAACAAAAAAGATGAGTAAACTAGACTTTTTTAACTCTTCATCATCTTGTACTTTAGTTGCATGTGCAAATAACAACTTTGAACTTTTCCCATTCTTTTTTCATCTGTACCAATGGCCTATGCTTATTATTGACTCAATTATGATCTGCTTCAGAGTATTATAACTAGTTTGAACCGACTTTCATTTAGCCAAGCTAACTGTGTGTGAATATTGTGATAGCTTTACCATTCGTTTTGCAGTTTGAGCAGAGATAAATCAAAATCATGAACCAAGCTGTGGAGCTTATTAATTAGGATGCTGACCTGACAGCATACTTGCATCTAAGGTTCTAAATCATATGTACATCCTTCACCTATGTTTACTTTTTGGAGAGGATTTATTTTACGTTAGTACATTTATACATGGTGTTGAATGGGTTTTTCATAGTTTTTTCAAAGAGAATATGGTTCGATGATAGTTGCGGTTGGTTCGATGATAGCTGCGGTTGGTTAACAACGAGGAGATGGTTGCGGGATTGTTCTTGGTGGTCAGAGAAGCTGAAGAACGGTTGATGGAAGTGAATGACTGACAATGGTGGTTGTTGTTATTAGAAGTGCAGAGGGATGTAGGAGTTGTGGCTGAGGTGAAGATGTCAGTTGAAATTGGATGTGTGCAGGTTGAAAGATAGTAGCTGGTGCAGTGTTGTTAAATGACAGATGGAGATAGTTGTTAGAGATTTGTTGTGTTTATATGGTGCAAATGTATGCAGGGTAAGGAGAAGAGGTTTATGTATGTGGTTTGGGGAGAATGGGATGTTGTTATAGTTGATGGTCAGTGGTGATGTTTTGTGGGCATAGGGTGGTGGAGCAGGGTGGTGGCCTGCTGTTGAGGCAAGTCAGGATGTTGGTATGATGCAGTGAACTGATGGCAAGATGATGGCTTTAGGGGAAGTTGACAGAGGCAGTGTGGTTAGGGGTTTGTTGTAGGTGTTTATGGGATAGTAGTATGTAGTATGTGGAGATGATGTGGCAGTGAAGAGTTTTGTAGGGATGAACTATGATGTTGCACAGTTTTATGGTGATGATGAGTGATGTTAGTGCCGTTTACAGTGCAGCTGTATGTTTGTAAGTATGATGTTGTGTGCAGGCAGTATTGAGTGGGAAGTTGAGTATGTTGACAGGGAGACTGTTTATGAAATTGGATGTGTGCAGGTTGAAAGATAGTAGCTGGTGCAGTGTTGTTAGATGATAGATAGAGATAGTGTGGATGATGGTATGTGAGTTGAGTGTGGATGATGGAATATGGAGAGTTAGATGTAACTTTGAATATTTTCCATGTCGAGGATCGATTTATGTGCATGACAACATGTTTTGGATATGCAGAAGCCCTCCAACCCAGAAACTTCATATGATTTGTTTTAATGTTGAAAATGTAACTGTGGGAGAAATTGAAGATGCACCAGCAGTTACAGAAGGGATTCATGTGTCCATGTTTAGTTTTGTTGAGTTTGCAGGAATGGTAGCTGTTGCATATGTAAAAGATTATGAACTCAAAATATATGTCTTATAGGATTTACATAGAAGTCGGTGGGAACTGAAGTATAGTATTAAACTTCCAAATATGCTGAAAGGAATGGATCTGGAAAAGGTATGGGACAACAAAGGAAAAATTCATATTTTGATAGGAAAACTGATCTTGATATATGATGAGAAGAAGGAAGAAGGAGAAAGAATAAGTTTTTATGCGATTGTTCGGGTAAACAATAATATTGACTGGAAGTTGTGTTCAAGCTATGAACCTTCTTTTGGGTCCTTAGATGATTGTGGTTGCGATGTTAAGGTTGGAAATTTCGATATATCTACAAGGAAGGAGTTGGCACCTTGTATTTATTTTACCAGACAACGCATGTTAAACTTTAAGTGTATTTTGAATTTTTTTTTGAAGCTTATGTTGTAATAATATATGAATATACCACATTGTGGTATTTTAGATATGTAAATAATTGTTTATGATATATTATACTACTTTTGCAGAGCGTTTAAACTTTTAATTGAATATGTATGATGAATTATTTATGATATGGAAACCATTATTTGCAGAGTGTTTATATTTAAGCTTTGCGTTTAAGTTTTGGTGTATATATATATGTGTGTGTGTTACTAAATAATCATTTTCCAACACTTATAAGCGTTACCGTCTGTACCAACACTTATAAGTGTTACCGTATATTTCGTTGCCAACACTTATAAGCGTTACCGTATATTTCTGTACCAACACTTATACGTGTTACCATATATTTCATTACCAACACTTGTAAGTGTTACCGTATATTTCTGTACCAACACTTATAAGTGTTACCGTATATTTCGTTACCAACACTTATAAGCATTACTGTATATTTAGGTATCAACACTTATAAGTGTTAGTAATACGTATGTTTGTAACACTTATAAGTGTTACAAATTTGGCCGCTCCATTCCTCACAGTCCATTAGTAACACTTAAAAAGTGTTACTGAAATTATTTGTAACACTTATAAATGTTAGAATTTGCCTGTTTTGGTATAGTGTTCGGTAAATCCCTGAATCTAAGATTTACAAGGCTTCAGATCCTGACCATCCATCATCATTTGGTTGTAAGCTTTTTTAAACAAAATACTAACAAACTTCCACAGTCAACAAGAAATTTCCTTACAGTTGGTAGCCCAATTACGGTAGATATCACCAAGGGATCAAGCGTGGCTGCTTCAATTCCATCTGCATCTTTATTTTTGAATATTATGTCATCTGTCATGGTCTTTAGTTACTTTGCCGAAGCTCCGTCTTCAATGGCGAAGCAACTTTCTCATATAGTATACCTCAGAGAACTCGCATATCATTCCATCTCATTCTAGCTCTTCTCGGATGGATGAGGTTTGCCAGTGACTGTATTGATAACAAGTCTTTTTCCAAGCTTCCTAGGCTCATCATCACTAAGCCTAGCTTGTCCCCGTTGGAGTAATTGTCTTTGGGGTTGAGCACTTCCTTACCTGCCATCTTGTGGGGCTTTTACATATCATTGAACCTTTTTTTCCTGATCGGGTCCTCTATCACATTATGCAAATGCTTACATTTTTTCATATTATAGCCATTTGTCTCATGGAAATGGCAGTTTTTCCCATATCTCTTCTCCTTTTTCATTGATTCCTTTGGAGCTGGTTTCTTGTAATGTTTCGTATCTTGTGTCGCAAGGTAAATATTCTTGATTGAGTTGTTTAAAGGCGTACAATCCTCATACATTTGGAATCTCGAACGTTTCTTGGGATTTAGTTTTCTATATCGATTTCCTTGGTTATTTCTTTTTTGATTGTCGCCTTTGTTTTCCACCTTTGTAGCCACATTTTCAAAACTCGCTGCTTTTCTTCACTACAACATTACTTTTTACCACTTAATTTATTGTCTACCACCAACTCTTCCAACAAATGTATTTTCTTCTTCCAAGCGCAAATACTAGATTGCCTTCCCATAGAATTCATCCATAGTCCCTGGAGTTTTCATTTTCAACCACCTTTAAAAATTGATATCCGTGTATATTCCCCTTATTATTGGCATCAAAGCAATGTCTTCCTTAGCATTACTCACATCCGTCACTACTGTGTTAAATCTACTTAAAACGTCCTTCAAAAACATCCGACAATCTGAAAATTTTTTGATAACGATATTACATCCTTTAGACTGGTTGTGTGCAAGAAAACTATTCGACAAACTTCCTAGCTAGCTGATGGAATGTAGATATGAATCTCGGTGGAAGCTGGGTGAAACACATCGTAGCAACACTTTCGAAAAATATCGGAAAACATCGACATCTAACAACATCTATTGACCATGCCGTGTCCATATGCCATTCATATTTTAGCAAATGTTACATTGGATCCGTCGCCTTATTGTAGGACGACATAGACAGTAGAGTGAACCATTTTAGGTACCTCTCACGTAGTATCTCTTCCATGAATCGATTTCTACTGGGAGAAGATCCCCAATCATCATTGTGTCTGTGCAAGTTTTCACTCACCGACCTTCTCACCATATCTACCAAAAATTCTAGTTCTACCGGATCGGCTGAATGACGATAATCATAGCCTGCCCCTTGTGTTTGGCCTTGTGAATGGTGTAGGGTGGTTCCACAATACTTGGGTTTTCTGTCTCTAGAAGAACCGTTCGTCCAAATGATCGGTTTCTATGATTTTCACATGAATTATTAGTAGTGACAGCTTGAACTCTAAGATTTCAATCATCCAACACTGGACCATCTCCAGCAACAACATCAACCTTCCAGGACATTGACACCTCAACATCTGTTTTGACAGAAGTGGGATTGGTACCGATCCGTAGAGATGATTCGGTATCGAGTGGTGCGTTTGCACTCCTGGGTGTATTTTCCAAATTCTTCTTGGTCTCAACACCATGCCTTTCCATCTTTTGCTTCCCTTCTCTGTGTTTCTCATTGGATGGTGAAGAACTATCTTATGCTGAATTGGAAGATGACAATCCCCTTCTGTTCTTCCTGTGACTACAAGATAGATGGTTCAACAAATTCAAACTCTCCTTCATCCATTTTCCCGTTTCATCTTGGCTTTTGTATAGCTTGTCCTGTTAGTCCATAAGATGATGGTTTTGATGACAACAACCTTAGAATAGGATTATAAAATATAAATACTAACATTATAGTTTAGAAATATATGTATATACAGGATTTAACCATGCAGGTACCAAGAATGAAGGCTGTACAGTACAGAGATTCAAGATATCAAGAATGAAGACTCTTGAGTATCAACAATATCAAGATTATCAAGAGTTCAAGATTTCAAGTAATTTATCTTTAATTTATTGTGAATTTTGTTAAAACTCCTAGAAAAGCACTGGCATCTTAAAATCCAATTTATTCGTGGAATGGATTCCACTTCGAGCTCGTTAAAGTGATGGAACCCTGAGTAGGATGGAACCTACAAAAAATCTAGTGGAACATTGTTTTGTATCCGCTAACTTTTATTCAAATGGTTTTCAAAATTATATCTTGTTTTCAAAATGATTTCAAAATTTTAAAAGAATCAAAAACATCTATCCTGGTTTTAAATAATTTTAGCCTCAAAATATTCTTTAATTTCAAAATCAAATTACCCTTAGTTTTAATTATCATCAATAATAATATATTTAACTTTTAATATTTATACTTAGACTTAAATATAAAATTATTGTAAAATTATATATATAACAATATATTATTCTATATATTTACTTATGTATTTTAACTATAGTCAAGTATATTTATAAAGTTTAAAATATTTTTTAGTATAAGATAAAAGTTATTTTCAAAAGAAAAACAAACCACCAAAAATTCCTTTGGGATGTCGATATACTCAATATACCCATGTCGACATAGTGTAAGTTAATTTCAAAATTTAAATTTCAAAAGAAGTGTCTATTCGTCATGTCTATTCATGAATGGACATGGCTATTGTTCTTCTATAAATAAGGGTTGGTTTTAACGAATTTTCAATCATATTTTTCTTGTTTTCATTTCTCTTCTTCTTCTATATTTTCTTTATACATATACCTACCATTACTCTACCGAAATCCACATTGAATCTAACTAGATTATCTCTGGTTTGATTTTCTATCACTATCTCAATAAGATCCTCAGTGCTATTCAGAGTTATAGGCTTCTTTGTAATCATTTCTGTGTAAATGGTGTGATTGTAGCCTTGGAAATCAATCAAGTGTAAAATGTGTGATTGTAGCCTTGGAAATCAATCAAGTGTAAAGGTGTGATTGTAGCCTAGGAAATCAATTGGGTGAACTTATTGCCCGTGAAATCATGTATCTCTACTAAGAGGATTGTGAATCTAAAGGGTGTACCTCGTAGCCTTGAAATCGAGGGTGTAAATGTACAATTGTTTTTGAAAGGAAATCCGTACTTGTGTGCGGGACTAGATGTAAGGTAACTCCGAACCAATATAAAATCTGGTGTGTTCTTTTGTTTTACCGCTTTTACTTTATTTTTGCATCTGTGTTTGATTCTGTGATCATATTTGTGTCTGAATATTGCATACATTTGCGTTCAAATTAACAAAAACTCAAAAAGATTTAATAATTCCTTAAAACACTATTCACCCCCTCTAGTATTTATCCTAGCCTTAAGATCCGTAATCCGCATTTCTCATATTTGGTATCAGAGCAAGGTTTTCAACGTTTCATAATCTAATTTTTGAAAAGTTTTCTAAATGGCTACCAACACTGGTACTGTTACTAACACTAGTATCCCTGTCACTAGTTCCTTTGTAGAAGGTCAGTCTACTGTCAGACCACGATTTTTTAATGGCAGTAACTATGCATATTGGGCATGTAGGATGAAAATATATTTACAATCTGTAGGATTAGACACTTATAATATCACACAAACTGAATATTCTGAACCCACAACTGATTTTGCACAGTCGACCGCGGAGCAAAAAACTGTTGCACAAAATAATTCTAAAGCAATGAATATTCTGTTTTGTTCACTTAATAGAAATGAATTTAATAGAGTGTCAGTTTGTAAGTCTGCATATAAAATCTGAAAAACTTTGCAAGTTACTCACGAAGGAACAATCAAAGTTAAACAGACCAAAATATTCATGCTCACAAATCAGTTTCAATTATTAAAATGAATTCTACTAAGTCTATTTCAGATATGTATAGTAGATTTCAGGATATTGTGCATTCTCTAATATCCTTGGGAAAGGAATTTTCGGAAGAAGATCAAGTCAAAAATATTTTTAAATTCTCTTACTCCAGAATGGGATCAAAAGACACTTGCGATCGAAGAGGCAAATGACATCAGTACCTTAAAGATAGAAGAATTAATTGGACATCTAATGTCGCCTGAAGTCCAAATGATCGGAAGAAGAGAAAGCAAAGCGTCTGAAAAGAAATCAATGGCATTTAATGCATTGACTGATGGATCAGACTCAAACAACGATAATGATGAAGAGATAGCCTTGATGGCCGAAAATTTTCGAAAATTTCTGAAATACAGAAAGTTGAATAATCTCAAGAGAAACAACTATAAGAACTCTGGAAATCAGAATGTAGTGCCAAACAATGTCAAATGTTTCAACTATGATGAACCGGGTCATATCAAAAGAGACTGTCTGTATCCAGAGAGGAAAAATCCTCCTATAAACAATGATTCATTAAAGAAACGGAAGCGTGCATTTACTACCACTCTAGATGACTCAGACTCGTCCTCAAGAGATGATGATCAAAAGACAGATAATTCAAATTTGTGCTTCATGGCAGTTCACAACTCCGACGAATTCAGAGAAACGGACTCAGAAAAAGGTACACATTTACAATATAATTGGTTGAAATTGCATGCTTAGAATTAGATGCTTGATTGCTTGATTGATTGATTGATTTTGAATTGGTTTGTTATTTGAATTTTAAATTATTTTATTTTATTTTTATTTTTTTATTATCTTTATTAGTATAATAATATATTATGGAACATATTATAATTCTAATAATATTCCAGATATATATATATATATAGACATTAAAAATAATAAGTATATATATATATATATATATATATATATATATTAGAGTATTTAGGAAAAATAAATCATAAAAACTCACAAGCACATGTCGACATGGTCCCTACCATGATGTCGACATGGGTACAGAATTTGAAATTCAAAATTTGAATTCAAATGGTTGAATTTCCCTCCACCTTTTCACTTCATTCAATTCTCTGAAAACGCATCTTTTGACCAGAGAACATGTTCTTTGAGAACCTATTTATTTACTATCTTTTATCACTTCTTTTCACTCTCATTTTCAAATTCAAACTCTCTCTTCAAAACTTCAAGCTCTCTACTCTCTACTCTAATGGCTTCTTCAAGAAACCCCTCCACCATGAGAATTTCTAGAAAGATAAAAGAGCAACTCTTCAATAATCTGAAGGCAATAAAAGCATACATCAATTATGCTAACTATGCAGAAGTCCATCTCGGAAAGTTTTCTATATTTCAAGATTTCTCTTCTTATGAAATTGATTCTCTTTTTGCAAACAATCAAATTCTTAGTCTTGTTGACGCTTCTCAAAATGATTTTGTTTGTTATCCAAATCTTAATCGTGGATTTTATAATGGAAACGATGATGAAATTTGGAGTAGTGTCAAAGGCACTAGAATTGTTTTGAATTGTGATCTTTTGGGTACCATTCTCAATTGCAAGAGTACGGGAATAGATATTTCTATTTTTAAAATCGATAAAAATGATCGTGAGACATTTCATCACATTTTCGAAGGAAATGATAATTTTGAATTCAAAAATTGAAACTTTCGACCAAAAGCTACAATTGTCAATCTTCTTTTACAACATACTTTGACCCCAAGGTCGGAAAATTTTAACAATCCTACTTCAAAAGTTTGCAAAGCATTTTTTGCTATTTTTGGAAATTATGATATTAATTGGACGCAAGTTATTTTGGATGAACTTCGTTCCAAAAATCTTGAAATGGGTGAGAATACTTTGTATCATGGAATTTATCTCACTCGAATTTTTAACTATTTTGGAGTGGATTTCAAAGGAGAAAAATTTGTTTTTAGAAAAGTTTTCAATCATTCCAATATTTTGCTTATGAAAATTCCATTTGTTTTTCAACCCAATGAGACACTTGCCGAAAAGGAAGAGCGTTTGGCTCATGAGGAGATGGAAGAAGAAGAAGAGGAAGAAGAAGAGGAAGGGGATGAAATGGAAATTGAAGAAGAAGAAGAAGGTGAAACTTCTTTGGAAAGCATCGACTATCCTCCTAATCCATCCAACAAAACCCTTCTCAAAAACCAAAAGACTATTGTTGAGAATCAACGGATTCTTAAAAGATCCGTTAGTAAGAAGTTGGATAAAATTTCATCCAAGATAAACAAGTTTATTTCCAAAGTCAGCAAAAAGCTTGGATCATCTTCATCGTCATCATCCTCTAACTAGTTCTACCTTTTCGTATCTCGTTGTATTTGTTTTAGTTTATTTTGATTTGAATATTCGTGTAGTTCTTTATGTTTAATCATTGTATCGTCTCAGTATGAAATGAAATGGAATTTCTTTTCTATTATCTAGCTTATCTTATCTCCAGAATAAATGTTAGTATATTATATATACACACACACATAATTATTCACAAAATCAAAATAAGTCATCAAAATTCACTGGACCATGTCGACATACCCCCTATGACTATGTCGACATATACTGGTCAGAAATGACATTTCATTTTGAATTTGAAATTTGAATGACTACCTTATGTCTATTCATTTCAAACTAATTTCTACACCAATAAATACCTATTTCTTCCAGAATTCATCACTGGATATTATCTCTTATCAACTTTGTCTCTCATTCTTCTCACAAATTCGTATATGGCCAATCCAATTCATAATCTCTCAGAAAATCTTGAAGAGACTCTTAACTCTTTCAGGAATATTCTTTCATTCGTTCTCCGTAACCAACGACACTTAGAATTGAGTCAAATGCAGATGATTAAAGAGCAAGAAAGACATTTCGATGAAATATGATGGATGATTTCCTCCCTGCACAAGGATGATAACGAAACACATCCTCCAGTCTCTCTCGCTAATGATAATGAAAATTGGGATGCCACTAAAGCAGACCCTATATTTGGAGAAGAAGGATAGGTGGAAGTTCCTCATCATGTTTGATTTGTTTGGTTTGTTTAATTTGGTTTATTTGATTTGAATTGTTTGATTTGATTTGATTTGATTTGAATTGATTTGGATTGATATTTGGTGTGAAAAACATGTATAAATATGCATTAATATTTATATGATTTTTAATATCTATCGGTAAAATTATCGCTTAACCTATCTATTATATACTCCATTTGTATAGTTTATTAATGCAGGTACTTTAGTCCAAGAATGAGGGGGAGTTATAAAATTTGGAGTTATATAATTTGAAGTTATATATTTAGAGTTAGTTTTTGTTGATGACAAAGGGGGAGAAATATAAAATATGATAGTTAGGCATAGATTAAGAGGGAGTTATTAGGATAGAAGTAATATTTTATAAAAAGGTTGTCATCATCAAAAAGGGGGAAATTTTTAGTCCATGAGATGATGGTTTTGATGACAACCACCTTAGAATAGGATTATAAAATATAAATACTAACATTATAGTTTATAAATATATGTATGTAGGATTTAACCATGTAGGTACCAAGAATGAAGACTGTACAGTATAGAGATTCAAGATATCAAGAATGAAGACTCATGAGTATCAAGAATATCAAGATTATCAAGAGTTCAAGATTTCAAGTAGTTTATCTTTTAATTTATTAGGAATTTTGTTAAAACTCCTAGAAAAGCACTAGCATCTTAAAATCAAATTTATTCGTGGAATGGAATCCACTTCGAGCCCGTTAAAGGGATGGAACCTACGAAAAATCTAGTGGAACATTGTTTTGTATCCGCTAACTTTTATTCAAATGATTTTCAAAATTATATCTTGTTTTCAAAATGATTTCAAAATCTTCCTTTTAAAAGAATCAAAAACATCTATCCTGGTTTTAAATACTTTTAGCCTCAAAATAATCTTTAATTTCAAAATCAAATTATCCTTAGTTTTGAATTATCTTTAATAATAATATATTTAACTTTTAATATTTATACTTAGATTTATATATAAAATTATTGTAAAATTATATATATACCAATATATTATTCTCTATATTTACCTATGTATTTTAACTATAGTCAATTATATTTATAAAGTTTAAAAATAGTTTTTAATATAAGATAAAAGTTATTTTCAAAAGAAAAACAAACCACCAAAAATTCCTTTGGAATGCCGACATGCTCAATATACCAATGTCGACATAGTGTCAGTTAATTTCAAAATTTAAATTTCAAAAGAAGTGCCTATTCGTTATATCTCTTCACGAATGGACATGGCTGTTGTTCTTCTATAAATAGGGGTTGGTTTCAACGAATTTTCAATCATATTTATCTAGTTTTCATTTCTCTTCTTCCACATTTTCTTTATACATATTCCTACCATTACTCTGCCGAAATCAACATTGCATCTAACTAGATTATCTCTGGTTTGATTCTCTATCACTATCTCAACAAGATCCTCAGTGCTATTCAGAGTTATAGGCTTCTTTGTAATCATTTCTATGTAAAAGGTGTGATTGTAGCCTTGGAAATTAATCAAGTGTAAAAGGTGTGATTGTACCCTTGGAAATCATTCAAGTGTAAAGGTATGATTGTAGCCTAGGAAATTAATTGGGTGAACTTGTTGCCTGTGAAATCAAGTGTCTCTACCCAGAGGATTGTGAATCTGAAGGGTGTAACTCATAGCCTTGAAATCGAGGGTGTAATTGTACAATTGCTTTTGAAAGAAAATCCGTACTTGTATGCAGGACTGGATGTAGGGTAACTACGAACTAGTATAAAATCTGGTGTGTTCTTTCCTTTACTGCTTTTACTTTATTTTTGTATCTGTGTTTGATTCTGTGATCATATCTGTGTCTGAATATTGCATACATTTGTGTTCAAATTAAAAAAAACTAAAAAAGATTTAATAATTCCTTAAAACACTATTCACCACCCTTTAGTGTTTATCCTAGCCTTAAGATCCGTAATTCGCATTTCTCACATGTCCTTTAGCTCCTTCATCATCATCTCCATCCCAACTGGTGTTATCACACCTGAGAGGCTATGAAATTAAATAGTGTTAGATTGAGTGATTTTTTCAACATGATGAGAGCTAGTGTTCTCGACATTGTTAGCAAGTCTGTAGGCAGCATATTTTTCTCTAGTGTTTCGTGGAACCATTACTTTACATAATCCTATGATAGATTTGGAAAAAATCTAAATAGTCATGGATTATAGGAATGAAACTAATGGGTATACTTTGTGAACTAAGGCAATGCAAAAGTAGAAAATGCATCCAAAAAGCAAGAGCACAATACATTCTCAGTGAAAGCACCAAAATGTTTACACCAAATTTGGCACGAAAACCCAAAAGATTTATAGAGAAGGACAAATGAAGAAATTAAATGAAAAACGAGAGAAAACAGTACACAATAATTATAATGGTTCGGCTAATCATTGGCCTACGTCCACTTCAACTTTGTTTTGGATTCTGTAAAGTTTTTACAAAAGATGATCCTATGGATCGATAGTCTATGGATTTGTATTGACTCGAGAGATTACAATGGAAGTATGGAAATTTGTAATACAAGCAAAAAGGATCCTAAAACAATGTCTATCATCCTCTATTTATAGCTGAAGGTCAACGTATTTGTCTCCACCATGTTCTTCCCCACAATCCTGATGTCTAAAAGGAGTTGCCTTGAAGAGATTGTGGCCAAATCAGCAAGGTTCAAGGACCGGTAAAGAATCATGCCCTACGGGTTGGTATTGATCCATAAGATTGACTATTAATCTTCACTTGATCTCGTAAGGTTGCTTGAATCGCTTATATCTTCATTTCTGAAGCTTGGGTGTATCGATGTGAGCTCAAATTATGGTGAAGTTTATGGTTTGTCAGCTAGGTGAAAGCATTTGATTTAACTGCCCTAAAACTTGGATTTATCTATCAATCACTTGGATCATGCTTGGCTAGCGTTCCATATTATATGGTGTGCATTAACTAAGGAACACTTGAACTTTATGCGACGTGGGCCATGTAGAAAATTTGAGCAAGCACTTAGGGATTGGTACTAATCCATGGCCATGGGTCGGTACCTATCCAAGACTTGGCTTGAATCTTAGATGTTTGGTCTTCGCACTTAGAGTGGGTTGGTGTGGAGGCTACTCTTGAAGATTCTTGACAAGCCAAGGACTTCATCCATTGACCTTGTTCGGTATATGGGTTTAAAAGTAATTGTTCTGGATTTCTGCTTGGTTATTTGTCTATCTGGTCGATCTGACTCATCTAAATATGGCTTGGTCACAAGCTGGATAACACCATACTCATCCATATCCTCCATTCTGAAATAGAAGCACTAGAGTAGTTTCATATAATAATAGCAGCCCATTTTATAAACTCCTTATTGCAGCCTAGTGAGATATCTATTAGCTGAGCATTTTTAGCACCCCATTTATTTTTTTGTTCTCACTTTTGTATGGTTTTGAATTATTAATTTTACTAGTTTTATCTGGCTGTTTGAAATACTTTTTGATTTTATTTTCAATATATATTGCTTTTAATGTTTGTTTGGATGCATTAACATTAAATGTCATCGACTTCTTGTAAATTTTATTGTTGGAATTCATGCTTTTAAGATTTGATTTAGATGTCTAATTTCTTTTTTGTTTTACAGCGAAATTCATGGTAAAATTCACTGCTATAGTTTATGACTATTTCACACATGTATCATCTTGACCTGGTTTTTTACTGATACTTTAATATTATATTGGATCCAAATAGATACACTCTGAAGTGAACCTAACCTTCATTACTATGATTCAAGGTCAATACAATTTAGCCAGTAATTATGTCTTATTTATATCAATTGTTACAACGATCATGTTTAATGTGAACTTATACACTATGCCAAAAAATGCATCAAACGATAGATATGCCCCGTTGTCTGAAGGCATATCTATCTGTCGTTAAATCCGGTTCCATCTCATTGCACATCAGACCACATATATTCCCCGTTGTCTGATATGCACTAACACAACAGAGTTAAAAAGTCGTATGTTATCTAATATTATAATACCATTTTCAGAATTACCTATTAGACAACATATAATATTGACTAATATAAATACAAATTACACTGATATGTTGTTCACAGAATGAAATAAATATTTGCAGAATCAAATAAATGAATCACAATTTATTTAGACAAATATTTTTTTTCAACTCAAATTCAAATTGTATATATTTGGCTTCCACTATATTTACATTTTCAAATACAATACAAATTTTACCATACACTATTTCACACTCTCATATACAACATTTTTACTCTCACTCGAATTTGTTTTTGATATCTTCTTGCTCCAACCTATGTCCTATTGTCTGCTATACCCGTCAAATAAATAACGCAGTAAAATTAAAAAAGAAACAAACAAAAATGACAAAAATAAAATAATAATTGTGGTTTAATATTGCCTCAGTTATTTGGGCCATTTGTTTACATATTTTAGACAAAGAAAAAAAATTAAGTGTGCACGAACAACTTATGATATTCATAGTGAATCACTATGAATATCAAGGGCTGAAGATCGATTATCTCCCAGGGACAAACTCAAAGGTGAAGCCTAAACGCTCAACACAGTGCAAGTGTGCACAAGGTCAAACCAAAGCGGGCTCAGGTTCAACTTAGGTGCAACACATATTGGTTTTAAAAAGCAAGAACAAGGCTAAAGTGCATAGGTTTGAGCACATGGTCAGGAAACAACAATTCAACTAGGGTGGTCAAGTATCATAACCAGGCCAAAACTAAAGTCAAGATCACATGGTCAGGAAACAAAAATTCAATAATGGTGTAGAAGTTTGAGCAAAAGCTGAGCAAAAGCAAGTTTCAGCAATTTAACAACATAGACCATCAAGACTCAAGCAATTCAACAACATGGATCAACAAGACCTTCGAGAATACAACAAAACATGGTAATGCAAATGGAAATCAAGTGTACACATGAACTATTAAATGAAGTTGGGCACATGTGCAAACCAGATCAAATAAGCATGCACATTGGGTAAAATATTAGTGCAAGTGCACAAAGAAGTAAAGGCATAAGCATATGAAAGAGAAATGAACATAACACATGCACATCTAAGATGCAAACCAAATTCAATCAAGTGTGCTCATATACATAAAATACAACAGTGCAAAGTGCAAGTGCACACGAACACATATGATACTAGAAAGGTCAGGTGCATGCACACAGTTAAAAAATACACATACATAGAAATAGGCAAAACAAGTTAGGCACATACTAGCAAAGAGTTCATACATGGAAGGGAAAGGTTAGGTAGAATCCTAGTTTCAAAAATGATGCAAACATTTCGACATAACCAAGTACACTAATATATATACATATACACATATGTATATGCATGTATATATGTACATAGTGGGTAGAAAGAGAACTCAATAACATGTAGAGATGAACCAAGATAGCATAACAAGAGTTCGAATGTATGGAAATCAGTTTTAGGCAACAATGCACCAAGATTAGTTCAGAGACCCAAGTACATGCATATTACATACTAGGGTAGCAAAGTACAAGTCTAGACTCAGGATTAAACCAGAAGTTATACGAGTGCACGAAACATAACTAGTGAGGCCATGATGAAGCAAACATTTCACAACAAATGGTATAGGTATACACATCAATGCACTCAGGATGGAACATGCATATACATGTACACAAAAGTTCAGGTCAGTGACTAGCTAACAACCAGTATTAGTGAACAAGCAAAACAAGGAGAAGCAGGTACATGAAAATATACAAGTGCACATCTGTAAACTAGAAATGATGGAGTAGTGCAACACCACAGAGTGCAAACAGACAAAAACAAACTGGATACATCAATGATGCAGATCAACTGGCCAGTGCAGGTGCAAGTGAAGATTCAAGGGGAATTATACATAATGCAGTGATATAAAGAAAAAGTTCAAGCCTGAGAAAAGTATCGATTTCAATTGAATAAATAAATATGATTGTAGTTCACTAGAGCCCAAGACAAAACCATAAAACAATATCAATGCCGAAAGTGAACTTAATCATGGGTCAAAATATATGCAAAATATTCAATTAGAGAAATTAGATGAACAAGTCAAGTTTCAGATAATCATTTGATCAGAAATCCATGGCCAAGAAAAATAAACTGAAAAAGTCAAATCAAAGCATATATTTGAAAATATAGGAAATTAAATCCTATATAAATAACCCATTATCATCATTTGTTGAAAATCATTCGAGTTCGAGCAAAATCAGAGAGAAAGTCTTAAAATAAATCATGAACCAATTTTTAACTTGAATAAGAAGTCGCGATCAATACAAAATCAAAAGGGGCAAAAATCATACCATATATCAATTGAAGAATACTCGACAAATTGAAGCAGCTATAACCCACAAGTGCCAGTACATCGAGGAATGAGAGCATCAGAGAATAAGGTGAACAATTCCCAAGAAGTGGCTTTAATTCAACGAAACCGTAATTACAAGTGGTGACCATCAAAGCAAGCTTGAATGAACGATAATAAGTATTGGCTAAAAGAGATAGAAAAGGAAAAGGAGGATACTTAAAGAAACCCTAATTTCATTATCAATATTGTTTGAGAGAGGGAGTATCGGGAGAGTGAGAATTTTTTGATACAGAAACCAAAATTGAGAGGGAAATAGTTCAAGGAACGTGGCCACAAAATAGAATGGAGAGAAAGAGAAGAGGAAAATAATTTAACAAACACGACCATAGAGTAATTCGGTCAATATTGAGAGGGAACCAAAATATCAATATGGAGCCTAAAACTAAACTTTTTGATAACTTAAATCAAATAACAGATAAAATATTGTCTGAATGACAAGCATGAAATCTCAATAAAACAATAATTTCATGAGCTGATTTTTCCGTATGTTGTGTGAAAAAGTGGGATAATAGAAAATTTACCATATGTTATGTGATCACTGTCATCCGATTCACTTTGTGGCATAGTGCATGTTCCAAGTCGAACTTGTTCTTTACTTCATTCATTGAGATTGTAATTTTCGGTATTGTCTTCGATGATAGTGAGTACAATATGTTATTGCATTAGGACAATAGTTTTTCAGGGGCTTTGTATTCTCGAAAGACAGCTTAAGTTCTAAAATGCCCTAAATCCTCATATTTGTATAAGCCTAAAAATGATGAAGTTGGTTCCCCTTTTCATTGATTTTTCCTAGGATGATAATATAATCTAGTGGATATTTTTAGAAAAGGGACACTTTATTTAATCATTGTAACATTTAGTTGCCAGTCCTTTTTTTTTACAGTTGCGAGGATTTATTCATTGTTACAAATTTAATGAAGGTAACTTAAATTCACCTTACTATGTTTTGATTTTTTTTGAGATATTTTTTCATGATTTAGATTATATAGATTTATGTTGAAAGAGATTGGTTTTGAATGGATTGTAGGTAACTCATTTTGTATTTGTTGTAGTTTTCTTATACCTAGCTGTTTGCTAATAAATTCAAAAAAAGAGTGGATGAACATATGTTTGCACTATCAGATTTTATGATTATCATCTATTAACTAGGCCATATTGCATTCATTCCAAATATTATTTGACTTAATCATATTGAATTGGTTTCAATTCCTATAAACTATTGGTCTAATTACTGGTCATTTTGTTTCTTACAGATCTTATACTTGATATCAAATATAATTACATTTATCTAAATTATATTTAACTCTAGATTAATTTTATGCATAAGACTATTTTGAACGCTATAGCATGCATTTTTTATGCTCCTTGATTGCCTATTTGCTACTGTTTGTCATTATTTGTCACCGTTTATTAAACGTCTATGAATAGGGCTCAAATACGATTGCCTATTTGCCACTATTTCAACATATACCAAGCAACCCATGATGCTCTGACCTATTCCTTCTACCTACCACTATTTTGACTTATCACAAGCCTTCTTGGTTAAAGTCCCAACCTATTCAAGTCTATCCGGCTCCTCTAATTTATAATAACTCTAGATACGACTAATCGTCATCTCCAACCTATTTATGTCTATTTGAACCTTTATGAAAATATACTTGGTTGTCTAAGCTTGGGTCCATAATTAATTTGTGCCATAAATTTACATGAACTTGGGTGATTGAGCTAGGCTTTCCGGGCTTAAAAAATTATGATGGAAGTTAATGAATTATTTTTTAAGTTTGGATATTTAAAGAAATGTAAAAATGAAGTCATTTTCGATAATTTGTAATCATGTAGTAAGCGTTGACATGTTTTTACAATATCTCAGCTAAATGCAACTAGTATTTTTGTTACAATATCATATTTGGTGGTTCATTCTTGCATTTTAGTTTGTAAATTCTATTTAAGACAATCATGCAAATTTCCATGGAAACTTTTGTATTTTCTCAGAGGTTCAATGTTGCTCATGATACTGAAATCTCCACATAGTGTGAGGATATTCTCAATCTCTTTTCTGAAGTCATCGATTATAAAGCATCTATGTTGTTTTTCATATTTCTTATCATCCTCAACCAATAATTAATTTAGTTATATCTTTTCAGTTTTACCCATACAAATCAGTCTCACATATCGTGTTGATGTATATCCTTCTTTTGTACTAGAGCGTAGAGATACTATTGCCAAAGCTACATGAAATGATAACTGCCCATATTGTTTCGGTTGGCTATAAAACAATGAGTTCCTTGAAACCTTTCCTCAAAGATGGATGAGATTTATCATGTTAAAGGAAAAAATTCCTGATTATTTTCCTAATTCTGATTTGAAAGGTTGTACGATTTAAAAAGTGGTTTCATTTAAATTATTAATGCTTGCTTATTTTGAATGGTTGGTTCTTAAAGATCTTTTTCAGACTTTAAAAGCAAAATATTACTTGTACAAAACTATTCAAATTAACATGCATGACTCATGTCTGCTTTTCACTTTATAGATCATTCTCTACAATTTATTATATTGTTGCACAGTGCCTTAGGTGAGTTTATATATTTGTTCTGGATAGACACTAATCTCGAGTCCATTACTTACTAAAGCCATCACTTAGTTAAACATGCCTAAGGAATCCGAAGTATATATGTTGAATATATTAATGCATGGAATTCTTTATGTTGATTTAAAACTAGGATATGTATTTCACGTAAATCCTTCTATGTTTATCTATTAATCCTTCAGAATTCAGATATTTATTATATTTGATATTTTGTTTTTCCCAATGATTACATTTCAGTTAGGTTATGAAATGATGTAGTAGTGGGATTACCGTATTGATACTGGGTATAAAGCAGAATGTGTAATATTGTATCTTGAGCCTTAGCCCATATAGCAGTCCATATAGCAAGCATGTATTATAAATACAGAGTATATTGGGTTATACATTTTATTATGCATTAATAAAATTCCATTTTACATTTCTCTTGCAAATCTATTTTGGTATCAGAGCAGAAAATATGTCTAACGACAGTCATCGAATCCAGTTCTGTACTGGAATCTCATCAGAGATTGCAATATCATCATTGAGCCATCCAAAAGGAAGGTGTCAGATCGAAATCATCATCCACCGTCCTTGGTTGCTCTCAGTTTATTGCTTACTCATCATCTGAGAGTAACTTACCCATTTCTGGTCTCGGCAGTGATGCCTCGCCAAGAACCTAATCCAAGAAATCAAGATTGTTGGCTGCACCATAAAGCTTTCTCAATCAGAAGCCTGATCAAAGCATCATCATCATGGTAGAAGATGATGATACAACTTCATCTGCAACAAGTGGAATTAAAAGTCAGGATGGATCAAAATCAAGAAACCAAGATACACTAGCTACTGGAACAAGGGCCAGTGATATTATTAAACTCAAGAATAATTTGGTAAGTACTACACTTGATATGGGTTAGAAGACTTCCAGTACGGCACCGCTACAGTACCAGCAAGAATGGTGACTGATAGCTCTGGAGAAAGAACAGTCAATAAAGAATTCATCAATTATCAGAAACAAGATAGCTTACTGGATGCTTGGTTACTTTCATCCATCAGTTCTGGCCTACTATCACAAATTGTGGGATGTATAACATCATTTGAGATATGGTCTGCAGTACAACAAATTTTCAACACACAATCAACAGCAAGAATTTTATATTACAAAAGACAACTGTACAATCTCAGGAAGGAGAACATGTCAATGAGAGAGTATACTACAAAGGTAAAATCTTATTATTATATACTTGATGCAGCAAGACACACTGTATCAGAATCTGAACAAATATTGATCATTTTGAATGGTCTAGACACTGAATATGAGTCAGTGGTAGCAATTATTTCATCGCAACAAACTCTACCAAACATGCATTATGTCTACTCCATTCTATTATCTCACGAAGGAAGAATTGAACAAAGTAAAGAGAGTAACACAGAACTTTCTCTCAATTATGCTTCAAATTCAAGAAACAGAAATCAAGGAAGAAGACAAGAAAATCAAAACTTCAGACAAGACAGCAATCAAAGAAGCAATACAACTCAAAGAGGCAGGGGAAGAAGTGGAAGATGGAACAATAACAGAATAAAATGTCAAATTTGTGAAAAACCAGGACATACAGCCAGACAATGCTATTTTCGACTCAACACTGAGTATTATCCAAATCAACAAAATCAGGAAAATCAAAGAAGTCACAACTCCAGTGCAAATGTTGCACAGATAGATCAAAGACAAGGCAGTCAAACAGAAAAGACAAAACCTCAAGCCTTAAATGCCGAAAGACTTACTAGATTTGATGAGATGGCAGAAGAAGATTGGTACCCAGATTCAGGTGCCACTAATCATCTTACAAGCAATCTGCAGAATCTCAACTTAGGCAATAAAGAGTATACCGGTGCACATTCTATTCATATGGGGAATGGTGAAGCTTTAAAAATTACACATGTTGGAAGCAGAAGTATTCAAGGTAAAAGACTTCTTCATCTCAATAATCTGTTGAGAGTCCCACATTTTAAAAAGTGTATCTCAATTCGCTAATGACAACAATGTGTATTTTGAGTTTCACCCTAAGTTTTGTTTAGTCAAGGACTTACTAAATCAAGATATATTATTACAGGGTAAATTGGACAGAGTCACATGTTGCAAATGATCAAGAAATTTTTACTTTGTGGCATTACAAGCTGGGACATCCCAATGTAAATATTGTAAAACAAATTCTTATGAATAATAACATTCCCTGTGATGTATCATTACCATATGTCTGCACCTACTGCCAATTAGGCAAAAGCAATAAGTTATCTTTTGTAGATTCTACAACTGTTATTAACAAACCACTTCAGTTAGTAGCAACTGATTTGTGGGGGCCCGCTCCAATAAATTCAGACTATGGATTCATATATTATATATCTTTTGTTGACTGTTATTCTAGATATACATGGATATATTTTCTAAAATCAAAGTCAGATGCACAAAAGACTGTAATAGAGTTCATAACTCAAGCTGAAAAACAATTATGTCATGAGATTAAAATTGTGCAATCAGATGGTGGCAGTGAATACAAGCCACTGAAAGATTATTTTCAGAAAAAAGGTATTATTCATCGAACAACATGTCCATACACTTCTGAACAGAATGGTTCGGTAGAGAGGAAACACAGACACATAGTAGAAACATGGTTAACCTTGCTGGCACATGCATCTACGCCCATGAAATTTTGGCCAGAAGCATTTAACACTGCTGTGTACTTAATCAATAGACTACCTACCAAAGTTCTTAAGCATCTGAGTCCTATTGAATTATTGTTTGGGGTTAAACCAGATTATAAAAGTCTAAAGACATTTGGGTGCTTATGCTTTCCATGTCTAAGACCATACAACATTCATAAATTAAATCTCAGATCCACCCCATGTACATTCATAGGTTATGGAAACAATCAAAAAGGATACAGATGCTTAAGCAATGATGGCAGGATCTATGTTACAAGACATGTTGTTTTTAATGAGAATTTTTTTCCTTTTGCAGATAAAAATGTCAAGACAATCAAAAAAGTACATACTAAAGACAATTTCTCAATGCCTTCTATACCTGTTATACCAGAGTGGGATCAGACCAGTGGAAGTGTGCAGAGGATCCAACAGCCACAACTCACATTATCCAATGATGACATTGGATCAGGTCATGACATTGACAAATCCTCCAGCTCCTTCAATAACACCAGTCAGATCAATGAGACCAATTCAAATTCAAGAGAAACTTCTCAGTCCACATCACAACAGTCTGAAGATAGCAATGATAATCAAAACATGCCACCTGCAAGAACAGAACATCACATGATCACAAGGTCAAAAAGTGGTATCTTCAAACCTAAAGTATATAATGCTCAACTAGATTCAACAGAGCCAAAAGATTACAATGAAGCTATTAACAATATTAACTGGAAACAGGCTATGGATAATGAATACAGTGCTCTCATCAGAAACAAAACTTGGAGTCTTGTACCAATGCCCAAAGACAAGAATATAGTAGGCTGCAAGTGAACTTACAAAATTAAGAAAAATACCGATGGAAGTATCTCAAAATACAAAGCAAGACTGGTGGCTAAAGGATATAATCAGCAGTATGGTTTTGACTACAATGAAACATTTTCTCCAGTTGTTAAACCCACTACCATAAGAATAATATTGACTATTGCACTTCACAAAAAATGGAAGATCAGGCATCTTGAAGTAAATAATTCCTTTCTTAATGGGAATCTAAAGAAGGAAGTTTTCATGGAACAACCAGAAGGATACCGGATTGGTGTAAATGATAACTTAGTTTGCAAACTACATAAAGCAATTTATGGATTGAAGCAGGAACCACGTGTGTGGAATGAGAAACTCAAGTCCACACTGATGGATTTAGGTTATACACCAACTAAATCAGATAACTCATTGTATATGCAGTGCAAGCAGGAGAAGATCACAAACATTTTAGTATACGTGGATGACATTATTATTACAGGAAATGACATTAAAGGCATGAATCAAACCATCAAGTATTTAGATCAAGCATTCTCAATGAAAGATCTTGGCAATCTACATCATTTTCTAGGCATAGAAGTTATACAAACATCCACGTCAGAGATGGTCTTATGTCAGAAGTGATACATACTAGAATTATTGAAAAAGGCAAATATGGATCTGGCTAAATCCCTACCTACTCCAATGACAAGAAATCTCAAATTATCTAAAGAATCAGGGGAAACTATCACAAATGAAAAACAGTACAGAAGCATCGTAGGAGCTCTTTAGCATATCACAATAACAAGACCAGATCTAAGTTACAGCGTAAATAAGGTATGCCAATTCATGCATAGACCTCTCAGCAACCATTGGAAGGCCGTAAAACGTATTTTACGTTACCTGAAAGGAACAATGGATCATGGTCTACATTTCAACGACGCAAAGGGATTAAACATACAAGCTTACTGTGACGCAGATTGGGCTTCAGATCCAGACGACAGAAGGTCAACTACCGGCTTCTGTATATTTCTAGGGAGCAACCCGATCTCTTGGTGCTCCAAGAAGCAATCTGCCACCTCACGGTACAACATTGAGGCAGAATATAGGTCAATTGCCAGCACCACAGCAGAGATCGTTTGGATCGAGTCGCTTCTCAAAGAAATCAGGATCGATCTCACAAATACACCCATAATCTGGTGCGATAACTTGAGCGCTGTATGCCTCTCCGCAAATCCAGTGCTACACTCACGAACAAAGCACTTTGAAATAGATTTGCACTTTGTTCGTGAGAAGGTAACAGAAGGTAAACTGAAAGTTCACCATGTCCCTGCTCAATTTCAGAGAGCTGACATACTAACAAAACCCCTTTCAACAAAATATTTCACTCAACTGAAGAAAGATCTCACAATTAAAGAAGGAGGAACGAAGAAAAAGGGGGAAGAGAAAACCCTAGATGAGATTGAAAGGGGGAGTTAGGTTATGAAATGATGTAGTAGTGGGATTACCGTATTGATACTGGGTATAAAGCAGAATGTGTAATATTGTATCTTGGGCCTTAGCCCATATAGCAGTCCACATAGAAAGCATGTATTATAATTACAGAGTATACCGTGTTATGATTTTATTATGCATTAATAAAATTCCATTTTATAATTCTCTTGCAAATCTATTTATTTCAACATATGTTTTGATTATTCGGTTATGATTGCAACAATCATTATGTTTGAACGTATAGCTCTCCATTAATATGAAATCTCATATAAATCATTTACAATTTATCATCACCTCCTTTTTCTTTTAATGTGTTCAGTATTCCTCATGTTTGCATTTTTATTGTAATTATTATTTGAAAAAATGGATAGACAATCTTCAACTTTCATCATAACTCTTTTGTTAATCAATAAGGAAATAGGGTTGCAATTATTATTTATCCAATTACCCTAGAGTTTTTAAATGGATGTTGTGCATACTTTTTAAGAGATGACAAGCATAACATAGTTTTCTTCCAAATTAAGAAATAAAAATAAAAATTGCTTTGGAACACTTTACATTATCCCTCGCAGTTGGATAAACTAGATTTAATAATCTGTTACATGCATACCATTTAGTTACCACTAAAATTTTGACGATATACTGTATTCAACTAGTTAACTTAATACTTCTTAAGCAAGTTACTCAATTTAAGAAGTTCTATATAGGAGATGGTCGATGCACAATCACATGGAAATTTTTAATTTTTTTTTATCATTTTAATCCTGCATCAAGATATGTTACATTTCTTTTCTTAAATTTTCCTTCATATTCATGCACATGACTATGCCATTTCTATACTTTTGTCTTATCATTGGTAAACAACATCCAAATTCCATTTAAAATGTTCTAGCTTATGTTCCATATAAAAAAATATTTTGTTTTCTTGAGCTTCAAGTTTTTGTTAATTTTATTTTTCTATTTTTGCTAACCCTACATTTTATGACATTTGATTAGCAATAAGCATACAAAAGAGAATAAGGTATAATTTTTTATAGATTTACCGTCTACTTCTCAAAATAAATGAGTACATTATGCTATAAATTTTTACATCCATAACAAGGCATCATCTCTTCTCCAATAAATCCTTGTATAAATTTTGTTTGGATTTTGATAAATTTAATAAGTATTCAGGCCTTGTATTACATTTGACACCAACACTTTCTTTTTTAACTATTAGTTACAAAATTATTAAGATGAGTATTTGTCCAAAAAGTGGCATAAATACCCAAGAAATTAGAGTAGAGAATATAATGAATATATATAAATGGAAAATGAGTAAAAAACAGAACATTATTTATAATGGTTCGACTAACTGTTACCTACGTCCACTTGATATTTCTATTGATTATCTTACTGTCTTTCAAGTACTATTCTTATGGTTCGGTATCACTCCATGGTCGATTATAAGGAAATATATAATAATTGCAAGGAAGCAAAAAGATCCCTGAAAATGAGCTCCTAGCCTCCTATTTATAGTTGTAGGTTGTAGGAAAAATGCTCCACCATGTTTTCCTCCATGATCTCCACTACTCAACAACGGTTGTCCTCAAGAAAACATGGCCATGTTAGCATGCGGCTATGGATCGGTACTAATCCATAAGATTCACTTATGGATCGATCACATTGCCTTGTATGATGTCATCTTGTTTTTTTTGCTTCATGATACCTATATTGTTTACATGATTATGAGCATGTTTCTAGGGCAATAGGGTGGATCGGTGGAAGAGTAGAGTTGCTGATTTCTGGTGCTCGGGCCATTTAATAGCAAACAAAACGCAATCAATTGTTGAAACCTAAAATAGGTTGCTAGCATCATTACTGGGCAGTAGGAGGAGAATGAGTCATTTTTGGATGACTTTTATGGATCGATATCGATCCGTAGGGATGGATCGACACCGATCCATCAGTTGGATGGATATTGACATGAATTTCGGTGGATGGCTTTGCTTCCATCTTATGGCCTTGATTGTACTTGACTCTGGACTTTACAACTATCTCTCTAGGCCTCCTCCCTCGACAATTTTCAAGTTTGATTCAAGTTTCTCCAGATCCTGCTTGGTCAAAAGGCAGGATAACACTTGTCCTCCAAAATACATCTTGTTTCATATGCGATGTAATTTGAATCGAGACAAGTCGGGATTGACATATCAGGTTCCAACCCATGCTTTGAATAGCTATCATCTTTCCTTCAAACTATTTCGATGGAGTGTTGTGTCTTTAACCATTTGTTATAATGCTTCACTAACATCTGTGATTATAAAACCGAAATATGCTCGCATGATCTGTCATTCTAAGCTTAGCAATTCTGAACTGGTTCCCTTTTTAGATTTTCCAGGTTCGAATCTACTTTCTACAGATCCTAATTATGGAATGTTAAGTATCTGTACACGGGTGTACTTTAATGGTCCATCATGATGTGATTCCATGTGCATACACATCCCTGTGAAACATCATGTGCACATGCACACACATATCACACACACACACACATATAATATACATACATATATGCATATATACATACATATACATACATACATACATACATTCACACATACATACATACACACACACATTCGTATATGTATATATATGTATATATCGGATCGTTCGGTACCGATCCATGGGCATGGATCGGTACTGATCCAAGACTTACAAGTGGGCAATTTTATTGCCTATTTTTTGGGTTCATTGGTTATATACCCAACCATCTCCTTCTCTCTTTACTTTATTTTTGTCATCATGTTCAAGCCCTTGTCTTCCATTAATGTACTTTCTCACCACCGCCGCTTAGATTCTTGAAATGCCGACATCCCACCTTTAGCTTGAACTCTTGTTGACCATGCCATCAGGATCACACCCAATCCATCTTGTCATCGAAACAAAGCCCTATTCCTAAAGCCTAACATTCGAACCAAACACTCCTTTGAAATTCAATGTCCTTAGGTAGGCTATAGAGACGATGATGAGGCTGGAGATCATCATGTGGACGACCATGACTTGGGTCAAGAGAAAAGAGAGAAGTAGCCAAAATCCATCTAAGGGGATGGATCGATACCGATCCAACCCTTGGTGGATTTTGGTTCTTCATTTGTTTTAAAGCATTGTGATATGTGTTGTACTCAATTACCTCCTAAACACTATCTCCAAAGTTCCAAAACATTTCCAAAGCATGGTTGACAATGTGAAGCCTGTTGGGATGGTCATTGATGATTGTCATATCGGATAAACTCTGGACTTTTAAATGAACTGTTGCATAATATAGGAAATAGGCACTATACGACATTGCAAAACATTATAGCTTGCATCACATTGCACCGTTTTATCACTTTAACATGGGGTCATAACCTTTAATCCTTTTAATATAAGTTGTATGTTGAGTTTTGATAGTTATGGGTCATAGACATTCTGAGCGTCTCTCCGCCCAAGCAACAGGTCCATCAGTTTCCAAATATGCCTAGTCAAGCTTGACTACGGTTACTTCTACAAGATAAACTCCAGTGCAACCTATTCCTCAACTTGAAAATTCACAAGTAGGTCATCCTGCCCAGAAAATTCCAGTAGATCCTGTGGAACGCCCAGTATTTGAAGATGCTCCAGACACTCTTGACGATGCTATTATATTAGACGATCCTATAGATTTTGCATCATCTAAATTTTAGGATGGATCACTCAGAAGTATCTACGAGAAACACAACATCCAATTTGAGGATGTGTTAGTTCCTATATGCCACCAAAGGGAACATCATCCTCCTAACGGATACAAAGTATGCAAAAAAATATATATGCTTGACAGAATGTGTCCCACCGTTCAATCAATTTATTCGACGAGTCTTGAACTTCATGAGGCTGGCTCCCGCTAAGCTCCATCAGAATATCTATGCACTCATTCATAGCTTGTTTATAATCTTTTCTCGCCATTTCAAACAGGTTCTCAGTAATCAAGAGATTCGATACCTATTTAGCTTAAAGCATCACAAAGGAAACCCTTCCCTCATTTTCTTGGAGCCATCCAGAGGTTTTCGAATCGTGGTCAGCACCTGTAATAAATTAAGCTATTTTGAAGATGTGTTCTTCTTTGTTCGCTTTCCTCTTGGATTTTCTCAGCAATGGCTATCTCCCTATAAGTTTTATTCTTGTCCTTTTCATGCAAATCTAGGTTTGTAGTTTTTTCTATTACTGAATGTCTTTGTCATTCTTTGCAAATGTACCGTGCATGCCTAGTAATGCTGCTTTATAGAGACTCTTCGACAGCTTCATGCAATTCTAGAGATAGAGAGAAGGGCTAAGGCACTGCTTAATTATGAGAATCTATGTGCCTATAACTTTTGGATCTAGATTGTAGTGTCGGTATCAATCCTAAACCCACCGATAGTGGTGAGGAAGATTTTTCATTCAGAGATAATGAGGATCATTCACCTATGCTCCCAGTTCAAGGTCCAACGATTGAGACTGGTGGCATACAAGAGCACACCAAAGAAGATGAAGTCAGAGAAGAAGGTATAAAAGGATGTAATAAAGGAAAAGAAGGCCGGGCTGGTACTAATGTAGGCCATGATCCATCTATTGATGAACGAGACGATGATGACCAAGAGCCTCTTCAAAGAAGAAATCTTAAGATTAAAATTGCCAAAAGGCAGTTCTGCTTCTACTGGTCATAACTGCATTTGAAACTCCTTTATAGCATTTGCAGGACCCTTATCTAGACCTTGGGCCCAACTATGGACGTAGTTGACTCTTTAAGTATCAACAATATGAGCATTGGGGACGTTGGATCCCCCATTCATTTCCAAGAAGACGTGGCTTCAACTAAAGCATGGGAAATTACCCCTGTTAGCAAAATCCAAACCCACGGTCCGTCGAGGGGACACTAGGGCACTTGCACATACACATACACATACACATACACATACATGCACTGCACTTTAGTCGGCTTATGTCATATTTTTGTCTTGTTAAAGGCCAATTTGTTTTTATTTTGTTTGCAGTTCAATGGAACGATGTGGCTTGTACGAGGATCTTGAGGATGAAATGGTTTACCAGCTTAGACGCAAACCAACCACATGACCCACAAATCCAATCATGATTCTGGTTCCAGCAGGTTTTCAAGCCATGATCGAGAGGCCAGAGAGATGGAATATAGGTCAAAAACTCATTATCTAGGTGTCGATCTAGATCCAGGTTGCCCCCAACTAAAGGTTTGGAAAGGCACTCAAGCTATATCGATGACATTCCTCATGATGACCCTATTGTGCTTCCCTCTCTGCTAAATAAACAACGCTGTCTCATGCTTCCCGACATTTTGATCGTCCTTTGAAATCCACTACTTCTGATTCTTCTTGACATAGAGCTGATAAAGCGCCTATTTGAGCAGTCTATTGAATAGCCTATTATTGAAACAGAGCAGCTGATTACTTCAAATCCTCATGTAGCTAAGTTGCAACGTCGCTTCCTGAAAATCAACTTAAAGGTTGCACGCTTGTCCCCTATTTGTAAGACATTCCTTATGATGTCAAGGGTCAGATGGTAGTGTAGTCGATGACGTTTATGATCAATACTTCACTTGGAGGAGATTGGTCATGAAATTTTTTGAATATGCCGAGGGCTGGGAAACTTAGGCCACTGGATTATGGCTTGTGGCGAATCAAAACGATGAGACTATTGCTCATCTTGATACCGAGGTCCCGGAGTTGAAGAAGGCAAAGGTGGAAGCCAATCAGAAAGTCAAAGATTTAAATGCAATGATCTTGCGGGAAAGAAAAGGCCACCTAAGCCAAGTTGAATCAATTCACCATAGGAATTTTGAGCTGACTGAAGAGGTGAAGGAGCAAAGGCACAACTAGAAAAATAAAAGAAAGAGAAAGACGAAGCCCTTTAAGCAGCTCAAAACTACTATGAAGAAATGCTCTACACTTATTAGTAAAGGGATGAAGCATTGGACAAATCCAAAAAAGTGGATGAGCTGGTGACAACGTCGAAGAGGCGAGTTAAAGACAAGTTTGAGCTACTCATCACAAATTATAACACCAACGTACTCAAGTTTCAAGATTTGGCATGGCTTGGTAAAGGTTATCCCCAAGCATTAGCGTTGGCTTGGGAGTAGATTGTGTAGGAAGAGCAACAACATTCAGAAGGTGGTGAAATGAATCTGACGGAGCTGGACAACGAGATTTTATGTCTAGCAGAAATTGAGACACATTCAGCAAAAGAGATTATCTTACATCTAGAGTTGGCTACTACAGCTCAACAAGATCAAGCCAACACTACTCCTCAAGAACTTGCTATGTGTCTCACTTCTGGACCTCCTTCTGGACCTCCAGCTACATTTATTGCTCCGTTTATCCCTCTATACAATCTAGATGTGCCGTAAATGCAGAAATAAGAATGCCATCTCCCATTTAAGGAAGGAATTCAGATGGTACGCCTGCCCATACAGAGTCTCAATCCGGTAGATGTGTATCGTTGACCTCACCCATATTTGGTAAGGCGCAAATGTCACGGGTCAATTTCACTAATCTCTTCTTTAATCTTTCTCAAATTTCAGGTTAGCCTACGATTTCTAGTCTCTTGAAGGAGGGCTCCCAATCGGAACGGCAAGCGACAGTGATTGATTTAACGGTCGTGGCTATCTCTAGGAAGACTCTAGTCATTCTAGTTGGCAACACTTCGGGCCTTGGCATGCAAATGGTTCGTGCTTTGTGAGAAGAGAGGCCTGGTGACCTCCAGGGTACGCATGCTGTGATGATGTTCAGATCATCGGGTTAATTGATCTTGCTCAAGGGCTTTCAATGAGTGAACTTCTTGAACAACAGCCCAAGTTCGCTGTAGAAATTAAGCAAGAGTCGATTGACTTCTTCCCTCCTCCTTTATCCATCACTTTGCCCAAAGAGACCATTTTCGCTCCATTTACTCTACCTATGGCTGAAGCTAATCAAAGCGTATTTGCTATTTCGTTGTATAGCTTGCCTTCAAAAGGCAAAAGAATTGGAGGAAGAACGAGGAAGAAGCTCAAGGGGTTCAGTGCGCTGTCGTCTATGCAGAAGGAGAAGAAAAAGAAGTCCAAGAAGTGATCATTTGTCTCCTTTGTGTTTTTGGTCGTATAGCCATAGGACCTGTTTTGCATTTTGTTTTTAGGTCGACTTTTTATGGGTTCGACCCTCGCTTTTTCTTTCAGTTTAGATGTCAATAGCACTTACATTTTTCTTCCAAGTCTTACTTTGACTGTGAATGATATAGACTTCTTATTTCACCTAAATCTTAAATGTTTGAGAAATGCTCTTTGTATTCAACATGCTTGTGATCCACTTCTCATCATTATCATTGGACTAAAGTACTAGTCCATTCCATGGTTTAGGCGGTAAGGGATGATTATCAGAGCGTCTATTCACACATGCCCGCACATGACCATGTCTAGCTCTGGAACTTGGTCAAATTTCGAATGCTTGGAGAGAAATGACTTAAACATCCCTTTTGGGTTTGTTTTGAGTATGATCGCGCCTAACACTGGGCGTCAATAGTTCATCTTTGGATTTCTGGGCATCCTACTTTAGGATGCGCACTTTGACCATGCCAAACTCTTGGTGTCGCTTGAGAGTTAACCACTTAAGATAGTGGTTTGGGACATCCTTATCTACTTGCGATCGCGCCTAACTCCGAGCATCGATCGGAGTATGTAGGAGATACCTCCTAACTCCAAGTGTAGATCTTTCATCTTGCCTACTCTAAGAAAAGTGTGGATGCTCTGCTAAACTTTAGGCGCGAGCTATAGAGGCGAACTATCTTGTTTGGCCTTTGAATGTTTATACTCGTGCCCCGATTCAGGGGTCAGAGGAGTAGCTATGTATATATCTTTGGATACCAAGTGTGGTTGAGCTGTATGGGTCCAATCAAATACATAGCATAAAGTCAAGCAATGACAGATTTATGAGCTTCGGAAGCCATTTCATTTATAAACACTAGAAATGGCAGACTCTGTCTGATTACACAGCTTTAGTTAAATATGTACAAATTTGCATTCAAGTCAAATAGCAACATAAGTGCTCACTATTCCATGCTCATGGGGGTGAGATCCCATCCATAATTGCTAGCTTGAACGTGTCATCTCCAACTTTTGTTCAAACACGTATGGATCTTCTCAACTAGGGCCCAAGTTCCCAAGGCCTTAGTAAGATTTGTTTGAGAATGAGGTCACCAATTTCAAAGGTCTGAGTCCTAACCTTGGTGTTATACTATTAGATGACTTGGCTTTGACTTAAAAATGGATTCATCGTGCTTCTCATCGATCATATTGATAGAATTCAACAGGAGTTCCTTATTCATCCATGGACTATAGTGAGTTACTCGATGAGAAGGTTCTTTAACTTTAACTAGGATCATAACCTTCGACCCATAAGTTAGAGTGAATGGAGAATGTCCGGTCCTGGGCTTGTAGGTCGTTTGTTTAGCCTAAATTGCCAATGGATGTTCGTTAACCCACTTGCCCTTAGCCTTCTCCAATTGCTTCTAAAGAATGAACCTGATAATCTTGTTTACTACTTTGACCCATCCATTTTCTTGGGTGTGTGCCACCGCTGCAGATCTCTTCTCAATGTGATGCCGATGGTAGAAATCTTTGAACTCGACATTATCAAATTGGGTCCCATTATCAAAAAGATCATTTTCGAAACTCCAAGGTGATATAAGATATTTTTAACCACAAAGTTGATCGCTTTCTTTGTGATAATTATGGCTAATGACTCTGCCTCAACCTATTTGGTAAATTAATCAATAGTGATAGTGGCGTACTTCGCGCCAATTTTAGACATTGGTAGCACAACAGTGAAATCGAATCCCCAAACTACAAACTGGCATGGACAGACCATTTGAGTGATCTCCGTTAGCCGAGCTCTTGGAATCTTAGCGAATCTATAGCACTTAACACATTTTCCAGTGTAATCGGCTACATCTCGGTTGATAGTAGGCTAAAAATACCCGCAACGAATGATCTTTTTCGCTAGGGTTTACCCCTCGATGTGTTCGCTGCAGGACCCTTTACGCACTTCTCTTAAGACTTGCTTGGCCTCATCGTTGGTATCATACCAAAGCATAGGAACCAAGAATCCCTTCCTGTAAAGTGATCCTTCTTGCATGATGAATCTTAAAGCTTTACAAAGGAGGTGATGTCGCTCGCCTTTTCTGTTAGGAAGGACTCCTCTCTGCAGATAATTTTTATCCGAGTCATCCACGACTCCTTCTCACATTCAACCTCCAGGGTCCAATCGATGTCCATCTGGTTGATGCTTGAAGCTGATAATAGTTCCACTAGGACCAGACCCATGAGTTGCTCATCTCCAAAACTAGCTAACTTAGCCAGTAAGTCAGCCTTTGCATTTTCCTTTTTGGAAATATAAGTTATGATGTAATATTCAATATCACTAAGCTCAAGGGCTCGATTGAGAAAAGAACCAACCTCACTCATTTTTCTTAAAACTCTTTTCTCGCTTGACATACCACTTGTTGGGAACCATAGAAGATATGCAAAGTTTTAATTTCCAGCTCCTTGACGATCTTGAGTCCTGCAATCAAGTCCTCAAACTCAATTTCATTGTTCGTTGCAGGAAAGTCGAGTTTTATAGCATAATAAATCGAAACTTCCTTGGGAGTCACCAGCACGACTCCAACACTAGATGCACCATCCATGCACATTTTCCATCTGTCATTCTGCTCATCACTGCTCTTTAGAGTGCCATCTCACGTACTGATTCGTCAACGAAATCCGCCAAAGCCTAATCTTGGATCGCTCTCCAAAGATGATAGGTTATATCATACGGGCTCGGTTTAATGTTCCGTTTTAACATCCTTCTAGAAGTCTCAGGTCGTTGTAGGACCTGTCTCAAAGGCTGGTCGGTTAGAACTTTGATCGGATGAGCCTGATAGTAGAGGCAGAGCTTTCTCGAAGCAACCAACAAGCACTATGAAAGCTTTTCCAGCTTCAGATAGTTTCTTTCTGTTGAATATGCTAGTATATGATTTTTGTTTGATGATAGTAAACATATATATATATATATATATTCATTTAAATGTATTTGTTATTGTACTATTTTATTTTCACATAATTAAATAAATATTTGCTGAACAAAATAAATAAAATAGAATTTAAATTTAAACAGATATTTTATTCAAACAAATATTTTATTACAATTTTGAATAGTACTAATTTGTGCTCTCACTGTATATACAAAATTTCAATTTCAATACATTTCAATTTACATAACTTTACTCACTACATATCACTCATTCACTCATATTTGATCTTCAACTCTATTTCAAATTGAATCCAACATCTGAGTTATCTGCAAAATAAACACTGATGTAATAAAATTGAAAAAGAAATATTTGTGCAGTGTAAAGTAAAATGTGTATTTTGAAAATGTTACTTGCCTCAGTTATTTGGGTTGTTCGTCATCATATTTATTTTAAATTCATCTTACACGAACAGCCTGTGACATGCATAGTGTATCACTGCACATGCCACAAGGCCGTGCACACCGATATAAACTTGATAAAACTGCAGAGATAAGTGAGCACAAGGTCAAACCAAACCAAAATCTAGGTTCAACATAAGTGTAATAAAAATAAAGTCACGATATGAGCACAAGGTCAAACCCGAGCTATAAGCTAGATTCAACATAGGTGTAATACCAAAATCAAATCCAAAGGAATGTGCACAAAACATCAGACTGTAAACAACACAGGTATAAAGTGATATACACATGAAGTCAGCAACAACAGAGGCTAGACAGTCCAGCCAGACTTGAGTACACAAGAAAACATAGTAGCATGGTCAGATATAGACCAGATACAAATGGTCATGTGCAAAACCATGGAAGCAGTTCAATATGTAAGCAAAATACTTGACTGCACAAACTAACGAACACACTTGAACAAGACCATGGTGAATCAGATTGCTTATATGCAAGACAAATTCCAAAATCACAATGAACCAGTATAAAATGAGGTAGCTACAGTAACAATTGCTCATGCCCAACTCAAAATCAAGCATGGTGAATGCAAAACTTCTACAAGGCACAGTACAAAGCAACATATAGCTTCATGAATCCAACATACTCACATGACTTGAAAATAGACAATAAAAAATCAAGGCAAATGCATACCTAAACTTCAATCTGGTCATCATGGTGCACCAAACAGTTTAACTGTTCAGGCTAGACAGTCCAAAAAATGCTGTACACATGAAAAACAAAAGCTCCAAACAAATGAACATTGTGACTTCAACATCAAACAAGACAAGTGCTATGATTAAGTGCACTGTAGCAAGGATAACACAAATGAATTAACATGAATGCAAAGAATTTATGAGGAATAGAACAGCAGGTGTACAATAACCAAGAGAAACAGGAAATAGCACACATGCACCAGTGAAACAAGAACAGGCATAAGCACAAGCAAGCCAGTGGAACAAAATGAACTTGAATTAAATACAAAGCAACCTGAAACCAAAACCAGGCTTCAAATAAAAACTAAACAGAAAGTGCATATGTATTCGAAGCAACCAACAGACCACCTCAGACTGCAATGACAAAGTGAGGAGCAACATGTGTGTGCGTGTGTGTGTATGTATGTGTATATATGTATATATTCTACAATAATGAGCAGTAGAGACAGACCAGCAACCAAATAACTCATCAATAACATGAAGTGCAACAAGACTCAAGTACTGCCAGAGTCCATCAAGCAACAACAAAGTGTACAGGTAAACCAGAAAATTCTACACAAAGGAGTCAAGGCCTAAGTCAATCAGAGTTCATCAAGTCCAGTATATACATGATGCAACAAACATACATACGCACATACATACATACATATGTATATATACATATACATATATATGCATACATGAATAAACATTGCAGTTCGAAAAACAAGATAGAGCAGTTTACGGTTTTTACAGAAATCTGGTAGCAGTTTCAAATAAGGGTAACGATTTTTCAAACAAAGTCAATAATTTTTTCAAGCCAAAATCAAAGCCGTGATGACCAAGGAAAAAAATCGAATAAGCCAAAGTCAAAGCCATGGTAACCAAGGTGATAATAAGAATCGATCAAATCAAATGCAAGCTGTGAGAATCAAACGAAGAAAATTATACGAATCGAGAAAGTCAAAAAACATCACCAACATTTTAGTTAAGTCGAACGGCCGAGCTAAAGTAACTAAAGAATGCAAACAATATTATACAAATGATAATTAGGGGAATCGAACCGTATAAAACCATCAACATCATTGGCATGAAAATTCATTCGAGTTCAAGCAAAACAAAGAAGAAATAAATCATTAAAACTCGAATCAACTCGAGTATAAGAAAATTGGAAAAGTAAAATCACATACCATTTTAAACATTCAAAATCGAAAATTTTGGAGAAGCTGTGAATAAATCAACTAACGAAGCATCGAAGATAACTCAAAGTATCATTCAATAAACTGAAGTCGGTGTGCTCGATTTCCAAAACCCTAATTTCATAAAGAGGAACGAACGCTTCCATTTTCACCAAGCAGGAAAGAGGGACGAAAAAATAAAAGAGAAAAGGGGGAACAATTGTTTTTATCATGTTTATGGGCCGACTTATATTAGCGTTTGGGTTTTAATTATATAAGGCTTTTATTTTTAATTAGGCGTTTTTGTGACTTAAGGTTTTTTTTATTTGTAATTTACTTTCAAATTTTTGTAAAGTCTAGTCGTGTGACTAGGGGTTTTTAATTATATAAGGCTTTTATTTTTAATTAGGGGTTTTTGTGACTTAATGTTTTTTTTATTTGTAATTTACTTTCAAACTTTTGTATAGTCTACTCGTGTGACTAGGGGACAAACTACGGTGGTGTAGTTCGAAAATTCGCAACTCAGTGGCTGAGTTGTGGTAGAGTTTTAAGCATAGAGTTAGGTTAGTTGATAGTGGGTGTCGCGAGTTTACGTATGTAAGTGCCAAACTACTTAATTTCTAGTAGAAACCTTAGGGGGACATGTAGGCCGGGTTTTTGCCAAAGCTGGATAAATACGTGTTGTTCTATTTCTGCTTTTAATATTCTGCTATTATCTGTGCAGCTATTATTCTGCTATTATCGATGCTGCAATTATTTTATATATTTAGGCATTAAATTTTTATAATTAGTAGTATCACCCTATTCACCCCTTCTAGGGTGAAATCAATCCTACAAGTGGTGTCAGAGCTAGGAACAAAAGCCAATTTTGACTTCTAGAAATTTGATTTTGGAAAAATAAATTGCTGATTTAAAATTTTTAAATGGCTTTTTTTAATAATGCTTTTGCTGGGAGTCAGTCCATAGTTAGACCACCAATGTTCAATGGTGAATATGCTTACTAAAAAATAGAATGAAATTTTTTCTGAAAACCATTGATGCCTGGATTATTGTCGAGACGGGTCATAGGACACCAACTATAGTGGTAGATAATCAGGAAATAGTTAAACCGGTGGATCAATGGATAGATCTTGAAAATAAACTACATAATGCTAAAGGTATGAATTCTATTATTTGTTCATCGGATCAAATCGAATTTAATCGTGTCTCACATTGTCTAACTGTGTAGGAAATCTGGCACACACTCGAAGTGACTCATGAAGGAATGTATCAAGTCAAAAAAAATCTCATCTTTCCATGCTTAGTAGCGAATACGAGAATTTCACAATGGTCAAGGAGGAAAATGTCAAAGAGATGTATGGATGACTTTCCAATATTGTATGCAAATCAAAAGCACTCGGAAAATCATAAACATAATTGGAAATAGTCCAAAAAATCATCAGAGTCCTTCCATAGAGTTTTGAAGCGAAAGTTACAACCATTCAAGAATCAAAAGTTTTGAAACAAATTAAAGTTAAAGAACTCATCGGAAATCTCACCACTTATGAGCTAGGAATGAAATTCAAGGAAGAATGCAAAGGAGGTGATACTTAAAAGAAATCAATAGCTCTTAAAGGAACAATGATAAGTGATGATGATGATGGAGCAGCTGAGTTGGCGCTACTAATAAAAAGATTCAAAAAGTGGAACTGGAAATATGGAAATCCAGCTCTAAATCAATAGTTGAAAAGCAGAATAGTTAAAGTACTAGACAGCTCAGAAGAACAGGAGATCATTTGTCATAAGTGCAACGAACCGATCATATCAAGCCTAATTGTCCTTAGAATCGATTCAGCCATGGAAAGGAACCGAAAAGGTAAAATTTTGTAGCCACTTGGGATGAAACTGATGAAGATAATAAAAGCACTAGTAGTGAGAGTGAAAAAGCAGATTTGTGTCTTCAAGATGATATAACTGATAGCGATGATAATGAGCCAAGCGAGGTATCAAAACTTACTCACTAGAACAATTTATATATTTTCACAAAGTAAATGGCTGTTTTGAATGACTAAGGGAGAATTACGCTAAAATTGAATCACAAAGTGATACGTTGATAGATCTAAATAAATAGCTTGATCAATTAGTGAGAAACTATTAAACCAAGAGCCCTAAGTGGGACAAGTGTCCATCACTTGAAGAAGAAATTAAAATTAAATCACTTGAAAATGAAATTCTGATTTTAAAAGAAAGTGAAAATACTAGGAGAGAAGATTCTATTAAAAAGTGCACTCAATTATTGAATGAAAATGAATCTATTAAAACACAAGTCTAACAATTGTCCACAACTTTAGAATAAATTTCCAAAGGAGAAAGATCGTTAAATATGCTGTTAGGGAAACAAACTGTTAATACTGTTAGATAAGGACTTGGGTATAATCAATCTGAACGTGCTAGAAACGAAATAAATCAAGTCAATTCAAAGTGCACGATTTATGTAAAAACTGGGCACAATCACAACAATTGTTGGTATAGACCCAAGAATGTGAAACCATAACAATTTGGGTTCCAAAGGGCGCGAATATAAAATCCCTTAAATTAAAACAAATCTGGATGCCAAAAGGAACAAATATAAATAGTCTTGGGTCTACAAAAACATATTTTTCAAAATATTTTGCCACTAACAACCATGGACTTATAAAAACAATTAGTTCACAAAAATCTTTTCTCGTGTAGGTGTGGTGGATGGCTAAGGAGCAACAATAGTGTTACCTGGATTCTGGCTATTCCAGGCACATGACGGGTGGCAAATCAAAGTTCTTTAGCCTAGTATAAAGGTGGAAGAATCACAATGGGCAACAACGAAAAATTATCGGCAAAGGTAAAATAGGTAACGGTGTATTTATCTTGAATGATTTATTAAATGTGATAATCTACACCATAGTTATATCGGCCAGTTATGTGATAAAGAAAAGAATGTTTGATTTTGATTCTAACTTATTCAAAATTGTTGTCCAATTATCTTTT
Source organism: Allium cepa (assembly GCA_030765085.1). Taxonomy (NCBI): domain Eukaryota; kingdom Viridiplantae; phylum Streptophyta; class Magnoliopsida; order Asparagales; family Amaryllidaceae; genus Allium; species Allium cepa. The sequence continues at coordinate 487,182,925 of CM060928.1, read as the reverse complement.
TATGATGAGAACACTATAAGTATCTCTAGAAGTTTTTGAACTATCTCATATAGATATGCTTGGGCTAATGATGTTGCAAATTTAGATGATAAGAGATATTTTCTTTTATTGATTTTTGATTACTCTATATTCACGTGGATATACTTGTTTATCTTACTGCTCTAGATCTGACAATAGGTTCACCGTTTGTAAATTTGCACGGTTTCAATTCAAATTCAAAAGAATTTCATTCGAAAGCTGTTAAAAATGTTTCAAAGATATCTTGTTGCACAATTCGCGATCTGGTCTATCACAACCAGCTAATGACAATCTACAATCTCGAGTCAAAAGGAAATTCGGATGTGGATCACATTGGTAATCTAGTTGATAGAAAATTACTAGTGGAACGTGTTTTATGTATAGACATTCATTAGTTGCATCACATTTTCAAAGAAAATACCTGCATAATTTTTCATTTCAACTGATTTTCAAATAGAAGACATTTTTATTATAAAATCCCTTCCAGAAAATTGTTTTTAACCTTATTTCAGATTAATTAATTTGATTTTATAATTATATTTGGATTTGGTCTTAAATGAGTACATTAACTAATCCGACTCCCTATTGATCATCGAAAAGATAAATAGTGATTGAAAAAGTGATGAATGTTGATATTGATTATATATTATAACTTGAGAAAGTATATTTAGTAAATTTCTTTAAAATCTTTAACAAGATTTATAATAACTTTTGATGGGTAAAAATTCCATGACCATCTCCATTGCTATCATATTTCTAACGACCGTCACTTATTAAAATCCAATATAGTATCTCAAAATATGGTATTTTTAAACAGGAAATCATTCATTTTTATTTTATTTTTAGCAATAAAAACATCCAAAGTATTCACTGCATTTAAAAGTCCTTACGATTATGCATGAGTGAATTACTTGGAATTTTTGATTATGTGCTTTCATGCTCGTTTAAAAGTCCTTACGATTATGCATGTATGAAACACATATCAAAGTTGATTATTAAATAGACAAGTTGATTCTAATCCCATTTAAAAGTCCTCATAGCTTTGCGTGGTTAGAAGATACTTGAATTCATTGTTTTTTGGAATACTACTAATCTCATTTAAAAGTCCTAACGGTTATGCATGGTTGGTAGATATTCAAATTCCTTATATAAATATACTTCAAATAGGCACAACTATATGGTTTTACATCATCCCTATCATTTTAAAGTGGAATATGTGCCTAACAGAGTATTTTTGATTTTTCTTTGATTTTTTATTGAAATGTAACATTTATACTCGATTAGGTATTATTGTTGTATTAATGTCTATCACTGTATCTCTATTTTTTTCTAATACTGTTACTCTTTTGCTGTTAACAAAAGGGAGAGAGAAAAGTTAAGATTTTTTGCAAATAAATGTCAAATATTTTATTTTCTATTTTCTATTTGCATCTAGGTTCAGTTGCATATTTTTATTTATTTTCATGCAAAAGGGGAGCTTTGTTGTAGAGGGGGAGCATTCAAATAGGCGGAGCAAATTAGATGATCAAATACATTTAACATATTCAAGATCTGAAATGTATATTTGTTATCATAAAAAAGGGGAGATTGTTGAATATGCTAGTATATAATTTATGTCTATGATAATAAACACACACACACACATACATATATATATATGTGTGTGTGTGTGTTCATTTAAATGTATTTGTTATTGTACTATTTTATTTTCACATAATTAAATAAATACTTACCGATTAAAGTAAATAACGCAGAATTTGAATTCAAAAAGATATTTTATTCAAACAAATATTTTATTAAAATTTTGAATATTATAAATTTGCTCTCACTATATATAAAAAATTTCAATTACAATACATTTCAATTTACATAACGTTCCTCACTACATATTACTTATTCACTCGTATTTGATCTTCAACTCTATTCTAGATTGAATCCAGCGTCTGAGCTATCTGCAACACTGATGCAGTAAAATTGAAAAAGAAATATTTGTGCAGTGTAAAGTGAAATGTGCATTTTGAAAATGTTATTTGCCTCAGTTATCTAGGTTGTTCATCATCATATTTATTTTGAATTCATCTTACACGAACAACTTGTGACATGCACAGTATATCACTGCACATGTCACAAGGCCGTGCACATCGATATACACTTGATAAAACTGCAGGGACAGATGAGCACAAGATCAAATCCAACCAAAAGCTAGATTCAACACAAGTGCAATAAAAATAAAGTCACAACATGAGAAAAAGGTCAAACCAAACTATAAGCTGGGATTCAACACAGGTGCAACACCAAAACCAAATCCAGAGGAATGTGTACAAAAAACATCAGACTGTAAACAACACAGGTATAAAGTGATGTACACATGAAGTCAGCAACAACAGAGGCTAGACAGTCCAACCAGACTCGAGTACACAAGAAAACATAGTAGCGTGGTTAGATATAGACTGGATACAAATGGTCATGTGTAAAACAATGGAAGCAATTCAATATGCAAGCAAACTACTTGACTGCACAGATTAACGAACACAGATTGCACATACACAAGACAAATTCCAAAATCACAATGAATCGGTTCACAAAGAGGTGGCTACATTAACCAGCATACGTGCCCAACTGAAATCAAGCATGGTGAATGCAACATTTCTACAAGGCACAGTACAAAGCAACATGTAGCTTCATGAATCCAACGTACTCACATGACTTGAAAATAGACAATACAAACTCAAGGCAAGTGAAGACCTGAACTACAATCAGGTCGAAGTGGTGCACCAAATAGTTCAACTGTTTAGGTTAGACAGTCCAAATAGTACTGTACACATGAAAAACAAAAGTCTCAAACAAATGAACATAGTGACTTCAACATAACACCAGACAAGTGCAATGATTCAGTGCATTGCAGCAAGGATAACACAAATGAATTAACATGAATGCAAAGCATTCAAGATGAACAGAACAACAGGTATATAATAACCAAGAGAAATAGGAACCAACACACATGCACCAGTGAAATAAGAACAGGCATAAGCACAAGCAAGCCAGTGGAACAAAATGAACTCGAATTAAATACAAAGCAACCTTAAACCCAAACCAGACTTCAAATCAAAACTAAACAGCAAATGCACATGTATTCGAAGCAACCAACAGACCGACTCAGACTGTAATGACAAAGTGAGGAGCAACATGTTTGTATATATATGTACAACAATGAGAAGTTGAGACAGACCACACAGCTAAATAAGTCATCACCAACCTGAACTGAAACAAGACTCAATTACTACCAGAGTCCATCATGCAACAACAAAGTGTATAGGTAAACCAGAAAATTCAACACAAAGGAGTCAAGGCCGAAGCCAATCATAGTTTATCAAGTCCAGTATGTACATGATGCAACATACATACATACATACATACATACATATATATATATATATATGCATACATAAAAAAATTGCTGTTTGAAAAACAAGCCAGACCAGTTTATAGTTTTACAGAAATCTGGTAGCAGTTTCAAATCAGGGTAGCAATTTTTCAAACAAAGTCAATAATTATGTCAAGCCAAATCAAAGTCATGATGACCAAGGAAAAAAATCGAAACAAGCCAAAGTCAAAGCCATGGTAACCAATGTGATAACAAGAATCGATCAAATCAGATGCAAGCCATGAGAATCAAGCAAACGAAAATATATGAATTGAAAAAGTCAGAAAACATCACCAACATTCAAGTTAAATCGAACGGTCGAGCTAAAGTGACTGAAGAATTCAAATAATGTTGTACGAATGACAATTAGTGGAATCAAACCCTAGAAAACCATCAACATCATCGACATGAAAATTCGTTCGATTCCAAGCAAAATAGAGATGCAATAAATCATTAAAACTCGAATCAAGTTGAGCATAAGCAAATCGGAAAAGAAAAATCACATACCATTTTAAACATTCAAGCTCGACAATTTTGGAGCAGCCGTGAAAAAATCAACTAAGGAAGCATCAAAGTAAACTCAAAGTATTGTTCAATAAACTGAAGTCAGCGTGCTCAATTTCCAGAACCATAATTTCATGAAGAGGAACGAACGCTACCATTTTCACCAAGCAAGAAAGCGGGCCGAAGAAATAAAAGAGAAAAGGGGGAACAATTGTTTTTGCCATGTTTATGGGTCGGCTTATATTTGCATTTGGATTTTAATTATATAAGGATTTTATTTTTTAAATTAGGGTTTTTGTGATATAAGTTGTTTTTTATTTGTAATTTAATTTCAAACTTCTGTAAAGTCTAGTCGTGTGGCTAGAGGACGAACTATGGTGGTGTAGTTCGAGAATTTGCAACTTAGGGCTAAGCTGTGGCGGGGTTTTGAGCGTAGAGTTAGGTTAGTCGATAGCGGGTATCGCGAGTTTACGTATGTAAGCGTCTGACTACTTAATTTCTAGTCGAAACCTTAGGGCAATACGTAGGTAAGGTTTTTCCGTAGTTGGGTGAATTTGTGTTGTTCTATTTCTTCCTTTAATATTCTGCTATTATCTGTGCTGCTATTATTCTGCTATTATCAGTGCTGTAATTATTTTATATATTTTTGCATTAAATTTTTATAATTAATAGTATCACCCTATGTACCCCCTCTAGTGTGAAATCGATCCTACACTTTCTGCTCCCGTTAACCACTTACTGATGTAGTACACTAGCTCTAGATTCGATACTCTTCACATATGAGTGTGACGCTTAACGCATGCACTGACACTGCTAGATAAATAAATAAGTCCTCATCCTCCAGTGGCTTCGACAAAACAGGGGGTCTCACTAAGTGATCTGCCAAAGCCTGGAATGCGTCTATACTTTCTTACATCCAAGTGAAATTCCTCTTCCCTTTCTTGATCACTTCGAAGAAAGTGATGCATTTGTCAGGAAATGAATCTACTCAAGGCAACAACCTTCCTATTCAACCTTTGAACTTCTTTGATTATTTATGGGGCTTTGATATTCCTAAGTGCCTCGATCTTCTCTGGATTAGCTTCGACTCCACGGGAGTTCACGATGACGCCTAAGAACTTCCCTGATGCAACATTTAATGAGCATTTCATAGGTTTAAGCTTTATCCCATATTTCTAGAGAACGCTGAACATCTCTACCAAGTCACCAATGTGGTTCTTCGATTGACGTAACTTTACGAGCATATCATCCATATAGACTTCAATTAAGCTCCCTATTTGATCTCTAAACATCTTTCTCATCAATCTCTATAAAGTTACTCTAGCTTTCTTAAATCAAAAAGTACAACAAGATGGCAGTACAGTCTTAGGTCGGTTATAAAGCTGGTGTGTTCCTGGTCAGGGAGGTGCATTGGAATTTAATTATATACAGAGTATGCATCCATGAATGAAAGCAATTCATGCCCGATTGTCGAGTCCACCAGCTTATCAATCTTCGGAGTGAGAAGCTAAACTTCGAGCATGCCTTGTTTAGATCTGAATACTCAACGCATGTCCTCCACTTCCTATTAGCTATTTTTCCAGGATTGGATACCAACTTCAGGTATAGTGCATCAAGGATGAAGCTGTTGTCTCTCAACTTCTCCATTTCTTCTTTGAGTGTAGCGGATCTCCCAGACCCAGGCTATGACATTTCTATTTCACAAGAACACAATTAGGATTAATATGTAATGTGTGGTTTTCTATCTCCGATGATATTGCACACATGTCTGAGTGAGTCTAGGCGAACACATCCAGATTCGCCCAGAGGAAACCAACTAACTCTTTCATCATCTTTATGCCAAGCTGTGATCTGACCTTCAGGACCTATGTAGGATCATCCTGACTGATCGGGATGTTGTTTTCCAAGTCGACTAGTGCTGGCCTTCCATCCTCCGGCTTTTTCCATGGATCCATATCCTTATAGAACCGACTATGCTACCCGATCCAGGGCTCAGGTAGTGGTTGCCATTTGTCCAAAGCCTTGATGCATAGAGTCCTCTACATACCCTTTCCTTTCTCTCTTCACATCGCTTCTTTCAACTCAGTGACATAGCACTCACGACCAAGGCTTTTATCACCTTATACTATTCCCACACCGTTCTCTGTCTAGTATTTCATTGTTAAGCATGATGAAGCAATGGCCGCTCGAAATTCAACATGGGATGATCGGCCCAAATAGGCATTATAAGCTGAATAAATATTCAACATAACAAAAGGCATGACCCGTACTCTCTTGCGTTGTCCCTCTCCAAGCATCACCGACATATCCACATAACCCACTGGCGTAGTAGAAGTCTTGTTAAATGCCTAGATCCGAGATTTACATGGCTTTAAGTCCTTACTCTCTAGAAGCATTTGGTCGTAGGATTTCTTGAATAAGTGATGACCGAACTCCCACAGTCAACTAGCACCTTCCTTACAACAACAAGGCCAATCATGGCCGGTATCACTAACGGATCAATCATCTGGGCCTCTACCCCATCAGCATCTCTATTTCAAAAAATAATATCATCTATCATAATTCTGAGTTGGTTTGTTGGAACATCGTCTTCAATGACGAATCAGCACCTATTCAGCGTGTACTTCAATGCACCTACATATCGCTCCATCTCATTCCAGCTCTTTTCGGTTGGATGCGTTCCTCCAATAATAGTACTAATCACCGATCACTTCTCAGGCCTCCTAGGCTCATCAATGCTATACCAAGCTTGCCCCTAATAAGGGTTTGAAGTTCCTTGCTTACCATCCCATGGGGTTTGCACAAACTATTGTAACTTCTTCTTACAAATCCACTCTTCGATCACATCACACAAATTCCTGCATTCATTGGTGTTGTGACCATATGTTTCACAAAATCTGTAGAACTTACCAGACTTTTCTCATTTTCAATTGAGTCCCGTGAGACCGGCTTTCCGCACCACTCTTTTCCTTGAGTAGCAAAGTATATATTCTCAATGGAGTTGTTCAATGGAGTGTAGCGGTCAAACTTTGGGATTCTTGGACACCTTCTTGAATCCAACTTCTTATCTTTAGCTCCAATTCATTCTTTCTCTATCCACTACTTTTATTTCCACACTAACATCGACATTTCTAGAATTTCCTCCAGACTATTTTATATCAACATTACTTTGTATCATTTGACCGACTAATCAATATCAGCCTTCCTGGCGGTAGTATTTGCCTCCTCCAAACGCAAGAAATAATTCGAAACACATCCATCATCGATGGGGTCTCGTCTTCAACCCCTTTCGGAAGTTAGTTTCGGGATGAATCCCACTAATTAGTGCCATCAACACAATATCTTCTTGATCACATCTCAGTTATTGCAGTATTAAACCGATGTAAGAAATCTTTCAAAGACTCTCCTACTCTCTGAAAGAGGTTAAAAAGTGACATGTCATCCTTCAGATGGGTAGTATGCATACGGAATTACTCAATGAACTTTCATGCTAATCACTTAAAAGATGATATGGATTTTAATGGCAGCCAGGTGAACCACATCGTTCCCACTCCCTTCAGGAAAATAAGGAAACAACGACAATATAACATCGGTAGCTCTGGAAAAGTCCATGTACAAATCATTTTTCATCAGATGTTGCCTCAGATATGTCTTCCCATTATATGATGGCATCGTTATCATTACAAATCTCCTTAGGTATTCCACACATAGGATCTCTTCTGTAGATGGATTTCAGCTTAGGGAGGATCCTCAATCATCATTAGTCCGATGAAGGCTTTTACTTATAAGTTTTCTTACCATTTCAGTCACTTCCGACTTAGGTGGATCTACTAAACGGCAGTTATAGTGATCCTCCCTGAATGTTTGGATAGGCAAATGCTCTCGGTTAGTTTCACGATACCTGGGTTCCCGTAACTCTAAGAGAACTATTTGTTCAACAGTTTTGTGTACCTAGTCTCTTCGTGGAGGATCCAAGGCGGCCGCCTGACCTCCAATGTTTTGGTCATCAACAGCATGGCCAGAAGTCAAACCAGCACCATCTACATCACTTGGAAGTCGACTACCCAAACCAAGGCTAGATGGTTCGATACCAATCCCACTTGATGGATCATACTTATCCATATGCCTTAGTCGTGGTTCGGTCCCGACTTCTTCTTTGACTTCCCAGTCTCTTTTCTAAGCATCTTCTATTTTCTATCCCTCTGTCTTTGCTCGGACGATGAGGAAATGTCTGATTCAGAACTAGAAGGTGTCACGTCCCTCCTTCTTCTCCTGTGGATATTTGTTAGTTGATTCAAAAAATCCAAGTTCTGCTTCATTTGCCAATTCAATTCATTGCGGCATTCCTAGAGCTTGTCTTCCATTTTCTTCATCATGCGGTCCATCTCAACTCTGGTGACCACATCCATTAGGTTCTGAACATCTGCAGCATCTGGTAAGCAATGTCTTCAACTTGTTGAGGGTCAACATCCTCAACATCTTGAGCGGCTTGTGAAGTGGTGGATCGATCTCTTCTAAGGGCCATGGTAAAAAGCACAAGTATAGATTTCTGAAAACCCGAGTAGTTGAAAATTCCAAAAATGGAGAAAAGTAGACATGCCTCTTATATTTAGGCAATCCAATAGTAGATGATGGATCTACACAGACTGAGAATCACATTCTCAGTGAAAGCATCAAAATGTTAGTATCAAAAAGTGGCATAAACACCTAAGAAACTAAGTAGAGAATGAAATGAAGAAATATAAATGGAAAATGTGTAAAAATAAGACACCAAATATTTATTGTGGTTCAGCCAACTATTGTCTACGTCTACTTGAGATTTCTATTGATTATCTTGTTGTTTTTCAAGTACAGTTCTTACGGTTAGGCACTACTCCATGGGTAATTACAAGGAAATATATAATAATTGTAAAGAAGCAAAAAGATCCTTGAAACTGAGCCTCTAGCCTCCTATTTATAGCCGTAGGTTGCTGAAAAATGCTCCATCACATCTTCCTTTATGATCTCAATATCGTTGTCCTCAAGAAAACATGGCCATGTCAGCACACAACTATGGATCAGTACCGATGCTTAGGCATAGAATGGTATCGATCCGTACAATTCACTTATGGAGTGATCATATTACCTTATGTGATGTCGTCTTGTTGTTTGCTTCAAGATTGATATCTTTTTTACATGGTTATGAGCTCGTTTTGGGGCCAATAGGATGGAACAGTGGAGGAGTAGAGTTGTTGATTTCTGGTGCTCAAGCCATTCGAAGGCAAACAATGTGCAACCAATCGTTGGAGTCTAAAATAAATTGTTGGCATCATTACTAGGTAATGAAAAGAAAATGGGTCTTTTCTAGAGAAGTCCAATGGATCGATACCGATCCATCACTTAGATGCATATTGACTTGGAATTTTGGTGGATGGCTTGGCTTCCATTTTATGGTCCTGATTGTACTTGACTTCTAGACTTAACAACTATCTCTTCGAGCCTCCTGCCTCGATAATTTTCAAGTTTGATTTATCAAGTCTGTTTAGATATTGTCTGGTCAAATGGCTGGATAACAATGAGATTGCTCAGCATAACATCAGTGAAATAAATATGCCAAGTGCATCGAATTGATTGTTAACATCATGGAAAATTAACTAAATGTACTTTATACATATAGCAGAAGTGATTTGGATTAAATAGGATTATGGAAATCACATAAAGCTTTTCCAAATAATAAAAGAGAGAAAAGGATAAGTTGTAGGCTACTGGTGTATAAAGTGTTCAATAGTTTTATGTCTAGCTAAGTGGATGTGTATTTCTTTTCAACTTTTTAACTAGTCAAGAAAAAAATTCAGATGAATAATCTACCTTGGCCATTCAATTTACTTTAATCTATTTATAGTTTATGAAGTGTAAATTGAGAAGTGATTTTAACAACACTACAGGATGAACAAGGCAGCGTTCAACAAACTTATCATTTAGTTTTTGTTCTTCAACTCTATTTTATGATTCATATCAAACATTTTATTATGCATTAGAAAAAATTATGTGCACCAAATCAAATTATTTAAGTTGTTAATTTGATCTTTTTTTAACACAATAATCATATGTATATTGAGATTATTCTTCTCATGTATACATTCTTGTTGCAAATAATTTTTTTATATAATATATATCATTATATGTTTATTTGTCCGGTTAGAATCAATAAAAAAATTGCAGTAATTATGTTTTTAAATTAGAAAAATGAACTGTCGATTTTCCCATCATTATGCGTTGTACTAGTAAAAAATATCAATGCATTTCAGCAATATTTATTTTTTCTGTTGTAATCTCCTACCATTCGGATACAAAGAAACTAATGTAGTTTCATAGAAAATCCGAGTTTAAGTTTTGTTCCTAATATAAAGTCATAATTTTTGTGTTTTTGTTACTATATCCACATTTATTTAAGATTTGATTTTAATATAAACGTAAGTTAACTTCTATTAGTATAAAATAAGGGTTTTGAGCATTATATAAAGAAAAATATTCATAACAATATGTACATTGGTCTTTTTTGTTAAAAATTGAAAGCGCAGTATGAGTGTGCTATTCCAAACAATTAAAACATTTAAAAATCGATCTTTTTTTCTTAGAAGTGTAGTTTATGTTATTTATTATGTTTTCTACTAGATAAATTCATATTTTTACCATTGCCAAATTAGGTAAAATAAAATCATAATTTCCTTTTATTGGAAAGACTTTTTGTAAATGCATATGAAAAAGAATGATTTTATTGTAGGGAAAATCTATTGGGGATGTTGACATTATCGATGATATAATAGATCTCAGCTATTAGATTGTTCCATAATTTCAATTTCATATGTAAATTCAATGACATCCAATGGTCAGATTATACACACACATACATACACACACACGTACGTATACATACATACATACGTATATGTCCTAAGCGTTGGTAAATTTAAATATTGGTTTTGAACGACTAAAATTTTACATTATTTGTTTTTAAAGCGTAGGGAAGTGCAAATACTTAATAACTAAAATTTTGCAATGTCTATTTCAAAGTGCACGTAAACACAAATAATTGCATCGTCTGTTTCAGAATATATCTACTTCAAACTGTAAATACCTACATTAACAAAAATTATCAATAAATGATTATTTTTTATATTTGACATGCAAATTTATTGGAAAAAAATATAAAAATTGAAGTTTATGTAAAAAATAAATTTATAGATGATGTTTCTACGTAAACAAATCACTACTTTCATATCTAAATTGGTTGAGATTGACAATCTGAGGAAGATGCAAGTTTATATTTTGGGTGATCATATTTGTAAAAGTTGTATATAATTTTTCATCTGAAGAGTTTCATCTAAATTACCACTTCATAAATCATGAAATTTATGCACTGTACTTTGTTTTTTTCCTCTTAAATTACCAAGACCTCTACCATGTAGATAAGCAAAACATTTTGTACGATGCTTTTTTTGTGGGGATTAAGAAAGGTTTTTACAGAGGACCCTTACCTCATTTTATTATAAAATACAAAGTACACAAGGATTACAAGGGAATAGAGTCTGGAAATAAAAAGGAAAAAAGGTTAAAAAAAGAAGAAAAAGGGAAAAAAACAATCAGAGAGAATAGCCAATCCATTTATCGTAGAGCAACTTATCATCCAAAGTTTCAACCATATCGCTGCCCCATCTTGATATAGTTCTTCTTATAATCTTGGCACACAGCATAGCCACTTCAGCAGCACTCCTTTCCTTCCTTTCAAACAGCCTCAAATTTCTTTCCCTCCATATCTCTTACATGCACACTTCAGGCTTAAGAGAATAACTCTCCCTTTATAGTTCCTACCTCGTAGATCGGAAGATTAAAATCCATTCCTCTCCAATGTCATGATCAGGAATATTCACCATAGATAGTTGACATATTTCTATCCAAATTCCAGACGAAAAAGGGCATTAGAAAAACAAGTGAGCATTCGTTTCATTGTTCTGAGTAAAAAAATATCTAGCATGGGCTTGCCATGTATCCATTGTGGCATAACTTATCCTGGGTAAGGATAGCATTTTTGATCACCCTCAACGTGAACAAGTTTTATTTTGGAGCACCTGAAGAATCCAAAAGCGAGAATGCCATGGGTCAGGCTAAACTTCAGGTAGAAGGAGCTTGTAAACATAGGATATAGAGTGGCTCTTCTCTTTACTACCACATAACAGCTCTGTTAGGGTTGTCTCGCATGTTTATTGGAGGAACGACGGTTTGGATTGAAGAAAAGTCCCACGTCGCTAAATAATATGGAAAAGTGGTGTATGAATATAGGTTGGTAGGCATATAACATTGAGAATTCTTTTTGTTACAACAAAGTGTGTGTCAACCCATATGCGTACGAAAAGTTCCACATCGCTGAATAATACGGAAAAGTGGTGTATAAATATGGGTTGGTAGACATGTAACATTGAAGATTCTTTTTGTTACAACAAAGTGTGTGGCAACTCATATGCTTACACAACAAGCTCATCATGCTCACACATGATAAAGTAGCTGCAGGAACCTTCAACTCTAAAAACATCCCATTCTCAAAGTAATCATATGCCTTAGCTTCCAAGGGAATTCCTGTTTGCATAATGTCGAGATAACTCAGCTTTTACTTTAAAATAAAACCCCTGGCTACCGAAGGTGAGGACCAAAATGAAGCTCTAGACTCTAAAGATACAACAAGTTGTTAAAAAGAAAGAAAGTCCTCTTTCATCTTGAAAATGCTCCTCTAAACCTAGCTAGCATTGGATTTTAAGTCAATTTGCCATAAGTCCTTATTTCCAAAGTAATGCTTCATGAACCAGGCTTTGTAAACAGAGATGCTGCTGTTGATTAAGTTGTTTAAATGAAAAGAGTTAGCAGCCTTGTTTCATTTGATCAGGTTAACAAATCCATGCCCTCCTCACTTAAGAGGCAGCTGAACTTTGGTATATGATATCGGAATAGTTTTCCTAGAGAAGTGGAAGCTAGATCAAAGAAATCGATAGCGGGCCTGCTCTATCATCTAAATCAGCTTCTTGGGCATGATGAATACCCTAGAATAATTCACCTGCATGGAGAAGGTGATAGATTTAATGATGGTAAGTCTATTAGCAGCAGAAAGGAATATATTGTTCCACATTCATATTATAGTTATCTTTTCATAAAGTTTCATGCATTGATTCTTCTTAATTCTGCTCGTTGTAAGTAGGATTCTAGGATAGAATATCTCATTGCCTTATATGTGAAAGGGGGTAACAATAGGAGCCAGGGCGTGCTCTTGAATACTATAGAACAGGACATATGATTTAATAGCATTAATTTGGAGCCTAGTGAGAAGGTTGAAGCTGTGTAAAGTTTCGACAACAGTGTAAAGATTTAACATTAGGTTTATAGAAAATCAGAAGATCCTGCATAACGTAAGCGTGTTATTCTCGGGTCCTTGCACTTGGGGCGGCGGTCAGCATTCTTAGTGGAAAATTCTCAGTGAAGCAATTTAGATAGCATTTTTATCATGATCAAGAAAATATAAGAGCTAAGAGGGTCACCTTGTCTAATCCCTGCTTTCCTTTAAAGTGACCACATACCTAATTATTGACTTGAACGGAAAAGCTTGTAGTGGAGATGCAGGCTTCTATCCACTTAATATGCTTAGCAGGGAACTTCATCTTGCTCAAAGCGAATGGGATTGATCTCAATTTGGTAGTTTAATAAGCTTTCATGAGTTCAATCTTTAAGTAGCATCCAGGGCTTAAATTTTGCTATCACCCCTGAGCAGCTCATAGGTCATAAGAATGTTGTCTATAATACTCCTTCTGGGAAGAAATGCACTATGATTGTTGGAAATGATCTCGGCCAAGACAAGTTTCAGCTTCACAGCTAGCACGTTAGAAATGCATTTATATATAGTATTACGACAACTAATAGGTCTGAATTGATTAACATTTATGAGAGCCTGCACTTTAGGAACAAGACATATAATAGTGTTATTTATGCCTTTAAGCATTTTTCCACGGTTAAAAAAATATATGTACGGCTTTTAAAAAATAGCACTAATTATAGGACAATGTGTCATAAAGAAGCTAGAATAAATCCATCTGGACCTCTAGTGCCGTCTCTAAGGTTGGAGAACAAAACATCTTTGATCTCTTTGTTAGTTATGTCCTGACCTAAAGAGGAGGCCTACTCTTGGGAGAGGCAAGGTAATGGAATGCCATTTATTTGTTTGATGGAGATGATTTGATCTCTGGAGCTGCTTAGGATGGAGGAGAAATGTCGAACAAAAGCCTTGCTCACAGCTTCATGCCCACTGTGCACTATTGTCCGTGTCCAAAATTTTATAAATCTTGCTTCTGCTAGCTTTGGCATTGAGGTAGTTACGATAGTATTTGGTGTTTTTGTCCCCTTGAGAGTCCCATCTATCCCTGCATTTCTGTTTGACCATAGCTGCCTCGACTATATGTTCTTCTTTTTTGCTTACTTGTAATTTCCAGCTGTTATACGTCTAGTATATCAAAACAAAGACTAATCAATAATAAACTTGTCTCACAAGTTTACAACTCAGATTTCCACTACTCTGTAATTCTGTATTAGTTATTTTTGCACTAAGTATGTTGTAATTAATTACGACAACAAAGTAACAACTATAGCAATAATGACTATAGTGTTAAATCAAACGTTATATTATTTAAAGAAATAGTACAACATAGAAAAAAACGATATTTATATATATATAAATATAAATATAAAAATCAACTAGAAATCTAGCCAGTTGAAGAATGAAATTATGTCTGAGGCTTGTCGTAACAATTTCCTTAAGACTTTATTCAAAGTCTCCCAAGATACAACAGACGTGATCTGCTCGAGATTGTGATATGTATGATCTTCTGTGTGATATGCAAAAGCGCATGGATTGTAGATATTAAGAAACGAAGAGGAAGAAGAGAAAATTTGGAATTAATTGAGTGAGAAAAGTGATCAGCTTTTCTCCTTATTTATAGCCGAATTCCCAATGGCTACACATGTTGAGAAAAGTAGCATCCCTTCATTTACAACGCCAAAAAGCGTTACTATTCGCAACAGTCGCGCCTCTTCGTTTTGCAACAGCCGAAAACTGTTGCTGTTCGCAACAGTCGTGCCTCTTCGTTTGCAACGGCCGAAAATTGTTGCTATTCGCAATATTCGCGTCTCTTCGTTTGCAACGGCAAAAAACTATTGCTATTCGCAATAGTCGCGTCTCTTCATTTGCAACGGCCAGAAACTATTGTTGTTTGCAACAGTCGCGTCATTTCGTTTGCAACGGCCAGAAAGTGTTGCGGTTTACAACAGTCGCGTCCAATCCAGTAGTCGTTTTCTTTTGAATTTAAACAGTAGAAAACCGTTCACTTCTGTACAGCAAAAATATAACACGGTCCACTCTTATTGCACCCGCATCCGCACCCGCACTCGACCCGGCCCGGTTCGGTCACTCGGACGGGCGGGCAGCGACGCGCGCGTGTGTTAGTCCATGGCTATATAGGTCCTCCCCCTCGCACAAAATTACCTGACCCTAAGGGCCAATATAGGGATTGAGAATACACTATATAAATAAGAACACGGACTTATTTTTGGTGATGTGGGACATATCTCATTCACCAATTTTTGAGAATTCTCACAATCCCCCACATGAATGACGATATATGTCCCCCCACACAAAATGTAATATCACATAGTTCATATGAAAATAATGCTATATCGAGGATAAGTAGATATTTCACTTTGAACTTTCCTTAGTTAAAACTTATCGGATATACTTGGCTAATCGGTGAATTATTTCATCTTGAACCGTCAGCCGTTATTGTATAACCAGACAGTAAGCTTTACAAGCATTATTTCCCTTCACATCCAATCTCTTGGTTGTGTTCATTTTGATCCTGAACAATTTTTAGTTCTGCGAGTGTTTTTAGAGAATAAAAGCCTTTAATATGTAACGTCCCAAAATTTATTAATTTTAATTTGGTAACTTATGTAAAGTTTTGTAATTTAATTTTAAAAGTTTCAAAACAAAATAAAATATTATTAATATTAAGTATTACAAAAATATATGGATATAAATAAAGTATTTAGTAATTTAAGCTTTAAATAAATGATAATAATAAAAATGTAAAAAAAAACAAGAATTGTGTTAAACATAAATATATAAGGTAAGTTAAAAACTATAAAAATAACTATGACAATTTTGTATTAAGCAAAGCAAATCAAACAAAAATGTATGTATGTGAATTATGCAAGCAAGAAAAAATATCTATATAGAAAAATCAAATGCATAAGTATGTAAACTTGTAAGGGAGCATATGCATTAAATAACATCGTCTCAGCACAACAAATATCATTTCAGTATGCAGGAAATAAGAAAAATCTCTGACCATCAAGGAAATAGAAAAATATTTTGTACAGCAAGCCTTCCCTGCAGAACTGTTTTCTATATATGAAATGCAACTTAGTCTTATTCGTTCAAAAACAAAACTTAGCAAGCCTGAAAAGAAAAGAAAAATAAACATCATTATCTTACAAACTCAAACATCATTCAAGATAAAAACAGAAAGGATTTACAGGAAAATCAAACTGCAGGCTTCAACACAAAAGTGCTCTCTGTTTCAAAATCTTTTCAAGTGAGTAAACTTTTCTTTTTAATTGGAACTGAATCTTGTTGTTGTGAAAATATGGAAGTTTAAATTGAAAATGTACGTTGTATGTATATAAAAACATAAAAATTGGGTTGTGTATATCTATGCACATGGAAGTGGGGTTCTGTCCCAGGTTGACAGGCTCAAATTTGATTTAAAATTTGATTTCTTCCTCAATAAATATTAAACCTTAAGATCTAAACAAAAGTTGTTTGTTTAGGCATAATTCAGGCATTAAAAATGGTTTCAAGCAAATTTAATTGAAGAGTGGTCTGGAAAATCGAAATTACCGGCAAATTTAAAACTTGTTGAAAATTTGATTATCATAATTGTTGGTTTCAGGCATATCAATTGAATCACCCTTGGAAATAATGATTCTAGAAAGAAAAACCTGAATTTTTAATGCAGTTTTTAGTGAGAAATCTTAACTTGATCAGGAAATGAAATTTTATAAAATTCTGGTGATCGGTGGGTTTGTGGTCCTCGAGATTGAAGTCGTAGCTTGGTTGAAGGTTCGAAATCATCAGAAAAATGCGAGTCGAATTTATAAATCATCGCAGAGTAGTGATGAGATCGATTTAGGGTTAAACGTTCATATTGGGTCACGATCGGAAAAAATGTTGTCGCGTCGTCGTCGATGAACCGGAGTCGTTCGCACCAGTGCCGATCGAAGCGTCTGTCATCTACAATGTTTCAGTTGAATTTTCGTGATTGTTGACGGCCTGGGGTGGATGATAGAAGCGATTTCGTGTTGATGGGTTTGGTTGAAGTTTGGGGTCGATAGTATAATTTTGATTTCATCGATGTGATGGGTTTCTGGGTGCTCGTAGGGTTCAGGTGGAGGGTTGTTGACTTGATGGTGGCTGGAGATTCGACCAACGGTAGTGAATTCAACTGTGCATGTGCACGGTACAAAATGTTGTATCAACAGTTTGGTTTGGGGAAGAAGGATATGGACTCGAAGCAAGCATGGGAAGAAACATTTGGAAGCTCGAGTGTTAGCTCGAGTAAAATTATTGAAGCACCGGGTAAAAATACTTGGAAAAAATTTTAAGTTGAAAATCTTGGCACTCGGGTAGATTTTTAATATAACCCGAAGCAAACAAGCAAATTTCTCAGGGGTGACTCGAAGCAGGTCTCGAGCCTGATATATTAAACCGTTTTTACTTTAAAAAATTTCAGATTTTTAAACACTTGTAAATCATGTTTTCAAATGATGATTTGATCGAATTTTTGAATTAAATTTAGGATTTAAGTAAGATGGTTTTAAAGTAATTAAATTTTAGTTTATTTAATTTTTAATACATCATTTTATAAAGTCATTTATGTTAAATAATGAAATTTAAAAGGAAATTAAGATAGAATGTTATTTAAACTAATCTTAACTTTCCAAAGCAACCAATGTATAAGGATAACGATTTAACAAGGTTTAAAAGGATAATCGAAGTAATTAAATTATCTTTTGGTTTATTAAAACAATTAATGATTTTGTTAATATAATTTCATAAGAAATAGTTAATTAATTATTTAGTATTAAAGTTTAATTTAATAAATAATTAAGGTTAATTAATTTGTAATAAATTATTAATTAATTAAGGAGTAATAATTAATAAAAGTAATTAAGAGTTAATTAATTAACAATTAAGGGTTAATTAATTAAGATAATTAATTAAGAAATGATTAATTAATGAAGGTGATTAAGACTTAATCAATAGTAATTAATCATTGGTTAAAGATTAATAATGAAATTAATTTTGCGGTTAATAATTTTAAAACCACGTGATTTATTCAACTTAATTGAAGATGTTTTATTGTCCTTGAATGCTGTGTGTTGGATTTATTTTTCTGATATGTGAGGTGATACTATGTAATATGAAATGCTTTGTGTTGGGTTGTGATATTTGTATTGAATATACTGCTGCGTGATTGTGAAAACCCATTGGCCCGTAAAACGGCAATTGAATTTCGATGCGATAGGGAGTCGGATTCCAGTTGGTTATCCGAAACCCACATCGAACGTGTGAATCTTTGTGATTGATACATCCACGTGTTTTTAAAATGAACGCTCACTATTCGGTTTAGCCGGGAGAGGACCTTTGTGTTATATAACCGATTTCGAATATGTGATACGATGAAATGGATAGAAATGGAAGACGGTGGTGAAGACTGGGCGTCTTCGAAAACGATAGGATAACCTGTCGAATGACTCTGCACTGAGTTGCTCCGATATAGAGATCTCCATATGTGATGGGGAGTCCGATCGGGATTGTGGATGCCTAGATTGCAAGGACTTCTTCGAAAGTGCCTTCGGTTCTGTTCGAGCCCTGAACAGACTTGTATGGTTGTATGTCTGACATTACAATTTGAGGTATAAAGCTGATTTCTTTCAAATACGTATCTGTTGGTGGCGGAGAATTTATTCTCTTAGCTTAACACCCTTCTCTGAGACGTACGAGCTCAAAGGTTGTGTAGTTGAAGGTTATTAGTGATATACTCCCAATTTGGTAATGTGGCATGCTGAGTGCTGCAGATCATTTGTTGATCGAAGCATGGCTTTGTGAAAAAGCATAGCTTTGTGGACGAGACTTCGTCGAACCTCACAACCCGGTTATGGTCGAAACAGGAATCATGGCAGCAAGGTTATTTTGGGGTAGCACCCATGAGGGTATGTCCATTTCCTTCTGGATTATAAGTGGTATCATGGTATGGAGCCCAGATACTTACTTTGTGGTTGCTGCAAACTTATTGCTTTGTAGTTGTCGGTTGAGAAGCGCTTCGGATAAAGGTTGGTAACGACCGGGAGGTGGCATACTCGTGTCAGTTGTTACCTAGTTACAGAGGTAACCCAGCCTTGTGTAGCAGAGATCCGGTTAGGTTCTCGGGGACGTCCCTCCAGAGGCGTTCCATTTTGTGTGGGAAGTTATTTTGCCGGACCATTTGTTGGAAATCCAAATAAAACAATACGAGCCCAATACGGTTTTAAATTGTATAACCTGCCACCTCAGGTGGTAGCTATAGTAAGCATAGTATAATGGTACATATGCTGGCTAAGATTAATATTATACCTTCGAAAATATTTTCACACTATGCACTAATAATAATATTTAAAAGAGATTTTCTCGTATCAAGCATTTTTAACTGTCATAAGGAGAAATCTCCTCCAAGTTTGCGCTTGCATAGTGTGTGTGGCGGGAGGCCTTATGGCAGTTTCATTTTCAAACAAAGCATTGCGGGTTTCTTTCAAATTCTTTTGTTTTGCTTTTGATAAAAATGAACTGTTTCATTTCAAACAACTGTTTTTTGTTTACTCATACCAGTCCCACGACTGACCTGGAGATTATTGTTCTTTTGCTAAACTCTGGGTGCCTATAATTTTCTACACGGGCAGCCTAGAAGCAGGTCATCCGTGTTTTGGAGCTAGCTTGGATTTTGAAGTCCTTTGGAAGCTTTCGGATTCTGGAAGCTTTTGATTTGGAAATCTTTTGAAGTGCTGGAGTTTTTGAAGACCTTTTCGAAGTTGAAGTATGTTGGAAACTCATTGAAGTTTCTGTTGTCGTATTATTGTTGTATCATATTTGTATCACTCTGATATTTGGGATCGATATTGTATTGGATATTGTATCATGTTGTATCTGTGTTGATATATGATATTTCCGCTGTTTATAATCATCTAATGTTGTTATAAGCTCCATCTGACTGGAGTTCGATGTTTGAATTTTCGGCAGTCGAATACAAGTGGAGTATTTAGTGTCAATTTTCGAACATTGGATTTCGGGCCGTGACAAGTAGTATCAGAACTAAGGGTTGAGTGAGAACTTTAGCTACAGAGTATAACACATTAGATGGCTCATCAGAGATAAGGTGAAGTATACCCTAGAATGAGTATAAACCGAAAGACCGAAACCCTAAAATTTCTTGGTCTATTTCTTTTAAACTGTTGATATTCCCTAAGATATCTTGTCCATGTGCCTAAATCAAGTTTTCTTGCTATTTACAGATAGTGAGAATGACCAGAAGAAAAGGACAAGGTAGGGGACGGGGAGATACCACCGCAACTGGTCAAGTCCCTGCAACTGCAATTGTGCCTACTCTACCTCAGCCGAATCTGGCTGATCTGTATAAGAGCTTCTCAAGACTTGGTGGAAAGCCGTTTACTGGTAAGGAATCTGTTGTAGAAGCCCAAGCCTGGATCCGATCCCGTGAAAGAATTTTCAGGGGATTGAAGTTGGAATACGATCAAAAGCGATTAATAGCTTCTTGGCAACTCCAAGAGGAAGCATTAGCTTGGTGGGAGACAGTTACTGTGGATGAGTCAGAAGATAAGTTTACTTGGAGATGATTTAAAGAAGTGTTTGAGCAGCGATACGTTCCATCGCTGGCATCTCTCGAATGTACCAGGAGTTCCTAGATTTGAAGCAAGGAAGTCTATCATTTGAGGAGTACTTGAATAAATTCAATGAATTGTCTCGATTTGGTCCGGAACTAGTGAATACACCCTTGAAGAAAAATGAAAGATTCATTTGGGGAATGAATAAGAAGTATCATGAGAGAATGATAGCCCACGTTAAAGAATCTTTTTCGGACTTGATCGATATGGGTTATCGATATGCTACTCTAGATATGCAGAAAGTTCCAGGAGAGAAGGGGAGTTCAAGTAATTCGAATTGGAAGAAAAGAGAATTCGAAGGAAGGAGGCCGGTTCAAGGCAAGGAGAAGAAGAGGAGCAATCAAGAGAATATAGCCAGAAATGTTACTTGTTATAACTATCAGGAGAAAGGCCATTTAGTAAATGATTGTGAGGAGCCGAAGAAACAAATTAAGAAAGATCAACTTGTAAAGACAAGTCGAAGATCCAAGGAATGCTATTGTTGTCACCAGCCAGGTCATGGAGTTAAGAATTGCCCGGAAAAGAAACAAGCACAAATAGCGAAAGTGTGCGCAATAAAAGATAACCCCTCAACTTCAAAGCAAATGAAGTAAAGGGAGTTCTGGAGGGTAACCTTATTGTTAGTGAAAGAGTTGTTAGAGTTTTATTCGACACGGTAGCTTCACATAGATTTATCTCCAACAGATCGTGGACGAATTAAAACTTAAACTCAAGTTTGTCGATGAACCTATTTGTGTGAGGAATCCAGTGGGCGGTCCTGCAAATCTTTGTCTATATTGTAGGAGGGTGCCTATCTCTTATTCTGGCCATCGATTTCCTATTAACCTTTATGTTCTCGACTTCAATGAATTTGAAATCCTACTCGGGATGAATTGGTTATCGAAATACGAAGCCAAATTAGATTGCCACAACCGAACGATTCTGGTCAAAACAAAACTTGGAGATTTCATTGAAATTTCTTGTGAAGATCCTAGTCCAAAAAGGGATAAACTGATGTATACGTTGGGCTATCCAGAACCTAGTCTGGAGTCCATTCCTATTGTCCAGCATTTTCCCGATGTATTCGAAGAAGTGAAATATTTACCCCTACATAGAGAGACTGAATTCAGAACTGATTTGATTCCGAATGCTCGTCCTGTTGTTCATGCTAGTCGTAGGATGACATCGCGGGAAAGAATTGAACTAGTCAAGCAAACCGATGATTTGCTAAAAAAAGGATTGATTCATCCTAGTGTTTCTGAATGGGGTTCAGCGGTAGTATTTGTGGCTAAATCTGATGGGTCTTTGAGATTGTGTGTTGGCTATCGCGATCTAAATAAGCAAACTCTCAAGAACAAGTTTCCTTTACCCAGGATCGACGACTTATTCGATCAACTTCATGGTGCACGATTCTTTTCTAAGATGGATCTAGCTCAGGGATTCCATCAGTTGCGAATTGCCGAAGATTGTGTTCATCTAACTTCTTTTAGGGGTCCGGATGTGCTCTACGAGTGGTTAGTCATGCCTTTCGGACTAACCAATGCCCCCATGTACTTCGTAGATTTGATGGCCCTTGTGTTTCCGGAGGTGCTGAATAAATTTGTTCTTGTATTTATCGATGATATCCTAATCTACTTCAAAACTGAAGAGGAGCATGCTGAACATCTCAGAATTGTTTTGGAGATTTTGAGAAGGAACATCTTATTCGCTAAATTTTCAAAATGTCACTTTTAGGTCAAAGAAGTCAGATTTCTTGGTCATATTGTTAACGAAGAAGGGATTTCTGTTGATCCAAGCAAAATTTCCACTATTCTTGACTGGAAGCGACCCACGACTCTGAAAGAAGTTCTAAGTTTTCTGGCTTTAGCAGGCTATTAGCGGAAGTTTGTTCAGGACTTTTCTAAAATTGCTAGTCCATTGACTAAGCTAACAATGAAGAATGCCAAGTTCAATTGGACTCCAAAATGTGATGAAGCTTTTCAGGAATTGAAAAAGGGATTGACTACCGCTCCTGTTCTCGCTATCATTAACGGGAACCAAGGCTTATCTGTCTATACTGACGCTTGTGGTGATAGGGTATGTGCAGTATTAATGCAGGATGTGAAGGTAATTGCCTATGCGAGTAGACAATTACGTCCGCACGAGAGAAACTACCGAACACATGATTTGGAGCTTTTGGCTGTTATTTTCGTCTTAAAAATCTGGCGACATTATCTTCTGGGTGAAAAATTCGAATTATTCACCGATCACAAATCTTTATGGTATCTCTTCACCCAGAAAGATTTGAATCTGCGACAACAACGTTGGTTGGAATTTCTGGCATCTTATGACCTAGATATTCTGTATACACCCGGAAAAGCCAATGTAGTTGCCAATGCTTTGAGTAGAAAGCATGTCATTCTTGCTCATCTTGTCGTTACTCCTACTCTTCTTGAGAAAGTTTCCAGCAAAAAAGAAGAAGACGGGTTTCTTCATCAAATTTATGAGAAAATGCATCGTGGTGAAAATACTAGTTTTGAAGTCGATGACAATAAAGTTATAAGATTAAAAGGAAGAATTTGTGCCCCAAACATTCCGGAGCTGAAACGTGAAGTTTTAGACGAATGCCACAAGTCCAAACTTTGCATCCATCCAGGAGTCAATAAAATGTATCGTGATATTAAAAGAACGTTTTGGTGGAAGACAATGAAAAGGGACATATCTATATATGTGAGTCGCTGTGCTACTCGCCAACAAATTAAAAGCGATCAAAAGAAGGTGGTGGGTTTACTTCAGCCTTCGGAAGTACCGAAGTGGAAATGGGATCAGGTATCAATGGATTTCATCGACGGATTGCCACGAACCAAGAAGGGAAATGAAGCAATTTGGGTTATAGTAGACCGTCTAACCAAAACTGCTTATTTCATTCCAGTGAATTCCGCTCAGACTGCAGCAAGCTTAGCAGAGCTATATATAAAAGAGATTGTTCGTCTCCATGGTATTCCTAGTAGCATAGTGAGTGATCGTGATCCGATCTTCACTAGTAGATTTCGGGAGGCATTCCAAGCTGCATTGGGAACAAAACTGAATTTCAGCACTGCTTATCACCCACAATCTGATGGGCAGACTGAGAGGATTAACCGAATCTTAGAAGACCTGTTGTGTGCTTGTATACTTGATTTTGGTGGTTCTTGGGAGGACCATTTGCATCTGGTTGAGTTCTCTTATAACAGTAGCTATCAAGCCAATATTGAAATGGCTCCTTATGAGGCTTTATATCGTCGTCCGTGTCAATCACCTGCATGCTGGATCGAATCAGGTGATAGACTCGTCCTTGGACCAGATATGATTAAAGAAGCCGCGATGAAGGTAGATTTTATTCGAAAGAAATTAATAGTTGCTCAAAGTCGTCAGAAGAGCTATTATGACCGCCAAAGAAGAGATTTAGAATTTCACGTTGGAGATTCTGTATTTCTGAAAGTGTCTCCAATGCGAGGTGTATTGAGGTTTAGGAAAACTGAAAAGCTAGCACCGCGTTATATTGGTCCTTTTCCTATTCTGGAGAGGATCGGTTCTTCAGCCTATCGAGTGCCGCTGCCTAGCTGGTTATCTGGCGTGCATGATGTGTTCCACATTTCTAACCTTCGAAAATATGTGCACGATCCAAACTGTATTATTGAAGAAGCTGCTCAGCAGGATCTCGAAATCACTCCCAATTTAACAGTTAAAAGAGAACCGATAAAGATTGTGTATCATGATGAAAAGCGATTGAGAAACAAAATTGTAAAACTGGTTAAAGTACAGTGGAGTGGCGATCCAAAGGACTGCACTTGGGAAACTGAAGATAGCATGCAGAAATATATCCCAATTGCAGAGTAGATATCTCGGCTTAAACTGGTAAGCCATTTCTTTATCCTTTTCTGAATTCATATATTCTTTGTTTGCTTTTCTCTCTCTTTCAAATTTCGAGGACGAAATTTTCTTAAGGGGGATATTTGTAACGTCCCAAAATTTATTAATTTAAATTTGGTAACTTATTTAGACTTTTGTAATTTAATTTGAAAAATTTCAAAACAAAATAAAATATTGTTAATATTAAGCATTACAAAAATATATGGATATAAATAAAGTATTTGGTAATTTAAGCTTTAAATAAATGATAACAATAAAAATGTAAAAAAACAAGAATTGTGTTAAACATAAATATATAAGGTAAGTTAAAAACTATAAAAATAACTATGACAATATTTAAGCAAAGCAAATCAAACAAAAATGTATGCATGTGAATTATGCAAGCAAGAAAAAAATATCTATATACAAAAATCAAATGCATAAGTATGTAAACTTGTAAGGGAGCATATGCATTAAATAACATCATCTCATCACAACAAATATCATTTCAATATGCAGAAAATAAGAAAAATCTCTGACCATCAAGGAAATAGAAAAATATTTGGTACAGCAAGCCTTCCCTGCAGAACTGTTTTCTATATATGCAATGCAACTTAGTCTTATTCGTTCAAAAACAAAACGTAGCAAGCCTGAAAAGAAAAGAAAAATAAACATCATTATCTTACAAACTCAAACATCATTCAAGATAAAAACAGAAAGGATTTACAGGAAAATCAAACTGCAGCCTTCAACACAAAAGTGCTCTCTGTTTCAAAATCTTTTCAAGTGAGTAAACTTTTCTATTTAATTGGAACTGAATCTTGTTGTTGTGAAAATATGGAAGTTTAAATTGAAAATATATGCTGCATGTATATAAAAACATGAAAATTGGGTTGTGTATATCTGTGCACTTGGAAGTGGGGTTCTGTCCCAGGTTGACAAGCTCAAATTTGATTTAAAATTTGATTTCTTCTTCCTTAATAAATATTAAACCTTAAGATCTAAACAAAAGTTGTTTGTTTAGGTATAATTCAGGTATTAAAAATGGTTTCAAGCAAATTTAATTGAAGAGTGGTCTAGAAAATCGAAAACTTGTTGAGGATTTAATTATCATAATTTTTGGTTTCGGGCATATCAATTGAATCACCCTTGGAAATAATGATTTTAGAAAGCAAAATCTGAATTTTTAATGCAGTTTTTGGTGAGAAATCTTAACTTGACCAGGAAATGAAATTTTATAAAATTCTGATGATCGGTGGGTTTGTGGTCCTCGAGATTGAAGTCGTAGCTAGGTTGAAGGTTCGAAATCATCAGAAAAATGCGAGTCGAATTTATAAATCATCGCAGAGTAGTGATGAGATCGATTTAGGGTTAAACGTTCATATTGGGTCACGATCGGAAAAAATGTTGTCGCGTCGTCGTCGATGGACCGGAGTCGTTCGCACCAGTGCCGATCGAAGCGTCTGTCATCTGCAATGTTTCAGTTGAATTTTCGTGACTGTTGACGGCCTGAGGTTGATGATCGAAGAGATTTCGTGTTGATGGGTTTGGTTGAAGTTTGGGGTCGACAGTAAAATTTTGATTTTGTCGACGTGATGGGTTTCTGAGTGCTCGTAGGGTTCAGTTGGAGGGTCGTCGACTTGATGGTGGCTGGAGATTCGACCAACGGTGGCGAATTCAAATGTGCATGTGCACGGTACAAAATGTTGTATCAGTAGTTTGGTTTGGGGAAGAAGGATATGGACTCGAAGCAAGCATGGGGAGAAACGTTTGGAAGCTCGAGTGTTAACTCGAGTAAAATTATTGAAGCACCGGTAAAAATACTTGGGAAAAATTTTAAGTTGAAAATCTTGGCACTCGGGTTGATTTTTAATATAACCCGAAGAAAACAAGCAAATTTCTCAGAGGTGACTCGAAGCAGGTCTCGAGCCTGATATATTAAACGGTTTTTACTTTAAAAAATTTCAGATTTTTAAACACTTGTAAACCATGTTTTCAAATGATGATTTGGTCGAATTTTTGAATTAAATTCAGGATTTAAGTAAGATGGTTTTAAAGTAATTAAATTTTAGTTTATTTAATTTTTGATAAATCATTTTATAAAGTCATTTATGTTAAATAATGAAATTTAAAAGGAAATTAAGATAGAATGTTATTTAAACTAATCTTAACTTTCCAAAGCAACCAATGTATAAGGATAACGATTTAACAAGGTTTAAAAGGATAATCAAAGTAATTAAATTATCTTTTGGTTTATTAAAACTATTAATGATTTTGTTAATATAATTTCTTAAGAAATAAATAATTAATTATTTAATATTAAAGTTTAATTTAATAAATAATTAAGGTTAATTAATTTGTAATAAATTATTAATTAATTAAGGAGTAATAAATTAATAAAAGTAATTAAAAGTTAATTAATTAACAATTAAGGGTTAATTAATTAAGATAATTAATTAAGAAATGATTAATTAATGAAGGTGACTAAGACTTAATCAATAGTAATTAACCATTGATTAAAGATTACTAATGAAAGTAATTATGCGGTTAATAAATTTAGAACCATATGATTTATTCAACTTAATTGAAGATGTTTTATTGTTCTTGAATGCTGTGTGTTGGATTTATTTTTCTTATATGTGAGGTGATGCTATGTAATATGGAATGCTTTGTGCTGAGCTGTGATATTTGTATTGAATATACTGCTGTATTATTTTGAAAACCCATTGGCCCGTAGAACGACAATTGAATTTCGATGCGACAGGTATTCGGATTCCAGTTGGTTATCCGAAACCCATATCGAACGTGTGAATCTTTGTGATTAATACATCCACGTGTTTTTAAACTGAACGCTCACTATTTGGTTTAGCCGGGAGAGGACCTTTGTGTCATATAACTCATTCCGAATATGTGATATGACGAAATGGATAGCAATTGAAGACGGTGGTGAAGACCGGACGTCTTCGAAAATGATAGGATAACCTATCGAATGACTCTGCACTGAGTTGCTTTGGTATAGAGATCTCCATATATGATAGGGAGTCCGATCGGGATTGTGGATGTCCGGATTGCAAGGACTTCTTTGGAAGTGCCTTTGGTTCTGTTCGAACCCAGAACAGACTTGTGTGGTTTTATGTCTGACATTACAATTTGAGGTATAAAGCTGATTTCTTTCAAATACTTATCTATTGGTGACGGAGAATTTATTCTCTTACCTTAACACCCTTCTCTGAGATGTACGAGCTTAAAGGTTTTGTAGTTGAAGGTTATTTGTGATATACTCCCAATTTGGTAATGTGGCATGCTGAGTGCTGCAGATCATTTGTTGATCGAAGCATGGCTTTGTGAAAAAGCGTAGCTTTGTGGACGAGACTTCGTCGAACCTCACAACCCAGTTATCAAAACAGGAATCGTGGCAGCAAGGTTATTTGGGGGTAGCACCCCTGAGGGTATGTCCATTTCCTTCTGGATTATAAGTGTATCATGGTATGGAGCCCAGATACTTACTTTGTGGTTGCTGCAAACTTATTGCTTTGTGGTTGTCGGTTGAGAAGCGCTTCGGACAAAGGTTGGTAACGACCGGGAAGTGGCATAATTGTGTCAGTTGTTACCTAGTCACAGAGGTAACCCGGCCTTGTGTAGCAAAGATCCGGTAAGGTTCTCGGGGATGTCCTTCCAGAGGCGTACCATTTTGTGTGGGAAGTTCCTTTGACCGACCAATTTTTGGAAATCCAAATAAAACAATACGGGCCCAATATGGTTTTAAATTGTATAACCCGCCACCTCAGGTGGTAGCTATAGTAAGCATAGTATAACGGTACCTATGCTGGCCAAGATTAATATTATACCTTCGAAAATATTTTCGCACTATGGACTAATAATAATATTTAAAAGAGATTTTCTCGTATGAAGCATTTTTAACTGTCATAAGGAGAAATCTCCTCTAAGTTTACGCTTGCATTGTGTGTGTGGCGGGAGGCCTTATGGCAGTTTCATTTTCAAAAAAAAGCATTGCGGGTTTCTTTCAAATTCTTTTGTTTTGTTTTTGATGAAAATGAACTGTTTCATTTCAAACAACTGTTTGTTGTTTACTCATACAAGTCCCACGACCGACCTGGAGTTTATTGTTCCTTTCCTAAACTCTGGGTGCCCATAATTTTCCACACGGGCAGCCTAGAAGCAGGCCATCCATGTTTTGGCGCTAGCTTGGATTTTGAAGTCTTTTGGAAGCTTTCATATTCTGGAAGCTTTTGATTTGGAAATCTTTTGAAGTGTTAGAGTTTTTGAAGACCTTTTCGAAGTTGAAGTATGTTGGAAACTCGTTGAAGTTTCTGCTGTCGTATTATTGTTGTATCATATTTGTATCACTCTGATATTTGGGATCGATGTTGTATTGGATATTGTATCATGTTGTATCTGTGTTGATATATGATATTTCTTTTGTTTCCGCTGTTTATATTCATCTATGTTATAAGCTCCATCCGACTGGAGTTCGATGTTTGAATCTTCGGCAGTCGAATACAAGTGAAGTATTTAGTGTCAATTTTCGAACATTGGATTTTGGGCCGTGACAATTTAATATTCTCATAGAGCCGATCCAGCTAACACTAACATAGATGATCGCAACCATTAATAGTGTCCTACATATACTCCACTTGTTATTTTCAAGATATGGTCATCATTAAAAAACATAGTTTTAACCTTTAAATACTTCTGTAGGCATGCATTTATATTATGCACCATAGGAATGGAGTTCGATTATGTCCGTGCAAATGCATTACGTCTTGATTTACTCGGAACTGGTTTGCCTATTGATCCTAGTCCGTGGGATCTCCAGTCGCTAGGATAGGTTTCCATATAAGATAACTCTTGGTGGTTTAGGCTTTTAAACCCATTCTCCGCGATGTGCAGTCAATTTTCCCTCTTGATAAACCTTTAATAAATGGATCTGCTGGGTTATCATTTGTTCTCACATAATCTATGGAAATAGTTCCATTCGAGAGTAACTGCCTAATTGTGTTATGGCGTTGATGAATGTGTCGTGACTTTCCATTATACACCAAGTTGTGCGCTATGCTTAGCGCAGCTTGGTTATCATAGTGTATGCATATGGCCGATGCAGGTTTAGGCCAAAATGGAATATCTTCTAAAAAATGACGAAGCCATTCTGCTTCTACGCCTGCTTTATCTAAAGAGATGAACTCCGATTCCATAGTGGATCGAGCTATCCATGTTTGTTTAGTAGATTTCCGTGAAACTGCTGTCTCTGCTAAGGTAAATACATAACCACTCGTTGATTTTGATTCATTTGAATCAGCAATCTAGTTTGCATCACTATATCCTTCTAAGTAGCAGGATATTTTCCATAATGTAAGGGATAATTTATGGTATTTTTTAAATATCCAAGCACTCTCATTAGTGCTTTCCAGTGTTCCTTTCTTAGATTGTTTGTATACCTGCTCAATCGACTTACTGCATAAGCTATATCTGATCTTGTGCAATTCATGAGATACATGAGACATCCTATTACACGAGAGTATTCCAGTTGCATTACACTCTCATTAATGTTTTTATGCAGTACTTCTGATGGATTAAAAGGTGTTCTTACTCCTTTAATTCCAAAATTTTGAAATTGTTCAATCACTTTGTCTACATAGTGTGACTGAGATAATTCAATTCCATTAGGTTTTCTTATTATTTTGATTCCCAAAATAACGTCTGCAACTCCTAAGTCTTTCATATCAAAATTACTAATTAACATCTTCTTTATGGTCTCTATTACCTGAGTATTAGGACCAAATATTAACATATCGTCTACATATAAACAAATCATCACATATGATTGTCCAATTTGTTTATAATAAACACATTTATCGCATTCATTTATACGAAAACCATTTTTCATCATGACACTATCGAATTTTGCGTGCCATTATTTTGGAGCTTGTTTTAGTCTGTATAATGATTTTACTAATCTACAGACTTTGCTTCCATTTCCTTTGGAAACAAAACCTTCAGGTTGCTCCATGTCGATCTCCTCATCGATATCTCCATTTAAGAATGTTGTCTTTACATCCATTTGATGAATTTCTAGATCATAGATCGTGCAATTGCTATTAGCATTCTTATAGAGGTTATTCATGTTACCGACGAATATGTATCAAAGAAGTCTACTCCTTCTTTTTGAAGATATCCTTTGGCTACTAATCTGGCTTTATACTTGTCGATAGAGCCATCTGCTTTCATTTTCTTCTTGAAAATCCATTTACAGCCGATAGGTTTTATTCCTGGTGGAATATCAACAATTTTCCAAGTTTTATTACTTAGAATTGAATCAGTCTCACTTTGGATTGATTCTTTCCAACATGAAGATTCAGAAAATGACATTGCTTCCTTGTACGTTTGAGGTTCGTATTCTAACACATATGTGAAAAAATCCGAACCGAATGTCTTGGAAGTCCTAGCCCTTATGCTTCTTCTTGGTTCAACTTCCTCAATTTCATGATGAGTTTCATCTTCATGTGAATTGCTTGATTCTTCTCTTGTCCTTTTAGGAACATTATTCCCTTCATTCCTTGTGTGCGAAAACACGTCTTTAAAGAATGAGGCATCTCTAGATTCCATGATTGTATTTACATGAATATCAGCTATATCAGACTTGAATACCAAAAATCTGTAGACACTACTATTTTGGGTTGGCTCTAAATAGTGACAATCTACTGTTTTTGGTCCAAGTTTGACTTTCTTGGGAGGCGGAACTGCAACTTTTGCCAAGCACCCCCACACTTTGAGGTATTAAAACTTGGTTTGTGTCCTTTCCATAACTCATATGGAATCGTTCCTGTTTTATTGTGAGAGACTTTGTTTAATATGTGATTAGACATATTTAAGGCTTCCCCCCACAAGTTGTCGGTAGACCAGAGGTTAAAAGCATGACATTAATCATGTCTTTTAACGTTCTGTTCTTCCTCTCGACTACACCATTTTGTTGTGGTAAATATGGAGCCGTTGTTTGATGAATTATACCATTTTCGGCGCCGAACTGTTCAAATGTGATTCATATTCTCCACCTCGATCAGATCTCAATATCTTGATCTTTTTATTTAACTGATTTTCTGCCTCAGCTTTGTACTTTATAAACGATGTAATTGCTTCATACTTACTATTTAAAAGATATACATAGCAATATGTTGTATAGTCATCAATAAAAGTGATAAAGTACTTTTTCCCACCTCTTGTAGGTAATGATTTAAAATCACATAAATCTGTATGAATCAAACATAGTGGTTCGATGCTTCTATCAACGGATTGAAATGATTTTTTAACCATTTTTGCTTCTACACATGTCTCACATTTGTAGTTCTTATCTACTTGAAATTTCGGAATTAATCCCAAGTTTGATAATATTTTCATTTTTCGAAAATTTATGCGTCTTAATTTATCATGCCATAGTAAAATTTCGTGCTCAAGCAAGTAAGGAACTTCAATTTTATTAATAGCACAATCAGTAGTTTTATTGCCGATAACGGCTACATTTGCCTTAAATAGGCCATCGAATAAATATCCCCTTCCAATATACATTCCAGCCTTGGACAGAACCATCTTGTCTGACTCGAACACCATTTTGAATCCTTTCTTTGATAGCGCTGCACCAGAGATGAGATTCTTGCGTATGTTTGGAACATGGAGCATGTCATTCAACTTGATAGTTTTTCTAAAAGTAAACTTGAGGATATTGTGCCACTGCCTTCGATCATTGATACTGTAGAATTACCCATATAGAGTTTTTCTTCGTGATCGAATTTCTGGTATGTAGAAAACATGGATTTGTCAGAGCAGACATGATGAGTAGCGCCTGTGTCTACCCACCATTGGTTAGCATTTTGAACCAAATTGTATTCAGATACAACTACCGAGAAGTTGGACTCGTCTACTTCCATGTTGTCTACTATATTTGCCTCTTTGTTGTGGTCCTTTTTGAGTGTGCAATCTCTAGCGGCATGTCCAACCTTTCCACAAACCCAACACTCGCCGTTAAACTTTTTGGTTCGTTTGTTGTCTTTTGGTTTGTTGTCTGGAGCTTTCCTTTTCTTCTGGAAATTATTCTTTTTGTTTTTGGTCTTTGAACCTTCAGCCACAAATGCCTCCTCGCTTTGTTTTGTAACTCCACCGTTATCTGCCTTAATTTTCAATCGGACTATGAGATCCTGTAAAGAGATTTCCTTTTTCTTATGCTTTAGATAATTGCGGTAATCTCTCTATGATGGCGGTATTTTTCCCGTGATGGCTTCTACCAAAAATGATTCTCCAACCTTATGACCTTCTGCTTCGAGTTCATGAATGATGATTTACAGTTCATGAGATAAGCAGTCACCAGTTTGAAGTCAACCATCTTATAGTACATGAATATGTCTATAACGAATTTCTTAAGACTGATATTCTGTGTCTTATACTTCATGACAAGTGCATTGCAGAGCACCTTTGCTGTCTTTAGAGGCTGATATACTTTGTATAACATCTTGTCGAGACATTCATAATATAGTTTCTGCATAGAAAATCGAAATGCTTCCACATATCAATATCTGATTCCTTACTTGGTGCAGAAATCGGTTCCTCTTCCTCGAGATACCGTTGTAGACCGAGTGTGGTAAGATAAAATAACATCTGATTTTGCCATGTTAGAAAATCATCACCATCTCTTTTAAAAGGATTGGGCCTGTTGTGGGTAGTAGCCTTTGTTGATAATTCAACTATTGCCATTTCTGTTTTAGCAAAAAAAGGAAAGTCTTAAGATGTTATACGTCTAGTATACCAAAACAGAGACTAATCAATAATAAACTTGTCTCACAAGTTTACAACTTAGATTTCCACTACTCTGGAATTCTGTATTAGTTATTTTAACACTAAGTATGTTGTAATTAATTACAACAACAAAGTAACAAGTATAGCAATAATAACTACAGTGCTAAATCAAACGTTATACTATTTCAAGAAATAGTACAATGTAGAAAGAAAACGATATTAATATATATGAATATATAAATCAACTAGAAATCTGGCCTGTTGAAGAAGGAAATTACGTTTGAGGCTTGTCGTAATAATTTCCTTAAGACTTTATTCAAATTCTTTCAAGATACAACAGACGTGTTCTGTTCGAGATTGTGATGTGTATGATCTTCTGTGTGATATGAAAAAGCGCACGGATTGTAGATATTAAGAAACGAAGAGGAAGAAGAGAAAATTCAAAATTGATTGAGTGAGGAAAGTGATCAGCTTTCCTTCTTATTTATAGCCGAATTTCCAATGGCTACACCCGTTGAGAAAAGCAGCATCCCTTCATTTGCAACGCCAAAAAGCGTACTGTTCGCAACAGTCGCACCTCTTCGTTTTACAACGGACGAAAATTGTTGTTGTTTGCAACAGTAGCGCCTCTTCATTTGCAATAGCCAAAACTGTTTCTATTCGCAACAGTCGCTTCTCTTCGTTTGCAACGGTCAAAAACTGTGCTATTACCAACAGTCGCGTCTCTTCATTTGCAACGGCCAGAAACTATTACTGTTTGCAACAGTCGCGTCTCTTCATTTGCAACGGCCAGAAAATGTTGTGGTTTACAACAGTCGCGCCCAATCCAGTAGTCGCTTTATTTTTGAATTTAAACAGTAGAAAAACGATCCACTCTTATTGCACCCGCACCCGACCCGGTTCGGTCGGACGGACGGGCAGGCGGCGCGCGCGTGAGTTAGTCCATGGCCATATAGGTCTTCCCCCTTGCACAAAATTACCTGATCCTAAGGGCCAATATAGCAATTGAGAATACACTGTATAAACAAGAATAAAGACTTACTTTTGGCGATGTGGGACATATCTCGTTCACCAATTTTTTGAGAATTCTCACACCAACTCCTACAAAGGCAAAGTCATAGAAGCAGGATTACTAAATAGGCTAGTTTGTATTGTGTCTAGCTGCTCTTTTAAATTGGAGTATAGCTTTTTTATTTTCCAAATGTATCTACTCTAGCTCCTTAAGGAAAGTTTGGTAAGCTTACGGTTTTGTTGGATTTGATCACAAGATTTCCAAAGACAGGGGAAGCCCAGGCTTGGGAGACAATGTGAAAGAAGTCCGGGTGATCGTCCTAAGAATTTAAATATCTAAAAGGGGATGGATTGGAGGAAGGTATATCAAAAGAAAGCATAAGCATTTTGTGATCAGATAACCCAGTAGGAAGGATTTCATAATGGATACTGGGCCACTTGGATAGGGCATCACAGTTGAGGAAGATTCTACCGAGCTTTGAGAAAGTTAAGTTGCCACTTCTGGATTTATTACTACAAGTATGATAAAGGCCTAATGAGGGGACTTTAAGGAGCTTAGAATTCAATACACCTAAATTGAGGGGAATAGTGTCTTTGAGAAATAAAGGGGGGCCATCAAGTCTATCATCGGAGAACAACATATACTCCAGTCCCCTAGGACAGACAAGGGCATGTTTAAGGATTTAAAAAGGTGGAGGTTATCAAATAGATTCTATCTGGGAATGGAGTGGTTGTTTGCGTAGATAAAATTGGAGAAAAAAGAGGTGTTTGATTCAATATGAAGCACAAAATAGTGGTAAAACTGCCTACAAGAGGAGATGGGGTGACAGAAAAGACAAAGGGATTCCATAGGAGTAAAATTCTACCAAATGGAGCACATTCAAGATTATGGTGGGGATCCCATGCCTCTCTAATGAAAGACTTATTGCATGATATAGTTACTAAAGGGTTCTATTGACAAACCGTCATTTGTTAAAAGAACTAATTTTTGGTAAAAGATTACCTTGCTAAAGGGGATAGATAAAAAATAGTTCTCCCTTTTGTAAAGTTTATTCTGGTGTTGATCTATGTTTTAGATCAACTATTCTGCTGTTAAGTAAATTTTTGGGTAGTGTATATCCTTTAAATGTTCATATTTATTTTTAAAGTATCATCATTATTCACATCGAATAGTATAAACCCAATAAGTAAAAATATACACAAATTTTACAGTTTTTCATTCAGGGATATCTATGTCTACTTTGGTTATACTCATTTCAATTATTCTTTTTTATTGCAAGTACATTGTCATTATCATAGTAAAATTGAGGAATCAAATCCATTCTATTATGCATTATTTGGCTGTTCATATAGGTTATCTTCCTTTTTCCTTCAGTCGTGGAAGATATGTTATGGGATATTTATCGTTCGGATCTTGAGTTTTAATGGGTCCCAGACTTCTTTGATTTGACTTGTGAGGTTTGAGGTTTAGTCTAAGAAGAAAAATTCAAGTTTACTTTTTGTGGCATCTTAAAATGGACATGTAGATGAATATTAGAGGACTGAGTATCTTAGAAGGTATGTCTTTGAAGGGTGCAAAGGGAAGAAGCCTAGTAGGTAAACTTTTAAAGGAATAAGGCAACATGCTTAGCTTCGTGCTTAATTCAAGGGCTTTCTTACTCAACCGATGTCAATGACATTATTAGATCACGTCCATTGGGTAGCTAGCTAAAAGGAGAAATTTTCAAAAAAATCTTTTAGCCAATTTTATACTAAATATTTTACAGCATCATGAATAACATTGTTAACTTTAAATCATATTTAATATTTTGTAGAGTGAATTTATTTTGAATATTAGTTTATATTGCATTATCATTATATTAACCATATTAATTTGAGTTACACTATTGTTATTCACTCAAAATATTTGATGCGATAATGTTTTACAAATTAAATAACATTTACTCAATGGAAACTATTTGATAATAAAATAACACACACATATAATTTCATAGTTTTGAATAATATATCTATAAATAAGTTAATTTCGAGCAGATTTGTTCAATTTAATATTTCACAAATTGATATTTTAAATTTAAATAGTTATAATTTGTTTCAATTCAAATATCAAATAGTCGAATCGATCGAATAATGTCTTAGTATATTGCGTTTGATTAATCGTTTTGGTATGTAAATATTTAATAATAATATCAATATTATAATGTCCAGTTCATAGTACTAACAATAAATGTATCTATCGAATAATCTTGATGTGTTCACAATTTAATTACTAACTTATGTGTGCAAAACGAAGTTCTTATGTGAGTTATTCATGTTCAAAATTTCAAAGGTGAATTTCAAAGGTAAGATGTAAATAATATTAAACTAGGTGATTTAGATATTTTACCTTTCTTCCAACATAAAACCGTAGTTGCCTCCACGTAATCTTTTATCGATTAATTCCACCATTAGACTCGTTTAGATGCACTACTACTGCCGCTAAACTCCTCCCCATGTCATGAGCAATCGATAGATCCCTAAATCGCCACCTCCACTTCTGAAACCCTAATTCCAATCAATGTCAAGTCAATTATCATGTTGTCGCCTCTAGTGCGAAGTAGCTTGTTGCATCATCGCTATTGCAAGGTTGCTCTAATATCGAGTTCAATAACGCTGACTATGTGTGCTCCGGTCAACGGTCGTGAACATTAGTCAAGAGACAAAATAATTTCAAGGGAAAAAACAAAATTTTAAAACGCATTTATTTAAAGACAATTTTAAAATCAATTTTGGTCAAAAACAATTTGAAATTTGTTTGACGATAATCCTACCTGTTAAATGTACCTTAGACTGCCAGTTTCACATATAAGAGAACAATTCATTAACTCGATGCTCGACTTGCAAAGTCCATCATTAAGATGTAATTTATTTTAGAAAGAGAGAGAATAAAATTGTTTGTTTTTTGAATGAGGCATCTTGGTATATATATGACATCAATGTACCATGTAAAATATATTAAATAAATCCCACATTCAAGGTATAATCTATTATAAGTTAGATCTTCTTTCATTTGAACAAGTAAAAGCATTTATTATGTTCATATACATTCTTTGGCATGTCTTATACTAAAATAATTTCAAAAAATCGACTACCAAAGTAATATATATATATATATATATATATATATAATTCTATTAGCCCAAATAATAATAAAATAAATATATTACAAGTATATATTATATTATTAATTAATTTTATTCCCTTTTGGTAAAATTCAAAATAATGGTAAACTGATTAATATATATATTAGTTTTTATATGGTATTTATTTGTAACTTTTATAAATTATTTCAATAAATTATTTTAGGTCAAAACTAAGAGTTGTGGTTG
This sequence comes from Allium cepa, assembly GCA_030765085.1. Taxonomy (NCBI): domain Eukaryota; kingdom Viridiplantae; phylum Streptophyta; class Magnoliopsida; order Asparagales; family Amaryllidaceae; genus Allium; species Allium cepa. The sequence goes on along the minus strand of CM060928.1, from coordinate 487,144,882 downwards.
TTCGAATCCCATGTACGAACTCATCCTCGGTAACATTCAAACAATTTATTAATACTTAACGGACTTTATTGAAACATAGTAATAGGCACAAGTTAAGTTGCTTACATATTATTTAGGTGAAATCCAATTTCTTATCTTTTAAAGCGATACCCTAAAGAAATGATTTATTGTGCTTATTTTCCCCTAGGTTGTCACTTTTTTACTAGATATCTAGAGCTCATTCAATGGTTAAAAATCTTACAATATTCATAACTAATTGCATAGTACAACAATAAAGTACACGGTTCAATCCAATAAAATTTATGGATTGACCAACGATTTTGACTTTAAGTTGACAACCAATTACGGTGATACTAACCGTCTATTCAAAGAAGAAGAATCCTATCTTGAATAGAGCTTCAATTAAGTGACTCAATGTACACCCAACTAGGGCGTTAACACGATCATCATTATCATGTATTTGGTCTTAGTTAAAGTATAGTTTATACACTTAAGATTCGTCAATTCTCAGGTCAAAAGACTACTACACATCATGATGTGAGATCTTCTATTTGACTTTTAACGAATAAAAGACTCTTGATAAACCTTTCTGTAACTGCACCAAATAATTACACGTACATCACCCCTTGGTTCCCCTAGCAGACATGAGTAATTCACCATCCATCATATGGAGAGCGTTACTTATGCTAGTCCTAATGAATATATCGACATTCCATTCTCGGTACATATTGACTATGAACATTTGAGAATAATTATTTTTTATACGTTTCAATACCCATGGTTACAAACTTTTTGTGCAACTACAATCGGTAAAGTACATTTTCTAAGGATTTTCTACTTATATATTTAATGTATTTAAAATATGAATTATAATCCACTATAAAAATGCATATAATATAAAAATAAAATCAAACACTTACTTTAAAAAAGATTAACTGTAAGAGTTAAGCTATACAAATAATTACAAAAATTCTTTAGGGCATACCTTTAACCCTATCAATCTCCCACTTGCACATAGGGTCGGTTGGGTCGGTGCATCATGTAGTAAGGTATAAGTGAGAAATTAAAAAAGAAGATCTTTCAATTCATTATGCATTATATCTTCGTAGTGTGTTATCGTGAATAATGTTGTTTGCATCAAATCATATTTAATGTTTGTTATTTGATTTTAATTCAAATTTTGATTATGTCATCATTATACTAATATTATTAACATGGTTTACAATTTTATTGTTTATTCAAAATATTTAACAAGGTAATTTGTTGTCAACATAAATAAAATTTATTTAATTGTAAATCAATTATGAACTAATTTTCTTGTGTAAAGGTATGTACACGATTTTAATTTTGAATAATAAGCATCTAAATAATAATAAATATTTAAGTAATTCCATTTTATATTCAAATATCAATTATTCGATGTTAATATTTCATAAATTAATATCTTAAATAAATGATTATAATACATCTAAAATCAAATATCAAATATTTGAATCAAACGAATAAGATCTTGCTGTATTAATTATAATTTATGTTGTTAACTGTCAACCGTGATGTCACATGCAACCTTGTAACATACGGTAAATAATATCGATGCATCCAGAATTATAATATGAACTCAGCGACATAAATTGTGTACAAAATATAATTTGTATGTAAGAGTTATTCATATTTAAAAATTCAAAATTTAAAATATAGTTATAATTTTAACATGATTTCAATAAAAATTACTGGCACCTGCTGATTATTTTTCGATATTGTCATCTCATCTTTGACCACCAACTTTGCCAAGATGACCAACGTCACCAGAAAGACCATCATCACCTCAACTTTACCATATAAACATAACACCACCCATTACGTCGAGTCTAGTTTACCTTAGATCCATCATCATTTGTCTCAATCGAAACCATAGGCGAGATAAAAGCCTATAGTGCTTTACTTCTAACATGCCATGCCACCACCATCCTGTATCTCTTTAATAACCAATCACAACCATGTTGGCAAGTTTGATTTAGCCTTTAGTGGTTATTATCATCGATTAAGCTATACCTATAACACCCCCACTTCAATTCTTGAAAATAGATTATTATGATGCTGCAATCATTATCAAAATTATTTCCGATGATAAAGTGAGTAGCATCATTTTTTACAACATAAGTAAACAAGTAGTTAAATAAATTTTTCGTTACACCAATTTGAAACGATATCATCTTTAACCCATATCGTTCCCACGCAGGGGTAAATACAATAATAAATAAGAGTGGTATCATGTTCGACATATGAAGATGCCAACATGACACATAACCGGTTTTAAGTTTGGTTTTACATAGCGAAAATTTTAAAACATTTTAATTCTATAGATAGGCCTCTTGTTTCATTTTTGAAATCGTTATCATACTTCTAATAGAAACCTGTCTAATCCATAAACTCAATCTACTAGAATTAGTGTGTGCGAGTTTATGGGAAATAATCAAAACATAGATCAAATATAAAGCCTGATATGAGTAAAATATTTACCTTAACAAGTCATAGTAAGATCATGTCATTAACGCAAAATGGGCTTTTCTCTCACTTTATCATCATCATGATAAATCATATATGCATACAATATTACATAGAAAGCAACCATGAGCATATATTCAATCAAGAAGTGTATCCTACACTTATCATCCAGTTATGAACCATGTCATATATCAATTCAAATTAAGTATACCCTATACTTATCATCTAGTTATGAATCATGTCACGCAATCATTCATCATCCATTCAAAAATCACTTAATCTCTTGTTTTAGGCTTCCATTGTTAAGTTATCACCAACTTACGTAGTGATTACCTCCGTAGACCTATCTATAACTAATTTTATCTTTTCTCGAACAATGTCACCTGATGAAATGACAAATTAATCCACCAATAGGAGCCACCCTTATTCTCCTTGGACGTTGAATGTATGTACCCCGATTACATTCTAGTAAGCACCTTACTAAGCATCAATAGCCCTTCTTAATCCCTAAACTATTATCATTCGCATTGTTGGTTTATTTATTTTAGTTATAACACCACCTTGATGTTTTGGCACCCTATCATAACTCCCCATCAGAGTTTATAAATCATTTAGAATTGAACCCTATCATGACACCCTGCTGTATGCCATTTGACTTTAGACTAATAGTCAAGGGTCCCTGCTATCCAATAACTCCATGAGTCGGTGTATCTTTACAATCACAGTTCAAACCCTTTTTATTTCATTTGTTTATAGTGTAACCTACACATTCTTTAGATAAAACATCTTCTTAACCAAAAAATGGATCAACACCCTCGATTGAGCGTAAAAGCATCAGCCCTGTTCTCACAGAGCAATAATATAGAGAATAAATGTAAATAGAGCAGAAATAGTAAGAAGATAAGAAGATTTTTATAGTGGTTCGGATGTTAATGAAGCTTACGTCCATTTTATAACTTTTATTATTAAATGATTGTTGTTACAAGGTGAATTGGATTATAAAGTCATTGAATATCCTAAGTTAGACTAAGTCTCCAATGCTAGAGTTCACTGGAGAATCACGGTGAACTCCTTGGATGATACTATAAGGAAGGAGAAGAGTGAAGGTTTTCTACAGCGTTCCAAAAGCCAGTTTGGAAGATTTTCTTTATGTTGCAGATAGATGCATATTTATAGAGGTTGGAGAGCTATTGGGCTAGACCTTCTTACCAAATGCTTGCCAATGATTGTACGAAGATGCTTTGTCTTTTGGATCATGTTTCTTATCTCGTATTGGTGTTTTTCATGTGATTTCATAGCTTGTTGCCTTATTTTGATGATGATCCACTTACTGGTTGCATTGAAGTGCTGCTGAATTAAACGAATGCCCACTTCTCGATTTAACTAGCTTGGAATTCCATCAAACTTAGCCATCATTCTGGAATTCCCATTAGATCATGATGCAAGAGGTTGGCAATCCATATTCTTAACATGTTTTTGCTTTCTTTTCCATTGATCCTTCTTGGTTGGTCCTTCTCGTTCTGTTGGTTGGCTTTTGAGCTGTTCCAACTCGATGAATCTATTTTGACTTCCCTTGTATTATGCTAGGTTAATAACCCAGATAACATTTGCCCCGTAGATTATGCCTTCATTGGAAACAAGGCATGATTTGGAAGTAACTGCTTTTTAGTTTCCACTGAGCGAGGTTCAAGCAACCTTATTAAGGCCCCACGAATTTGGCTTTGGCTATTCAGCCGACCTTTAGGTTTTGACTTGAATTTTCGTTGCTTATTATAGCAAACCAAGTTTGACCCCATAACTTTTAGAATGCCTTTTGACAACATATGGACCATGCTGACCAAATTCGAAATTGATCGAGCGCGAATCGATGGATCTCTAGTGATCCATAGCCAATGGATCGCTAGCAATCCAATCACTTAGCCTTTTTTTTCTTCGTGCGACTTATATAATTGCCTTGAGCCGACCTATACTCTAGTCTTACCTTCTTCTTGCGACCCAAGCCTTCCACTTGTGATTCGATCCAAATTTCATCCAAGCCTTAAGTCCATTCGCTCTATCACCGTCGCCGAACCTTCACCACCAGAACCTTTCACCGTTGTTAAACATGAATCTCACCGTCACCTTAATTTCGTCCTTAGCTCCTTCTGAATCGCCACCGACCAAACCCTAACTCCATCTTCTCCTTCGTTGGATCACCACTGACCTTCCATACTTGGATCGCTGGGTTGAAAATTCCGACCATCTTTGCCTTTTGATTTTTGATTCGAGGTGGGTAATGCTGATTCTGACGTTCGCTTAGCGATTTGAAGACGGAGTGTATTGGTGATGATTATAATAAAGTTTCCGAGTTGATTGTGATTTTATGGAAGAAGATAGTAAATCGAGTCTTGAGTTCTTCACAGAATGACAATCGGGCCTTGCCCATGTGCCTGACATGTTTTGATGTCTTCATTTGTAGAATCAAAATTGACTTGTACTAAGTTACATTGCCGATACAACATGACGCATCGCGAATTGGTTTTAATCCTTCTGGAGGGGATAACGGCTTAGGATGGCATTTCACAAGCAGTTTATGTTACTGTCGTCTTTCAGAGAATTCGAATTGGTCTTGCTTCTTGCACATTCGGTGTATCTGTACCGGGAGGAGCATTCCATGTTGCTTCGGACAATGGATCCATTATCGATCGTTGATTGATAATTGGTTATTGTAAAAGAAATAATTTCAAAAAATGAAACGAAAAGACCTTTTCATTCTTTACTATGAGCGAACTATCTACATGGGATAGAGCGTTTGTAGTAGTCAAGACACCGAGCCCACCCCCCATAGATAACACATTGCATTTGCCCCAATATATACTTAAAATTCGACGTGTTGGTGTGAATCGATATCCTTTCGGAATTCCAATGTTATAGGGGAGTTTTTTTAGTTAAAGATAGAATTACCTGACTGCTTTGGACGCAGGTCCTGTTGTATAGAATGAAGTATCCGTCTTATCGTCGTAAGTCCATTAGAGGAAGTCCAACACTTTCAGAAGTCGAACCATTGTCTGTGCCCATTCCTCTTCTGCCTCACGGCTTAAATACGGTTAGCTAGTCCTAGTTGGTCCGGTTGTGGATAAGACTCTACTGAATTTCAGGGTTTTCATAACCGTTGGAGAGAGCTTCCTCTGTAATCTCTGCCTAGGTTTTGCATAACAGTTGCTTGCAACATGACATTCCGAAGGATGACATGCGCTTGTCGGAGAAGAATGAATTCACCCATACATGATCTCAGGGATACGTGACTTGCCATCGATATATGTGCCTAAACAAAGCAGTGACTTCTTGAGAGAAACTCTTTCAAACTTAGGAATTGCCTCGTTCCAAATTCATCCTAATGGGTATTCGATATTTACTTGCCTGCATGTTCTGTTCACGCGGACATTTAATTATGCTCCAAGTTTTGACTAGGTGAGATATTTCCTCTCGTTTAAGAGGGGAGATGAATGTCCATCCCTTGTCATCATTGAGGCCCAAAGGAATCGCAAGATCGTGCTGCAGTTCAAAGTAATTTGTCCTAATTCAAGACTCGGTACTTCTTTGTTAGATGTCCTGAAGGGTTCAATCGCCTTTGGACAACGGGGATAAGTTCTCCTCTTTACTCATTGAATTTCGAAATGTTGCTATGGAGTTTCTAATAAGTCAAACGCTGCCTGCAGTTATTCCAAAGCCAAATAAGACTTACCGCTTGACCAAATTTCCCAAACTCTGAAGACTGTATACGTTGGGGAGAGATCGGTTAGATTTCTACTAACAGACGAAAAATTGCTCTATTATGGGTTGTTGCATCTCGGGAGATCCAATGTAGCGGTTGAGGTTCCATCTCCCTCCCACTCCAAATACGAACGTGTTCCACTTCTTCGTTACATTTCCGAAGAGGGAGTTTTTCAAGAAAAGGAGGGATTGTCTGGCGAGTCAGCTGAAGAGACTCATGGAAGAAGAGATGGCGCAACTGAAAATAGATGTCCGGCCAGAATGTCCCCGATTCCAGAGGAAGGGGAAGAAGATTTCAAGCAACGAGAAGGCAAGGCTGCAACGGCAGCAATAAAAGAAGAGGGTGAAGTTGAGAGTAGCAGCAACTATGATTCCTCCTCTAGCGATGATAATTTTGATGCAAGTTCTGGTGACGGAGATTCTAAATCATTTGAAGAGACTCTGAGGATGAGTCTCGTTCTTCTGGATTCACCTCACTAAGAAATTCGCAATAAAGATGCTCCGCCAGTAGCTGAGCGACATCAAAATTCCCTAATTAATGATGCCAGCGTATACTTCGGAGATTTGAGCAACGTCTATGTGGATATTGACGAACTTATAGGGCATGATTTCAAAATCGAAGAGATGTCCCCTCTCCCGAGCCATGTTAAGCCTGAAATAGTCCAATTTCTACCGCAATGGTTGCCCAATCTGGTTTGTGACATCTTTTTAGGACCCTCCAAGTACATTACACATTTCACTAGGGTCGCATTCACGTACAGACACATTATTCAAGCTATTTTCCATTACTAAAGTTTTTTATTTATTCTTTATGTCAGGTACCATGAGGGGGCGTGGGCATTATGACGATCTCGAGGAATTCACCGATTCACAACATTGGTCAAAACGATCCACAAGCCATCATTAGCCTTATAAGACCATGGAGGAATGGAGAAAATGGAAGGACTTGGAGGCTGAAGATCGTCATCGGGATGAGAGGAAATGGGGTAGGATGTACTAAGGTGGCTATGAGAAGAGAAAAACTCTTGATGAGCGTGGGTAACCGTCTAAGAAGTCAAAGGTTGATCATAGTTCTCATCCTTCTGCACAATTGGCCTTTGCCTCGACCCCGGCTTCTGTCGGTCTTGAAATCCTGGTTTCCTCCATTCAGGCTCCGTCTTTATCTCAAGTTCCATCGTCCCTCGTGGTGCTCGCCCCCGGTTCTTCATGCCCTCACCCCTGGTTCTTTGTGTCCTCACTAGAGATCGGCTTGCATTCTTCCATCTGGTCCTCCTTGACTTGAAGCAATGCTCCTCGAGTGGTTTTCAAAAGGAGTTAAGTTTAACTGCGACTTTCGCCCAGTCTGCTAAGATTCCTATCTACCCTACCTTTAAGCAATCCAAAGTGATTTAGAACAAGATGAAGGATGGGAAAAACTATGCAAGTAGCTGGCTGATACGAACCCCCATAATTACCAAGAGATCCTCTCCTTTGAATCAGAGAAGTATGACTTCGAGAAGGCATTGGCGGAACGCGATGCCAGAATTGAACGATTGGTACAAGAAAGGGACGCAATGCTGCAAGAGAGTAAGAATAACGTCGGCTTGCTGAAAGAGTTGAAAGAGGCCCATGCGAAAATAGAGATAATCTTCCGAGATGAGATTAAGAAGGCCCATGCGAATGAAGTCAAGTTGAAAGAGGAGCTCGAAGCTCACAACATGATTATTAAAGCCCAAAAGAAGACTATCGCTGATCACGAAAAGATTGTTAAAGGGCATAACAAAACAATCACGAAGTATGAAGGGATCGTGATGTCCCGTGATAAGACCATATCCGATCAAGCCCAAACGATTGCCCTACTCCAAGAAAGAGTTGCGTAGCTTAGCGTCGAAAAATCTTGTGTTGAAGTTGAAAAGGCCGCCGTTATGGTGGATTATTTGGAACTACATAACACCTTTGATAGGAAAATGGAGAAGATGGACGATACCATCTTAAACTTCTACGTCAACTCCTTGTTGTATCAGGGGAATCTCAGTTATTTAGGCCTTAATTCCCTATGCACTCTCACTGTGGTTTGGGCTGAAATTCTGACCCATTTTCGAGATAGCAGGGATATCTACACTAAGTGGGAGAAAGGATGCTTACCTCGACGAGGAGTCAAAGAAAGCACTGATAGAAGGCCAAGAGTCCAACGAATTGAAAAGGAACAAGAAGTTGCCGATGTGGCCATGACTGCAACTGTCAAAACATTGCCAGATCCCTTTGTTTCTGGACCTGGAGAATCATCAAGGTAGCCTCGCGATTAATTGGTGAGTTCTGGGCCCGAAGCTTCTCCATGGATTGTGCAACCATCAAAAGAAGGAGAAGGTGGTGAATATGAGATCGACATTCTTGGCCGCTCCGTTGATGTAGGAAACCTTCATGTTTCTCCCAAGTTTGAGAATTTCCAGCTCACGCCACAAGAACAAGACGAACTTAATGCTTTCATTTTGATCTTATAGGTCCGTTATAATTACCAACTCATCTGCCAGTTTCTTCAATGACCGAACCTGTCGCTATTTCAACCACCTTAGTGCTTGTCTCTGTAGTTGCTCCGACTGTTTCATTTGTGTCTGGTTCGTAGCGGAGGTTGGATTCTGAGATGATCGCTGCATTGCATATCTTGAATGACCCTTCTGTATCTTTGGAGGACGACCTTACGACTGTCGAAGCTCGAGAGCAGGAGGTCCAAACTTAGCAGCCACGTAAATCCGAATAGCAACTGGCCTCCATTAAGAAAGAAAAGTTTAAAGTGATAAAATCCTCAAAGATCCCCCGCAAATCTCAGAAGCGCAAGACAAAAGAGGATTCCTCCGAGAAAGTTGGAGAGAGGGAAGGAGATGCTAGCACCGAGGAGGTAGTTGATATCACTGGCAGCAACACTACTCTTGTCCAAGATCCTGAATATAAGCAAAAACTTCCTACTAAAGGCGGGAAGGGGAGCAGTGGAAAGAGGCATTGAGATGTTCAGATGGTAATGGAGTAGATTTTCAGAATTTTGTTTTGTTTTGTTCAAGAGCGGAGTCTGCACTTACTTTTTTGTTGTACGTTTGTATTTTTCTTCCATTAGCCAATATTGTGTGGGTGCGGTCCCCATATTTTGACTTTAGATACACAAAACATTATAAGTAATACAATGCTGACATTTTGATCGTAATTTTACCTGTCTACTTATCTGTATTTCATGCACTTATGTCAATTTCATTTGTTGCTATTTTATTTTATCAAGTCCTGTAACTACCGCCAAAATTCTTTGCTTGGAGTAATAGAACTTATGAAATATTTTTGTTCTTGAGCGTTTCCATTTGAGTACCGATGTATACCTCCCAGTTCACAGCGCTGTTTACTTCAAACATCTGACGACGACCAGTTGATCCGAGGGTTTTCTCATTATTTTCTTCTTTATCACCGACTTTCTTTATGGTTCCTATCCTTAGGAATTTATGATTTGAACGACTTAATTATAGATTTATTGTTGGTCAACAATTGGAATTTTATACTGATTTGTAGATTTTTGATTTTGTTGGATTCATGCCTGTTGCTCCCGAAAATAGGAGTGGGTTGATTCTTGCTATTCCTGCAATGGGAGAGTTTTCCCGGTACCTTTGGGGTGATACCACACTTAAAAGTATGCACAGCTTATGAAATGCGTGACTTTTAGAAGTGCGCGCAGGTTTCGGGACTAATACGACCCGTCGATCTAGAGCAATTTCAAAACTTATTGATGTTGCCAATCTTTGGGAAATGTAAGGAATTTATCCTTTTAATAGCATGATTCCATGGCTCGAAAAGGTAGTGTGCATCTTTCGAGACCGATACAACCCGTCGATCCAGAGTGGTTTTGGAACTTCTCAACGTTGCCAATCTTCAAGAAACATGAGAAGTTCATGCTTTTAAGAGCATGATTTCACGATTCGAAAAGGTAGTGCATGGCTTTGATTTGAGCCTTTCCGGTGCCGTTGGAGCAACAATGGTACTTAGAAGGTGGGGATCGGGTTTCTCCAATCCAACGGTTTGGGTAGATTTGCTTACGTCGACCCGACAGGTTAGTGGAGCATACTTGGGCGTGATTCCACTATCTCAAGCAGTGATTAAATGGTTTTGAGCCGATTTGACCCCGTCAGCCCAACAGGTTACTTTTATAAACACAGTTTTTTTTGGTTCAGAAAGCAAAGCAATTTTATTAAGAAAGGTTGGGCAAATTATGCCTATTTATAGTGCGCCCAGCATTCTGGAGTGGCTTATTTGCTGAAAATAGAAAGTACATATAGTTTGAAATAAAGTAAGAATACAACGATTTATCGTTCCATACTCGGGGAATTTGGATTTCGTCCACGGTTATCAGTTTGAAAGTTCCATTCCATAACTTTTGATTGATCACATATAGCCCTTCCCTGTTCGGTCCGAAGGCTCCTGGTACGGGATGGACTCTTTTGAGGACAAGGTATCCCGCTTTGAAGGTTTAGTTGTGAACTCTGGAGTTGAAGTACCATGCAACCCTTTTTTGGTGAGCAGTGGTCCTTAGTTCGGCTTCTTCCCCCTTTTCGTCAATCATATCAAGCAACTTGAGTAAGAGCCGCTCATTTTGCCTTTGATTGAAATTTTGTCTTTGATAGGAGGGGTCTTCTAGTTCTACGAGGATCATTGCTTCTGAACCACATGCGAAAGCGAATAAGGTATGCCTGGTTGCTGCTTTGTGTATTGTTCTATAGGCCCATAGTGTGAATGGAAGTTCATCAACCCAATTTACTTTAGCTTTAGTTACCCGCTTTTTGATAGTGGACTTGAAGATCTTGTTTATTGGTTCCACTTGCCCATTTTCTTGTAGATGAGCGACTGTAGAAAATCTTTTCTCGATTCGGAAGTGTTTGCAAAAGTCTTTGAATTCGAAGCTTTCGAATTGGGTCCCATTATCAGTGATGATTTTCTATGGCATTCCAAACCTATAAATGATGTTTTTAGTAACAAAATTCATAACTTTCTTTGTGGTATTGGTGAATAGCAGTTCCACTTCGGCCCATTTTGTGAAATAGTCAATGGCATGTATGACATATTTAGCCCTTCCTTTAGTTGTCGACAATACACCAATTAGGTTAATTCCCATATTGCGAACGGCCATAGGCAGATCATCTGCGTTAGCTCTGTTGAGGGAGTTCTTTTAATCTTGCTGAACCTTTGGCATCGATCACACCGTCTGGCAAAATCTACCGCATTGCCATTTACCGTTGGCCAAAATATCCATATTAGAAGATTTTCTTTGCAAGGGTTTCTCCCCCGGTACGGTCTCCATGGTCTCCTTCCTGAACTTTCTTTAGGATCCTTTGAGCTTCGTTGTTGGTCATATATCTGAGCAGGGGGTAGAGAACCCCCTTCGGTAGAGTATCCCATCCTATATTAAAAATGGCAATGCCTTCCGAAAAAGATTTTTCCACTGGTTCCTATCTGCGAAAAGAGTTACCATGAGCAAATAGGTTTTGATTAGCGTCATCCACATTTTTGGTTCAATGGTAGTCTCAAAAATCAAGTCGACATCCATTTCGCTTATGCTCGGAGTGGTCAGGGTTTCGACCGGGACTAGTCCTAATGATTGAGCTTCTTTGGAACTGGATAGTTTATCCAAGTAGTCAACTCTCGTGTTCTGCTCCCTTGGGATGTGAGTTATAGTGTAATGTTCGATGTCGTTCAACAACTCTTGCACTTTAGATAAATATGGTGCAAGGTTCTCCCCTCGAGCTTGGTATTTGCCTTTCACCTGACAGAAGACAAACTAAGAGTCGCTATAGATGTGTATAGATTTTATGTCCAGCACTTTCAAAAATTTTAGCTCAACTATCAATGCTTCGTGTTCCGCCTCGTTATTTGTTGCAGGGATTCCAGGCATATTGCATAGCAAATGGCTTGTCCTTTGGGTGTTTCAAGCACCAACCCTGCACCTCAAGAAGATGTTGCTAGATGCGCCATCGACGAAAAGTTTCCATCATGTTTCAACTTTCGATGATATTTCTTCCTCATCATCTCATATGGTAGACTCAGCGATGGAATATGCTAGTGCTTGCCCATTGACAGCCCTTCATAGATGGTAAGTAATATCATATTGGCTCAATTAATATTCCATTTAAGGAGTCGCCCTGAAGTTTCGGGTTGGAATATTAATTGCTTTAAAGGTTGATCAATCGGTACTTTAATCGGGTGCACTTGGAAATACGGTCATAACTTCCTAGATGCGATAAAAAGGCATTATGCTAGCTTTTCCAGTTTTGGATAATTTTTCTTGGCTCTAGTGAACCGTTTGATAATGTAGTATACGTATCGCTAAATCCTAGTTTCTTAACGCACAAGGGCAGGGCTCAATGCATGAGGTGAGACTGCTAAATAGATGAACAAGTCCTCTTCGTCCACTGGCTTTAATAGGATTGGCGGTGCTTCCATGTGTCACGGCAATTCTTTAAATGCAGTTTGACAAGCCTCATTTCATTCGAAGTTCTTCTTTTCTTTCTTTAATGCATCAAAGAACGATATGCATTTGTTGGCGCCTTTTGACATGAACTGGCTTAGCACCGCAACTTTCCCAGTCAGGATTTGTAATTCCTACTTTTTCCTCGAGGCTTAGACTTCTTGTAGGGTAGTTATTTGCTTTGGATTTGCTTTAATGCCTCTGGCGCTCACTATGAATCCCAAGAACTTTTCGGAGGCTACCCCATAGTGACATTTGAGTGGATTGAGTTTCATACCATGTTTACGGAGTGTTTCAAACATTTCGGCGAGATTATCTATGTGGTTGGTTGCTACTTGTGATTTCACCAACATATCATCCATATAGGCTTCCATGGTTTTTTCGATCTGACGCTGGAACAAGGCATTTACTAGTCTTTGGTAGGTTGCTTCAGCATTCTTTAAACCAAATGGCATTACCCTATAGCAGTATAGTCATAGATCGATGATGAAGCTGGTATTTGCCTGATTAGGTTCGTACATTAAGATCTGGTTGCATCCCGAGTATTCATCCATAACTGATAGTAGTTAATTCCCCGTCGTCCCGTCCATAAGTTGGTCGATTCTGGGCAGAGAGAAGCTGTCTTTCGGGCAAGCTTTGTTTAAGTCCGAGTTGTCGATACAAGTTCACCATTTTCCATTGGACTTTTTGACCAAGACCGGGTTTGATACCTATTCAAGGTAAGTCACATCATAGACAAAATCGTTGGCACGAAGATATATAATTAGATGTATACTTAGGATCGACATTGAGTGCGTGACATGCAATTTCCATTGATACCCCACATGTGTCAGAATGTGTCCAAGCAAATTCATCCAAGTTGGCACGAAGATATTTAATGAGGTCCATTCGAATCATGTTTCCAAGGTGCGATCCAATTTTCAAGACTCGTGTTGGACTGGGATAGACAACGTCAATTTTGCCGGTATTGCCCGATCCTTCCCTGAACTCTTCTTTCAAGGGTCTAAAGCCTTGTCGAAGCGGTTGTGGTCTCCAAGCCAGTGGCGGCTTTGCAGTTGCTATTCGGCAGGTTCATGAATGTGGAGAGTTCTCCCCATATTCTTCCCTTTTTCTTTTCTTTTGGATTCACACAGTTCTACAATATAACATTCTCTGGCGACACTTGTCGATTTAACGGGTATAAAGTGTGCATTCTTAGTCGGTCTATCCACTATAACCTAGATACTTTAATTTCCCTCATTCGACCTTGGAAACCCGTCTATGAAATCAATGGATATCGAATCTCATTTCCATATTGGTATATCCAAAGGATGAAGCAATCCACTTAGCTTTTGATTCTCGACTTTAACTTGCTGATAATTCAAACACTGCTTTACCCATAAACCTACACCTCTTTTCATACCTTCCCAGAAGAAACTTCTCTTCATATGCTAACACATCTTAGTCCCTCCAAGATGAATAGTAAATTTAGAATAGTGGCATTCCCTAAGAACTTCTTTCCTTAGGCTACCATAATCAGGAACACACATTCATCCCTTCTTTCTCAACAATCCATTCTAGTCAAGATGAAAATCCTTTAAATCATCAATCCTAGTTCCACCTTCCAATCTTTTAATTCTTTCAGCAAGCAATGGATCATTTCTTCACTTACAAGAAATTCTTTCGATCAATACCGGTCGATCAAACAAGATAACATTGCGGTACTGTGACTAGAACTCGCAGTCAATCTAAATCGCATATTACAAGTAGTCAATGCTTCCAAATCTCTCCATTAAGACAACAAAGCTAACAGCTTATTATGATGTTTCCTGCTAAGTGAATCTGCAACTTTATTTCCTTTCCCCGGTGTGTACTCAAATCTAAAATCAAAAGCAGCTAAAAACTCCAACCATCTCTATTGTCTCATATTCAACTCCTTCTGAGAGAATAAATATCTTAAAGACTTATGATTCATATACAATTTGAATCATTCTCCCAAAATATAATGTCTCCACACCTTCAAAGAAAATATTGCAGCAGCCAACTCCAAGTCATGAGTGGGATATCTAACTTCTTGTGGTCTAAGCTGCCGGGAAGCATAGTCAATCACTTTACCCCTCTACATCAACATAGCTCCTAATAATGTTCCATATGCATCCTTATATACCATCAAATCTTGATTTCCATCTAGAACAACTAACATGGATGCCTTGATCAATAAATATTTTAACTTCTGGAATGCCTCCTCACATTTATCGATCCAAAGATACTTCACATCCTTCCTTGTAAGTTTAGTCATCAATGCAGCTATACGATAGAAATCCTTAATAATCTCTAGTAATAGCCAACCAGTCCAAGAAAACTTCTTATCTTGGTCACCGTCTTAGGTCTTTCCAACTGTTAACAGCTTCGATCTTAGCTGGATCGACTGACAGCCCATTTTCAGAAACTACATGACCAATAAACTTCACCTCCTTCTTTATAAAATAACACTTCGAAAACTTTGCTTTTAACTGATGCTGCCTCACGTCTCAAGCACTATTCTAAGATGAATCTCCTAATCTCTTTTCATCCTTAGAATGTAATAAAATGTCGTTGATGGATACCAACGTGAACCTATCCAAGTGTTGTAGGAATATCCAGTTCGTCATGTCGACAAAGAAAGCTCGTACATTAATCAATCCAAATGGCATTACTAATCACTCGTATGAACCATACCGTTTTCTAAATGTCGTCAAAGGAATATTATTTTCCACCACCATTCGTTGATGGAATCCTATCGCCAAATCCTGTTGGAAAAACAGTTTGAGTCCACTTAATTGATCAAATCAATCGTCGATTCTCGGTAGGGGATATTGATTTCTTTCATCAACTTTTGATAATCGATACACAATCTTAACGACCCATCTGGTTTCTTCACAAACACCAAGGCTGCTCCCCAAGGTGAACTTCTTGGTCTAATAAAACTCTTCCCTTCTACGTCCACCAACTACACCTTTTACTCCTTCATCTTGGTAGGTGTCATTGTGCTAGGAGGTCTACTTGTGGGTTTAGCTCCAGGTAAAAGATATATTCGAAACTCAGTAGCTTGTTTCGATAGTAGTCCTGTAACAGGCTCAAAAATATCTATAAATTCTCAAACTATGAAAACCCGGTTCAACTCACCTTCCCCCTCTATCGCACCCAACAAAGCACAAACATCCAAAATTGGATTCTCTATTGAGTATACAATTCGGTCGCTACTATTAGGGTGCCTTAGTGATATTTTCCTATCGTGGAAAAATGTCCTATTGTCAAACTTATTTAAAAAGCCATACATAAAATATCCCAAAGCCTACGAAATTAAACACATGCAAACTATAGGAAAATGCATGACTTAATAATGCAAACTCTAATGGTCATATCTAATCCCTAGAGTTGCATGTCTTCCTATCGAATTCTCAACCCTTAGGAAGTAACTAGATATGAGGATTCTAGGTTAAGCTTATCTATCAAACAACGAGATATAAAAGAATGTGATGCGCCGCTATTAAACAGTACTCTAGCAGGTGTACCACGAATCAAAAGCGAACCTCATATCATAGCTTTTCCTTTGTCCTCACTTGTTGGTCTTGACGTAGCAGGTTCCAAAGAAAATACTTCTCCTTTTTCTGCCTTGGCCACTTCTAGACATTTGTTCTTGTAATGTCCTATTAGGTCAAAGATAAAACACTTAATGTTCTTCTTTCCAACGACTTCCTTCCGCTTACCATGTCAGTACTCATGAGTGTAATGTCCCTTCATGTCACACTTGTAACACACAACCTCAAACATCCCTTTCTTGGCAACTCCACCCTTCTTAGCTCCCTTCTTCTGGCAAAACTTCCACTTTTTATTCTTTCCACCCTGACTCTCTATTAGCTTATTATTACTGAAAAAAGCAAGCATCTCTTCATTTCTCAAAGCCATTTCCATGACTACATCACATGGATCCCTAAGATGTGACAAAGTTGCCCTATCAAGCTCAGGTCTCAGACCTCGGATGAACTTCTCATTCCTTTTTATCACAATATCCTTGGTAGCATACCCATATCGGGATCGTTCTTCAAATTTGGTTGCGTACTCAAGCACTGTCATATTACCTTGCACCAATTCAGCAAACTTCCTCAACAAATTTGACTTAACAATCTCAGACATAAATCTTTCTTCAAACCTCCTTCTAAATTCAGCCCAAGTCAAAGTTTCCTCTGCTACCCTAACAGTCACACTATTCCACCATTACAACACAGCTCTTTGTAGTTTCATGGATGCCAATCTCCTCTTCTATTCGTCATTCAAACCAAGAACAGTAGAAATCCTTTTACAATAAAGCAACTAATTCTCAACTTCAATCGCATCCGTCGTTCCAATAAATGTTTTCCCTTCAAATCTTGCATAGTATATACTCAAAACAGCATAATTGTCAACAGTTGGAATTTCCTGATTAGCTCCTCTAGCATTTCCACCATCTAATCCAGCAGCAGCTCCTGCTTGCATCATGTTGAAAAAGAACCGATACATTGCTCCCATATCAACCGGTGGTGTTCCTGCACCCACATTAGCAGCTGTTTGTCTACCCAGACTCCTCCTAGTATTGGGCTAGATATTTACATTGGCAGTGGTGCTTGCTTTATCGAGATTCACTCTTCTGTTTCCTACCTCCGTATCTTACTTTTTATAAATCTGCATTCGAACCTTAGTAAGATATGAAAGAACGATCTAAGAGAGGAGAATGGAGATAAAGCGTATACTTATATATAGCAACTATAAGTATGTTACTATAGCTTTATCCCATACTCCAATCTTAATCTGATCAATTTGGATTATATTTTCAAAAGCTCTAAAGTTCAAAATTCTGTAGTTTTTACATAAACCTATGCTCTATACCGAGTTGTAACACCCCTCATTTTGAGGCTGAAAACAAAGTGCTATAGATGTTGCAGTCGTCTATAGTATTAATCTACGGTGATAAAATACAGTTATGTTAAAGGTATCCATAATATTAGAAGCACAAGAATGTGAAATAATTTTAAAAACAATTTCAAAGCAAACATTCACATTTCATTTTACAGCCATAATTTTATATTTAGTACATAATCCCAAATTTTGCCCAAGTTAAAGTGAAATATAATTATTACAAAATACTCTAAGAGCGATATATGAAGAAACCTCCTTGGTTGATCAGAGTTACTAAATAGACAAATACATCTACTGTCAATAAGTTCATATAACAACTAACATAACACAACGGATGATAGTAATAGATAGACTCCTACATAGCTAGCTTTGCCTTCTGCATGTATTTGGAAGCTTTATTCACCAATACCTACTAAACCTAAAAAGCCCTTGCTCTCGACGTACTCAAATCAAATTTTGAGCACTCAAGAGTTATAGAGAAAAACATAAACTTCAAGTCAGACAAAAAGCCTAGTGTGAATAATAATATCCCACCTTGGTTTTATAGATATTCAATGAAACCACGGCGCTGACTGGAATGGGTTTTCTCCTCACTAATATCCCTCTTAAAATATATCTTTTGAAAATCAAATTCCTACAACCAAACTAGTTAAAAAAGATAATAAAAGCAACAATATGCATGCATCTATATGGATAATCATGACTACCCGCCAAATCAGTAGACTATCCGTCTCAAAGTTAGTTTTCATAGGGTATCTACCAACCTACATGGATGACTCGTGCCTACCAGATATACCAAATTTTCTAATTGACTGCTGGAAGAAAAATGGATGTTCTATCCAAATACACTTATCCTACCGTTTACCCGATTATTTGTCAATCTCATAGGTTTGATAAGCTTACTATGAACCTAAAGGTTTTTCAGGCAAACCCAAAATCTATCTATATTTATGTGTTCCTTTCTATGCTTAAACCTACTTTACCCATAACAAAGCCCTACATACTGGAATTTTGGACTTATATCTGCTAGAGGATAACGGCTGAAGTATAAAGCGCTATCCTATAGCAATCCCATCTGGTTTTCTAATCTCTGTATCAATTCATCCTATCACAATCTATCCAAAAGTGATCGGAGTAATAATTCTTTAGTAAAATTCTTGGCTAAATATCCTTTTCTATTTCCTTGAAACACTTTCTACATAAGTGATTCAACCCTTGAAATTATACTTTCAAAAAAAGGAAAATATAACCCTTTATTTTATCTAAAATGATTATGCCATGATATATGCTTTTATAAAATAATGTTGATGAATATGAAAATCTCTTAGAAGTTATCTTACTTCAGAACCATAGGTCATAGAGCCAAAATAATAAACCTTGTGTAATGATAAAGCTCGATAGCTCATCTCCATTAAGGGTCTTCGTCCTTCTTTAATATAAAAATATGTTAAAGCCTTTAACTTTTAAAACATAAGGCCTTAAGACCGATGATATGGACTTCACACTTCATGGAAAGTCGGCATCCTAAGATATAAAACTTAATTTGCATAGGAATAAGTCTTGGACGAATAGGGTCGACATAGTTGAATCTCAGCGTCATTGCCTTAAGGATAATAAGCAACTTCATTAGGCCAAAATTATTAGGAACGACATCATAGCCCTCTTAGAAAACATATGATTTTGAATAAAGGTGGTATCATCATCAACGATGTCGATATAGCTAAAGCAACATAGTTGCCTATATTGTCGAAATCAATAGATATAAAAACACGTGGCCTCATTATTGCCACTATAAGTTACTTCGAAACTAATGGAGTCGATGTACTAAATTAAAATAAGCAGTATTGCTTTCGTCGATGTCGACAAGGATAAAAATGCATGGTTAAAGTGTTTAGCAAGAGGGCGCTTATTCCCCGTAATTAATACACTAGGGGCCTTATAGGGAAGGGCCCATCCGGGACAGCACACCCCCTACTTTAAGCGCACCTCTGTAAGCCTATCGTCGGGATTCCACTCCTACTAAGTCCGTCACTTCATGCCTCCCTCATCAAGTAGACTTCGTATCCATCCCCTATCCTAAAGTCCTAAGGTCTTAATCGGTTCTTTTCCAAAAAGTTCGTTTAAGTTCTATACCCATCTTAATTTGGAGTCTGCAGCCCCTCATTCTCCACTAGATCCTTGTAGTTCTCGCTTCACTAGCTTCGCATGTTCAGATCCAATCCAGCCACAAGTTCCAAAATGTCTCTCATTTCCAACTTGAATACATTTTTCTTTTTTGTTTCAAAATGAATGTTTTTGTCTTGCCTTGAACTGTGCACTAATTTTTTAAATCCGGTACCGATAGGGATAGTCCCCCCAGAACTACATTTTCTTTCAGACCCTTCGACCAATCAATTGATTTGAACCCAGATGAAGTTCTGATCATCTATCAAAGAAAATCCTATTGGGTTTAGGGATAATCAATCTCATACTAATGACTTCCACTATGTCAAGGTGACACTCTACCGCTATAGCCAAGAGAAACCGTGAACCAGAATAGAAGAGCTTGCCCCGCCCATGAGTACATGTTTCATAGTAGCCTCATTAAACCATACATCTCTCTTTTGGTCATAAGGACAGTTTTCTTCTACAAGGAAAACTAAGACCTTCAGGAACTCAGATAGGACGACGTCCCACTTGGAAAAGGCTCATAGCGCTTAGGGTCATGCAATCAAAATAATCCTTGAACCTTCTTCGGTCTCTTTCAGCGGCGGGGAGACCTGAAGTTCTTTATAATGTTGTAAAGTTTTCTTAACTCTTTGAGCAGATTCATAATGTTCCACTCCCAGCAATATAGCCGTCCCTACCCTATCACGTTAATCTCACAAGCCTCTTATCCATTCTCGTTCGATCGGTGCATTGAGCAAGTCAAAATAGAAAAACTCCTATTAGGGTAGTTAACATGTTGGTTAATCGTATTCTGAAACATGGAAAAAAATCATTGTCTTATCAAATTATCTATCAAGCCGTGAAAAATATTCAATAAAAGACGAGAGCCAAATGAATCGAAAGATTCATGTTTGGTTTAGAGAGAGATCATGGAAGTTGTAAAATTAATGGTAACAAACAGATATTAAGTCGTCAATTTATTTTCAACCATTTTACAGGATGGTAAGCTATGCATGACGAGGCATCTAACCAATTAAATTGGACCAAAGAATGTGATTGCATTATAAGGTCGCAGTTCTTCAGTTCAGTAAGAGAGAGACCCTTCACTACCTAGCAAGCAAGACAAAGACCACTTTGAAAGAGCAGTTGTCGGACAAGAAAGAGTAGATGAATGGTTCTGTCTTCGACTAAGGAGCTGTAGAAGAATTGGAGTAAGAATGTGTCCCATGGCTTCAAGTGAGATGGTTCTGAAGTCCAAAATAGAATGGCCTTTCTGTTTCGCATAGTAACTCCTTCTCAAGTGAAATAACTCCGATAGGAAGAAAAAAGAAGGCGTTGAACCCCGCACTGAAGAAATTGAACCAAGATTTCCATATGGATGGGATGAGGTATTAGTATATCTAAAACATAATTTAAATGCAATAATTTGTCCTCTAAAAAAGGAAAAATTGAATGAATTGATCATAAATTATGGTACTTTGTATTTCTTATTTTTTCTAAATAAGATACTAATCGCAAGAAAAATGGAATTTCCACAATAATTGCAAAACTTTTTGATAAATTTGAGAATAAAAGAAAATGTTGTGAGCCTGACCAATAAATAAATTTTGGTTAGAATAATTAACCGAAGAAAAGAAGGGTGTGAGCTTTTTGTACGTCATATGCCTACTTTTTTTGAAACATTCAAGGTAGTTTTAGTAGATGGAGATGGAATTGTTCGGGCGTGTTTGTACCAAAAATGGACGCAACACTCTTCAGAAGTTTTTGAAGAGATAAAAGTGAAGAATATAAATTTAAAATGAAGATTATCTATAAAACCTCCAATAAACAGAAATGTGAATGCGCAGACAAGCAATTTAGAGTGGTTCGGCGTGTTGCCTACGTCCATTATGAAGTTTTTACTACTTTATTGATTCTCTATCAACGATTACACATGATTACAGCGAGAAACGGTATATTACAGCTTGGAATTCGAATTCAACAGCAAGATTAAAATGCAAAACTCGATTCGGCAGAGTCTGGGCACTTCAGAATTAAAAGATCCACTTTCTATAGGTTCCGAGGCTCTATTTATAGGCGTAGGAGGCTGATATTTCTCAAACATCGGGAGACTCCTTCTAGCACGTGAGGAGGCCCATGCAATCGATCCCGAAGAGTTTCGACTCGTTTTGTGATCGGTACGAACTCATTTCGTATCGATCGAGATTGCATCCGATGGAGGTGAAACTTAGCAATAATAATCTTTAGCTTGCACGTAGTCTTCTGTGAAAATTTCATAGCATTTGGATTGGTGGATCTCGAGTTATGATCGATACGAGACTGAGTTTCTTGGATGGATGTTTGGTTCGAATCCATAGCTTCGAGTCGATTAGCTTCGAATCGATCGTGCACGTGATGGCACGGTGACGTGGGGAGCATTCCTCACATCGATCCACTGTTTGCTCCGAGTTGACCATTTCGCACCCATGAATCTCGCCTCGTTTGCATCGATGACCGTTGCATCAATCCAGGCACATTTGATTTGATGGACACGAACAAGCCATTGGACGTGGATTTGAACAAGAGCCCCTAATGGGTACGAAGTAATCATCGTCTGATGGATGCGAAGCAAGGTCATCCGATGGGTACGAAGAGCAGTTTCCTGATGGATTCGAACTAACAGAACCTGAAGGGTTTGAGTAATCACTTACTAATGGTTTCGAACTGGATGGTTGCAAATGATTGTGCGCTAACGGATTCGAGACAGATGGATACGAGGGTATTATAGCGCTGATCGATACGAAGATGGTGAATTCGAATAGAGGCTCAATTATGGATACGAGTTGTGCCTGGCTGGAGGGATACAAAACAGGATCTAGCCGACCGATACGAAATGCACGCTCTGTTGATGGATACGAACTTAATCGGTGCGAACCGAGGCCTCTTGATGGATATGAGACCGATCGGTGCGAAGTTGATGGATATAAAATGGGTGGGTTCGAACCATGGCTCATTAACGGATGTGAATCTGATGGATTCGAAGTATGGCTCACCGATGGATATGAAAACCTGGCTTTTCCCTTCAACTCGCACCGATCATAACTTGAGCATACGAACTCAGATTAACCTGAAATTTGGAATACTGGCTTTCACGGCTTCGCTTGTCGTGTCTTGCTGATTATAGCATGATCCAGACTCGGACAAAATTCATCGATATCCATAACGAACCAGTGCGTACTCGATATCCGGGACGAATGACCCTTAGTTTTCAATCAGTTCCTTGATATCTCGGCCTTGCCAAAAGGAGGGATAACATTTGCCCCCAAACTACATCTTATGGTAACATGACGTGCTTTGAAAAGCTACAGTCTTCATTCTAAACAGTTATTGCTTCTTTGTTGAAGAATGTAACCTTGCATTGTTGTATGATAGTGCTCAGACGTATATATGCTAACTTGACTCTCATTAAGTTGCATGTTCACGAGTCGTTGTCAGTTTTCTCGTATTGAGTTTCGTATCGATCCTCTCCTGAATTGATATGAAACTTGCATTGTAACAACAAGTGATGGTTGACTTTGGAGGTTCCTTCGTATCTATCCTCTCCTGAATCGATGTAGAAGTTTGAAACGTCGCTCTCGCATTGATGGACTTTGTATTAATGAACATGATTCTAGCATTTCGAATCGGTGGTTATGAGCATCGATGGATACGAAATTAACATTCGTGTCGATGGTCCTCAACGCTGATGGAATCGAGCAGGTGATCCTCAACTTGTGTCGATAAACGCTGATTTTTTGTAAGATGGGAATCAATGGATTCGAAGAGTGAAATTCGTATCGATGGGCCATGGACGGAGTTGCAAAATCATCGATTCGAATGAAGGTTTCGCATCGGTGGGACCAAAAGCCTTCAGCATTGACTTCATTGCGCACTTCGTATCGATGGACCCTATTGTCCATTTTGAATCGGTAGAATTTTGGGCTGATGGACTCGAAAATGCCGTTCGACTCAGTACGACAGTTGACCTATGATGACCGGTTGCATTTGACTGGGAGGCGAATCGCCTCTTCCCTTCACACACGCCCATATAAATACTTTGGACTTCGACCATTTTTCACTTTTTACTTTTTACTGCGGCTTTTCCTACCTCTTGCTTTCGCATCGATCCTGATAAAAGAAGATCTGCACTCTGCCTTCGAATCGATCAAATTCATCGATTTGTTGAACAATCCACTGCAAATAGGTAATGTAGCAAATAGATCTGACGTCTAAACAGTGAGATTCGAATTCTTTGTTGCCTTATTTGCCCTTGCAATTTATTTCGATGAAATCAAGGCCAAGGATGAGCCAAAGTGAGGACGAGGATGGAGCACGGCCATGGAGATAAGGCCGTTTGGGGAAGAAGAAGTGTGGAGAAAGGTTTCAATCCTTCCTTCGTCTCAATCATTAACGGCTATGCTTGAATTGATTTAAATGATAAAAGTGTCATTTTGGGGTTCGTATCGATTCTGGAAATGCTGAGTCGAATGGTGTGATTCGCGTCGATCGAAGGCAGGGGGATTTCGTGTCGGCCTACGACGACCGATTTGTGGGCTTGTTTAATGCGATCGATGCGAAATCTCCTTTCTGGAGATCGATACGAAGCCTAAATGATTGATCGATGCGATGCCAAGTGTTTTAGATCGATTCGACATACATGCTTATGATCGAGACGAAACGTATCGATTAGAATGTAATCGATACGAAACTTAGGCTTCCCTAATCGATTCGAACTTGGGCCCTAACAATCGATTCACAGTTGCTGGTCTTGATGGATTCGGAGACGGCCATTGTTGATCGATACGAAGTGGATTCCTCTCGATCGATACGAAACCATCGAGCACCGATCGATACGAACAAGATTTTAGGTGGCCAATCTGAATTTTCACTTCGATGGATGTGAACTCCATCCTAACACACAAACTTCAACTAAACATATGATTCCGACGAGCTTCACTCTTGCATATCCGAACTCTATTGATGAATTGTACATTTGACCGCCTTTCGAAGCTCGTCGATGGAACTGTAACTCAACAATATCTCAACAAATTGTAACTTGGATTGGCTTCTAAACTCTCGATGGCACGGTTGGACGGTCAGTGATGACGGTCACTCCAGTCTGAATTTCGGAGTTTTCATCGTTTGCAAATTTTTCTTTAACTCTGCAAAATCTCTTCAAGTAATGCACAACACTGTACTGCACAACACACACTTTACACGAGGGCAACACATGGCTCTTTGTCGTCTAATGATGATTTCTCGTGAGTTAGTTAGTTATGGAAACTCAAAGCTCGCAACCACAAGAAACTCAAAATATAATTTGTAACAACCCGGATATTTTAACGGTTTTAAATTAAATTAATTAACTGAATTTGTGTGAAATTTAATTTAAAAGAAATAAATAAAATAAAATTTTGAAATAAAATTTGATATTTGAAATACGTCTAGTTAAATATAGCAGCTGGTAAATTTTCGTCCGAAAATATGAAAATTTATTTCGCGCGCAAACTTACTTCAATTTAATCAGTTAAAAAGCGATGGAAATAAAATGTTTTAAAACCAAAATATTTTTACATAGAAAAAATCTAAACCATCTTTTGAGCAAGTTGTCAGTTTGTCGTTTTTCCAAATTCGGACATCTTTGGCTCCGTCGATCTTATTTTTCTGCGATTTTTATGCATTTTCCGCAGTAGAAAATTTCGAATTTTTATAATTCAATCGTACCACTGATATCCATATACCGTTTTGATTATCTCGTCATACTGATCTCTGCGGTTTATTTATTTCCGTGTTTTGAAGCCCGGTTTATAGCGAAATCCACGGAAACGGTTATCGTAAGGGTACCGGTTTGATGCCTTTTGGTTTCTTATGATTATTCAGTTCCCACCGTTTGAATTTCAATGATCTCTAGCAATTATTATCTCTTTCAATTGGTGCTATTTTTTCTGTTCAAATTGAAATTAATAGCAATTATTGCACGCTCCTTCCAATCTTCTACTGGTTTCTTTCGGTCTCCCCTCATTTTTTTTCTTTTGTTAAGAAATTATAAGCTTCTTCTTTATTTACTTTGGCCAAACTCTGCTACATGCTCTCCTCTTTTCAACTTCCCAGAACATAAGCATGTGAACATAAGCTTCCTCTCCTTTCCCCGTCCCTTCACTGCCCGCTCTTCCATCATTCTCACCCGACCAACGTAAAGCCCAAGCCGAGCCTCTCCATCACTAAATGCGGCACATGGCTTTAATCTCCACCACCCCGTACTGTGCATCCATCAAACCCATCAGCCGAGAACGGCCACCATCTTCCCCTCAACCACGCGCAACCCAAGGCAGGGCCAACACCCACCAGAACCGCAACCACGCGCGGCACCACCCTCCAGCCGCGACTCCGCCACCTTACCCGCGTCGCATGCGCCATCCATCTCCGCTGTCGCGCGCAGCTACTTCCACCATACCCACACCGGAACCGACCACCGCACCCCTCATCCCCCGTCATCGCCACGTTCATCCTTCGGCTAAAGCCCAGCCACTGTCGTCATCTGCTTGCCTTTGCCGTGTTTCTCTGGTGATGTTTTGAGGTAATATACATTTTATATAAATAAACGGTATAAAATCTACAGTTTGTGGATTTATTTTTATGACATGTTTTATATATATATTTGTTATTAGGTGATAGGTAGCATGTTTTGTTATATACAAGATTATGGGATGTTGAGTTATGTTGGTTTATATATTATTATTATACTTTTGATTGGATATATTATAGATAATTTAGTTATGCATGCTATTGTATTTACATCCTATATGGCATGTATGTGGTCTGCATATTTAACACACGTATTGTGCGTATATTCATTAGAATATGTTTTATGAGTATGGTCTGCATAGATTCAGACCTTCGTATATGATATTCATTTTAGAATATATAAGTTATGCAGTGTATATATTTTATATAAAGCACATAAGTATCGTCTGTCTGTTTAAGATTTATAAAGTTATATATATATGTATAAAATTTACATATAGTTTAGTCTATATATATATAACTAGTTACCGGTAGTTATGTTTAAAACTAATTTAATTATAAGATACTATCTGGTAGCTATATTTTGATATATATGAAGTTTGATTTGATAAACATAAATTTTTATATAAGCATTATATATATAGGAAGGTCAGTGTTGTTGTATATCGTTTTATACAGTAATGTATTATGTTATATTTTCGTATGTAAGTTGTTATAACATGAAAATTTTATATAAACAAAACTTATAGATTTTGGTGTGCGTGTAAATATATATGTCGCTTGTCATGTTAAATATTGAGTTGTGTTTAATTGTGTGTTGATTTCGGAAATTTAACCATATATGAAATGTTTTGATTCTCATCGATTCCCATTTATCAGCTTCGTTCGTTGACTTCGTGTCATCTTATTTCGCTATGGTATTCGTGTTTAGATCCACAACCTGCTTCCGCTCTCGTTCATCTCTTTTGCCTCGAAAGGTGAGCAATCACTCACGATTAATATTCTTTTATTTATTAAATTTGATTTCAATTGAAACGACAATTGAAATATGCTGTTGCTAGTTATTTACACTGTTAAATATATATTATTACCTGTATCAGTTCACCTGTGACATCTGACACCATCACCTGTTATGTATACAATGATAATCCAGTTTGGTTGATAACTGATTGATTGAGTGTTGTTTATATTGGATGTTAAATTGTAATGTATAAAGTGAAATATTATGCAATTGAATTTGACGTAGGATAGTTAGAAATTTAAATCGACATATGCGTTGAATTTTGATTAGTTAAATTTGTAAAATATGACCCTTAACTGTTTAATTATTTAACACGTAGAAATAGTTAATTACCCTTGAACCATTTGAATTTATGTTGTATTAATTGATGTAAGTATGAAATTGAATAATTGATGTAAATTGAAGAACCGCATAAATATTGGTGTAATAATCTTTAATCTACATGAAATGATAGTGTAGATTCTAGAAGTAATTATATTAATTCGCACGAACAACAATGTGAATTAATACGATTATTTCGGGATTATTTGAATTAATTATTGGATTGTTATTGATTGTTGTTATTGCTTGTTTATTTACTTTGACACCATCCCAGTTATCACACTGCAAGTTCCCTTCATTATGCTTGATCTTGAATTGAAATTGAAATCGAGTTGAAATGATATATACCCAAATGAACTTGACTTAGGATAGAGAATTTAATAAAAATCTGATTGGTCAATAATTTGATTTAAACAATAATAATAATGATGATTTTTTTTTGAATAAAGAATAAGTTTTGAAATGAAGTTGGAATTTGAATTTTTGAAAGGAAATTGTAAAGATTGAAATCTGAAACAAATATTAACGTAGTAATCGATGAAAGAACGTTGTTTGAAATTTAATTATTTAATAATTAAATTTGGAATTTGTTAATAAATAATTTGGAATTAGTAATAATCGAGTTTTGAAATTATTAAGTTTGAAATCATTTAATAATTAAATTTGAAATTATAGTTAAGTTGAAATTATAATTAAGTTGAAATTATTAAGTTGAATTTATAATTAAGTTGAAATGATTTGATGATTAAGTTGAATTCATAATTAAGTGGAAATGATTTAGTAATTAAGTTTGGATTTATAATCAAGTTGTAATTATTAAGTTTCAAAATTATTAATAATTAAGATTGAAATTATTTAATAAGTGAATAAGATTTAAATTATTTGATAATTGAATAAAAATTGAATTCTTTGATAAGAGAAAATTGAACTTTTGAATAAGTGGATTTGAACTTCGTTAATAAATGAAATTGAGTTTCTTTATTTATTACAGTTTTGGAAAAATTATTTAAGTAAGTTAATAAGTGAAATTGAACTTCTCGAATATATGAAATTTAGTTCTTTATTAATTAAGTTTGAAATTTGTAACGAAGTCAATAAATAAGTGAAAATTGAATTTCTTTAACAAGAAATAAAATGTGATTTATTGAAATGAATGGGATTTATTGAAATTAACGTAAGACTTGTAATTTAAAGAATTTGATTTGACGAATCTAATTTAATTCAATTTGTAAGTTTTGATATAATGGAGTTGAATTTAAATAATTGATTTAATGAATTGAAATTTGAATGGAAATTGTTTTGAACGACAAATTGACTTAATGAATATTGAATGAAATTGATAAATGAATTTAAATTGATTTGAATGTTGAATTAAATTTATTTAAATTATTTCGGAATGAAATTTATAATTGAACTTGAATCAATATTTGAATTGTTTTAAATAAAAATTGAAACTGAATTATAAAATTTTGAAATTATGAATTGGAAGTTTTGAAACGTAAACTATGGGAATTAATTTCGGATGACAAATGAAATGTTGATTTATAAATTTTAATTGAAATTGAAATTGAATTGGTTTTGAAATTTATTAAACGACCAATCGGTGTAATAATTACGAAAGTTATTAAAGAGACCAGAATCGGTTATGGATATACTCTCTTTCTAAACCGAAAACCACTTTAATAACTATACGCGGAGTGATGATCCAGAATGAAGTGGTTGGAATGATGTACGTGTTGACTGAAGAAGAGAACGATAATGGATAGTCTTGACACTTGTGTCAAATTGGAAATGACTAAAATCAGGAGCCGTGCCGGGCCAAATGGGGTTAGCCACCTCGAGCGAACACACTTCTTCGTAACTACTACTCATTATTTGTGATTGATTGGTGCACCCTCGGAATTTCAAGAGTGTTGTTTCGCGGTGTTGCGATCGCTGCGGCGATGCGTTCTCACCAGTCCGGATCAGACGAACGGTAGTTTCACTATCTTGGGTATTGCCTCATGTGCCTTGTCATACTTGTATCCATATATACGCGACCACTACGAATTTGTTTTGTGTTATACCTATGGAGTACTCCCTGATATCCCACTAGTTTACGGTGGAGTTTACAGTGCTGTATAGACTATGACATTTATATAAGAATGTGTTAAGGGGGATAATGGTAACGCCTTAACACTATTTTGATACTTTATATTACTGATAGACATTATCTATTTAGCGTACACTACTACATAGTAGATAGTTTAACGGATCCTTAGAGGATGGTGATTCCAACATCCTTTGAGTTACTTGTATTTCGATTGCTTTTTCACTTGAGTTGGATTTATTGATATGAGAATATTAATCCTGACTCGAGTGTTTTGTGTTTTGCTTTACGCTCGGGTCAGACTGAGTGGTTCAGCTTTTGAGACTCGCCTTGTAGTTGGAGCTTCGCCTGGAGATCCAGCTATCTATCCAGCTTTCAGATATTCGATGATTCCAGTGATGTATTCTGATTCTTATATTTGACTGTTGTATTCGAGACTTCTGTTGTAACTTATTTAACTCTGATGTATCTTACATATTTATATAGTAGCTTCATGAACTACTATCTTTTTACTTCCGCTGCATATTATTACTCTGTGTCTGTGATTCTGTGATTATTTGTTTACTGTATATCTGAGTTTTGCCAAATTTTAAATTAACTATTTGGTATTTTGAATTATTCAAGTCCGACATGTGTGGATGCGAATGGTTCAAAATAGCGGGTCGTTAAAGTTGGTATCAGAGCTTTTGGTAGCTCTAGGCAAGACTCAGCATATAGGGTAAATGTATTTACAGAATCACTCTCATTCGAGTTACAACCTCTTTCTTTTGACTCAAATTCCTTTGAATTTGGAACGTTCCCAAGGTTCCGAAATTCATTATTGTCCCTCACTATTCGTCTTCTTTTCGAATTCTGGAGTAATTCTGGAGTTTCCCATAACTCCACTTCGAATGACTCTTATAATAAATCGGCGGTCTCGCCAAACTTCGAAAGATTTGTAAAGGGGTGAAATTCTTTTACAATAGACATCGATTTACCGGAGATTTCTGAATCCTCGGTTTACGATGCTATCTATCTCCTGCTATGTCTGAATTCTATTTTCCGAAAACGAATGTCGATTTACCTCGGAATTCAGCATCGATCTTATTTTTGAAGTTACGGTCGACCCAGTTAAGGTTGCCCATGAATTTAAAAAGCTTGTCCATCTCCCGATTCTGTTAATTGAATTATCTTATCTAATGTTTCAAACTGATTACCGAATCAAAATTCTCTTTGATTTGATTTCCATAAAATTTAGATCTCTATACTTATTTGAAATCCATCTTGTATTGTCGAGCGAGGAAGTGTATTTGTAAATTAATATTTAAAATGTTTTTTTATATTGTGTTGTTTGAGTTGTTGATGTTGATTTGGCTTTTCGATCGATTCGTCTGATCAACGCTATCGATGGGATTTCCAAAACACTTGAACAGAGCAAACTGACACAATAGTATTTTCGAATTTGGTGAATAAAATAGTTTTGTACGATTATATATATAAATATAAATTTTTCTTAAATAGAATTGTTAATGAATTTTTTGCCTGAAATGATAATATTTGATTTCCATTTATTGTTTTGTAAACCATTGACTATTGGATATTATAAATAAATGAATTTATAAAATTGATTTAAAAATTTAAATGGATTTAAACTAAATTTGAGAATTTAAATTTTCGGTGATTTCAAACTTTGATTTGAAAGTTTTAAAGTGTATAGTTTTAAAATATTTTCAAATTGAAATCATTCCAAAGAGTTAAAAGGTTTAAATCAGTGCTCTCCAATTTTATCGCTGGAAAATAATTTCGGTGATGGCGGCCGCATCATCGACATTCATTTTCGAGTTTCGAAGTGGAGAGACGAATTCGTGGCTTTGCTACAGTTTTGTTTTGGAAACTAAATCGATTTAAATTTCTTAAGTATGATTTGATTTATATATATAGGTATATAATTTTAAATTTAATCTGATTTGATATATAGTATATACATAATTATCTCTAAAATGGTTTGAAATTAATCGGAATTAATTCTTAAATTTTTGATTTAAAAGATGATTTTCAATGAAGCCAAAAGTTTTGACTAAACACTTAACTTTAAATAGTTGAATTGTAAAACTTTTATTTGGATAATACTCAATTGCATTATATATAATTTACCTAAATTTTCAAAAGTTAATTATGTAATTGAATATTATACAATATAAAATGATATCAAAGGAATTTTTTAATAAATTTGAGTAGTTATAATAAGTGTAAATATACTTAATATATATGTGATAGGATATATTAAGTAGAATAAATTTAATTATGATTTCGAATAAAGAAGAATAAAAATTTGTTGAATAAAGTATAATTTTAATAAATGACTATTCAAATTTATGATCTTTGAAATTGTTAAATTTAGAAAATTGGATTGTATACAATACAAACGTCTTTATAAAAAAAAATTGAGGGCGTATAATAAATGCTATACACTTAAAATTTTATAAAAATGATAAGGAAGATTAATAGAATAATAAGTTAATTGAATAATAGATGCGATTAAAGAAAATTTTGTTTTGAAAGTTAATAAATTGAAATAATATCAACTTAATGATTTACCTTGAATTTTAAAGTCAATGGTTGGATATAGGTTAATTTAAATTGAAATTTTATGGTTTAAATTAATTGTTTTATTTTGTTTTTCAAATCTATTAACTTTCTAGTTGTTTCTATTCTCCTACTTTCTTCGTTTTCGAGGACGAAAAGTTTTGAGTGGGGGAGAGTGTAACAACCCAGATATTTTAACGGTTTTAAATTAAATTAATTAACTGAATTTGTGTGAAATTTAATTTAAAAGAAATAAATAAAATAAAATTTTGAAATAAAATTTGATATTTGAAATACGTCTAGTTAAACATAGCAACTGGTAAATTTTCGTCCGAAAATATGAAAAAAAATTTCGCGCGCAAACTTACTTCAATTTAATCAGTTAAAAAGTGATGGAAATAAAATGTTTTAAAAACAAAATATTTTTACATAGAAAAATTCTAAAGCATCTTTTGAGCAAGTTGTCAGTTTGTCGTTTTTCCAAATTCGGACATCTTTGGCTCCGTCGATCTTATTTTTCTGCGATTTTTATGCATTTTCCACAGTAGAAAATTTCGAATTTTTATAATTCAATCGTACCACTGATATCCATATACCGTTTTGATTGTCTCGTCATACTGATCTCTGCGGTATATTTATTTCCGTGTTTTGAAACCCGGTTCATAGCGAAATCCACGGAAACGGTTATCGTAAGGGTACCGGTTTGATGCCTTTTGGTTTCTTGTGATTATTCAGTTCCCACCGTTTGAATTTCAATGATGTCTAGCAATTATTATCTCTTTCAATTGGTGCTATTTTTTCTGTTCAAATTGAAATTAATAGCAATTATTGCACGCTCCTTCCAATCTTCTACTGGTTTCTTTCGGTCTCCCCTCATTTTTTTTCTTTTGTTAAGAAATTATAAGCTTCTTCTTTATTTACTTTGGCCAAACTCTGCTACATGCTCTCCTCTTTTCAACTTCCCAGAACATAAGCACGTGAACATAAGCTTCCTCTCCTTTCCCCGTCCCTTCACTGCCCGCTCTTCCATCATTCTCACCCAACCAACGTAAAGCCCAAGCCGAGCCTCTCCATCACTAAATGCGGCACATGGCTTTAATCTCCACCACCCCGTACCGTGCATCCATCAAACCCATCAGCCGAGAACGGCCACCATCCTCCCCTCAACCACGCGCAACCCAAGGCAGGGCCAACACCCACCAGAACCGCAACCACGCGCGGCACCACCCTCCAGCCGCGACTCCGCCACCTTACCCGCGTCGCCTGCGCCATCCATCTCCGCTGTCGCGCGCAGTTACTTCCACCATACCCACACCGGAACCGACCACCGCACCCCTCATCCCCCGTCATCGCCACGTTCATCCTTCGGCTAAAGCCCAGCCACTGTCGTCATCTGCTTGCCTGTGCCGTGTTTCTCTGGTGATGTTTTGAGGTAATATACATTTTATATAAATAAACGGTATAAAATCTACAGTTTGTGGATTTATTTTTATGACATGTTTTATATATATATTTGTTATTAGGTGATAGGTAGCATGTTTTGTTATATACAAGATTATGGGCTGTTGAGTTATGTTGGTTTATATATTATTATTATACTTTTGATTGGATATATTATAGATAATTTAGTTATGCATGCTATTGTATTTACATCCTATATGGCATGTATGTGGCCTGCATATTTAACACACGTATTGTGCGTATATTCATTAGAATATGTTTTATGAGTATGGTCTGCATAGATTCAGACCTTCGTATATGATATTCATTTTAGAATATATAAGTTATGCAGTGTATATATTTTATATAAAGCACATAAGTATCGTCTGTCTGTTTAAGATTTATAAAGTTATATATATGTATAAAATTTACATATAGTTTAGTCTATATATATATAACTAGTTACCGGTAGTTATGTTTAAAACTAATTTAATTATAAGATACTATCTGGTAGCTATATTTTGATATATATGAAGTTTGATTTGATAAACATAAATTTTCATATAAGCATTATATATATAGGAAGGTCAGTGTTGTTGTATATCGGTTTATACAGTAATGTATTATGTTATATTTTCGTATGTAAGTTGTTATAACATGAAAATTTTATATAAACAAAACTTATAGATTTTGGTGTGCGTGTAAATATATATGTCGCTTGTCATGTTAAATATTGAGTTGTGTTTAATTGTGTGTTGATTTCGGAAATTTAACCATATATGAAATGTTTTGATTCTCGTCGATTCCCATTTATCAGCTTCGTTCGTTGACTTCGTGTCATCTTATTTCGCTATGGTATTCGTGTTTAGATCCACAACCTGCTTCCGCTCTCGTTCATCTCTTTTGCCTCGAAAGGTGAGCAATCACTCACGATTAATATTCTTTTATTTATTAAATTTGATTTCAATTGAAACGACAATTGAAATATGTTGTTGCTAGTTATTTACACTGTTAAATATATATTATTACCTGTATCAGTTCACCTATGACATCTGACACCATCACCTGTTATGTATACAATGATAATCCAGTTTGGTTGATAACTGATTGATTGAGTGTTGTTTATATTAGATGTTAAATTGTAATGTATAAAGTGAAATATTATGCAATTGAATTTGACGTAGGATAGTTAGAAATTTAAATCGACATATGCGTTGAATTTTGATTAGTTAAATTTGTAAAATATGACCCTTAACTGTTTAATTATTTAACACGTAGAAATAGTTAATTACCCTTGAACCATTTGAATTTATGTTGTATTAATTGATGTAAGTATGAAATTGAATAATTGATGTAAATTGAAGAACCGCATAAATATTGGTGTAATAATCTTTAATCTACATGAAATGATAGTGTAGATTCTAGAAGTAATTATATTAATTCGCACGAACAACAATGTGAATTAATACGATTATTTTGGGATTGTTTGAATTAATTATTGGATTGTTATTGATTATTGTTATTACTTGTTTATTTACTTTGACACCATCCTAGTTATCACACTGCAAGTTCCCTTCATTATGCATGATCTTGAATTGAAATTGGAATCGGGTTGAAATGATATATACCCAAATGAACTTGACTTAGGATAGAGAATTTAATAAAAATCTGATTGGTCAATAATTTGATTTAAACAATAATAATAATAATGATTTTTTTTTGAATAAAGAATAAGTTTTGAAATGAAGTTGGAATTTGAATTTTTGAAAGGAAATTGTAAAGATTGAAATCTGAAACAAATAGTAATGTAGTAATCGATGAAAGAACGTTGTTTGAAATTTAATTATTTAATAATTAAATTTGGAATTGTTAATAAATAATTTGGAATTAGTAATAATCGAGTTTTGAAATTATTAAGTTTGAAATCATTTAATAATTAAATTTGAAATTATAGTTAAGTTGAAATTATAATTAAGTTGAAATTATTAAGTTGAATTTATAATTAAGTTGAAATGATTTGATGATTAAGTTGAATTCATAATTAAGTGGAAATGATTTAGTAATTAAGTTTGGATTTATAATCAAGTTGTAATTATTAAGTTTCGAAATTATTAATAATTAAGATTGAAATTATTTAATAAGTGAATAAGATTTAATTTATTTGATAATTGAATAAAAATTGAATTCTTTGATAAGAGAAAATTGAACTTTTGAATAAGTGGATTTGAACTTCGTTAATAAATGAAATTGAGTTTCTTTATTTATTACAGTTTTGGAAAAATTATTTAAGTAAGTTAATAAGTGAAATTGAACTTCTCGAATATATGAAATTTAGTCCTTTATTAATTAAGTTTGAAATTTGTAACGAAGTCAATAAATAAGTGAAAATTGAATTTCTTTAACAAGAAATAAAATGTGATTTATTGAAATGAATGGGATTTATTGAAATTAAGTAAGACTTGTAATTTAAAGAATTTGATTTGACGAATCTAATTTAATTCAATTTGTAAGTTTTGATATAATGGAGTTGAATTAAAATAATTGATTTAATGAATTGAAATTTGAATGGAAATTGTTTTGAATGACAAATTGACTTAATGAATATTGAATGAAATTGATAAATGAATTTAAATTGATTTGAATGTTGAATTAAATTTATTTAAATTATTTCGGAATGAAATTTATAATTGAACTTGAATCAATATTTGAATTGTTTTAAATAAAAACTGAAACTGAATTATAAAATTTTGAAATTATGAATTGGAAGTTTTGAAACGTAAACTATGGGAATTAATTTCGGATGACAAATGAAATGTTGATTTATAAATTTTAATTGAAATTGAAATTGAATTGGTTTTGAAATTTATTAAACGACCAATCGGTGTAATAATTACGAAAGTTATTAAAGAGACCGGAATCGGTTATGGATATACTCTCTATCTAAACCGAAAACCACTTTAATAACTATACGCGGAGTGATGATCCAGAATGAAGTGGTTGGAATGATGTACGTGTTAACTGAAGAAGAGAACGATAATGGATAGCCTTGACACTTGTGTCAAATTGGAAATGACTAAAATCAGGAGCCGTGCCGGGCCAAATGGGGTTAGCCACCTCGAGCGAACACACTTCTTCGTAACTACTACTCATTACTTGTGATTGATTGGTGCACCCTCGGAATTTCAGGAGTGTTGTTTCGCGGTGTTGCGATCGCTGCGGCGATGCGTTCTCACCAGTCCGGATCAGGCGAACGGTAGTTTCACTACCTTGGGTATTGCCTCATGTGCCTTGTCATACTTGTATCCCTATATACGCGACCACTACGAATTTTGTGTGTGTTATACCTATGGAGTACTCCCTGATATCCCACTAGTTTACGGTGGAGTTTACAGTGCTGTATAGACTATGACATTTATATAAAAATGTGTTAAGGGGGATAATGGTAACGCCTTAACACTATTTTGATACTTTATATTACTGATAGACATTATCTATTTAGCGCACACTACTACATAGTAAATAGTTTAACGGATCCTTAGAGGATGGTGATTCCAACATCCTTTGAGTTACTTGTATTTCGATTGCCTTTTCACTTGAGTTGGATTTATTGATATGAGAATATTAATCCTGACTCGAGTGTTTTGTGTTTTGCTTTACGTTCGGGTCAGACTGAGTGGTTCAGCTTTTGAGACTCACCTTGGAGTTGGAGCTTCGCCTGGAGATCCAGCTTTCAGATATTCGATGATTCCAGTGATGTATTCTGATTCTTATATTTGACTGTTGTATTCGAGACTTCTGTTGTAACTTATTTAACTCTGATGTATCTTACATATTTATATAGTAGCTTCATGAACTACTATCTTTTTACTTCCGCTGCATATTATTACTCTGTGTCTGTGATTCTGTGATTATTTGTTTACTGTATATCTGAGTTTTGCCAAATTTTAAATTAACAATTTGGTATTTTGAATTATTCAAGTCCGACATGTGTGGATGCGAATGGTTCAAAATAGTGGGTCGTTACATAATTCCTCCCACACTCAAAATACCGGACATCGAGGCCGAAGTCATCGATCAGCCCCGGACGAGGCACCTGATGCATCCTTCATTGATTGTCCGCCAGATTCTGTTTCGTCCCACATCTTTGAAGATATGCTAGGGATATTATGCTTAAGTTACGGTTTGTCGATGGATGACGTACTACTGCCAGGACCAACGACATACCGCATAATCCAACAGAGGGGTATACCGCATTTAATCGCCATGCGTGCGCAGCTGCGACGCTTCCCCCGTTCAACTAGTACATAAGAGAAGTGTTGTCTTTTCTAGGGATCGTCCCATCTCAGCTACACCCAGATGGATATGCTTTACTGAATAGCTTGTTCATTGTATTCATGGAATATCTCGATTGACTACCCCGTCTGACCGAGATAAGATATTTGTTCAACTTCAAGAGTCGAACAGACAATC
The DNA here is from genome assembly GCA_030765085.1 of Allium cepa. Lineage (NCBI taxonomy): Eukaryota > Viridiplantae > Streptophyta > Magnoliopsida > Asparagales > Amaryllidaceae > Allium > Allium cepa. Next base: position 487,106,641 of record CM060928.1, on the reverse strand, counting down.
CATCTTTCACATTCCTAGAGGCTGTAAGAAATTGCCAAATAGTCAAGGGGTCTTGGACTAGGCTTAGCTACTTCAAGACGGAGTGGTTCTATGTTAGATGCCCTCCAGAGTTTGCCAGTCGATGGCTATTTAGACGTGAGTACTGCCATCTACCCGGGCAGTTGATAAGATAGTTATAGATGAAGCCAAACTCATATCTCTTTTTTCTTTACAGCGATAATCCAACGACCCAAAGGCAGATATTACAAGGAGATAGTTCGGGTTCTCCAAGAGGTCCCAAGTGAAGAGAGGAACATCGAATTGGTCTTGACGGATAGGAATCTTAGGACTCTTGGGCTAACTGAGCGAAGACAAAGTATAAGGCTTGACGGTGCACTAAGGACTATCTCGAGGGAACGAGTTAAGCGTAAGAAGCCTAGAGTCGTCATAGTTGAGGAAGCTGATTCCGAAAGAACCCATACTGACGATGAACCTTTGGCTGAGCCTACGGATGCAACCCAAGATTCTGAAGAAAAGAGAAAAGGAAAGGCAGCCGTTTTTAAGCAATCCAAAATGGGGAGATGGAAATCTATGGTCACGTCCCGATCCGCCTCCGGAATTAGAATTTCGGAGGTGTCTCCCCCAAGAATGGAAAATTTTTATGAAGGGCTCGCCGATCTTCCAATTCCAAACGACGTGTCCATGCAGCATGATGTCGGATTGGATGAACTCCAACACGCCTTAGTTTTAAGCGAGTCTCTTCCCACTAGCGTGGTCGTCACATCCGGTTGGTCGAGGGGTTGCACATACATTCACACTTCATGGCACTACACGATTTCTGACTGTAGAACGCCCACCATGAAAGATCACTAACTTTTGTCCCTGTTTTGCTTTGCAAATACCATGTCCGGCCAAGGCTCAATGCTTGGTAGCCTACGCAGCAAACACCGATCTTCATCATACTACGAATCGTGTAGGAGAGAAGGATATAGAGACTATGATCATGGGTACTCTAGTCAAGAACGGTCTGACAGAGATAAGGGGTACATGCGTCGATCTCGATCTCGTACGCCACCTCCCAGAGCTCCTGTACCGCCGCCGTTTCATGTTTCACGACCTTAGAAAGCTCCTCGGCACAAACCATCTTCCTAATCATCTAGGCCTGAATCTCAATGTAGAACTGAAGTTGCAAACCCTTCCATTACTGCACAGGCCCTCGTCGAGCCCACTGTGGAAGGAGCGATTAGGCTCGCTCAGCTGAGAAAGGATTTTCCTGACATTTGTTTTGATGCGTTCGTCTTTCCTCCGGGCTTGGAAAGGATCCCGGCGTCGGCCGAAAACACAATGCATGATTATATCGCAGATATATTCTTCCAGTATCAGGAGTGGTCGAAAACTGTGAAAAAGGCATCGAAGGTGGCCTTCGACCGACAACCACGATTGAAAGGCTGGAGAAAGAACTCAGCCAGAAAGACCGGATCATTCAAGCGCTCAATAGTGAGGCCGAGTCTTCTCATAAATCCGAGACTAAAGCTCTTAAGAAAGCCGACGAGGCCCATGCAGCGACCGATAGAATGAAACGGGAGCACTACGCTACGGTGGAGGACATGGGCCACAGGAACACCATCGTGACCGCTGAGCGGAATGCAGCTCTGGAAGAGCTGAATGAGCTTAAAGCCAAAGTCTCGAAAATCATGAAAGAGAGAGACCCTGCTAATGTTTCCGCACAAGAATCATGCGATCAAGCGGTGGTGCTTCAAAGGGAGAGAGATGCGGCTATGGAAAAGGTCCGCGAGGTTGAGGCTAAAGTCGATGAAAAGGTTTGGCTGGCGGAAGTCAGGCTTGAGGCTAACATAGAGGAGCTTCTGGTCACTTATAATGCCAATGTACTAAGACACAGAAATCTGGCTTGGATTGACGATTACTCGACTCATCTATACAACACTTGGAATTTGCTAGTTGAAGAAGAGAAGGCGGTGCTGTCGGGTGGAGCCCTCGACGAATTTGAGCTGGAGAACCGCATATTGAGCAAAGATGAAAAGAAGGTTCTTCATGACTCTATGATTTCCCATGCAAGGGAGAGACTGGGCACCCAGCACCTAGAAGTTGGCGATGGCTCCGGCATCACACATCAAGCTACAAGTTCTGAGATGGTTACTTCATCTGGATTCGAGCCGGTCCCAGCAATTGAGCCGCAGCCGGTCCCAGCCTACGACCCAGAACAGCCACACTTATCTCCTATAAGGGAGCACTCTTTGGAAGCTGTTCAGCCAGCTACGAGTCAAGTTGAGGAAGGTACTCTGTACAAATCTCGTGTGTGTCTGAAATGAAGTGCTTGCGTTGAAGCGTGTACTGACAACTTATTCTTTTTCCTTGTCTAGTGACTAAAGCTACATTAGCAGCGCCTCCTGCAATACAGGAACCACAAAAAATGCAGGAGGCCATTATCACCTAGGCGATCACTACGACCACGGCCGTGCCTATTGAAGTAACACAGGGGAGCTCATTTTCTTTTGATGAGCAGATGATGAATGAGCTCCTGGGCCGACAGAGCGACCCCTTTGCGGACTTACCGTTCGTCCTTAGTGGATTTCCGCATGCTTCTTGTGCTTCGACACAGACCACCGCTCCCCCCAGTGAAGCCCATGCTGCTCGTGAAACGGAGATACTAGCTGAAATCAACGCGGAGATAGAGGCAGCGACTCATGGCGGTAGTTCTAAGGGTGGATTGACGACATCTGGCCCAGCTCCACTTCGAGTGATATCATCTGAGGGTGCGCTTGTTGATACTAGTGTGTCTATTCCGCCCCCGATCGTAGATCCAGTTCCTCTGACTCCTCCTGCAGGGAGCATCCCCTTAGACTCAAGTTCGGAGGAGGAAATAGATATTATGCCTCCATCTGGAGATGATCCGCCAAAGAGTAAAGGCTCAAAACGAAAAACCATTGGTGGCTCTGGCGGATCTACACTTAAGAGGAAGCCGAAGAAGGCTAAGGAGTAGATAGACCCCTCCGGTGCAAATTTTTGTTAGCTAAGAACTTGTCTTTCTTTCATAGGCTATGTATAGATGCGGGTTCGGCCCTGCTAATAGGAATTTTTTGGGAGAACTTATATATAAGTCATTGCTTTTGATTAGTTAAAATAAAATTCTGTTTTTGTTGCTTCGGCTCTTATTTCTTTCTTTTATGCTCAAGTGTCGTAGAGTTTGGATGTCAGTTCCATGTACTCATGGAGTTTCAACCCTTGAGTTTTCTTTATTTGCCAAGTCTGAAAATCATGAGTACGGGTTGTAATGAGCGATAGAGTTGGACTTTAGACATCGTACTGTTTCAGCCAGCGGTTAACACTTAAGCCATGCCCCCAGTTCCGGGAACAAATTGTAAAGATCGGCTAGCGATCACGACTTGTCTCTATTTTTCGAGTTTAACATCGTCATATTGATGCAGAAACAAGTGTAAGTCGAGCGATTGCATCGCATTCGCTTACCAATGAATAGTCGCATCCACGCTCTGGGGATCAGCATTTGCACTTCGGCAGTCGATCACATCTATTGAAGTTTTTAAGTACATGTCCACACTCCGGGGACATAAGCTAATTTATGAGTGGTCATCCACACCCGAGTTATTTTTATATTTCATCCACACTCTGGGGACTTAGGATAATTCGTGATCGATAATCTGGTTCGCACTCTAGAAATCTGAAAGTTATCGACGTTTGTAGCACAGTTTGTGCTCCAGGAACTTTGACTCGGTATTTATACTCCAATTCACACTCTAGGAACTTGGAGTTAGCGTTATACTCCGGTTCACACTGCGGGAACCTAGACTTGATGTTTATACTCCAATTCGCACTCCGGGAATTTGGAGTTAGTGTTTATACTCTAGTTCGCACTCCGGGAACCAAGAGTTGATGTTTGTTCTCCACTAGCACTCCGGGAACTTGGAGTTAGTGTTTATACTCCGGTTCGCACTTCGGGAACCTAGAGTTGATGTTTATACTCTAATTTGCACTTTGGGAACTTGGAGTTAGTCGACAGATGGTCAGTCACGTGTGTTTAGACTTTTTGGGAGGTCGTTCACACTCTGGGAACGATGAATTTATCGGGATCGTGGATGGTCAGATCACATCCACCCCAAGTTAACAAGCAAGGTCCTTAGATGGATGGATCCATCCTCCTCTAACTTGGTTAGGATATGGTCGAAGTCGTTAGGTAGACGGGCATGCCCTCTCCAAAACATTATTCCGAATTTTTATGCTCCAACTCACACTTTGGGAGTTTGGAGTTGTTTTAAGGATTGTCATGTATCAATCCTCTTTGATTTTAGCATAGTGACTTTCCCTCGAGCTCGAGTTTCATTTAGTGAGTGACCGATCATATCACAGTCACTCTCTATTTGAATAATTTCCACCATTTGATGGAACTTAGCTCTCTGTGCATCGTGATATTGTACGTCATATTCAATAAATCACAGCTATGGCTCGAAGAGATGGCATTTTATTGCTGAAATGAGAAAACATGGAAAATCCAGTTGCCTTATTACAAATTCAAATTTCGAAATGCGGAAACAAATTGCAAATAAGAGAATGAATCAATCAAATAAAGCCTGTCATATGTAGTAGCGACGGAGGCTTTCACTATTCCAAGCTCTCGGTAAAGTAAGACCGTCAACGGTCGATAACTTGAACGTGCCATCTCCGAGTTTTTTGGGTGATCACATACGGTCCTTCCCAATTTGGCCTCATGTGCGAAGGAACCGGATAGATTCTCTTAAGAACGAGACCGCCGAGTTCGAAGGTTTGTGGTCGAACCTTGGCATTGTATAATCGGGTGACTCAATTTTGATATGTGGCTGCCCTCAAATCAGCCTTTTCACGCTTCTCATCCAGTAAATCCAAAGATTCAGCAAGTAATATGGCATTAGTTTTCGGGTCATAATAAGTCACGCAATGAGAAGGTACTTCCATCTCGATTGGAATAATGGCTTCTGAGCCATAAGATAGAGAAAATAGAGTGTGTCCGGTCGCGTTCTTGTGGATCTTTCGGTAAGCCCATAAAGCCATAGGTAGTTCATCAACCCACTTGCCCCGGCCTTTTCCATTCGCTTCTTCAGAATAGATTTGATAACCTTATTAACAGCTTCAACTTGGCCATTCGCCCGAGGGTGTGCAACCGTAGAGGATTTCTTGTGGATATGGAATCGTTGGCATAAATTCTTGAATTCAACACTACCGAATTGGGCTCCGTTATCAGTGATAATGGTATGCGGGAGACCAAATCGGCAGAAAATATTACGAACTACGAAGTTGATTACTTTCTTCATCGTGATTGTCACAAGAGGTTCAGCTTCAACCATTTAGTAAAGTAATCAATTGCGACGATGGCATACTTTGCTCCACCTTTGGCAAGACGTAGAGCACCAATGATATCAATGCCCATATTGCAAACGGCCAGGGACTGACTATTTGAGTTATCTCATTAGGTGGGGCTCTCGGAATTCGAGCATGTTTCTGGCATTTATCACATTTCCTTGCATAGTCTGATGCATCACGGTTCACAGTCAGCCAGTAATATCCATATCGGAGTACTTACTTGACGAGAGCTTACCCTCCGGTGTGATCGCCACATTCTCCCTCATGCACATCATGTAACACTCGTCTGATTTCATCGTGTGCGATACATCAGAGGAGTGGGATAGAATATCCTCTTCTATACATGACTCCATTCTGAATGGTAAACCGCAAGGCTTTTCGAAGAATATGCCTTCTCTCACTCCTACGCCCAGGCAGCGTTCCATGCTCGATATAGTTTCAATATAGGGTCATCCATGACTCCTTCTCGGGAGCGATTTCAAATATAAAATCCGTTTCCATATGATCAATGCTGGGATAGAGTTTCAACGGGAACGAGTCCCATCTGCAGTGCTTCGCCCGTACTTGCTAACTTGGCCAATGAATCAGCCTTCTGGTTGTGCTCACGGGGTACGTAGAAAATGGCATAATAATCAAATTGATCAAGTATTTCCTGGACTCGAGCTAGATAAGCAGCTAGTCTTCGATCCTTGGCCTAATATTCACTCCGAACCTGGCATACAACTAACTGAGAGTCACACTAAACTTCCACATCAATAATTCTCAGATCACGGGCTAGCTTCAACCCAGTAAGTAAACCTTCATATTTAGCTTCATTATTGGTCGTACAAAACTCAAATTTCACAAAATAGCATATGGATCGGCCCTCGGGGGTTTCAAGTACTACCTCAGCACCCGAGCACCGATCGTTGGATGCACCATCGGTATGTAGCTTCCAGATGTATTCAGGAAATTTACTGGTCTCGAGCAAGTCCTATGGGATGGTGAATTCGGCTATAAAATCTGCTAGGAATTGACCTTGAATGGCTCTTCTTGGGGTATAGGTGATATCAAACTGACTCAGTTAGATATTCCACTTGAGTAACCTACCAAACGTCTCAGGCCGCGTAAGGACCTATCGTAACGGCTGATCGGTGTACACAGTGACAGGATGAGCCTGAAAATATGGACAGAGCTTTCTCCAGGCAATGACTAGGCAGTAGGCCAATTTTTCAAGCTTTGGATAGTTTCTCTCAGCTCCGATTAGTCGCTTGCTAACATAATAGACCGGTTTCTGCATTCGGTCTTCCTCTCGAACTAGGGCAGCACTGATTACATTTTCTGATACCGCCAGGTAAAGATACAACTGCTTATGGTCGATAGGCTTTGATAAAATCGGCGGTGTGGAAATATGTTGAATTAGTGCTTGGAATGCGCCCTCGCACTCCGTAGTCCATTCGAAGTTTCGCTTTCCTTTTTGGATCAGATCGAAGAAGGGGATGCATTTGTCGGTGGACTTCTATATGAACCTGCTTAACGCTGCTACCTTCCCGTTGAGACTCTGGACTTGTTTTATGGTCCTTGGAGTTTGCAGGTTTCTGATTGCCCAGATCTTTTCGGGATTGGCTTCTATTCCTCGAGCGTTGACAATGAACCCAAGGAACTTTTCGGATGCGACTCCAAAATGACACCTCAGCAGATTGAGCTTCATCCCGTATTTTCGACGGATGTTGAACATTGGCTCCAAATCATTGATGTGATCAGTGGGGAACCGCGATTTTACCAGCATGTCGTCTACATAAACCTCTATGGTCTTCCCGGTCTGGTTGGCGAACATCGGTTGACTAGATGTTGGTATGTCGCTCCGGCATTCTTTAGTCCAAAGGGCATGACTTTGTAGCAGTAGAGTGCCAAATAGGTTACGAAGCTAGTATGTTCTTGGATGGGTACATGCATGGGTATCTGGTTGTAGTCGTAATAAGCATCCATGAAAGATAATAATCGTGTCCAGTCGTTGAATCTACCAGCAGATCAATCCTGGGAAGTGGAAAAGTGTCTTTTGGACAATCTTTTTCTAAATCAGAATAATCAACACATGTCCTCCACTTCCCATTCGGCTTTCAGACAAGTACGAGATTGGATACCCACTCTGGGTATAAAGCATCTCGGATATACCCATTTGATTTTAGCTTATCGACCTCTTCTTTAAAGGCGGCGGATCTCTCTGGATCCATACCACTCCTTTTTTGTTTGACTAGGATATACCGCAGGTCAATATTCAGGGTGTGGCTCGCGATGTCCGGTGAGATTCCACACACGTCAGAGTGTGTCCAGGAGAACACGTCGAGATTCGTCCGGAGAAAATCAACCAATTCCTGCTGTGTCTATTGGCTCAACTGAGACCCAATCTTTAACGTCCTCGAATCATCATCATCATCACCATCGATCATCAGTTCGGCCAGAGAAAGTTGACTTTCTATAGATTCATCCTTGTTTTCATTGTCTCTAGGGTCAAGTTCCCTCTGGAATTGGTTGTGGTGCCCGGGCCGAGGCCCAGGCACCAATTGCCAATTGTCTGCAAAACGGACGCAGAGAGATTTCTCTACGCCCTTTCCTTTCTCTCTTTGCTGCGCCTCGTGCAGCTCAGCAACATAACAAGCTCTTCCAGCAGCCTGATCTCCTCGAATGACTCTGATCCCACGATCGGTGGGGAATTTTAGAGTTAAACACCATGGGGCAATTGCTGCCCTGAATTCAGCAAGCGCCGGTCGGCCCAAAAAATCGTTATAGGGGGAGTGAATGTCTAACACAACAAATTGCAACATTCGGACTCTCCAACACTCCCTAACTCCCAGCTCCACCGGTAGCTCCACTCCGCCAGTGGGTATATTGGCACTTCCATTGAAGCCATGAATTCTAGATTGGCAAAGTTTTAAATCCTTGGCTTCCATTTTCATCAGATCGTAAGCTCTCTTAAATAAAATATTTACTGAACTCCCACTGTCAACCAGGATCCTCTTCATCCAAGCAGGACCAACCCAGGCAGATATGACTAGTGGGTCAACAGTGAGGGCTTCGACCATGTCAGAATCCCGGCTTCTGAACACGATGTCATCAGTCATTGTCCTTTGCTGTTTGGCCAAAGCCCCTTCATCAAAATTACTGCAACACTCGAAGTCCGCATGCCTGATAGAGCTGGCATACGACTTAATTTCCCTCTAGCTTCGATCTGCTGGATGGGGACCACCACTGACTGTATTTATTACCAACCTCTCGCCTGTACGAGCGGGTTCCTCCCATCTTTCCTGATTCTGAGCACGACTTTGGTTTGATGGGCCCGCACCTCCAGATTGCGGCCCCCGCACGAACTGATCTAACTTTCTCTCCTTGATCAATTTCTCAATGAAGTCCTGCAAATGTCTACACTCATTGGTATTGTGGCCACAACTCTCATGGAACCTACAAAACTTTCCCGTCCGAATCTGCCTCTCCGATGATGGCTTCGAAGCAGGCTTCTTATACTGAATGGCATTGCAGGTTTGTAGATACACGTTCTCTAGTGACGTATTCAGAGGGGTGTAATTGTCAAACATTGGTGCCCTACGTCGCGGGCCCTAGTGTTGATCCCGTTTCTTATTCCGATTATCACTGCTTCTCGGCTGAGATTGCTTGTTCTGTATATTCAGCTGTACTTTCCTAGAACTTTCACCTGACTGTTTAACCGCCACATTGCTTTTAATCCCTTCACTACTGGGCCCCACGTCGTCCTGCTTCCTAGACTGTTTCACGTCCTCTCGCCTTAAGAATTAGGCGGCTTTGGAGTAGAAACGGTCCAACGACGCAGGAGGCTTCCCAGCTAACCAATTTCCAAACTCGATGTCGGGGTCAATTCCCTTAGTCAGTGCCATTACGATCAAATTGTCATTGGGGTTACTTATCTCTGCACATGCAGCATGGAAGCTTTCCAAGTAGCGTCTAAGCGTCTCCTTGGGAGCTTAAGTGACGCTAGATAAACTGTTAACATCCTTAGGCCTAGTGACGTGCATACGAAACTGTTCTACAAACTTCATGGCCATTTGATCAAAACAATAAATGGATTGGGGTAGCAATCGCGTAAACCACATGGTAGTAATGCCCCCTAAAGAGAAAGGAAAACTACAGCACTTTACCGCGTCATCCGCTCTTGCAGCGTTCATCAACCACTCATACTTCAGGATGTGCTGGTCTGGCTCTGAATTCCCTTCATAAACTGGTAAAGTGGGCATTCTGAACCGCCGAGGAGGTTCGGCATAGATATGTCATCCGTAAAGGGGGTGCGCCTGCGGAAGACTCCCCAGTCGTCGTTAGTATGACCCTGACTTTCACGGATTGTTTGACGTATCATAGCTAGAAGGTATGGCATTTGAACGTTCTGCACATATGGAGCCAAGGTGTGGTCGGGTTCCACATTGCGAGGTTGGACCGGGCGCTGTCGACGGTCCATGTCTCGCCTCCTTGGCTCAATATCTTCTGGGATGTAAGGCTCAGGAGTACGTCCGTGCTGATTTTCGGCATCAATCCCTGTTTCAACCGCAGCGGTGGTGGCACGGTTATTTGCGGTGTAATAAGGAATAGTTCCTCCCCGAGAAGAGGGTCCAGTATGGAATCTAGCCGATGGGCCAACTCTTAGCTGCCCAGCGGTCAATGCGGGCTGATGTCCGGTGTCTATGCGTAGCCTTCGTCCGATCAAGGATGAATGGATCTGTGTTTGTAGCCTGACGAGGCAGAACTTTCTATGGAGGAGTGAAAAACTTGATCTCTTCTAGATCTTCTGCGCTTTTGGCGGTTTAGCTGCTTGGTCTGCTCGGCATATGCACGTAGCTGTTCTGTTAGCTATGGACGACTCTGTGTCAACTCCTGTGGCAACAACTGGAACTCTTGCTTGGTAACCGAGCCCGACGGATCTGAGGGTTCGGCAGCGTCTTGGTTGGATGGAGGTGGTTGCGGGGGATTTTGTCTATCCCAGCCTTCTTGATCGACAGCATGGGAGGTAGCCCTTGTGCTAACCATCTTGAGGGGTGAATTCCTTTCCTGGACTTTATGCAAATATGAATAGGATGGAAGGAATTCGGATTAGAGATCTGGATTTGCCTCTTAGATTTATGCAATCCGGTATCGACGATAGATCCAATGAGCAGGAGAATACCTGAGTTCAACTCTCAGTGAAAGCCCCAAAGTATTTGTACCAAAAATGGGCACAACACTCTTTGGAAGTTTTTGAAGAGATAAAAGTGAAGAATATAAATTTAAAATGAAGATTATCTAACAAAAACTCCAACAAACAGAAATGTAAATGCATAGACAAGCAATTTGGAGTGGTTCGGCGTGTTGCCTACGTCCACTATGAAGTTTTTACGACTTTATTAATTCTCTATCAATGATTACACATGATTACATCAAGAAACAATTGATTACAGCTTGAAATTCGAATTCAACCGCAAGATTAAAATGCAAAACTCGATTCGGCAGAGTCTGGACGCATCAGAATCAAAAGATCCCTTTTTGTAGGTTCTGAGGCTCTATTTATAGGCGTAGGAGGCTGATATTTCGCTCAAACTTTGGGAGACTCCTTTTGGCACGTGAGGTGGCCCACGCGATCGATCCCGGAGAGTTTTGACTTGTTTTGTGAATGATAAGAACTCAATTCGTATCGATCGAGATTGTGTCCGATGGAGGTGAAACTTGGCAATAATAATCTTTAGCTTGCACGTAGTCTTCTGTGAAAATTTCATAACATTTGGATTGGTGGATCTCGAGTTATGATCGATACGAGATTGATTTTCTCTGATGGCCATCTGGTTCGAATCCATAGCTTCGAGTCGATTAGCTTCGAATCGATCGTGCATGTGATAACACGGTGACGTGGAGCGCATTCCTCGCATCAATCCACTGTTTGCTTCGAGTTGACCGTTTCACACCCATGAATCTCGCCTCGTTTTCATCGATGACCGTTGCATCAATCCAGGCTCATTTGATTTGATGGACACGAACAAGCCATTGGACGTGGATTTGAACAAGAGCCCCTAATGGGTACGAAGTAGTCATCGTCTGATGGATGCGAAGCAAGGTCATCCAATGGATACGAAGAGCGATTTCCTGATCGATTCGAACTAACAGAACCTGATGGGTTTGAGTAATCACTTACTGATGGTTTCGAACTGGATGGTTGCAAGTGATTGTGCGCTAACTGATTCGAGAAAGATGGATATGAGGGTATTGTAGCCCTGATCGATACGAAGATAGTGGATTCGAATAGAGGCTCAACTATAGATACGAGCTGTGCCTGGCTGGAGGGATACGAAATAGGATCTAGCCGATCGATATGAAATGCACGCTCTGTTGATGGATACAAACTTGATCGGTGAGAACCGAGGCTTCTTGATGGATATGGGATCGATCGGCGTGAAGATGATAGATACGAAATGGGTGGATTCGAACCATGGCTCATTGATGGATGCGAATCTGATGGATTCAAAATATGGCTCACTGATGGATATGAAAACGTGGCTTTTCCTTTCAACTTGCACCGATCATGACTTGAGCATACGAACTGGGATTAACCTGAAATTTGGAATGCTGGCTTTCACGGCTTCGCTTGTCGTGTCTTGTTGATTATAGCCTGATCCGAGCTCGAAAAAAATTCATCGATATGCATAACGAACCAGTGCATACTCGATATCCAGGACGAATGACCCTTAGTTTTCAATCAGTTCCTTGATATCCTGGCCTTGCCAAAAGGCGGGATAATAGGACGGATGTTCGTTTTCGAAGGTGCCGAAACAAGTGGTCGACCCAGATCCGGAGGGAAGTCTCCTTTTCCGCTACCATCCCGCGGAGTCCAACGCTTCTTTACTTCATCGGTGGTGCTTTTATTGAGATAGATATCGATCCCCCTCAGCGTGTTGAGGTCTCCGTGTCCATTAGTGCTCCTATCCAAAGCGAAGAGAAGGTGAGCGTTAGTGATGTACCCAAGGGGACCTAACTTGACTGATGATTTCTCTTTTATCATGGAATTAGACTTGCAATTAATGTTGGCTTATCTGTCAGTCGCGTCGGGTCTTCCGCTCAGTTGAAAACTATGAAACAAGTCCACGGTAGTTCAAAACTAAAATTGGCACAATATCGTGAAGCGGCAGGCTTCGCTCAATATGGCTCAGACCTTGATGCAGCGACTCAGGCATTACCTTAGATGTAGGATATCTATCCAAAAGTTTTTGCAACTCAATCATGTATGATAGAATCCCACAACCGACCCAAAAGGGAAAGACCATTCCCTCTGGCGCTCCTATCTCTCGGCAAAGATCGTGTGAGTGTGTAGTTATGCTTCGGATGCTTCACCATGGGATCGACCCTGTTACTTTTTTTGGTGCACTCGCTTTGCATCGATGACCGAATTAATGCCTAATGTGTTGTGAAATGTAAGGAAATGCATAACAACTAGAGCCGCCTCACATCTCCTTGCAACAGAATGGATTGGTCCCCCTATAAGTATAATGGTCGACGCTTGAAAGCTATGAACTTAGAAGGGGAGAGAAAATTGAAGAAATGACCTTAAATGTTTGTATACTGACCCCTAATCGATTTATTTTGGATTCAGAAGTGGAAGAAATCATTTATTTTATTAAAATATTCTCCACGCCAGAACCGTACTTGAGATTTTCCACCTCCCTTTAGACTAATAAAATAAAAGGGCATTGGAATGAGACAGAACCTCGTTTTCGAAGTCATATTAGTAAGAATCCAAATTTCACACCAACTTACTCACATAGGGCATGAGTCTATCCTGCAAGAGTATGGAGTTGAAACCCAATAGCTCAGTCGAACTAGATATCTAATATCCACCCACCCTCTTAAGAGGGAAACGAGCCGGATCACCAGTTAAGTCCCCTAAATGACCACTCAGTGATAACGAAGGTAGGGGTGCAGAGACAGCCAGGAGGTTCTACCATTACGTTAATATCGAAATGGTTTAAAAAATAATAGTTGGTAATTTTTTTGATTGACTTTTCTTTTTGTCGAACAAAGTAAAAATAAACGCATCCTCCGTCTTAGAGAAAGAAGGATAGTCATATGCATACAGCAGGAGCAAACTCTCGAGATAATAGATGCCATAGGTTTGTGTGAACTTACACCAATATATGTGCCCTAGAGTCCTCCACCAAGTTTTCAAGCTCGGAGGGAAAATTTTCAGGTGAGGCGACCAAGGGAATGTACATTGGTAGTCAATAGCCTTTCTTTCCTTCCAAAAGTCATCGTCTTTTGCCATAACGTCCCAAAGTAAGGAATGGCGAGGTTCAAATGAGGAAAGGCAGTGGTCCTAAAAAAGTAAAAGAGTAACAGAGTCAAAGTCAAGAATTCAAATGGGTTGGCTTCTAGAGCCAGAGTTACCTTTGAGAGCTGCCTATCTTCGTATCACTGAACTGGGTTGACGAGATGCGCTTCCCTTTCATGTGCGATATGTGAGAAATCCAAGAAGGGGAACTAAATGCTTAAAATTGAATTTCAACATGCGTGGACCTGGAATGACTATGCATAGATTATCCCTTTTTGTGCGGTCCGTTCTAGTGACAACATTTCTACTTTTATACCTTGTGAAAAATAAGATTTTTTACTGGAATGCGTTATTCCATTTCTTATAGAGAGAGGTTCCGTTAAAAGAGGTGATCCAGCCACACCTTCCAATACGGTTACCTTCAACTACGACCTTATAATGCAATCGCATTCTTTGGTCCAATTGTTGTTCTCTATACCTTCACTTTAATTTGAAGGAGCATCTCCTCCATTCCGAAAGGGAAAGGGGCTGGATGTTAGGTCCAAAATTATATGCCACTACTGTGGTGCCGATAGATTCACTACTTTTTTTAAACGAACAAGAGACAATCTGAATTGATCTTGTAACAGATCTACTATAGAATGAATACATTTAACTTTTTAAGTGATTCATATCGATAGGGCCCCACAAGTTGTGAATTCTGGAGAATTCACGACTAAGAGATCCATTCGAGGAACACGGAGACCAGACTTGTTGAAGTAATGAGCCTCTTGATATGAGAGCCCATTACTTCAGTTTCTATAATGAAAATTTGTTTAATTATTTTTTAGTTGGCATGTAGCTCAGAGGATTAGAGCACGTGGCTATGGACCATGGTGTCGGGCCATTTAGTTAAAGCCATTATAATATTAATTCAAATTCATGCCTTCAATAATCATTTAGAGACTACCAGATTTTTTCATTGATGATCGTGCATATATAATTAGATATATAGAAAAGAAAACAGTCAATGAGATCGTAATAATGAATCAAGAGTTAGAATTTCATAGATTTCATCTAATCGAGTATAAGATTTTTCCGGACACATTACTAATCCCCATGGCGTAGACCTGCTTATTGCCTGTACTAGTACGCATAGTCTTCTTCCAAAATGAAGGTTCCTGGCTTAATAAAACTTAAAGCTGGCCACCATACTTCAAAAAATACAAGAAGCTAAGTAGGTGGATTAGTCCGAGCGGAGATAAAAGAAAGTATTGAACTGGATTTTTTTTTCTGGGGATCCTTTTAAGAGTTCTGTAGAGGAAGATGCAGTTTGGGTTGATTATCTTGAATCGGGATCTTTTATCTCAACATTTTCCTTACAAAAGAATAAAGTATAAGAAATAGATATACATGAAATGAGGCCTATTTCTCTTTTCCAATGGCCACTTCACTTACTTACTACTTAGTAAATACCGGCTTGAACAAGGAAAGTAGCACTAGAAAGAAAATCAAATCTTCATTAGTTGGGGGAAGAATCAGCACGAATCGGTTTTTTTAGGAACCTATCGAGAGAGAATTGGATTTAGTTAGACAATGTATGGTAGTAAAATTTGCCAAACCCATAATTTAAATGAAGTAAAGGAAAGATTAGAAAAAGTATAATCCTTCCTAGACTGATAAAAAAAGTATTAAACTGAAATTTTTTTCTAGGGATATTATTTTACTAAAAAAAATGTAAAGATCCTCTTATTCAAAACCTCAATTATGATATCTCTTCTCTCCCCCTTCACACCTCCAAACTCACTGTTCTTATAGAGAGAAACGCACTTTCACATCTTCTTAACCCGAAACGAAATGGCTAATAGTGGGACTGCCTTTTCTTTTTCTTTTTCATTTTTGATTGGATCATGGTCTCTTACCATAAAAATGGCTACATGTGCAGCAGCACCGAATGATTTTGCCGTATCCAGAATAATTACCAATCCAGCCCATTTCATGAATAAAATGTGACCAATTAACCAACCAACAAAACTTTATTTCTTAATTGAGAAGCCATATATTCTACAAGAATATCCTTCTCTGCTTCCCCACAGCTAATGATCAAATACTATGTCAACTAGAATCGGTACTCCAATGTCAGAGAAAACTAACTCTTTGCAGGAATAATTGTCCAAATAGAAAGATCAAGAAATTGCAAAACAAGAACTTTAACAGGGCAAGTTAGTCCAGTCTTTCGACCAGCCTTCATGAGAGCACCTTAGCAATAAGGGTACTCCGCTTACTCTAGGAAAGTGGTCTTTCGCTTCAATACTAGCATTGCTAAGAAAAGGAAGGCCTCGTTTCGGACTAAAAGAACACTTAATTGAATTTTTCCAGTAAAAATAAATAGGAAACTTAAGATTAAGATGCTTCGGAATGGAAATGAGGAAATGTCCACAATACCTGGATTTAGTCAGATACAATTTCTTTGATCTGTTCGGAAAAGAAGCTAAAGCCCTTTGAGTGTCGTATGAACTATTGATTTACGTAACTGAAAGTAACCAGTTAGGTTTATGATGAAACCTAGAAATCAATCACTGATCCAATTTGAGTACCTCTATGGGATAGACCTCAATAGAACGAAAATAATTTTTTTTCTATTTTATAAAAAAGAGGGGTGGTCTTTAAATGTAAATTTTAGGGGAGGACCAATCCATTCTATTGTAAGGAGATGGGTCAGAAACAAGACTTCATAAGTTCAGAGACTTAAGAGGCATTTCTCGATATCGCTATCGAAATAGGAGAGATTAGCTTGATTTGTGTGGGCCGATGCCTATAGTCCAGGAACAATGAAAAGAAATCGATGAATGTGTCCAAACCAAGCAGCAAGTTACAAATTAGGTCTCGGTAGGACATGTATTTTCTAAACCCTGTGACGGTTCGAGCCTCCAAGAAACTCCCATTGGTCGAAGTATACTGGCCCAGTAAATATCGCTTATTCCAGTGTGCACTAACTTTGAGTGCAGTTTGAACTATTGATTTACGTAATTGGAAGTAACCAATTAGGTTTATGATGAAACTCAAATCAATAGAGATCGCGGATACCGTATGAATCCCACTAATAACTCTTAAAATGGACGCCAACACCTAGAAGTGCAAGTAGTCGCCCTATCGGTCACTCTCAAACTCACTACTTGGGTGACGAAAGTCACTTAGCTTCTTTTTTGACTTGCTCCCCACAACGATCGAACGAGAATGGGTAAGAGGCTTATCATTGGAACATGAATGACTAAATGAGCGTAGTGATAAGAGTATATTTTTTCTATGACCAATCAATTACTTAAAATAAACGAAAGTATTCGAAAATGAAAACCTTATATTATATATAATTATAAGGAACTTTCTAAAACTGCTTCCATACTTCGAGAAGGATTTGCTGCTTTCACAAGAATTATCCCAAAAAGGAGAAAACCAAAACTCTTTATTTAGTGGACCAGCCAAGAATCATCTTTTTTTTGGAGAGGTGGTCCTTGCTAATTCATATGGGATTCCACGTGCCTCATGCTACCCGGGTCAGAACGTAAGAGAATACTGGTACCGTACTTCAAGTGGGAGACGGCATAGGAAAGACAACTAGCCAGGCGGAACAGAATAAGCAAACGAATCAGCTTCCGCTGTCACTGGGTTGGAACCATTCTTTGAGTTTAGCGAAAAGGAAAGAAAGTTTGAAACCATGCGGATTTATTTTTTGTCCTATATTTTTTATTATGTTCGCCTATGAATAGACTCAGCAGCTTATTATCGAAATCTTCCATCAACAAAGTAAGATAGCCGAAATAGAGCTGATTACTGGCTTGGGTCCCCCTTCCCTCTGTTTTTACCTGGTTGTCCTCTAGGTTGGATAGGCTAGGGTGAAGACAAGTTAATCGCTCGCTTCAGTATTTGGGTAACAATTTGTGTTTTGGGTTTTTTTTAGTGGAACGCGCCATTCCATTTCTTTTAGAGAGAGGTTCCGTTAAAGCAAGTAAATATGACATGGTTACAGAAGTCTATTTATCGTATGGTACACAACTTTCGTTGTTTACACATCACATGTGGATCGGTGCTTTTCTTATAGTTGGTGCCGCTCCACATGCAGCCATTTTTTTGTACTAAGATGTTTCAGTTCGGTAGATTGTCTTTTGCCTACCCATGGATTCAGTAACAGTTCGAAAGGTTGACCTATTCGGGATCAGGAGCTTTTGTTCATGAGAGAAGAGGTTCGGTAATGAAAAAAAATTCTTAGGAATCAAAAATTTTGAAAAATTGGATTTATGTTTCCACATGGATCCCTACATCGTTACATTCTATATATGATTCAGAATAAGCGTAATTTAACCTGCTTTTGACATATCTATCATTATTTAGGTAGCATAATCACTTCTTTGGGCTTATATTAAATCACATAATGCTGAATTCCTTGCTAGCACCGCTACTACGCACCTTAATGTACCGGGAGAGGAAAAATGCCACTAAGCTTCTTTCTTTTGAGTTTTCTGGGTATATCAAGCAAAGACGGATAAGAATAGATCACGATGTCAAATGAAACTATCCATGGAATAGTGCACCGTGTGAAACATGGATCATCGTCGTTCTTAACCGAGACTTAGGTTAAGCTCCGTCTCATAATCATCGCAAGGTTAGGAGTAAAGCATCCCGAGGTTGGCACATCTCATTGTTCACTGAAATCTGGTTATCCCGTGATTCTCCAATAAGAGATTTTGATGCTAAAGCATGGGTGTTTTAACGGGCTTGAGATGAGATGATATTTGCTATTGGATTAATATCCTTCTCACTATGCTTTAGGGGCCAACGGGCATGAGATATGATTCCTTTTTCAAATCATGCTGCAGCTGCACGGGCCTTTCCCCCATGCCACAAATGACCCACAAATGGAAAAAATTCTTGAACAAAATGAGAGGTGGCTAACCAACTTCTAGGTACTAAAGCAACAAGAACAACAACTAGTGATTCATCCGCCAATATATTTCCAAAAAGTCAAAAACTTAGAGATAAAGGTTTTGTGAAATCTCCGGTATTAAACCCGAAACCCCCGACAGATGATCAATGGCCCAACGTTGGCCCCAAGACTTTGGTATCTAACAAGAAAAGTAAATGCTTGAGCTTGAGAAGCCTCTGGTTTGGTGGGCATAATACTTAAACTTTTTCTTTAATTTAATGCCCATAAAAAGTGGAATTTGTGCTTATGGAAATTATCGAGTGATCGAAGCAGATAAAGAGGAGTTGGGACTTTTTCGGAGAATGGATGTAGTTACTAATTTATGATATGGCATGTACAGAATGAAAACTTCATTCTTGATTCTATGAGAATTAAATCTCCCCAAGTAGGATTCGAAACTACGACCAATCGGTAGTTGGAATTTCATTTTCCACACTCTTCAGGATCCATAACTGGAAAATTTACATAGTTAATGGACTAAATATATTGGCGACCATACCTTGTTGTTTCTTTCCTTCATCACCCTTTGAGATGAGCTCTGCCTAAGGTGCCTGAAGAGCATATCTGCCGAAGCATATATGATTCCCCTGGCTATATATCTAACCGAAGTTTGACTCTGCGGCTCAAGCCCCCCGGCAGGAGGCCTTCTTCGCCATCCACCTAAGCTGCGTAGGAAAGGCCCAAAGCCAATCCTCCATTCTAGTTGACTCTGCATTTGATCACTGACTGTGGGGAAAGGGAAGGAAGGTAGCGCAGCTGAGTGAGCGACGTAGTCTAAGGCTTACGAAATTTGGTACTTTTAGGGTTATAGTTGATGGTTTTTTCCAACCTCTACTATAGAACCGGGGACTGCTGGTAGAGCTGGGCGAGGAGGTGATACTAGTTATCAGGTCAGAGAGACGCCTAGCCCTGGTCCCCTAAGTAAGGTCATGGAAAGGTAAACTTGTCTCCATCAGCACCGTCAGAAAGAGAAATGATTGCGGTCTATAGCCGGGTGAGGTCGAAAAGTTAAGGATTAGTAATCCTTTTTAGCCAGATAAAAGTCAAAACATGGTTCTTATAGGAGGGTGAACAAAAATATATTCCAATTCCAAGAATTACTTTTTTATTAGGTACACTTTCTCTTTGTGGTATCTACCTCTTGCTTGTTTTTGGTCGAAAGACGAAATTCTAAATGAACTCATAGGGAAGAAAATGGAGTTATGGATGGAATCCCTAGAAAGAGACTGGCCCAACTTAAATGAGATATGAAAGCTTCCTTGATAAGAAGTTCTCTATAAGTTAAGATGTCTATGTCGCATGTTTCTAGCGATTCACATGGTATCATCAAATGATGGAAAAGACTCTTTTTTTACAAGAAAGCACTACCTCTCAAACCAGTATATTAACTGGATTTGTTGGGTTGATTCCAATGAAAGAGATGCCTAAACTCTAAACTAAAGTAAAAAAAATAGAAGGGCTCTGGGCAGGTTCGGATCACTTACAATATACGGCTTTGGGTGAGAAGCATTTTCAAGATGATTCTTTGTCGAGACCATCTTTTTGACTGAAAAATGTGAGTCTGTTTTGTCCACTTTATCCATCCCCAGGCAGGATAGTTAACGCATTAGCTACAGCACTGCAAGGGTCGATGCGCATAGCGCCTAGTATCAATCATTTACCTTCATTAAATTTTTGATCGACTTAATTCTTCTATTTTCGACCCGAAACCAAGCTAGAGTACGGTAGGGGTAGTCCAATTAATATACTATAGGTGGAGTGATGAAACGCGTAGAGATCGAAAAGAATACCAATGGTGAAAGCACTCTGCTGGGTTGAAAAAGGCATAAGCCTTGGGAAATTTGCCGAAGAAAAAACTACTCGAAGAAAGGATAGAATTAACACTGATACAGATTAAACTATTGGTATTCATAAGCAACCCAATAGTTGTGAACAACCATAGCAATGGCTTCTCTACCTTTATTCATCTTGCACTGCATCCAAACCGAATGGGAATTCATTCTCAACTTTTGACTTCCTTTGGTGCCGATTATTCCAATATTTATACTCGCGGTAGTTGACAGGACATCTAGGGGTAAAGCACTATTTCGGTGCGGGCCGCGGGAGCGATACCAAATCAAGAAAAACTCCGAATACTAGATATGGCCCTAAAAAATCTAGGGATTAATTCGTTTTTTATAGTCATTTCTTTAATCAGTGAATAGGAGCATCTCTGCCTCCTCGAGTTAATGGATTGTGTGTTCTTACACATGAATAAGAACCTTCGGAAGGAAACACATTCTCATGCGTTTTCTATGAATACTTTGTTTTGGTCAATGGAAACAGTATAGCAGGGTAACGTTTCACAATTTAATGAATCTTCCACTAATTTGATGGGGTGGTTAAGAGATTATCTATGGTTAACTCTTCACAACTTGTCAATGGATATGAGGCCTTTGGTGTTCCTTTCTGTCAAGAATTGGGGCCTCACAATCACCAGCCAATATTTCTCTCATTCTCATGCCTTTCCCTCTCAACGATGAAGCTTATCCCCCATCGTCTCACTGGCCAACCTTGGCCCCTGTAATTTTATTGATTGTTGTTTTCTCCAGACCTCTGGTAAAAGCATGAAAAAAAGGCTCTATCAAATGTCTCCTAGGCGGCTTTATCGTACACTCTATGAGCAGTAGACTCATTACACACTATATCATCCATAAGACCAGGCAGTATATTGATTGGGCTTCGTAGCTCTATTGTGAGTCGTTTCTTCCCGGATGTGAAATACCAGTGGGTCTTACTTCGCTTCAGAGGTTGCTAGCTAGCAGCTTCATAGAGATTTTTGACAACTAAACTATCCTGGATGCCACATCAGACGGAAGTCTTGATTGTGCCTCACCAACTAGCTAATCAGATCTGAGCCCCTCCTTGGGCGGTCAGAAGTGAATTACGAGGCGGACCAATCCACGAATCGAGCAAGCTCCCCTTGCAATGATGTGGTGGTGAACCTATCATTTGTCTTCAATGCCCTCCGAACCATGCGGGAAGGTTTCCCATCACACGGCTCACTAACTTGATCTGTAGTATGTTCCAAGGGTTGGGATTGGACTGCTACTAATTCCGCAACAAAACCACCTATTCTCGACAATGCAAGAGAAGCCATCGAGAAACCACTAAACATGGTAAATATTTTTGGCATTTGAATGGATATTCCCCGCATTTCGTCGAGATAAACAAGATATACTTTATCACAACTCATTACTACCAAGAAAAAAAGTGAAGCACCAATAATATAACGCTGGACTCAATTCTTTGTTTCAATAAGAAAGAGAGCCCCAAGGTGGGATTTTTTTACCAGATTTCATTTGGATGGTTTAGGAGCAAATGAATTATTGTAACTAGAAAGTCGTATGCTTTGGAAGAAGCTTGTACAGTTTGGGAAGAGGTTTTTAAAAGAAGAATCTACTTCAACCGATAATGGCAAGACATTATGGAGAAAGTGATGGCTTTTTCTGGATGAAATGAAATATTTGATTCATGTAAGAGGGGAAAGATTTCCCATTCCTTAGGAGCAGAATAAGGATAATGTATTGGCAAGAAGTTAGACCATAATTAGAGTACTCGGCTTTTAAGTGCAATTATGGTTTTTTACACATTTGAATGAAGTAACGAATTCGTCCATACTTTTGGTAGAGTCTATAAGACCACAACTGCCTTAGATGATCCATATCTCCGGGTCAGGTGTTGATGAGCACATTGAACTATCCATGTGGCTGATTAGGTTAGATGCATTCCAACCCGATAAACATGTCAAGTCAAGTCGAAATCAATCATTTCTTAGCTCAAGAAAAGAATGAAGGGCTCGGCAAAGGAGTGCGGCTAGAACCACTAGAAGGGTAGGCTAAAGCTAGTATTTCTTTATATCCGTTCAGCTAAAAAATAGAAAGTAGGAACCTAAGCACATCCGTGCTTTTTCCAAAAGGCATTCTCCCAAATAAGGCAGATAATTCTGATCTTGCTTGACCGAAACAAAAGATATTATCGACGAATGAAACTAATAAGAAAGATGAGATCAATCTTTTCTCCTGTTGCCTTTCAATCCACTAATGAACGTTTTGCCAAGCTCACTAAGTAGGGTCTAACCAAGCTTGTATAAATAACAGTACCTAACCCCAGGCCAATTTCTATTCTGATTCAAAATCATGGTGTAACATATATCCCCTTTTGTTTTGGTTATGGAATAGATGTCGAAGGTGCTTGCGATTTCTATTACTGATGAGATGGCATGAGCTTGTTTGGAAGTCGATGAATCAGGGATAATCATCTTAAGACTGGGAATTGACAATAACAGGTCTTTAGTAAAAGCACGGTCCCAACTCTCTTATTTGGTGCATCCTAGAGCTATTGCCTGATTTCATCCCAAATCGAGCTACAGTTCTTCTTTCTTTTCAAACCTAGCTAGGGAACAGGAGTACACAATCGTCCGGATCCCATGTGTAAATAGAAAGTTAGATCTACATTGGATCTCATATGAATCGCCCCATCTATCCTCTTGAGGAGAAGTTTGGTTTCACACTCCGATTCGAACAGAAGGAGTACGCCATGCTAATGTGCCTTGGATGATCCACAACTCCTAGTCAGGTACTGATTAGCACAAGTCAGAAAGATTGAGAAATAGAACCATCTGATTTGATTCATTCTCAATAGACATGAGATGATCGTCTTAGGGTGATCCTTTTGTCAATGGATGCCCTTATTACACTTGTAGTCTTTGAAGGATGAGAGCCAACTATGTAGCATCTACATCGCCATTCGTTGGTTATTAGGGGCATCTCGAAAATGCCTTGGTCGAAATATAGCTTTCAAATTAAGTTTCGAATTAGTAGATGCTTCCAAAGGGAGTGGTTATTCATGGGTGAACCTCTAACCTTGTTGATTCTCATAAGCGATTCGATATTGGGTTTCGCTGGTTTGGACCCATGGAAGCTACTGGGTAAGCATTCGTGGCCCCAGATTGCTCCAGTTTCAGCTAAAATACGACTGTCGTTTTAGGATTGTATAGATTTTCCGCTTCGACGATATATATAGATTAAGGGTTATTAATTGAAGAGTAGAAAGGTATCCTAGCTGAGAGCTCCAGATCAAGTACCTATTTCTTTAAAATCCCTATCTGGGGCATTCCGAAGGTGTAACCTAGACAACGAAAAAGGAGGTCGATACTTCAACTATAGGAGCGACCTGTTGGTTCACCAAACCCTGACCCAGCGTCACACGTTCTTTAGGTTCGAAGGGATCTAGTGCCCAACTACCGACTCCTCCCGGATTGCGTTATCGGAGTTGAGCTAGGAATAGCCATTAGTGGACATCTACCACTTTTCACCGGTTAGAAAGGCCCTGTTTAATACAAAAAGAAAATGTTTACAAGAGGCCACCCCTTCTTTTCTGTAAAGCCGACCATAGTGCTGACGAAGTGCCTACGTAGATAAGGAAAGAAAAATCCCAGTGGGGGCCGGTGCTTGCTCTTTAAGACCAATAATGGAGCATCGCGATTAGCTATTGGGAAGTAGGGTCCAATGATTCACGCAAGCACCTTGTGGATGCTTGACCCCTAAAGCTCAGATGTTTGACTTTCATTTGTTAAGAAAAGTCCTTTCGACACGTGCAATTTCTTTTCCATTAATACGTCCGGCAAGATAAATGTACGGTTCAAAAGGGATATAATTTTGTCCTAATCAACCAACTTTATCGAGAAAGATTACTTTTTTTAGGACACAAATGTATGAACTACGCCAGGGATAGGCAACCCAGCTACAAGGCTATTATCAATGTTGAAATGAGAAAGAAGATTTAGGGAGATTTGATCCGCATATGTTTGGTAAAAAGAATAATCTTCTTATTTGATCCTAAATGGAAAGTGATTCTCAAAGAATGGGAGCAAAGGGATTGATCGAGAAAGGTCTCTTGTTCTTATTAGATTAGAATAGATCTTGAATCCATAATGATGTACCAAAAAATACAACATTTTTGTTACTTGACCAAATCACTCTTTCTCTTCCAACAAAAAGAGGAAAATTTCCTTTTTCCTTGCCCCTGAATGAGTGACCTCGCGGGTCTATGTAAATTAGATTTTTTGTACCAAGCCATAAGGCCAATGATCTATGGAACCTCTCAAGGAGACTAAGGGAATTTCTACAATTAATTAGATTTTATGTGAATGAACCATAACTATGTAGACCTATTCCTAATAGATTGATACCAAAAATAACTTGATCAAAATTTAACACCGTGCGATTATTTAATATAATATTGGTTTTACCCACTTTTCTAGTTACTGAGAGAGAGGACAGCACAACGGTGAAGTAGAATCCATTGCGAAGGGGATGGTGTCGCATTATTCCTTCATTGGCATTGGCCTAGTTACTTGCATGCTTGAACTATCATTGGGATACTTTTGGTTGTCTCGCAATACCTTTTACGGATTGGCCTGCAGCAGTATCTTGACCAACTCCAGGTGAAAGGGGTCAGCAGTTGTCGTTTGAGTCTTTTGGCAAGTCATTTTGTCTCTGTAATCTCAGTACCCCTTCACCTTTACCTAATGATTTTAAAAAGTAAAGAGAAAGAATTCTGAAACAAGGAAACACTATTTTCAATTGTCTGAATATTTTATTTTTAGTATAATGATGGCGACTAAAAAAGATTCGAGATGAAACAAACAAAAGAGGTTAGAAATGACTCAAGAAATGCATAAGGATTTACCTTCAGACTTTTTCAGAATTACCCAACTTGGGTTATGAGTACGAATGATATTTCTTTTTTTTCTTTTTTTTACGTAAGTAAGAAGATCCAATTTTTTTATTATGCTTCATGACTCTATAACCCTTTTATTCAATTGAACTTTGGATACAAATCGCGAGAATTTCTATTTTTCCTCAAATATGCTATTGAGGGGAAAGGATTAATACCTAGAGCTAACTATCGAGACTTTGGACTATCCGGACACGTCAACTCATAAGTCAAGTGAATTAACCTTCCCCTTCTCTTCATGCATCCGGTTGGCCTTCGGCTCCTTATTTCTCTAACTTCGAAGTCAAGTCAACTCATAAGGTAAGTAAGAGAGAGTGATTTCTTTTCAGTCCTGGCCAAATAGTCCTATTCCACTCTTCTCTTCTTACCAAACTTGGCATTCACTCTCGTTGCGAGACTTAACCCAGCACCTTACGGCACGAGCTCACAATAGCCATGCACCACTTGTGTCCGCGTTACTATTGGTCATGTTTCCTTTTATCGAGAAGTAGATCATTGCAGTTCCTTTTCAAGCGGCTGTGGGCAACCGAAAGCTTTATTTTTTTAGGATCTGGATCCATTATTCATTCAATGGAATCCATTGTTGGATTTCCACCAGATAAATGTCAAAATATGGTTCTTATGGGAGACCAACGGGATTAGATGTTGCTAAGCATGCCGCCTAGATGTCAATGGATATAAGTGCTCAGGGTTACCTTTTACTTTCGCTACATCTGGGGGAGATCGAGCTTCAAGAACAGCTGTTGGAAGTGCACAACATAAGTCTATGGTGTATAGCTTACCATCAAGGACCCGGCAAACGAAACTCAGAGCTGCTTAATGCACCACCAGTCGCACAAGGATCTCCTCAGAATGAAATTCAATGGGTCCATGGAGACAAGGAGTGTTGTTCGCTTAACCCATGAATGATGTTGTTCCAAGTCATATAGGAAGATCTCTATTTCCACCTACGTCGATTTTGATTCCTTCGGTGTCATTGATTTATCCGTACCATAATAGACGAGGAAGCGAAGCTCTCTTTTTCTGTGATGTGAAGAAGGGAAGGGTGGCTAATACAGATTTTGCATTTCCATCTGAATCGAGAAGAACACCAACGGCGAAAGCACTTTGCTGGGCCGACATTGACATTGAGAGACGAAAGCATGCTCAAAGATGTAAAACAATTATCTTGAAAATATTTCAAGCAAATAAGCATTCTCCACTTTTTCTTCAGGGGAAACTAGAGCGGTATATCTTTACCAATAGGGGTCGACAAAGAAGCGAAGTGGGTAATCGGAGTATCATTCATCTCTAGTCCATGTGGTAGCGGACTTTCTTCTTAACACCCGCACAGGATTACTCACTTCTTTCTAGTTGAACAATCCCTTTAGGAAAGAAGAATCTATGCTATCAATGCCAATAAGTATAAAAAGACTGGTGGGGATCCTCCTTTTGGTCAACCGGTTGTAGAATCCTTTACTCGAGGACTCGAAGTACGTGTGCAAATAGTCCAAAGTCTCGATAGCTAGAGAAGCACCAGAAGTACTAAACAGAATAGGTATTAATTTTGTAATGGTTGGAGCAACAAACTCGGATTCGGCAAGAATTTCACCGTAACCGATGTCCCTTCTTTAGTTTAATGCGACCCCTGAAAGTCTGAAGTCAGGTTTCACTACTACTTCCATGGATACACCATCGTTGTGCTTTCCTCTGACGGGTAACTGCATTCTTTTTTAATGAATACCAAGTAATTGTAGAGCAATCAATTACTCAATTAGTATTTGTAGTGTCCACAACACTAGAGTCCGAGAAGATGGGGTTGGTCCATGGATTTTCCTTCCTTTTGCCACATTTCACTCAAAGAAAAGGGTTGAAGGGAGATAGTGCATTTTCATCCTTTTTCCACTTGTTCTTTTCTATAACCTAGCATCTTATCTTCCTTATGCTAGGCAGATAGATAGATTCCTTTCTTGCTTCTAAGGGAGAGCAAGAAATGAAATCAAATGATTTGATTGTTTTTTCAACAGCGCCCGGGTTTTTTTAATCAAGATGGCCTTTAAAGAGGCTTTTTGAGTATTTGCTTGTCTTCTTTATTTTAGCTTCACTAGTTTTCCTTTTCAACTCGAAAGCACTTAGCCTTTCCAATAGCGTATGCTGATCTAGCGCTCCCGCCGAAGCAATTGTAGCAGCTTCGGCACCGATTGATTTAGCACATTCTAACATAAAAGCAAGCGAAAAAAAGAAGTCATTCTCATTAATTCACCAAATAAATTAAGCTCTTGTTGGAAAACTGGGCTTACATGCAAAATTTTATTAGTGCTTATTCATAAACAATCCTCTTATTTACGATTAACTTCTTTTAGAACTTTTATTAAGCGAATACATTTTTATGGAAAAATAGAACATCTTCAAATCGAATGTTTTTTAGCAGTATGTCGTAACTATTTTCATTGAACTCTGTGGTTCTTCTGAAGCAATGTATAACCCTAGTGATTTCAAAAAGTAAAGGGAAAGAATTTCGAAACAAGGAAACAACCTTATAAGTAAACTCATAAGCTTTCTATGCTTCGAAATGGAGAGTTAGATCCCCCAACTTCAACAATGACCGGCAATGCTAAAAGCAGAGCCCTCCAATGTGAGTAGGATCACTTAGCTATGCTTCATAATTAGAAAAACGGGCGCCATGGAAGTACATTCCACTCAGCCAAAGAAAGATAATAGAGAGTTGACCGAAATGAGCACTAAGTACTTTTTCTGCCTAAATAGTAGGCATAGGTGATAAATAAGAGAATACTAAAGATTCTAGCCATAGAATTTCTCAATTATGACACAAGATACTTATTAGATCGAATCAAATGATTTTGGCACCTTCATTCCCACAGACTAATTCTCTTGCATTCTGTCCCTCTCAGTTCACTCGGGACTATAAATTCTCGAACTTAGAAAAGGATCCAATTACTTCGAAAGAATTGAACGAGATTCGCCTCAATTGCTTTTCCCTGAGCTCCACTCAAGTTAGCTTCGGCTATTTCAAGAGCTTGTTGAGCTTGTTGCAAATTTGATTCGATGGAGAGATAAGCCGGTGGCTCTTTCCTCCCTATTGGAATCACCTACGCCATTCTTCGGATCCTTCTCCTGACATTGGGTGATTCATCTCGGACATTGAATCGGAATCTCAGGTATCTGGTGAAGGTTGCACTTCCTTTCACCCTTATATGGCCATTGATAGGGTACGGGAGGGAAACAAGCAATGACATTCCCTTCGAAGCTCATGATGTCGATGTTATCTATGCTGTCGTCGACTCCAACCTTCCTGAATTCATTCCATATCATCTAGAATGATATCATATGTATTTATTAAGTTCGGCAACGTATAACAGCATCATCATGGACTTCAGCGACCATGACTTCGAAATGGCAATCTTGCAAATTAACCTAAATATTGTAGCATTTCTGTTCAAAGTAATTTCTTTTCACCAAATCTTTATGGTTGTGAAAATATTATTGGACAACAAACTTCTTTATCAAAATATTTTCCAGAAAACCTGTAGCACTCTTTTCTTTCTTTTCCAAAAACATTTTCAAGCTATATCTTTTTATATGAACGTTTTAATAATTAATTTAGTTTT
Source organism: Allium cepa (assembly GCA_030765085.1). Lineage (NCBI taxonomy): Eukaryota > Viridiplantae > Streptophyta > Magnoliopsida > Asparagales > Amaryllidaceae > Allium > Allium cepa. Next base: position 487,077,654 of record CM060928.1, on the reverse strand, counting down.
TCTAGCTCAAATAATTCATAACAAACATTAACCCTTAGGGAATTTCCCAAAACTCACAATAAATCTAATTAATCATATTCTTCAACATATAATAATTTCGGGGCCAAGAACATGATTTAGTCATTTTAAATAGTTAAAACCCAAAATATCTCATTTTTCAAAAATTCACCAAATAGTCTCATTAAACCAGAAAATTATGAAATTAAAAACCCACTTCCAAAATAATTTTTCTATCATCATACTAAAATTTCAAGTCATTTGGGTATCATATGATAGGTTTTCTATCTCAAACATATCACTTAATTTCATAAATAAATTCCATAAATTCACCAATAAGCATAGAATCATTCAAACTATCATAGCATGTCATAATATGAGAAAAAAATCGGATTTATTCTTAAAACTAAAAATAATAATTAAAACATGAGATGCATAACTATTCACCTTGAATGGTTTAAGAAAATTAAGATTTGTATTTTTATTTGATTCCCCTAAGCTTTGATCTTTCTTTTCTAACTTTTCTTCTCTTGAATCACCATACTGTGGTCAGCCTTGCTATTTTAGTTTTGATTATAATGAATTAAATGAGAGAGGAAATAAGAGAATAAGGGCTTAGGTTAAGGAATTCAGATTTATTCCCATTTTGCCCTTAGCATACTTTCCTCCTTCTTATTAAGTTTTTAAGCCATTCTTATTAACCCATTCATTAAGAAACGACCCCTATTAATTATCAAATATTAATATCCTTAACCTTGTACATTATTTTATTTAATTTATCCAATTAAATATACTAGATAATGTTAATTAGAATTAGGGTTGTTATACCCTTCCTTAACCCTTAAATGAACTTCACCTTCTTTTTCAGTGGGATATTGAAATGCTTCCTCCTATACTTCAACAAAGCATTAAAGCGCTGAATATACTCTGCCAAAGTCATCTCTCCCTGCTTCAGGTTAAGGAGCTCCCTACACAAAGCACTCTTCTAAGGTTCTAGGATCAATTGAGCTTCGAATCGCTCTTTAAACCGCTCCTAGGTTAGCTCCTACTCTGGGACTTCAACTATCACAGCCTCCCATTGATCTAATGCATTCCCTTAGAGTTGATGAGAAGCCAATCTCCCCTTCTGAGTGTTATTATATCCTAAGTCTCCAAAGATACGTTCACATATTTCAACCAATTCAACGCCTCCAAAGCAGACTCCTTCCCTGTGAATTCCTTTTCTCCATAACTTTTGAAATATTTGTTCACCTTAGAAAAGTATGCTTCTTTTGCTGCCTCCCATCTCATCTCGGCAACTCTAGTGAGTTGTTGTCTAATCATCTCCATCGTGAATTGGTAGAATAAAGCATTGACATCCATTCCTTCTTCGATCGGGGCATGCACTTGAGTATCGGCTTTAGTACGGACTTCTAGGTCTACCTCCCCTCCTTGGTTGTGGGTTCGTATACTGTCATCTGCTCTACCAAATTCCCTCTCAAACTTCCTATGGTCAAATATTAGTTACATATATCAATCTCACCTTTCGCATAAGCAAGGGTTCGTAAGAAAGGAAAGTAAAGGGAGAGATATCAATCATAGAGGGGTAGATACATTATCCTACATATCTACATCAAAATACAAGTATGTTATATATATCATATACCCTCCTCAAGGTATTCATTTTCTACTAATAAGTTTCCACATAACTCTATTTTACTTAAGTATTCTCTTAACCTAATTTATGATATACTTTGTAACATCACCCATTTCGAGACTCGAAAATAGACGGCGATGATGTTGTAATCATCACCGAAATCATTTTCCAGCTACAAAGTGAGTTCAGTGTCATTTTGCACAACATCATTAAACAGAGCAGCTAAATAAATTTTACATTACATTAATTTGAATTACATAGTTGATTGCATCATTATTGGCCAATATCGTTCCCAAGCAAGGGGTAAATACACTATTAAATAAGAGTAGTGTCATGTCCGACATATGAAGATTCCAACATAAATATTACCAGTTATAATTTTTGGTTTTACATATTAGAAATTGTGAAATATTTTTATTCTCTAGATAAGCCTCTTGCTTTGTCTTAAAATCTTTATTTGTCCTTCCAATAGATACCTGCCTAATCTATAAACTCAACCTACTCGAATGAGTGCGCATGAATTTATGAGAAATAATAAAAACACGGGTCAGACGTAAAGCCTTGTATGAGTAAAATATTTACCTTAATCATCCATAGCGAAATCACTCCGCTAATGCGGAACGGTTTTTCCCCTCACTTCATCATCATTAAGATACATCATATATGTAAACAACATTACATAAAAAGCAACCATGCGCATATATTCAATCAAGAAGTGTACCTTACACTTACCATGCACTTATGAACCATGTCATATATCAATTCAAATTAAGTATACCATATACTTATCATCATGTTATGAACCATGTCATATAATCATTCATCATCCATTCAAAGATCACCTATTCTCTTGTTTTAAGTTTTTATCGTTAAGTTATCATCGACTTATTTAGTGATTAGCTCCAAAGGCTTGTCTGCCAATAATTTTATCTTTTATCAAACAATGTCACCGAATGAAATGACCAATCATTCCACTAATTAGGGCCACCTTAACTAGTGCCACCCTGATTCTCCTAAGATGTTGAATGTAAGTACCATGAAACATTCTAACAAGCATCCTTACTAAGCATCAATAACCAATCTTTGTCCCTGAACCATTATCGTTCACGTTGCTAATTTATTTGTTTTAATTATGACACCACTCTGATATTTGGGCACCATACCATAACTCCCATTTATATTTTGTAAATCATTTAGGATTGAACCTTATCGTAGCACCCATCAAAATACCACTGGACTTTAGACTAATAGTTGGGGCACCCTGCCATCCGATAACTCCATGAGCTGGTATATCTTTACAATCATGGTTCAAACTTCTTTTCTGCCATTTATTTATAGTTTTACCTATATATTCTTTAGATAAAACATTTTTATCTTTAAATTTAAATGATACCCTATTATTTATTAGCTTTGCTAAACTTTCCTTCAATTTGAAAATAAACTAACACAATTTTAATTTATTAAAATTCCTCCTCTATTTCATTCCTATGAAATAGTTCGTTAACAATTGGAATCTATCTTCCAAAGGGCCATAAGTATTCTTATTTTACTTGGAAAAATATAGCTTTTCAAGCTATTACAAATTGATTTTAGTCATCGCATGGTAGCTATCCCATAGCTTTTGAATGTTGAGCCTAGTCATTATGTGTTGGCCATCCCATAGCCATCACGGGTTGATTCTTCCTAGACCGCCAATAGTTTATTTTCTTTCCTTAACTATCATGTGTTAGCTCTTCGTGGGTTGATAGCTTCCCCATGTCATCGCGTATTGAGTTCTAAGTAGCGTTCATAGGTTGACTTCCTAATATTTATCGCGTGTTGAATCCTCTATAGCTATCATGTGTTAACTCCGTCAAAGCCATAGCGTGTTAACTCCATCAAGTGTCATCATGAGTAGATAGCTTCCTTCAGCTATCGCATGTTAACTAGTTCCAATGCCATCATGAATAGATAGCTTCCTTAAGTTATCGTGTATTAATATCTTTTGAGGGTTAAGCTCAAACAACCATCGCGTAATGACTTCCCTAAAGCCATCGTGAGTTGATAACTACCCAAGCTATCATGGGTTGTTTCCAATAAAGCCTATATGTGTTCATACTTTTAGCTTTTGAAAGTGGAAATCTTATAATTAAATTGAAAATGTTTCCTTGTTTTACTAAGTAAGCACTTTGCATCAAATATCATTTGTTGTCAAATTCTCATTGCCTAATCTTCTTCTTTACAATTTACTTTTCAGAATTGGGCTAACTACATCCTTTATTAATTGATTAATCAAGTATAATTAATTAATTATTTATTATCTTAGCCAGTTGATTCATATAAAATCGAGAATTGATGGAAAAATCAAAAAAAATACCAAAAATCAATTTCATCATATTTATGTTGTCCTAAAATTTCAGGTCAAAATAATAAATTTTACTATTTTAATAATTAACTTACCAAAAATGGACAATTTTATCAACTTAGAAATTCAAAATAATCCCAAATTAATTTCAAAGATTGTGAAATTAAAAATCCATCTTTATTTCATCATTATAAACATCATATTTCAATTTCAAATCATTTAAATTAGATTAATTCATGTTTTACCTTAAAATATGGAAAAATTCACTTTATTAAAACTTCCAAACATAACCAAACATTGTGTTAACCACTTAAACATGTTACCATTATCAAAGCATTCATGCTAGGTCAAATCTGATCCTTAGTGAGTAGAGATAGGTGTTAGGGAAAGCTTTTACTCACTTTTGATTATGAAAACTTTGAATAATATCATTTCTTCCCTAAAGTTGATAGTTTGAATCTTCTAGCTTTGAATTTTCCCCTTCCTTTTGCTAAAATGGTGGTTGGCCTTGACATATGCTTTTAGGGATTTGTATTGTGAAATGAAATGAAGTGGCACAGAATGAGGATTAGGGTTAAAGGAAATGGGCTAGCAATTTTAGCTTGGCCTAACTTCTCATGTGGCATAATCCCACTAATGCAACTCATATAACAAATTCTTATCTTTCAAAAATAATTCATTAATTTTCATTAACAAGGCTACCTCCATTGCTCTAATTACCCTCGGTCCTTTCAATTAAACCATTAGTGTCCAATACTTAATTAATTAAATCTCACTTAGGCAATTCTTGCAATTAAACTATTTTATCCATCTTTTAATAATTTATAATTATTAATTTAATTCAATTTTTCATCACAGACTCTCCAAAATATTGAATGTTACGTTAGTGGTGTGTTATGTGTATATGCATAGAAACGTGCACATCAAAATAATAATATTTTTTAAAACAACATGTGAAGTAAAACAATTTATTTTTAGTGAAAAGATAACCCAATTAAAAATTTATGTATGTGTATTTTAGCTTTTAGTACAGAATAATTATAAATAATTTAGTTTAAATTATGGACCTGTTTGCACCTAAAATGGTCACAAACACTCAACAATAGTTTTTGTAGAGAAGTGAGTGAAGAAAAATTAAATTAAATTGCACAGATGAATAGGTAAGCAATAGAGAATAAGCAGTTATCAAAGACACAAAAGTTTATAGTGGTTCGACATTGTATGCCAACATCCACTTTGAAGATTATCTTTTATTAATCACTTTTTAATCTGACTACAATAGTAGAGATAGCAAAAATGCTTGATTACAATTGAGTCTAGAGTAACAAGCAACGTAAAGGCCCTGAAAATTAACCAAAAAACCTGTATTTATAGGGAGAGATGATGATCACTAAGATTTCAGTATAAGGCTCTCTAGGTCCATAGAGGCCCACCATAATGATTAATGGCCCTAACTTGATATGTTGGAACGATCGACCAAAGTTACACCGATCATTAATTTTGGTCTCCAATTTATGTGCGATCGTTTTTAGGTGGTCCTATATGCCTCTTGAACTTGTCCTAAAATATAAAGTAATTTTGAGTTGTAGATCGGGAGATATGGATCAACCTTTGCTACATTTGGAACATTCACTGAGCTACACCGATCGGTATGAAGGATCGGCAAAAATGATTGGCCTAAAATGATTAGCTATCTTCATATCTCACATTTTTGACCAACGATCATTTTTATAGGCTCCACTCTTCAAAATACTAATGCTCTAAAATTTTTAAGTGAATTGGTCGTGTGGATTTTGAGATATCAATCGGTCTACGCTGACTTGAGCTGTTTTAAGGATCGTTCTCGATCGACCTATATAAATTCTTGCTTCGTCTGTAACTCGAGCATACGAACTTCGATCGACTCCAAATTTGAAATTTAACTTCATGGGGCTATCTCGATGACTCTATACTGATTGTAACTCGATTGGGACTCGGTTCGAATCTGCCCGACCATTGTCCGTAGTATTGTATACAATCGATTCTTAAGGCCGATAACTATCCTTCCTAGCCAAGTCGACGATATCATGGCCTTGCCAAAAGGCGGGATAACTTTTGCCCTCCAAAGTACGTCTTGTTTTCAAATATGACGTGCTTTGAATTGTTGGAAGCTAGAATCATCGAAAAGAAATCCTTCCGGTTCATCGATTAGTCCTTATCCTTCCATTGAGTTGTTTTCTCGTCGAAGGTCATATTTTTCATATTCGTCATGATGATTGGTCGATTTGCAGTAGTACAAATATGGGATCACAACTTGATGGTGATCATCTTGTCTTGTTGTTGGTGATTTCTAAACTTTAGCAACTTGATTTTAATTTTTCTTTGGTTTATTTTAGGTAAACATTTATCAATTTCAAAAAAATTAAATTTTGAAATGTATGCTAGCACGTATATGTTTTGCACCTGACTCTCGAATCAGGGTTATATGTTCATGGGTCATTGTCAAGTTTTGAAACTTTTATGAACAATGTCTACCATTCGTTATTCTTATTTACATATATATTTTATGAAAAATGTTCACTACCGATCGTTATTCCCTCATTCATATTCTCCCTTTTTATTTTTTTAATCACCGATCATTTACTTCATAGAAATTTTTTTTGGATTGTTCCTAGTTATGGAACGATTGGTGTAAAACCCTTGGTTTAAAATGATCGGCAATCTAGCCTGGTTATGGAACGATTGATATAAGATCGTTACCTTGAAACAATTGGTATAACTTTGGGGCCACGAACAATCGGCATACGAACTTCCTATATAAGCATTTGTACTTAACAATTTTTCTTCTTCCATCATTTCGTATCATTTCCAGTTGAGAAGAAATATCAAATTGCTCCACTTCCTCTCCTTATCGATCAAAGAAACGATCCAGTTTTCCTAAAACTAAACCGCATCTCTGAGAGTTAATCACCATTCAGGTGCTCCTCCAGATCTCACCTCACCTCGAATTCGAACCCATTTCCACTCCTTGATTCTAACCTAGGCAGTTTGATTCGAATTTTCTTTATGATTCGAGCATGAGAATTTGGGTTTCATCAATTTTGTGATGTTAGAATTAAATAGTGGATCGATTGAAGGTTGGAGGAGACGAAAATTGGCGGACATTATGGCCTTAACTGATCGTTTTTAGGGAAGATGAAGCGGTATCTGAATGATTGTTTTGAGTGATGTATATGCTTTGGTATGGATCATTCTTGAGCGATCAGTTGTACCTCGTACTTAGTGAATTTTGAAGTGGATAAGTCAATTGTTCCGATCGTTCTTGAATTGAAGTGGAGGAAAATGATAGGTAGAAGTGTTGAGTCAAATGATCGATGGGAAGAGTTGAAGTAACGATCATATAAAATGAGGGGGTGAACAATCAGTGGGAGTGTTTTTATGAACGATCGACCTTGTTTGAGGAACGATCGGTTCTCAGAAAATGAATTTTACAAATGGAACTTAACAAGTGAACTTGAACTAAATGATGAGCTTCGGGCTTGCATAATTGAACAGACATTTGAACTTGCATGTAACTTGTATAGGACTTGAACTATGTATTCGGTAACAAATGACCTATGAACTACGATAGGAACCAATGCCTTTGACTATTCTTTTGAAGCTCACCAGTGATTAGATTTAAAAATTGAACTTTTGCGTGCTGACGATCGATCGTAAACTCAAACTACATCATTCCCCGATGACATAGGGAAATAGTTGAGACGGTCACTAATAACGGTCTCTTCGGTCGAACCTCAAAGTCTCGTCGTCTCTTTCATCTTTGGTTTCATATAGCTTATTACTGTAATGTATAACACTTCAGCTCACTACACTAGCATTCACTATGCACTGGGGTGCAGGTTACTTTATCTAACTATGATTTTTACTAAGTTTAGTAGCAATGGGTTCTAGACGTTCTGGGCATTTTGCAGCTATGCCAGCTGGATCATCTTCTCACAGGATAACCCTAACGTAAAATCAAGTTCTGCAATTGAATCTGATAGTCTGTCCTCTAGCCATTATTCGAAACAATCGGAAAGCCTATGCCCTCAATTTGATCTTTCTCATGCAGTTCCCATCCTTCCACCAGAAATTTTCGATCCTTCTCCTGTCACTATAGAGGACACACTTATTCTAGAGAACCCTATTGATTCAGGAACCTCTAAAATTAAGGAAGATGCTCTTCGCCGAATCTGCGTAAGGCATGGAATTCCTTTTGACGATGCATTGGTTCCATCGTGGGATGACAGGGCTCATATACCCCTAAAAGGGTACATAGTGTGTAACAAATTCATGTGCTGGGCCGGATGCATCCTGCCATTTAATTCATACTTTTAAGAAATTCTATAATATTTAAGCATAGCTCCAGCGTAACTTCATCCAAATGGCTACACCCTTCTCAACTGTACTTATATGGTATTTATGGAGTTCCAGCACCGTCTTCCAACCATCAATGATATTTGGTTCATATTCCCTTTCAAGTGACAGACAAGGAGTCTTTCGTTTACATTTGTTGAGTAGGTGAAGAGGTGCCAGATTCTAACTGGCGCATGGAACAAATTATATGCCTTTAAAAGTGAGTGGTTCTTCATTCTTTGTCTGCCCGGTTTCGCTCGACAGTTGATGGAAAGATGTAAGTGTTATCCACTATCTTTACATTAGCACTGAAAACGATATTCAGGTCGTATTCCTGACTGCGTTACTCCTTTATAGGTATCGTCATCCGACCTAGTGGCTATCTTTGTAAGGAGGCAGTCACAACTTTAAAAAATGCACCGCCCGAAGACTAAAACATCGAATATCTACTCATGGATGAACGTCTCATTACTTTTTGTTTGATAGAAGAGGGCCTCAATGTAAGGCTAACCAAAGTCTCCCAAACTGTAGGGATAAGACCATGGGTTACATTTATTCAAAAGTCAATCAAGTCGATCTCATGGTGCCCCCAGTCATTAGTGCTTAGGAATTCACTGGTATCGATGCCGAAGGATATAAAGGTGATGTGACTAGTTACAATGGTGACAAATACGGTCTTGGGGTCAATATCAGATCCTCATAGACATCACAACCCTCGGTTCCTGATAATAGAAAGAAGAAAACATTGGTTCATAAATTTCCAAAAAGTTGTCACTCTAATCAATCCAAGTCGTCGATGGCTCCTAAGACTATTCAAGATGAATCTTCTTCTCAATCGTTAGAGCATTCAAGTTTACCACTTGATTCTTTGTCTAGTCAACCAATTTTGCATGACCTTGATGCTTTTAATTTTACAAATGTGAGCATTGAGGGGTCAGTATCTCCCACTAGAACTGGCACTGATATTCCAATATCTAGAAGAGAAGTTACTCCAACAAGCAAAGCTCCTGCACCTGGTTTGTCGGGGGGTTACACAAGGACACCCGCACATACTTGCACCCCTCAACATTGCATTATGCTCAAGCTTTTCTTTTTAGTACTTAAAGTTTATTGATTTCTATTTTACTTTTCAAAAACGATGGTGAAGAATAGGAACATGTTTGATTCCCTCCGAGATATTCACTACCAAACCTTTGGTTCACGCTCTAGCTCTTACCATCAACGGTAATTGAGAGTATTATGATTCCAGCTATCGCCTCGGTCGGGACTGGTTAAGACAGAGGTGATAAGGATAAGCCATCCCAAAGAAAACATCAATCGAGATTGAGATCCCCCTCCAAAGGGTTCCATGAAGCCAATTGATCTCCCGTACCTACCTATTGATCCCTTACATGGTTCTCCTCCCACTTCAGTTCCTATACAACCTATGGTTTCTTTTCATTTTTAGCAGTCGAGCGATCATCATCGCAAAGTGAACATGCTGCTGCCCAAAGGCCCGGTAAAGAAAGTACTAAAATTGGAGCTGCTACTGAAGATCTTATGGTCAATCTAGCTTCTCTTATGGCACAGCTTCATAAAGAGTTTCCAAACATATGTTTTGAAGGGTTCTTTTTCCCTCCTAATTTGAAGAGGGTCTCGGACCATGTTCTTAAAATGATTATTGATTGTGTCGCTTACATCCACATGCAATACCGTGAATGGATGAAAGTAGCAGAGAAAATGTCAAAAGTATCTTTTGAGTGCACGGTAGAAATTGAAAACTTAAAATGCCAAGATGCTCAAGGTAAAAGAATTATCGACACTTTGACAAATGAGTTTGAGGATTTTAGGACCTCCCTAGCAGAGGCCAAAGGAAAAGCTAATGTTGCTGCCAAATCCATGGAGGAGATGAAATCCAGTCATCTTGATATGGTTCAAGTGTTTCGTCATTGAAATTAAGATATAACGCTCGAGCGGGATACAACTCGAAGTAATGAATCTACAGCCTTGAAGGAGATAGCAGAACTCAAGGCTAAGCTCGAGTATGAAAATAAGGAAAAAAGATGATGCTCAAAAAATTACTCAAGATGCTTTTGACAAACTGGTGAATGTCAAACTTGAGAGAGACACGGCTGTTGAAAGGGCTAAAAATTTCGATGCACTTATTCAGCGTGAAGCAGAAGCTACCAAGGACGAGGTTAGTGAGGAGATAATGAATGAGCTCGACCTACTTCTTATTCTTTACAATGCCAACATTCTCAAGCATAGAAATTTAACATGGCTTGGTGACAATTATCCCTGCCAGCCCTAGCATGCGTGGGAATTTCTTGTTGTAGAAGAAAAGAAACTTCTTAATTAGGAGGATATCGACCTGCCTAGGCTTGAAAGTGAAATTCTGTTGGGCGATAAACCAAAAACATTGCACGATATCCAGCTTACACTTCAGAAAGAATCTACTTGCTTATTCACATGAAGTGGGTGAAGGATTCGGGTCAGCACAACTCTATATTACAACTGAATTGCCCCCGACACCTCGAGTTATCCCTAACTATATGGCAGGCTATTTAACCATCCTCGAGTATGATCTAGATAAGCCTCGGCTTCTCCAATTCTCGAACGCAGTTCTGAGGATATTTCGGCTCAACCTTTGAACCACACCGAGGAAGGTATTCCGTCGATATTTCCCGTCTTTCAAAAAGTTAGGGTGTTATCGGTTGATATTTTTAATCTTTTCGCCTATTTTTTATCAGCTTTGAATCTATCAAGTGTCATTCCTCTTCCCTCGTAAGAGCCTCAATTGGAATCGCAAGCGGCTATGATATAATCCATCAAATTTACAACTTTGACCACTACTCAAGGTGCTTAAGAAGAAGCCTTTTTATTGATGATTAATTAATGAAGGCATTATTTAAGGAAGGGAGTGACCCACATCATGAAATTCCGTTTGATGAGGATGTTGTGATCGTAGGTTCTTCCAACCACACTAACGAGCTCAGCATGAAAGAGCGCGTTGATAGGCAACAATTATTGAAAAAGAAGGCAAAAACTAAGCTTGATGATTTGGACTTCAATACCGATTCCCATTCCGCTCTAGATGATCCTTCACGGCGGGACAATTCCCCGAGATGATATCATCGGGTGCTGAGAGCGCCTCGATCCCTCCTGCTTCTAAAGATAATATCACTACGATCCATACAGCTGAAGATGTTTCTTCGAAGAGAGGCCAAGGTGGAAAAGGGTCGAAGAGAGGATCGAGTGGCAATTTAGAAGGAGCCACTCTAAAGAAGTAAAGGAAAGATAGGAAATCCAAGAAATAATCTTTGGGTTGGAGTGACATGTAAATAGCTTAGATGGATTCTTTTTGTCGGTCGTGTTTGTATAGGTACAAATCCCACTTTTATTTCTCATATCGGATAAACTAGTATTGTGTACAGCAATTTTTAGTGTGAATAAGAATCTTTTATTTTTGTGTATGATTCTTATATACACTTGTTTAAATGATCGAGCTATCATGTTTTTCATTTTATGTACTTGTGATTCATTGCTTGTCGGATCAGATATCGATCTGATTTATCCATCCCAAGTCCTCCCTGAGGTTGTGGCCTCGAGTTGTATCAAACACTGGGCTCGAGCCTTAACATTACGCTTATCGAACTCAGCGGTTTGAGTGACTTTGCTCTTGCGTCCAGTCACAGGTTAGCAGAGTTAGGTGGTGGATGGTCGAACTCCATCTTCAGCGAATTTACACTCCTTCTATCGATTTCAGGCCAGAATTCATGGAATAGTGAATGGTCGAACCTCACTCATCTATCTTTTTATACTCATATCCTCACTTTAGGGATAAGAGTTGGTTGATGGGTGGTCGAATCGCATTTAATTTATGTTTATACCCTAGTCCACACTCTGAGGACTTAGAGTTATTTTGGGGATGATCGATTCACGCCCAATTCATGTTTATACTCTAGTTCGCACTTCGGTAACTTACTGTTATTTTGCGGGTGTTCAAATCACATCTAATTTATGTTTATACTCTCGTCCCTACTCTGGAGGCTTATAGTTATTTCATAGATGGTCGAATCACTCCCAATTTATGTTTATACTCCATTTCACACTAGAGACTTAGAGTTATTTCGAAGAGTAGTCGGATCGTACTCTCCATAATTGATTGATTTGCCTCGAGGGTCATGGGTTTAATTTAGAGAGCGATCTATCGTTTCACGATCACTCTTATTTTATTTCATTTTCATCATGTAACTGATACATAATGCTATAGCAAACATAAATATAAAGGGAGCACAAGACTTTGTTTCCTAAACGAAAAAGAATGACGTAATCTGTCTTATTACATATCTGAAAAATCAAATGCTAAAGAAAATTTTGAAAGAAAATACAATTGAATGAAAAAGAAATCAACTACGTGAAATAGCATTGTAAATGCTTGCTATTCCACGCCCTTGGGAATGTGATGCCATCAACAGTCGCTAACTTGAAAGTTCCCTCCCCAAGCGTCTGTTCGATGACAAATGGCCCTTTCCAGATTAGATTCATGTGCGACGGGGTAGGAAAACCCGTTTCAGGTCGAGATCGCCGATTTCAAAGGTTCTAGATCGAACTTTAATGTTATAATACCTGATGACTTAATGTCGACGCACGGAAGCCCTCAGATCGGCTTCCTCGCCTTTCCTATTTATAAAATCGAGAGATTCCAAGTGGAGATCTTTATTTTTTTGGGACCGTAGTAAGTCCCTCTATGGGAAGGAACTTCGAGCTTAGCATGAATGATGACTTTGAAACCATAAGCAAGGAAGAATAAAGTATGGCCAGTCACGGACTTGTGGGTGGTCCTGTAAGCCCACAGTGCTATATGAGTTAATCCACACATCAACCTCTAGAATTTTCCAGTCGCTTCTTCAAAATAGACTTTATGATTTTGTTTACAGCTTTAACATGTCCATTCGTTTGAGGGTGAGCGACCGCCGCAAACCTCTCTTCAATATGTTACCTTTGACACAAGTCTTTGAATTTGGCACTGTCAAATTGAGTTCCATTATCTATTACAATAGTTTGTGGTAGATCGAAACAACATATGTTTTTTTGAACAGTGAAGTTGATTACTTTCTTGGTTGTGATTATGGCTAAAGGTCCTCTTCAGCCCACTTGGTGAACTAATCAACTGCGACGATAGTGCACATTGCGCCACCTTTAAAGATCGATAAGGAACAGATAATGTATGTACCTCATATGGCAAAGGCCATGGGCTGACCATTCGTGTGATTTCCATCTGTGGAGCTCTTGGAACTTTTGTATATATCTGGCACTTATCACATCATCTTACATAGTCAGTGGTGTCTCGATTTACAGTTGGCTAATAATACCCGTAACGAGGTATTTTCTTTTCCAGTGTTTTCCCATCAGAGTGATCGCCACATTCCCCTTTAAGAACTTCTTTAGGACATGTTTTATCTCATCATGAGCGACACACTGAAGTAGGCGAACAGAGAAACCTTTTATGTACATAATTCCTTCTTACATGATATACCGTGAAGCTTTATAAAGTATTTTTCGCTTTTCATTCCTTTGTTCGGGAGAACCCCCAATAGCAAATAGTCTTTGATCGGAGTCATCGACGACTCACTCTCAAGCCCTGCTTCTAGTGTTCGATCGATTTCTATCATGTTTATACTTTGGGCATTTAATACTTCGACCGAAACCAAGCCCATCTGCTGAGCGTCACTGGTACTAGCAAACTTTGCCAATGAATATGCGTAATGTCATAGTACTCAAATTCCTCCACTCCATTTCGATCCCATGGAATATGCAAAATGTCATAGTGCTCAAATTTTTCCAATAACTCTTGGACTTGGGTAAGGTATGGAGAAAACCGTAATCCTTTAGCTTGATAATCTCCCCTGACTTGGTACACAACCAACTGCGAATCGCAAAAGATTTCAAGAGACTTTATTCCCAATTCTCTGGCAAGTTTAAGTCCAACAATCAAAGCTTCATATTCAACTTCATTGTTCGTCGTTAGGAAATCAAGTTTTAAAGCGTAACAGATTGACTGTTCTTCAGAAGTTGGAAGCACAATTCTAGCTCCAGAATAATGATTTGGACGCTCCATTAGTATATAATTTCCACTATATGGTAGGGATTTCACTACCTTTCGAGGAATCATCCTACACAGTGAACTCTGCTGTAAAATCTACGAATTCCTAACCCTGGATAGCCCTTTGAGAGAGATAAGTAATATTGAATTAACTGAGCTCAATATTCCACTTGAGTAACCTTCCAAACATCTCAGGTTGCTGTAGGACCTGTCATAACGGGTGGTCGATGTAAACATTGATCAAGTGTGCCTAGAAGTATGGGAGAAGCTTTCGTGATACAATCAGCAAGTAGTATGCCAGTTTCTCTATTTTAGGATAGTTCCTTTCATCTTACGTTAATCGTTCACTGATGTAATACACCGGCCTTTGGATCTGATCCTCCTCATGAAGCAATGCGACACTTATAGTTGTGTCGATATGGGTGAATAAATGTATAGATCTTCATGATCCACCAGCTTTGACAAGATGGGGGGTCTCTCCTAATGATTCACCAAAGCTTAAAATGAATATTTACAATCCTATGTCCATTTAAAGTTTCTTTTCCCTTTCCAAATCAAGTCAAAGAAAGGAATGCATTTTTTGGTAGCTCTGGAAATAAATCGGCTTAAAGCCGCAACTTTCCCATTCAAACTATGTACTTTTTTAGTAGTCCTTAGCACTTGGATGTCACTAATAGGCTGTATCTTCTTGGGATTAGCTTTTATTCCATGGGTGTTAACAATAAAGCCCAAGAATTTATATGATGCAACATCAAAAGGACACTTCATAGAATTGATTTTCATCTTGTAATGTCGGAGGATGTCGAACATTTCTACCAAGTCGCTAATAGGGTCACTTGGTCGTCGTGACTTCACGAGCATATAATCTACATACACTTCTATCATTTTTCCAATCCGATCTTTAAACATCCTATTGACTAAGCGTTGAAAAGTCGCTCCTGCATTCTTTAATCTAAAAGGCATTACTACATAGAAGTACAATCCAATATTGATAATGAAACTGGTGTGCTCCTGATTGGGAATATGCATCGGGATTTGGTTATATCCTGAGTACGTATCCATAAAAGATAGCGATTCATGTCCCACGGTTGAATCCACCAGCTGGTCGATCCTCGGAAGGGAAAAACTATCTTTTGGACACGCCTTGTTCAAATCTGAGTAATCAATGCATGTTCTCCATTTCCCATTTGCTTGTTTCATAAGTACAGGATTAGATACCTATTTAGAGTAGAGGGC
This sequence comes from Allium cepa, assembly GCA_030765085.1. Taxonomy (NCBI): domain Eukaryota; kingdom Viridiplantae; phylum Streptophyta; class Magnoliopsida; order Asparagales; family Amaryllidaceae; genus Allium; species Allium cepa. Next base: position 487,061,982 of record CM060928.1, on the reverse strand, counting down.
ATCGTTGATAAACCCGTTGTTTTTTAGTCTATCCACCTCCTTAGAGCGACAGATCTCTTCGGATCCATGTCTCGTCTTTTCTGTTTCACCGGAATATGCCTCAGATCGATTTTCAGTGCATGGCTCGCAATGGCAGGCGAGATCCCACACATTTCAGAGTGAGCCCAAGTGAATATGTCAAGATTCATTCGGAGAAATCTGGCAAGTTTTTTTATCATCGGAGGGCTGAGCTATGATCCGATCTTTAAGACCCATGACGGGTCATCGTGGTTAACTACGATATCAATTGTCAACTCAGCCGGTGCAGACTTGGTTTCTTTAGGCTCCTCCTTATCATCTCCCATATCTATATCTCTATAGAACCGATTGTGATGCCCAAGCCAAGTCTCTGGCATTGGTTGTCAATATTTGGTAGCTTGGATGCGGACGGTCTTGTCCATACCCTTACCTTTCTCTTTGCACTGAATATCTCTCAGCTCAGCTGCATAACAGGCATGTCTTGTTGCCTTATCGTCATGAATAACTCCAACACCATTGTTTGTCAAAAACTTCAAAGTTAAACATCATGGGGCAAGGCTGCCTAGAATTCAGCTAGTGTCGGTCAAACCAGAAAAACATTGTAAAGAGACTCAACATTCAAAACAACAAACGACAAGATTCGCACTCTCCTTTAGCCTCCTTCTCCCAACTCTACAGGTAATTCCACATTACCAATAGCTTCAGTTGCAACACCGTTAAATCATGTATGCAGACTTTAGCGACTTGAAATCCTTTGCTTCCATCCTCATCTGATCATTAACTTTCCTGAAAATTATTTTTACAAAAGTTCCATGGTCAATCAATATTCTTTCCACAAAAACAGGGTCGATCATGGCCGAAATGATCATTGGATCGATCATTGGAGCCTCCACCTTGTCTGCATCTCTATTTCTTAACACAATATCATATGTCATCGTACGTTGCTATTATGCTGGAGCTCCATCCTTCATGCTTGAAAACATTCGAAATCTGAATGCTTAATTGCACTAGCATAGCGTTCCATCTCATGCCAACTTTTATCAACCAGATGCGGTCCTTCAACTATTGTATCGATCACTAATCTTCCTATGGTTCATGTAGGTTCCTCAAACGTGTGTGGTACTTGTCCCCGGTTGGGATCGGTGTCCCCAGCCCGCCATCCTGCGAGTTTTCTATGATCAGTTGTAACTTCCTTTCTCAAATCATCTTTTCATTAACATCCTGGAGGTGCCTGCATTCATTGGTGTTATGACCATAACATTCGTTAAATTGGTCATATTTCCCCGTTTATTTCTGCTTCTCTGTTGATTCTTTTGGTGGCGGCTTCCTACACTACATGGTATTGCAAGTAGATAAATGGACATTCTCCAGGGTCGTATTTAGTGGCGTGTAAATGTTGTACATCAGAATCCTAGGCTTCCTCTTCTAGAATTCCTCTTCCATCCTCGACTCCTATCTCCACCTTTCTTTTCCCGATTCGGTTTGTTATGGACATTCACTTGAATTTTCCAGATCTTTCATTAGACTGTTTTACTACAATATTACTTTGCATTCCCTCTCCACTTGGTACTGCAACATTCTTTTTCCTATAGGATTTGGCTTCCTTCTTTCTTAAGTACTAAGCTGCCTATGCATAGAAACACTCCAATGTTGCGAGCGGCTTGCTAGCTAACCAATCGCCGAAGTCAAATTTTGGATCTATCCCTTTTATTACGGCCATCATTATCACATGGTAATTGGATTACTGATCTCTGTAACAACCATATGAAATCTCTCAAAATAATCTTTTAATGATTCTCCTAGAGCCTGGATCATGCTAGACAGGGACATTACATCCTTAGGACGAGTTGCATACATTTGGAACAGCTCTACAAACTGTATTGCCAAATCATCAAATCTAGATATTGATCGTGGAGGTAGCCTTGTGAACCATATTGTCGCTATTCCACAGAGAGTTATGGAAAAACACCTACACTTGGTTGCATCATCCACTTATGCAGAATCAATTAGCAATTCATATCTCATGATGTGCTGCTTAGGGTCGGTTTTTCCCTTATAGGCAGGCATCGACGACATATTGAACCTCCTTGGATATGCTGCATGAAGGACATTATCAGTGAATAAGGTATGCATTCTTAAGATCCTCCGGTCATCGTTAGTCAATCCCTGGCTCTCTCTCACCAACTCTCTGACTATTGCCAATAATTCTGGTGTTTTGATGGTTAATGCCAAGCGGTGGTCGAGTTCCACCTTGCGTGAATTGTCTGGTCGATGTCGGCCGACCGTCTCACGCCTTCTTGGTTCACCATCTTCCCGATGTGCATCTTGTAAATTCACTTCGTCGTCATTCTGGGGAAGCATTTTGTCACCATTTAAATGAACTCCATCATTCAAATCAGTCGTAGCAACTCTAGTTAAATCCCTGCATGCATAGGTAAATTTCCTTCTCTAGTAGAGGGATCAACACCGATCATTCCCCTAAACCACAATGGTCTGTCTGTTGATGCACAGAAGTTTCTACATGGCATCCGTCTGTTCTACGATGCCTATGAAAGAGATATGCTATAGAATCGTTTAATATGGAATATATATTAAACTTACTAATATGGAAAATAAATATAAAATAAAATAGCAGTAAAGTAAATAATGACATCAAAGATTTTTATACTGGTTCGAACTTCCCGTTCTACGTCCAGTCCCAGACTCCTTCTAGAATTTAAACTAGCAGCCCTTACTTAACTCGAAGGAATAGGTATATACCACCTGAGGAACCGAACAGGACTTGACGCCTGAGCAACCGAACAAGACTTTACCTCCTGAGCAACCTAACAGGACTTGATTACCAAGTAGATTATCTTGACCTATTCTAATAACATGGATTTGTCAATTATAGTACACCCTTCCTATAATATTTTCCTCAGGTATGATGTGTGTATATGAAGATTAGGAAGTTTCAATTGCTTTGAGAAATATAGAATTATGAGTTTAAGCATTGAATTTATGAATTCAAGAGAGTAGTTAATTCAGAAAATATGATTCAATTAAAAGCAAGTGAAGTGATTTGCTCTTGAAATTCATGCATATATATAATAGATAGAAAGTTACAACTTATGATGAAAAGACTTTTAAACGAACAACAATGGTCATAACCTTCTGTGAAGAAGAAAACTGTCCATGAAAGGAAGTGTCTATTCATAAAATAGCAGTTTGAGCCAGGTCCGTCGGCTGGTCTACAAACTTCAGTCCACCGAATTTGAAAATATAAACATGCAAACATATGTGCATAAGTTCAATAGATTGCCTACAGATATTCAATCGATTGGATGACCTTGTTCATTCGAATAAATTTTATTTATAAACAAAAAATTATCATAGCTTATTTGGTTAGAGCATTTGCCTTCTAAACTAGTGACCTAGGTTCGACCCTGCTCCATGCATTTTTTAAAAACTAGTTTTTTCATTTAAAATATGATTTCACCAATGACCCAAGTTCAAGTATTGCTTCATATATTATTATTGTTATTATTATTTTTTTCAAAATAAATTTTTTATTACTTTTATAGAATGTTTTGAATGTGTATGTTTGTGAACTACTTGAGGATAGATTTTAACATAGCTAAAACTGGATTTACTCTAAACAACATACACACACACACCATACCTTATATTGTTGAGTCCGGTCTTCGTAGTTCTTTATCGTAGATTCATTAATCTTCGTGTCGGTTAAATTTCTTGTAATTAATCAAAACATAAGATCTAACATTATCATCTTTTTGATGATGACAACTCAATTTGTGATATGAATGAATCTCAACAATATTGCTACATAGTTTTATATCTCCCCTAGAATATATGCTAGCCTTATCTTTCAGTTTCTCCCTCTGAATCTGTGCTTGCATCGTTTATGCCTACAAATAGTGTTAGAGCAATATCTTTCTCCCCTTTTGTCACTGCCAAAAATGAGAGCTTATACGATGACATAAATTATATTCCATATTAGTGTTAACATAAAACAGTATGAAACAAAATAACTACTACTTATAATGTAAAGTATCAAAAAAATAACATATAAAGCATGCAATACCCAAGGTTCTTATAATTTCCTAATATTTAGGAATCATACCCAATTGGGTGTGGTTGAACCTTTATAAATATAATTTTCATTATTAACTACCATATCAAAATAATCATCATTGTATTTATCTCTATTTTTTCAATTAAAGGAACCCAAATACTTAGATATTTTTTATTCATATTTCCCTCAATGATTTTTTACTTCTAGAGAAATTATAAACATTATTAGTCATAGCAGTAATTGAATTTCTATAAAAATTAGATTTAGACTTTACTCGAAATTTGGTGCTACCACTAGCATTTTTACTATACATGAAAGCGTATCTAGTGCTATTTCTACGATTAGTTTTATTATATCCTAAACCACTTTTATCATGTAAAGGTATATAACGAGATAAAATCATGTTTAAATCGTTTTGATCTTTATTAAATTTTATGACTTCAGTGTTAAGTTTATCAAATTTGCTTTAAAGTCACAATTATTATTTTCAAATGAAATATTATTGTTTTTCAAAATATCAATTTGCTTTTTTAATTCAGAATTCTTTTTCTTTAACATATAGTTCTCATTTTAGAGAAGAAAAATTCGAGATTCTGAATTATCTAAAGATGATTGTAATAAATCATTTTGTCTTTTCAAATCCATAATATCTTTTCAAAAAATTTCCTTTTCTTTTTCAAACATAGTATTTTGTTCATCTATAAAATCTTTAAGAGCCTCAAAACTATTTTTTAAAACACCATGTTGATTTTCTAAATCTAATTTCTCATTTTCAATTTTGATTGATTTCATCTTTTCTAAAATAAGAAAATTATGTTTTGAAATTTTATCGCATATGCTAACTAATTCATTATTACCATTTGCCGAAACTTGTAAATCAGAAAGTACCATTTCGTAGTCCTCACTGGTGGCTTTGATAGGGATTTCGCCGGTTATATTTCGATTGGATCGTTTTCTGGCCACTATTCTATGATGTTTTGACAATCGATAAAATTCCAGGCTCTGATACCTCCTAGCTTTTCCCCACTGTTGCCGAGTGAGTTGGTTCATTAGGTAGATATTAACCTGGATTTGCCGACTTAACTCTCGACGACTATTCATTTGCTCTCTCATCCGACTCTGGAATTCGTCCCTTGTAATAGAGTTAATTGGGTTCTGGACTTCAACTATTTTAGCATTCGCATCCGCCGGTTGGCTGGTCGAGGATCCTTGTTGGATAGTAGTGTTTTCATTTCCTTCCATGTTCTAAGAAGTAGATCTATCGTCCTCACCATTATTAATAGCTTTGTTAGATTTCTACAAATCTGAGTAATATGAGCAACTTCCTGAAGATTACTGCAGATATCCATTGGGGGGTTTATCCAATCCAGTAGCAATAAAAGGATCATAATAAACTGAGATTCTAGGTTCTTCATAAAAGCACCAAAATATTTGCACGTCACAAACACACAAGAATAGTTTTTATAGAGAAATAAGTGAAGAAAAATAATATTAAACTGCGTAGATGAATAGGTAAGCAAAAGAGAATAAGAAGTAATCAAAGACACGGAAGTTTGTAGTGGTTCGATGTTGTATGCCTACATCCACTTTGAAGATTATCCTTTATTAATCACTTTTTAATCTGATTACAACAGTAGAGATAGCAAATGCTTGAGTACAATTGAGTCTAGAGTTACAAGCGGCGTAAAGATCCCGAAAATGAACCAAAAGGCCTGTATTTATAGGAATAGACAGTGAGATATTTTTCTAAGATTTCGGCAGAAGGCTCTCTAGGTCCATAGGGGCCACCATAACGATTGGTGGTCCTAACTAGATATCTTGGAATGATTGGCCAAAGTTACACCGATCATTATTTTCGGTCTTCAATTTATGTGCGATCGTTTTTGAGGGGTCTTACATGCCTCTTGAACTTGTCCCTAAAATATGAGGTCATTATGAGTCGTAGATTGTAAGATATGGATCAACCTTTGCTATATTTGGAACATTCACTGAGCTACATCGATCATTATAAAGGATCAGCAAAAACGATCGGCTATCTTCATATCTCATGGTTCTGACCTACGATCGTTTTTATGTGCTCCACTCTTCAATATAATGATGCTATGAAAGCTTCAAGCGTTTTTATGTGCTCCACTCTTCAATATAATGATGCTATGAATTGGTCTAGTGGATTTTGAGATATTGATCGATCTCCATGATTTGAGCTATTTTGAGGATCGCTCTTGATCGGTCCATATAAATCCTTGCCTCATTCGTAACTTGAGCATACGAACTCCGATCAACTCCAAATTTGAAATGCAACTTCAAGGCTATGCCAGTCACTTCATACTGATTGCACCTCAATTGGGACCCGGTTCGGATTTGCCCGACTGTTGTCCATGGTATTATATATAATCGATTCTTAAGGCTGATAACCATCCGCTCCTAGCCAAGTCAATGGTATCATAGTCTTGCCAAAAGGCGGGATAATAGGACCATTGGCTTAAATGGTAGTGGTATGATACTCTAGGCTGAGGTCCTAAAGGTCATGGGTTCGAACCATTAAACATAAAAAAATGAGTGCTTTGCTTGAATAAAAGTACCACTGTTGCTATCAAAAAAAATATAGTTCAAAATCATTCGATAATCATGCTAATCAATCACACCTTGAACCATATACTTTACCTCGATGGGAAACAATTATCTAACTCAATAATGGAGTTGCAAAGTCCACCATTAAAGTATAAATTAAAAACAAAGAGAAGGGAAAGTTCTGTTTTTCTAGAATGAGACTTATAAAGACCTGTGTTTTATGTAGAGGATCACAAAATATTATTTCCAAATTTAAATTGAGTCTTATGATGATATAAATTTGAGTAATGACATTTTTAGTCCCCAAAGATTCTATTGGATGGTTTTGACCCTGAAAACTTGTAAGGCCTATAATTTTTGACAGAAATTGAATTAGGGTTCGTGCCCACTTCCATTGGAAAGATATGATGGTTTCTGTGAGTTGGAATTCAGGTTAAACTAGTGTCATTTGAGTTTAAGGAGCCAACATAATTGAGAAGGATGGGTCTCGTAGTCAAGTATACTTATATGGAGTTCATACGAAGTAATTACATAATTAGTTCTTAATTTAAGTCCTTTGTTGAAAGTTATAAAGTTCTCATGATCAAATTGGTCATTGACGCCACAAATCAAGCTCTAAATATTATATAAGAATTAAAATTAAAATGAGGAAGAAGAACAATTTTGAATTTTCCTCTTTCTAGTAGGGGTACATATCTATTTATCTATCCCTTGAATTTCTAACAGTGTCGTCTAAAATAAATAGATGGTTGAGATTTGTTGACGTAGCAAGAGCTTTGGTGATCAACATGTGATAGTAAAGACTCCATGTGGCAGTTAGGAATACCAATTTAGAATGTATTTCCTATCATTTGATAGCCATGGTTGTCAACATGCGATAGTTTCGTTGTTCCTTAATAGGCGATAGCTCATGTTAGGCTGACAACTTAATTGTCGGTAGTTGATCAACTGATATATGACGACGTGAAAAATATTGACCTTTGATGGTTTACTTTCCAACTTATGATAACCCCTTAACTTTAATATGCGACGGCTTATAAACTCAACATGCGATAACTTCTATGACGACCTACCTCCTCGACTCTTAGAAATCGACATTAATACTTCTTTAGTATTGGCGTATCGTAAATCCAAGTATCGGAGAGGTAGATTATCATTGGGTAGAAGAAAAAAAGATATAAGACAAAACAAAATAGAGTCTCACATCGCGTTCAACATTTAGTTATACATATGAGCAGTACATGTAATGACTTTAAATTGCCCCATCAAGGTTTAGTAAGTACTAATCCGGTCAGGATAGTTATAACTACCTATCCTCACAAGTGCTGGTGGATATTTAATATAAAATACAACGAAATCAGAAATAGATGACTATCGACATAGGACCCCCCAGCTTCATGCTTCGAGCTTCTCCCAAAATGTTCCATGCTACCTAATTACTTGGCTGCTCGGTAAAACAGAGCATCTAGAGTTTAAAGGGAAAAGAAAATAAACTCCGGGTCGGTTGTGGGACTGATATGAGAAACTCACAATACTAATGTTTGAAACAAAGGGTATCTCATAAGACCATGCCGCACATAAACACGGAACGGATTTTTACCTTATGATAACCAAATCCTTACTACACAAAATCTAGTAATATTATTTTTAATTACATTCCTTTGAAAACACTTTTCAAGTAAATATACATAATCTTAGTCGAAATTGTTATATTATTAAATTGCAGCATACTAGGTTCTACAATCAAGTCCAAAGGCACTTATTAGAGTTTGGATTTCCATACAATGGCAGGTAAGTAACTACCTTCCTACAGTACATCTCTAGAGGGATGTATCAAGGATCAACAACTTTTGAAACCTCTACACCTGGCAAGATCGGCCAACCCGCAACCATCTTAGTGGCAGATAGAACTGAATTTGACATCACCCCTATCGTAACTGACCTATCCGAGATCTCATACCATACACAACATACTGACATATATAGAGTAATCTGGAAAGGTGATGACCATACCATAAGGTTGCAAACCACATAGCTCTATGGCATGCCCTGGTTAAGCCATCTCTGGGCGATGAGGCCCAAGGTACCGATTATCTTTCGCATAACACATTCCACTCTGAATGCAACATTGAAAATTCCATCACACACCATTGATTTCTACAAATGTACAACCTTTGAGCTCGTATGTCTAAGAGAAGGGTGTTAAGTATAGGAGAGCTACTTTCTACACCACCAAATAGATGTATGTTCGTAAACATCAATGTGCGTGTATGATGGAAATGCAATGTCAAACATCCATCCATTCAAGATGTTCAGGAACAGGACAAACCAAAGGAACTCTCCTACCACATCTTGTCGGGAATCATCCCTAAGGTTAGTAGCAAGCTTCCCTTTCATTGAAGAACAAATGAAGATACTACTGCCACATAAACATGATATGAGAAATTTTCCCCTGACGGTCAGTGACAAGCAACCCTTCATTCCATTTATTATCATTCCATTTCTTCACTTAGAATACGTAAATTGGTTCAAAGTGATTTTCAAATACGAATCACTTAAATTTGACCTCGATTCCTTCGAACCAATCAACGATAAAAAGATGTTAGGTAAATAGGTGTTTATCATTTGATTAATTACTTTCTTTTTATCAAAAATATCTTTTAGAAATATATATATCTTTAAAAAAATTATTTCCTGTATATTCGAAATCATTAAAAATCTCTTTAAATTTAGAAATACCAAATCATTTTCATAAGTCATATTGGAAAACATTATTGAGTAGAAAGGGTCGATAGAAATTGTAGTAATTCTACTCAACATCAATTTCCTTATTCAACCTTTACTATCCGTTAAATAACAGTGAAATCACATTTTAAATTCACACGTATAGTACGAATTCCCTCTATGAAATTTATTACCAAGTATAAGAAATTATTTCTATACAATCCAAGTTGTATTAAATTTGAAAAATTGAAATCTTTTATGCTTGCCTCATTTTCAACATTTTGATCTTATCTATTCCTTGCCTAAGAAAAAGGCCGAGTGAGCCAGGGCACTGGTTACTCTTGAACATCTCCTTATTTTAAGCACCTTATATCTAGATGTCACGAATAGAAAAAAAATCTAGTCTACTCATCGGCTTTTAGATTCAAGATTAAATCACTTGATGTTAACAGTTTTTCTTTAAATCATTTATTTAAACTCCTTTGGAAGAAATTATAAAACCTCCAAATTATATTTAAAGTACTTATTTATTTATTTAACAGTATTTATAAAAGATTTGGAAAAGAATACTTAAGTTCAAAGCCATATTCAAAAGTTATTAAAAGTGCTACAAAAAGTGTTGCGAATGGTTTTTTAAGGCTTATTTGATCAAAACAACTTTTCGATCATTTAGAAATTCATTTTTATAATTTAAATATCGTTTAAAACATTTATAAAATTTATCCCATATTTTTAAAGAATTAAAAATATCAATTTTAAAAATTTGTCAGTTTGGTTTTCGAACCGCCAAAGCGCGACTATTTTGCTCATGTTTCAAAATCTATTAAACGAAATCTCGATCATTTTCTTCTATTTAAAATTTACGATTGTAAGAGTTGGGGAAATTCTTATTATAAAGAATTTCAACTCCGGATCCATCGTATAAATGGATATAACTTTCTACGGCGCGAAATCGCGAACTGCCATTACGCAAGGCGCCTATTTTTTGACTTAATTTTCATAACTTGTCCAAACTTCAGCAAATTGGATTTTAGTGTTTATAAAACATTTATAAACCATTTTAAACCATTTTAGAGAGGTTTAACAATCTCACATAAACTATTTCATTTATTAAAGAAAAGTGGTTTCCTTTGTGATATTCGACTTATATTAAACGTGAATCATTTCAACATCAAAACAAACATATAATCAACATCCAAACTTGATGATCAAACATTGAAAACAACCATATCAATCATATAACATCATATATATATATATATATATATATATAGTTTCTCAGTTGATTTTCTGTTGGACTAACTTTAAAAAGCTACAGCTCCTCTATGATCGCACCGGAGCTTATGGAATTAAGCCTTAGACCTTTATGAAGGCTCGGCCTATGCTTGCTAATGGAGGTGGGCTCGACCTTGGGTGGTGGATGGTGTGGCCATGGGTTTACGAGTGAAAAAGGAGTGGATTTGCTTTGGTTTTAAAGAATTTTAATAATATGCTTACTATATAATTTTAATTTCTTTTAGCTATATAGTTTGACATAACTTTCTTTAGGAAAGAAGCCATTAATGTAGAGAATAAGAAGTGAAGAAGCTAGGAATTTTTATGAAGAAATGAAGTGAAGAGAGGTGGGAGCTATTTATAGGCAAAAGTAAGGAGGAAAATATCATGATATTTCCGCACCATTACATCTTCTTTTGCTCATCACCACATTCCCCTCCCATGTCATCATGCTCAGCCATGTACCCCCCTCCAATGTGTGTATACCCAGATGCTTGTACTTAGTGTGTAAGAGTTTGACTTTAGATTGCTTAAGGATGAAGTACATGGAAAATATATTGATATTTTGTAATATATGTATTTAAATGTATATGTATATTTGTATATATATATATATATATATATATATCTTTATGTGCATGTGAATGTGTTCATGTATGTGCATATATATATATATATATATATATATATACGAGTAGTTTTGGCATGTGTGATGCACGTGCGCAAGATGAATTGATATTAAAAACACCGTTTGTATGGATTCTATATCTTACAAAATGACGTGACAACGTACCAAAACTGATACTGGTGCAATTGGAATAAGCACACAAAGCGGAACATAAGAAATTATTTAAGTTAACTCATGGTCTAGCAAGCATAGTAGCATTGCTCATTCGTATATTATGCTGCTACCCAAAGCAAGCAAGTGAAATAACTCAGCATATTACATAGTACATAATTTCTTTTGTACAGAGAAAATACTCTCAATATAGATAACAATTTTGAACTTACAGAGTTTTCTGAGTAGAAAGTAGATTAACAATATAAAAATACAAAATAATCTAATCACAGTAATTAACTCAGACAATTCCACTCGGCATTAAATAAGATAAAAATCATGAAACTTGGCTAGATCAAGAAGTTACGTGGTCGGCTTTTCCATCATCTTTATAGGAATAAATATATCCTTGTCCATTATAGTGATCACATATCCCTTCTTATTCTCTTCCTCCCAAATCCTCAATTCTTGCTGAAATATAAAACTACTTAATGCTAGTTTGTAAATTTTGAATTTTCCTTTAGATTAACATCATTGTAATAATTTTTAAGGACTAATTTGATGTAACAGCTGTGCTCTCTGCTTTTTTCAAGGTTGATATCAACAGCGCCAGCTTATTAGAGGTTTATAAGAACTAAAATACAGTTGTAGCAATAGTTTTCTCTTCTTCTTTTCATGTACTTAAGACCAACATCAGTAATATGTAGATGTCGAAATTAAAGATGTTGTATAACATATAATTTTATATAACCACAATTTTTTGTGAGTAGTAAACCTAGCATTTTTTCGTATGTATATGATATATATACATGCAAACATATATATGAATTATCTTATAGGAAAAATAGCTGATTAGTCAAAAAAGCTATATTTACATTTTGAAAGTCAGCTAATGCATGATAATAGTTTGGAAAATAAACCGAAGTTGGACTAATATTCGATTTAACACGTTTAGTTCTTCCTAATTAACTCAATTTTTTCCTAATAGATCCAAAGTATCTTGTAAGTACCTTGCACCGTCCACGTAAAAGTATAACATTTCAAATATTATAATAAGTGCTTGCATTGAAAAACATCAATATATTGAAATCATACTCCTTGCCTTATTGAACGAAGTTCATCAAATTGCATACAATTAAATCATTCAACTTAAACTTGCATCCTCAATAATCTCGTAATGTTACTGTTCATTACTAAAGTAATTTATAATATTGAATTAAACACAGTGAAATCATACAACCAAAACTACGATGGAACAACCCACATCAGATTTCTAAACAATATTTATCCTTTTTCGAGCATTAACTGTAGCATTTTTTTCTTCCAGCTTGTAACAACGGTAAGGGAGGGTAGAAGAATCCCAAAAGTCTGCTTTAATGTAGTGAAGCCGTAATAACATCCATTTGTTACAGAATTATCTCCAAAGTACATAAGCAGTTATGAAGTAAACCAAACAAACTTTGAGTTGGCTTAGAGATATGGCCAGTTGAAGTTTGTAATTATAAACATTCTTTGTCGCGACGGCATGCCTATTCAAAACAATCAAATTAGATATTGTTGAAATAATGTGATACAAAATGAAAAAAGAATAATAGAATATATATAATCAAATCACGCTGACATTTGCTAAATGGCAGCCTTGTAAATCACTTACTATATATTTAGAGTAAATTCTAAACTCATGCAACTATCTGTACCTGCATTAGAAAATAGTAAAGCTCTAAAGTCCATTTGCAGCTGGCAAGTTGCCAACAAATTCCTACAAAGAAAAATGTCTAGATCATTATAAATTCAATTAAAATACAACTATTGATTACATTGTAATGCTAGTAGCTAGTTTACATGTTAATAAAACTTCTACAATGTAATCTAGATGCAATTTAATGAAATTTGGGTGCATTTGCTTGAAACTTATATGAATCATGTCATTATACGTAAAAATGTTTGAGAATTGGCAATATTAAAGATCATGGATATCTGTAAAAGAACAGGAAAAAAAGAAAGTAAAAACTAAAATATACCATATCTGCAATGAAGAAGCATTTTTGTAGCTTAAGAGCATCGTTTGGATATTTATTGATAGATGCATATGTTGGAGACATATCAATAAGAATAAGAACATATAAGAAATTAGTTGTAGTTAGGCAACTAAATGAAAGAACAAAATTATAAAAGCTTGAAATGGAATAAACTATAATTAATTAGAGTCACATTCATACATTTCTCCCCAAATGGCTCTTTCTTTTTCATTCAGCATTTTTTCTGTTAGGTTTATCATTCCCCTATTATGATGCAATAGCTGCATCTTTTCGATATGCAAGTGTATATGTATCTATTGGCGACTTTCTCATTAATTCATTGACTTTCTCATTAGCTCTAATAAATGATGTTGTGCAGATGTTTTCTTAGCTTTGACATTTTCGTATGTTGAGGTTAGCAAATTTGATGAAGTTTCTTGTGAGCTATGATCATTATTAATTTTTTAGGGTAGCAGTCAACCACTTAAAAGTTAAAGGTTCTTACAGCTTGTTAGATTTGCACTATCAATATGACCTGGATCTCACTATAGCAGAAGCGATGACACCATAACATGAGAAATGATCCTTTACAGCATTAGTATGGGAATTGAAATCTGTATGGTGAGTGAAATTGAATGATTTATAAGTAGATGAAACTCGCCATATGATTGTTAAATTTCCTATTTATATATTGGTCCAATGCATGCCTTTGTTCTATTCGTTGTTGTTTTATTATAGTAGCTTGTGATTAACCTATGCGTGTATGACTATTGAGTGTGCTACTATTTGTTTTATACTTCTTATTGGGCTAATCTACGTGATTACAGAGTTGTATAAAATTTTACCTCCTCGATTACATTCTTACATGAGACATTATGCTTTTATAGAAGTTTATGATTAAATTATGATTGTATAAGACTATTGTCAATATTATTTTTTATTTTATCCCTCTTAATGGAATATTATATGTTATTATTGTATACAGTAATACTGTACCTATGATTAGTGATTATATTCTAGCATGAGACTACGTTATTTGTTGTATATTCCAACCATGTGCCCAACTTTCAACCACAGTTCAAAATTCTAACAACATAGTATACTTCAATCATATTTTACATACCAAGCTTAACCTTATTCATAGCTTAACCTTATTCACTTTATATAGCCGTGAATGCAACAACCATATATACATTAGTTGTGCAGTAACAGCCATATATACATTAATATTTTGTCAAATATTAATATAATTACTTACATTTTTGGATTGATCGCATTTACTATTAATTGCAGTAATTAATCAAATCAATTGTCATAATTAATCATCATTTTCAATAGCTATTAGTAATTCTAGATTGGCAGTAATTCTAATTTGTTATACAACCTTTAGAAAAATGTTAGCAGCGTTATAAATAAAACGTAGTAGCCATAAAAATAATAACAATTCAAAAATCATCAAAATACCCACTTTGAATATCAACAGAGAAAGCAAAATGAAATTAGGGGCTTGAAGGTTTTCTCAATATCTAACAACAACTTACTAACTATTCACTACTAAGTTGGAATAGAAATTATCGTCTTAGTGCTTGTATAATAACATTTGACAGCACTTGGTTCTAATTTGTAAATAGCAATTTGTAATAATAAATCAAGTAGTTTAAAAAAAATTATTGGCTATACTACTACATACATATTTATATATCCACATACACACCGGTGTTTTGTGTGTGTACATATATAAGCATGAATGGTTTTACAAATTTGGATGCATTATGAATTAAATGCACCCACTAATGGAAAAATACCAATTGAAAGGTCAATTGAGATGGTAGTAGCATAAAAGATTAATACATTCATACAAATAGTTCATGTGACCAAATGTTTAGTTAAATTTATAATTAAAGATAACAAATTACTATTATTAATCGACAGGAAGAATGAAATAGGTAGTGAAGTTATATTATTATAAGTTTGAACAATTATCTTTGACAGAATGCATGAATCAACAAAGAAATATATCCCGGCTCCAAACAATGAGTTTGGTAAATGATGTTTAGTCTGCCTTATTAACTAAACTTATCTAGCATTGACAGAGTTGAGATATAACCAAGTTAATGTTTAGCTTTGCACTTTTAACACATTATTAATTAGTAACAACTTATCAATTGCCGAATGTAATTATGCCCACCACCAAATATATATTCTTAATGGGTAAACAGTAACCTTTATAGAAGTCTGATAAAGCAGCTGCATAATTTCCTTGACCAAAATGAGCAATACCATGGTGACTATATGCTTTGCTGTAACTTGGATTGATCTTAATTTCTTTCAAGCAGTCTTGAATTGATTCTGTGCACTTCTGCATGTAGGTGAAAACAGCAGCCCTGAATTATCATATAAAGAATAACCACATTCAAAATTTTGACTTTGAGGCAGAAAATCATGAATCTAGATAAACTCACGAAAAAATGATTAGTTGAAACCTTTGTAACTCTGCCAAGGATTTAAGTATAACTATTATAAAACCCACTGTCCCTTGCCTACACAGTAGTAACTACATCAACATATAATGTGACCAATATATTATACATGTTATTCATAGATAAATGACGTGTAACAAAACTACAAAGGCAGTTTCTTGTATTCTTGATGGAAGTAGTTTATATGTAGAGCTCTTATTCACACAAACCAACATCCGTTCCTCTCAATTAATTTTTTTTCTGTTGAGGTATTAAGGTTGAGTTACTTCAATGTTACTTTGCATGTGAGAAGAAAGCAAGTACAAATAACAAAATATTCAAGAAGTAAGAAGTATCTCTAACATAAAATGATTAATAAAACTGCTACTATTTACATGGTAAAAACTTAGGTAACATGATAATCACAACTGTTATCTCAAACTTCGAAAATTTTATAGCATATAAGGTTAAGAATTTTTTTACTGCATACAGCCTGCCTAATTTTATCAAACTATTTTTCTTTACTGAGATTCTGTATCAAATTTCAACAGTACAGATGTTTACAAAATCAGCATAGTTCAATGAAAGATGTACCTACTTCGACTAATAAATTCTGACCTCAATACAGAGCCGTTCTTCTCAATGCAGTCTACAACTGAAGAACCTCAATTCAGCATTATCATATCATCCATATCGCACAGCAAAACATCTCCAAGTACTTACAAAATCTCAGTCGAATTCATTAGCAGTGAGTTCAAGGCGAGTTCACAATCCTCACTATATCATTATTAGTATAAATAAGCAGCTGGCTTGAAGCTCGACAACAAAGGATGCAAACAAAACAGCCACACTAATGCAAACATACAAATTAGGGCATATAAAATGCTTGAAAGAAAAAGGGGTTACCTGAAACTTGGGTGATAAGATGAATACTCAGATCCAGAGCATGGAAGAAGAAAACCATGGAGGAAAGCATAACCGCATTAAAATATATGCACGCACTCAACTTTCTAATATGTATCGCAAAAAAGATAACAATTAGTTGAGAAAACCCAAACAGAAAAGATGAAAATTCAACTGGCATTGCCTCGAACTTTTCTTTAATACACCGCAGAGTCTTCTAATGCTTGATCTATAGCTCTATGTCCCTCAGCAGATGCTTCGTCTGAACACAATTTAAGGTAGATATATTACATGTAGTCTAGACTTCGTGTAAAACCTTCATAAATAATGAAAATGTAATCGCCATTAACGGCAGTATTAAATGAAGCCGTTATTAAATGAATACAAAATGTGCGTGATGAAAATAATCTCTTAAATGCCATATTAAATATTAAGAGTAGAGGCATGTCAATTTTAGGGAGAGAATTAGATTAAATTATATGGACTTTGATAAATGAAAGACACCAAAAAATGTAATTAAATTTGTATCCTGATATCATATTGAACTTTAGCATAGTTTTATACTTCCAGAATCCATCCCTCCCTCTTAATTTAATCTTTATATATCCGCAAAATCTAAGATAACTCTACATTTCATTAGTGATGATAGTGAATACTCCACTTCAAATAAACAACCTTGATGTCATAAACATCATATGTAAAATAACCAATTTCAATGCACATGCAAAATGGTAGTATTAGCATCCAATATCAAAATTCAACATACTTCCACTTTAAAGTCCAATTGACATGCGTAGAGTCCTCGAATTTACTATTTTCAAATATTCAATATACGCATGAATATGATGTCCATGTTTAAGGAGTTTCGAGCATATTATTACTCATGTATAACGTATAATATGCTATCTAACAACGTATAATTTTTTATCATAATACTCTTACACTCACAAACCAATAGTTGTACCATACATCATCTTAAGGTTTACCACTAAAGAAAAAGGAATTTTTATGTACGGAAGGTTTGTAGAATGAATTAGTTGTATATTATGATGCATGATTTCTTATTAAAATGTACTTAAATGAAGTGATACATCTTGAGATTTCCTGCAGTCACCTATTCGATAGAAATTTTGACATAAATGCGAGCTACTAAATACGGTCACCTATATAATTATAAAATAGGAAAATGTATTAATAAAAAGCAAGGGTAATTGGTGGATAAGAACCAATTTTACATTTTACTTTTGACTGTTATTTATATTTTAATATAGGTTCTGGGTTCCTATGGCTTGTCTCATTTTTAGGGCCAAAAGTTGAATAGTATTTATGAAGAAGTAATGATTTATAGAACAAAATCACTGGTACTGCTATGGTGGGTTGATGAGCATTAATGTTCTCACATATAGTTTGGTTGGTTTTGACAGTTTTAACTTTTAAGAAAACTTTAAGTTCTTGCTACTTGGGTCATTTTTAAAGTTAAAAGTTGAGTAAAATCTATAAAGAAGTGTGATTCATAGGACAAAAGCACTGGTATTCTTATAGATTACAACTGCATACAACTAATATAAGTCTTTTTTCATTAACACGTAGTAAACTGAAATTACAGATTATTATCACTATATTTTACCTTAAATTATTTGTCTAAAGAATAAATCTTAGGTATGAACTAACTATCATGCTAAAGATTACAAATTTGAAAAAAATATTTCACGTAACATAATCCTATGGAACAAAATATTACTAAGTTAGTATGTAAAAAAACTACAGCAAACTACAACTTTGGGAGACAACAAATTACACGTTGTTTCTAAACTCTAAAAAGTCTTACTAATTACTTTGAATTATAATATAATTAACAATATTAATAACTTAAGAAAGCAAACATAGCAGATAAAACAAATTGTGCCAAGTAATAGTTTAAATTTGCACTAAAAGAACAAATATTCATAAGCGTTAGCTCTAGCATTATCACAAACAGCATGAATGCATCAAATAACCGTCCAATAATAAAGAGAGAACTAATCGATAGAACTATGTTTAATCATTCCCTACTAAAATATGCATTAATACTCATCTTGCTAAGGAGTATCAGAAAAATACGATTGAATTTAAACCAATATACAAACAAAAACATGAACTAAAGAAAAGCTAATGACAGGGATTTTGGTTCACAAATACTTAACATATAAGAAGACGAAATGTATTATTTATAATGCAATGCCACCTAATTATTACTTTGAAGTTGCAATTATGTAATCTTAATGTGGACTAAAACTAAGGCGGGAAGCTACAAAGAAACAATCCACAATTAGCATCAACTTGTGTTTTTTGTAGAAAACCTTGAAATTAGTGATGCATAAAATAAAATTTTAATACCAAACCATTTGAAAGACATCTTTATCGGATTTTTTTACATTATTTTCGTAAATTTTCCATGCCTAGACAAATTAGGAATAAAATACATTTCTAAAAAAATTCACGGTATCTTTTTTGCAATTTCTAAATTATACAATGAATTTAACAGAAAACTACAAAACCTGATTAGAAAATAAATACTCTTTCTAAATGGTAATTTTTTTAGAATTTAACGTTTTATACCTGGGTTGTTCAATTGTTGAGGTGACATCGGTGAAGTGACTTAGATGCCCAATTTTTTGATGTTTATTTCATTGCTTCACTGGAATCTGACGAACCTTTGCCTGAATATGCTCGAATCTGCCTCAAATGATTAGAAAAGGTTTATCATTTGAGATTGTCAACTCCGTTGGATGTTGGCACAAAAGTCTGCTTTGCCTTAGATTCAAGTTTGATGGTAAATGGTGCTTCCGATTTTCGATAAGATGAACAAAATATAAGTAATGTGGTTGGAGATGAGAGATGAGGAGGAAATGTCTTGGTTGCAGTTGTAGTGGATGAAATTTCGACAGTGATAACTCCTCATGGGAAAATGTAAACGTGGAGTCTGTGTGCAATTAGTATACGGGTGGGGAAAATGACTAAAATGTACAGAAATAATGTTATAACTTTAATATCCATAGGGGTGTTTTTGGAAGTTCTAAAAAGGCTTCAGTTTGACCGGTTGACCAAAGGTTTTGCTTTATAGTATAAGATATCTCAAATGATTCACAACGTTGCAAACTTTTCTATGTTAAATCGATACGGATCCCGATTTTGATTTTCGGTCATATTTTCACTTCTTATTTAATACATATATTTGTAAAAAAAAAATTTAATAATAATATTTCTATCATTATATAATAATTTAAAAGGCTTATTTAATAAGTAAAATAATTATTAAATCATTTAAACTTAATTTAAATTCAAAAGTCATTTATTCCAAAATAGTGATATCATTGATGATGTTATAAAGAGATTTTATTTTTCAAAAATAAAATAAATAATTTTATTACATATTCTCACTCATATATATAAATGAGTGTATGTACCCAGCTCCATGCACGATATTAGATGGTTTAAGAGTTGTTTATTGATAAAAAAGTTTTCGGTAATTTTATTGATATATCTTCCAAAGTATATATTTTTATAAATATTTATTCAAAAAGAAGATTACCAATATTATTTATTATTCATATCATTTATGTTAAAAAATCTTATATTTGAATGTTTTAAATTCTTTTTGAAATGATGAATTTGTGGTTTGAACAGTTTCCTACTTCCATTACACAACAACATTATAAACTCAATACACAATAGCTTGGATATATTTCAACCTTCAATGGCTGTTGAAGTCATTGAGCGATGGCTCAAACATCTCAACCTCCAATAGTTCTTAGAATTAGCATATGATGGCTCAATCATCTCAACCTTCGATAGTTGTTAGAGTCAACATGCGATAGCTCGAACATCTCAACCTTCGATGGTTTCTGGGGTTAACATGCGATGGTTCAAACATCTCAACTTTCGATAGTCCCTTGAGTCATCATGCGATAGATCAAACATCTCAACCTCCGAAAGCACCACGCTATATTTATCCTTGGAAATTTGGGTGTAAAACATGCCCCTTCCTATGAGAAGTTTTATGATTCTTTAGCTTAAATAAACTTCTATTCTTGTTCTAGCCTCTTTTTCCTAAGTGGTCATTCCTTGTGTTGTTATGCTTTTTCATCATTGACCGTTTGTGTTCCTTAGCTTATAATAACTTTTGGTCTTAAAAATCTTAATTTTTATGCAAGATATTTTATTAAAAATGTATTCCAAAGCATTCAGGTTTTATAATGTATTGATATTTGCAATAGTCACTTTCATCGAAAAAATTCCTTTTGGTAAAAATTCCCATTAACTTATTTAAAGGTATCCCTAGAAATTTAAAAGATTTTCATAATTTTACTTGGAAAACATTTTATATAAAGATCAAATATATATCTGTTAAAGTATGGTTTTTGGAAAATACATTTTTGAAAGTAAGGATATCCTATTGAAACCTTTTGAAAATAGTTTTTATCAGATCTAATTGTTGTTACTGCAAGGTGGAAATCTTTTGTAGTCTCTAGAGAGTTTACTTTTTTCTTGCCTGTTCTAAGTTTGGTCGTTCATAGAATCAAACATTCAGTAATCATCCTTCTTTGGATTGTTGCTTTTGAACACCTTGTTTGATTATCAGAATTTACTTTGACCACTTTCCTTGGATGAGTTCTTTGGACAAGCCTGGTAGGGAAGGGGGACCAAATGCCTAATTGACCATCACTCTTTGGATAGGTGCATTGGTAGACTTTATAGTGGGACCGAAGGCTTTCCTTCATCTCCTTTGGATGGGTATTTTGATTAGGCCCAGGAGTAGGATCAAAGGCTTAGTTGATCATCACTATTTAGATGTGTGCATTGGCCAAACCTTATGGTGGGACCGAGACTTTTCATTCATCTCTCTTGGATGGGTGCTTTGACCAGGCCCGAAGGTGGCATCAAAGGCATAATTGGCCATCGCTCTTTGGTTAATGCTTTGACCAGGCCTTACGGCTAGACCAAAGGCTTCTCATCTATCTTCCTTAGATGCACACTTTGACTAGGCCTAACGATGGGATCAAAGGCTTAATTGGTCATCATTATATGGTTGCTTTGGCTAGGCCTTGCAGTAGGACCAAATGCTTATATCTCCTCTTCTAGATAGAGGCGTGCTTCTACTTAATGAATCTCATTAGGATCAAATGCTTAATTGGTCATCACTCTTTGGTTGGTTTCTTTGGCCAGGCCTTGGGGGAGAGCGGAAGACTTCACATCCATCTTCCTTGGATGTTTGCATTGGTCAGGTCTGGCGGTAGGACCAAAGACTTCTCATCCATCTCCCTTAGATGGATACTTTGACTAGGTCTAACAGTGGGATCAAATGCTTAACTGACCATCACTCTTTAAATGGTTGCTTTGACCAGGCCTTATGGTGGGACCAAAGGATTATGATCCATCTCCCTGGATGAGTGCTTTGACTAGACATAATGGTAGGTTCAAATTCTTAATTGACCATCACTCTTTGGATAGTTGCTTTGCTAGGCCTTATGAAAAGACCAAAGGCTTACATCTCCTCTTCCAGCTATGAGGTGTGCTTCTTTTTAACAAATCTCGATAACCACATCAGATGAAGTTAAACAACTCAGCCCGAGGGAAATTATTTTAGTAAAAAGTCCTTTGATAATCCATTTTATTCATCCACTGTTGTAAAGAACAGTTTTAGTTCTCATCATACCACATTCTTAATATCACATTTCAATCTGGTCTGCTTAATCGATAAGTTTTTAAAGGAACAACTTCGTGAATAACCAGTGGCCCTTTCCAATTTGGTCCCAGTGGCCTATCCACATGATCCTTGGTATTTTCCATTACTCTTCTTAGCACTAGATCCCTCTTCTTGAACGCACTTTCTTTTACTGTTGCATTATAATACTTGGAGATTCTTTTTTGATATCCAGCTATTCATATGACGACTTGATCTCTAAATTCTTTAAGTAAATCAAGTGACTCTTTTTTCATTTATTGATTCATTTCATAACTATAAGCAATCCTTTAACATGAGGGGACTTCGATCTCCACTGATAATATAACTTCAAATCCATATGTTAAAGAATATGGATTATGTCCAGAAGTCGTTGTTACTTGTTATAAGTTGGAAAATAAGCATTGAAAAATACTATTAGAGTAAGTCAAAATTTGAGGTTTTCGGGTGGAATTGCTTCTAACAGGAAAAGATGTGGTGATATGAAAGATCTTTAAACGCCTGGTATGAATAGTCACGATTATCATGTATTTTTAGGTACTCTTTTCCTGGTAGTTTTTAAGGAGCTATTGCCATCGAAGGTGTGAATGCATAGTACCGAGCTTAGTTTATTCTATAAAGTATTATTCTTAACCACACTTAATAAAAGCAATTTGGAATAATTGGAAACAGATATGCTGAAATAATTGTGTAAATTGGAGAAAATAATTCCCCTGGAGTATTCAATTGCATGAAATATCTATCCATATATCTACTAACCAAAGATTTAGTGCAAGGACCTATGAACATGGATGGATGTATCCTTTTGAGAGGTACATAAAATACAAATAGGGATTATATATTCTTTTTTGATGTGATGGCATTTCTAAAGAAATTATGAGGACTTAGGAAACCTAGCATCCAAAAATATTAAGAATGTATGGTATGCACAAGTATGGAAAAAAGCATTCATCCCTTGTCCAGGAGATATCAGAACAATTCTCGCAGCATTGGGAGGTTGAGGAATTCAAAATGGAAGCGAGACAGAATGTCGATACCAGGAATAGAAATCCTAGATTGTATAGTGGTGGCTCTAGATCATATGCAGATCATCATAATGATCTGATGTATATTTGTTTGTTAAAATTATATAACAGTTAAATACATAGTAGGTTCATGTGGTAAATTACTTAATTCAAATTTCAGTACGAAGAGCAATAGAGTGAGCCAACATTATGGCTAGTCTATTTTTGGACTCGTAAGATTGAGTCATTAGATGGGTCCATCGCTACAACTGGGTATATGATGTTCTCATTGAGTTTGTAGTAAGTTATCCCTAAAACTGCATTTAAATAATATTTATACACACACATATACATGTTTAAAATTCTAATCAATGCGTAAATACAAAATAAATAAAATACAAGGTTAGGATTAAGGAGCTTTAAAGTAAAGGTGCAGAGATAACAAGAGAAGCAGAAGAAGATGTATTCAACACACTCAGTATATCTATTGCTAAAAGAGTGCATCGTAAGCCCAGCTATGACAATATTTTGAAGGTAGTAGCTTAAACGTTCATTATATACATATAATATAAAGTATATATGTATAGAAAATCATATACATATACACGCACACAAACACATATATATATATGATGTATGTATGGTATACTATATGTATGTGTACATTAGTTATAAATTCCAATAAACATATGTATGTATGTATTTTTATACGCATGCTTAGTATAATTACTCAACTTAACCCTCACTTTCCACTAGATGTTATAAATCATCATTTTAAAAATAAATTGAATTTGAGGGAAAAAAATGTTATTAAACAAATATATAATTAAGTTAAATTATATATTTTGTTTCAATAAATTAAAAAATATATTTGAGTTTATTAAAATTTGTTAAATCACCCAATAAATTAGATAAATACATAAGTTTTTATGTTGGGAAATGGCATAACACCCCAATATCAGATGAAAGCACAAAAAATGTAAATCTGTCAAAATATACAAAGACAAGAACATGATATTATAGTGGTTCAGAAAATTATCTGGCCTACATCAACTTTAACTTCGTTATCTTATGATTTTTTCTTTGGAATACAAAGATTACCACTCAAATTCTGACCATAATCTAGTAGATCTCGGATTTATAAGGGTTTGGTGAATAAGAAGATAGAAAAAAAAAGTCCAAAAGGAAAAGTCCTTCCAAGTTGTAAGTAGCTCTCTATTTATAGGTAATTCCACGCACCAATCTCACTATCTGGGCCTGAATTCATCCAAATCTTTAAGATCCAACAATCGAGCAGGTAGAACTTGTCACACCGCATAAATACCATAAAGAAAATCAGGTCGATACCGATCTGAATTAATGCATCCAAAGCTGATTTTCTCTTCATATTTAAGCTCTTTTCATCCATCTCTTTCCATTCTAAGTCTCAAACTCGTATCAGCGCCAATCAAATCAAGTCGGTACCAACTTGATTTGTCTTCTCGAAATCTTGTCAAACTTCTTGTACTCTTTCATTTCTTCATTCTTGGCAGATTTTCAAGTCTTTGGATCCATTCCTTCATTATTTCTTGGTCTAATTTATCTGTTTGAGTCTGTTCCAAAACCATGAAGAATTTGACCATAATACTTACTCCCCAGGTTATGCCATATGAATGTAATTTGTGCTTATTTTTCTCAAGAACAAGTTTCTGGAGCAATCAATCTCTGGTGGTCGAGCTATCCGGCCATTTATTGATTCCAATCATGGTGAATTATTTTGTTCCTTCGGATACACTTATAAATCAAAGGTCATTTCAGACTATTATAGCCAAGGACTCTAGTTCTTTCTTAAGTGTTAGCCACAAATCATAATTGGTTTGATTTCATCCGGAGTCATGATATCATATATCAAAATTGTCCTATGTTCACCCAAGATTTATCTATTCTAGTCTAGTCATAAGGTGTTCAAATCTCAAAGTTTAGTCTTGATCCCTTCAGATCGCACAGTCAAGGTCCAATATAGGATCTGACCTTTTTGGTTGTCATCCAATTTAGGATCTGATCTCTCTGGACTGTTCAATATCCAATCTAGGGTTCGATCTCTCCGGATCTCTCAACATCCAATCTCGGGTTGATCTCTCGGGATCGTTCAACATCCAATCTAAGCTTCGATCTCTCTGGATCCATGTTGAGTCCAATTCGCTCGCTCTCCAGTGCATGGACCTAACGTCCAAGCAAGTCCATCCGCTCACTCTTTGGTGATGAGACTTACTTTCCAAGATAACCCATCCACTCACTCTTCGGGGATGGAGCTAGCTATTTGTACAAGTCTAATCCATTCCCTCTCCAGCAATGGGACCTACACCTTATGGTCATCGTCGTCTCCTCGGACATGATTATCATGTTCAATCAGCATTAGTCATTATGTTTAAGTGGTTTTCAAAATCATAAAATCTAAATCAAAGCAGCAAAAAATACCTTAAATATCCACCCTACCTATTATTACTCTCAAGCATCCAACTCAGAGCAGTGGCCTGAGAGTAGTAATGTCTTATTTAATTGAAGAATAAAGAAAAGCATGGGAATCTAACCCGACCCCCTTCCATCTCAATCATGGAATTACCAATCTCGACCCAAATCCATGGTTGTGCCTTGACGTACTCGCTGTAGACGGTGGTTGCTCTAACTATACCTCAGCAGTTTGGTTTTTACGTATTGCTGTAGTAGGTTACACCAAACCATCTCTTCTATCAAATCATGAAGGTAATGGGCACTCGTTCGTCTTTTGCCCATCTGTCTTGTGAAAAAGTAAAAAAAATCTTCGGGATCTTTCCTCCCAATTCTTGGGTTCTCTCTTAGCTGGCTTTCGATAGGTGATCTACCCTCTAATATCAGGATAAATCCTCTTTAGTCTTTCAATTAGATCGGTATAAGAGGAGAATTTTTTCCCTCCTTTGTCGCTTCGGTCCTCGAGTCATCATCGGCTTTTTGCTTCCCTTTGTATTTACCATATACTGCTTTGGACGGTTCTCTATCATCCACAACATTAACCTCATCATTATCAACTTCAGCATCCTCCTATCGAAAATATCTTTTAACATCATGATAAAAATATATGAGATCCATTGGAGGATCCTTTTCCAGTGCAACCTTGAAGTCAATCTTATTTGTGACTCCAGATACTATCACCATTAGGACTATTGATAAATTCAACTAATCAACCGCAGCGGCTGCTACGTTAAATCTCATCAGATAATTTCTCAAGGTCTCTACATCACTTTTTTATGCTCAAAAGCATCATCACATTCTTTGGTCGAGAGATATAAACTTTGAAATGCCTCATGAATCTATCAATCAATATGATCTATGTGCTGATGGACCCATTCTTTGGTTGTCTAAACCACATTAGAGCTAACTCAGTCAGGTATAATAGGAAGCATCGTCCTATTACTTCTTCGGATGCATTCAACACCTCTAAATCTCGGATGTATCTCATGTGATGAAAGGTTGTATCTGTCCTTCCATTGTACACTTCCAGCATCGGTATCTTGAAATCTGGTGGATTCCTCCTTTGTCGGATATTAGAGGTGAATGGATTCCCATTGATGTCATTTAAACTCTAGTCTGGAGGTCCACCCCTTAGCATCCTTCTTATGATTCCAACTAATCGGACATTATCATCTAGCAGAAGCCTATGATCTACAACTACATTTTGCCTTTGTTCCTACGAGGAAACTCCAGCACGTACTTCTCTGGTCGCACATTTGCATTTTGATCAGCACCTTTAGCTTTATTCTGCCCCTTTCCTATGGGAAAACTCTGGCACATATTCCTCCGGTTGAAGTGCATTTGCATTTTGATCTATGTTTCTGGCTTCGACATCGTCCGCTCTTGGTATACCACTCGTTCTAAGTTCAGATCCACTATGCCCCCTTGCATATTCATGTCGGTATTGGTCTGATTTTGGTCGATATCAATATGAATTGGTTGTGGGGGCTCAATTCTAGCTTACCATGTTCTAACTCCAAATGCTCTTGCATTGGTTTCTGGCCTTGGGTTTTGAGTTCCAGCTTCTTCACCGTTTCTTGTTTTCCCATCCGTTTGAAGAATCCCTCCAACATTTCCTCTTGTCTAGCTATCATTCCATCATATATCTCTTTCATCATTCTTTCCATCTCTTCTCTGGTCATGTAGATTGTTGGATTTGAACTTTAGGACATCTCTTGGCTGCCACATGCTCTGGTTGACTTCCTCCATTAATAACTCTAGTAGTAGATCTCTTCGTTTCTTTTAAACTTCAGATTCAAGCTATAAGTCTTCAAATTTACTTCGTTCTCATGCATCAATCTTACCATCCAGGCATGAATTCGTCTAAAATTTTAAGATCCAATAACCCAGCATGTAAAGCAGATTACGCTGTATAAATATTAAAAGATAACTCTTTACCATGTAGCTCGGAACGTGAGGAACTTGCATTATTCTAATGATAATAACAGTGTCACATTTGATTTTGTCCTAAATAACATTCGAGTCTGTTGCTGCAGCAATCTCATTACACATGCATAACATAGCACATACTACGTTCATACATCATATTGTCACTACCAAACCGACTAAAATGTTCACCCTAAGCCTTTAGTAAAATTTTAAATTAACAAAGGAAACAGCCACGTACATACCGTTTCTAACTGGGAGTTATCATTTGCACCGTGTTTTCAGTTTAAAATTCAAAACAGTCAAGCAACCGCCATAAGGTTCAAATTTGCGCCCGAACACAAAGCACAAAGTAGTAAAGCGTAACTCGGAAGGGATTTTTTTTGTAAAATAACATAAACCCACTAAAAACCATTAGAAACTTCCTAAAATAAAATAGGAAATCCATTTCAAATTCGGACAGTATTCTTGTCCAATCTCAACCCTAGCAGTAACCACTACTCATTTCCGTACATCTCTGAATCAATTGAAGGTGATTATTATCTCTAGTTTAATCCTTGTTATTTCAACCTTATGTTACTCTGTACGTAGATCTGAATTGGTTTGTAATGTTATCTTTCAACTGTTTTGTACTAAAATCTTTTCCTTCTTATGGTACACATTTAAGAATTAATTGTAGCTTATTATCATTTCATTAAGTTTTAGTTTGTTTGAAATATTTTTAGGTTGAAGTCCCAGATAATAATGGATTTTATGCACTAAATCACCTTGAGAGCTTGTAAATGACGTATTTGCGGTTGTGTACTGGTTGAAAATTCATCAACATGTACCTTTTTCTGTATACTTGCACCCTTGTTTCAATACAACTGCTAAACTTTGAAACTGGAGTAATATTCTTCGCTGACAAAGATAGGATGCTATTTGTATATATATTTTTTTCTTTCTTGGTACCATTTTTAAAAGTTTTGCCATGAGTTTTGGCATGAATTTTTGCTATGATATAAGGGAGGCTAAACTAATAGTGGAAATCATAATATTCATGATGGTATTACTTTATTGACTAATTAGGCAGTAGTGTAACAGAGTCCACCGAAAATTCTTGGTTATTTACCCCTTTCATTGTAATTTTCATGTCCATGATTACACTACAATAATCTCCGTTTATTGGGTATTAGTTTCTGTTATCATCTGCTGTGCGTGGAAAAACTGAAAACTATAGTACATTTATTCTTGACTTCCCTTCCAGCAAAAAAATGAATTTCTAGGGTTTCTACATTTAATTACATTAATATTCTCATGCCTTGGTAATACTGGTTTCAAGATTATTGGTCATGTTCAATGGTTTTCTTCCTCAAAAATATTTTGCAAAATAAGGATTTTGTCTGGTAAGTTTCTCTAAAGTGGATTAGTCTGATAACTTAAAACTCTATAATATATTTTTTTAGAACCTATAATGATATTGATGAATATGCTAAAATATCTGACATATCAGTTGGATATACACATATGAGGGTCTGTTTGGATTGAAAATTGAAATAATCTACCGAAGTTATTAGAGTGAATTTCAGAATCAACTTCTGTAGACTAGTTAAGAAATGGATATCCGTAACCTCTTCTAGGTTAAGACAACTTACTCGGCTAGAGAGGTTGAAGTCAAGTACTCGCCAAAGCTGGTTATAATGAAACATAAAAATTATGAAAAACAACCCCATCTATTTTCCACAGGCTGATCGGGCCAAATTAGGTATTGCTGCTGCACAGCATAGTGGTTCTTATGTAGCCATTTTCGTACCTGTAGTTTATAGTATATGCATTTATTACAGAGATGTAAAAATTTCTTGAACATAATGCTCTAAGTATAGCGTGATAGAAACATGTGGGTAACTGCAAAAAAATTTATGATAACAGACGTTTACACACACGGAACAAGATTCATTCCCACAAGAATACGAAGTTAGCAAGATGTTTTCTGAAGTTTTTTTCTTGGCTATACTGCATAAAATTGATCTACAATTTGCACTGCATTAGATTACATCGATGAGGCCTAAGGGGTTTATATGAGTTTTAAGCATAGCGTGATAGAAACATGTGGGTAACTGCAAAATTTTTATGATACTAGACGTTTATACACACACACAGCGTGATAGAAACATGTGGGTAACTGCAAAAAACTTTATGATAATAGACGTTTATACCTACCTACATACATACACACACATATACATATATACACACACACAGACACATATACATATACACACATATATATAGATATATACATACATACATATATATACATACATACATATATATATATATATATATATATATATAGATAGATATACATATACATATACAAATACAAACACACACACACACGTATAATGATAAAAAATTTGAGGATGGTTCGAAGAAGTGCTAAGCTAAAAAAATCTTTGAAAATTGCTAGCTAACGCTCACAGTTTTTTAGAGGAAAAAATAGGTCTTTATATAGGCAATTGATATAACATAGACTGGCCACTACTCAAATAAATGAAGTGTATTTGTTCATATTTGAAGAAACTGTTATTGACAATAAACCGGTTAACAGTTGACCAACAGCAGAACGGAAAATAAAGATTAGAACTTACCGTAATGGTAGCCCACACTAGTATATGGTTTGTCCGAGTCCAGAAAGAATACCTTTTTCTTGAAACAGAATTGTTCTCTCAATGGCGCTAAAGGGTGGATGAGCAACTGTTTCGTATGAGAGGACCGAGGGAAGTTAATCATAGCATGAGATATCAAAATGAAAACATGGCGAGATAGTTGATGAGAGTGAAAATGCTTTGGCTTTGTTATATAATAGATTTGGAATTTAAATTTGGGGTTTGGGGGGGGGGGGGGGGAGTTGGTGGTGGTGTTGTTGTTTGAGCCGTAACCTTATATGAAAACTTTGGATCTTGTGTACTCTTAGAATATAGCTGTTTTGGTTTCTACAATGGTTAGCTAAGTGCACAACTGCTCCGGGGATTAGTTTGATGTTTTTTCCCTTTAATAAATATAACAATTATTAATGTAATCTGATGTGCGTACTAGTCTATATTGATTGGAACTCACCTTATCCAACAAATTGCAAATAATATTTTAGCTGTGTCCTATATTTCTGCATTGATATCATTTATCTGTGTGGTCATAGTATCTATATTCTTTTCTTGAGGCCGTTAGCCAACAAATGCAAGTAATGAAATTACTTTCGGATAAATGATATCAACAATGTTTGCTGATGTTTGCACAAAAAATGGACAAACACCTCCAAGTCGTATTATTTAGTTGATTATATGTAATTTTCAATGATTTTAGATGAGTATGTAAATATGAGAAAAGTAGGGGCTGAAATGTAAAAGACACACAGATTTATAGTGGTTCGGCCAGAATGTGCCTACGTCCACTTTATATGTTATTATCCTCTTTCTTTCAGGTTACAAGTACAATGCGTTGTATACAAGTGTATGAAAGTAGTTTGAAAGTTCCTTCCTTGCTTGAGCTCTCAAACTTTTCTGCCATTGTTGTACCCCTGCCCCTCTATTTATAGAATGAGGTAGGGGGCAGGGGTCATGGAAGTATATAGCTGCTAGTGGGCCCGGGCTGAAGCAATCTGGACTGGCAGTTGTCTGGTTCGGCGAGGTCTCATTCGGCATGGAGCTTGGACCGGTGGTAGGCTTGGACCGGTTGTGAGTGTGGAACGGTGGTCCGGTGCTTGTTTGGACCGGCTGTGGGGTTGACCGAATGGCCTTCGGTTCGGCATGAATTGGAGATGCCGAATGGACTCATGCCGAATGGACCTTCACACTTGGAGTGCCGAATGAGCTAATAGGCTTGTATAGCCGGATGAAAAGGTACTCCGGATGGACCATCACTGCCGAATGAGCTTGTTCCTTCGAATCGCCGAATGGACATAGGAGCTGATGGAATGGAGGTTGCAAACCCGGGTGAAACTGACACTTCTTGGTCTCGAGATCTTCTGGGTGAGAATTCGCCCAACATTTGCCCCCCAAAGTGGGGCGCGTGCTTGCACGTGTCGCGCTTTGTTTCCTCGAGGTAGGAAGGTTTGTTTTGTAACGCCATGGGCTGGATGCTCGTATCCTGTTGATGTCCTGCGAAGGAATTTACAGTTTTAGTATGATTTCAAACGATGGCCGTTCGTGGTCGAAATATTCGAGATGAAGTGAACTGTGCCGTTCAGGACGAGAGAGTGAGCCCCGAAGGGGCTCGGCATCGTCGATGCCCGGTTTATGTTTGTGAAGATGGTTTATTGCCAGCTCAGAGCATGCCTAGGGATCGTTCGCAACCCCGTACATGTGTAAGTAGCTTAGCCATTTCATAATTATCAAATATCCATATGACCGCTGGGCTTAAGAATGCGTGTCAAAGTGTAAATTCCCACGATGGTAGGGTTAATAACCATTCAGAGCGTGCCTATGGACCATTCGAGGTCGCGTACACGTGTAAACGATTTAATCCACGTCGGTGAGGATTTTACGACTTATTCACCGTTATCATAATCTTATTTTATTAGTTATTCTGGAGTTCGGTACTTATCTGAGTGAAGCGCCTGCGTGTCCCCTGTTTCTGGTTTCTGCTGGTAGAGGTAGCTTCGTTCGGGTTCGAGTTGGCACAAGTTTCATTCGGTTGGAGGTTGGTCCGGTATGGATAGTTCCATTCGGCTTCCATTCGGTCCGGTATGTCGAATGCCTTGGTCCGGTCCTGAGCTCGCCTATATATAGAGGCCGCACCCCCCTCGTTTTTCATTACCGAACGAGTAGAGCCGAACCATATTGTGCTGCCGAACCAAAGTCTTCGCCGAACCAGCTTATACCGAACCAGGTATGTATACTTTCTGCCGAATGAACCTTTGCCACCGGATGGCCCTGTTTGCCGAATGTGTACGGAGTGTATTGAATAGCCGAATGAGGTATGCCGAATGACATGTATGCCGAATGACATGTATGCCGAATGAGCATTGGAGTTTGGTGCCGAATGAACTCGTCTTGCACCGCCGAATGAGACTTCATACTTGAACCTTGAGCGGAATCTTATGCTTTTATATGCTTTCTTTAGATACTTGCTTGTTTATCTTTCTATACTTCTTGCTCTAACACCGTGTTTTTCTTGTGCTGCAGAAAATGTCTCGCAAAGCGGAAACACGATCAGACAGAAAGAAGTCTAGAGGCACAAGAGAGCCCTCCTCTTCCTTGCCCCCAGTCCAATCAGGATCCGAGCAACATCGACCCATTCCAAGGTCTCTAGTGGATGGATATGGTCCACAGGAACTTTTGATCTCCCCCCCTGATTGCTTTCCTAGCTCCTTAAAGGAGGAGCAACTCGACGTCATATCCCGTTCCTTTGGGATAGATAGGGCTCTTATGCTGCTGCCAGGAGATGGGGTGATGCCATATAATCCTCCCGAGGGCTACTTCGCTTTTAGCAGATACCATTGCATGTGCGGCGCTATCCCCCCTATCAACGCTTGGATAGTAAGCTTCACCACCTATTTGAAGGTGGCTCCTTTCCAGCTCCAGCCTAACTCATACGCCATCCTGGTGAGCCTCTTTGTTATCTTCCAGAGGAGGTACGGGCGTCCTCCTTCTAACCGGGAAATCCGATACTTGTACAACCTGAGAGGCTATAAGAAGGGGTCTCCGTATATTAGTCTGGAGGCGGCCGTGCCCTTCAAACCCGTCCTGGACCTATATTCCAAGTTTACCATGTTCAAGAAAGAGTGGTTCTTCATCAAGGAAGATGCTGTTTCTTTCCGCCTTTTCACTTCCGGATGTAAGATGGATTTCATTTATATTTTCCATGTCTTGACTGTAGTGTTTTTTCTGACATGCTTCTATTTCTGGCTAGCGACAGGTGGTATTGCAGTTGTGGAGGATGATTCCTTGGTGCGAATGGCTGCTGAACTAAAGGCTATTCCGGCACGGGACCGGTCGGCCTCCTTCCTGATCAGGAACGCAACCCTCTTGGAGTATAATTTGATCTTACCGCACCAGTCCGTGGTTAAGCAAAGAGACACGGCTGAGGAGAAGGCTGCTAAAGCTAAGGAGGGGGATAAGGTAAAGAGCGGTAAGAGGGAGCCTTTCGCAGAGCGTCCCGTGGTCGGGGGGAAGAAACTGAGGAAGTCCGATGGCCCTTCTCCAAGTACTTGCCCGATTGTCCCGGAGGAGGAAGGTGTAGAAGAGGAGGAAGGAGGCGAAGTTGGAGAAGGGTCGGAGGGTGGAGGAGATGGCGAAGGTCAAGGTGGTAGTGGTGTTGCTGCTCTAACCTCTGAACAAGACCTCGAACTGGATGAGGCTCTCCGTCGGGCCTTCGGGGAGTCGGAGGGAGAGTCGGAAACGGAGAAGGGAACGGAGAAGGCAAAGGAAACCGGCAAAGCTGTGGCTGGCACTGACCCATCCTCTAAGGGTTCCTCAGCTAGGGTGATTCCGGCGATGCAAGGTGAACTTTTGTCTTCTGCCGATTCTATTTTCGATAAGGACTTAGAAATTTTTTACGGTTCACTTCCGTCCTGGAATGAGATCCAGGACTTATTGCAGTATCCCACTCCTCCGCCGGGTTTGTATAACAGATGTGTCTCCTCACTTTTCTTTCTTTTTAACTTAGCACATTTTTTTGAATTGCGGATTATTGTATGTTCGTAACACTTGTTCTTTATTCCAGGGGCAGGCCAGGCGGGTAAAACGTCGGATGTTCGACACCGCCTTGAACAATTTAAGTCGAGGAGAGCTTCCGCGAAACCTTCTACTGATCGCACTGGGGACGTAGTCAAGTACCGCCCTCTTCTTGGGGTCATCGAAGAGGGCATTCAGAAAAGGAAGCGGAGCCGTTCCTTATTTGAGTCTTCTTCTGCTTCGCAGCTTCCTACTCTGTCTCCCCCTACTCAGCCTCCTCGTGATACTACGGAGGAGAGCACGGAGCCCTGCCCCCCTCCTCCTCCTTCCAAGGGTTCTACTGTCATTCATATAAGGCGTCCCGATGTGCCTCGCCCCGTGCCTCGTGACCCTTTTGCCGGCCATCCTGATTTAGACCCAAGTTTTCGGGACATTTCATTCGATGAGACCACGGGCGAGCACCTACTTCCCCGCAACCCCATGGTAAGAGTGCTGGACGAGGCCAAATCTTTAGATCTTGATTTACTTTCTACACGGGTAGTTACCATGGGGGACGAGGCCAAGGCTAATATTGATCGGGTGGCCGAAGAGACTAAGAAGTTAATGGAGCATCATGCTCGATTGGTCAAGGCCGGGGAGGAGATTGGGAGTGCTAACATTCGGTTAAGGCTAAAGGTTGCCGATCAGGCCAAGCAACTCGCCGACCAAGCCATCCAGATTTCCCAGCATGAGGAAGCCTCCCAGCGTTTGAAAGAGACCATGGAGAAGGCCAGTAGGGCGGAGTTACGGAAGATGGAGGTTACCTGCAGGGAGCGGATTAACATGGCCATTACAACGGTGGATGAGGTTCGAAATGCGGATCTCGAGCGGGTAGAGGAGTTGTCGGGGAGACTCGAGGCTGCGGAGATGGCTCAGGCTGAGTTGAAGGAGGAGATGGAGGAGATGAGGAGGTCCCTTAGGTTGAAGGAGGAGGAAATGAGGAGGAAGTTCCAGGCTGACTGCTTAAGGTACCAATCAGAGAGGGACGCCGCTGTTGCCAAGTTGCAAGCTTCTGAGGCCCGGGTGAGGGAGTTTGAGGAGAACGAGGGGATGATGGATGAGATGCTGCAGGACATGTACTTCCACACTTGGAAGGAGGGTGGCTTGTCTTGGATGGACGACTATCCTCGGGTCATGGCCAAGGTATATCTTCAAGCTTTGGAGGAGGCCAGGGTTAATGCGGGTAAGGAAGGTGGAGCAGCTTTCAGTCTTGATGCGGTCACTGCTCAGTTCTCGAAGGAGGAGCAAGCGGCGGTGAAGGAGGGGATGCGGCTGCTTGCTGCAGAGGAAGCGGGTGTACAGCTGGATGATGAGGATCAAGCGGCGGGTGCCGGTGAGTTATTTTTTTCCCTTTCTTTTCTTTCCGTGTTTTCA
The DNA here is from genome assembly GCA_030765085.1 of Allium cepa. NCBI lineage: Eukaryota > Viridiplantae > Streptophyta > Magnoliopsida > Asparagales > Amaryllidaceae > Allium > Allium cepa. The sequence goes on along the minus strand of CM060928.1, from coordinate 487,025,956 downwards.
TAACTTGATCGTTCGTTCAATGAATTCCTCTTCTGTTCTGGACAGGTGGGACTTCAGATCCACATGCCGGGGGGCCCTGATCCTGCGGCTAAGTAGGCTGGGGGAGTTGGTGACGGAGTGTGGATGCATCCGCCATCTTTTTGTTTCTTTTTTATCACTGTTTATGTTAGTCTAAAAAATTCATGTGTTGTAATAAGATTATCTGTGACGAATAATTTCATGTAATTATGTGTAGTTCGATAATATGCATTGATCTCTTTATGTTATCGTGTTATTACTATCTTGTTGTGCTGCGTGAGAAGTATAATTATGTATATGCCTGTGATTCCACTTGTGTTTGATGTTAAGTTTTTGCTTGAAATATAATTTCACGTGTTGCAATGTCAGTGTATGAATGAGCTATAGTTACACATTTATGTACAAGAGAAGAGAGTACCGCCCTTTATGTTTTATTCGCAGGCGGTAGCTTTGAGTGTCTTGTGTAACTGTTCACAGGCATAGCTGAGCACCCTGCCACCCAGTACGCAGGCTTAGAGCCTCATGAGTGAATGCTTCCTATTCGGTTTCCTGTACTTGAGAGTTTGTTATACAGGATAGAAGAAAAACATTTAAATGGAATGGAAATATGGTGAAAGTAAAACTTCCAGTCACGGAAGGCCGTCGATGTGCTTAAGTTCGTGGCAAACGGGTTTTGTAGTCACTTTCCCTAGCTGTGGGTCTTGGAGACATTTGTCACCCATCTTACGCCTCCGCGGGGAGTTTTCTTTTTAACCACAGCCGCACTTAAGACACATCGGAGCCGAGATCGCGCACGGTAACTACCCGAACCATTATGGTCCGTAATCGTGGGTATTATTCGATTTACCGTGGCCGGCTAGCGTGGGTGCCGTTGGCCGTGAACTACCCCTGGCTGGCCACACCTTATGTTGGGGCTTAAAGTAGGTTCACAGTTACCGGCGAGCCGAACGCCGTAATGAGCTGCCATCGGCTATAGTCGGCCTTTATGATGACTTATAATCGGCTCATTACAGTTGGCTTTGAGGGCAGGCGCACAATGAGTTAACCCGCAGCAGAGGGATGCTGGAGCAAAAGTGTCTCATTGGCGAGTGCATAGAATCGTAGCGTACCTGTTAGGCCTAGTCCAGATGAGGCCGCGGTGCATCTTGAGTGGAGATGCCATAGGATTTTGTTCAACAGAAAGGGATAAAGCTTAACAAGCAGCCAAGATATGAAGGCACAAGGTAACAAGAGATAAGATTTTTAAAGTGGTTCGGCACGATAATGCCTACGTCCACCGTGTTAATACGCTTCATATGGGCGGTACGTGTTAAGCAAAGTATCGACGGAGGTGTCGGATGTTCCAAGCCCTCTGGAACACCACTCCGTCCACTGTTGACAAAATATAAGCTCCGTTGTTGTGAAGATCTTGGTGAATTTCATATGGTCCGTCTACTGGTGCTTTCATGGTTAGGTAGCATGACAGGCTCAGCTATATCCGACCTCTGCCTGGCACCTCCCCCGTTGGGTTTGGTTCCAAGTGTTTCCTCAGGTCGGAATTCGGGCTGAGTCCGGGCTCGGCTCCTACCATGACCATTTCTTTATTAACCTCTTCGAAGAAGAAAGGTCATTGTTGTCTCACAGATCCTCCAGATTGGGACTCGGTCCATGATTCGGTGTTGCGGGAGGATCCGCATGAGGATAAGATCTCCCTCTTGTAAGCTGCGATGCTTGATTTTGGAGTTGCATTGTGCTGCCACTTTTTGCTTGTGGGCTTCTGCTTTTAAGTGTTGCATCGTTTCTCCTCTCCTCAATCAGATCCAAAGACATGAGGAGGAGTTCTTCGTTTTCTTCTGGGTTGCAGTGGGTCCCATGGTGAGATGGCGCTACAGTTTCAACTGGGGGCATGGCCTCCAATCTGTATGCCAAAGAGAAAGGAGTATGCCCCGTTGATGTTCTATGAGAGGTGCGGCAGGCCCAGGGTGCCGTAGGAAGTTCGTCCACCCAAGCGCCTTTTGACTTTTCAAGCTTCTTCTTGGTTAGGGTTTTGAGAATTTTGTTGACAGCTTCAATTTGTCCGTTTGCCTGAGGGTAAGCTACTGATGAGAAGCTTTTATGAATTCCATGCTCTTGGCACCAGTCGGCAAATTCTTCGCTGTCAAATTGGAGTCCGTTGTCTGATACGATTTTGAGGGGGACTCCATACCTGCACAGAATGTTTTTGATTAAGAAGTTGATAACTTTTGCTGAAGATATTTTATTTAAAGGTTCCGCTTCCACCCATTTGGTGAAATAATCGACTGCCACTATAGCATATTTGGCTCCGCCTCGGCCCGTTGGCAGTTCGCCAATTAAGTCAATTCCCCATACGGCAAAGGGCCAAGGGCTGGTCATTTGAGTAATTTCGTTTGTGGGTAGTCGAGGGATCTTGGCGAACTTCTGACATCTGTCGCATTTCTTAACGAAGTCTAGGGCATCTTTGTTTAGTGTGGGCCAGTAATATCCATATCGGAGTATCTTTCTTGCCAAAGTCTGTCCTCCAGTGTGATCTCCGCATCCTCCCTGATGGATGTTTGTTAATATCTCCTTGGCTTCCCTCCCGGCGACGCATCTTAATAGGGGGCTAGAGAAGCCACGCCGGTAGAGGATGCCTTCTTGCATTGTGTAGTGGGGAACTTTCCTCAAGATCTTCTTGGCTTCGTCACGCCTGTCGGGTAGTATGCCATCTTGCAAATATTTCCGGATAGGAGTCATCCAGGTTCCTTCTTCGATTGCAGTTATCAGATTCGCTTGTTCGAAACTCGGGGCTAGCTGCCTTGAGATTACTAGTGCTCCGGGAATGGTGCCGTCCTTCATACTAGCTTGCTTTGCAAGTTCATCTGCCTCTTGGTTTTCTTCTCGAGGAATGTGTTTGATTAGATAATGGTCCAATCGATCGAGCAGCAGTCTGGTTTTCTTTAGGTATGCTGTGAGTCGTTCTCCTCGAGTCTGGAATTCTCCTAGTACCTGGTTTACGATAAGCTGAGAATCACTATGAATACATAAGGAATTGATCCCAATTTCTAGGGCCAGTTCCAATCCCGCTATTACTGCTTCATATTCAGCATCGTTGTTAGTGGCCGTGAACTCCAATCTTAATGCATAGTACAACTTTCTTCCCCTGGGGGTGACGATCACAATACCTGCCCCCGAGCCTTGTTCGTTCGATGCTCCGTCTACAAAGAGGTTCCACTTGATGTTTTTTGCTACTTCGGATTGTTCCTTGCCTTCGTTGGTAGTGAATTCGGCAATGAAATCAGCCATGGCTTGTCCTTTGATAGCGGTGCGGGGATGGTAGGTGATATCATACTGACTTAGTTCGATGCACCATTTGAGGAGTCGCCCAGAAGTGTCAGGACGATGGAGCACTTGTCTTAGTGGTTGATCGGTTAGAACCCTGATGGAGTGAGACTGGAAGTAGTGTCGCAGTTTCCGTGACGCGATCAATAAACAATATGCTAACTTCTCAAGTTTAGGATATCTGGCTTCTGCCCCCGTAAATCTCTTGCTTACAAAGTAAACCGGACGTTGTGTGCGGTCTTCTTCTCTTACCAAGGCGGCGCTTAGAGCATGAGATGATACAGCGAGGTATAGGTATAACACTTCACCTTCATTTGGAGTTGAGAGTACTGGTGGTCTCTGAAGGTGTTCGATTAGGTTGAGGAAGGCTTTTAAGCATTCGTCGGTCCACTCGAACCTCCCTTTGTCTTTCTTGAGTGCTTCGAAGAAAGGGACACACTTGTCAGTTGCCTTGGAAATGAATCTGCTTAGGGCGGCCACCTTTCCGTTTAGGCTCTGCATTTCTTTCCGAGTGGAAGGTATCCTTATTTCTTTTAAAGCTCGGATTTGTTCAGGGTTTGCTTCGATTCCTCTGGCGTGGACGATGAATCCTAAGAATTTTCCCGATGATACTCCGAAGGAGCATTTTAGAGGATTCAGCTTCATTCCATATCGGCGAAGTACCCGAAACATATCGTCCAGATGGCTTACATGGTCGTTGGCTTTCCTGGACTTCACCAACATGTCATCCACATATACTTCCATAGTACGTCCTATCAGTTCTGCGAACATTTTGTTGACGAGGCGTTGATAGGTAGCTCCAGCATTTTTGAGTCCAAAAGGCATGACTTTGTAACAATATAATCCGCGGTCGGTGATGAAGCTAGTGTGGTCCTGATCGGGAGCGTGCATGGGGATCTGGTTATATCCGGAGTATGCATCCATAAAAGATAGGAGTTCGTGCCCAGCTGTGCTGTCCACGAGTTGGTCAATTCGGGGAAGTGGGAAGCAGTCTTTCGGGCAAGCGTCATTCAGATTGGAGAAGTCAATACATGTTCGCCACTTTCCATTGGCCTTTTTTACTAGCACTGGGTTAGCGATCCATTCTGGGTAGATGGCTTCCCGTATGAAGTCATTAGCAAGTAGATTTTTTACTTCCTCATCAAGGGCTGCTGATCGCTCTGCCCCCATGCTCCTCTTTTTCTGCTTTACTGGTACCTTGGTGGGATCGATGTTCAACATGTGGCATGCTACGTCTGGGGAGATTCCTGTCATATCGGCATGGGTCCACGCAAATACATCTAAGTTGTGGCGGAGAAAGTCAATGAGTCGATCCTTCAATTCCGTTTTCAGCTGAGACCCGATTTTTAATAGTTTACTTGAATCGTGCTTATCTACAGATACGAATTCCATAGCCTCTGCAGGCTCGGCGGTAGCCTCCTCCTCTTTATCCCGGGGGTCTAGTTCATTGAAGGGATCGCTTGTGTATCGAAGAGGAGGGGCTTTCTTTAGTTGCTATGCCTCCAAGCTTTTCATGCAGAGAGTAGTCTCTGCATCTTTTCCTTTATTCTTTCTGCGGTTGTTGCGAAGCTCAGTTACATAGCAGTCTCGGGCAGCGTCTTGATCTCCTTCTACTTCTCCTATTCCGTTGTCTGTCGGGAATTTCATCTTCAGGCACCAGGGGGCTAGGACAATTTGGAAGTCAGACAAGGCTGGTCTCCCCAAGAAGGCGTTGTAAGCCGAGTGGTTCTCTATTAGCACGAACGTTTGTTTTCGCACCACGGAGCGGGGATGACTTCCTATTTCGACGAAGAGGTCAAGTTGCCCGAGGGGCATTTTTGCATCTCCAGTGAAACCGTGCAGTGGTTTGTCGCAGGGAGACACATCCTTCATTGATAACTTCATTTTGTCGAAAGCATGTTTGAACAAGATGTTTACGGAGCTTCCCGTGTCTATTAGAATCCGAAAAACTTTAGCAGGGCCGAACCAGGCAGAGATGACCATAGGATCCATATGTGGGTACTGTCTTCCTTCCAAATCGCGTCTACGGAATATGATGTCGTCGCTCTCTTTTCGTTTCGGTTGGCGTTTTTCTGTGACGGAGTTAACGTATCCTTCGGCATTCCTAAGCGACTTGCCGTACCTTTCCATCTCTGCCCAACTTCTGTCGGCAATGTGTGGTCCTCCTGAGATGGTAAGGACTACTATCTTCTCTTGACTAGAGCCACTGGTGTTGTGATTGTTGCGACTCCCTCCGCCTACTTCTGGGAGGGGTTGCTTTGAGTTCTCATTGGCAGGAGTTGGAGTCCTGTTCTGACTTTTCACATAACGTTCCAGTCTTCTTCTTCTAATGTGTTCTTCGATCAAGTCCCGAAGATGGTGGCATTCATTGGTGTCATGTCCGTGGGATTCGTGAAAGCGACAGAACTTTCCGGACTTGAGTGCGTTATCTGATTCTTTCTTGTGCGGGGGGCGCTTGTATCCGAGTTCGCCCTGAGTGGCTAGGTAGATGTTTTCGATTGTTTCATTCAAAGGAGTGTAGGAGTCAAATCTTGGCCCTGGTCGATATTGGCGCTTCTCACCCTTTCTGCCCCCAGCATTGTCTCTAGATTCATTTCTTCGAGCGTCCTTAGCTGCAGTGGGAACCTTGTCCTGAATTATCTTGCCTTGTTGCCCTGGCTGCCTCTCCGTAGCAGCGTCTTCAAGTCTCATATACTTTCCAGCTTCATGGAAGAAATCAGGCAAGGTAACTGGTTTTTCCTTAGTTAATCTTCTGGCAAACTTGGTGTCTGGATGCACACCACTACAGAGGGCCATTAGAGTGAGTTTTTCATCGGCATCTTGAACTGCTGCCGCTGCGGCGTTGAACCGCGTTAGATATTGTTGCAGCGTCTCTCCGGATTTCTGTTTGACATTGGATAGAGAATAAGCGTCCTTGGGCTGTTCCACATGGATGCGGAACTGGCTGATAAACCTTTCTTTCAAAGTCTCCCATGAGTTGATGGATCCTTGGGGTAGATGGCAGAACCAGGAGGTAGCTAGATCTGATAGGAATAGCGGAAAGCATTTACATAGTACTCCTTCTGTTGCTCCACTCATGAGCATATGCTGGGTGTATCTCTGCAGGTGTACGATGGGGTCGGAAGTTCCTTTGTAAGGTTCCATGGTTGGCATTTTCCATTCCCGGGGAGTGATGGCAGTTTCGATATTTCGGGTAAAGGGACTGGTGACCCTAGCGCCTATTCCCCGGTCCCTTTGCTCCCGTTGGACACATTCTCTGAATAATCGTGCCATCCGCTCGTCAGAACTTGGAGCGGACAAAAATGAGCTCGGTTCTTCCCTGCGGGATCTATCTCGTCCAGATGACCTGTAGGGATGGTACAGTCTATCACCTCTAGCATTATCCAGTGGTTGTCTTTGGCTGCTTGGATGCACGCTAGGACCAGCTACAGTTGCCCCCTGCCTTGATCTTCCCCTGTGGGGTTCTGTTTCGAGCACATCCATGGGGTCAACTTCGGGCTGGGTTCTAGCTCGGCTCCGTTCAGCGGGGTTTCTATGATTAGGTGGCATGACTGGCTCAGCTACATCCGACCCTCGCCTGGTGCCTCCCCCGCTAGGTTCGGTTCCAAGGGCTTCCTCGAGTCGGAATTCGGGCTGAGTCCGGGCGCGGCCCCTATCATCGTTTTTCCTGTTGATAGCTTGTTCGAAGAGTGAAGACCTTTGTTGCCTCCGGGATCCTCCGGATTGGGATTCACCCCATGATTCAGTGTTGCGGTTGGACTCTTCAGCGTCCCTTAAGCGTGTCATGAGTTGGTCCACCAAAGTTTCTTGTTGGGATGTGAAGCGGTTAGTTACTTCAGCCACAACCCTGTCCAGATCTGCCCTAGTGATTGGTTGTTCCGTTGCGGGACCAGTTGGATTTTCCTGATTTTCATCTGGTACTGCTGTTGAAGTGGGCTGATCTGTGATTGCTGGATCTGGAAGGCTGCTAGTTGCGATGTTCTTTCCTTTGTTAACATCCCTTCTCTGTTTGGAAGGCATGATTTCTACGCAACGAGTGATGTCGTTAGGAAAAAGGTTGAGTGGGAGAAGATGAAGTTTGAGTTCAGTTCTCAGTGAAAGCACCAAAAATGTTTGCACAAAAAATGGACAAACACCTCCAAGTCGTATTATTTAGTTGATTATATGTAATTTTCAATGATTTTAGATGAGTATGTAAATATGAGAAAAGTAGGGGCTGAAATGTAAAAGACACACAGATTTATAGTGGTTCGGCCAGAATGTGCCTACGTCCACTTTATATGTTATTATCCTCTTTCTTTCAGGTTACAAGTACAATGCGTTGTATACAAGTGTATGAAAGTAGTTTGAAAGTTCCTTCCTTGCTTGAGCTCTCAAACTTTTCTGCCATTGTTGTACCCCTGCCCCTCTATTTATAGAATGAGGTAGGGGGCAGGGGTCATGGAAGTATATAGCTGCTAGTGGGCCCGGGCTGAAGCAATCTGGACTGGCAGTTGTCTGGTTCGGCGAGGTCTCATTCGGCATGGAGCTTGGACCGGTGGTAGGCTTGGACCGGTTGTGAGTGTGGAACGGTGGTCCGGTGCTTGTTTGGACCGGCTGTGGGGTTGACCGAATGGCCTTCGGTTCGGCATGAATTGGAGATGCCGAATGGACTCATGCCGAATGGACCTTCACACTTGGAGTGCCGAATGAGCTAATAGGCTTGTATAGCCGGATGAAAAGGTACTCCGGATGGACCATCACTGCCGAATGAGCTTGTTCCTTCGAATCGCCGAATGGACATAGGAGCTGATGGAATGGAGGTTGCAAACCCGGGTGAAACTGACACTTCTTGGTCTCGAGATCTTCTGGGTGAGAATTCGCCCAACAGCTGAAAAAACAGCAAACATTAAAAAGAGTGAAATTTCATATAACAACAAACATTGAAAGCTCTTTGTATCTTTAGCTATTTGCAGCTTATAGTTAACCACTGGACTAGAAAATAACAATGGTGATACACACACAAGAGATTGCTCTATGTTATCTATATGTTGTTCTGAGAGAAAACATGTTTGTAGAAATAACTAATAACTCATGAATGTTAATGCATCTAAAACGATTTGAAAGGCCCATGGCAGTTGTGTTAACTGTTAAGTACCTGGTAGCTTATGAAAGTGTGTAGTAGTCATCAAATTGCATTAAGTTAATGGTACCAAGTAAGCTATATTATTAACTCTACTTTTGTATGTGAACATCACTACAGGTAGAATTAGTTTAGTGACGTACGTAATTTTTAAACCTTTGACTGTTCAGTTACTTTTGCAGAGTTTACCATGGATGCTGCTTCAACCAAAAATCACCAAACGCGATTCTTCACAATCAAGCTATGGCCACCGAGCGAAGGCACTAGATCAATGCTTGTAGAAAGGATGACCATGAATCTCTCAACTGAGTCTATTTTTTCTCGAAAGTATGGGCTTCTAACCCTAGAAGAAGCCAGCAGAAATGCTAAGCACATCGAAGAAACATGCTTTACCTTCGCCAGTGATCATTATAAGAGAGAACCAGATGGTGATGGAAGCGCTGCCGTGCAACTATATGCCAAAGAAACAAGCAAGCTCATGCTCCAAGTTCTCAAGGAAGGCCCAAAACCAAAAGAGGGAAAAAATGTTGAAATCAAACAACCCAAGCAAAATGTTTTCGATATATCTCAAGGAAAGCGATCATTCATTGAAGCGGAAGAGGCTAAAGAGCTTTTAAGCCCACTTTCCGAAGAAGGAAATCATTACACTAAAATTATTTTAAGTAACAGAAGCTTTGGTATTGAAGCTGCTAAAGTAGCTGAACCAATACTCGCCTCACTAAAAAATCAGCTTAAAGAGGTTGATGTATCAGACATTGTTGCTGGTAGACCCGAAGATGAAGCTTTAGAAGTCATGAGGATATTCTCTTCGGCACTAGAAGGGTGTGTTCTAGACTATTTGAATTTATCAGACAATGCTTTGGGCGAAAAAGGAGTAAGGGCATTTGGGCAATTGTTAAAATCCCAAAACAGCTTAGAAGAACTGTATTTGATGAATGATGGTATATCAGAGGAAGCAGCTAAGGCTTTAACCGAACTAATTCCATCGACTGAGAAAATTAAGGTTCTTCATTTTCATAACAACATGACTGGCGATGAAGGAGCTATATCAATTGCTGAATTGCTAAAATCTTCGCCGTTACTAGAGGATTTCAGATGTTCATCGACTAGAGTAGGGTCAGAAGGAGGTATTGCACTTGTTGAAGCTTTAAATGGATGCAAGCATTTAAAGAAACTGGACTTAAGGGACAACATGTTCGGTGTTGTAGCAGGCTTAGCACTTGGCAAAACCTTAGAAAAGCTTAATGAAATAACTGAGATATATCTAAGCTATTTGAACCTGGAAGATGAAGGGGCAATTGCTATATTGGAAGCTATTGAAAAGCATTTGCCTAATGTTGAAATACTGGAAATGGCTGGAAATGATATAACAGTTAAAGCTTCAAAAGCATTGGCTTCTTGTATCAAGTCCAAACCATTGTTGAAAAAACTGGTGTTATCGGAGAATGAGTTGAAAGATGAAGGGGCAATTGAAGTTGCTAGTGCTTTGGAGGAAGGGCGTTGTGAACTTAGAGAAGTGGATTTGAGTAGTAATATGATTAGGAGAGTTGGAGCTAGAAGCTTGGCTCGGGCAATGGCTTCAAATAAACCTAACTTCGTGGTTCTGAATATTAATGGAAATTATATATCTGATGAAGGTATCGACGAGGTTAAGGAGATACTGAAGGAGGATTTGCTTGGGCCATTTGATGAGAATGATGTTGATGGTGAAGAGGAAGGAGATAATGAAGAGGAAGAAGAGGAGGAGGTTGAGATAAAGCTGGGAAATCTTAAAGTTGTGGACGAGTAGCCATGTATGTATGATGTTTGTAATGTATTAGGGATCATGCTGAATTCTAGTGTTTTAGTTAGTAGGATTAATGTTTTTATAAATTGTATGGTGTTGTATGAATTTATTAGTAAGGGGAGTCTGAACTATGTATGTGTCTAATGTGGTATTGTAGTAATTTTAATTTTAGTCGATGTGGTATGTGCGAACTCATGCTGTATATTGGAAGATTTGCTTCGATCACCAGCTTAATTTGCATATATTCTAGGATCATTGAGAAAGCATATCTTTTATTTGAATGGATTGGTGCTAGGGTCAGTGGCCCTGGGTACTTGGCTGGAGAAAACAGTTTAGCAAAATATGGAGTCATTTTAACTTTTTGACAGCTACAAACATCTGTCTGTGATGACAAGCACCATTGTGATTTGATTCGGTTTTGATGCGATAGGTCACAAGTTTGAAACTTGCGCAGCGTTATTCGAACGTTTATTGACATGTGATATGTTGTTCCAGTGATATTTTTTACATAAAATACTGTTTCAAAAAAAATAAAATAAAACATCTGCCTGTGATTTTTTTTAATAAAGAACGCTCCTTTTTGAGGAACTGAATGTGTATTAGAAATGCAAAACACAATCGAATAGTCCACCGGTGTGGAAAATATTATACAAACATCCTTTTGAAGTTTCAAGATTCATTTTCGGCCTGTCTAAATATGTATAGTTTAAAATACAAATTTTTTTTTGACTACCTTGATATAGATTCCTCGTGAAATCTTTTTAGTTAGGACTGTAAATTTTGCTTTCAACACTGCAAATATTTGCAGTTTTAACTGCATATTTTATTTGTAAAATGGAAACTTGTTGCCTGCACCGTTAGAATATGCAATCTACACCTTAAATATTTTTAGTTTATAATGCAAATATTTGTTTTACAAATATGTTTATTCTATACCGACGTATTTGCATTTAAACTGCAAGTATTTGCGATTCTAATTATGGATTCGTACAGTTTAAAATGCATATTTTCGTTGAAAACATTAAGAGTGGTGTTTTGTAAAGATCATTTTTGAGAAGAAGTTTTGGCTGTTTTAATTTTGATGATAAGTTATATATTCCAATTTCCACGATGTGTGCAGCATCTGAGTTCTGAAGGTTGAATATATCGGTGCAGTTAGAAAGCCAAGTCAATGAGAATAATAACAGAAATGCTCTGGTAAAATAAACTTGCACTCATGCATATGTTGTGGAATTTAAGTATTTACGGATGCATTCTTCACCGTGGTAGATTTGACATCTTCCTAGGGCAATACGATGTAGTACATCAAAATTCCTTTAAGAGTAGTGCCAACGGGCTAGTGATTGAGTGACCCCTAGCAAAGAGTAAATGAGCCTAAATTTTTACTCCCAACTACCTCATATGATCACTTGAGTGATCTTGGGTTGCTTACTTATCCGACATATGTAATACCAGATAAACATGTCTGACTAAAATAAATTATTCATCACGTGTGCTTCAATTTTGATCATAGATACTTATCCGACATTACAAATACAAAATAAATTTGTGTAGTATTTGGGGTGTGTTGGTGTTGGTTAGTTGAAAAAATAGTATTTAAATCAATACCCACCTTTGCTATTGAGAATGCTCTAAAGATCCTCAAATGTACAATTGAGGGTCCCAAAGCACTATTACAATTTGATAGTTTTTCAATAAAAAACAAAAGTTTATGTTTATGTTTTTTATTTAAAAATAGTAATAGAATGGACAAAATAAAGTAGTTGTTTTCCACCAATTTTCTCATTAAAATATTTTACAAGTAAACAAAGCAAGCAAGAAGAGCATGTCAGACTATGCAGAGTGAATAGTGCAAGTTAGAAGTGCACGTAGCCTTCAGCATATGAGTCAACACAGTTTTAGCAAGGTGCCTGTTATCCCAACTTTTGGCAAAGTTGAAATACCCAAAATTTACTAAAAATCAATGATTGATATTCTTGAATATCAACCATGCATTGCAGGATAACATGGATATCGATGAATTTTGGCCGAGTCCAGATTGAGCTACAATTGTAGGACATGACAAGAAAGATCATAGAAGTCCACATCTCAAATTTCAAGTCAATCCCAGTTCGTATGCTCAAGATATGATGGTTTCAATTTGAGAAAGATAGCCCCTTGTTCGGTTCGAACCCATAGGGTACCCATGGTTCGAATTGATGGTCAGAGGTTATGTTCGAACCCATTGCTTCGAAACCATCTACTCCGAACCCATCCGGTATCCTTGCTTCGAACCCATGAAGTTCGAAGCCATCATCCTAGCAGTAGTTCGAACCCACAAGACATAGCCGTGCTTCGAATCCATCAGCCACCATGTACTTCGAATCGATTGCATTCGAATCCATCAGCACGTTCGTATCCATGACTAGAGCACTGTTTCGTATCCATCAATGGGTCGCATCTTCGTGTCCATGAACTTCGTATCGATAACGCCAACACCTAGTTCGAATCGATGACTGTTCGAACCCATCACGGGGCTTCAATTCATATCCATCACATGTATCGATGCAAACTTACCATCGATGCGAAGGAAGCCCCCTCTCCTCGATTCGAACTAGGCAGATGCAGGCCAACACGAGACTTAAGTAGTTGATTGATTCAAACTATGCAACGGCCATAGATACAAACAAGGCGAAGAACATGGGTGCGAAGCGTTCAACCCGGAGAGAAGACCGGATCAACTCGAAGAACGCGCGCCACGTCAACCCACTATCGCATGTTTGCATCGATTCGAATCAATCGATTCGAATTGATCGGTTCGAACTACACAGCCATCCAAGCTACTTCAATTCGAATCGATCATATCTCCTAAACCCCTGATCCAAATGCAACAAAATTTTCACAGTAGCTTCCATACATGATAAAGATTGTTCCTGCCAAGTTTCAGCTCGATTGGACCATTTCTTGATGGGTTCGAAATCACTTCGAATCGATGTTAGATTGAGTCGAAACTTGGTGGGGTCGTTCGCGTGAGCCCACTCACGTGCCAGAAGAAGTCTCCCGAAGTTTGAGCGAGATCTGGGCCTCCTACGCCTATAAATAGCACCCTGAAGCCTTCAGAAAAGGGGGACTTTTGAGAGCTTCCACCATTGAACGTCCAGAATCTGCCGGATTGAATTACATACTTCATTATCATTGTTGTATTCAGATTTCAAGGCTATCATTAACTGTAATCCGCTGTAATCAAGAGTAATCAGCGAAGAACATTAATAAAAGTTAAAACCTTTGAAGTGGACGTAGGCCGGAGATAGCCGAACCACTATAAATTGTGTGTTCTCGTTCATAATTTCTATTTTACTGCGTGTTGCTTGCTTAAATCTGTGATTTGTGTTTGGATATTGCTGATTTATATTCCAACACCGGTGCTTTCACAATATTTGGGGGTTTGTGACCAATTTTGGCGCAAACACTTTGGTGCTTTCACTGAGAAGAACTAGCACCCGCTACACCAGATTCAGAGTTCGGATTTAAAAGTTTACAGAATTCCGATTCAGAGACAATGACTCGACAAACGAGACAAAGAGTTGATCGGAGCCAACAAGGAGGAAGCCAAGAAGCGTCCTCCGGAGCAGGAGAAGGACAAGCTTCCGTCTACATCACTAGAGATGAAATGGAGGCTATGGCTAATTCATTGCGCGAAAGCATGATGAAGACTCAACAAGAGATGCTGCAGAATTTCCTCGAACAAATGAGGGCGGCGAATATGCAGAACCTTGGACCAACCACAACAGCTGCTAGTGCGGGACAAGGAATCAGGATTACAGAAGCCAACGAAGGTCGGGTTCAAGACCAGAATGTAGGAGTTGAAGGTGACCAACAAGGACTTAGGGGCAGACCCTCGGGATCCGATACTGGAAGGCCAATAGACGGAGCCCAACAAGCTGGAGTCAATGCTTATGCTAATGAGCCACCAGAAGAATACGTACCAGAATTCCCTTCAAGGCTCGGGGGGCAGGATAGGAACTTGACAAGGGGGCAACCCCTAGACGGAGACGAGAGAATGATTGGCCTAATGCGACGAATCATGAGAGGAGGACTGCCTAGCGGAGGGCGGGAAGAAGTTAGTCGGAGTCCATTCACTCCGAACATCCGAAACGTAAGGAACCCTCCAAAATTCAAGCTACCAACGCTAGAACCTTATGACGGGAGGTCAGACCCGACCATGCATATTACCAGGTATATTAGGCACATGGAAGTGCTAGGGGCATCCGAGGAAGTGATGGCACGGTGTTTCCCTCTATATTTGTCAGATTTGGCTGCGCTTTGGTTCAGGCAACTGGAGACTGGATCAATCAGAACATGGAGCGAGCTTGTAAACTGCTTCATGAGACAATTTAGGGTCCATGTGACGCGATCCAAGAGCGTGATGACTTTAGCTTCGATCAAGCAAAGGGCCGGAAAGTCCATAAAAGATTTCCTACTGAGATTCAATGTGACAGTGACTTCTGTAGATCGCCCGGATCCATCGATGATTTTGATGGCGGCGGTGGCAGGGGTCGCGGAAGGCACCAAATTTAAAGATTCTCTAACTAAAGATCCACCACAAGATCTTGGAGAATTCTTTCATAAAGCTGAAAAGTTCATCCGATTAGAGGAATCACGAGCCGAGAGACTGGAAACAAATGCCACGCAAAGCGTGGGAACTTCCAGAGAACAGTCCGGAGCGGACAAGGGAAAGAGGAAACAGGATGGCAAACATGATGGACCTGATAAACGGAAGAAGTTCCGAGAACCGAGATTTAGGCAGTACACAGATTTGACTGCAGGCCTAGAAAGAATCTACACTGAGACTCGGGGGCAACTCCCCTATCGAAAGCCACCTATAAGGGATCCCACTGAGCGGGAGCGCAGGACTGGAAAATACTGCCTATTCCATGAGCTGGATGGGCACACTACAGATGAATGCCGCCACCTGAGGGATGAGGTGGAAGAACATGCTAGGGGTGGTAGATTGCCACAATTTGTCAGAGAACGAACAACGGCAGCAAGACCTGAACAACTACCGCCTCCAAATAACAGGAACGATCCTGGATCGGGATCACGACTCGTCATCCACTGATTAAAGATGGCAAGGGCCAAGTCCAGGATTTGGACCTTGGTCGAATAATTTTATTTTTGTTTTCAGAATAAACGGTTACTCCACTTACACATGTACAGGAACCGGAGAGATCCTTAGGCATGCTCTGAGATGGAGATAAACCGATATGCCCGGAGAGGCAATGTTTAGCTTTTTCTGATGTTTGAGATTGAACATCTAGAACACAAATTTTAATAAATAAATTAGAATCTCTTGCAATAAACCTTTTGACCAGAGAGTCAGAAGATGAACATTAAATACCAATATAAAAATGATCGCTTTATGACCCTACCCGGAGAGGCGGGGTCCGGAGTGCAAGAAGTGAGTTGCTTCGCCGGAGAGCGACAGGATCAACTCACTCAAGCGCTGTTTCCCCTTCACCGGAAAGTGACAGGATGGGATCCAGCAAGAGCCCAGAGAGGCTATGATCGGTCTCGAACGACCAAGACATCGCTTAATGCTCAGATACACTGAACCGGAGTGCAAGAAGTGAGTTGCTTCGCCGGAGAGCGACATGATCAACTCATTTAAGCGCTGTTTCCCCTTCACCGGAGAGTGACAGGATGGGATCCAGCAAGAGCCCGGAGAGGCTATGATCGGTCCAGAACGACCATGACATCGTTATACGTCCTAACCAGGACCAAAGTGCAAAGGATAGAAGGCAATACCAGAGTGCAATAGGATCTTTCTATTCAATCACTAAGTCTAGAATGGACTTAGTAAGGGTTCAGAGTAGCCATTAATAGTCCGGAGAGACTACGGAACTTCATGAATGCTGATTCGGCTTCGAACAACCATAAAATTGATTGATAATACTGCAGCTATGAATGAAACATGAATTTACTACACTCAACTTAAGACCATTCAAAACATACCTTTTACCAAAAGGCATGTTTTGGGGGGCAAAGTGTTATCCCAACTTTTGGCAAAGTTGAGATACCTAAAATTTACTAAAAATCAATGATTGCTATTCTTGAATATCAACCATGCATTGCAGGATAACCATGGATATCGATGAATTTTGGCCGAGTCCAGATTGAGCTACAATTGACAGAACATGACAAGAAAGATCATAGAAGTCCACATCTCAAATTTCAAGTCAATCCCAGTTCGTATGCTCAAGATATGATGGTTTCAATTTGAGAAAGATAGCCCCTTGTTGGGTTCGAACCCATAGGGTACCCATGGTTCGAATTGATGGTCAGAGGTTATGTTCGAACCCATTGCTTCGAAACCATCTACTCCGAACCCATCCGGTATCCTTGCTTCGAACCCATGAAGTTCGAAGCCATCATCCTAGCAGTAGTTCGAACCCACAAGACATAGCCGTGCTTCGAATCCATCAGCCACCATGTACTTCGAATCGATTGCATTCGAATCCATCAACACGTTCGTATCCATGACTAGAGCACTGTTTCGTATCCATCAATGGGTCGCGTCTTCGTGTCCATGAACTTCGTATCGATAACGCCAACACCTAGTTCGAATCGATGACCGTTCGAACCCATCATAGGGCTTCAGTTCGTATCCATCACATGTATCGATGCGAACTTACCATCGATGCGAAGGAAGCCCCCTCTCCTCGATTCGAACTAGGCAGATGCAGGCCAACACGAGACTTAAGTAGTTGATTGATTCAAACTATGCAACGGCCATAGATACAAACGAGGCGAAGAACATGGGTGCGAAGCGTTCAACCCGGAGAGAAAACCGGATCGACTCGAAGAACGTGTGCCACGTCAACCCACTATCGCATGTTTGCATCGATTCGAATCAATCGATTCGAATTGATCGGTTCGAACTACACAGCCATCCAAGCTACTTCAATTCGAATCGATCATATCTCCTAAACCACTGATCCAAATGCAACGAAATTTTCACAGTAGCTTCCATACATGATAAAGATTGTTCCTGCCAAGTTTCAGCTCGATTGGACCATTTCTTGATGGGTTCGAAATCACTTCGAATCGATGTCAGATCGAGTCGAAACTTGGTGGGGTCGGTCGCGTGGGCCCACTCACGTGCCAGAAGAAGTCTCCCGAAGTTTGAGCGAGATCTGGACCTCCTACGCCTATAAATAGCACCCTGAAGCCTTCAGAAAAGGGGGACTTTTGGGAGCTTCCACTATTGAACGTCCAGAATCTGCCGGATTGAATTACATACTTCATTATCATTGTTGTATTCAGATTTCAAGGCTATCATCAACTGTAATCCGCTGTAATCAAGAGTAATCAGCGAAGAACATCAATAAAAGTTAAAACCTTTGAAGTGGACGTAGGCCGGAGATAGCCGAACCACTATAAATTGTGTGTTCTCGTTCATAATTTCTATTTTACTGCGTGTTGCTTGCTTAAATCTGTGATTTGTGTTTGGATATTGCTGATTTATATTCCAACACTGGTGCTTTCACAATACTTGGGGGTTTGTGACCAATTTTGGCGCAAGCAGTGCCCCTTAACCTGCATCAACCAACAACTGGCATGTTCCGAATACAACGTACATGACACTACAAATCTCGTGTTATGTTATCCTACACCAACAGGGTAAGACCTAACCACTAGCATAATATGATGTTCAACTGCACGATATAGCCCAATTGAGGTAGAGCACTAAAGCATCTCAAAGTGACGAATCATGAGATCAAAGGGGGAATTAATCTAGAAGTTATCCCACTAAATCCGAGCAACATAACAACACACAGCATGGCTCTTGGACATGTGAAAAACATCCGACGATATCGTGATAATCCCAACACTTCAGTACCAAATAACCTTGCTTAAACGAAATTATCCTAAAGTAGTAATTCGTAGCACATAACCTAAGCCAAGCCGATGGAAAACACGTGGCAAAATCTAATGGTGGTGTATAATTAAGAGAATGATGTCATCAATCCATATGATGTCACTCACCTATAAAAGGAAAAGAACATTATAACAGAAAGGGCATCTAATTTTTAGAAGTCAACGAAATATTATTGAAAAAGCTGTAAAACAATCTTTATAGAATTCAGTGCTTGTACTTTCAAAGTTATAAAAGAGAAAGATTTATTGGCCCATGAACGTAGGATGTCGTAACATATGAGCCGCATAAATTTTTGTCTTTTATTTTTTCCGTATGCTTTTGTACTTTAAGTATCTACAAAGTTAGATCAAATCCACCTAGGCATTTTAATAAACAGTTAGTTTTCAATATCTTAGTTGTATAACCGTTCAATAATATAATTACCTCCTAAACAAGCATCTTGACAAACACTTAACCTACTACTTTATAGTTGTATAAGCATACAACAATACATTTCTTCATACTGGTATTATGAGACCAAAACTATCATTAACATTTTGATGCTAGAAGGAGGGCACCCCCGACAAATTTTCCCACTCTATATACTCTAGTCACAAGTCAAACCATCATCTTCCACACAAAAAATCCACCGGCAAATTTTCTGTTCAGTCGACTGAACTGGAAGCCGAAAGTTTTTGGCTAAAATTCAGTCGACTGAACAGAGATTTTCAGTCGACTGAACTGTTAGCTGTAAGTTTATGTCATATATTTAGTCGACTGTGCAGAACTATTCAGTCGATTGAATTTTGCATTTTTGGTTTTTCTTGACTTTTTGAATGCAAATGTTTTATTTAATGAAATAATTACAATTATATAGTAATATTATGATACAACAACATTATTTTGACCACAAAACCATCATTTCTTGGGGGATGGAGTCTTCTTCTTTGGTGTTATATATCCCTCATTCGCCATATAGTTCTTGTCCCATGAATTTGGGCTATACTGAGGTATTTATGGCGATACCCAAGGATTTATCAGATCGATTGATGTACGATATGAAGAAGATGGATCAAACGAATTAACTGGTCGAGGTAAGGGCTCACTCACATCCTTTTTCTTCGAGCTGCAAAATTTTAATCCAATTTGCTCAAGAAAGCTTAAGCGTTTAGCCATTACCTTCTGTTCAAAATACAATTCACGTTGAAGGTCTATTTGCTGCTGTTGATAATGATGAATTTCATCGATCTTTTTCTTCGTATCTGGAGAGATAAATAGCGCACGTTTGGTTTTCTTGGATCCGGTGTATACCCAGTTCGATAATTTTCACATTTATAAACAAGCTCGTGTTTTGGTGTTGGCGTAGGAAGATGCGGTGATGCAGCTAAGCTATCAGTTGAGAAGGTTATATTTATGGATGAGTTTGATTTGTTGGAGGACATTTTTCTACTGAGTTTGAATTTTTTTTTTTTAACAATTATATTTGTGTATATATATGATGAGAGTTTTTTTTTAAAATGTGGTGTAGAATCAATAAGAATTTAGAGCCAGAAGTTGAATTATTGGTTAATAATTTACTTTGAAATGAATGGTTTTAGAAGGATGTTTTAGTCTATGAAATATTATGTAGCTAATTCAAATGTATATATTAAATTATTAAGTTTTTTAAACCCATAATTAAGTGAACTAAATTCATGTCTGACTTTTGTTTAGATGAAGTATATTCTAGCTAATTAAAGTATGAGATATATTACTCATGTATTATATTCCTTACCATTATAATTCTTGTTATTAAATATCTTTGAAAGATATTATTCCTAATTCTCTTCGTAATTTTATAAATGAGTTTTCTAGTAATGGTTTAGTAAATATATCGGCAATTTGATTTTCGGTAGAAATATATTCTAAATTGATAATTCCTTTTTCGATAATGTCACGTAGAAAATGGTGACGAATATCAATATGTTTTGTGCTAGATTGATTTACCGAATTTTTAGATAAATTTATTATACTTGTATTATCACAATATATTGTAGAATTTGTTAAATTTATATTAAAATCTTTAAGTGTTTGTTGCATATATATGACTTGAGTACTAGCTAAAGCGGTAGATATATATTCCGCTTCACAGGTTGAAAGCGAAACACAATTTTATTTCTTATTAAACCAAGATACAAGTGATTTTCCAATGAAATGGCACGTACCACTTGTACTTTTTCTATCTGTTCGAGATCCACCAAAATCAGCATCACTAAATGAAACTAACTCGATTGGACAATATTTTGGATAGAAAAGACCAAAGTCCTTAGTATTATTAAGATATCGCATAATTCGTTTTACGGCTCTTAAATGTGAATCTTTAGGATTAGCTTGAAAACGTGCACATAAACATACACTCATCATTATGTCTGGTCTACTAGCGGTTAAGTAAAGTAAAGATCCTATCATACTTCTAAACAACTTTTGGTCTACACTTTTGCCATTTTCATCTCGATCGAGATGAGTTGTGGTACTCATAGGAGTAGGTTTACCAGAAGTGCTTTCCATTCCAAAACCTTTAATTAGATTGGCACAATAATTTTCTTGGTTTAAGAAAATTCCATTCGTTAATTGTTTAATTTGAAGTCCGAGAAAATATGATAATTCTTCCATATGTGACATTTCGAACTCCTTAGTCATTATATTTGAAAATTCTTTACACAATTTTTCATTAGTTGATCCCAATATAATGTCATCTACATATATTTGAATTATTAAAATGTCTTTAGTAGTATTTTTAATGAATAAAGTTTGATCTACTTTTCCGATTTGAAATCCCGAATCTAGTAGATAGCTCTTAAGTCTCTCATACCAAGCACGAGGTGCTTGTTTAAGACCATATAATGCTTTCTTTAGTTTATATACATGATCCGGATATTTTTCATGAATGAATAAAGGGGGTTGTTCTACATATATATTTCTTTTATAAAACCATTTAAAAAGGCACTTTTAACATCCATTTGATAAAGTTTAAAATTGTGAAAACAAGCGAAGGCTAATAAAATACGTATTGCTTCAAGTCTTGCAATTGGATCAAACGTTTCTTCGTTTCCTTCTTCTTGATTATAGCCTTGTGCTACTAAACTTGCTTTATTTCTAGTAATATTTCCAAATTCGTCTGCTTTATTTTTATAGACCCATTTAGTTCCAATAACTGATTGGTCATCAGGACGAGGAACTAACTCCCAAACATTATTTCGTTCAAACTGATTTAACTCTTCTTGCAAGGCAATAATCCAGTATTCATCTGTTGAAGATTCTTTTAAATTTTTAGGCTCAATAGTTGAAAGAAAAGCAACATGACCCGTTTAGTTTAGTTGACTTCGTGTTTGAACTTGCGAATCAATCTCTCCAATTATGTTTTGTGTAGGATGATCTTGTAGGATTCTAGGAGGAGATCTAATTTGATTGTTATTGATTTTGATTAATATTTTCATTATTTTCAAAACTTATATTTTCTGTGTTGGATATAATTTCTTCATCATCTTTGATGATTGTATTTTTATTGAAGTTTTCATCAGCAGATACATGTAAAATTTCTTCTATTACATTTGTTCGTTTATTGAAAAAAGCTACGTGGTAGGATCGTATAATATGGAATAGTGGAATGGTCTAGGTAGATAGCAATGAGCAGTAATTAAAGTAGACACCAAGACTTTATACTGGTTCGGACCTCTTGTCCTACGTCCTGTCCCTAAGCTCCTCTTAGGAATTCAATTAACCAACAACCCTCACTTAACCCAGAGAAATAGGTTTATAGCTTACCCGAACAACAGAACGAGATTTCTTGCTTCAACTACCGAAGAGGACTTCAACTAGATACAAGAGTATTTCTGACTTGTTGTGTTCTTGATAACACTAATGAGTCTAATTGAGTACAACTTTCCTATAATCTTATCCTCAAGAATATGAAATGTGTTTATGAAGATTTAGGAAATATAAATTTCTATGAATCAAAAGAGTATTTAAGATAAATCAGAGATTCAAGCAATTGAAGCAGTTTGTGATTGCTTTTGAAAACTTAAGAAATCTAAAAATATGATCAAGATAATAGAGAGATTAAAGCAATTAGAATTCGTAATTTGCAAATGATAGAATCATGTATTTATAGGTATAGAAGAGGTGTATCTATTTGCAAAAGATCCAGGCAAAAGATGCATCCATTACCATTGGAGAATGGTTGCAACTCCTAGGAAGAAGAAGGCGTCTTTTCATAAAAATTCGCAGGTTTGAATTCAGTCAATTGAATAGAGAATTTCAGTCGACTGAAACTTGTGCATGTTGTAATTCTGTAACAGGTTTAGTCGACTGAAATTTCCTGTTCAGTCGACTGAACTGGTACTTTCTGCATAGTGAACACTTAACTAAAATATTAAGTTATGGAATGTGTTCTTATGTTTGTGCAAGCTTCTTGAGGATAGATTTTAACAATAAAACTAAGACTAAGACCTATATATAATAAGTATTCATGATATCCTTGGTCTTCATAGTCCTTCCTTTAGCTTTGCACATATCTCTTCCTTTTTGTTGAAGTACATTGTCATTGATCAAAATATAGCGTATCAACATTGAGTAATATGAACTACTGAATTAAAATTTGTACGGATATCGATAGAATAAAAATAATATAAAGTAAAATGCACTGGATATTTTTATATTGGTTTAAACTCCTCATTCTACGTCTAGTCCTAGACTCTTTATAGATTTTAATGTCACTCTAACTTAACTTGAAGGAATAGATATTACAAATCATTTGAGCTACCGGAAAGAACTTTGTACCCGAAGATCTCCAATAGGACTTTGACTACAGACAATGGTAAAGTGTTTGACTTTGTGTGCTCTTAAATAACATGAATGAGTCAAATAAAGTACACCCTTCCTATAATCTTCTTGAGATGATGATTTGAACGTGATTATTTAGGAAGTAGAAAGTTGAATGCTTTATAATTCAAAGAATATATAGACTAAAAAAGCAAGTAAGAATTGGTAGGTTAAAATGACAAATCCCAGGTCTATTTAAGTTTCGAAAGGTTATAGCCATTTGAAAGATTGCATCCTTTAGGGATGAAAGCAACTTTCCAGATTTGAAACTTCTATGAAGAGGCACTTCTTCTCATATAGGTCAGTTGGCTGAAAATTAAAATCAGATAGATGAAATTATACAGGAAAAGGCAGAAATAAAATGGTGCAAAATTTGCCTAATTTAGATGGCTGAAATTATGTTTTAGACGTCCGAAATATAATTTTAAACGTTTGTATAGCCTATTTTTGTAAATCTTTATTTTCCTGTTTTTAATTTTAAATTGCGTTTGAAAATTTTAAATTCTTGATTATGAAAATATTTTAAAAATAATTTTTATGAAATTAATTTTCAAAACAATATTTACATGTGTGTGATCATCATATAGGAGATTGCACATTATAAATAAAATAACTAATATACAACAAACTCTTTTTTTGTCTTTAATATTTGAGCTTGATTCCAATGTTGATTGTCTTATCACCTTGTATATATTTCTACAAATATAATAGTAATGTATGTGTGTGTACAAATGTATAATTGTCTCATTGAAACCTAAAAGGCGGGATCTACCATTCTCCCCTTTCTTGATAATGATAGCAATGCTTTTTTTAGTATGTATGCAATGAAAAAACTCCCCTATCAATATGCCCTATGTATGAAAAATCCCCCACTAATATGCCTAGATATTTGATACTATTTCTCCCCTTTTTTCATCAGCAAAAAATAAATTGTTTGTAGTATGGAAAAATCAAAAGGTAGAGATAGGAAACAAGATATTACATTACATAACAAACGATTACAACGTTTATAAATATAACATGACATAAGGATATTCTTTTTAATAAGTTTTCAAAATAAAATTGACTATATAGATTGTTCAACATGACGATCACATAAATTAACATAGACAAGAAAAATAGAATATTCATTAGAAAGAAACTTCGAATGCTCCATTCCATGCAAGTACATCAAAAAGCACAAGAAATCCCCATGGTGCAAGATCTAAAGCAAGCATGAGTTATACGAGTGAATGACTTTTTAATAAAATTTTAAGAATTTTGCAAGAGGAAATGTAAAAATATTACCTTATCATTCTTCCCATGTAGGTGAGGGAGTTGGAAAACGATCGGTAAAGTGTTTCCCAACTCCCTTAAGTATAGTTTTCATCCTTTTGACTTCATTTGAGACGCAATCAATTTTGGTTTCTGATTGATCAATCCTTGAGTTAACTTTTGTAAATCCGGTAGCCATTTGTTTTCAACTTCTTTTGATTTCTTATTGTAATGACGAATGAAGAGTACATCATGGATTGTCCAAAGGATATAACGTCGTTATGAATTACCTTGACCGATTTAACTTCACTTTCTTCTTCATTCTCATCATTATCGTCATCCTCGTCACTTTGTTCTTCTTGTTGTTGTATTGCTAGTTGTTTGCCTTTATCTTGTTGAGTGAGGGGTTGAGATTGAGCACCATTTTGTGCTTGAACGCGTCGAAGATAAAACTCAAATGGATTATATTCTGAAATAGTTTTTGAAAGACATATAAGGCGAAAGGACTTTTTAACTGCTATTTTGGTATCTATGCGATCTTCTCTATATAGTTGAACATTTTCTGATTTTAAGAGACGAGTGATGTATGTGGCATAAACAAGTGTATGTTTTTGTAGTTGAAATAGTTTTTAAGCTCACGATAGACATGACGATCTCAATTCACTTCAATATTCTTGAAGAACACATCCAATTTTTTTAATCCAAGTCATAAATTATTTGATGACTAGGAATGGTGTTTACTATAATTCTCAACAATAGTCATGATCTTGGATGTAGATCATTTGACTTACTATCTCCTCTAGTGTCATTCCAAAGACGATGACTAACTTGATTATGAACTCTATCCTTATATTAACATCATCATAATTTATTCCATTTCTTCCACAACTCAATATCCAAGCAATGTCATTTATGTGAAATTTCACAACGTTACCATACACAGTAGTCCATAGCCAATGTAACATCCAAGAATTTTAACGTGTTGATTTTAAATATTTAATTAATTTTGAATATTTAAATAATTGGTTTTAAAATATAAATAACTTATATTCAAATATAGAGATTGATTAAATATTTGAATTGTGAATTAAATATTAATTAAATGGATTAAATAGCCTTATTTAATTCATTTTAATAAATAAATAATAATGATGAATTTATTTATAAATTTATTTACAATAATAAATGGTTCGAATATGTAACAAGAAAATAAATTGTTAATAAAATGACTTGATTTTTAATGACGTATTTTTAAATGAATTTATAGGATTTTTCCATAATTTTTAGTTTGGAAAATATATAAATTATCATTTTGACGTATTTTACAGCAAACAGTGGTATTTTTGAAATTTTACAAAATAAAATAACCAGTGTATATTACAATTATTTTGAGATCGTATCGCAGTTTTACGCACGATCGTATTTGTTAACGTAATTGTCGACCTCGAAGATGTTCAACATGCTACTTGATCACGACCCCACATCAGTAAGCAATGCCAAAGTAATGGAAGTGAGTTAGTGCCCACACCCACGATGCTGACTCTCATCAATATTGGCATCGCATGTCATCAGTAAAGCCAAAGGACCCTAGACAACATCAGTACCGCCCATCACCCATAGGGTTAGGTGGACTTACATCACAGAGCAATAACGAATGGATTCAGCATTGTAAATTATCAAAGAAAATAAGGATGTCGAGCATGATCGACATCGCTCATCGATGATACCAAATTCATCAATCATTGATAATACCTCATGATGGTACCTAGAATCATAGTTTCCTAAGCAACAATAGATGAAGCCGCATCCTATCAATGTTGCGTCTCATTGATGCCGTGCCTAATAAATGCTGTCATCCACTTAATAAGCGATGTCGTGCACTATTATTGCTGAAAAAAGTCTATGGTCGAAGCTGCTTCAATAGTATTGCTCGAAGTTAGTAACGTCGTTGCCGATGTGGCCACCATTCCATACCGCCATTCATATATGATGTTAAATATGTAGGATCGATTTCACCCTAGAGGGGGGGTGAATAGGGTGATAGTGTAAATTATAAATATTAATCGCGGAAGCTTATCAATTAATTTCAATTCAGATCACAAAATAGCAGCACAGATATAGCAGAATATAAATAACAGAATAAAATAGAACAACACAGAATTTACCCAGCTTCGGCAAAACCCTGCCTACGTGCTGCCCCCAAGGTTTCTACTAGAAATTAGATAGTCCCTCGCTTACACACGTAAACTCGCTATACCCGCTATTGGCTAATCTAACTCTACGCTCAAAACCCTGCCACAACTCAACTACCGAGTTGCGAATCCCTAGTCACACGACTAGAAATTAAAACGGTTTAAAATTTAAAAACAAATTTAAACAGAAAATTAAAAATAAAAACCCTAATTAACAATATAATAAAGCCCCTTTAAAAAAAACGGCCAGCCTCTATTCTTTATTTTAACCCGTCCCTTTTTGTTTTCTTCTGTAACAAAGAATACAGCTTCCCTTTCGTTCCTCTTTGCGCTTAGGGCTTGCGTGTCTTCTTCGTTCCTCTTCCTTCAATAAATTAGGGCTTCAGGAGGAATCGCCACTTGATAGTTGATACTTCGATCTGCTTGCTTCAATTTAAATTGTTTGCGGCTTCTCCTCCTTGATCGAGTTTGGCTGATGCTTCGGTATGTAATTTTATCTTTTTGCTTTACTAGGTTGATGCTTGAACTCGATGATAGATTGCCGATGATGATTAGGGCATTTATAGGGTTCGTTACCCTATTTTCTCGTTCGCATAAATATATTTGAATTTGTCTTCGGCCGTTTGATTTCACTTTGATGATTGAGATTTTCCTTGACTGATTCACATGCGTATATATTTGAAACTGCTCGGTCGACTTGGTTTGTAATTCTCGGTTTTGAATTTTGAGATGCTTGACTATCTCCGTGAATCTCTCTGTTGACCCGATTGCAATATTCTTTGAATTCGAGACATTTGTTTATCATGTGCTTTGAGATGATTGACTTGGTTTTAAAATTCTCTGTATTGTTGATTTCGTGATGAATTTCTCGGCTTTGACTTCTGATACCCTGACCATTTCATACTTGTATATTTGCAATGTTCGGCTTGAATTTATTCTCGGCCTTCATGTGCCCTTGATTTTTTTTTTCATGCTATTCACTGGATTAGACACGTAACCTTTCATATCTTGTTCTTGTGCATTTTGTTGTTGTTGAGTTGATATAATCTGGTTTGAGTATTTGTTAGTGCATATCATCTTATTTTGGTTTGTTGTAAAATCAGTAGCATTGCTTCATCTTGTGTAAGTGCTTGTATCATCACTTAATCACTGCTTGGTTTGTTATGCACTGTTGCTTGAATCATTTTCACTTTAGTTGCTCTGGTGTCTGGTTTGGTCTGAACTTGCATATTTGAGTTGTTGCTTTCTATACTGTTGCCTTCAGTTGCTTGTCGAATTTTAGTCATTGAAGTATGTTGTTGAACTTGGTGACATGCATTTCTTTGTTGAACTTGTCATCTTGAGTTTGTACAGTGTTGTACTTGCTGCCTTGTATCACTGTGTACTGGTGTCATTTCTTTGATTTCGAACTTGGACTTATAGTTGAATCTGGACATGTTATGGGCTGGACATCTGAGCATTGCATTACACAGCATTAACTACTTTGTTGTATGCTTGATCACTTGAGTTGTTTCACTGCCATACTTGATGATGTGGTCTGTACTTGTGTACTTCTGGTATGCTACAGCTTGCATCTTTGTTGCATTTGCTTGACACTTTTGGTTTCATTGCTGCACTTGAGTTTTGTTACT
This sequence comes from Allium cepa, assembly GCA_030765085.1. Lineage (NCBI taxonomy): Eukaryota > Viridiplantae > Streptophyta > Magnoliopsida > Asparagales > Amaryllidaceae > Allium > Allium cepa. The sequence goes on along the minus strand of CM060928.1, from coordinate 486,997,878 downwards.
TGTGGTCTTCATTCTGGTTGGCACTTGCATGTATTTCTGGTTGCTGTGCACTTTTGTGCTTGCATTTTGATGCAGTCTTCATTAGCATGCTACTGATTGGTCTGACCTGAACTTGGTTCACATCATGTTGATTTTTGAAATTTCACTTGAGTTGAATCCAGTTTCAAAACTCGGGTTTGACCTTGTGCTCGTGTCGTGATTTTCAATGTTATTGCACGTGAGTTGAACCCGGTTTTTCATTTGGGTTTGACCTGTGCTCGCCTGTCCCTGTAAATCAATCAAGTGTATATATCGGCGTGCACGGCCTTGTGGCATATACAGTAATATACTGTGTATGTCACAAGTTGTTCGTGTATGATGAATTCAAATATAAATGATGACGAACAACCCAAATAACTGAGGCAAATATCATTTTCAAAAATCATATCTTATTTTATTTTGCAAAAATATTTCTTTTTCAATTTTACTGCGTTAGTGAATATTTTTGCAGATTTCTCAGATGCTGGATTCAAACTGGAATGAAGTTGAAGATAAATACGAGTGTGAGTGATATGTAGTGAGGTGAATTGTAAATGTGAAATGTGATGTAATTGTAATCAAAGTTGTATAGTTATAGTGAGAGCTTGAAATTGTACTATTCAAAATTGTAATAAATATTTATTTGAATAAAATATTCGTTTGAATTCAAATTCTGTGTTATTTATTTTATTCAGCAAATATTTATTTAATCTATGAAAATAAATAGTATATTATCAAATACATTTAAACGAATGTATATATGTTTATTATCATCAAACAAAAATCATATAAGCGCATATTCAACAATCTCCCCCTTTTGATGATAACAAACATATATTTAAGATTTTGAATATATTAAATGTATTTGATCATAGTTATATCCTAATTGCTCCTCCTATTTAAATGCTCCTCTCTACACAATACTCCCCCTACATATATGCATACAAATAAAAATGAGCCTAGATGCAAATGGAAAATTATTTGACCTTTGCTTGATTTTATTTGACAAAATCTTAACTTTTCTCTCCCCCTTTTGTTATCAGCAAAAGAATTATAGTGTTAGAGAAAATAGAAATAAAGTAATCGATATCAATCCAACATTAAAACTCAATTGAATATAAATATTAAATTTCAATAAAAAGTCAAACAAAAATCATAAATATTTTGTTAGGCGCATATTCCAATTTTTAGAATGATGGAAATGATGTCATCATATAAAACCATACAGTTGTGTCTATTTGTGGTATATTTATATCAGGAATTTGAATATCTACTAACCATGCATAACCGTTAGGACTTTTAAATGAGATTAGTAGTATTCCAATTTTATTTAAAAAAAAATGAATTCAAGTATCTTCTAACCACGCATAACCGTGAGGACTTTTAAATGGGATTAGAATCAACTTGTTTATTTTACAAATCAACTTTTGATATGCGTTCCATACATGCATAACCGCGAGGACTTTTAAATGAGCATGGAAGCACATAACAAATTCCAAGTAATTCACCCATGCATAACCGTGAGGACTTTTAAATGAGAGTGCATACTTTGGTATTCATTTATTATTATTATTAATTAGTTTTTTTTTTAAAAAAAAATGTGAAAATGAAAAACGAACGATTCCTGTTTAAAGTACCACATATTGACAAACTATATAGAATTTTGATGAGTGACGGTCGTTAGAAATATGATAGATATAGAGATGGTCATGGAATTTTTACCAACAAACAGATTTATAACTCTTGTTTAAATTTCTAAAGAAATTTATTAATTATACCGTCTCGAGTTATAACATATAATCAATATCAACACTCATCACTTTTTCAATCACTATTTTTCTTTTCGATAATCATTTGGGAGTCAGATTAGTCATAATAGTCATTTAAAATCAAATTCAAAAATAATTATGAAATTAATTTTTCAAAAATGAATAATCTGAAAATATGGTCAAAAATGATTTTCTCCAGGGGGTTTTAAAAGAAAATTTTCTGCTATTTGAAAATTATTTGAAATGAAGAATATGCAGATATTTTCTTTGAAAAAACGATGCAGCAAATGAATGTTTCAAAAATTAATCACGTTACACTAATAATTTTTCTATCAACCGTATTACCAGTGTAATCTGCATCTGAATTTAAATTTCACTCAAAATTCACTCGTTGAATGTCAAAGACCAGATTAAGAAATTTCAACAAATTTTCTCATGATTATTATCAACAAATTTTAAATGAAATTCTCTTGGATTTGAAATGAAAACCGTGTCAACAATCAAACATATATTAAAGTGTCAATTTTAGAAGCCATCAAACATTATTTTTATTTCAAAGCAATTTCTTAAAAGTTTCAACACTTTCAAAAAAATTTAAAATCCTTTTTACAATTTTTAAAATAGAATTCATTAGGATTTTAAATCGAGGCCGTGTCAAAACATGAATATAGTTTTAGCCAAAAATATTATAACAACAATATTATTATCCAATCAAAACACTATTTTTCTCTCAAACTTATATATCAAGTAATTCTAGAGAATTTTATAGTGTTTTTGGCATAAGAATATAAATGGCTAACAATTTTGAATAAAGTCAGAATCAAAATCATCATTAAATCATCATCATATCATCATCGCATAATTGGCTGATTTTATTCAGAAAATGGTACAGATTATCACATTTAATATATCGTACAAATAAATATACCTTTACCTGTCTTTACCTTTACGATATTTCTCGTCGTTGTCCATTGTGATTCTGTCACCCTTATACTAGGCTAAGGAACTTTGCTTTGTCGCCCATTGTGTTTCTGGAACAGCCAAAATCCAGAGAACACTATTGTTGTTCCTTAGCCTGCCACCAGACCTACACGGAAAAAGATTTATGTGACCTATTTGTTTTTATAGGTCCATGGTTGTTAGTGGCAGAAAATTTTGAAAAATAATTTTGTGTAGACCCAAAACTATTTATAATTGTTTCCTTTGGCACCCAAATTTGTTTAACTTTTAGAGATTTTATATTTGTGCCTTTTGGAACCCAAATCGGTATAGTTTTCACATGTTTGGGTCTATACCAACAATTATTGTGACCGTGTCCAAATTTTTTACAAATTGTGCACATAGAATTAACTTGATTAATCTTGTTTTCAACAATTTTCGAATTATTATATCCAAGTCCTTGTCTAACCGTATTAACAGTTTGCTTTCCTAATAGCATATTCAATGATTTTTCACTTTTTGAAAATTTATCTAAAGTCGTTGACAATTGTTGGACTTGTGATTTGAGAGATTCATTTTCGTTTAACAACTGTGTGCACCTTTTAATAGAATTCTCTCTCCTAGTATTTTCATTCTCCTTTAAAATCAGAATTTCATTTTCAAGCGATTTTATTTTAATTTCTGATTTTTTAATTTCTTCATCAAATGTTGGACACTTATCACACTTAGGGATCCTACTTTGATAGGTTTTAACTAATTGATCAAGTTGTTTATTACATTCTATCAAAGTATCTTTTTGAGATTCAAGTTTGGCGTATTTTTCCCTAAGTCGTTCAAAACAACCATTTACTTCATGAAAATATATAAGCAACTCAGAATGGGTAAGTTTTGATACCTCACTTGGCTCGTCATCGTCACTGTCAGTTGTATCACCTCGAAGACACAATTCTGCCTTTTCGCTTTCACTGCCAGTGCTTTGATCATTCTCGTCTATTTCATCCCAAGTGGCTGCAAAACTTTTCTTTTTCTGTTTCTTTCCGTGGCTGGATTTAATTTGTGGACAATCGGGCTTGATATGGCCGGGTTTGTTGCAATTATAACAAATAAACTTTTGTTCTTCCGAGTAGTCTAGTGCTTTGGCTATTCTGCTTTTTGCTTTTTGAATTCGAGCTGAATTTCCATGTTTTTGATTCCATTTTTTGAATTTCCTTATTAACAGCTCCAATTCTGCTGCTCCATCATCTTCATCGTTATCATCATCACTTTCGGTTGTTCCTTTGAGAGCTATTGATTTCTTTTGAGTGTCACCTCCTTCAGCTCTTCTTTGAATTTCATTTCTAGCTCATAAGTGGTGAGATTTCCGATGAGTTCTTCAACTTTAAGTTGTTTTAAATCTTTCGATTCTTGTATGGCAGTAACTTTTGCTTCAAACCTTCGTGGAAGAACTCTGAGGATTTTACGGACTATTTCCAATTCAGTGTATGTTTTTCCGAGAGCTTTTGATTTGTATATGATGTTGGAAAGTCGTCCGTACATCTCTTTGACATTTTCTTCTTTCGCCATTGTAAAGTTCTCGTATTCGCTGCTTAGCATGGCAAGGCGAGATTCTTTGACTTGAGATGTTCCTTCGTGAGTTACTTCTAATATGTGCCATATTTCCTGCACAGTTAGACAATGTGAGACACGATTAAATTCAAATTGATCTAATGAACAGATAATAGAATTCATAGTTTTGGCATTAGTATTCTGTAATTTATTTTCTAGTTCTGTCCATTCTTCCTTTGGTTTCTCTATTTCCTGATCATCTACAATTATAGTTGGTATTCTATAACCTGTCTCAACAATATTCCAAGCGTCAATGGTTTTCAGAAAAATCTGCATTCTATTTTTCCAGTAAGCATATTCACCATTGAACATTGGTGGTCTAACTATGGATTGCCCTTCTGCAAAAGCATTATTAAAAGAAGCCATTTTAAAAATTCAAATTTTTAAAACAAAAAAAAACCGATTTTTGAAACACGAATTTTTTTAAAAACAAAAATTGATTTTTGAAACACGAATTTTTAAAACAAAAATTGATTTTTGAAACACGAATTTTTAAAACAAAAATTGATTTTTGAAACACGAATTTTTAAAACAAAAATTGATTTTTGAAACACGAATTTTTAAATTAAAAATTGGTTTTTGTAAAATCAAAATTTTAAAACAAAAATGGCTTTTGTTCCTAGCTCCGATACCACTTGTAGGATCGATTTCACCCTAGAGGGGGGGTGAATAGGGTGATAGTGTAAATTATAAATATTAATCGCGGAAGCTTATCAATTAATTTCAATTCAGATCACAAAATAGCAGCACAGATATAGCAGAATATAAATAACAGAATAAAACAGAACAACACAGAATTTACCCAGCTTCGGCAAAACCCTGCCTACGTGCTGCCCCCAAGGTTTCTACTAGAAATTAGATAGTCCCTCGCTTACACACGTAAACTCGCTATACCCGCTATTGACTAATCTAACTCTACGCTCAAAACCCTGCCACAACTCAACTACCGAGTTGCGAATTCTCGAGCTACGTCACGTAGCTTGTCCCCTAGTCACACGACTAGAAATTAAAACGGTTTAAAATTTAAAAACAAATTTAAACAGAAAATTAAAAATAAAAACCCTAATTAACAATATAATAAAGCCCCTTTAAAAAAAAACGGCCAGCCTCTATTCTTTATTTTAACCCGTCCCTTTTTGTTTTCTTCTGTAACAAAGAATACAGCTTCCCTTTCGTTCCTCTTTGCGCTTAGGGCTTGCGTGTCTTCTTCGTTCCTCTTCCTTCAATAAATTAGGGCTTCAGGAGGAATCGCCACTTGATAGTTGATACTTCGATCTGCTTGCTTCAATTTAAATTGTTTGCGGCTTCTCCTCCTTGATCGAGTTTGGCTGATGCTTCGGTATGTAATTTTATCTTTTTGCTTTACTAGGTTGATGCTTGAACTCGATGATAGATTGCCGATGATGATTAGGGCATTTATAGGGTTCGTTACCCTATTTTCTCGTTCGCATAAATATATTTGAATTTGTCTTCGGCCGTTTGATTTCACTTTGATGATTGAGATTTTCCTTGACTGATTCACATGCGTATATATTTGAAACTGCTCGGTCGACTTGGTTTGTAATTCTCGGTTTTGAATTTTGAGATGCTTGACTATCTCCGTGAATCTCTCTGTTGACCCGATTGCAATATTCTTTGAATTCGAGACATTTGTTTATCATGTGCTTTGAGATGATTGACTTGGTTTTAAAATTCTCTGTATTGTTGATTTCGTGATGAATTTCTCGGCTTTGACTTCTGATACCCTGACCATTTCATACTTGTATATTTGCAATGTTCGGCTTGAATTTATTCTCGGCCTTCATGTGCCCTTGATTTTTTTTTCATGCTATTCACTGGATTAGACACGTAACCTTTCATATCTTGTTCTTGTGCATTTTGTTGTTGTTGAGTTGATATAATCTGGTTTGAGTATTTGTTAGTGCATATCATCTTATTTTGGTTTGTTGTAAAATCAGTAGCATTGCTTCATCTTGTGTAAGTGCTTGTATCATCACTTAATCACTGCTTGGTTTGTTATGCACTGTTGCTTGAATCATTTTCACTTTAGTTGCTCTGGTGTCTGGTTTGGTCTGAACTTGCATATTTGAGTTGTTGCTTTCTATACTGTTGCCTTCAGTTGCTTGTCGAATTTTAGTCATTGAAGTATGTTGTTGAACTTGGTGACATGCATTTCTTTGTTGAACTTGTCATCTTGAGTTTGTACAGTGTTGTACTTGCTGCCTTGTATCACTGTGTACTGGTGTCATTTCTTTGATTTCGAACTTGGACTTATAGTTGAATCTGGACATGTTATGGGCTGGACATCTGAGCATTGCATTACACAGCATTAACTACTTTGTTGTATGCTTGATCACTTGAGTTGTTTCACTGCCATACTTGATGATGTGGTCCGTACTTGTGTACTTCTGGTATGCTACAGCTTGCATCTTTGTTGCATTTGCTTGACACTTTTGGTTTCATTGCTGCACTTGAGTTTTGTTACTTGTGGTCTTCATTCTGGTTGGCACTTGCATGTATTTCTAGTTGCTGTGCACTTTTGTGCTTGCATTTTGATGCAGTCTTCATTAGCATGCTACTGATTGGTCTGACCTGAACTTGGTTCACATCATGTTGATTTTTGAAATTTCACTTGAGTTGAATCCAGTTTCAAAACTCGGGTTTGACCTTGTGCTCGTGTCGTGATTTTCAATGTTATTGCATGTGAGTTGAACCCGGTTTTTCATTTGGGTTTGACCTGTGCTCGCCTGTCCCTGTAAATCAATCAAGTGTATATATCGGCGTGCACGGCCTTGTGGCATATACAGTAATATACTGTGTATGTCACAAGTTGTTCGTGTATGATGAATTCAAATATAAATGATGACGAACAACCCAAATAACTGAGGCAAATATCATTTTCAAAAATCATATCTTATTTTATTTTGCAAAAATATTTCTTTTTCAATTTTACTGCGTTAGTGAATATTTTTGCAGATTTCTCAGATGCTGGATTCAAACTGGAATGAAGTTGAAGATAAATACGAGTGTGAGTGATATGTAGTGAGGTGAATTGTAAATGTGAAATGTGATGTAATTGTAATCAAAGTTGTATAGTTATAGTGAGAGCTTGAAATTGTACTATTCAAAATTGTAATAAATATTTATTTGAATAAAATATTCGTTTGAATTCAAATTCTGTGTTATTTATTTTATTCAGCAAATATTTATTTAATCTGTGAAAATAAATAGTATATTATCAAATACATTTAAACGAATGTATATATGTTTATTATCATCAAACAAAAATCATATAAGCGCATATTCAACAAAATAATGATGTCACATCTCCATGATGTTGCTCCAATACCAACGTCACCGCTCCTTAGAGTTGTCTTCTAGATAGAACCATCCATCATTAAGGTCGCCAACGATCAAAGCTGCCATTCTACGATGATGGTAGTGAACATCATCATTGACTACAGAGGCTACATGCGATGTTGATGGTGAGCAACATCAATGTCCATAGAAGTTATCAATGTCGTAAATCCTTAGTGTCACTTCCAACTGATGCTATTGGTAATCAATCCAAAGCGTCCTAATACATAAGATTGACGATGTCGAAAGCCACCAACATTCATAAGATCTATTATGGTCGATGTTCTGAAGAATGATATAGCTTCATCGCACCATAGCAATGTCGTTCCTTATCGATGCCGAATACTACCGCAGTAACACCAAAGCTCAATGTGCAACATCGAAGCTAATACCGTGTAACATTGTTGATGTCAAAGACCAACGATGCTGACCCAAAGCTGCAATGCCACTTACATACCTATGTAAATACGACTCTAGAGGGTTGAAGGAGGGGCGGATCTTCTTACCTCTCGTCTTACATTTTTCACTTTGTAACCCTAAATCATTTGGGGATTTTGGCCAATTTTAACACTCAAACTTTATACACATAAGGGATTGTATATTAAACTATGGCATATCATATTTGATATAATTTGTGACTTGCATATCGACTTGGTTTGACTTATAACTTACATCTCGACTTTGTTCTCACATGACTTTCGACATAATCACAATCTTGTTATTTGATGCACAATTGAATTACTATGGACTTGACATTAAACATACTTCACCCTAGCTGCTTAACCTAGCATTGCCTTAACCATCCCTCAACTAAGAAAACTTTCCGTACACTTTTGCGGTTAACGAAGAAATTCGTTAACATTTAGCGCTAGAAGGAAGGCTTGAATCTCCGTCTCTGACTCTCTGTTAAACCCCTAAGTGGAACTACCTTAGATTGCATATTTGGGCTCAAAAGACTTGCCCTTACCAAGCATATCCCACTTCAAGTTAACCTACCTTTGATTTTCGACACCAATTAACCGCACCAACTAAGTTTTGCTTAGTCATGCCAGTTAATCGTGTTAAACTCTTCGAACAAGGTTCCTCCATGCCTTAAGTGATTAGATCACTTACCAAATTACCAATAATCCCCGGCTTCATGAAGAACAAGTGCTGAGACTTGTGGCATTACTAGTTATAGAAGAGAAGAAAAGACAAGTGGCTCCATATAATCTCGAAAATGGGGTTTAATCCCTTCCATATTGAGCCAACGCCAATCGTTGCCCTGGGTAGGCAATGAAAAAAGGATAGCATGTTTTTGAAAATGAGGAAAGAGATCCAAATCAAGGTCAATCGATTCACTAGAAAGTGGAGAGCTGTACTTGATCAGCCCTATAAAACAAACGAAGTGCAAGACTCACTAAAAAGAAAACCGACCATCAAGAGTGAAGGGTTCGTCACAAGCAACAAAAGAGAAAAGCATCAATCGAGAGGGTCATTTCCCATAAAACTATGAGTTCCTTAAAACTACTTTCTTACTACATCTTATGAGAATATTAATCTCTTGACTAAAGACAAGCTCGGCTGTTGGCCTTCACAAAAGAAGCGTCCAAATAGTGAAAGGGATATGGGAGGACTATATTATTACTATCATCAGACAAATGGATATGCCACCAACCAATGATGAAACTTGGAGGGCCTGATCATAATATCCTAGGGTAGGGAAAGCTCAACAAGTTTGTAAAAAGATGTTAAATCAGCCATCAATAAAGTAAGATCTTCTGAATGAAATAAGCGCATCTACATGGCCGAGGAGTAAAACTCTCATAAAATAATGGAAAGCCTAAAATACTAACTAAGATGATAGTAAGGGGAAAGCTTTTGTCATCGCCAAGATAGCCTGGTTAAAGCATCTCCTAGAGGGAGGTTAGAGTTAGCCTTTGGTTCCGTCTGAAAAGGCCTAACTAGAGCATCTGCAAGCTTTCAACCCCTACATATGCGGCCTGGTTGGAGTGCCTATTAGAGGGAGGATGGGTAAGCATTTGGCCTTTCTAAAGCATCGAACTAGCCTTCAATGTTGTCATCAAAGGCCTCATTGAAGCGCCTCCTAGAGGTAAGTCGGTAAGACTTTGGTTCAACTAGTGATAGCTAGCCAAACGGACTGGACAATTCCTTTAGTGCTATCATCAAAGGACTCACTAAAGCACCTCTTAGAGGGAGGTCGGGTAAGTCTACAGTCCTACTTGATGAAGCTAACCAAACATTATGGACAACAAAACCTAAATCATCACCTAAGATGGTGATAAAGGGTTCGATCCATGTAGAGATCATCACCTAAGATAGTGATAAAGGGTTTGATCCGTGTAGAGATCATCACCTAAGATGGTGCCAAAAAATCAATTAAAATCAGAGCAAAGTAGCACTCTAAATCATCAATCTTATAGAGGAAGATCTATCAAAAATCAAAGCCAGTTAGCGCTTCGAGTCAAACAATCTTCTAAAGAAAGATCCATCAAATATAAGTCATTTGCGCTCCTCAACAAACACAATCTTCAATTGCCAGATAAGTATTTATAGTCTTCTATTATTATTGCAAGATAAGGATTTATGGTCTTTTATTATTACCAGATAAGGATTTCTAGACTTCTTCTATTATTGCCAAATAAGGATTTTTGGTATCCTTCTATTATTGCCAGATAAAGTGTTCTGAACTTCTATTATTTTGCCAGATAAGGTTTTTTGGCCTTCTATCTACTGTCAAATTGGTTTTTTGGTCTTTTATCCATTGTTGAATTAGTTTTATGGCCTTTTATTAATTAATGCTGAATGGGTTCTTCAATTATCAACCAACGGACATAATGCTTAAAATTATTCAAAGAATTTATCACTTTAATGACAAAGTTTCACCAAATAATGCTTAGTTCAAATTTCATTTAACAGGAATCTTCATTACTGGACAAGCTACTGAATATTATGGGAAAGCAACTTCTTATATTAAGTTCCAAAGAGCTCAATAAGGAAGGTCTCAGTTCCCTTAACAAGCAGAATATTGATTTATCCATCAAAGGCTCAAAATATAAAACAGCAAAGACATTAATCGTCAAGCAATTTCAAGTAAGAGCCAATATTTGTTTCAAGGCTACATATCTTACATCAAAGATGATATTTGTTCAATTATAATTTTTTTTTTACAATTTAATACATTATGTACAAAGTCATATGTACAAAAATGGGATCACAAAAGGATCTATTTCATGATCTGCAAGCTACAAGTTAAAACTTTGAGCCAATTTCTTTAGATCTTCAGCAATTGGCGATGAGTCGATGATGTGACGGATTGCTAAACTTAAGAGTTGTTTAAGCTTCCTCTCCTTTTACTAAATAACGTTTGAATCATCAGTCAGCGTAATCTAAATATTTAGTGCATGATCGAGAGTTTTATTCGCTTCCTTTAAAATGTTGATCTTACCTTTCAATTTCTCAATTTCTTGATCGAAGGTGAGTTTTTAGTGCTCAAGTCTGTTAACCTTAGTTTCATAAGCATTATAATAAGTAGAAACCTTATCTCTCCACTATCTAGCATATGTTAAAATCTAACTCTTTGACTCTATTTCACAATTTTATTACCATCGAAGCTTGAAGAAGGATTTAAAAGTGCAGAAAACCTTTCATGAGTTGGAGTAGAAAGACTAAATTTGCCTCCACTTGTAAAAAGTTCTAGAGATTGACAGTTCACTTGACTTTTCAACAATTGCACTTCAAGCTCCAAAACATTTTGATGTAATCGAGCAATTTCGACATTGGCCTTGGTGTTTTGAGAAGAAAGATTAGATTGACTAATAACGTCTGTTATCTTGTTCAATTTTTGAATTCTCTTATCCTTTTCTTTAATTTATTTTTCTTAAATTGAAATTCACCTCTTTCATCTCTCTAAATATAGACTGTAATTTGTAATATTTGTCATTTCTACGTGTCAAGGTTATCTAGAAATTGTAAAGGAGTGCCTTACGAAGAGCGTTTCTCCTCAAACTCTGCCTTAACCTTTCCTTAACAGAGTGAATGCAAGTAAAGATATTTATGTCAATAGATGCAAGGTTCAATTGTTTTTCCTAACAAAAAGTAGAAAAGAAAATTAGCATATGAGAGAAGTATCATTTTCATTCAATAACAAAAGTTTACAAACAATAAGGAAATCCGAAGTATATCGCAATTCCATTTCTAAACATTCAACTAGCTAATTAAAGTTTTGAAGCAGCAGTTTTGGCCTTTCCAAATGACCCCACAAATAGGGTAAGAGAGGAGTCAAAGCAGCTTTAATTCTTTCTGGGTATTAATGGGAGGAAGTCGACAATAGTTTTATTCCCCGATGGGAAAGCTAGCATGATCACATACCATTTTGGCATAACAAGTTCGAATTTCACTCAATAACTTATCTTTTTCATTACCCAAGAAATCAAAGAAAAAGTGAGGAAAGCGCATGTAGACTTCTTGTAGGTCTCTAAGAAAGCAACGTCTCGCTAATTGCGATGTCTTGATAATTAGGGATTTTTCTTTGAAATCCTTCTTTAATTTGACATATTTACTCAAGAGTTCAATAGAAACCGGATTGCTTGATATTTTCTTAATCTGTATGATATATTAAAATTAGACTGGTAATAGTAAAGCCATAATGGTAAAATTCTTAAGCTACTCAGGTTACAATTATACAATCATTCGGGTTCATATAAGACCGATTTCTTATAAAACTCAGAAATAAATCTCTTCCTATTATATTTAAGTTTTTTGAGGAAAAGGTAATGAGAAGAAAGAGGAATATATGCAACACTTGGGAGATTTCAGCCCCAGGATGAGGATTGTACCCATGTACATCCATGTATCTACAATGAGAGCGTCTGAGAAAACCCCTGCAGTTGTTGCCTAAATAGAAAAAATCAAAAAATATTCCCCCAGAGTAAACATTGTAGAGGAATTCTTCCAACGCGCTCCTATCGTCAATCAATATCCAAAAGAGGGTCATTAGTTCTGCATTTTTGGCTAAGAGTCTCTCCTGGTGAAGGCATGCCTTCATTCGTGGAGCGACTTGCCTCTCTTTTATAAATCTTAATTGTAAGGCATTGACTGTGAGATTCTTGTATTTCTTAGGTAACTCATTATACTCTTTTAGTTGTCCAACCAACTCTCTATTCAATCGACCTATTTCCATTTTTTCTTTTCAAGCATAATGTCTTAATGATATTTTGATTTTCTCCTTAACTAAATAACAGCTTGTTAACCAAAAGCTATTTGGTAATCTAAGATCTTTAAATAAATAGATCCATACGTTAAAGAGTAGAACTGAAGATGAAGGAGTTTATTCCTTCCTTTTTAGTTTATGGCTTTGAGGAGTGTTGTCCTTCTGGAGAGAACTTTCATTTGAAGAATCAGGAATTTCATTAAAGTCTACTGTCAAATCTAAATTAGCACTTCCCGATCCTTCCTTCCAATTTATCGATCCAGAGAGACCCTTTCCCTCCCCGTTATCATTGTCATCATTATTGTCTCCATCGTCGTCATCATCATCATTATGGTCATCGCCATTCTTGTTGTTGTCATCAGCATTCCTCTCCTCATCGGATTCTTTCTATTCTTCTAGTGAGGATTCATCAAAAGCCAATAGTTTTCTAGCATCGATCTCTTCCTCCTCAGAGGATTCTTTTCCGAATGCCTATATTTCCTTCAATGTTGCTTTGAATTTCTTTTTAAATCATTCATTCCAAGCCGGAGGAAGAGAGGTGAAGTCTAGATCTGGGCATCGTTGTATATTATCGACATATGTTATGAAAAGTGTATTCTCGTAGGATTTCTCGATAATGGTATCGAGAATCGAATCAAAAAGTAAGTTACCTTTTGCTTTGCGTGATTAATTATGCCAGTTGATTTTTTCAAGAGAACTCTTTTTCTTCACAAATTCTCCTTTAATGATCCATTCTCCTCTATAAGTTTGGCCTCCTTTATACCGGCCTCCTCAAGCTCCATCTCAAATAATTTTTCTTTATCACTTAAAATTTGTTTAGATCTTCTTTTTTCATTGAGTAAAGTTTTCGCTTCGTCTAGTGAAATAGAAAGTTTCTCTTTCTTATTTACATCCACATCCTTCATAGTCGTAATGTCAATTATGTTGTTATTAAGCTAAGAGGCATGTTCCTCGAGTTTGGAAACTTCACCGTAATATGCCGAGGCATCATCTTTAAATTAAAACATATGCTTAGCCACCTAATAAGTTACACGTATGAATTAAAATGTTACCAAGAACATAAAGAACTTGAGACAGGCTAACAAAAAGGATACATACTATTAAAATTTTCTTGATAATAGCAAAGCAGTGGTCTTAAGATAAGATATATATGTATGTATGTTGTTTCATCTCAAATTTGAAAAATGGGTTTTTGTGTAAAATCACCACTTAGTTTTAAACCTTTCCTAAATTAAAACTAGATTTGAAATTGTTTATTTTAGACTTCAAAACATATTAGTTAAAATTAAGATGTATTCGAGTGTTCGAAATAATTTTGAAGTGGCACTAAAGGATGAGTAAATGAAAAGAGATAATTTCCTTACTTTTTCCTTCATTCTTAATTGCTTACTTAAACATAATTGATTGTCTTTTTAATATAAGTAAAATTTTGATTAATTAAAATAACTTTGCAACATATTATATATGTGAAATAAGTAAACTATAAAAAAACACACATACACACACATATTGTTAGTTTATATAATTTAAGAAAAAAACTTTGAACAACAATGGCATATATAAAGGTATAAATGGATCCCTTGTGGTGTAAAACCCAACACTTATATGCAGTTACATTAGCAATGTAACTACTTACATGTTGTACTTGCACTTTGCGCACATGGGGTGTATTTGATACATTTGTTGCAATCTACATTTAAATTTAAATTCTTTTAAACAAATAAAATAAAATAAATATTTTAGTTAAAATATTTTAGGTTGGATCTGAAACTCATTAGACTTCATAGGCCTTGTAAAGAACTAAAAGTTAAAAATAAAATAAAATTCACCCATTTAACCCTTTTTCGACTAGTCGGGTTCCTTCAATGATATCAAAATCGAATGGTCTATGCAGTCTGAATTAGCAATACTATGGCTAATTGACTAAAGCCTTCTCATTTAATAGAATGTCTCAAAGGTAGTATGTAAGGTTGGATTCATGTAATAAACAGTTTTCCTTATTTGGGTACTAGCATGGCCCGATGGATGAAATAAGCCCAAAGGTTATCCCCGATATAAACGCCAAAATAGATTTTGGGCCTTAGGCTAATTTTAAAATTTGTTTGATAAATTAGAATATTTTTAATTTTGAATGTTAAGTTTAAAATATAAAAGTAAAACTTTATAAAAGTTCTAGAATGCATTCAAAATTTCAAAATTGTGTTGAGAAACTAGATAATTAATTTTAAAATTTAAAATACAATTAATATGATTAATTAAATTAAATTAAATAATTAATTAAAATTTAATTGATTAAAGCATATATATTGATATATGTATAACTATATTTATC
Organism: Allium cepa; assembly: GCA_030765085.1. Lineage (NCBI taxonomy): Eukaryota > Viridiplantae > Streptophyta > Magnoliopsida > Asparagales > Amaryllidaceae > Allium > Allium cepa. Next base: position 486,982,646 of record CM060928.1, on the reverse strand, counting down.
GTAGTTATTTATTTGTCCTAAAAAATTCATCAAACAATTAAGTTAAAATTTCAAATTAATTAATAAATATAATTAATTTGTTTAATTAAATAAAATTTTAAAATAAAATTTTAAGTAATTAAAATATGTACATATTTGATATATACAGATAAATAAACTATAAATGTCATAGTTGATTAAATATCTTAAATAGTTTAAGATGAGTAATATAAAATTTTATATAAAATAAAATATGATTTAATTAGTAAGAATTAAAATTAATCAAATAAGATTTAGTTAAAAAGATATATGTATATATTATAAGTGTAAACTAAAATTTAAAAATTACAAATAAGTTAATACTTATATTACCATATATAGTGGAAGTGGAAGGAAATTCAAATCAGATTTAAGAAATAAATACATGCATATAGTATGTACATTGTGATTTTAGATGTGTTTGACACTTAAATAGTGAGAGTATTTCATAAGAAATACATTATTCACTATATCAATATCACACATATAATTGTATATTAAAAGATTATGAATCTCTAATAAATGTGGTCCTTTACCATTTATATATTAAGAAATTATCTGCATATTATCTACGTGTTGAGCAAACTCAAGCTAGAGATGTTATGTGTAGTATTATTAACTTATATGAGATAAGATACATGCAGGTATTTTTTGAACTCAAGGTATGTGCACTTTACTAAGGCCATCGTAAAATGATGGGTATGAGTGAATAAGCTCTTAGATTTGTTTAGCAAACTTAAAGTCGAGATTGAGATTAGGGCAAAGACTGTGGTTTAAGATTTATATATGATACAATCGATGAAGTGTTATCCATCGCTTGCAACCTATGATTAGTTGAACAAACTAAAGGTTAGAATCTCAAGGCAAGCGAGTCCTAATACCCACTAGAGAAATCGAAAGATTTATATAATTTTCTTAGGGTTGTGAGAAACTTAAAAATCTAGTGGGAGCCTTATTACAAAAATGATATGTTAACATTTAACCTTTCCAATATTGTAAGAACATTTGCTATATAAAGTTAAAATAATCTGCATCGATAAATTAATGCAGCTATTGAAATTGATAAAATATTAATCCGTTAAGTTATATAAATATATTAAATTAAATATTGACAAAAAGATTAAAATATTCTTACCTTTAAAACCTTTGGCATGTATAACTCCATGACAAATATAAGAGCCAATTTGTGCAACCACTAAAACATTCATATCTCGGTCGCTTAACTGTTTATTTGTAGAAGACTATATCAAACTCTAATTGCGATACAAGAATATTGATATTTGATCCATATTCAATCACATATAAATGTTATACGGTACAGTCTTAGTTCATAATGTATGAAATTTCAATGAAATTACTTCATTGGAAATAATCAAATAAACCATAATGTGAAATTGTGTATTCAGTATGATTGATTATAATAAGGATCTGATTGATTATAATAAGGATCTTCTTTGAATGGTTTAACCATTTTAGAAAGGAAAGTGAATGTACAAGAGTGGATGTCACTTAAGCACGATTTGAATAACGAATCTAAACTATCCCGTTGCTTTATAAAAGAATCTCAGAAACTAGAATTGTATATAATACTAAAAAATACTTAATATGGAGTCAAAAATATGATTCTTATTTCAATGTGTTTTCATATAGAAAATTATTTTTTGCAAGAGTTATTTTTATGATTTTAAGATATTCGATTGAAAATTCTAGACTAAAAGCCAGTTACAGTAAAAGAAATAAATAGCTCATAATAAGTAGATAAATGGAGCTTCATATTTCATACACTATTACAGTAATGGTAGAAATAGTGGAAGCATGCCATATAATACTTATCTTTGGATGCTTCAAGATACGAAAATTTATTTTCCTAAATATACCAACTATTACTAATGAAATAATAACTATTTTCAGTATTGACCGAAATAAATAATGATTTATTTTATTACGAATATTTTGAATATTTATTATAAAATAGATATATTAGAATAACAGTATTTTTTGCATTAGCTATGTAACACATAAGTATCTCAAAAATTTACAATTATTTTGGAGTTATGGACTAAGCCACTTTTTTCAGAAATAATTTTTTGGTCATATGACTATGAATCTTATAGTGCCAATGAATTGCATCTCAAACGATTAAGGGAAAAATACCCATTCAGTGGGAGCAACATAAGAGTTTGTAAACTCTTAGGATTGATACATATAGATGTATGCAATTGTATGTCTAATAATGCCAAAACTGTTCTGTATACTTCACCAATTTGCCTTTGAATTATTACGAACATCAACATGTGTATTTGATACACATGTTGTATATTTATGATAAGTTCATGTAATATAATACTGAAAAAAATAACATAACATGCAAAAGAAACCGATTTGATTTATCCATTAGGTGAGTGTATTATAAAGGAGTTCAAAATATACTAAAAATGAATAATATTTTATATCAAAAGTCATTTCTCCCTATGACACATAATGATGTATCGATAAGGAGTAATCTGACTTTGTTGGACATTGATGGTGAGTGAAGTTAAGTTGCCTTCTTACTTTAAAGATGTGTACTTGAGAGTATATACATATACTTAAATTTAATTCCATCTAAAACAAAGTCTACAAAATCATACAAGATAAGACTTGATGAAACAACCTCCACATCCTAGGTCATGGAGTTGACAGGTTGTGTGAGTCAAGGACTATGATTTATTGTATGCTTGATTTAATGTTTTCCATGATGATGTTTTCCTTATGTATATGTATATATATACATGAGGATATATACATTCTTATATACATATTTTTTACCATGTATATGTTTACATGCTTGCATATTTACATTTTTACATATTGATATACTTTTACATATTCGATAGTTAATATACATATACTTATATATATTTTGCCGTATCTACACATACATATATTTATTTTTAGATTTACATAAATTTTCCTATAAATTTCCATATGTATTATCTTTTATAACATATACCAGTATATATATAGGCATAAATTTGAAATTTATCATTATGAAGCTTATACATGTATGTATATATATTTATTTGCATATACAATTCTTTTTATAAACATATATACATACATAGACTTATATAGATATTTTTTTGGGTATATCGACATATAGATTATTTTATCACGAGTTTGAAATGGTGAAGTTTACATACATATATTAATTAATTTTCCATATTCAGAAATTTACATTTCAATTTTTTTTTATAGTTTAACCAATTTATAGATTCGGATATTTCAATATTAGAAAATTATCTATTCGACTTATAAAAATTAATATTCCAATATTTTAAATTAGTTAATCTTTTTTTCATATTGAATTTTGTTATTTAAAATTTTATCTAAGTTCATATCACAAAATTACATTAATAAATCATTAAATTCTATTTTTAACCATTTTAATTCGAAATTTATATTAAATTTAATAGTTTAAAATAGTTAAAATTATGGGTCGTTACATTGAATGTACCACATGACATGATGAGCAAATCCCAAATGGATTCTAGGTACATTTTGAAAATATGATTTTAACGTTTGTACCAAAGGGATATTATCCATTGGTCGTAAAAATGTCTTTGACAAGATGACCAATGCAGTTGAAATATGAAAAGCTATGCACATTGATAGAATAACACTATAAATTTCAATTTATGAAATTAGCATAACAATTGGTCATTCAATGTACTTAAGTTAATTTAAATTTTACTCACAATATTATCGCTCACTATGATTTTGAGTTTGGTATATGTACATTGAAAGAGAAATTCAAAATAATTATTTAGAATGTTTTGTTTTGGCTTAATAACTATAGTATCCCGAAGCTATTAGGAATGATTCTAAGTTTATTGGTCATTGGATATGATCCAATAAAGGACAAGAGAGTATTATTCGATAAGCATAAGAGTTAAGTTTATGTTTTGAAAGAGAAATCAAATCGTATGATTTTCAGTCAAAATGCAGAGGAAGCATGTATTTGTAAGAAAGAATATTAATGAGTGCAAAAATTTCTAAAAGTATGAGTAAATAATAAACTTATGGCTGCTAACGATGTATCCATATTAAAATCAATTCAATTTGGTTGTTTAATTCTTGGTATAGGATTTGAAAAGAGGTCTTTTATAATCAGTATAAAGGGATATTAGGAATGTCCCAAAATGATAGACATACATTATATTGAATTATTTAATAAGGAGCATGTAAGATGAGTTCCTTATGCAGTGGCAATGTGAATTATCATATATGCTATATTATTTACAATATCACACATCACTTATGTATTTGATACATGGAGCAAGTATCAAATTCAAAATAAGATTGTTGTATGAAAATTGAAAGTGTTCTCGAATATTTATGAATTACTAGAGAATTGTTTATAGAAAGAATGAACTCCTTATGAAAGAGTACACGTACTCGAGCTTCATAAGTGATATAGAGTATAGTATGTCAATCCTAATTTCATGTTTAATCTCAGTTTAAGAACTTTAAGTTGGAAATATTCCAAATAATAAGTAGTGGCTGATTCCAAATGGCTAATTACATTGCCTTGAATATCATTGCAATAAAAGAACTATATATAAATACACAAACTTACAACTGAGCTAAGGGTGATTCCAAATGTTAAGAATACCATGACATTGTTATATGATTAAAATGTTTCAATATAGTTCGTAAAAAAAATATAAAGCTTGCTAGAGGTTGAAAAGCATACTCCAAAAAGTTCCACATGATAAAAGTTATTCATCAACATTCGAGAAAGTTAACTAATATAATAGATAATTAAAGTAAAATAGATTATCCATTCACTAAGGGACTGACCTGATTAGAGTTTGAGGAAAATGATCGAAGGAGTTGGATAACATTCCATAATTGACCCCAAGTGCAAGCGGGAGATTGATAGAGTTAGCGATATGCCTTAAGGTCAATTATGTAATTTGTTATATATATCTAACTCGATAACGAATCTTGTTCGTAATAAAGGTATTTGATTTTTATAATATACTTTGTTATATCATGATGTAATTAATTAAGTAACTAAAGTAAATTATGTGAAATATAATATTCTTAAATGATATGTTATGTGATAGTAATTACAATTTGTTGTAATCGTGAAAATTTTATGGCATTAAAACGATGTATTATTATAAATATTCCTAGTGGAGATGTTTTGAGAAAGGATATCGATTCATCCATTGAGAATAGAGTACATAATGCTCTTCAAATGTTTGCATTTTATTTACTCATGCTGGTAGAATCACCAAGGGTGATAGTTATTGGATAAGTATGGAATAACCCACTTGAGAGTTTTCCATTAGTTAATTTAATAAGGTCAAACAGAGAATCTCGAATTGATGAAATTACACGATTCTCTCTACTTGAGAATACCATTGAACTTCAATGTGGACACTACACTTTGACAGTAGGGTATCGTGGCATGGCATCCATTGAACGCCTATAGTTGGGTTAGAGTTGAAGCATTGAAAGTGAAAAACTGTTCAATAGAGAATTTGTCTCCTCGATTATAAGAGGTTAGTATCACAGTCAACCATGGTCGACTCAAAATCAAAGTCTCTAGCCATAGTGGTATGGTTAATAATTATTATTACCATCGAACCAAGAATTTTATGTTAGAACTAATCAAGTTAAATCGACTATGTTGGAATTTTGACCAAAACCAAATTCCATGAGTCCAAATGTGATATATATTAACAAAGAGAATTGGTGTAAATGATCGTTATTACTAGGTACCGCTTATAATAGTGAAATTGGATTTTATCGAAAAGACATGTAAGTGATAAATTCAGCTAAAATATTTACCACTAGCTGAGGTGACATGTAAATGTTAATATTCGAATTGATTGATATCAACCATCTATTAAATTTACAACTTTGAGTCATGCAGCCATAATGATGAATGCTTTGTAAAAACATATGATTTAACGAATTTATAATCATTGTAAATTAATTTAATTAATTAATATTTATGAAATATTAATTATTAAATTTCATTTTATCTGTTTGAATGCCATTAGTATTTATTAAAGTGCGTATTTAAATCAATTAATTGCCGAGTGTTTTTGAAATTTTATGGGCATAAAAATAGCCTGCATCTATGGTCAGCCATGTATATTAAAAAGGGAATTTGTTTTTGATTTGATTAGGTTTAATAAATAATTAAAGAGGGGAAGTTTTAATGAAGCAATTGAAAAGATTTCAATTGTTTATTCAAAACAAAAATTCCTTTTATTCATTGATTCACCCTCCTAACAATTTATTTTTCTTCCTTTTCTCCACTCCCCCACGGTCGAAAATTAAATTCTTTCAGGCCATAAAATTGTCAAAGCAAAACAAAATAAATAAAAGGTGGTGCTTTAGATTGTTTGAAAATCTAGAGATGGTTCAATCAGATGTAGGAATTATATTCTTCATTCATTCAAGGTGCGATTTTTAGTTATATATAAAGTAATTTCTAATCTTATTTGATTATGAAATATATGATGATAGTACAGATAGATCCCATGCATGTTATATTTCTTTTGATTATTTGTTCATCTTGTATGTACTGTTTTGATTCCAATCATTCTTCGATGAATGTGTACATGCCTAAGTTGTCTAATCTATTTTATTACTTTAAAATTAATGTTTATAAAATAAAACCTTTTTGATTAAATACTAATTTCTATTAATTGTTGTATTTTCATAATTATCATAAAGACAAACATAAACATTGAAATAATCTTGAAAGTTTATTTAATGTTTGTATGTTGGTTTTGAATGTAAATTATTTTAATTATTGTTTGCATATGTTTAACAGTTGTTTTTATTCAAAAGATATAAGTGGACCTTTACGCAAAATCATAAAAGCGGATTCTCGTAACGATCTGAAATGTTTAACGTTTTGAATGAGAATATGTAATTTACTTAAATATTCAAATTTTAATTCGAATATAATAAATAATAAGAAAATCATTTTTTATTAAAATGACTTGACGTTTAATGAGATATTTTTAAAGAGATTTATAGGATTTTTTTCCATATTTTTAATTAGAAAATATTTAAATTTTCATTTGATATATTTTACGGCAAACATTGGTATTTTTGAAATTTAACAGAATTCGATAACCAGTGTACCTTATTGTTGATTTGTGCGTTCGCAGTCTGTACATGAATGGATATTGTGTAGCGAGGTATTGAAAATCTCGCTTTTCAAAACTTTTTAAAATTCAAATCTAAAAACAAGATTTCAACCAAATATTAATATGATATGCTTTGTGATTTGATTTGGATAAGATGGTAAATTGTGAATTTTAGTTTACTTGAGTTGGAAGTAATGGATTGTTTTTGTTATTAGTTTACATCATCACATCACACTTCTTCTTGCTTCTGGCTGACATTGTTTTCCTTTTTGTTTATATTTCCTATGCATTTCATAATAAAGGAAATAAACTTCCTTCTCTATTTCAAAAATCCATGTCTCTCAATCCACTTAAAATTAGCCAAAACCAACAACATAAAAGTTGTTTATTTACTTATCTAGTTTTTAAAAATAACCGATAATGATCTGCCTTTCTTAATACCAAAGACGACACTCAATACATTCTCGGTATTCATGTGTCGATCATTTATTCGTTCGAAAGATGGGTCATTAGGGTTGAAAGAAAGAAAGATAGAACAGAGGAAACCAAACAACATGGAATCTCACAACGCAACGGAACAATGTATATATTACTCAACATAATATATTACAAAGTCATTTCAAAATGTTACGTCAGAGTCATACTACAAATTCTATCCTAGGGTAGTTATAACAGCCTCTCCCTACCTAACATATATAATATACATATAATACAGCAAAAACAAGAAAAATAACTAGCTATCGATGAAGCCACCTACTCCAAACTCCTCCAAATAAATCTGCGGAAAAATCCGAACTACTTGGCTGCCCATTCAAACTTTAGCACCTAAGAATTTATGAAAAGAAAATAAACTCTGGGTCAGACATGGGTCTAGTGTGGGCAAATCATATATTTTAATTTTAAAAAAACCTTTAAATCAAAGGCATCGTGTAAGACCATGTTGCACATAAACAGGGATGGTTTTTTACCTTACGGTAACCAAAACATTTTCTATAAAAAACCTTTGACATTATAATAATGTCTAGGGGTCAAAGTAAAATATGGATATAGCTGAAACGCTTGCATCTCACATTTCAACATAGTTGGGTACAACTAAGTTCGTGATAATGGATTCGTAACAATGACTAGGCTACTGTGGTGCCGTCCGTTATGGTGCATCTCTAGATAAAATAATACCGACGTCGAAATTATCACTCCTATTAACATAGGATCAGCCTACCCTTTACTGGATGGTACCGAATATGCTCACCCCTTGTTTTATGGGCCTTAAAGCATACAAATGAGAGATAATATTGACTCTAAATAGGGATGATCATACCCTACCTAGGATCAATCCACTTAGCTCTGCTACTCTTCCCTATTTTAGTCATTCCTATTTGATGAGGCTTGAGGCTAAGTTTTACCTTTTTATATAGCATTTCCCACTTTGAATGCTAACACTGCCCTCCAGGCAATAATGCAATGCCAGCATTCATCCATACAAGTTCGTCCTAGGACTGAATGAAACAATTGAGATCTCTATCTGTAATTCCATCAATTCTAATATGTCTTCACTTCGAAACGCTTGAGTTGGATCAAAGTGGCTTTCAGATAACATACCCAATCCAGCTCTCTTTGAAACAACATTCTATAGTTTCTGGTAAACTCAACCCTAGTTCTTTAGGAAATAAATAGTCAAAGATAAGAGTGGTTAGTAGACGGGTTTCCTTATCATTTGTCCTAGAAGAACAAAATGAGATTTATATACACAATATAACATCATCGTAGATGACTGTACCATATAACTCACGTGTTTTCCTAGATATTTCCAAAAGTTAGTTTTGGGTCCATATTTAATAGTCGGTTATTTGACTATCAAATAAACAACAACAACCAATTCCATTTGACATTTATTTATCCATAGCCACCACTAAGGCTCAAAATAAATCTTTATTTAATATTTCTCTTTTCAAAACGTTTGCCTAAACATTCATATACTTATATCGTAGATATAAGTTTATACACAAAACATTTATGAATAACTTCTTACCTCCAAATCTTGTTAAAAGGATTAAACAAATGTTGTTTAAATTAGAGGTAAGGACAACAACAACCACAACCACTATTCCCTCGGTGCTAAGTGTGAAATGGATGTTTCATACCACCATTTTAACCGGTCAGTTTAGAGAAACCTAGATCTGAAATTCTTTTATACTTCTTTTGATAAATCGTTTTTAATCAAAATCTATTTCATTCATGAAATCTCTTTTACTTGAAATTCAAATCCATTTCAAAATACTTTCCAACTCCCATATTCGTTTATAAAATACTTTTATAAATATTCAAAATCATTTATATTAATTACTTTTATAATTATCCAAACTTTTTTTTATAAACTCCCTTTCTGAATATCTAAATTATTTTCTAAAACTTCTTTTATAAATACCCTAAAATCATTTATAACACTTCTTTACAAACTCTTTATGTTTAAACAACTTTCTAATTAACCTTAAATTAATTTAGCTTCCTTTAATAAGCAAATCCATTTTATGAAATCTTTTTTGCTTGAAAACTCAAATCCATTTACCCATAGCACTTTATAAATTTCCAAACTCCTTTATAAATCTTGTTCAAAATGCAATTACTATGAAACCATTTCAAACAGAAAATGAAATGTTTATCTTTACAAAGTCAAATACAGGCTTAACGACTACAATGGTGCTTTGATTTTGATTTACTTATCCTGTTTACATGGCATCACATAATAATAGGTATAAAAGGGATCAACACGTAACGGTCAATCAATTTAAGTAAATGTCCAAGTTAGTTACAATAGTAGAATAATGTTTTTTTCTACTAATAGATATCATTTGGTTTTCCTGATCATATGGGTTACTTAAGGATAAGCAACACAGAAATCCCTTGATTTAAAACAAATTTGAAAAGAAAATAGTTTAAAACAAAACCGATTACTTAAACTTAAAGCGATTTTAAAATATATTAAATCCCTTATAAATGAGAATCAAATCCTTGTTAAACAGTATTAAACTCTAATTAAAAGCAGTTAAACTTTAATTAAACCTTATTAAAACATAATTTATTTTAATCAAAGATTAATTAAATAAAACCCCTTTTAAAATAAAAATTAATTCATAATTTTCTTATATAAATAATTAAATAATGATTAATTATACCTTAATTTAGTAATTTAATAACAATTAACTTCAATTAAGTAACAAATCATGATTAACTTAATTGATTAACATTTAAGTTTAAAAATCATTTTTAACTAATGTTAAGTGCTAATTACCTTTATTAATTAATAAATCAATTAAATAATCATTAAATAAATAAATAATTGTTCCCTAATTACTAAATTAAATTTATAAAATATTTATAAAAAGATTTTATGATAAAACAAGTTTAGATTAGGAAAAAAATTAGATTTTTCGAACTGCACGTATAACAACTATCCCTATACGGACCTGTAATTTCAAAAACTAGTTTTAAGAAATTGACTTCAAAACATTATTTTCATACTTTAGAACTTATAACAAAGTCAGAAAACATCTTTCAAAAAGTTTCTAGGTGCAAACAAGTTTCAGATTTGGAAATAGTTTGACTTTTGCGAACTGCGCGTATAGTGACTATTACTATACGACCCGTAATTTTAAAACTTTATTTTTTTCTCCTTTTTTCTAACTATCAAAACTCAACTTTTAACTCTATTAATTTTAAAACAAACAAATAAACTTCTGAAAACAAAACAAAGATTAAAACTTTGTAAAATTTAACTTATAAAACAAATTTCAATACTTTCGAAAAAGGATTTCAAATGCTCGCCTCTGGTTAGCAAGGCACTAACTTTTCCTGTTATTAACAACATAACCCAATATCATCATGAACTACACTACCACATCACATATAGATGTTTATGACACACATACAACAAGGTCTAACTTGCAATCAAATATGATTAATCAACTTTCATAATCAACTATATTTCGACTACTAAGTACATTCACATACAACCAAATCACATCCATTTCCAAGTATTACCAAACCAGACTTCAATGTTACACAACCAAACATCAATTTTACCAAAAAATATACACATTTATAAAGTAAATAAATTTGATTTTAGAAGTGCTAACTTAACTTACAGTAACTTATCTAATCAAACTAAACTTCCACTGAACTTGGCTACAACACTAGCAAACCGCCTTAGCTTTGAGACATATATAATGTGGACTTATAGGGTGAAATATGGCTCAATCAAGAGAAAATTTGGGATCGGCATAGGCTAGTAAGGGCTCGACCATTCATGGGTTAGGTGGATGTGGGGTTGTTTTTGGTTGGGAAGAGTTTGCGAGGGAATGCAGTGAATTCAGAAGTGAAGAAATGCTTTTTTTTCAAACTTTCAACATGGAATTAGTAGCTTTGGAAATAATGAAGACATGAAGAGGATGGAGATGAATATGGAATGGAGATGGAAAGTAAGAGAATGAATATGTAAAGTGTCATATATGGGCAAGGAGAAAAGGTAAATAACTAATTAATTTTGTATTAAATAATGTAAACATGTCACGTAACACCATATCTCTCCACCTATCCTGCTCCCTCTCCATACCTTCATGTACTAACCTAGGTGATTTAGGCTATATATGTATGTATGTGTGTATGTATGTATATAAATATGCATAATTAGTGATACCATGAATGTATGTGTATATATTATTAAGTATTCATGTATGTATGCATGTATATGCATGTATATTATTTGCAAATTTTATCAAGCCCTAGTTTATAAGTGTGTGCATGTTTAAAACGACTGTGCACAACGTTCCCGTCGACTTTTGGGTGTTGAAAAGTCGAAATTTCAGAAAACGTTTTTTGGTCACATTTTCTATTTTTATTTGAACAATCTATATTGATAAATAAATTTTTGAAACTATTTTGTCATCATTATTAAATAATTAAAATAGGTTTATATGCCAATAAAAATATATTTATTGATTATACAAAATATATTTAAATAGCCTATTTCAAAGTGGCAAAATCTTGGGTTGTTACAAATCTATTTTACCAGCATTTGTTATTATTTAAAAGAGTTATATTTTAATTATAAAACCTATTATTTGAATATTTAAAAATTTATTGAATATTCACAAATCAAGACGGTAAAATTCTAGGTCGTTACGTAATCGCTTGTCGTTTCGTCGAGCGAGGTGGTTGGAATTGTTTGAGGATAGTAATGGTCAAATTTTGGTCATGTTTTGACAAACAGGGAGTGGAGAGTGGAGGATATGGATGGGTTCATATTGTCGATTTGAGATTTTTAAAGGTGTTCGCGGAGGCAAATGATGTCGAAGTTGGTCGTGGGTGAGGGATGATCATTTTTCGATCATTTGGAAATTGTTGGCGTCACGGTCGATTATGGGAGGAGTGACTGTACTGGAAGGAAGGTGGGGTCGAGGCGGAACCACTGGTGGTGGTCGTTGGTGGTCCGATGGTCTATGGTGGCCAGTCGAGGTGGAACTAGGATTTGGTTGGTATTTTTTGGATTTAGAATTTTGATTTTAAGCGACGAGGGGTAGCATCGAGTCCGTCGTGGGTTGGAGCAGAGGTGAGGCGAGGGACTGGCATTCGAATGGTGGTGGCGACGTTGGTCAAGAATGGGTATGGTAGTGCTAGGAGGTGGTTGTTGTGTCTGATCTATGCGTATTTTAGGTAGTAGGAACGTGCGCTTTTTGGAAGAAAGGTCCTTATTGATGCGGGTTGGGTAAAGTGGTATTAGACCGGGCCTACGTGGAGTTGGGTGATATATTGTGCTTGATTTATTTGTTTTAAATATTATAAACTAAGTGTTAAATTTGAAAAAATGCTATATCTCCTTCATTTAAATTTGTTTGACCTGTGGTTTTTTACGTTAGACTCGTATTATCGAGTACAAAGCTAAGATATAACTTGTTGGTAATTTGAAGGAAGTATAATTTTATGATATCATAATAGTGACTGAATTTAATTATATTTTTTAAATAATAAAGTAGTAAAATTGAGTATACTTCATTGGTGTTATCTATTTGGCTAAATAAAATATCGTTCTACTATAATTAAATTGAATAGATTATTGATGACATCTATTTGCAGAATAAATCCCTGTTCTGCTATTATGTTAAGTTTGAAATTTATTCATATGCCAGTTAATTGATATGTGGATTAATTAATATTGGATAAGTTATGGATTAGTTAGTGATTGTTGATTGTTGATTTTATTTGCATATATACTTACTTATGTAAATACCATCGGTATGATTTAGAAAGTGAATTAAAAATAAATGTAGCTTGTTCAAATACCATTGTGATCACTAAGTCTCTTTTCAAATTTAAAAATTTATGAATTTAAATTAATTTAAATTTTATGATAATTTGAGGTCAAGTATTATATATTATTAATGATGTTTTAAAGTTAATTTATTATTTTATTAACAATGTTTTAAATTTAATTTATTATTTTATTTAATGATGTTTTAAAATTAATTAATTATTTATTTAATGATGTTTTAATGTTAATTAATTAATTATTTATGATGTTTAAAAGTTATTAATTAATGCAATAAAGGTGTTTATAAATTATAAATTGTTGTATAAAAGAGATTTTACTTGTAAAAAGGATTTATTTAAAGGAGATTTACAAATGATAATTTGTAAAGGGGCTTTCTAAACGATGTTTTGTAAAGGATTTTTATAGGTGATATTTCATAAGAGAGATTTATAAATGGTAATTATAAATAAAAGAATAGATTTATAAGTGATATTTTAAAAAATAACGAAGGTTTGTGTTAAATTATATGGTTTATAATAATGAGTTTTGGATTTTAAAAGGGTTTTTATAAAGGATTTTATAAAAGACTTTCATAAAGGAGTTTATAAAGGAAGATTCATAAAAGAGTTATATAAATTGAAAAAAAAAATTATTACTAAAAAGAGTTTCATAATTAGAAAGGAATTTTACAAATAATTTTAAAGACTTATAAAAGAAGTTTTATAAATTAATTTGGAGATTTATAGAGGGATTTGTAAATATGGAATGGGTTTATAAAAAGGGAATTTTATAAAAGGAATGAGATTTGATTTTGATAAATAATCCTTCTTGTTTATGATGATGTGAAAGCATTCTTTCCATACTTAATACCGAAGGAAAAGTAGTTTGAGTTTGGGTTTAGTGCAAGTAATGTTTTAATGATATTTGTTTTTGGCCCATTTAACTATGAATTTGGAAAAGAAGAAATCTCCCTTAAGTTTTTTAATATACTTATACCATTAAAATAAGCATACAAATACATTTTCTAAGTATTGGAAGTATAATGTTTTGTTAATATACTTGTACCAGTGTGGTAAGTATATGACTGTTTTTCCAAGTATTGAAAGGAGTATAAGGGGTTTGTGAAAATATCTTTTAAAGGTATTTGAGTCAAATAATTGAAAAGAGATTTAGGTAATGAAAGATTAATTAATAGAGACATAGTGGATCCCACATGGAGTTAAATCTATGTTTGATTGTTTGTTTATTTGATAGTTAAATAACTAACTATCAAATCTTGGCCAAAATATAACTCCGGAAATATCTAGGAGAAACATGGGGTTAAATGACACAGTTATCCTCATTAAGGCTATATTGTGCGTATAAATTTCGTTTTGTTCTCCTAGGACAAATAAAAAGGAAATCTATCCATTTAAATGGTTAGGAGGTGATCTCCGCTCTTATGTATTGTCCGATTATTTTCAAAATAACTAGAATTGAGTTTATTAGAACCATCACTTGGTTTTGGAGCGACCGATAAGTGAGGGAGTCTACTTATATGAGATGACTCAAAACCGTAACCACTCTAAATCCATATGCATGTTCTATGCGTTAGAAGACGTTCGAGACTGGTTCGAGATGATGGGATCGAAGACAGAGTTCTTTAAAGTGAAAGGGATACTTGCTACTAATCTTGAGAGTGATTTCAAAATGAATGTAGCAGAAACAGTGCCTTTGGTTTGTTCATATCTTAAACAAATTATATGGATGAATGCTAGCACTGCATTATTTCCTAGAGGGCGATGTTAGCATTTCAAGCGGGAATTGCTAGGAGTAAAAGGCAAAGGCATAACCTCACAAGCCTTACAACTCAATAACGGTTAGAACAAGGGATACTCACAGAGCTATGTAGTGAGCTACCATTAAAACCATCATTCCTCAATCTAGATCGGGATTTTGGATATTGGTATGTGCACATGGGACGAGCATGTGGTAATGTTTGCAGCCTCAGTGCCCAAAAGATGATGTACTCTAAGATGTCACATTAATGGGGTAGCCGGCTCTACGTTCGCGGGGGTCCATATATGGCCCACGGGTACATTTTATCTAGATGTGTACTGTATGAAAGGTAGTCCCTTACCTTATCATTGTTGGAATCCATTATCCAATACTTGCCTTTATGGATTTAGTTGTATACCTATTATGCTGGAATGTAACTAATGTAACCATTTCGTCCATGATTCAGTATTATTTTAAACCCTAGACATTACCATAATATCACTGAATTTCTCATATAAATGGCTTGGTTATCGTAAGGTAAAAACCCATCTGTATTATGTGTGGGGTGATCTTATGAGATACCTTTGGTTTTGAAAGGTTTTTATAATATTAAAAATTCCATTCGATTGTGTTTCTCATGATGGTTTACTAGACTGACCCTGACGTTATTTTCTTATAATGCTCGGGTCAGCCCGACCATATTTTCAGATTTAGTGATGGATACTTTGGAGCTTCAGGAAACGACTTAGACGCCTCTAAGATGTATTTTCTTTTATTTCTATCGTGCTTCTGGTTTTATATTTACCAAAAATTGTAAGGACGGGTTGTTATAACTATCCAGGCTGATGATAGATTAGTTACCCATATTTATGTATGTATATCATAGTTTTCTTTTATAAAGATCTTTTGTATAATATATATTACTTGTAATGTTGTGAGATTCTGTCCCGTCTTCTCTTTCTTTCATCCCAATAATATGTCTCTCCGACACTTGGACGTTTGACACGTAAATACCATGGATGTAGTAGTGTCGACTTCTGAGGATCCAAAAGGCAGGTCTTTATAATTCTCCTTAATTTAAAGCTAGGTTTTGATTTTTTTTGATCTAAGTTTGAAACATAATAAAACCACAAACTTCATATATATATATATATATATATATATATATGCTATTTCAAATTTAAAATATAACTTATAGTTATATAGATAAGTTATTTCATCTCAAAGTTTGAAAAACGGCTTTTGCATAAAATCTTCAATTTAATTTTAAATCTTTCCTAAAATAAAATTGAATATGAAGTTGTTTGTTTATATTTCAAAATATATTAGTCAAATTAGGATGTGTTTGGGTGTTTGAAATTGCATTAAAGGATGAGTAAATGAAAGGAGATAACTCCTTTGCCCTTTTTTCCCTTTTTTAGCGGCCCACTTAAACACAATCGATTGACTTTTTGAATATAGGTAAACTTTTGATTGTTAGAAATGCAGATTACGGATCTTAAGGCTAGAATAACACTAGAGAGGGGTGAATAGTGTTTTGTAGATTTACTAAATCTTTTTGAAACTTATGTAATTTAATCACCAACAAATGCAATACATAGACACAGATATAATCACATAATCGGACACAAATGCAAATAATAGATAAAAGCACTAAAGGAAAGAACACATCAGGATTTTATAATGGTTCGGAGTTACCCTACATCCAATCCTATACAATTGTACGGATTTCTTTCCAAAATAATCTTCCAAATTACACCCTTGATTTCAAGGCCACCAGGTACACCCTCCTGTATTTTAGTCCAGGGCAAACTCTCTTGATTTACCAGACCACAAGATCACCTAATTGATTTCCGGGGCAACAATCACACCCAATTGATTTCAAGGCTTAACCGTACCTTTTACTCAATAGTTTGATTTACAAATAATCCTATAACTCTGAATAGCACTGAGATCTTATGGAGAGAGTGGTAGAGAATCAAAAAAGAGATAAACAAGTTTGACTCACTTGGTATTTCGGCAGAGTATGGTTTAGGATTCTTTAGAATAAATGTGGAAGATGAAGAGGAGAGAAAATGAATGAAAATCTGGTAAAATTTCGTTTAGAACTTACTGGTATTTATAGAGATCAACAACCATATCTATCCGTGAAAGGATACGATGAATAGACACTTCTTTTGAAAATTTGAAATTTAACGGGCACCATGTCGACATGGGGGGGGGGGGTGGGTAGGAGTATATCGACATGCTCTAGGCAAAAATGGTGATTTTGATTTTCTTATTAAAATTGGTTTCTATAATTCTTAGAAACAATTTCTAAACTATTATAAACATACTTGAATATAGTTTAAACATATAAGAGTTAGAAAGTAATTTTTTAATATATAATCTTATTCTATAAAGTGATTTAAAATCTGAGTATATAAATATTTAAAAGTTGAATATTAAAAAAAGAGATAGTTTAAAATTAAGGACAATTTTGAAATCAAAAAATATTAAAAATGACAAAGGTAATTTTGAGGCTAAAATATTTTAAAACTAAGAGAGATGTCTTTTCGAAAAGAAAGTTTTGAAAACATTTTTTAAAAACAAGAGATATATTTTTTAAAATCGTTTTTATAAAATTAATGGATATCAAAATAGGACCACTATATGTTCCACTAGATATTGTCCTGGGTTCCATCCCACTAGGGTTCCATTCCTTTAACAGGCTCAAAATGGATTCCATTCCACGAATAAATTTTGAATAAAGATGTAAGTGCTTTCAGGAAGTTTTAACATAATTCTAGACTCAATACTTATCTTGTACTTTGAAATCTTGAACTCTTGATATCTTGATACTCATGAGCCTTCAATCTTGATATCTTTGATCTTTAAATTCATCAGTCTTGTATCTCTATACTGTACAGTCTTCATTGTTGGTACCTACATGTTTATATTCTGCATACACACATATATCAAAAATATAATGTTAGTATTTATATTTTATAATAAGTCCTAAGGTTGTTGTCATCAAAACCATCATTCTAAAGGACTAACAATCTCCACCTTTTTTATGATGACAACCTATGTTTATAAAATATACTTCGCCATTACCATAACTCCCCCTAAAACTAATAACTCATGTAACAACCCATAATTTTTAACAAATATTTTTAATTCAATTTATTTGAAACTTTGATTTTTAAATCATTTAAAAATTTAAAAAATGGAACTTTGGAGTTTTCCAATGTATTTTTGGATTTTGTTTATAATTATTTTTCCAAATATAATAAAATAAAGATTTTCTAGAAATTTTATATTTTGGTCAACTTTGGTCAACTTTGGTCAAACTTTGGTCAAACTTTGACTTTCAGTTGAAATTTCAAATTTGAATTTTAAATTTCCAATCTTTTTCTTTGAAGCTGAATTTGATTCTAATATTCGTTCTGCTTTTCGTTTCGTCAAATTCTGTTTTATACTTTTTAAATTTGATCAAATTCAGCGTTTTACACATAACTATTTTCAGTATTTTATTGTTTATTTTCTATGTTTATTTTCTATTTTATTTTGGTTTGGGCTTTGATTTTCCATTGGGTTGTTGAGCTTGTTTTGATTTGGGTTTTGTAATTGGGCTTGTTATTTTCTTAAGAGACACGACTTTATCTATTCAACTTGAATAGATGCCCATTCACAAGTGATAGCCGTACAAAACATTCCTCTTCTCATCTCTTTCTCATTTTGTGACGACCCGACTTTCAACGACCAGAACGTATCATCTTTAAGAAAGAAAGGGATAGAAAAGAGAAAAGAAAGAAGAGAAAGAAAAAACAACATCAGAATCTCAACAGCAGAACGAATAAATTATATTAATAACATAAATATTACATAATATACAACAACTATCAGAGTTACGCAGACAATACATCACATACTGGACAGTTATAAACACCTGTCTAGTTATTACAACTCAATACAATATAAAGAAACCACTCAGAGATACCAACACAGCGGAACACTATATAACTACAACGCAGAAGCCTCCTGCTCCATTGCTCCTCCACAATTCGTCAAAGCTAACCTGAATCCCTTGCCTGCTCATAAATTTTTTAGTACCCAAGAGTTTAAGAAAAACAGAAATAAACTCCGGGTCAGACATGGGTCTGGTGTGAGTAACATGTTAAAGTTTCTTAACTTTGAAAAATCTTTGAAAACAAAAGGTATCACTTAAGACTTCCCACACATAAACATGGAAAAGTTTACGCTAACCAAAACATTTGATAGGAAATCCAGTGATATTATAATAGGTCTAGGGTTTTCAAGTAAATAAGAAATAGTCGAAATTGTTACATTCATTAAATTCCAGCTGCTAGCCACGAAAGTGGGTAATACAATCAAAACCGTTGGCACTTATTGGATTTTGGATTCCATACAATGGCAGGGCTACCGGGGTACCGCCAGTCACAGTACAGGGCCTAGATCACCGTACCGAGGATCATTCCCCATCCCCTGCAACACAAAGCCGAAACCATTCCTTACTGAACAGTTCCGAACAAGATCACCCTGCAGTTGTGATCAGCAACTGCACCACACAGCCGAAATAAAAGGGACATATAGACAGGGGTAAATCTCGTCCTACTTGGGCATGACCTACTCAGCCTTGCTGCACCTCCCCTGTTTTAGCCATTCCCGGTTGATGAAGCTTGAGGCTACGATTACCTTTATCAGAACACACCACTTAGAATGCACATCGTCCACCTGACGATGTTCTGAAAGCATTCAATCCATACAAGTTTGTTCCGGGTTCGAACGAAACCGAAGGCATTATCTCGTTACACTCATTTTGGAATCACCCTCAAAGTTAACGACGATAACCCTTGCACTCTGAATCTTCATCTTCACTTGAGATTCACGACCTATCATTAATTTGGATCGATCTGGTTTTCGGATATCCAAATATGAAAACCCGATCTCGGTCTCACCGAATCCAAAACGTATTTTTAAGGCCAAGTTGTTTTAAAGTTTAGAACAATTTCAATTCATTATCTATATACACATAGATAGATAATTCACAACGTAACAATAGATAATCAACATTATCATCACCAACAGATAATCCATATTATCATCACAATGCAATCCAAAGCATACATATCACACAGCATTACCCATCTCATAGCTGAGATTGCAAACCATTCAAGGCAACCAATACCATCCATTCATACATAAGCAATGATTTAATGATCACACCATCTATAATTAATTTAAAGTGAATTAAATTAATTACTTTATCTCTAATTAATTTAAAATGAATTAAATTAATTACTTCATCATTATAATCCTGCTTAACTTAACCATTAATTAATTACAAATTAATTAATCACCATCTCATTATTCATTTCAATTAATCATTCCCAATTAACAATTTTCTAATTACAATAAGTAATTAAAATACACAAGTTAATTATACTTAACCCTTTACAATAATAACTTTTAATTACTTAATTAATTACTAAAATTAATTACATTAACCCTTTATTAATTAATTACTTCATTTATTAATTATTCCTTAATTAATCAATTCTAAATTTACATCATTAATTTTATTAATTAATGATTCCTAATCACATTTTTAATTAATCTCTCTATTTAAATTAATTACACCAAGTAATTAATCTTCAATTAAACCACATATATTAATCACCCTTAATTAATAACATCCAGTAATTAACTACCCTTAATTACTTCATTAAATAAATTACTCCTTAATTTATTCTATAATTAATCCCTTGATTAATTCCATTCAGTAATTAACTTCCCTTAATTACTTTATTTCAAAAATCAATTACCCTTACTTAATTATCTCAATTAATCCCTTGATTAATTACAAAGTAATTTAATCTAAATTACTTCCATTATTAAAACACTTTAATTACATTCAGTAATTATCAATTAATTACTTCACTAAGTAATTACACTTCATTAATTACATAAAGTAATTATTATCAAATCAACCAGTGTTTAAATTAATTAAACTTAATTAATGAATCTAAACTAATCACATTAACCATTTAAAAAAAAAAGAAGTTAAACACTTAAATTTAAAACTTTATTTATTTTAAAAACTGAAGTTTAACCCAAATTTCAAATTTTAAAAACTCAGATTTAAACTTATTTAAATTTCTATTTTACAATTTAAACTTTCAGTTCAAATTCAAAACCAAATATACTTTTACTCTTAAAAGTTTTTAAAACCAAATTTAAATTTCAAAACTTAAATTATTTCAAATCTAAGATTCAAACTCTTGGATTCAAATTTCACTCAGGTTTAAACTTAGTTTAAATTTCAGTTTACATTTAAAACTTTACTTTTAAACTTAAAAACAGGACAGGTTTCTGTTTTTGTTTTAAAACCTGTAAACAACATTTACTCGAGCCTTCCCTATCATGACTTCGAGTTTAAACCTACGCTACTTCGAGTTAAAACTCGAATTTCGTGAGACAAACGCGAGGCAACTAAATCATGTAACCACCCAAACAAAACTACAGAGATCATCAGTAACTAATGCACCGTGAACATGCACGGTGCCTCCGGCCTCCCTTGATCAACTTCGCGACCTCCCTACAGTCGACGTTCATCATCTCAGATCAACCAAACAACAACCCAATCAACACATGCTCGAAATCAAAATCGAGATAAAAATCCCAAACCTGGAACATAACTTCCACCTGAAAATCCCTCGTTCACGCGTCTTCGGCCACTGGAGCGATTGCAATTCCGTCCACACATTTGTCAACCACCATACTTCCATTACCCAAGATATTGTTGAACTCGATCAACTATAAATGCCGAGATGATCAACTTTACCTAGCCCAGTAAAATTAGGGTTCTAAACTTCAAATCACAACCATAATCTCCAAAATGAAATGCACTAAAATCTGATAATTTTTCCCTCATCCCTGATCATTCCTCCACCTCCAGGAGGAAACGCAACCCATTCGAACCCATAGATCATCAGTTAAAACCCCAAAAGCAAAATACAGTCAATAAAGAACTGCTCTCTGGTTCTAACACTAAAAATTGTAATCTTACCTTTAAAAATCATAATTTTGTATGATGTTTCAGATTATAACCCTGAAACATAGAATCAATGTATTTGAATTTTCACTACTTTAATGTTTGATCATCTGTTTATACATTCCAGAGATATTCACATTTTATTTGACTTAAGTACAATTTTAAACTGAAGTTTATAATTAAACAAACAAGTTTGATTTGCATATTAAGCTTAAACAGAGACAAGATCAAAAGATTTGAATTAAAAAATCAAAATCGAAAAACTAGAAGGTAAAAGCAGAGAATACTATGATGAATCAACTTGCAGGCTATACATGCATGTAATCACAATAGATACCATACAATACACATTCATCTCAAATTAACTATTATGCAACCAAAATTTACCTACTAAAATTTTAAAAGTGGAGTTACTCACCTGATTTGCGAAGGAAAACAGAGTTTCCAGATTTTGAAGAAAGAAAAAAAATGCTTTAGTTTCCAGGTTTGTATGCAGTGGCCAGGTTCAGATTGCACTTAAAAACTTCAAAAATGATTACAAGCTTGCTTTCTTTTAAAAACTCAGGTTGAATGATGAACATGCTTGCTTTAGATTGTTGCATGAGCTTCCAGATTGAATAAAATGCAGACTTGCATGAATGAAAATGCTACAGGGATTTTTGCTATGCATTTTTGAAGATGGTTACAGGAGTTTGATTTCAATTTTGAAAGTGGTTCCAGGGATTTCAAATGAATATTCTGGGTTTGAGGAGTTATTTACAGATTGATGAAAAGCTTTTGCATTTTGAAAATGAGGATGATTACAGATTTTTGTTTTGAAATGAGGATTGTTTTTGGAGTGGAAGGTTTCGGCTGAAAATTTACTTAGTTTAGCATTGAAAATGAGAAAAAGAATAGAACGGAAGAAGGCAAGTGTTTATATAACTAAATTTATGATTTATTTAAAAATAAAAGAAAAAGAAAAATAAAAATAGTATGACACTTGTCTTAAATTATTAACACTTGTAAATTTCCTTGTTTTATTAAATTACACATGTTATATTAAGTTCTAGGATGTTTGCACTTGTCTCTAAAGTAATTAGTATTTATAATTAAAAGTTAATGAAAGTTTTAAACTTAATTAATTTACAAATACCTAGTTATATATATAGCTAATTTTTTTAAGAAAATAAAACCATTTATATTTAAAACTAAAAACAATACATTACTTTATTATTTGAAAATATCATTTTAGATAATTTAAATAAAATTTATAAAAGAGATTGTAAATTACTTATTATTTATATGAATAAATGTTTCATATTTTAGTTGTATTTTAAAATTTTCATATCTAATTTACAAATCATATTTGTCAATTAATAATTTAAAAAGAATGTTAAACAAATCTTATTATTAATCTTATTTAAACTTTAAGCTAAAACCCTTTTTAAATAATTAAACATTTATTTTATGAATTTAAAATCATATAGTTATTTATAAAATAGTTTTGAAAAATTATATTAAATTAAATCAAATTTCCAAATTACCAAAATGTATATCAGAATTAGAAAATATACCTTATTAATTAAATTTAAAACAAACTTCATATATTGACAATATATACAAATATATATGGAAACCAATTTATTAACTTTTAAAAGATAAATTCACTAATTAATTATTTAATAAAAGAAGATTATTAAATCAATTCAAATTTATTTACAAAATATCAAATCAATTTAATTTTAAATATAGAATATTAAATTTATATTGCCAGAAATTCTGGGATATCACACATTTGCTTCTTCCTGAATAATTTTTTTACAGTAAGTCATATCTCCTCTTTCTCTTTTTCATTTTCTTTTCTTTCTTTGTCGCTATGTTCGGCCATGTTCATCCATGCTCCTCCCTTTTGCCAACCTCATCTCCTCCACCATCCATCACTATGACCGGCCATCATCTCCTCATCACCATCCCCTACCGATGCCGTGACCTCCTTGATCCATATCATCACCAAAATGCCATGAATACCCTAGCCGATGTCCACTATACCACCACTTCACTTTCCCTTAGCCTCGGCCACCACCAACTCCACCTTTGCCTTGCCTTGCCATGACCATTTCCACCCCCAAGCCATGCCTTTTCAGACTTGACCTGACCACTTGACCAAGCAAACAACCTAGGCCGACCCATGTTAGCCTAGGGTCGAACCCAAAGCCATCATGACCATTGATCTTTTGCCTTCCACTTGAATTTTTCTATGCCATCTCTTCACCTACCATAGTCGTGCACACTTGCCTGCCTTGGTCGAACATAATGCATCAAACAAGTCATGGCCTAGCCTATTTTGACGATGATCTAGCCTACTTTGAAAGTGGTCAAGCCCACTTGACTTGATTTGGTCATTTGTGCATTGTATTGCTTTGTTTTGATCTAATTCTTTTGTATAATTTTATACTTATATATGTTTGTATTTGTTTGTTTGCAAGATTTGAATCTTGTCTCTTCATCCACTCAAATCTAGTTCGTGCTTTGTCATGCTTTTCGAAGTTGGTCGTGTGTCTTGAGTTGTAATCTCTACCTTTAGAAGGTGAGTTATCACTCTAGACATTCTTACTTATATAATTGTGAAACAATGACATGTGAATGTGTAGTAGTTGATATGCTATGATGATCTAAGTTCATATATGCTTGTTACATGACTTTATATGATGTTATAACCTGATTATATACTTGGTACATCACATGATATGATATGCTATGCAATACTGTTCATTTTATTTTCTGTTTCTCACACTGCAAATTCCCTTCACTATGGGTTGAAATGATACATACCCGAATGGACTTTAGAATAAGGAAAAATCATTATGAGCTGAAATTATAGGCTCAAGTAATTTTTATTTTATTTGACTTGGAATTGCAGGTTTGAAATGATAGATCCTAGGATATTTATAAATTACGGATTGAAATGATACATTTTGTATCACTTTACCTAGGTTAGAAAATATTATACAAATCCATGGTTAATTTTTAAATTAATATTTTTAAAATTATTGAGTATTTTGAATTTTAAATATACAAAGTTTTAACTTAAATTTTGATTTAAATGATTTAAATAATATATATATATTGGTTTTCTAATAAGTTAAAATTGTATAAGTAAATAAATAGTTTAAAACTAGAATTCAAAGATTTTATCTATGATATAAACTTTTAATATAACTTAATAATTTAATTTGATTTAACGTGGAATTTTAAAATCTAACCTAGTAATAGTGATAGATTTTATTTTATGAAATGGATATGTTTTGTATGATAAAATAGATTTTATAAAGTAACTATGATTTAAATTGAAGGTATGATGTTTAAACATGTTATGGTAGAATTTGTAGCATTTCCAAAATGCTATGCTATTTTAAGTTATGTTTTTAAAAGTGCTATACTATTTTAGGTTTGTTTTAAAAATGCTGTATTTCTAAAAAGATAACATTTTTTTTATGCTATAACTAAGTATGTAGATTTGGAAATATTACCATTTTTGAAATGGATATTATTTTGGGAAAAAGTAATAGCATTTGGATTTAAATGGTTTTGGAATAGATATGTTTGATTTGAAATGTAAACCATTTGAAATAAATAATCATGGGTTATAATAACGTTTGGTTGTTAAAGAGACCGGGATCGAAAGTTGTCATGCTCTCTGCCAACTCCGAAAAACACTTTAACAACTATGTACACGGTGAAGATTCCAGAATGAAGTAGGATGGTGGCAATGATCCTATATGAGGTATGTACGTGGACCCGACTCCCGTGAGTTGGCATAAGATGGCTAAAATAGGAGCAATCAGCAGGCTAATGAGGTAGCTCCTCTGATCAGACACACTCCTTCGATACCATTCGATTACTTTATGATTGATTGGGTGCATCTTTTGATTTTTTGGGAGTGTGGCTCGAGGTGGACGGTAGCTGCGGTTATGTGTTACCACCGGTCCGACAATGTAATTGATATATCTATGCTGGCATTGCCTAGTTGTGCCGTGTCACCTACCCTAGCGTGCTTTACTATGAGTTTGATTTGTGTCATACCTATGGAGTATCCTCTGGTGGCTTCCCGATCAGGAGGGATTAAGGTACTGTATTGACTATTGGCACAATAAAATTTGTTAAGGGGGATATGGGTAACGCCTTAACGCTATTTTTAAATATATTATACTTTACTTTAGACATTATTATAATAGCGTATATTACTACATAGTAGATAGTTTAACGAATCCTTAAAGGATGGGCGATCCCAAAAATCCTTTTGTAGGATCGATTTCACCCTAGAGGGGGGGTGAATAGGGTGATACTATTAATTATAAAAAAATTATTGTGGAAGTTTGCATAAAATTATTTCAACACAGATAATAGCAGCACATATATAATATAATAATAAATGCATAAATTGAACGACAAAGAATTTACCCAGCTTTGGCAAAACCCTGCCTACGTGCTGCCCCCAAGGTTTCTACTAGAAATTAAGCAGTCAGACGCTTATACACGTAAACTCGTGACACCCACTATCGACTAGCCTTAACTCTACGCTCAAAACCTTACCACGACTCAACCACTGAGTTGTGAATTCTCGAACTACACCACCGCAGTTCGTATCCTAGTCACCCGACTAGAAATTACAATGTTTAAAAGAAAAAAATACAATTTAAAACACAATTAAAAATAAAAACCCTAATTGAAAAATATAAGCCCAAAGGCTCTTAATAAAACCGGCCTAAAATAAATTAACACTAAAATATGCCGGTCTCTTTTCTCTTTTATTTGCTTGGCTTGCTTTGCTCGGCCTCGTTCTTTACTTGATCGTTCCTCTTTCAATAATTAGGGTTTATGTAAAAATTGAAGTCGTCGCTTTAATTAACTGCTGATGCTTCGAATTATTTTTTCTATCAGTGATTGCTTTCGGCTACATCAATTTGATCAAGCTCGAATTAAAATTGGTATGTTATTTTCCTTTTTGCTTTTCTGGTTTATTGCTTGAACTCGATCTTGATTCGAGTTAAATGATTATTGTTCTCTGTTTAGCTCGAACTCGAGTGATCTTCTCGGCCGATGATGAATGGGTTTATATAGGATTCGAATCCTTTTATTTTCGTTCGTCTTGGATCATTTGAATTTGTCAATTGCTATGCTTTGGCCATTCGATTTCGTATGCATGATAGTGATTTTTTCTGACTTGTTCATAATCGTATATTTCCTTTACTTGGTTGTCACGGCATTGAATTCTATGTGACTTCGACATTTCTTTGGTTTGGCATTTGAATTCTTTGACGATGTTGATATATATATATTTTTTACTTCGGGACAGACTTTTTTTATGAGTAATGGTTGACTTCGGCTATTTTCTGATGCTTGATGTTGACCATTATCTTTGTGGAAACTGCACTATGACTTCGGTTTTTGACATCACTTACTTCGGTCATTTTTGAAAATTCTTTCTTGATTATCTGGTCTCTGACTTATGTTTTGTTTGACATGTGTGTTCAAGCCTGTAGTTTCATACATATCACTACACATGCTGTTTATTATGTAGTTGTATGTGTTGCATTGTATTGTAGTCACATATGTGAACTTGAAATCTTGTTCCTTATCTGGTTTATCTCTGTAGCCTGGTTGTCATGTATGCTTTAGTGTTGCATTTCCCTGTAGTCTTCATTGCACTGTCCACTGAACTTCGAGTCATGTAGTTCATGTGCAATTTGTAGTCTTTTGAAACTGTCTTCACTGCAACCATATGTGTTCTGTATATTTGCTTGAGTCTGGTTCATGTCTGTTGCTTGAATATTGATTTGGGTCTGGTCTTTAATTTTGAGGCTGCTACACTATTGCTTTGGTTAGATGCACATGTATATTTTGTTCATTTTGGTTTTGCTGTCACCACATGCATGTATACATGTGTATATACATATGTATATGTATGTTTGTGCATTGACTTCATGTAGTTTGTACCACTTGTGTACAATATGGAGCTTGTTGTATATATGATATGCTAGCTCGAGTTATGTGTGAGTCTATTCTCTAGACATCCTTTTCTGTTTTGTTTCTTGCTGTTTTGAATTTGGAGCTTTTCAAATTCATCCCTGGTCTGGTATACATGTGCGCTGCCTATATATGTGTACATGTTATAGCTTGAGATTGATCTTGACTGTCTCGAACTCCATGTCTGGTTTGCTCCTTTGTTTCAATGCTTATATATGTTCACTGATATATATACGTCTACAAGTGTGTAGCACTGAACCTTTTTGGTCGAGAATTGTTTTAGTTGTCTTGACCATTTTCTTGAACTTGTGCATTTTTAATTGTACTTGTGTTGAATCTAGATTTGAAGCTCGGGTCTGACCTTGTGCTGATATTGTGACATTATTTTTATTGCACTTAGTTGAACCCGGCTTTTGATTTAGGTTTGACCTGTGCTCACATGTCCCTGTAATTTTATCAAGTGTATATTGGTGTGCACGGCCTTGTAGCATGTAAAGTGATACACTATGCATGTCACAAGTTGTTCGTGTATGATGAATTCAAATTTAAATGATGACGAACAACCCAAATAACTGAGGCAAATAATATTTTCAAAATTACATTTTATTTTGTACTGCAAAAATATTTCCTTTTAAATTTTACTGCGTCGATGTGTATTTTTGCAGATTGCTCAAACGCTGGATTCAATCTAGAATAAAGTTAAAGACAAATACGAGTAAATGAGCGATATGTAGTGAGGTGTATTTGTAAATTAGAAATTGTGATGTAATCAAAATTGTATTGTCATTGAATTTGTATATATATAGTGAGAGTTCAGATTTGTACTATTCAAAATTGTAATAAATCTTTGTTTGAATAAAATATTTGTTTGAATTTAAATAATGTGTTATTTATTTTATTCAGCAAATATTTATTTAATTATGTGAAAAATAAGATAGTACATTAAAAAATACATTTAAATGAATATATACATATATATGTTTATTATCATCAAACAAAAATCATATACTCGCATATTCAACAATCTCCCCCTTTTGATGACAATGAACATATATTTAAGATTTTGAATTTGTTAAATGCATTTGATCATTCAATTTTCTCCCCTTATTTGAATTCTCTCTCTGTACACAAAGCTCCCCCTTCATATATGCATGTAAATAAAAATATGCAAATAAGCCTGGATGCAAACCTTTATTTGTCAAAATCTTAACTTTTCTCTCCCTCTTTTGTTATCAGCAAAAGAGTAATAGTGTTAAAAAAATAGAGATAAAGTGATAGATATTAATACAACATTAAAACTCAATCGAATATAAATATCAAATTTCAATAAAAAATCAAACAAAAATCATAAATACTCTGTTTGAAGCATATTCCACTTTAGAATGATAGGGATGATGTCATCATATAAAACCATATAGTTATCTATTTGTGGTATATTTATATCAGGAATTTGAATATCTAATAACCATGCATAACCGTTAGGACTTTTAAATGGATTGTAGTATTCCATTTTTTCTAAAAAAAATGTTTTCAAGTATCTTCTAACCACGCATAACCGTAAGGACTTTTAAATGGGATTAGAATCAACTTGTTTATTTAATAAATCAATTTTGATATGCATTCCATACATGCATAACCGTGAGGACTTTTAAATGAGCATGAAAGCACATAGACAAAAATTCCAAGTAATTCACCTATGCATAACCGTGAGGACTTTTAAATAAGAGTGAATACTTTGAATTTTTTTTAAATATGAAATGAAAAACGAATGATTGCTGCTTAAAGTACCACATATTGACAAACTATATTGAATTTTGGTGAGTGCTGGTTCGTTAGAAATATGATAGAAATAGAGATGATCATGGAATTTTTACCAACAATTTTTTTTATAATTCTTGTTCAAATTTCTAAAGAAATTTACTAAATATACTGTCTCAAGTTATAATATATGATTAATATCGACACTCATCACTTTTTCAATCAATATTTATCTTTTCGATAATTAGTGGGGAGCAGATTAGTCAATGCAATCATTTAGAATCAAATCCAAAAATAATTATCAAATTTTCTAAAAATGACTAATCTGAAACAAGGTCAAAAATGATTTTCTAGTAGGGTTTTATAAGAAAAATGTGTGCTTTTTGAAAATTATTTGAAATGAAAAATATTCAGATATTTTCTTTGAAAAAAACAATGTAGTTACTAAATGTCTCAACATAAATCATGTTCCACTAGTAATTTTTCTATCAACTAGATTACCAGTGTAATCTGCATCTGAATTTTTCTTTCAGTTAAGATTATTATTAATTGGATGTTATAGACCAGATCGTGAAGTGTGCAGCAAATTCCTTAGAATCATTTTTAACAACTTTTAAATAAAGTTCTTTTGAATTTGAATTAAAGCCATGTAAATAATCAAAAACTGTGAATATAGAGTCAGCCATAAAATAACCAAATGTATTATCAACCAACAAAACACTATTATTAATCCAAATTAATATATATGAAGTAGTTCAAAGACTCTAGAGATTTTTATAGTGTTCTTGGCATAAGAATACAATTGGCCAACAATTTTGAATAAGTTAGAATCAAAATCATCATTCATTTCATCATCACATTACTGGCTGATTTAATTCAGATTACGATGCAGATTATCACATTTAATATATCATTCAAAATATACAATTACCTGTTTTACCTTTACGATAATTTTCGTTGTCGTCCGTTGTGATTCTACCACCTTTATACTAGACTAAGGACATTGCTTTGTCGCCTGTTGTGTTCCTGGAACAGCCAGAATCCAAGTAACACTATTGTAGTTCCTTAGCCTACCACCACACCTACACCATAAAAGATTTTTGTGACCTATTGGTTCTTATATGTCCATGGTTGTTAGTGGCAAAATATTTTGAAAAATATGTTTGTGAAGACTAAAAACTATTTATATATGTTCCTTTCGGCACCCAAATTTGTTTAAATTTGAGGGATTTTATATTTGTGCCTTTTGGAACCCAAATTGGTATAGTTTTCACGTTTTTGGGTCTATACCAGCAATTGTTTTCATTGTGTCAAAATTTTCTACAAATTGTGCACATTGAATTGACTTGATTAATTTCATTTCTAACATTTTCAGATTGATTATATCCAAGTTCTTGTCTAACAGTATTAACAATTTGCTTCCCTAATAGCATATTCAACGATTTTTCAATTTTGGAAAATTTATCTAAAGTCGTTGACAATTGTTGGACTTGTGTTTTGAGAGATTCATTTTCGTTTAATAATTGTGTGCACTTTTTAGTAGAATTTTCTCTTCGAGTATTTTCGCTTTCTTTCAAAATCAGAATTTTATTTTCAAGCGATTTAATTTTAGTTTGTGATTTTTTAATTTCTTCTTCAAATGTTGGACACTTATCACACTTTGGGATCCTATTCTGATAGTTTTTAACTAATTGGTCAAGTTATTTATTTGATTCTATCAAAATATCTTTTTGTGATTCAAGTTTAGTGTACTCTCCCTAAGTCTTTCGAAACAGTCATTTACTTCGTGGAAATATATAAGTAGTTGTGAGTGAGAAAGTTTTGATACCTCGCTTGGCTCTTCATCGTCACTATCGGTTATATCTCCTCGTAGGCTCCGTTTTACTCTTTCACTCTCACTGCTAGTGCTTTTACAATCATCCACGTAGCTATAGCATTTCATCCTTTTGATTTCTTTTCTTGGCCGTGTTGATTTCGAGGATAATTGGGATTGATATAACCGAGTTTGTTGCATTTATGACAAATGATCCCGTGTTCTTCTGAATTGTCTAGTGCTTTGATTATTCTGCTTTTCAATTGTTGATTTAGAGCTGGATTTCCGAATTTATGGTTCCACTTTTTGAATCTCTTTATTAGTAACGCCAGCTCAGCTACTTCATTATCATCATCCTCATCACTACTGCTTTTTGCCAATCCTATTAAGCTCGTTTCTTTAATTGAGTCGACTGAGGATGATTTCTCATTGTTATAGACTTTTGCACCATATATTGCATCAAAAGCATTCTAGATTTCCTATGCATTTACCCAATGAGAGATAAAGTTAAAATTATCTTGATTAATATGAGAATACAATACATGCATAGCAAGAGCATTGATCGAGATAATTTTCTCATCTGTTATATCACACCCATTTTCAATAATATCCCAACATTTAATATTAACAGATTTTAAATAAAATTCCATTTTTAATTTCCAATTTAAAAAATCAGTTTCGTCAAAAATCGAAGGGATAATATTAGACCGACCATCAGCAAAGTAACCATTTTAAAACAAAATCAAATTTGTAAAAAAAATTGGTCTTTGAAAAATCAAACTTTTTAAAATAAAATGGCTTTTGTACCCAGCTCTGATACCACTTGTAGGATCGATTTCACCCTAGAGGGGGTTGAATAGGGTGATACTATTAATTATAAAAAAAATATTGCGGAAGTTTGTATAAAATTATTTCAACACAGATATATCAAAATAATAGCAGCACGGATATAACGGAATAATAAATGCAGAAATAGAACGACATAGAATTTACCCAGCTTCGGCAAAACCCTGCCTACATGTTGCCCCCAAGATTTCTACTAGAAATTAAGCAGTCAAATGCTTACACACGTAAACTCGCGACACCGTTATCGACTAGCCTTAACTCTACGCTCAGAACCCTGCCACAACTCAGCCATTGGGTTGCGAATTCTCGAACTACACCACCGCAGTTCGCACCCTTGTCACCCAACTAGAAATTACAATGTTTAAAAGAGAAAAATACAATTTAAAACACAATTTAAAATAAAAATCCTAATTGAAAAATAAAAGCCCAAAAGCTCTTGATATAACCGGCTTAAAATAAATTAACACTAATATATGCCGGCCTCTTTTCTCTTTTATTTGCTTGGCTTGCTTTGCTCTGTTAAAATGTCGGCCTCGTTCTTTACTTGATTGTTCCTCTTTCAATAATTAGGGTTTCTTTAAAAATTTAAGTCGCCGCTTTAATTAACTGTTGATGCTTCGAATTCTTTTTTCTATCAGTGATTGCTTTCGGCTACTTCAATTAGATCGAGTTCGAATTAAAATTGATATGTTATTTTTCTTTTTGCTTTTCTAGTTTATTGCTTGAACTCGATCTTGATTCGAGTTGAATGATTATTGTTCTTTGTTTAGCTCGAACTCGAATGATCTTCACTGGCGATGATGAATGGGTTTATATAGGGTTTGAATCCCTTTATTTTCGTTCGTCTTGAATCATTTGAATTTGTCAATTGCTATGCTTTGGCCATTCGATTTCGTATGCATGATAGTGATTTTTTCTGACTTGTTCATAATCATATATTTCCTTTACTTTGTTGCCACGGCATTGAATCCTATGTGACTTTGACATTGCTTTGGTTTCTTGACAACCACGGCGTTTGAATTCTTTGACGATGTTGATTTTTTTTTACTTCGGGACAGACTTTGTTTATGAGTAATGGTTAACTTCGGCTATTTTATGATGCTTGATGTTGACCATTTGTCTTTGTGGAAACTGCACTATGACTTCGGTTTTTGACATCACCGGCTTCAGTCATTTTTGAAAATTCTTTCTTGATTATCTGGTCTCTGACGTATGTTTTGTTCGACATGTGTGTTCAAGCCTATAGTTTCATACATATCACTGCACATGTTGTTTACTATGTAGTTGTATGCTTTGCATTGTATTTAAGTCACATATGTGAACTTGAAATCTTGTGCCTTATCTGGTTCATATTTGTAGCCTGGTTGTCATGTATGCTTCAGTGTTGCATTTCCCTATAGTCTTCATTGCACCGTCCGTTGAACTTCGAGTCATGTAGTTCATGTGCAGTTTGTAGTCTTTTGAAACTATCTTCACTGCAACCATATGTGTTCTGTATATTTGCTTGAGTATGGTTCATGCCTGTTGCTTGAATGTTGATTTGGGTCTGATCTTTGATTTTAAGGCCGCTGCACTATTGCTTTGGTTAGATGCACATGTATATTTTGTTCATTTTGGTTTTGCTGTCACTACATGTATGTATACATGTGTATAAACATATGTATATATATGTTTGTGCATTGACTTCATGTAGTTTGTACCACTTGTGTACAATCTGGAGCTTGTTGTACATATGATATGCTAGCTCGAGTTATGTAGTGAGTCTATTCTCTGGACATCCTTTTCTGTTTTGTTTCTTGCTGTTTTAAATTTGGAGCTTGTGAAATTCATCCCTGGTGTGGTACATGTGCACTGCCTATATATGTGTACATGCTGTAGCTTGAGATTGATCTTGGCTGTCTCGAACTCCATGTCTGGTTTTTCTGCTTTGTTTCAATGCTTATATATGTTCACTGATATATATGTCTTCAAGTGTGTAGCACTGAACCTTCTTGGTCAAGACTTTTTTTAGTTGTCTTGACCGTTTTCTTGAACTTATGCATTTTTAATTGCACCTGTGTTGAATCCAGATTTGAAGCTCGGGTTTGACCTTGTGCTGATATTGTGACATTATTTCTATTGCACTTGAGTTGAACCCGGCCTTTGATTTGGGTTTGACCTGTGCTCACCTATCCCTGTAATTTTATCAAGTGTATATTCGTATGCACGGCCTTATGCCATGTATAGTGATACACTGTGCATGTCACAAGCTGTTCGTGTATGATGAATTCAAATTTAAATGATGATGAACAACCCAAATCATTGAGGAGAATAATATTTTCAAAATTACATTTTATTTTGTACTGCAAAAATATTTCCTTTTAAATTTTACTGCGTCGATGTGTATTTTTGCAGATTGCTCAGATGCTGGATTCAATCTGGAATAAAGTTGAAGATAAATACAAGTGAAAGAGCGATATGTAGTGAGGTGTATTTGTAAATTAGAAATTGTGATGTAATCGAAATTTTATTGTCATTGAATTTGTATATGTATGGTGAGAGTTCAAATTTTTACAATTTAAAATTGTAATAAATCTTTGTTTGAATAAAATATCTGTTTGAATTTAAATGCTGTGTTATTTATTTTATTCAGCAAATATTTATTTAATTATGTGAAAAATAAGATAGTACATTAACAAATAAATTTAAATGAATATATATATATATATATTATCATCAAACGAAAATCATATACTCGCATATTCAATACCTTTAAGTTACTTGTGCATTTCTATTACAGTTCACTTGAGTTGGTTTACATTGTATAAGTATGTATTTCCTGACTCGAGTGTTTTGTGTTTTTCTTTGCGCTCGGGTCAGCGTGAGTATCACAGCTTTGGATTCATCTTCTGGAGCTAGGGATTTGTTGCAGATTATCTATCCATCTAGTTATCTATCTATTTTTTATTCAGTTATTTCTGTTCATCTTATGTATCAGTGGATATATGTATTTGGATTTTCTATTGTATTTACTTTCAGACTCTGGTATTTTGTACTTGTTTTGAGACTATGTTTGTAGTAGCTTCATGAACTACTATGGTTATTTTAATTCCGCTACGAGTTATTTTGATATTCCATGCCTGTGATTCTGTGATTGGTTTTATTTGCTCCAAATTATATTACAATCTATTATTTTGAATTATTCAAGTCCGACGTGTGTGGTTTTATTATCAAATTTGAATGGTACAAAATAGTGGGTCGTTACAACTCCCCCTTAATCTAAGCCTAACCACTCTGACTACTCTATTTTATATTTCTCCCCATTTATTATCAACAAAACCATCCGAAAACCATAAAACTATAAAACTCCCCCTTAAACTAATACTAAAACAAAGTATATTAAATGGAATGTGAAAGACATTAACATAATTATATTATAATTATTCAATACATAAATATATATAAGTATATTTCAGACAATCCAATCAACACATACATCAAATCCAATCATGTCAAACAAGTGAAACAAATCGATCAAGTCAATCAAGTCAAACAAGTCAACCAAGTCAATCAAGTTAGTCAAGTCAAACAAGTCAATCAAAACATACCAAACAAATCAAAAACTAATAATCCTATACTATAAGACAATAACACAAACTCCCCTTAAATAAAATACACTTGTTATGTGTACATGTATGCAATATGTAGTTTGTAATGCGACATGAAATGCATGACATATGCATTGTAGCATGAGATAATATGCAAAATGAAGTGCAACTTGTGATGCAAATGATTATGATATCTCATGCATTGTAATTTATGATGTAATATGCAATCAAATGTGATTTGAAATAGGATGCATAATGATATGTAATATGAAACAGAATGATAGATGTAAATAATAATAATAATATGTAGAATGATACGATGATATATATACTATGGTAAGAGACATCCAAATTATAAGATAAACATGAGTGATAAGTAATATCTAATTGGCAAACATATATATGTGTGTGTGTGTGTATTAGAATGATATGATGATATATATACTATG
Source organism: Allium cepa (assembly GCA_030765085.1). Lineage (NCBI taxonomy): Eukaryota > Viridiplantae > Streptophyta > Magnoliopsida > Asparagales > Amaryllidaceae > Allium > Allium cepa. Next base: position 486,945,887 of record CM060928.1, on the reverse strand, counting down.
GTAAGAGACATCAAAATTATAAGATAAACATGAGTGATAAGTAATATCTAATTGGCAAGCATATATATATATATATACATATATATATATCAAATTATTTATTATAAACCACTTCAACCAAACAAAGTTACTAGACTTAGGTTAGGGAAACTAATGAATGTGACTGAAAGAGTAGTAAAGGAAAGAGTTTAATGGTAATAAATGATATTAAAACTATAACATATTCATGAAAGGCAGCAATCAAGCTCAATATCAAAATCAAATTGGTAAGAAACATGGATTTAAACTATATATAAGATTAAATATGATTTTTATATAAATTAATAGCCTACTTATTTAATTTATTTAAAATAAATTTTTTTAACCTGGTTGTTTTTTATGAATCCAAACTTCCATGTTTATAAAATACTTAACTTACTAATTAAAACCTTTATATTAAATTATTATTAATTAAAATATTTAGAAACATGTTTAAACATCTTTTAAATTTAAAAATATCATAATGAAATATTAAATAAAATAATAAAGATTGAAAAACTAAAATAAACATGTGTTATATTAAGGCCTCTTACTTTAAAAAATTTAATTATTAGAAAAACATTTAAACATGAAATTGATTTTAAAATATTCTAATATAAGTTAGAAATTAACTCTAAAAAGAATAGAGAAAAATACTTAATTTAAATATCATTTTTACATAGTTTAAAGTTTTATAAAGAAAGACAGCAATTAAAGAATGCAATAAAAAGTTTTTGCAGTAAAATATATTCGAAACTTTATAAAACTGAAATTATAGCATTTACCAAATGCTGTGTAAAGTTTCTGAAACTCTACAGCGTTTCAAAACACAAAAATGCTATAAAAACGAATTTGTAGTACTTACAAAACGTTACAGAAGAAAAGAATCATTTTAGAAATGCTATCTAAAATTTTGGGCAGTTTTTTAACATGATTTTGCACTAATTTTACGACTAGATTTTGACGTGTAAATAATTGATTTTGACCCAATTATTTAAAGTATTTAATATAACTAAATCATTTAAAAAACATAAAAAATTATGGAAAAAAACATGTGTAAAGACACTTGGCATTATGCATGTAAAAATGCTTTCATTCTAGAACAAGTGTAATGGCACGTGTCATTTTGCATGTATATCACTATCTACTTATATGACAAGTGTCATGTGATGTGATGCAATCTTATTAATTGAAGAAATATATAAATAAAGCCTTATTCTAACATTCTAAATTCAATCTATTAATTTCTTAAAGACATAAAATTAGTATCTTAAAAGAAATAGAGTATGAGAAGTAAAAATAACATTAGAAAGGTTAAAATCATGAATGAAGGTATGCTTTTCTTACTTAGCATAATTGTAGTAAATTAGTAGGAAGATTTTATTTGAAAGGAACACATTTTAAAAGACATAAAAAAATAAGTACTATGGTGTGTCGATATATGGACCAAAATATCAAAACTTATAAAAGAGATAAATTTCTATATCTAACTAAATGCATAAGTATATATTCCTAAATGCAACAATAAAGATGAAATAATAGTAAAGCATACCACTTTTTGCACTGCTTCATCTTTCTAACTTTGTTATTCTTCCATTGCTGTAAACCACACATTTATATCTTTCAAAATTTGACGACAAGATCTGTTCTATTGCGACGGGCTCGTTTTTCTGATCAGTGTAGTATATTCATTTGCTGAATTTGGAGACCATATGAGAAAGATGCAGATGATTTAGTAGATTGACTAACTTGGTACCAAAACTTTGAATTTGAATTTTGAATGAATGGATACTTCAACCACTATAAATAGCCCCAATAGTCACCACTTTTCATAAAAATTCCTCTTCTTCTTCTTCCTGTTTTTCTATTTACTATCAAACTTCTAGAAGGCATATCTCCTTCGTTTCGTAACGAAATTGGATGAAACCAGCGACATATCAAAGAGGAAGGCAAGGGATATGATCTAGTAATAGTTTGGTATTGAATTTGGATGGTATTATGGTGCAACAGGCCGAACAGTAGGAGAAATGTAGAAAATCCCATACATAGTTTTCAGTTTTGGATAGCCAACTTCAAACTGTCATATCTCACTCAATTTTGATCGGAATTTGATGATTCACCCATCAAAACAACCGTGAAAACAAGGACAACAATCTGGAAAAGGGTTGGGACAAATTACTCAAATATTTGGATGAAATTTGAAGAATTCCATTGTTAGTTTTGCTTTCTTTTTCTCTTTGTTCACCAAAACTTCATTTGGCCATAACTTGGTCATTTCTTGACGGATTCGCACAAAACCAGTGGCATTGCGAAGTATATGGAGAGAAGTACAGTATCAAGTCAATTTTTAGATGATAACCAAAAGTTTTATATTGATCTGGTACCCATTTCGTTGTCGATTGCCATTATATATTCATTTGTTCTTCTTGATCGATGAATGATTATCTGGTATCTTTTAACCAACAGTCATTAGACATAACTCTTCTTCTGAAAAACAACATAACTTTTTAAAGAATTAAGTGACTTTTCAAAATAACTAAATATAGTTTTAAACAAAAATATCATGATGATTCTATGACATATTCATATGAAAATAGTGTTAATAATTTTATCAAAAAAATTGCCATTTCAAAATTTTTCAAAATTCAGATTATGAAAACTTTGAAAACCTTGCTCTGATACGAAATGTTAGAAATGCAGATTATGGATTTAAGGCTAGAATAACACTAGAGGGGGGGTGAATAGTGTTTTGTGGATTTACTAAATCTTTTTGAAACTTATGTAATTTATTCACCAACAAATGCAATACACAGGCACAGATATAATCATAGAATTAGACGCAGATGCAAATAATAAATAAAAGCAGTAAAGGAAAGAACACACAAGGATTTTATACTGGTTCGGAGTTACCCTACATCCAGTCCCGCACAATTGTACGGATTTCTTTTCAAAATAATCTCCCAGATTACACACTCAATTTCAAGGCCACGAGGTGCACCCACCTGTATTTGAGTCCAGGGAAAACTCTCTTGATTTACCAGACCACAAGATCACCTAATTGATTTTCGGGGCAACAGTCACACCTAATTGATTTCAAGGCTCAACAGCACCTTTTACTCAATAGTTTGATTTACAAATAATCCTATAACTCTGAATAGCACTGAGATCTTATGGAGAGACTGGTAGAGAATCAAACAAGATATAAACAAGTTCGATTCACTTGGTATTTCGGCAGAGTATGGTTTGGGATTCTTTAGAATAAATGTGGAAGATGAAGTGGAGAGAAAATGAATGAAAATCTGGTAAAAATTCGTTTAGAACTTACTAGTATTTATAGAGATCAACAGCCATATCTATTCGTGAAAGGATACGATGAATACACTTCTTTTGAAAATTTGAAATTTAACGGGCACCACGTCGACATGGGGTAGGAGTATGTCGACATACTCTAGGCAAAAATGGTGATTTTGATTTTCTTATTAAAATTGGTTTCTATAAATTTTAAAAACAATTTCTAAACTATTATAAACATATTTGAATATATTTTAAACATATAAAAGAGTAAGAAAGTAATTTTTTGATATATAATCTTATTTTATAAAGTGATTTAAAATCTGAGTATATAAATATTTAAAAGCTAAATACTAAAACAAGAGATAGTTTAAAATCAAGGACAATTTTGAAATCAAAAAATATTAAAAATGATAAAGATAATTTTGAGGCTAAAATATTTCAAAACCAAAAGAGATGTCTTTTCGAAAAGAAAGTTTTGAAAACATTTTTTAAAAACAAGAGATATATTTTTGAAAATCATTTTTATAAAATTAGTGGATATCAAAATAGGACCACTATATGTTCCATTGGATATTGTCCTGGGTTCCATCCCACTAGGGTTCCATCCCTTTAATAGGCTCGAAGTGGATTCCATTCCATGAATAAATTTCGAATAAAGATGTAAGTGCTTTTAAGAATTTTAACATAATTCTAGACTCAATACTTATCTTGTACTTTGAAATCTTGAACTATTGATATCTTGATACTCATGAGTCTTCAATCTTGATATCCTCGATTTTAAAATTCATTAGTCTCGTATCTCTATACTATACAGTCTTCATTGTTGGTACTTGCGTGTTTATATCCTGCATATACATATATATCTAAACTATAATGTTAGTATTTATATCTTATAATAAATCCTAAGGTTGTTGTCATCAAAACCATCCTTCTCAAGGACTAACGTTGATTAGCTAATACCTTTATAACATATTATATATTTGTTAATATAAGTAAACTGTATGTACATATATTATTATTTTAATAATTTCAAAAAGAAAAAACTTTAGACAACAAAGGCATATATAAAGGTACAAATGTGTATATTGCGGTGTAAATCTCAACACCTATCTTTAGTCATATTAGCCATATACACTACTTATATGTTGGACTTGCACTTTATACACATGTGTGTATTTGATATACTCATTACCATATATATTTAAATTTAAATTAAATTCAAACTTTTTTAAATAAATAAAATAAAAATAAATTTTTTATTTAAAATATTTTAGATTGGATCTAAAATCCACTTAGACTTCATAGTCTAAATAAAGATCTAAAGAAGAATTTTTTTTTAACTTCACTCACTTGACCCGCTTTTGCTTGGCTCAATTCCTTTAAAACTTGCCTTTAAATGATCCTTCCTTAAAGGAAAAAACCCATCCCTTCTCCCACCAGTGGCGATAAGTTCTCTCGATTTCAGTGGAAACTAGATTACCTAAACCAAAAATAACCTTAGTGTACCCTCTCTAAAAGTTAACTGAGCAATGGTGAAGATAGAAGCTAATGAAAAAGAAGAGCCAATAGCAGTATCCTAATTTGTGCTGACAAGCATATATACATGAAGCAAAAACCTAAAGATTCCCATGTTAAGTATGAGAGAATTAAATATGATGAATGATGGTGTTGTATGCATTTCAGTGAAATGCAACATAAACATGAGAAGTGAAAACTTGTTGAAAATGAAAATGCATACAAATATGTTCTAACTATGATGCATTATATGCTTGAGATGTGGATAAGTGTTTATGAATATTAACTACTCCGAAATAAACTTAAAAATAATGGGTTGAGGTTAAAAGTGTAAAATAAATTATTTGAATGTTTAAAGTATATAACGTGACTTAAGTTATATAGTGTAACAGATATAAGAAAAAATACTAGTATGAAGAGAATTTGACCGAGGTTAATTAAGGAACTCTGATTGAAGAGGCATCATACACTAAGCAATCATATAACTATATTTTTACTAGTCATAATTACATCGTCTATACTGCTAAAATACATAATTCTATGCCCAAAAGCTAAAGATTTACTACGGTAATTAAATCATAAAAAAGTAGCATCTACATATAGTAAAAGTCTGATTAACCCTAAATGTGTTTCAGTTTCAAATTTTCAAAATGGGTAACGCATCTTAAACCAATCATCCAAATGTTGTCTACTAGTACACGAAAGCATACTAGAGTAATTAAATGATCAAAAATGTCCATAAAAATCAATTTTTACACATGTTATTATATGTAAGGGGTAATTTGTGATATAAGAATATAAATTTATAAATTTATGGTCATTGCATTCCTAACATCGATGCAAAATTAAACCAAACAAATATTTGACATATAATTCCCTAAATCAAATAGAAACAATTCATGTTTACAAAGGGAATGAAATTGGGATTGAAAATGCAAAATTATGAAGCTAATTCAATGTACTAAGATGATAGAATGATAGACAATCATAAGATAAGGGTTATATCTTAATTTGGTAAAGATCGAAATCGGTTTGATTGCATTTTTAAAGATAATGGACCTGGGCTCGAAATGGTAGCCAAAAAATTATGAGAGAGAAAGAAATGAGACCGTGAATTTATAAGTAGACTATGCGCAAAGTGGGCGATGTTCGAGATTGTGGAGGGTTTGAGTTATAGGGCCGACCGAAAGTGAGTGACGTTCAAAAGTTTAATCCCTTACCCAATCGAAATTTTGCACTTATCCTAAAATTTATAAAATAGATGACAATTTAAAATGATTTAATTAAACAAAAAAAATAGCGGCTCCTCTCCTGAAATCCCCTAATTCGTTCCTTAGTCCTAATTTACTTCATCGTTCTTTTTGTTCATTGTTTCTTGCTTTGCTTTCTTGTTTCGCCTTCTAACTTCGTCGATTCGCCTTCAGCTTTTTTTTTTTCCACACTCATCACTTTCGCCTAGCTAGTCTATTTTAAATTGTCATTATTTTATGGAGCTTTGATTTTAGATCTGTCCGTGTTAGCCTCGGGCGTGGGTTATTCGATGGCTAGCTTATCCGTTAACTTGGACGCGAATACTGACTATTCGCCTCTGCCTGGGGTTCCAATTGAATTTGACCCTGGTGCCAATGCCACTTTTTTTGAACTCCAATGTGCTTCTGGCACTATTTACAACCTTCGGCTATTTCGATTGTTTCTTCTGTTACTCAGGTTTCGTAGGTCAACCCTATTAGACGCGTTAGTGTTAAACCTTCTAAAGATGAAATTGCTTTCGGTCTTCAAGCTGATATTGATAAACCCAGTTCCATCTGTAATTGGTCATCCCTGTTCAAGAAAAAGCCAATTAATGCTTGCTCTTTCACCCCTAAGCAATATGTGGTAGATTTTTTTGACAAACCTGTGCCCCCGTCGAACGAAGTTATTGACACTGGTATTGCCTTTTGGAAAGACTACTTAGTTGATTTCTTTTTAAATGAGGCATCTCATTTCTTAGTTGTGAAAAATCATGCTCTAGGTGTTTGGCGTCTTAAAGGTTCAGTAAATGTCAGGTGTGGTAACTCGTTGTACTTTTTAAATTTTCATGCATGCAAGAGAGATCCTGTATTTTGGAATCATACCCTATTATTATTGAAGGTAAGTTTGTTATTATCCAACGGAGCCCTTCTGTTGACATTGCTCAGGAGCAAGTCCTCTCCGCTCCCATTTGGGCCAATATTTGGAAAATTCCTTCTCCATTCCAGTCTCTTGAAGGGGTAAACTAATTAGCAAATCATATTGGTCATTTGATTTGCTTTGACAATTCCGCTGAACATAGACAAATTCTACACTACGTCAAAGCTCCTATTGAGATCTCCCATTCTAGGTGGCCGCCGTCTCAGATTCCTGTTTCTTTCGGTGAGGTAGAGTAGCCTATTTTGAGGTTTCTTATAATGGAAACTACTGATTTCTGACCATTTTCACTCCTTTGGCCATAATATTAAGGCTTGTCTGCTTTCAGTTACTGACCTGGACAACGTTCCTCCTAAGCATCCCCTTCTAGAACCTCCATTTAGGTGATGGAAGACCCTTCCCCCTTGACTTAATCCTCTTGCTCTTTCCATCCCTACTTCCGCTTCTCCGACCATTCGCCCGCCCGGCTTCCCCTCGCCTACCGCTCCTTCCTGCGCCTCTGCATGCCTTGTGGTTCTCCTATTACTTCCCTTAAGAAGATATTTGTTCATGCTATCATTTTCGATCCTCCGAGTACTGAAGGCATTGCTAATGAACTGTCAGGAAAATTAGCTGAAGACACATGGTTAGTTTGAGGTAGAGAGGCGGAGACAAGGTCACGCAAGTATAGTGGTTTGTGCTTTCACACAAAATGGAAGATTTTTGGAAAGTGGGTCTCAAAGGATAAGAATGATGAGCAGAAACTCTTTTATAGACTTTTGGATAATGAGCTTGTCCTTTGTAGACGAAGAGATTATGGCTGCTCTAGATTGGGATCGGAAATTTAGCTTCTTGCCATGCACTTTCGGTTATTTCCCTGAGCTTCTTGGCCGGTTCTGATGTTGCACTGGAATTTAGTTTTGCGCTTTCCTTAGGTATTTGTGAGTGATTGTTCTACTATTGTTGGTTTTTTGTCATCACTATTTTGTTGTTCTTGTGTCTGGTCAATTCTGTGGTGCTTATTGGATGATTTTTTGCTTACTGGCCAAACATTTGGTAGTTATTATTTGGTGTGAGCTTCTTGCTTAGGACTTCTGTACCTTTTGTTATATTTATAAATATGATTAGTACGACTATATGACCCTCAGATCATACATCCTTTATATCAAAAAAAATAAGAAGTATATTAATATGCTTATTTGGTGAATATAAAGACTCATCTCACTTAACAATAAAAAAATTCTAGTTATAAAGAACGACAATGACTATTAGCTAATCATTTTGAGAAAAGATGTATATTGGTACCCCAGATGATGCTATGATTCAGAAAAACCGAGCAATGATTCATTTGATTATTGTTGTGAGATGATTCAAAAGTGTATTTTGAATTCGTGTTCCAAAGTTCTGTTTGCTAAAGGGAAAGTAAACTTTGGGAGATAAGTGTTCTACCATGTTTTTCCTTACTAGATTTTATGAAAATATAATCAAGCATTCACTAGAGATAGAAATCAACAAATTGTAAGAAGTTTCTAGAAAATTCACACATAAAGGTCATGGAATATAAATTTATAAGATGGTCAAAATGTCGGTATTATGCATTCGAAATGAGACACAATAGTGCATTTAAAATACAATGAAATATGTTGTTTAATATTAAGTAAATAAGGTGGTTGAAGAAGTGAGAAAAGAGGCAGTTGAAATAAAGTTCAAGTAGGTTAAATTTGACCTCAAAGGGCATTTTTAGACCCAATAAATCTTGACCCTCCGATATAAAAGCAAACTTGATTAGCAGCCAACATTCGAAATAATAATGATGTTTTTAACTTCTATAGTTTGGTTGAAGATTTATGACTACCACTTAAGTAATTCCAAAAATATATATTAAAGATTTTCTTCCAAAAATAGTCAAAATTCGATCGAAATCCTTACATTTTATATGTTTATCTTTTGTATTTTTGAATCTACTATTGTAAATAAGCAAAGTCATTAAATATCAAGTAAAAAAACATAAAGTGTATATATGCACATTATCAGACCACCATAAAATTATGTCTTGTTTTTCTACAAAATTCCCTAATCTATTTCTTATTTATGTTAATACTATGATCCTTTTTTATCTTTGAATTATTTACTTCAAGTTATATTTCATCTCAATTATTCGGTTTGTCATGTATCTCATTTTGTAAGTTTAACAAAAATTAAATGAAATAATTTTAATGACATCTGTGGCCATATCAACTGTTAGGAATATTTCTAAGATCTCTATACAATTAGATTTTAGAAGAGATAAGAAGTGAAGAAAAAAAATGAAAGAAATTCCTCTAAACAAAACCTTTAATAATTCATCAAATGATTATAAAAGAAAGCCTAAAAATTGAGAAGATATCTTGTTTGTAACCAAATAGGTCACAAGCACTCAAGAATAGATTTATGTAGAGAAGTAAACGAAGAAAGTAAAATTAAAATAGAGGAACATAATAAACTATCAAGCAAATCAAAGCAATAATCAAGAATACAAGAATTTATAACGGTTTGGCATTGTATGCCCACTTTGAAGATTATCTTTATTGATTCATAACAGTTTTGATTATAGCAGCGAACAACAAGAAGTAAGAAAAAACTTGATTACAATATATACTAATGTAACCTGCAGCGTAGTGATTCTCAGAATGACCCCCTAGGCCAGTATTTATAGGTGAGGGTGACCACCAATCTCTTTGAAACTTCAGCTATAAGACATTCTTATCCATATAAGCCCACCATAGGGGTAGCTAGGCCCAAATCCTAATGAAGAGGGATCAGTACCAATTCCTTTATTGGTTGGGAAAGCGATACCTATGGTGGCTTTTCCATGCTTAGATATGTTGGCTCTCCAAATATTAAGTCATTTCGACTAGTGGAGCTCATGCTTTTGATTAATCTTTGTCTCAACTTCCCTTGTAAGCTATTTTCTACCGAACCCTTCAAGTAGCTATGTGTCGATCCCTCGTGGTAGGCTCCAGTATGCCAATCCCCTACTACCTATTAAACTTTGTCGAACCCTCTTACATGCCATGCCAATCCATACACTCCATCTATGCCGATCCATACACTTCCATCTATGTTGATCCCTTCTTTTCTTTGACCATGCTTATCCATCGTATAACCAACCATGCCAATCTTTAGGGATCTGCCAAGCCATGTCGATCCCTTGTTTGTCTGAGGTGATATCCATATTTCAAAACTCCTCCATCGCTTATCTACCAATTCCATCTTTGTATAACCCTCTAAGCTTCACTTTTGGGTTTCACGACCATCGCTCCGTGGTCGTCGTTCTTGATAATAATCGAATCTATCTTATGCAATCAATCCAATATAGCCGGGTTAGGATATCGGGTAACATTTACCCCTCAAAGTACATCTTGTGAGTAACATGATGTGCTTTGAATTTTCCAAGGCATTGAATTTTTCAATGATTGCCATAACGCTTGGTCGATTCCTAATAATATAAATCCAAAGCCATATTCCGTCAATAGATACAAGTCCCGTCATGCGAAACTTCTAAACTTTTTTATTGTCTGGTTCAGTCTCGAACTTGAAGGTTTCAGGTGTGATTTCAATTTTTATTGATTTCAAAAGGTCAAACTTTTGAACTACTCCCATGTATATTCATATACATGTTTCTGTTGCTGGCTTCCGGACGTATTCAAATGCTCACAGGTCATTGCCAATTTCTAGAACCCTTGGTATGTTCACGTTTACAACCAAACCTTGATGATCAATTTCCATTTCATTTTCCATTTTCTTTTTTTTCTTTTTTTTAACATCTATAGGGATCGGCATTCATTATGCCAATTCATCCTTATGGCCACATGATAGGGATCGACAGGCTTCTATGCTGACCCCTTTCTTTATGACTTGTTCAACTTTCCTACAGTCGAACTCTCTTCCATATATATATATATATATATATATATATATATATATATATACACACACACACACATATACATATATATACGAGTCTTCCTTCATTTCTTCACTTTCCATCTGCCTTAAAACTTGCTCATCTCCTCACCGAGCTCTCTTTTATTTCCTGCTAACCAAACCCTCTTCCTTCACTTAATCTTCACTCTCATCTATCAAAATCATACCTTCATTTGTTCTTGGCCACCACCACATCTTCAACCAAACTGCAACCCAATTCCATTCCTCTCCGTAGCTTTCTTTCGATCGATTTAGGTAAGCTTCGCTTCTTACTCTTAATATTAATGTAACGTAATGGGTTTTACTTTGTTGGTGAAAAATTGACGGTGTTAACGACTTGAGGAAGATAGGTGATTGGCGACTCAGTGGAACAAGTTAAGAGATAGGAGAAAAAGTGATGGGTCGGAGTGGTACTTCTTTGGAAGGAAGGTTAGGAACACATGAATAAAGGGTTCAGCAAGGGGCCTTGATAGAAAAAAGCTAGTAGTGGAGGAATTTAGGGATCAACATGTTATAGTGCAGCAATAGAAGGGATCGGCTAGGAAGGGGATCGGTTGTTTAGTTGATTTAATCAAGGATGGAGATCGGTAAGGAAGGCGTGGAGGGAGGGACCGGTAGGATAGGCTCCGATGGAGGGGTTGGTAGCTCTAGTTGTGGAGAGGAATCAGTATAGGGGGATCGACATTCCATACTCTGGGATAGGGTTCGGTATAAAGGCTTTTTATGGAGGGATCGGTGGTTGTAGTTAAGTAGAGGGATCGACATATGAATTCTTGGAAAAGGGATCGGTATTTGAATCCTAGGGATCAGCATATACCCTATAAGTTAATTCCAACTTAACTTGTTCGAACAATCACCGTTAGTTTGCCTTACTTACCTTGAGCATATGATGACAATGGACAATCTAATGTGCATATTTAAACTGTCGAACTTGAGATTGAACAATCAAATTTTCAGGACTTTCAATATGGACTAAGTGACAAACTTGCAAATGAACTTAAGTAACAGCTTCGTACTTCGATATGCCGATAGTTGATCCCAATCGATTATTCTGTTTTTCCAGCTGAGATGGTCAGCAGTGATGGTCTCTCTGAGCAAACTCCCAAGTCTCGTCGTTTTATTTCGTTTTTTCGATTTCTAGCCGTTTATGTTTGTTATATATTATACTACATTACACTAGTTCACACTCATCAAAGGAGAAATGGGTTATTTTTCTAATCTCGATTATCTATAGAGTATAGCTCATATGGATTCTAGACGCTTGAAGCGTTCAACTGATATGTCTTCTGATTCGATGATGCGACACCTTGGTTTTGAAGCGAAGTCAATTTCTGCATCTATATCTATAAGGCCTTCTCTAAGCCATAAGGAATGACGCTATAGAGGGTGCCATTCTTTTAGATAATCCAGTGGATTCGCAGGCTTCTTGAATTGGCGAGGCTTTTCTCCACCAACTATGCTCAATTCATGGAATTCCATTTAGGGATGTCCTAGTCCCTTCAAGACAAGATAGACCTCACTTGCCCCATGCAGGCTATACAACATGCATTAAGTTTATATCTTAGGATGGATGCGTACCGCCCTTCAATTCGTTTGCCGAAGAAACGTTAAGATATTTCAGGATCTCCCCTACACAACTTCATCTCAATAGTTATGCATTTATTCATGGAACCTTCTAGCTCTTCATGAACGTTTTATTCTGTTCTCCTACTCCCGAAGGTATAAGATTTATCTATAGCTTCAAATGACGATCGGGAAGCCCTTCTTATGTCTTTCTCGAGTCTTCATTAAACTGTCAAGTTTTGATGGGCCCTTAGTAAAAATTCTCACTGTTCAAGCATGAATGGTTTTACATGTGATGCCCTCCTAGATTTACGAGACGATGACTAGAAGGACGTAAGTATTACCTTCACTTCTCTCTCAATTTCTCTAATTCAAGTCATAAATTTTCCTTTAAATCCATTAACATCCGGCGTTCTTTCAGGCGTTCGCTCACGTCCTGAAGACGTTGACTTTACAAGAGCTATCGCTGCTATCCGTGCTATCCCCATTGAGGATAGGGACATCAAACTCCTTGTAAATGACGAGTTACTATCCTTGTTCGGGCTATTGGAAGATGGTCGTAGTATCGACTTACTTGAAGTGCAAAATTATTAAGGAATGTTGCAAAACAAAAGAGGGATACTGCCAACCCTATCGTGCCTCCTACAGAGGGTACTTGGGATGATATCGAGGAGGGCAAGATTATGGATTTTCAATTCGAGAAACCGGGGGATGTCGATACAGGCCTTAGAAAAGCGCCAATGGTTGACCCCTCCCAAGTCGGACAATCCTAAACACCTACAAAGAGAAAAAAGGTTGGTATACAGGCTTCAAAGAAGAAAAAATGTCTCCGACCCAGAGTTCATTATTACTCCATTTGAAGAGGAATCTTCCTCTTACCACTTGGAAAGCTCGTTAAAAGGATTTTCCAGTCTTCAAATTTCAGATGGCATCATGTCCTATGACATTCCAAACATTAGCATTGAATGACTCAACTCTCCCACCAGAAGTGGCGAAGGCATCCGACTTTCTAATAAAGTAGATAAAATGCTGATGAGCAAAGCTACCGTTACCGGTCTATTGCTCACAACCACACACACTTCACTATATACTGTTTGTTGATCCTTCATGCGACAATTACTAATGTGCTCCCATTTGATCTTTATAAGTGCAATATCTCAATCAAGAGCATTCAATCGCCTCAGAAGTTCTTCTACATACCATCGATCAAGCTTGGATTAGAGTTTACTGAGCGCAGCGAGAAGGACGGGGGATGGGGGATGGAATAAGAATTATCATTCAAGGGAATCTTCTTCCACATGCAAATCCCAATCCCATACATCTCGACAAGGCAAACAGTCTGATTTTCCTGCTCAAAGTAGAGACCGACCTTCGTATCGTGGTCCTTACATCGCTAAATCTCATGAGCAACACTCCGGCTCCTCAAGCTCCATACAATCTCATGAACGTCGATTGGGAAAACATCCACTGGCAACCTTTGATCTGCCTTTGCCAGCTATTGCTCCTGACGTTTCCACAATAGAGAAGTTGACCTAGCTCAATGCCACTTTTCCAAAGATTTGTTTTGATGGTCTCAAATTCCTTCCATTCACATAATTTTGAGGCATGCCAAGGAAAGTTTCTAGCGTGCATGAATGATGTATTTGTGCAGCATGAATCATTTACACACTTTGCAGAGAAAGTCTTGAAGTTTCTATTAAGCGATAATATGAGATAGACTGCCTTAAGTTGGAAGCTATACATGAACAAAGATATAATTAATCATCAGGACGCTGAATTGTTAGAATTTAAAACCCAACTTGCTGAAGTGGAGAAGAACGCCAAGGAAACAGTACAGGCGGTAAGCCATTTAGAAGATGCTTATAAAAAGGCTCGATACGACACTTCATCGTAGCGGGACACTTGCTTTGGATAAGGACTCCTTGCACAAGGAGAAAGGTGCTATGGCTCGCCACACCAAGGAACTTGAAGAACCTTTAAAAAAGGAAAGGGAGGAAAAATCGAAGCTCAAGAGGAATAGCAGAAATACTGTGAGGAAGTTGTTAAGGCTAGAAGCTTAAAGGGTAAACTCGTCGAGCAATTCGCTAGAATCGAAGCTCTTAAAAAAGAAGCTCGAGAAGAAGGCCGAAGAGAGATGATCGAACAAGTTAACTCCTAAGTGGAAGCTGCCATTGAATCCAGCAAGAATGAGATTAAGGACTTATTCGATCCATTGATTATTATACAATGGCAAAGTCCTGATCCACCACGACTTAAGCTTTCTCGGTGAGGGTTACCTTGAATCGCTTGCTGAAGCTTGGGAGAACATTATCGAGATAAAGAAGAAAGAGCTGGGTGAAGCCGAACTCAATAAGGAAGAATTAGTGTAGGAAATTCTTCATGGGAACGAGCCTTCAGATCTAGCTGCCGCAAAACTTCCATTTTTCAATGCTTCTACACCTACTGAAGGAGGAGAAAATATTTTCGGGTCTTCAGGGACTGATCCTAAACGTCCTTCTCTATCCCAAATATCCGGAACATCAATTTATCTTGATACGGAGCAGGATCTTGGCTATGATTCGGACAGGCCTGGCTTCGAATCTAAGATGTTATCCCCCATTTTAGAAGGAGGCACTCCGGAAACGACGAAGAGTCAATTGGATGCTGGTATTTCGCTTCACTCCTTAGTACATGAAATTTTTTCGTTCCTCACACGCAATGTCTTTAAGCTAATCTCCATGTTTTGTCAAATTTTTTAGGTCTTCCACACACCAGTCAAACACCTAGAAGTGGTGTTGTTTAAGAACAACACGAGGAAACACCCGAAGATGTGGCTACCGATAATGTATCGCGACCCAATGCTCAAGTCAAATGTGCCCTTCATGAAGATAAGACCGAGGATCCACTCCTGACCGATGAATCTGATGACATAATAATTATTGGTGCGTCGAAACACACTTATATGACTAGCATGAAGGAGCAGGTCGAAAAGGAGGAACTGTTTAAAAGAAAGGTTAAAATTGAACCCACCGAGATGGACGTCAGCCATCCTCATCTTGTGCCATTGAAAATTATTCCACTGGTGGGTCGATCCTTAATGAACTTCCTCCTATCTCTTCAAACTTTCCATCCAAAGGCGGCGAAGTCTCCCGAAAGAGAAACACGATTGGTTCTACCCCTAAGAAATCCAAAAGAAAGAGGAAGTCGAAGAAGTAGTTGTTGCTTCAGCTCAATGTATATAGTTTGCATAGTCTTTTTTTCACTAGTCGTAGTTTTACAGGTATGAATCCTGATCTTTTGAAATAACTTGTACTAAAATTTCAGCACATGTAAAAAAAGCTTTTGTTTTCTATTATGCTTCCTGTGAATTATTATTTAAGTAGTTGAATGATTACTTTCCATTCAATGTACTTGTAATTCGTTGTCTGTAAATTTTGTTAACAATTCACCATCTCCATTCTAAGACCTCCAAGTGGTTGTGGCCTTGAGTCGTATCAAACACTAGGCTCAGGCCTTAGTGTTACACTGTCCTATTTAGTAGTTTTTTAAATGAATGTGCTTCTACCCTCGGCATTGATTTGGCAAGGCCAAAAGTCGGACGGTCGAATTTCATCATTAGCGACTTTATACTCCTCCTGTTAGTTTCAGGCCAGAGTTTATGGAATAGAGAATGGTCGAAATCCACTCATATATTTATTCATGATTATATCCACACAACGGGGATAAGGTTCAGTTGATGGGCGGTTGGTTCGCACCCAGTTTATGTTTATACTCTTGTCCACACTCTAGGGACTCAGAGTTATCACATAGGTAGTCGGTCTCCACCAGATTTATGTTTATACTTCAGTCCACACTCTGGAGACTCGGAGTTGTTTCGCGGGCAATTGGTCTCCACCCGATTTATGTTTATACTCTAGTCCGCACTCTAGGGACTTAGAGTTGTTTTGTCGGCAGTCAGTCTCCACCTGATTTATGTTTATACTCCAATCCACACTTTGGGGACTTAGAGTTGCTTGGCGGGAAGTCGGTCTCCATCGATTTATGTTTATACTCTAATCCACACTCTGGGGACTTGGATTTGTTTCGCGGGCAGTCGGTCTCCACTCAATTTATGTTTATATTATAGTCCACACTCTGGGGATTTAGAGTTGTTTGGAAGAGCAGTCAGGTCGCACTCTTTTTTGGTTGATTAATTTTCCCTCCAGAATTTGGGATTTTGATTTAGTGAGCGATCGGTCTTATCTCCGTCGTTTTGTTTTTTGTTTCAGTCCCATAGTCCAGACAGGAACTTTTCATTCTCTAGTTTGTTGGCCATATTAGTTCCTTATTGTGTATCCTATTCTTCAGATTGTAAATGAGAATTATTAAATAAACAAGTTGATTGAGCTCATTTTGATTGATCCTAGTGGGAGTTGGCATGATTGATTGATTCCAAACTCTAGGAGCCTGTTTATACACACCGATCAACCGGTTTCGCTATGCAGTTATGATGCAATGAAATAGCAAACATAAATACAGAGGAAGACTGGAACTTTATTCATTAAACGAGAAGGAACAACATAAACTATCCTATTGCATATTCAAAAAATAAAATGCTAAAGCAAATTCTGAAAATAAATACAACTGAAATGTAAAGGAAATAAGCTAAGTAAAATAGTGTCATAAATGTTCGCTATTCCACGCTCTTGGAAGTGTAATGCCATCGATAGTCGCTATGTTGAAAGTTCCTTCTCCAAGCCTCTGCTCAATGACATATGGTCCTTCCGAAATCGAATTCATGTGTGGCGGGGGTAGGAAAAACCCCTTTCAGGATGAAATCGCCAGTTTCGAAGGTTCTCGGTTGAATTTTAGTGTTGTAATACTAGGTAACTCGATGTTGGTGTGCGGCTGCCCTCAGATCAGCTTCCTCGTGCTTCTCATCTATAAAGTTCAGAGATTCAAAGGGAGATCTTGATTATTTTGGGATCATATAAGTCACTCAATGAGAACGGACTTCGAGCTCAACAGGGATAGCGGCTATGGAGCCATAAGCAAGAGTGAATGGAGAATGGCCAGTCTTGGAGTTGTGGGTGGTTCTTTAGGCCTAAAGTGCCGTAGGGAGTTCGTCCACCCACTTGCCTCTAGCCTTCTCCAAATTCTTTTTCAGAATAGACTTGATGATTTTATTTATAGCTTCAACTTGTCCATTTGCCTGAGGATGAGCGACCGCTGTAAATCTCTTTTCAATATGGTATCTTCGACAAAAGTCTTTAAATTTAGTACCATCAAATTGAGTCTCATTATTTGTCATAATAGTCCATGGAAGATTGAAGTGATGTATGATTGTTTTGGATAATAAAGTTGATTTCTTTCTTGGACATGGTTGT
Source organism: Allium cepa (assembly GCA_030765085.1). Taxonomy (NCBI): domain Eukaryota; kingdom Viridiplantae; phylum Streptophyta; class Magnoliopsida; order Asparagales; family Amaryllidaceae; genus Allium; species Allium cepa. The sequence continues at coordinate 486,928,041 of CM060928.1, read as the reverse complement.
AGCTAAAGGCTCCGCCTCGGCCCATTTGGTGAAGTAATCAACTGCAAAAATAGCGTACTTCACGCTACCTTTAGAGATTGGTAATGGACCGATGATGTCTATACCCACATAGAGAATGACCATGGGCTAACCATTTGCGTGACTTATATTGTTGGAGCTCTCGGGGCTTTTGCATATATCTGGCATTTATCACGTCATCTTCCATAATCAACAACGTCTTGATTTACGGTTGGCCAATAATACCCATAATGGAGTATCTTCTTTGCTAGAGTTTTGCCCCCACTATGATCACCACATTCTCCTTTGTGAAATTCTTTTAAAACATGCATTATCTCATCATGAGCGATACACCAACGTAGAGAGACTGAGAATGCTCTCTTGTACATGATTCCTTCTTGCATAATATATCATGAGGTTTTGCAAAGGACCTGTAGCTATTCATTTCTTTTATCAAGCAGGACCCCGTGCAGTAAATAATCTTTAATTGGAGTCATGTACGATTACCTCTCAGATTCTGCCTCCAGTATTTGATCGATTTCCTTCATGTTTATACTTGGAGTATCTAATACTTCGACCAATACAAAATCCATCTGCTGTGCATCGCCAATACTAGCACACTTTACCAATAAATCAACCTCTTTGTTTTGATCATGTGGAATATGTGAAATGTCATAGTATTCAAATTCTGTCAAAAACTCCTGAACTTGGGTACGATAAAGGGAAAACTGTTGTCCCTTAGCCTGATAGTATCCTCTAACTTGATACACCACCAATTGTGAATCATAAAATATTTCTAGAGATTTAACTCCAAGTTCTTTAGGCGATTTAAGTCCAGTAATCAAAGCTTCATACTCAACCTCGTTTTTTGTTGCTAGGGAATCAAGCTTCAAAGCATAACAAATAGACCGATTTTTAGAAGTTATAAGCACAATCCCAACTCTAGAATAATGATCATTAGATGCTCCATCGGTTTATAATTTCCATCATACAATAGGGATTTCACTTCCTTTTGGAAGATCGTCCTGCACAATAAACTCTGCTATAAAGTCCGACAAAACCTGTCCCTGGATAACTCTTCGAGGGAGATAAGTAATGTCGAATTGGCTAAGCTTAATGTTCCATTTAAATAACCTTCTAGATGTCTCATTCGCTATAGGACCTGTTGTAATGGTTTGTCTGTGTAAATACTGATTGGATGTGGCTGAAAGTAGGGACGAAGCTTCCATGATGTAATTAGCAAGAAGTACGCCAATTTTTCTATTTTCGGATAATTCCTTTCTGCTCCCCTCAATCGTTTACTAACGTAATACACCGGCCTCTGAATCCAATTCTCCTAGTGAACTAAGGCGGCACTTATAGCATGTGCTGATACAACCAAATAAATGTACAACTCTTTATGATCTATAGGCTTTGCAAGATAGAGGGTCTCTCGAAATGATTCACTAGTGATTGGAATGCATCTTTACAATCCTGCGTCCATTTAAAGTTACGTTTTCCCTTTCTAATAAAATCAAAGAAAGGAATGCATTTGTCGGTAGCTCTGGAGATAAATTGACTTAATGTGCAACCTTCCCGTTTAGATTCTGCACTTCTTTAATGGTTCTTGGCCCTATGATATTACAGATAGCCTGAATCTTCTCTGGATTAGCTTCTATTCCACGAGCATTGATAATAAAGCCCAAAAACTTTCCTGACGCAACACCAAATGAACACTTTAATGGACTAATTTTCATCTTGTAATACCAAAAGATGTCAAACATTTCTGCCAAGTCTTTAAAGTGGTCGCTTGATTATCGTGACTTCACGAGCATATCATCCGCATACACTTCCATTGTTTTTCCAATCCGATCTTTAAACATCTTGTTAAGCAAGCGCTGATAAGTTGCTTCGGCGTTCTTCAATCCAAATGGTATTATTATGTAACAAAATATAGCCCAACATCTATAAAAAAAATGGTGTGCTTCTGATCGGGAATGTGCATCGGGGTTTGGTTATATCCAGAATACACATCCATAAAAGAAAGAAATTCGTGTCTTTTAGTTGAATCAACCAGCTGATTAATTCTTGGAAGAGGAAAGCTGTCTTTTGGATAGGCTTTGTTCAAATCTGAGTAATCAATGCATGTTCTCCATTTTCTATTCGGCCTTTCACAAGTATGGGATTATATATCCATTTAGGATAGAGGGCGTTGTAAATAAACCCGTTGACTTTTAGTTTATCCACCTTCTCTTTAAGAGCGGCGGACCTCTCTGGATCCTTGCCTCGTCTTTTTTGCTTCATCGGAACATACTTTGGGTCAATATTCAATGCATGGCTTGCAATGGTAGGCGGGATTCCACAAATTTCAGAGCGAGTCCAAGCGAATACATCTAGATTCACTTGGAGAAACCTAGCAAGTTCTTTCATCATCAGAGGGTTGAGTTATGACCCAATCTTCAAGACTCGTGATGGGTCATCATGGCTAACCGTGATATTAATCATCATTCAGCCAGTGCAACCATGGTCTCTTTGGGCTTCTCTTCATCATCTCTTGGATCTATATCTCTATAGAATCGACTTTGGCACTCGAGCCAAGGCTCAGGCCCTGCTTGTCAATCTTCGATGGTTTGGATGCAGATAGCTTTGTCCACATCCTTTCCCTTCTCCTTGTGCTGAGCTTCCCTCAACTCGGCTACATAACAGACATGTCCAGTCGCTTGATTGCCATGAACAACTCCTATACCATTATCCATCGCAAACATCGGAGTTAAACACTATAGGGCAAGAGCTGCCCGAAATTTAGCCAGGGTTGGTTGGCCCGAAAAAACATTGTACGGTGAGTCAACATCCAAAACAATAAACGGTAAAATCCAAACTCTCCTTCGTTCACCTTCTCCTAATTCAACAGGTAATTCCATGTATCCAATAGCCTCAGTTGCAATGCCATTAAAACCATGAGTACGAGCTTTAGATGGTTTTAAGCCTTTGGCTTCCATTCCCATTTGATCGTATGTTGTTTTGAAGATTATATTCATCGAATTTCCACAATTCAATCAAAATCCTTCTCACCAAACACAGGACCAGTCGTAGTTGAAATGACCATCGGGTCAATTGTTGGAGCTTCTACCTTGTCTACATCCTTATTTCTAAACACAATATCATCCGTTATTGTGCGCTGTTGTTTTTCGGAGTTCCATCTTCCATATTTGAACAACATTCAAAATCTACATGCCTTATCACGCTAGCATAGCACTCCATCTCTTGCCAACTCCTGTCTGTAGGGTGCGATCCCCCAACTATTGTATTCATTACCAGTCTTCCACCGGTCCATGTAGGCTCCTCAGCCTTACGCGGAGCCTGTCCTCGATTAGGGTTAGACGTCCTCTATCTGCCATCCTGTGGAATTTTCACAAACTGTTGCAGCTTCTTTTCCCGAATCAATTTTTATATAATATCTCGGAGATGCCTACATTCATTTGTATGATGCCCATAACATTCATGAAATAGACAATATTTCCTGGTCTTCTTCTGTCTCTCTAACGACTCTTTTGGAAGGCTTCCTGTATTGCATGGTATTGCAAGTGGATAGATAAATATTCTCTAAGGATGTGTTTAGTGGCATGTAGTTGTCATACATTGAAATCCTAGGCTTAATCTTCCAAAATCCCTCTTTTGCTCTCGATTCCTATCTCCGTCTTTCTTTTGTTGATTCGACTTATTCTGAACATTCACCCTAACTTTCCCGTAACTGTCATCGGACTGTTTTATTGCAATATTACTCTGTACTGTTTCTCCACTCAGTCCTCCATCGTCCTTTTTCCTGGAGGACCTGGCTTCCTTCTTCCTCAAAAACTGAGCTTCCCTTGAATAGAAGTGCTTCAACATGACAGGCAGTTTTCTAGCCAGCCAGTCACGAAACTCGGATTCCGGATCAATCCCTCTCGTCCCGGCCATAAGTAGAGCATGACGATATGGGTTACTAACCTCTGCGATGGCAGTATGAAATCTCTCCAAGTAATCTTTCAATGATTCCTCTAGGACCTGGATAATATGGAAAGGGACATCACGTCCATTCATAATTGCTCTAGAAACTTGGTTGCCAACTCATCGAATCTCAAAATTGACCATGGAGGTAGTCTCGTGAACTACATCATTGCTATCCAAGAAAGGGTTATTAGAAAGCATCTGCACTTGGTTGAATTGTTAGCTCTTGTAGAATCCATCAGCCTTTTGTATCTCAAGATACGCTGCCTGGGGATGGTTTTTCCCTCGTAGGCAGGCATTGATGGTATGTTGAACCTTCTCGGTATTCCACATGCAGAACATTGTCAGTAAATGAGATATGGCTTCTTGAGATTCCCCATTGATCACTAGTCAAGCCATGATTCTCTCTCACCAACCGTCTGACTATTGTCGATAAGTCCGACATTTGGATGGGTGGTGCCAAGCGGTGGTCACGCTCCACCTCACATGAATGGTCCGGTCGATGTCTACTGGCCATTTCATGCCCTCTTGGTTCACCATCCCCTTGATGCGCACCTTGAACATTAATCTTTTTGTCATTCCTATAAGGTACCTGGTCAACAATCGATCGAATTTCAACATCCAAGCTTCCAGGAAGAACTCCAGCGCGGTTCCCTAAGTGTAATGGTGGAATCCTTCCTCTTGAGGAGGGATCGGTACTGATCCCTAGGGAGTGATCGACACCGATCGGTCTAGGCAGACCATATTGGTATGCCAAATGGTGCTCCAATGTTTCTATATGATCTCCTTCAAGCCTGTGACACCTAAGCACATGCTACTCATCAGATGAGCTTGAACTTTCCGATGCCGAGTAAGAAGTGGGATCTCTTCTGGCCTTCCCATGCCATTGTTGAGTAATCTGGTTCATTAGGTTAATATTTTTCTGAATCTTCTCATTTAGTTATCGTCGTCTTTCCATCAAATCTCTCATTAGATTAAAATTTTTAGCTCGGGTTATAGAATCGGAAGGGTTCCGAACTTTAACCAGATCAGCATTCAAATTTGCAGGTTGGTCGCTTGGGCCTCCTTGTTGAATGCTAGCAGTCTCATTTCCATCAACATTTTAAGAAGTAGATCTAGCATGTCTCACCATTATCAATCTCCTTGTTTAGATTTTAACAAATCTGAGTAGTGTAAGTAACTTTATGAAGATAGCTATGGATCTCCTTCAAGGGATTTGCCTAATCCAATAGCAACAAAAGGGATCCTAACAGGCTGAGAATCAGTTTCTCAGTGAAAGCATCAAGAAGTTTGCAACCAAATTGGTCATAAGCACCCAAGAATAGATTTAAATAGAGAAGTAAATGAAGAAAGTAGAATTAAAATAGAGAAACATAATAAACTATCAAGCAAATAAAAGTAATAATCAAGGACACAAGAATTTATAGTGGTTCGGCGTTGTATGCCTACGTCCACTTTGAAGATTATCTTTATTGATTCATTAACAGTTTTGATTACGGCATCAAACAGCAAGAAGCAAGTAAAAACTTGATAATATAGACAAATGTAAAAGCAGCGTAAAGATCCTCACAATGACCCTCTAGGCTAGTATTTATAGGTGGCGGTGACAACCAATCTCTCTGAAACTTCGGTTATAAGACCTTCTTATCCATATAGGCCTACCATAAGGGTCGTTAGGCCCAAATCCCAATGAAGAGGGATCAGTGTCGATCCCTTTATTGGTCGATTCTTGGCCAGTGATCCCTAGCTATTGGTGGCTTTTTCATGCTTAGTTATGTTGGCTCTCTGAATATCAAGTCATTTGGATTAGTGGAGCTCATGCTTTTGATTGATCTTTAGCTCAACTTCCCTTATAAGCTATTTTCTACCGAACCCTTCAAGTAGCTATCTACCGATCCCTCATAGTGGGCTCTAGTATGCCGATCCCCTACTACCTATCAAACTCCACCGATCATTCTTACATGCTATGCCAATCCATACACTTCCACCTATGCCGATCCATACACTTCCACCTATGTTGATCCATACACTTCCATCTATGCCGATCCCTCCTTTGCTTCGACCATGCCAATCCATCGTATAACCAACCATACCAATCTCTAGGGCTTTACCAAGCCATGTCGATCCCTTGTTTATCCAAGCTAATGTCCATATTTCAAACATCTTGCATCGCTTATCTACCAATTCCATCCAATTCTGGCTTCGTATAACCATCTGTGCTTTACCTCTAGGTCCCACATCTATTGCTCCATGGTCATCTTCTTAATAACAGTCGAATCTATCTCATGCAATCAGTCCAATATAGCCGGGTCGAGATACCGAGTAACATATCTCGATACCAAAAATCCTGAAAAATAACCATTTTCCCACGCATATAATGAACCACACACATGTCTATTTATAATAGTCTTGATTAAATGCATCCTTTAACCAGTAATTGATTATTTCCGTCTTCCAACATAAATCCTTCCCATGTAGATAATTATTTGCTCTTTTTAGTGCAATACAAGAGGCAATTAATTATCTCCATGATCTACAAAATCCACAAAAGAGGCAATGTATTTGAGCCACATTTCCACGTTAACTCAAATATCTTCAAAATATACTTAAATATGGAATATTATAGCATCAAAATCCAACAATCTCCACCTTTATATGAGATTTCATAAATGTCATTCAAGCTCCACCTAGAATCTCAAACTCTAAATAATCTCCAATATTACAATGGAAACAAATATCTTCATCCAAAAAAATTAACCAACCTTCAAACCAGCATGCCTCCAAATTGAACATGCATATCACCAATAAATCAAAATTGCTTGTAATAATACAGAAGTCTTCAAGCATACTTTGTGGTTTTCTGTTGCATGTTCCACCTTAATTCTAGCAAATTTTCCTCTCCAGAACCACTTTGAGAAGTCCCTTCATTCTCCATCGTTCTTCCAAGAAACTTGTACACATTGTTGCTTCCACTTTTTGCATGCAGCATCTCCTTGTTTCCCTTCCAAACCCATGTAACTCCACCTCGAGTTGAAAAGTTGCATCCTTTTCCTTCCAAACGTCCCACTGAAATAAGATTCTTTTTAGTTTTGAGACATGTCTAACTTCTGTGAATTTCACCTCTCTCCCATCATATATGTTCAGTCTAACCAAACCTATGTCTTTTACCTTAATATTCCACCACTAGGGGACTTCACTTTACTCTCATGCTCCTTATAACCAATGAATGCTTCCTTTTGGTGATATATATTAAAACATGCACCCGAATCAAGCACCCACTCATCGCCTTCTCTTCTGTCAATAAAGAATGTCATTACTAATATAAATATTCACCCCAACGTCGCTACCATCATCAAGCTTGTCTTTCTCTTCCTTTAATGCTTTCATCCTTTCTTGATCCTTTTTAAGCTTGTTGATAATTTTTAATTGGTCACCAGGTTTTTCGTAGTAATAGTAGATACAATCCTCTCCATGCTTGATCTATTTGATCGTCTTTCCATGTTTAATCGGTTACCCTTCCTTGCAAGATGCACCTTTCCCATTGGATTTTCAATTTTCTCCTTTTCCTTATCTTTTTCTTTCATTAGATTCATCCTCTGTATCTCCTCGTTAAGAAGGCTACTAACCACCGATCCCAATGAAACAAATCCATCTGAGTTTGAGTTGTTCAATGCAACCACAAACGTTTACCAACTCTCTAGTAATGAACTCATGAATATCAAGGCTTCTCGTCATCCACCTTTTAATTTACAACTACCAATTGGTTCATAATTGCTTGAAAATCATTGAGATGCTCTCCATTGATCCACCTTCCTTAAGCTTTAGATTTATCAATCTTCTCATAAAATGTGCCTTGTTTGTTGCAGAGTTCTTTACATAGATTCCTTCCAATTTCTTTCAAATTCCAAATACAGATGTTTCATTAGCAACGATATGAAATACCGTATTCTCCAAAAACATTGAATAACCCCTGCAGCCTTTTTATCCAAATTCTCTCATTTTGCTTTAGATACATTAGTAGGTTTCTCCTCTTTATTCTTCAGTGGTTAATGAAGATCGTTGAGATATAGAAAGTCCTCCATCTTTGCCTTTCATAATCATCAATTTCTCTCACTAAGTTTTTCAACATTTATATTCTCCATAACCAAAACTCTCTTCAAAAAATTTATGTAGTAGACTCTGATATTAACTGTTATGATTTCTTCTAATGAAATTTTAGAAGAGATAAGAAGTGAAGAAAAATAATGACAACTAAATTCCTTCAAACAAAACCTTTGTTAATTCATTAAATGATTACAAGAGGAAGCCTAAAAATTGAGAAGATATCTCAACCTCCAAAACCCCAATATTTTTTCTCACACGTCTAATGAACCATGTATTTGCCTATTTATAATAGTCTTGATTAAATGTATTCTTTGATCAGCCGTTGATTATTTCCATCTTCCAAAATAAATCTTTCCCATGTAGATAATTTTTTTTTCATTTTTAATGCAACAAAAAGACTATTAATTATCTCCAAAATCTACAAATTCCATAAGAGACAATGTATTTGGACCATAGTTCCATCTTAACTCAAATATCTTCAAAATCTACTTAAATATGAAATGTTTTATCATCAAATCTAATACAACTCCATGTACAATATAAATGCAATGCAAAATAATGTGGTGTCCATGGCTTATCAACCATTTTTTTAACATTAATCGTGTGTTGTTTCCCTGCTTTTTTTCCACGGTAAACTTTGTGTATAGTGTCAATTTATGACAAATTGTATTTAGCAATTATATGCGAGCGGATTGGCTTTTTAACTTTTGAAATATGACAAATTGTATTTAGCAATTATATGCGAGCGGATTGGCTTTTTAACTTTTGAAATATTAATAATAATAATCGTCTATGGATTTAATATCATGTGAGTAACACGAGTGTAGCTAGCTTTTTTTTTCTTTCTAAAATACACATTAATAAACTAAATGGATTAGGACTTGCAAAATACTAATAGTCTTGCCATTTAACATCAACAAATGTTCAATTACTTTGATATCTCCAAAACCAATAAATGCTCACCATAAACACAATTAAATGTCAGAAGTACCCAACTAATCGATTCTAGCAAGATTGTAAAAACGAGGGTGGATAAGTCATTTCAGTATCAGACAGTCCATTTTCTGCGATATTAACAATGTTTCAGATCTCTTTTAAATGCTCATTTCTCGCTTTAATTTTTCTTCCATAAAACTTATAATTTTCTTGAAACTGATTCAGAATATCTATTATTAATCGATGGCATCAACTGGATCGACAATCAGGATTTCAGCTTCGCCTCGATTGGCGATGCAGAAGGTATCGATCTAATTATTATTGTTTGATTTCCCTTGTTCCTTTTTAAAATTTTAATTTGTGGTTTGAGGCTTTTTAGGAATGATAGATCTAGTTAGTATTATAGATGTGAAAACGTTTGCTATAAAATTTACAGTTAAAAAGCTGTATGTAATATAAAATGATTTAGGTTGCATGTTTGGTTTAATGAATGTAATTCTACTGACTATGATTATTATTCCAATTGTGGTGCCATCATGGTTGAATATCAGACTAGCGAATGTGCCAATGCATGTGCATATGGTTTTGTTTGTTTTGAATGTTTTATGCACATGATATGATGTATCTCTTATAGGAGGGGAAAAAAATGTTAAACGATAATATTACAGATCAACCATGTTATAAAAAATTTGGTCGTTTTAGAACTGAAAATTTACAGTAGGCATACAATTACCAAAATGTCTAAGTATTGCAAAGTGATGATTAGTTGGAAGAAGCTTTGAAGATAACGATAAGTTTTAGGCAATGATTGTAGTGGCAGTAATTCATATTCGAAATCACCGGTAATGGTTGTTTTAATAAACTTACACAGTTGTAACTATTGATTTTTTCATGCTAAACTGACCAGAAATGTTATAACACCCAAATCCTAGTTTGTTTACACTAGAAACAGAAATTAAGTAGGAGATTGCACATCAAATCACCGAAGAAGTTCCTTAATTCCTCCTTTACACACTGTTTTGCACATTTTGACCTAAAAAAGTGTGTCGGTCATAGCATCAAAGTTCTTTTGCGACAATCTTCAATGATATATTTCATGATGCTTCAGTGTTCAATTTATGAAGTTGCTTTGCGGGAAAGAAACAAAATTGAATTCATGAAGCCCCGGTGTCAAGTTCATGACAACTTAAGCACAGGGACGGATCCATACTTATTGTACCTTGGGCTACAACTGAGTCATATTTGTGAATAATTATTATATATTACTAACAACCCATTCAAATAAGCTGAAGCCCTTTCTTTTAATTCATTTGTGAAAAGTGAAACATGCTTTATATGCTCCTTGTTTTGTTGTCTTTAATCTTGATAAAGAAATAATAGGATTGAAGTGATGAGAGCAAGATCTTGGGGTTATCTTCTTGAGTTGGTCAATTATGTTTTATTATGTTTCATTCTATTATTCTGTTAATTTTATTCAATATTATTCCTCATCTTCTTAGCCGAACATGCTTGGCAAACAGCACCTCATCATGTCCACTACTACCCTCTGTCATTTGGATGTACTCTAACTAAACAAATACCGAATTTTATTGGGTTAATATTTCTGACATATGATGTCAGTCTTGTATTTTGTTTGTAAGTAGATCAAATACTTAGCATGAACTTGTAAGTAATATTTTGTTTTTTTTGGATTATTTGCAGAGTGATTTCTCTGGTCACAGACTAGTTTCTTTTACCAGAAAAAGCATTCGGACAGTGCCGCGTCTTAGGATTTCCTGTGCTGTATGTTTCTTCAACCATGCACCATGTGTTATATTTATAATGATCGGTTTCTTGCTATTGTTTCCTTCTCCGATATAATTCTAAACATAGCCGCTACATGATCTTCAATTGCTCATTAGTATTATACTTTAGTTGTTTTGAGTTCTCGATGCTATGCAATCATGATGAAAATCAAAGGTTAAATTGATACCTCATGCTAATAGTTTTTTGGGGGTTCATGAAAAACTTGTTACTTCATGCTGCTTGAAGTTGATTCAAGTTAACATTTTGATTTGTACAACAAGATGCATATTAGTTCTATTCATTCTCAATCTTACTGTAGAAATTGCTTTCTTTTTTTTCTTTTTTCTTGTGTGTGGACCATAGAGCTTTAAGCTCTTTTTTTTTTGAACGTATGTCAATTTTCTCATCATCACCTATAACTTAATGTCATATAACAGCAATTACAAATTAAATTTTGTGTACGTCTATTGGTTATGAAATTACGGTTTTAACATAAATTAAGTAGATGACATGCATTTCCATTTCCTTTATTTAGACAAATGAATCATTGTGTTATGATTCCACAATGTGGACACTTGACATGCTTATGTTTTCCTCCAAATTGACAAAACCTTATATGTCACCTGTGCTTGATTCACTTATTTTCTTGTGCATGCTTTGCTTGGATGCTCGTGTTTATGAGAGCATTAACTTATCTCTTTTTTTCTTTTTCTTTTTTTGTCTTCTAAGCCACCAAGGGACATAATATTCCTTCTTTTGTCCATTAATAAAATAATAGGTACTCTCTACGGAATTTTTAGCCTATGATCATTTAGTGATGTTTTTTCCCTTAGGTTAGCCCGTTTGTGTTTATATATATATAATTGTTTTAAAACGCAAAAGCATACATAAAGCATTTTCAAATCCATGGGCCGAGGCGTAAGCCTCGAAACGTTAAGACGTAAGCTTTTCGGGTAAAAGTAAAACGCAAAACATATAATAAAAATTGACATTTTTAATTAACCTTTGCAAAATATAAAAAATAAATCATTCAGGTTTGACTTAAATAGGTATAGATCTCTTATTTTATTTTTAAGGATTAAAAATAAATAACTGGAATGTGTACGATTCTCTTATTTTATTATAAATAACTGGAGTCTACATGATTCTCTCATTTTAATTTTAAAGATTAAAAATAAATAACTGGAATCTATACAATTCCAGTTTCAAATTCGTAAAATTATTCAGGAAATTTCGTAAAATTTTAGTTTTGATTTGTTCTACCAATTCAAGTTGATCTGCAAAACTTATTTGGAGATTCAATTAAGTCTATTAAGAATTTTTTTTTAAATAGTAATGGAAAATCCATTACATAACTCTTGACCATTGCTTCAAAAACAACCTTACTTAATCATGTCGATTTTGAAATTGAAAAGGAAAAAAAAAAACATTAACTTAAATTTTGTTCTTTTTTGTTTTCCATTAAATAATTGATGTTTAAAAATTTCTGTTAGTGTCAATATTTGCAATTAAGAGAAAAAAGATTGTTGAGTCGTATGTCTTAGCATTTTGAGGCGTGCGAGACGTATACTTTTTATGTCTTATATGCTCAAGTTGTTGAGAGTAAGCTTTAGAGGTAGTAAGCCTTTTGGGAAACGCCTCAAGGTGTTTTATCTCATATTTCCCGAAGGCGTTCCTCGAAACGAGTATCGAGGTGAGTTTTTTAAAACAATGATATATATATACACATATACATACATACATATGGAAAAGTCTATTTAGACACAAAATGTAGACACAATTGGTGACACAATGGATCTGCACCATTGGATTGACTCCTGATTTTCACCTTCCATATAAGGACAAAAATATCCAATAGCCGTGATTTCTCGTGTCCTCAATTTGTGTCTAAATAGCCGTCATATATACATATACATACATACACATACACACACACACACACACACACACACACATATATATATATATATAAAGAAGGTTTGATGATGCCTTAAGTTTTGGAGCATCTCTTTAACACCTCTGTTATATTTTAAGTTACACTATTTTAAATACTTCAAAAAATATATTTGAGTGTGTGTGTGTGGGCAAGGATAGGCTACACCTCGAATTCCTTTGATTTCAATCACATGTTCTGATTTAAATAATTACACTTTCTTTCTCTTGTCATTTCGTTCTATTATTTAATTTGAAACATGCGGTTGAAATCAAAGGGATTTAAGGTGTAACAAAAATAAGGTGTAGTTGATTCTTGCCATACACACACGTATAATAAAGAAGGTTTGATGATGCCTCAAGTTTTAGAGCATTCATTTAACACCTCTATCCTATTTTAAACTACATTATTTCAAATACTTCAAAATTTTGTAGATTTAATTCACATTAGGAATATATCATCTGTACAAAGAATGAGATTATTTTAAAATTCGAGCCTCTGCAAAATTGTGTCAATGCTCACCATTGCAACATTTTTTACTATAATTTTGAACATCAAATATATTATGTTAAATACTCATGTTAAATATTCAAATGATTTCAATTTTGTGAAGATGGTCTCGAGTATGGTGCTAACTATCTACAAAAAAGAATTTTGGATAACAACAACGATGCTTTATTCAGGTCGAGCACTAATTATAATGTTTCAAGGGTCCGAACTCATGGCCTCTAGAATATCTATTGAAAGCGTCGTACCTCTAACCATTTGAGCTAAAGGTCTTTGACATATATCTACAAAATTTTATGACATTTGAAGCGGTTTAACTCAAAATACGGTAAATGTGCTCCGAATAGGGGTGCCAATGAACTTGGGCAGTTATGATAATGAATAATGATATATGTTACCAATACGAGAATAATCGTTACCCTACCGATATAATTAGTTAGTCAAGAATTACTACAAATGCTCTACTGGTACAATTAGTAAAATGATTATTGGTATACCGATCGACAGGAAACCGTTGATTGGTAATGCTAAATTTACAACACATTAAGATATAAAACCTTATTGCACTAAGACTTTGATAGTGATAAAAAAAAGTAAATATTTTATTGCTCATACTAAGTTTGCTAATGCACGTCCAAAAATCATTATATTGATTTATTTTAGTTGATATCGAAAAATTTAGCGATTCATCGCAAATTATTTACAAGAATAATTTTGTTTATTTCGAAATTTAAAGTGAGAGAAACTATCCTTAGAAATAAAATTACTAGCTTCTTCTTAAAATCTTTAAAAGTGTCCATGATTAGAATTAATAAAATAATGAAAAAACAAAATTAATATGATTGGTAAATTTACCGTTACCATTGGTTTTGACATTTCTTTACCATTAGATTTAGCGTTAACAACGTTGAATTTACCATTTTTATGCTATTAACAATTGTATACCAGTTCAATATTGATTACAATGCTTGGTGATGGTAAATTTGCGACACCATAAAAGCTCCATAATGAACCTTCCTCAGATTGTGTGTGTAAATGAATCTTTTCTTATTATCTCCTTAATATTTGTATAGTTGTTTGTTGTTCACGGGGAAGCTTTGATTAGAAGAGTGCACTAAGAGTGTAGAACCTGGGCTTTGAATTAGCTTCCAGCCCTCTTTTTACCAAATATTTTTTTAGTATCCCATGCCTTTGTTCAAGCAGCACTGTATATTGGCACATGTGTAGCTTGTCATCCTAGTACACGTCCAGTGTTTTTACCTTTTCTCATGGAATGTACTTATTGTTTTATTTATGAGCAGGCCAAGCCAGAAACTGTAGAGAAGGTTTGTGAAATCGTGAAGAAGCAGCTTGCACTTGATGATAAAATTTCTGTCACCGGCGAGTCAAAATTTTCCGACTTGGGAGCTGATTCATTAGATACGGTATTAAAAATTGTTTTACTTAATTTACATTTTATCTTCTTTTCATTATCCTTCTTGAATACAAAGGAGATATTTGCACTCCTTTATTTTTTTCGGCCTCGTCATAGCTCTTTAATAATAACCATTAGATCAGTAAATCGATGATCATAAAAAATAATGATATAAAAGATAAATATTAACTATATACATTAAATGCATTCACTAATTCACAATATTTAATTGTCGAAAAGTTCAGTAATTTCAAAATCTAATGATGTAAAAGATTAAAAATGATGATGTGAAAGCTCGGTAATGTCAAGTTGTGGTGGTGTTGGTTGTAATATCTGTAGACTGGAGTTGCATGTTTTGACAGTTATGTTATAAAAAAAATGCAGTCTTAAAAATGTAAAAAGCTCGTACCTCACACCTATGGCTGTTAACGGATACTTTCGAATAAGGATAGTGCCATATCCGTATCCGTATCTGGAATCATTTTCAGATATCGGATATCCGTATCTGCTTAATTTTCGGAAAACGGATATCCGTATCTGCTTAATTTTCGGATACGGACGGATATCGGATATTTATCCGCTCCGCTCATAATCAATAAATTTAAAAGTATAAATGAAAAGGTTTAGATAAATATAAAACAGTTTTTGTACTAATGTTTATAAAAAAACTAAGGAATAAAAAGTGTGATGATAGAACATTGTTTTATACCAATATTCATATGCATATAAAAAAATATTCAAAAATTAAACACTAATACTATGAGTTTTTTACTAAAAATGAGCAAAAAACTATATAGTAGTAACATCCAATGGTTAGGAAATGGTTGGAAAATCATATGTTGATTAAATATAATTTTAATTATATATATATATATATATATATATATATATATATATATATATATGCATCAGTTAATCGGACGAATATTTTTCGAATACGGATACCACAATGATCATATCCGTATCTGGAAAGCTTTTCGGATATCGGATATTAGTATCCGCTTTTCGGATAACGGCAGATAACAGATATTTTTCATATTTTCGGACACGGATTCGGACGGATATTAGATTTTTCGGGTACCCATTGACAGCTCTACTGACACCACAATGAATCCTTCACCTTTTTTCAGCATATGGTAAAATCAGACACGAAATATTGTTTTGATTTTGAACTCATTTGAGTTACAACTAAACCAAACATATTATAATTTTTTTGGGACATTTGCGTACTTCTCTATGATGTCCATTTTTGTACCTACTAAGTGGTATTATAACAGTAATTATAAATGTATGCATAGGTTGAGATTGTTATGGGTCTGGAGGAAGCATTTGGCATTAGCGTGGAAGAAGATGGTGCTCAAAGCATTGCCACCGTTCAAGATGCTGCTGACATGATTGAGAAACTTGTTGATGCCCAGTAAATGCAAGTGTTTACTGCAAAATTTTATATATTAGAATGAAGTGATCCTTTGCTTGTTGGTGTTATAGGTATCGTGGTCTAGCTATGCGTGCTTTTTTTGTGTTGTACTGTCTGTCTCTTGTTTGAATATTGTTAAAATTTTCTTCTAGTTTATCTATCTGCTAAGCAGTCATGATTCTGGTTTGCTTTGTTAGTGTCCTAATCTGTTAACTAGTTTTCGTCTGGGATTAGCATTGTTTTTGTTTGTCTGTGATGATTTAATGCATGTATCTGTCTAAACAAAATTTGATTAGTCTGAAGAAAGATTGTGAGATAAATGGTAGAATTCATGGTAAATGGTTCTACGTTTTACATGGTTTTGTAAGGGTCGTCCCTGTCCATGCAACGCCACCTTACACAAATGCAAGAATCTGTGTACTTGAGACATAGACTTCTATATACATGCAAATTACCGTTGGTTTAATTTTATCCTTTTGCTCTCAAATGGTTCTTTTGAGTACATGCATAGTTTGGTTAAGGGTGCTTTCGAGTGGTGCATTTGAGTTAAAAAGTTGATTAAATGGAGAATGCATTTGTTGAAGCGAACATGCATTTGAGTTAAAAAGTTGATTAAATGGAGAATGCGTTTGTTGAAGCGAACATGTTATTTAAATAGAGTATTTTAAATGCGATTTTTAATTTAATTGATTTATAGTTGATTAATTATTTATTTTTACTGTATAACACTTTTAATTAAAATGAAATAAAAGTAGAAAAATCAAAATACATGCAAATTAATTCGAATACATTAACAATTACAACGATGCAATACATATAAAATACAACATAACTATAGAATTTTGAAAATCTTGTTTGTTGCCACTGCCTTGTTTATCATATAAGTTTGGTACCCTTGTGTGTCTCTTTCTGCAATCGTCGACAACAACCAACTTTTTGCTACCTCGTCAGTAAGAACATATGCATAAATCTTTATTATCAGGTTGCATAACAATTATCAATACTTTGCCTATATCAAATTTGATATTGAAGACAAGCAATCATATTTACAGGATCGTTTCACCATTCCTCATTGTCTATAACAGTTTGTCTACGATTATCCTGCCCAGCATCATTTTTTTGCACAAACTTTCTCATTTAATGCATTCCCTTCTAAGACTATCATGTTTACGTTGGATTTTGACTTCGTCTACCAATTTAATGTATATAATGTTTTCTATGGTTCGGTTGAACCTTTTCGCTATGGCTTTATGCACTTTTTTTATTACTATCATGTACAACATATGCTACAACACATTTCAGCATAATCTAAGTATCGTTGAAAGTCCAAGTATGTGGAGCTTTTCGATTTGATATTTTGATTTCAAAAAATTATTGAAAAAACATAGACAAAAATGTAAATATATACCTGAATAACCTTTCGGATTGACGGGCACAAATTGTTGTGTGATGGTTTGGAAATGTAAAGTTGGAGATGATGAAGTTGAAATATATAGAAAGGGAGGAGAAATGAGAGTAAGGAGCCGCTGGAAGTTAACGGTTATGCGCGTTCGACGTATCAGACGCTGCCATTTCTCTTTCTTTCAACGACTTTAATGGACTTGGATTGGGGAATTGAATGTTTCCACTTTGGACGCATCGAACATGTCTGACGCGTTACCAACGGTAGCGGGTCAAAATTTGACTGGTAAGGCCCTCTACAAATTTAATTTTTAGATTGATTTGTAATTTGTTAACTTTTAATGCAGTGCTAAATCTAGTTTGAATTGATTTAAAGACATACGAACCAAAAGAGTTGAAATATAAATCTGACAAGTGTAGCACCATTTTACCTTTTGCAATACAAGTTTAACTTATAAAGCTGCACAAACCGACGTTGCTTCACGACACATTTAAATCAAGCTGTACATCCTATGGTGGAACCGTGTCAAGATTGAGACCGACCCTCAACAGAAGGCCGATTGTTCATATTGGAGTTGCTTTATCAACCCGCAAGGTTGCCAAAGCAATCTTGATGGTTGCCAAATTAGCCAGCTTTTATAAAGCCAGATGGGAATTTAATATTCTCACCCGAGGGCGCGTGAGCAGAAATTGCAATCCATCGGATAGACTTTTACCGGTTTTATAAAATCCGATCAAATTGAAAGTTTTGACCTTATTATTACTAGTATAACCGTACAACGGTGGAAAAATCGACCGTTCGATTATATAACTTTTATAAGAAATATACATTTAGTTTTTTTGTTATGTTGGAAAAGAATAAATTGAGATTTGAATCTGAAAATATGAATTTCAAATTTAAATATTAATCAAAACATTCAAAATTATCGATTTGAAATTGAAATTTTAGAATTTGAAAATCATAATAGATTTGAATTTGAAATCTTTGATGCGCGAATTAAAAAGAGAAAGTTTAGAGAAACCGCGATGAGACAAGATCCACGTTTTTAGGAAAACCGCGATGAGACAAGATCCACGTTTTTTTTTGCTTCAGAAAAATTAATTTTGGCAAGTGACAGTAACTAAACCCCTCTAACGGTCGGTTTGATTATTATTTTCTGGTTGGATCGTAGGTGAAGGTCGCGTGGATGCCCACCTGTTGGAATGCTCTAAATCTGCTCAAGTTGGACACTTTTATATTCGACAAGTGTTGCTGATGGCGACAATGATAGCCACGTGCTTTGTTCGACGAACGGGTTAGCAAGCGTTGAAATAAAATGTATTAAGAGGTAAACTTTTTTGTTTGATTTTAATCAACGTTTAGATAAACAGGTTTTGTTAAGTATTTCCAGCAAATAATGAGTTGTAGCTTTTTCAACCTTCTCAGCGACTGCGATTGAATTTTGGCAAAAATACCCTAATTATTTCATCCAAAAATACTAGCAGCTGAAACTGTTGTAATATAAATTCAGTATTTTGCTTAGGGTATCAAAAAAATGCTTAATAATATTATAGAAAAAATAATAATGAACACAATAAAATTTGTATGCTTCATAATACCAAAGTATTTTCGCACGGCAATCAATTACCGCGCAAACTCATCTTGCACGGCGAGCAACCGCCAAATAATATCGTTTTCCACGGTCATCAATCACCAAACTACTAGAGTTCGGTGGTTGACAACCGTGGAAAATGGTGTTGGTCGGCGGTTGTTCGCCGTGCAAAAAGAGAAAAAATATAGACTGAAATTGTATGGTACTATTTAGCAATGATGTTCATAAGCACTTTTTTAGATGCCTTACCATCACGTTAAGTTAAAAGGACAACAAGAATAAAAAAAGAAACATGTAGTTTTATTCATTTTTATTTCCTTGTATATAAAATAAAACACAAAGTAGCTTTATTTATGGACTCAAGATGGAATTAGTAAATAATAATAACGCTCTTGTAATTTTAGGATATTCACCACTCGAGTATGTCTATAGAGATGTTATTAATTATGGTATCATTAAAAACCATGTTACGAAAAACCTAATGAGAAAAAAATCATAAACAAATAAAGAAATGCAATTTTGTTTCATTACGTGACGTGTTTTATAACGTTATTAAGAGTTTGGTGATCAAATCGGTGCCTCATCAAAACCTTACTAACAATAACTTAATGAGAAAATATTAGTGAAATAAAAAAGTACATTATAGCATACCTCTCGCTTCTCTGAATTATAGAGCAATTGTTCAATTAGTCAGTTAATGTAATCGACGCATACCAATTTCATACACCATCTTTTGAAATGTTGATCTTGGAAGTGCTTTTGTAAAGTGATATGCAGGATTTTCTTGATGCTGCATCTGTGTCACTTCTATCTTGTTATCCTTTTGAAGTTCATGTATGACGAAAAACTTGGGGGACATATGTTTGGTTCTGTCGCATCTGATGCAACATGCTTGAAGTTGAGATATGCAAGCTGCATTGTATTCACAAACAATAGTTGATTCTTTTCTATTTGACAGGAGTGGACATGCACGTCAAATGTGTTCAATTAGTGATCTTGTCCAAGTAAATTCTCAACTTGCTTCGTGCAGAGCCAATATTTTCGAGTTTGTATGACTTAGTCGCTAAAGATTGCTTTGTAGATTGTCATGAAATAGCTGCATTACTATTGATAAATACATAAGCTATTTGGGATATTGCTCTATATGGATTATAAAGGTAGCTCGCATTAGCATAACCAATCAAATTTGGATTACTTCCGATGTTAGAGCAAAATAGTCCTAAGTAACTTGTTCCAAGGTGTCTCATAGTATGCCTTCTACCAATCCAATGCCTTTGCATTGGTGTAGAACTTGTAATGACTCGTGCTTTTGACCCTCGAAAGTCGACACTCAAAACATCCACAGTATTCAAATGTCGAGCATTCAGAAAGGTAGATTATTAGGATAAAAAGAAAAAAATAGTGAATGCAGGATCTCATAGCGGAACGACAATATATAATATAACGAAGACAGTAAAAGATGTCACTCTAAAATACATAGTATATCCGAGTTAAAACAAATCTCATTAGCCCGGACAATTATAACTTCCTTACCTTACAATTGCGGAGGAGTATACATAATAATTCAGCGGAAAATAGTAATACTATGGCAGGTGAACACCCAACTCTACTCCATGAGCTCCATGTCCCACTAACGACAAACTAGAAAAAAAATACTCGATCTAAGCCGAGCATTATAATAAAATAATATCCGGATCAGTCAAGAAAAACCAATGTGAGAAAACTCAAGAAATGTGATAAATGTATAATGATTCCGTGAGACCGCACCGCTAAACACGGAACATGTTTTACCCCACAAAAACAACTTCCACACATGAATGAATGAAAGCAAATTTAAGCAAAAATCCAAACTAAAAAGAATGGACATAACATGATCAAAATCCAAACTTAAAGAATGGACACAAATAATTAAACAGTGAGAAGAACTCCAATCCCATTTAGATGCAATCAAATATATAATTGAAAGATTTGAATCAACAACAAGGAAATGAATTTTTCCAAAAATTTATAGGACGGTGCACCACCCTCATCGTGAGAATGCGGTATATATTGAGAAAGCGTAACGACCGAGGAGCGCTACGTACTTTAGTGGGGATATAACGAGACTTTAGCGGGGCTTTAACTGCATAGGTTTGGACCAACGGAGAAAAACCATGTTAAGCCTGTATGTTATAAATTGGTATTCCTCAAAAGGCGAAATGATAAGAATGACATAGTGAGATGTAAGGCACATGCAAGGTTTCCTCAGGAGACCTGCTTTTGATTTTAAAGGAATATACTCTCCTAGTATAGATGTAATAAAATTTCAATGTATGATAAGCTTTGTAGTTTTTAAAAACCAGATATAAGATTGATGGACATAGTGATAGCTTATCCTTATGGTAAATTGGGTACCGATATTTTTCGTGAAAATCCCAGAAGGATATAAGTTACCTAGAGAAAAATCAAAGATTGCGCAATCGTAAAATTTAAAGTGTTCATTATATAGTTTAAAATAATCCAAAAAAGTGCTGTATAGTCATCTTAGCGATTATTTTAATAAAACCTGGATATAAGAACAATCTCATTGTCCATGTTTCATTACAAAGAAATCAGTAAAGTGTTTTGTTGTCTTAGCAGTTTATGTTAATGATATAAACCTAACTGAAACTCCACAAGAGCTTAATAAAACAATTGAATATTTGAAAAAGGAATTTCAAATGAATGATCTATGAAAAACTCAATATTGTCTTAATCTGAGGATCGAACATAGTGCTATTGACATATCGATCCAGTAGTCAAACTATAATAAGAAAATCCTGAAACATTTTCAAAATAGATGAATGGTATTCACTTGGTACTCTATGGTTTTCATATCTTTAGATATTAAACATGACGCTTACGACCCTAAAAAAAAATGATGAAAACGCACTTGGTCGAAGTACCATACCTTAGTGTGCATTATTATATTTAGCACAATACACATAACCAGATATTTCATTTTCAATAAATCTCCTAATGAGGTATAGTTCTATAACATCCTAGAATTTTATCGTTGTGATTTTTGGATATTTAATTAATTTTAAATATTTAAAATAATCGGTTTTTTAGAGTTTAATAACTTGTATTCAAATATAGGGATTATTTAAATATTTGAATTGTGAATTACATATTAATCAAATGGATTTAATAGTCTTATTTAACCTTTTTTAATTAATAAATAATAATGGTGAATTCATTTGGTAAATTTATTTACAATAATAAATAATTTAAATAAATAAAAATGAGAAAATTTGTTATTAATAAAATGACTTAATTTTTATTTCTGTATTTTTAATTTAATTTATATGATTTTTCCATAATTTTTAATATGAAAAATATTTAAATTGTCGTTTGCCTTATTTTATGGCAAATGATGGTATTTCTGTTATTTTACAGAATAAGATAAGCAGTATTTTATTATTGTTTTGAGATCGTGTTGCTTTACCGTGCACGATCGTATTTTTGTTTTTTCATTCGTGGTTTGTACTTGAGCAAATTTCTGTGAAGCGACGTGCCGAAAATTGTAAAATAGCATATCTTAACACTTAACCTAACTTTTCACTTTTCCTCTTCTCTCTCTCTCTCTTTCATTTTCAGTTTATTTTAAGTAAAGAAAGAAAATAGGCTCTACACCCAAAAATAAAAATATCCACTCAAAGAAAAATTATAAAGAAAGTTTCTTTAGTTTGTTTGGGCTAGATCTACGAATTCATGTAGGTTTGGTTGTGTTCGGAAGTGTTTGATGGTGGTGGCGTGTGCAGTAGAAATTAGGGTTAGGATTTTGAGAGGATTTAGGTGGCGATAGGCGACAGGAAGTGTAGATTTGGGTTTGTCATGTGTTTTGGAGTGGTGGGTGAGATTTTGTTGGGTCGCGGTGTTGTTTGGGGGGTCCAACAATTGAGTGATCATAGGAATGGCAAACTAGGGTATGATTTCTAGGAGATTGAATGTCGTTTGATTTTAGACCAAACCAAAACATGAAAGCATCAAGAGGAATTTCAATGAATTTACTCACTTCTAAATTAATTATATGATATCTGTGTTGCTTTAGATTTGTATTGAATGCTTAGATGATCATTTATATTGTTATTTGGTTGTTTGTTTGGATTTAAATTCCCACTTAAAAAGTGGATGACATAAATAACCATTGTGCTGGAGGAAATAAAAACAAAAGGAAAGTCGGAGTGTACATAGCGAATAGATTGCTGCATAACACTTCAAAATACACATTCATATGTATGATTTATATGGAAGTTTTGTAGAGAGACCCTAGGGGATTTATCGTCAATATTTATTTACTTATATTCGTATATTGTTTATATTGATATTTGGTTGAAATATTTGTGACATACTGTTGATTTGTGTGTGTCATTATAGCAATTGTTGCTATGCCGACATTTACAAAAGTCATCTCCTTAAATCTTTGTTGTGTGTTGAACTTGAGCTTGTATTTTCAAAAAATAAATGTTGGTCATGTTTCTGCACTATGAAAGTTTCTTAAGCTATATTTTCAAGTATTTTGAGAATTTTGAAAATAAAAGATAAGCGTAGATTAAATTTACAAAAGGATTTTTATAAATTTAATTAAGTATCTTTTGGAATAATTAGCACCGTTTTAAATTTATAAAGATATTATGAAATTTTGATTAATTATCTTTGAGATAATTAATGTTGTTTTAAATTTATAAAGATTATAAATTGGATTGGATTATCTTTCGGGATAATTAAATTACCTGGTTTTTTATATAAAAATCCTTTTGAAAATCATACTATATATATAATAATTTTAACAATTTAGTCACTAACACTCGCTTTGAGTTCTTTTGGATTCGAACTCATTTCGATCGTACGATGATAAAGAGAATAATTTACTAAGTGCACTACAAAGTTTGCCTAAGCAAATATTCGATCGTCACTTAGAAGATTATTCAGATTATCACAAAACTAACCGAGAAGTTATACCCGAACCGCCCAAAGAAAATGTATCTCTAATAAAATTTCTTTTTGAAATATTTATACTTATGAATACTTCCAAGTAATACCACTATCGCTTTTCTCAACAATCCTTTTGAAATCATTTCAAGCAATATTAAGATTTGAATTCTCAAAAATAAATTTATATAAATCATTTTATATACTATATTCATATAAAATGTACCTTTAAAATCATCTTTTATTATAATAATTCTCCTTTACTATAAGATAATTTTCTCAAATATTAATCCTATAAATGTCTTATCTTCCCATTTATATTATATTAAACAACTTTATCAAAAAAATTCCTTCAATTCAACATTATTAAAAGATGACTTTCGACTTAGCATTTTCTCCAAACACCTTATTATCAATTGTGAAACTTAATTCATAAGGGGTTCGTTTCAATGTAGTCATAATTACCAAAACATTGAATGCCCATAAACTGATCGAGCATAAATTTATAAACATCAAATGATAGTCAATGCTCCTAACTACTCGAGCATGAAAAATAAAAAAAATGATAATAAATAAATATTATCATTTTCAAACAAACAAACACAATATAAATAACTATATCATTTTCAAAATTATTTACTTATATATATAAAGTATATAATCCTAGGCAAAACATTTCATTTACCAATTTTCAATAATCAGTATCGTGTCCTCTTTCTTTGTTCAAGTGTTTAGAAATCCCTATCAACACTGTAGCATCCCACATCTCGACGAGAATTCATAAATCACTCAATAGACCAATTAACATAATACATTTTTATAGCAATAAAAAGTATACTCATGTATGTATAACACTCTCAACTCATTCTAGGGTGTCACTTACCTATCTTTAATGACTTTACCTCACCAAAGCGAAGGTTCTCGCTTAACCTTTAGCTTTGATACTAGCTGTAACGATCCGCCTTTTCGATCCTCGAAAATCGACACTCAATGCATTCATGATATTCAAATGCTGAGCATTCTAGTGTCGGAAAGGGAGATTATTAGGGTAAAAAGAAAAAGAACAAGGAAAATAGAATCTTACTGCAGAACAATGACATATAATATAACAAAGACAATAAAATCTATCATTCTAAAATACATAGTATGTCAGAGTTAAAAACAAACCTCATCATCTTGAACAGTTATAACTTCCTGACCTTACAATTGCCGAGGAGTATACATAATAATGTAGTGGAAAATAATAATACTACGGCAGGTGAATACCTAACTCTACTCCATGAGCTCCATGTCCCACCAACGACAACTTGGAAAAAAAACTCGGTCTTACCCGAGCATTAGAATAAATAACACCAGGACCAGTCTAGAAAACCAGTGCGAGAAAACTCAAGAAATGTGGTGAACATATAATGATTCCATGGGACCATGCCGTTAAACATGGAATGGGTTTAACTTACAAGAACAACTTCCACGCATAAATGAATTGAAGCAAATTAAAACGAAAACCCAAACTAGAAAGAATGGGCATAAACAGGATCAAAATCCGAACTTAAAGAATTGAATAAATAATTAAACGTTGAAAAGCGCTCCAATCCCTTCTCAATGCAATTAAGAACACAATTCAAATATTTGAATCAACAACAAGGAAAATAATTTCCCCAACAATGGTTAGGAGGGTGCACCCCCTTCATTGAAAGTATACCTCTAGAAATATACTTGAGAGAGTCTTATACTCAGGAACTCTCTCGGGATAGTACAAATTTGAAATCAGCGAGTAATGGTGAAGGTATGAGATTTAATTTCCATATATGATCATTTTGATTATTACCGATAGTTAATTTATTGACTATCGATTTAGCTTTCTACTTTGTGTATCGCCAATTTCAGACGCTTTTAATTTACTGCTTATCTTATTCCGTAAAATCACAAAAATATCATCATTTGCCATAAAATAAGTCAAACGAAAATTCAAATATTTTTCAAATTAAAATTATGGAAAAATCATATAAATTAAATTAAAAATACTAAAATAAAAATCTAGTCATTTTAGTAACAATAGATTTTCTCATTTTTATTTATTTGGACTATTTATTGTTGTAAATAAATTTACAAAGTGAATTCACCATTATTATTTATTAATTAAAAAGAGTTAAATAAGGCTATTAAATCCATTTAATTAATATTTAATTCATAATTCAAATATTTAAATAATCCTTATATTTGAATATAAGTTATTAAACTTTAAAAAACTAATTATTTTAATGTTTAAAATTAATTAAATATTCAAAAGTCAAAATGATAAAATTCTAGGATGTTATAAAACTATACCCCGTTAGGAGATTTATTGAAAATGCAATATGTGGTTATGTGTATTATGCTAAATATAATAATGCACTGATGACAATAAGGCATGGTACTTCTGGACCCAGTGCATTTTCATCATTTTTTAGGGCGGTAGGGGTCTTTTTTAATATCTAAAGATATGACAACCATAGAGTTCCAAGTGAATATCCTTTATCCATTTTGAAAATGCTTCAGGATTTTCTTATTATAGTTTTACTGCTGGGTTGGTATGTCATTAGCACTATGTTCGATCCTCAGATTAAAGCAATATCGATTTTTTCATAGATCTTTCATTTGAAATTCCTTTTTCAAATATTCAATTGTTTTGTTAATCTCTTGTGGAGTTTCAGTTAGGTTTATGTCACTAACATAAACTGCTAAGATAACAAAACCCTTCACCTTTCTTTGTAATGAAACATGGACAAATGAGATTGTTCTTATATCTAGGTTTCATTAAAATAATCGCTAAGAGGACTGTACTGAATTCTTTCGAATTATTTTAAACTATATAATGAACAACTTAAATTTGATGAGTGCACAATCTTTGATTTTTCTTTAGGTAACTTATATCCATCTGGGATTTTCATGAAAAATATCAGTACCCAATTTACCATAAGGATAAGCTATTACTATGTCCTTCAGTCTTATATTTGGTTTTCCAAAAACTACAAGGCTTATCATATACTGTAATTTTATTACATCTATAATAGGGGAGTATATTTCTTTAAAATCAAAACCAGGTCTCTTGAGGGAACCTTGCACAACAAGTTGTGCCTTACATCTCATGAGGTCATTCTTATCATTTCGGCTTCTGAGGAATACCCATTTATAATGTACAAGTTTAATATTTATCGGTTTTTCTCTATTGGTCCAAACCAATGTAGTTAAAGATCCGCTAAAGCCTCGTTATATCTCCACTAAAGTACATAGCTCTTCGATCGCTACGCTTTCTCAATTTAGCACTATATAGTTGATCCGCTTAAAGCCTCGCTATTTTGCGCTATACTTTCTAAATCAATGATTCGTAGCACTTGCTTTAGCAATATTGATACAAAAAATTTAGTTTGACTAGTTCTATTTTAAACCAAATCAACAAAATTAGGGTTTAGACCTAAGTTTAAGGCGTAAATGCTTAATATAAGTTAGAACTCAATTTTAACAACAAAGTTAGAACTGCATAAGTTATGATATTCTTCGTTTTGTTATATAAGATTAAAAAATAATTTTTTCCCTACACAAATGATGTGAGAACAAGAATAGTTTAATTTTGGGGAGTTAATTATTTTTTCTCTAATAAAGCTTTTTGTAGCTTTGTTATTTTCTGCTTTATCACCACTTTATTCCCGCTTTAACTTTTTGCATCTCCACTGCTATAGAATCGTCAAACGCTTTAGCTGCATAGGTCCAAATGCACAATGTTTTCATGAGAATGTAGTCCAACTTGAATAACATCCTTCCATTTTGATCAATTATGTTTTCTGGACATTCAGTTATGCTAGTTGGTTCACTGCCATCATTCTCAAGTTATGACTTTTAGTTATTTCAATAGCTACTAAGTATGAGAATGCATACATAATGATTGCACTTCGATCCTACATTACTTTGGAATTCGTATAAAATATCGAGATCTCATTATTATATGTTACCTTTGTGTTTAAGAAAGCTTCTTTGATTTCTTTTGTACTTTTAGAAGAATTGGATATTTTATTAAGCGATATTCTGAATCATTTGTGACCAATTTTAGGGTTTATAGATTGATGATTTTTCATTAGACTTTCTTTTTCTATTACTCAAGTCTTTTGAACAAATGGTTATTCCTCGCTTTTGTTTTGCCATAGATTCATTTGCCGATATATTTAAATTTTATCCTTTTGGAATTTTAGTTCTAGCTGGTGCATTTGCTGCTAACACGTGAGATTTAGTTATTTATGCAGCGTTATTAAATGCATCCGACATTCGATTTGCAATATTTTAATTGTGCAAAATTCGTTGTATCTCATATTGTCATTATTTGGTACGGGGATCCAAATGAATCATAGATGGATTATTCTTTGATATTTCATGTCAGTCTATATGAACCATCTTTTGTCACTCTAGAGGTAGAAAAATATTCACATCAAACTGATAATATAAAAATCTTGTAGTGAAAACATCATATGCTAGTGGCTTGACTAATGAATTATAGGGGGAGAATCAAAATCGACATAAATTCCCATTCTACTATTGGACTCATTTTAGTACGATGTGGGGGACTAATGAATACATGCGTAACACAACCAATTTTTATAAATGCAAAATATTTGATTGGGATCTTGTTAAAAGCTATTATGGCGAGATAGAATTAAGGTGTGTCTTACGTGTAGTTATATAATTTGTTACATAACCTAAGTCTTGTAAAAAAACATTGTTCAAAATAATATAAGCTTTTGGGTTTATTTTCTTTTATATATATTGTTATGTAAAGATATAGGTAATGATATTAACACATTAAACATACATAAGTAGAAAATCTTTAGGAGAAGAAGTATTTATCGACTGTAATTATGAATGTTTCCGTGGCCACGAGTATTAAATGAATATTTAAATATACATTCCTTAAATATTACTAGCAAGATGTATTGAGAAAAGAATATCCATCCATTAAGACTAGCATACGTAACACTCTTCATACGATGGACGGTGAATTACTCATGATGGTTGGGACACCAAAGAGTTATGTAATTTTGGTTTTTAAAACAATCACCGAACAACTTAATGAGAATCTTCTATAGGTTAATACAAGTAAATCAATATGGAAGATCCCATTGTAACAACATGTAACAGTCTTAAGACTTGAGGATACCATTGATCTTTAGTGGCTAGGCTGTACTTTGATTATGGATAAGCACATGGCATAGATAGTTGGGTACATGTTGAACTACTTGAAGTGAAATACCATTTAAGAGAGGATTTATCTCCTTCGTTGTAGTAGCTTAATATCAACGTAATTGGTGGTCAACTTAAAGTCAAAACCTTTGGCAGAGTAAATTGGTAATCGATAAATGTTATCGAACTGAACCAAAGACTTTAGAATGATCTACATAATTAAATACATATTTTAGTAGAGTTTTTGACCTTAGACCAAACTCTAGATATCTAGCCGACATGGTGAGGATGAAAAGAATATATAAACAAGATGTTGCTACTACATGAACATATTATATATTAGAAATTGGATTTTGCCTAAATGTTCTATAAGCATTAAACTTATGCTCGATATTATACTTCAGTAAAGGCCATACAAGCTTTAATATTTAAATTGCTTTAATATTTAAA
The DNA here is from genome assembly GCA_030765085.1 of Allium cepa. NCBI lineage: Eukaryota > Viridiplantae > Streptophyta > Magnoliopsida > Asparagales > Amaryllidaceae > Allium > Allium cepa. The sequence continues at coordinate 486,898,378 of CM060928.1, read as the reverse complement.
TTGTTTAAACACCGATCAAGGACCGAGTTCGCACTAAAGAGTCAACACAACCGAGTTGTTAGTTAATTTCCAAGTTTAACCAATTAAAATTAATTTACAAATGCAATAAATTAATAATAAAATTTATATGTTGTATTTAATTTTGTAGCATTTAGTTATTTATTTAAAGTCTGGAAATTAATTGAAATGATGCGTTATTGTTATATATTGATTTAGTTAAGACATAGTCTTAAAAAATTAATTAAATAATTAATTTAGTTGTTAAATTAATTCGAGCCAAAGTATGGGAAGCCTAGATAATGGGGGATTCATCCAGAATAGAGGAGAAGAGGGGCTAGAGACATGGTTTTTAGATCCGGAGAGAAGGGTACTAAATATTTGTGATTTAGTTGGCTATAAATAGAACCCTAGTCTCCACTATATGAAATTGGTGATGACTTATAGATGGAGTTCCATCTCGTGGTCAAGGGCATATAGCCTAGAAGTTTAGAGAAGGATATCACTAACAACCAAGGTGTCGGCAATCGGGAGGATCTAAAAAAAAGTAAAAGCATATTTTAAAATAAATCATAATTGTGAAGGCCCATTAGCTCAAGTGGTAAAATCTCTAAATTGTATGTCTAGAGGTCATGGGTTCGATCCCTTAAAAAACTAAATGCTTAAACTATGTACCACTCTTATTATCAAATAAAAAACGCTTATTTATATACATGCTTGCTAACCCTTTTCTATTTTCGGCCTAAATAAATTATTTTTGAAATAATTTATATATTATGAGTGCTTTGCTTAAATTAAATATCACTCTTCTTATCCAAATTAATAATAATTTATATATTTTTCAAATAGTATGATATTTATTTAATTATAATACATATATGCATGGAATATTAATTCGATTTTAAAGTTAAATAAAAAATTCATTCAATTTTGATATATATATATATATATATACATATATGTTTTTCAAATTTCAAAATGGTTTTATAATTAACATATTATTTACGGCAAAATATTTAAGGTTTTTGTAATACCCCATAAATTTGTGTAACTAAATAACTAAATTAAACAAGATTAAATCATAATTGTTCATAAAGGAAAAATAGCAAAGTTTTATAGGAGCTTGAATTAGTCTTAAGGACCTATCCCATTATGTTCGGAATGCCGTTTACAATCAGAAACATATAAAACTTGCCACATTTGGTTAAACAGACTAGAAATTAGAAGAAGTGAAATCCAGTGGCATTTTCGTAATATAATGATTATGAGAATTTAGGCTAAATAGGTGATATTTCCAACTTATGAATATAAGTGTATGTAATGCCCCATAATTTTATAAGATTAAATAATTAAATTAAAAAGGGTAAAATCATAATTTCACATAAAAGACAAAATAGTAAATTTTTACAGGAGCTAGAATTAGGCCTCAAGTACTATTCTATTACATCCGGAGTGTCTATTTCAGTTAGAAAACATACATAACTTGCTGTATTTGGCTAAAGAGTCTAGAAATTTGAAGAAGTCAAACCTAATGACATTTTCGTAGTTATTAATACGAGGTTTTAGGCTAAACTTGTGTTCTTTCAGCCTATAAATAAAAGTGTAAACCCTATTTTCCAATTCTATTTTAATCTAAACACCTCATAAATAATCTTCATCAATCCTAATAATACTCAAAATAAAAATATCTTTTTTGTGACCGTTTCATTTCTTCTTCTCCATCGAACTTTGTAAATTCACAACCTCTCCATTTCTCAATGGATTTCAACGAAACTTACGGAAAATCAAATAATCGAAAGAGTACTGTAACCTGATATCATTGTAGAGGCATAATTTGTAGGATTGAAGGTGTAGCAGATCTGAACAGTGAAGAACAATGATGAAATCTCGTACACCATTTTGATCCTTCTCCATCAAACTTCAAAATGGCGTACCTCTCTCATTTCTTAATGGATTTTGACGATCGACCATTCAAAAACGACCGTGGAGACGAGTATTATGATTTGGAATAGGAATGTTAGTAAATTTCGGAGGTTTCTAGGCGCAACAAGCACAGGACATCAGAGACTGTATTGAGTTCTTCATTTGAGAGTTTCGATAAGCGGGATTCATCCTATTTGGATATATGTTGATAAGACATAGTAATTCACCCTTTATGGTCTTAAATCGAATTAAAAATGATGAAACTGATTTTTTATAGATATTATGATGTAGTATGCCATGGTTAGATAATTAAAAAAATTATTTATCTGACTGTAACTCGACAAAGTTTGATCTCTCCCTAAATAAAAGGTGTAAAACGCATGAGTAATCAAAATTAGACATATATCAGAATTATACTTTTCAATGACACGAATCATGGTGGTGTTTGTTCGATGAAATAAAGCAATATTATTTAGTTAATTTTTTTTTAACTAATTACGAAAATGCCTCTAAACTTAAAATGCTTATAGCTCTCGCATATGACCTCTATTTTAAACGTGGTTCATTGCATCAGGCTCATTGCGAGACGAGGAACATTTTTGGTATATTGTCCGATGTGTTTTGAGGTACTTTAAAAAATTTCTTAGTTGGATAGGTTTGTTATACCATTTTGTGCTTATGGCTTAGGGCTTGATACAGTAGCTTCATAAATGGTGGGGTGATTACGAGTTTTGGGCTTGATCCTAATAGCGTTGTTGAACATCAGATGGAATTTATAGCTTGGACTTGACCTCAATGGTCGTGGATTGAGATTAATCCAGTAGCTCATGAGCTGTAGAACGATTACAAGTTTTGGGCTTGATTCAATAGCTTCACAAATGATGGGGCGATTACAAGTTTTAGGCTTGATCCTAATAGTGTAATTGACCCTTAGGCGAATGTCTAGCTTTGACTTAAACTCAATTGTTTAGTGCAATTTTCGCGACGGCATTGCGTATGGGCTACATGAGTTGGGAGTTTGAGCTCAATAGTGTGGTATGTGGTAGGTATCAGGTGCACTTCGGTGGGGCCAGTGACGTTTAGCGACGACGAGTTAGGACTTTGAGCCTAATAATGTTGTGGTTGGCGATAAGTGATTTAGGATTTTGAGCTCAATAGTGTACATAGATTTTGTGATAGCAGGCTACGACTTGTCGATCCTTAGTAGAAAGTTGCATACATTTTTGACTTACGAGTTAGAGATTTAGGTTCAATCGAGTGCATATGATTAGATATGTGCTAGATTATTAGTAAGACAGGTTAAGGTATGATTTTCGAGCATAAGTGTTGTTTTACTAGTTTATTAGTATTATACACTTATATGATGCGTTTTACTCACCAGACATATGTCTGACCCCTTCGATCATTTTTTCTTTTTAGTTATACCGTGATAGGTCGATAAAGAAGACAAATGGTGACTTAGAGGCACGATGATGCAACACAGACATGTTTTTTTTGTCTATTAGCTACCTACTATTTTTATTTCATTTATTCCCAGACATTATACTATTTCCATTATCGATATAGAAAGAGATGTTATAGTTGTAGTTTTATTTGATGCTAAAGTATTTGTCTGGGATTATATTATTGCTCTCCATTATATTTTATTCCTTCCAACGTGAATTTCAGAAAGTGTATACTATGGATAGCTCTATGTTTTATTTTTAATTTTTTTCCTCAAAAACGATCCGATGTCCACAATGTCAGTACCGCTTTTATACGTGGATCAGGATGTCATAGATTTTTTGTTGTTGCATTTTGTATTAGAGCTTAGGCTGAGTGATTCTTCTAAATTAGGACGTATGAGAGAGTGTATTTGTAATTCTTTTTATTTATATTATATACACACACACACATACACATAATTATTGTGTCACACTCTATATATATTTTGACTTATAGAGGTAGTTGTTGGCTTGTTCCTTATCGAAGTGCTCCTAAGTCCATAGATTATAATGTGGTGTTAATGAGACATAATGAAGGTACTTAAGCATTTTGTAAAAAAGTTATAGTTGGGCTTGTGTAAGTTATGATCTATTCCAACTAAAGTATTTAAATTAACTGAAATGTTTTTCCCAAGAAATTTACAAACAATAATACAGAGATTTTTAGGAAATTTTTTGAAGTTGAAGTTTGTTTAGTATATTGAAATAATAACCTATTTAGTAAGCTTCAAGATGAAAAAATTTTATAAAGAAGAAATTTTCCAAAAATATTTTAAAGTTTTATTTTGTGAAATGTTTAGTGTAAGACACATTTTTATAGTTATATTTTGATGTGCACTTTGCTTTCGAATAAAAAAATTTTGAAAGGAAAATAAGAAGTAAGTAAGACGCATCTTTTTGAATATCTTTCATAAATATTTTGTCACACTTTGAAAAAATAATTAATATATTACACTTTCTTTATACTTTTGTGAAAATTTCTATTTTATAAAGTATAAAATGGTGTGATTTACAAGTTTATTTTTCTAAGTCAAATTTGAACAATTTTGGATAGATACTGAATTCAAAAAACAACTGAATTTATAAAATATATTTTTACGTATATATATGATGTATCAGCTAAAAGGTGTTGAAAATTGACTAACTATAAAATGAAACAAATTTAAGAATATAATTTTTGTGTAGACATTTGTTATTATTTAACGATGATTGAAACTGACTAGTTATTAACCAAAATGATTTATACTTATATGTATACATAATAAATTTAAATCATATGAAATAATGTCAAAAAAAAGATTTTGAAGAATGAGTATTATAGAAAATAATCGGAGTTATTTCAAATGAAATTGTATTATGAGTAATTAATATTGAATTGGTAAAACTATAAGAATTGAGTTTTGGAAGTCAAATGTTTTTTAAAAATGGATATTTTTAAGAGTTGTTTAAAAGAAGTTAGCTTTGGAAATTGAAATTATTATTAAATATTTTATAAGGAAACTTAGGAGTTGATTTGGACTGATTAACTTGAGATAAATTTTATTTATGATTGTTTTTGTGAAATGATTTATGTTAGCACCAAAACTGGTCACTAACACCATTGAGTAGAGTTATGTAGAGAGATTAATGAAGAAAGTAAATTCAAATAGACAATGATATGCTAAATTAAACGCAAGAAACAAGAACACCAGATTTATAGTGGTTCGACGTAACTGCCTACGTCCACTTTGAGGTTAATCTTTATTGCTTTTCTCAATAATCGATTACAGATACAATCCGCATACCAACTATTTGATTACAATTGTTAAGCAAAAAAGATAAGTCTTAAATGAGTCTTGAATGCGGCAGAGTCTCCCCGGTGTTCTTGAAAAAAGGGTCCCTTTCACTGTGCCCCTGCCTCTTTATTTATAGATGAAGATGGGTTGGACTTCCCTGGCGGGCCTAGCAGTTAGACAGTTCGGTCCAAAATGAATGAACTCTGCGTGCCGAACCACAAATGCCGAGCACTTCCTTAACGCCGAATGAGGCGATGTGTTGAGTGAAGAGTGCAAGCCGAACGAGAACCTATGTCGGTCGAGGGGAGATGCCAAACGAGGCTGGAATGCCACACGAGGCTGGAACGCCAAACAGGGTAGTGTATGCCGAACGAGCTTCATGTCGGTCGAGATTGAATGCCGAACGACTCTGTCATGCCGAACGGCCCTCAATGCCGAACGAGGCCGGGATGCCCATTAGTGTGGAATGCCGAACGACTCTCAATGCCGAACGTGGTCTGGATGCCGAGCAGTGTGGAATGCCGAACGACTTTGCCATGCTGAATGACTCTCAATGCCGAACGTGGTCTGGATGCCGAGCAATGGGAATGTCGAACGGCCCTCAATGCCGAACGATATACAATAACGAACGACCCTCAATGCCGAACGACCATAGATGTCGAACGGCCCGGTCGTGCCGAACGGGGACAGATACCGAACGAGCTTGGATGCCGGTCGGCCCAGTTGTGCCGAACAACAATGTTGTGCCGAACGTCCCTGGATGCCGATCGTTGCGCAAATGCCGAATGCCTAGTTGCCTGGCAAACCTCCAGGTAACACTTGCCCCCCAAAGTGCATCATGTGGTCGATCTTGACGCGCTTTGAATCATGAGTCCTCCGTGCTTCGCTTCGAGCCTTGGCTTCGTTTCCTCGATGCTTGACTGCCGAGTGAGTCAGTGTATGCCGAACGTCATGCCAATGCAGAACGACATATAAATGCCGAACGATATAGCTGATGCCGAGCAAGGGATGCGCTTTGACTGGTTCTACCGGTCATTGCCCCTTCGACTTCCTTTCTTCCCCCTATAAAGGTCGGCATTTCTCTTCTTCTTCTCTTTTTACTTTTCACCTCCGCATTTCGGAACCTACGAACTTGTCTCCCTTCAGACTCTTCCAATAATTCAACTTCCTTTATGACTCCCAAATCCTACACTTCACTTCTCGACTACTCTCAACCACAATCTTGAGAAGATTCTGCTTCCAAACCAAGCATATCACCGAAACGCTACCCTCTTCTTTAGTTACGAGCTAAGACAAGACTTGAACTTACAACCTTATTTTAACCTACGAACAACGTTAGTCGTGTAGATTAGGAAGGCTAAACAGGCTTTTGGATTAAACTAAGAGGAAGATGGAAGAAGGCGTTGGCCGTCTGATGACGGTGAGGGTTAGGATGCCTGGTTGCAGGTGGTGCGCGAGTTGAAGTGGTGGTCGACCGGCCACCTTGTAGGATATTTAGGTTGTATAAAGGATGGAGTTGAAAGATGATGTATAAATGTGGCTCGGCATGATTTCTTAATGCCGAGTGATTAAAAGGGAGCACGGGAGTGGAGTTGGAGTTAAGGCCTAGTGTGCTGAGTGATGTAGCTCAGCACAACCACAGTTCGGCATGATCTCTCCATGCTGAACGAGGTTGGAGGGAAAAACAGAAGGAAGTAGGAATCGGGTGGGATGCCGATCGGCATGGCTCGGCATGACCTTCCGAAGGACTCGGCCATGCCGGTCGGGAGAGATGGAGGGGAAGAGGAAAAGTAATGTTAAGGGCAGAATGCCGAGCGATGCGGCTCGGCATGATTTTCCGCGTGCCGAATGGCGAAGAGGGAGAGCTGGAAGAGTGGTGTGCCGAACGGGATTGAGGCCGAGTGTCATTTAGACCGAACGACATTTAGGCCGAGCGGTCTTTAGGCCGTGTGTTTCAAGGGTCACTTGGCCTTGACCTTTGATGAATAGATAACAACGGCCGAAATCATTCAAACTTGAACATAACCCTCGTCAAATTCACTTATTTCCCATGCTTAATCATATGAAAAAAACAAGGACAAGGACTTAAGCAACCCAGCATATCAAACTAATCCGGACTGATAACTCCCCAGTTTCAACAATCATAAGTCTGAATTTAAATCGATAAAAACAAATAATAGCCTTCAACATATAGTGCCATTGTCCGAGTCCAAAATCGAAAACATCATAAGACCGACTTTCAGAGGCGGTCAGCGATGACGGTCTTCGAAGATGGCAGTTCAAAGCTCAACTTTATATTGTCAACTCCATGACTTTTGATTTCTCAGCACTTATATTTGAATGATCGCACTAGTTCATACACCACACGGGGGGAATATTTATGCTGTTAAGTCTAACGTCGATTATTTTTCAAGTATAGTTCAAACAGGTACTCTGTTAGATTCAATCTTCATTCAAGATGTCTAGGAAATCTAGCTCTGCTACGATCTCAGATAGACCCGAGCCATTATCTCGATAAGAAGTCGTAGATACTTCACATCCGTCAACTATCCCCGGTCAAAACTTTTCGAACCCTGTGACAACATCTGTCGACATGGATCCCGACGCTTTGGAGGCAGCGATTTTTCTAGATGACCCAATCAATTCTCAGGCTTGAAAAATTAACAAAAGTATGCTCCGTTGGATCTGCTCTGTCCATGGAATCCCCTTTGGCGATGTATTAGTTCCATCGAGGCATGATCGTCCACACTTGCCCCTAGTCGGATACACAGCTTGCAACAATTTCATGTGCTGGGTTGGCAGCGTGTCACCGTTCAACTCATTTCTTCGAGACGTGTTGCAGTGCATCGACATTGCTCCGTCGCAACTACATACGAACGGCCACGCATACATCTACGGCACTTGTATCCTCTTCATGAGTGTCCTCTCCAGGCTTCCGACTCCGGGCGATATTCGATACATATATTGCATCAAGAGACGAAGGATAGCCCGTCTTTCATGTTTCTCGAGCTGTACAACAAATGTAAAATCTTAACTGGGGCATGGAGCAAGTTTGCCCTGTACAAACAAGAATGGTTTTATGTGCGTTGTCCTCCCGGTTTTGCAAGAAGATGGGTGGAAGGAAGTAAGTCTTTTTCCTGGATCGATACTCATGTTTGATCAAAGCTATACCTTTTCTAATTCTCTTCCATCTTTTAAGGTATTAATCTACGTCCCAAGGGCCCTGGATATTCTGAAGCCGTCGAAACTATTCGGGCCATTCCCGCCGAAGACCAGGACATCAGAAATCTCATTTCAAATGAGACGCTTACGAAGTTTGGGCTGTTGGCAGAAGGTCGTCGGATAAGCCTCCCTCAGGGCGTTACCATATCCAGGCCTGCTTCCGGCAAAGGGAAAAAACAAGCCGAGTCTTTAGCACGTAACCCCCCTGACACACTAGAAGAGGGGGAAATTAAGGGAACTAAAATGCCTGAGGCACAAGATGAGAACGTTAGGTTCACCCGGGATCCGATAGTCGAATTCACGACATCGAGACGTCGCCTTCCCCTTCGAAGGGGAAGAAGAAACTAACATACAGGATGAGGAGGAAAACAGTCGGTGGAACTTCTAAAGTTACTCTCGTTCCAATGGAGAAAGAAGCTTCCTCACAACATTTAGAAAGTTCTCTAAAAGGCATGTCGAATCTTTCCATACCTGATGATCTACTCAACTACGACTTCGACGATCCAGAGGCCCTTAAGCTTCATTCGCCTGCGAGAGGCAATACAGACGTTCAAGCCCAAAATCAGGGAGGAAAAACTCCTATTAGTAAAGAAACTGGTCCGTCGAGGTGAAACACTAGGACACACACAAACGCAAGCACTTCACCTTGCACTTAAATTTCCATTGTCACCCTATTCTTTGCTAACTCACCGTTACTTAAACTTTGTGTAGGTGACATAGGGCGCACACACGGACTTGACCGCCTTCGCGGTTCATCGATATTTTATCAGTCATGACATGATTTAGGTTTTGGAAGACGCCGAGATAGGGATGACGATGGCGATAGGGATTATCATTCCCGAGATTCATAATCTAGGAAGAAATCTTATTATCAGCCTAAATAACATCATAATCCCTCTTCTCAGTCGGAGCAAGGCAGAGATAAGCATGGCCATAAGGGGTCGCAATCTGATGTCCCTCGTGATCAACACTCCGATTCTTCTACCACATGATAGTCTCAGGATCCTTACAAGAGAACTGAACTTTCAAAGCCATCTCCTCCTGTTCCCGTAACAAATCCAATAATATTGTAGAGACTGACTGAGCTCAAGGCTAAATTCCCAAGAATCTGCTTTGATGGCCTGAAATTCCTCCCGGCGATTCATCATATTCGGGGACATGTCAAAATGAGTGCTATCTCCTACAACAACGAAGTCTATGTTCAACATGACGCGTTCGTTCATCTTGCTGAGAAAGTGTCAGAAGTCTCCATAGAGCACCAGCATGAGATTGATCGCCTGAAGCTTGAGGCCATCCATGACAAAGATATTATTAAAGCTCAGGACGAAGAGCTTGCTTCTTATAAGTCTCAGCTTGAAGCCGCCTAAAGATACTGTCGAAGCCATAACTCGTCTGGAATCAACGCATACAAAAGAAATCGACAAGGTAGGGCCTTAGCTTTAGAGAAAGACTCAGTGCAGAAGTAGAGGGACGCCTTTGTCCTCCAAGTTAAGGAGTTGGAGGAGCGACTCCGCAAAGAAAAGGAGGAGAAGACCGCCGCCCAAGACGAGTCGCAACGTTATTGCAACGAGATCGTCACCACACGACTTCTAAAGGCGAAGCTTGAGGATGAACTTTCTAAGGTTGAGATGCTAAAGAATGAAGTCTGTGAAGAGGGCAAGAAAATATCGGCTGTGGAGGTCGACTCCCACCTTGAGGCGGCTAAAGAAGCAGGTAGGGAGGAGGTCAAAAGCATGTTCGACCCATTAATTGCAGAGTTCAATGCCCGTGTCCTCATGCACCGAGACTTAACTTTTCTAGGTGAGGGCTACCTCGAAACTTTAGCTGAGAGTGGGAGACCTTAATAGAAATTAGGAAGGCCAAACTTGGTACCGAGGAGGTTGATGAAGGAGCTTTGACAAAAGAATTTCTTAAGGGAAACGAGCCTTCAGACCTATCTACGGCAAAAGCTCTTTACTGCAAAGGCTTCCCCACAACGAAAGGGAAAGAGGTTATTACCGGTCCATCCGGGATCGAGTCTCAAGCTCATGCGCCCACTCAGTCGGCCGATCAGCCGATACTTGATCCCTTTGAGCAGCATGTCGGTTATGACCGGGAGGATCCCGACCTCGGCGTTCACATTTTGTCTCCTATTCCAGAGGGTGAGAGCCCTCGGACGGCTGAGAGCCAGCCGGAATCTGGTAGATAACTCTTCACTTTATCATTCCAAAAGCCGTCATTTTTTACCAGGAACCATCGTATTCTAATGCTTGTTTTTCATGATTTTATGCATGCCGCTTTGATCCTGATCCCACTCCGAGAAGCGATGTCACCAAGGAGGTGGAGGGAAAGAGAAGTGAGGCTACTCACGCAGGGGAGGCGCCTGGCCCAAATGCTCAGATGATCGGAGCGCTTGATGTGGATAAGTCCGAGACTTCCTCTCCCATCGATGGGGGTTATGAAATCAAAATTACAGGCGCCTCTGGACACACTTCTAAACTGAGCATGAAGGAGCAGCTTGATAAGGAGAAGAAAAAGACAGTCGAGATCAAAGTTGAGCCTCAAGCTGTGGACCTGGACGATCCTACGAGTAAGCCGTTGAAAGTCATCCTTCCTGGCAGGTCCAAGCCTATGGAAGTTCCCCATACTTCTTCAGTTGTCACTCCCTCGTCAAAGAAATTCATCAAGGGCAAACGCAAGGGAGAGGAGTCGTCTGGAAAAAGGTCGAAGAAGTCGAAGAAGTAGTCGTCGCTCTCGTTCAACGAGAGCTAGTCTAGATTATGTAATTATTTTTATTTATTTTCGTAGTTCATGTAAATAAACTATAGACTCCGAGCTTCGGAGGAGTTGTAGTAGAAAATCATTTTTGATGAATAAAACTTAGTTCTTTTGCCTTTCAGAAGACTTCCGTCATTTGGTTTTCTGTATAATCGTGGTCAAAACCCAAGCTATTGTGAGTTACATAAACTTCTCTATTCATCTTCAAATAAGTCGATAACTTTTTGGCATTGCACATTCATTATTCCATGCTCCAGGTACTTAGAATATTTTCCAATCCGCACGCCAAGGGTCCGATAAGTTCAAGTCATTTGTGTTCTGTCCGCCCTCAGGGGACTTGGATATTTAAATCACTCATTCTCTAATCCATGCTCTGGAGACTTAGAGTATTCTAGTCCGCATTTCGAGGACTTGGAGATTTTGAGTTGTTTATACTCTGGTCCGCACTGTGGGGACTCAGAGTACTCCAGTTCGCACTCTGGGGACTTGGAGATTTTGAGTCGTTTATACTCTGCTCCGCACTTTGGGGACTCAGAGTACTCCAGTCCGCACTCCGAGGACTTGGAGATTTTGGGTCGTTTATACTCTGGTCCGCACTCGAAGGACTCAGAGTACTCCAGTCCGCACTCCCGGGACTTGGAGATTTTGAGTCGTTTATACTTTGGTCCGCACTCTGGGGACTCAGAGTGCTCCAGTCCGCACTCCGGGGACTTGGAGATTTTAATTCGTTTATACTCTAGTCCGCAATCCGGGGACTCAGAGTACTCCAGTCCGCACTCCGGGGACTTGGAGATTTTGAGTTATTTATACTCTGGTCCGCACTACGGGGACTTAGAGAACTCCAGTCCACGCTCCGAGGACTTAGATATTTTGAGTCATTTATACTCTGGTCCGCACTCAGGGGACTCAAAGCACTCCAGTCCGCACTCCAGGGACTTGGAGATTTTGAGTCGTTTATACTCTGGTCTGCATTCCGGGGACTCAGAGTACTCCAGTCCGCACTTCGAGGACTTGGAGATTTTGATTCATTTATACTCTAGTTCGCACTCCGGGGACTTGGAGATTTTGATTCGTTTATACTCTGGTCCGCACTCCGGGGTCTCAGAGTACTCTAGTATGCACTCAGGAGACTTGAAGATTTTAAGTCGTTTATACTTTGGTTCACACTCTGGGGACTCAGAGTACTCCAGTCCGCACTCCGGGGACTTGGAGATTTTGATTCGTTTATACTCTGGTCCGCACTCCGGGGACTCAGAGTACTCCAGTCCGCACTCTGGGGACTTGGAGATTTTGAGTCGTTTATACTCTGGTCTGCACTCTGGGGACTCAGAGTACTCCAGTCCGCACTCTGAGACTTGGATATTTTAAGTGCTTTTGCGGGTTCGTACGTCGGACAGAATAATGTATTTCTTAGTTATTCATCACAGCATTATCATACACAGAACCATCGACAATTCATGGAGAAAATGGCTACAAGCCTTTATTAATGCAAACAAGCTAAATTGTCTTATTACATGCCATAAACTAGGAATAAAAACTTGCTGGAAATAAATGCAACTAAAATATGAAAAAAATGAACTAAGTGTAATAATGCCGCAAATTCTCACTATTCCATGCTCGGGGGAGTGTCGCACCATCAACGGTCGCTAGCTTGAAAGTTCCTTCTCCAAGCTTCCATTCAATGACGTATGGACCTTCCCATGCGGGGCTCATATGTGATGGAACTGGGAAAACTCTTTTCAAAACGAGATCACCCACGCCAAAGATTCTCGGTCGGACTTTTTCATTATAATATCGAGCGACTCGGTGTCTGTACGCTGCCGCTCTTAAATTAGCTTCTTCGCGCTTTTCATCAAGAAGTCCAGTGATTCGAGCAAAAGATCTTGATTTGACTCAGGGTCATAATAAGTTACTCGATGTGATGGAACTTCAAGTTCTACGGGTCTGACAGCTTCAATGCCATATGCCAATGCGAATGGAGTGTGACCATTCGCGGACTCGTGGTTCTGTAAGCCCAAAACGATGTTGGAAGCTCATCCACCCACTTGCCTATAGGCTTTTCCAAACGCTTTTTCAATATGGATTTTTTTACGGCTTCCACTTGTCATTGACTTTCGGGTGAGCAACTTCTGCAAACTTTTTCTCAATACCATATTTTTGGCAAAATTCCTTGAACTCTTTGCTTTCAAACTGAGTTCCGTTGTCTGTAATGATGGTTCGTGGAAGGCCAAAACGACATATAATATTCCATACAATGAAATTAATGACCTTTTTGGTGGTGATAGTGGCCAAAGGCTCTACTTCTTCCCACTTGGTAAAGTAATCGACCGCAACGATCGCGTATTTTGCACCACCTTTGGATAGGGGTAAGGAACCGACTATATTGATCCCCCACATTGCAAATGGCCAGGGACTAACCATTTGTGTGAGTTCCTTCGGCGGAGCTCTCGGGATTTTCGCATACTTCTGACATTTGTCACATCTTCTCACATAGTTTGCGGCATTCCAATTTACAGTCAGCCAACAGTATCCATAGCGGAGGATTTTCTTTGCTAATGTCTGCCCCTCGGTATGGTCACCACATTCACCTTTATGGACTTCCTTCAGGACTCGTTTTATCTTATCATGGGCAATGCACCAGAGTAAGAGGGTTGAGAATCCCCTCCGATACATTACTCCATCTTGTATTACATAACGTGTAGCCTTACGAACGACTTGTCCTCTTTCGCTCCTTCTTTCGAGCACGACCCCATGTAACAAGTACTGCTTGATTGGGGTCATCCATGATTCCTTTTCGATTTCGGTCTCTAACACGAAATCTATCTCCATCATACTTATACTCAGAGCATGTAAATTTTCAATGGGAAACAATCCCATCTGCTGCGCATCACCAGTGCTTGCAAATTTTGCCAATGAATCGGCTGCTCTGTTCTGCTCACGCGGGACATGTGAAATGTCATAATACTCGAGATTCGCTAGCAGCTCTTGAACTCGGACCAAATACGGGGCAAGTATCTGCCCCTTTGCTTGATAGTCTCCCCGCACTTGGTATACCACCAATTGTGAGTCGTAAAAGATTTCAACCGATCTCACTCCTAGCTCTTTGATAAGTCTTAAGCCGGCAATCAATGCTTTATACTCGGCTTCGTTATTCATTGCTGTGAATTTGAGCTTCAAAGCGTAGCAAACCGATCGGTTCTCAGGAGTTACTAGAACTATGCCAACCCCCGAACAATGGTCATTAGATACCCCATCGTTGTACATCTTCCATCGAATGGGAGGTATGACATTGCAGCTGTTTGATTCGTCTGTCGTGGTGAATTCAGCAATGAAATCTGCTAGCGATTGCCCCTGTATGGCCCTTCGCGCCGGGTAGGTAATATAGAACCGACTCAACTCGATATTCCATATTAACATCCTTCCAGAAGTTTCTGGTCGTTGGAGTACCTGTCGCAAGGGTTAATCGGTGTATACACTGATCGAGTTTGCTTGGAAGTATGGACGAACCTTGCATGATGCAATCACCAAGCAGTAAGCTAGTTTCTCATTCCTGGGATAATTTCTTTCTGCCCCCGTCAAACGTTTACTGACATAATATACTGGCTTTTGAACTCGGTCCTCCTCACGAACCAGAGCCGTACTGATAGCATGATGGGATACTACCAGGAATATATACATCATTTCATGGTCAGTTGGTTTGATAGCACTGGGGGACTTTCTAGATGTCTAACCAAAGCTCGGAATGCTTCCTCACAGTCAGACATCCATTCAAAATTCCTCTTTCCTTTCTTTATCACATCAAAGAATGGCATGCACTTATCCGTGGCTCTGGATATGAATCGACTCAATGCGGCCACCTTTCCGATCAAGCTTTGTACTTGCTTTATAGTTCTGGGCACTTGTATGTCCCGAATAGCCTGAATCTTTTCCGCCTTAGCTTGAATTCCACGTGCGTTTACAATGAAACCCAAGAACTTCCCTGATGCAACGGCAAAAAATAAACACTTTAAAGGGTTGATCTTCATCCCGTAATACCTGAGTATATCAAACATCTCTGCTAAGTCCCGGATGTGGTCATTTGACTGCCGTGACTTCACGAGCATGTCATCCATATAGACTTCCATCATTCTACCAATCTAGTCTTTAAACATTCGATTCACCAGACGCGGATAAGTTGCTCCCACATTTTTCAATCCAAAAGGAATTACTACATAGCAATATAGCCCCACATCTGTGACAAAACTGGTGTGTTCTTGGTCTGCAATGTGCATCGGGATCTGATTGTATCCCGAATACACATCCATAAATGACAATAATTCGTGTCCGGCGGTAGAGTCGACGAGCTGGTCGATTCTAGGTAATGGGAAACTATCCTTCGGGCATGCTTTATTCAGATCAGAGTAATCAACACAAGTTCTCCACTTCCCATTCGCTTTACTTACCAGCACTGGGTTAGATACCCATTCAGGATAGAGGGCGTCGTGGACGAACCCATTGGTATTGAGTTTGTCCACCTCCTCTTTGAGAGTAGCGGACCTCTCCGGGTCCATGCCTCTCCGTTTCTGTTTTACTGGGACGTACTTCAGGTCTATGTTCAACATATGACTTGCAATGGTGGGTGAAATCCCACACATATCAGAGTGTATCCAAGCGAAAACGTCCAGATTCGCTCGGAGGAAATCAGTAAGATTCTCAACCACTGAAGGGTCGAGTTGTGATCCAATCTTAAGAACTCGTGATGGGTCATCCTGGCTGACTGGAATGTCGATCTTCAGCTCAGCCGGTGCTGCATTCGTTTCCCTAGGTTCCCCATCATCATCTCTCGGATCTATGTCTCTAAGGATCCGAGAATGTCGCCCGAGCCAGGGCTCGGGCACTACTTGTCAATCATCAGAATTTAGGATGTGAACGAAGCTGTCCGCAACCTTCCCCTTTTCTCTCCGCTGAGCTTCCCTCAGCTCTGCCACATAACATGCGT
The DNA here is from genome assembly GCA_030765085.1 of Allium cepa. NCBI lineage: Eukaryota > Viridiplantae > Streptophyta > Magnoliopsida > Asparagales > Amaryllidaceae > Allium > Allium cepa. The sequence continues at coordinate 486,882,242 of CM060928.1, read as the reverse complement.
GACCGGTCGCCTGATCGCCATGTACTATACCGACTCCTTTGTATGTCGAAAATTTTAATGTCAAACACCATAGGGCCAAAGCTGCCCTAAACTCTGCCAAGGCCGGATGACCTAAAAATACATTGTATGGAGAGTCAACATCCATTACTATGAACGGTAGGATTCACACTCTCCTACGCTCACCTTCCCCCAGTTCAACTGGTAACTCAATATGCCCCATCGCGTCGGTTGCGGCACCATTAAAGCCGTAGATACGAGCTTTGCATGATTTTAAATCTTTTGTCTCCATCTTCATTTGGTCATAAGCCTTCTTGAAGATGATGTTGACAGAGCTTCCACAATCAATCAAAATCCTTTTGACGTAAGGTGGCCCGATTGTTGCAGATATGACCGTCGGGTCGATAGTAGGAGCCTCCACCTTGTTTGCATCTCGACTCCTAAACACTATATCGTCTGTCATCATGCGTTGTTGTTTTGCAGGGGTTCCATCTTCTACATTCAAACAACATTCATAATTTGCATGCCTCAAGGAGGTAGCATATCATTCCATATCCTGCCAATTCTTGTCTGCAGGATGAGGTCCTCCGACTATAGTGTTTATGATCAACCTACCTATGATCTGGGAAGGTTCCTTTAGGTGGCGTGGAGTTGGCCCGCGTCAGGGGTCTGACGTTCCTTGTCTACCCTCTGGTGGGTTCTTAACAAACTCATGCAGCTTTTTCTGCCTGATTAACCTTTCTATGGCGTCATAGAGGTGTCTACACTCCTCAGTATTGTGCCCGTGGGTCTCATGGAAGCGACAATACTTCCTCGTCCGTTTCTGTTCCTCAGTGGACTCCTTTAGGCGTGGTTTTCTGTATTGGAAGGTGTTATAGGTAGATAGGTATATGTTTTCAAGAAACGTATTCAGGGGGGTGTATTCCTTGTAGGTCGGAATCCTCCACTTCCATTTCCCTGTCTCTTTTTTCTTTCCGGGATTTCCACCTCCCGATCCTTTAGATTTCCCAGGCTTGTTCTGGACGTTGACTTGAACTTTTCCCGAACTGTCGCTGGATTGTTTCACGGCGATGTTACTTTTCATAGTGTCCTGAACAGGCCCCGGTGCCTTATCTCGTCTCGTCCATTGAGTTTCCTCCCTCCGTATGAACTGGTGAGCTTTGGAATAGAATCGTTCCAACGTAGTTGGAGGCTTTCTTGCCAACCAATCTCCAAACTCCGAGTCTGGATCTACACCTCCCATTACTGCTATCAAGATTACATGGTCGTTAAGGTTGCTAACTTTAGTGGCGGCAACATGAAACCTCTGTAAGTATGCTTTCAAAGATTCTTCTAGAGCCTGGATCACGCTTGATAAGGACATCACGTCCTTTGGACGAGTAGCATGTATCCTGAATTGTTCAACAAATTTCATTGCCAACTCGTCGAAGCTGGATATAGATTGTGGAGGAAGTCGAGTAAACCACATGGTGGCGATTCCGAACAAAGTGATTGGGAAGCACCTACACTTAGTCGCGTCATTCTCCCTTGTAGAATCCATCATCCATTCATACCTCATCACGTGTTGCCTAGGGTCAGTCTTTCCTTCGTAGGCTGGGATAGTAGGCATGCTGAATTTCTTAGGAAACTTAGCATGTAGAATAGTGTATGTGAAGGGAGTATGACTCCTGGATATTCCTCAATCTTCGTTGGTCAAGCCTTGCTTCTGTCTCATTAGCTGCCTGACCATGGCTGATAAGTCTGGAGTTTCTATGTATTAATTGTTTATCTGGAATTGTGTTATTGATTACTATAATATTTTATTCCTTCCATTATGAGTTCCAGAAAATGTAGAGTATTATAAATAACTCTGTTTTATATGTTTTACCTCAAAACAATCTACCATCTACAAGGTCCACGATATCCACATCATTTCAAACACAAATCAAGTGTCATAGATGGCAAGTTGTTTCATTTGGTATTAAAGCTTAGGCTAAGAGATTCTTACTAATCAGGACGTATGAGAGAATGAGTGAACATATTTATAAATTTTTGTTGTTTTTGTTATATGTGTGTGTATTTATATATATGCCACACCCTATATATTTTGACTCTTAGTGGTAGTTGTTGGCTTATCCCTCGTAGAAGTAAACAACAATGAGTAAATAACTTTTAAGATTAAAAAATAGTTTTAGGGTGAAAAATAAATCCATGACATTTGCTACAACTTACCACATAAAGGATTGATAGTAGAGGGTCTCTATGCCAACTAGCAGTAGAGTAAATTGTGGGACTAAGGATGAGTAAAAAGGAGAGTAGTATGCTTGATCCATAGAAAATAAAACTGATATTTATAATATGTAATAGAGGCACATAAAGCCCTGTTGGATTACATGATCTAATTGGGCTTGTGTAAGGTATGATCTACTACAATTAAAGTGTTAAAATTATTTGAAATGTTTTCCTGAAAAGTTACAAACTTCAGCGTTTGACATTTTTAAAGAAAATGTAAAATTCGAATTTTGTTTAACGCATTTAAGTAATAACGTCTTAATTAAGCTTCTGTTTAAGAAAATTTGATTAGTAGTAATTTACCAAAAATATTTTAAAGGTTTTATGTTTAAAAAAATTTAGTATAAGGCTATTGTTGCACTTTTTTTACGTTAATAAAGAAACTTTTAAAAGTAAATTAAAGAGTATGTTTACTTCTATAGAAAGAATTATATTATGTTTTCTTTACACTTTTGTTAACATTTATTATTTACTAAAGTAAAATTTAAAAAGGTACATTTTATATGTCAAATTTCTACATAAAAATAAGCCATCTTGGATAGGATTTAAGTTGAAAAAATATATTTAATAATAATTATTTTAAAAGGGTGATAATACATGATGGTTTCATATGACAATCAACGATAGAGGATGACTATACTTATTTTTAGAGAGTATCGTTATATAGAGGTATCGATTAGATTTATGACACATATGTTTATTTTGGTTTTTGGCACACCTATGTATTGGTTGTTGTTTCATAATAGACGCTCTTGGGTCATTGTTGTACCATGTTAAATTTGGGTTGTCATTACAGCCGCTATGTTTTCCATAAGTTATGATTATGTAATGAGTACCCAAAGAGGGAGATTTGTTTCTATTTGGGTTATAGTTTTAGCATTTGGGTGTGTACCATTAGGGTGTAATCTTGATACCACATATGAGTGGTTGAATATGATAGGTGCTCAACATCACGTTCACTATGTTAGGACAACGATCCATTCTCTGATGTTCCTATATAAAGTTGTGGAATTTATGGAGGTTGTGTTATTTGGAGACTAGTTGTTATATTTTTAAGTTAGTACAACAAGGCACTATTTGATATTGAGTGGCACATTTATTATACTTTAGAAGTTAGTCAATTTGGGCTCTATATTAAGGAAGATGTCATCAATTAACTATATGTAAAGTGTTTTATAATAAGGTTATATACGTAACAGTACTCTGGTTGTATCTTAAATTAGAGGACTCCACCAGCATGTGGAGTTATATTATTTTTGAAGTATCAATGGTAGTATGTTTTCAAGGCATGAAGTGAATGTTTTTACTTGCACATACTAAGTTACAAATGTGATTTTTTTAAGAATGCAAGATTTGATGATTTGGAAGAAAATTGAATAAAAGGTAAGATTGGTTCTTTTTAGTCATCACTTGGATTGAAAGAACTATCTTGTTAAGTTAATTTTTCAAAGTAATGGACTTTTTTTCATAACTTATTTTAATTTTCAATGCTTGATGCACATGAAAATTAAATGAAAAATGCATAACCTAGTTTATGAGTTCGTTATAGTAATATTATATTCATCGAAAATAAGGCATCATCCATTTGTGGTATCTATAACTTAAATGGTGATGGACTATGGGGTTCGCCTAGGAATCTTAATTGCCAGTCCACTTAGAGGGAGAAAACATCTGTGATTATGTCGTCGTGCCTATGGACTTAAAGAAGAAGATTAGTAGGGTATGTTGTGAATGACGCAAATTTTTTTAGTATTTTTTAGCAGTTAGAGAAACTCGAGCGATCTACTATTTTGGAGCGCTATTCTGTTGATTACGTAGGAATGCTAAAGTTGGATGAAAAATTATTTATGTCACTGATGTGATGGACAAGGTACTTAGTGAGTGTCATCGTTCTAGGATGACTATTCGTATGACAGGTGATAAATATACAATGATACGAAGAGGATTTTCTATTATCCAAGGATAAAGAAGCTAAAAACGTAATATGTTGCAAGATATTTGATGATGGAGATATGCAGTAGTGCAATCTATTTAAATTAAAGGTATATGTGGACATTATATGATTAGGGATACCTCAGACAAGCAAAAGAATGAAAATCACATAGGATATGTATACACCGAGTGTTCTTAGTGAGTAGAGGGGTGTAAGTGAAGGACTCGATATTAAGATATGTTATCCGAAAGCTAATGCTATTAGTTGTTGGGCTTTTCCCGATTGTATATAGAGTAAGGAAGTTAGTGTTGGATCTGATCCAACACGCAGCGGGTCAAAGGCGTGAATTTCATTTTTTTACCATTATGGATTTTATTGGCCCTATGAAGTTCAAATTAATTTAGATCTGATCTAAATTAATTTTAAATAAAATCATTTTTTATTTTAATCTACAAATAAAATATTATTTAAATATTATGTTTATATTATATAATATATGTACATACATATCTTATACAAATATAAATGTACGTGCAACATATATAATGTGCCTAGTTTAACATGCCTTTGTCTAAGTGTTGGCATTAGTATCACAACGGACATGCTAGCCCATTCATATATATATATATATATATATATATATATGTTGTCTAATGTATGTGTGAGTATTCGTGTGTCTGTGTGTATGTATATACGTATGTACGTATAAGTTAATGTTATATAAATTGTATTCATAATATATATATGACATTGTAAATTAGTAATAAATATAACTACAAATATAAATAATTTTTAAATTAAATTTGAATTTAAAATTTTAATTTCAATCTAGATATTAGAATTTAAAATTTAAATCACCCTTGTAATAAATTATATTTTAATAAATATGTAAATATATACTTTAAAAGGTATATTTTTAAATGAAATTATATAATAAATAAAAAATATTTGTATATTAAAATTAATATTTAGAAATTAAATATATAATATATATATTGAAAATTTAAATATATATATATATATATATTTATATATACACACACACTTTCAACCAAAAAATTTCAAAAAATCAAAAATTTCTAATTAAAACCATATGGTTAAAAATTTTGTTTATTTTTTAATGATTCCCTATAGAAAATTATTTAAAATATATATAAACAATTTTTTTTCAAAATTAAATTTCACAACATTTATATTTCTGTGTTTATTATAATATTTATCGTAATATATATTTTAAAATCAAATTAATATTTGATATATCTAAATAATATACATATATATACATGCAAATTTATAAATTAATATATACACACACACACACACACATACATAATTTTTTAAGATATTAACATGTGCATGATTTATTGAAGTTTTATATGTAATATATAGATATATATTCACATCCTATGTTGGCTGAACACATCTGTAAAGATTCATGATATAAGTCTAATCTAATCACATATAAATATGAATAATGACAAATGGTTATATATATATGTCTGTATGTATATGTAATGAGTGTGGGTGTGTTGTGTCTATGAGAATGTTACCTTGACTATTGTGATAGAGTTAAGAGTATGCCCTAAGGACAATTCTGTAATTTATTATAAATTATTAACTCTGTAATCAATTCTCGTTCGTAATAAAATATATTTTCTTTTTGTAATATATTTATTATAATGTGTTATAAATAAATAAATTTTTAATTAAAAATTATTTAGCAGAAAATCCGTAAATTGTGTGTTTGTGATAGTAATTACAAATAGTTGTAATCATGAGCAATGTTTCACAGTATAATAAACACGTCATTTTAATTATTCATAGATAAGATGTTTTGAAATAGGATATCGATGCATCTGTTGAGACTAGAGTACGTAATGCTCTCCAATTGTTGGATAATGTATTACTCATGACTTTTGGGAACACTGAGGGGTTATGTACTGATAGTTCTTGGATAATTATGGAATGACTCACTCGATAGTTTTTTGTTGTTTAATAAAACTTGGGTCAAACGGAAAATAGCAATGTGACTAATTTACACAGTTCTCTTGACTTAAGAATAATGTTGATCTTCTATTTGAAAGCTTTGCTTTGATTATAATTAAATCATAGTACGATGTCCATCGAATGACTATGGTTGGGTCATGTGGAAGTATTGGAAGTGAAACACTATTCAAGAAATGATTTGTTTCCTTAGTTATGAGGTTAGTACCACAATAAATTGAAGTCAACTCAAAATCAAAATCTCAGGTTAGAATAGTTTGATTAATAATAATTATTATTATTGAAGTAGGGCTTTGTGTTTAGACTATAGAATTGAATATGGATGATATTGGAATTTTGATCACTACCAAATTTCGTTAAGTCCAAAATGATATAATTTTAACAAAGAGAATTGGTGTAAATAATTGTCACTATCAGTTAACACTTAATAAAGTAAATTTTGATTTTACCGATACTAAGTAAGCGAAAAATTTGGACATAATGTCACACTACCTGATAAGTGAAGTGTGAATGTTAATATTCGAATTGTTTGATATTAATCACTGACCAAATTTACACCTAAAGTCGCATAACCAAAACATTTAATACTCCTATTATCACTCGATTTAATTAAATTATAATTATTATAAATTAATTAAATTAATTGACACATATGAAATATTAGTTATAGAATTTTATTTGATGTATATCGAATAATATTTAATAGTGTGCATATGATAGTTATATAAACACTAATCGATATATGATATTGATACGCATTTAAATTGGATTTAAATGCAATAAAGACTATTTAGGCTTGAAGTGTTTTTAACGCTCATAAGGGCTTGCTATTTTCGGCTGGGAGAGGCAATGGTAGGCTGACCATTTTAACAGCTAAGTTGGGTTGGAATTTGTATTAAAAAGAGGAGAATTAGTGTGAGAAAATTAAGGATGAAGATTCATGTTTTACTCCTTAAGATCTCCTTATTTAATTGTCTCTAACCCACACATTTGAGATACTTTTTTGAGCCTCCATACCTTCCTTTTGATGAACGAGATCACCCCCTTTCTCCTTAAAATTTCAAGCATTTTAAATAGAAATCAAGTCAAACACAAATGTCGGTGGTAGCTGTGTTCGAGAAGCTAACAACATCTGGATACGAGATTCAATTCAGGGAGTTCGGTTCTTCGTTTCAAAGTGCGAATGATTAGGTATGAAAGGTAACATTAATTATTTATAATTTTTAATACGCTTATTTATGTCATATGCTAGCTTGGTTAGAATAATGTCATGAATTTGTATATCAACGTGTGATAAACATGTTGATCGTTGTATATACATATACATACATACATACATACATACATACATACATACATACATACATACATACATACATATATATATATATATATATATATACGTGTGTGTAGTATGAAATACTTTTATTTCGTATATAAATGATTGCCCAGTGCTCACAACCTAATAAAAAAGTTTGAAGACACAATAATATTATTTAATGATTTTAATTAATTAAGATCTATATTTAAAAGATTAATATCATATAACGTATGATTTAAATTTATAAAAAAGTATTCATATTTAAACGCTTTTGGCAAAAAATTATTTTCTATATATATATATATATATATATGGGTGTGTGTGTGTATACATTATATTTTATAATTATTTATTTAATCCAAAATTAATTATAGAAATAACATATATATACATGCACACACAGATAACAAAAAAAAAATTTGAAATTTTTTTGTGCAATTTGTTTGTACAAATCTTGCTTTCTAAATTTTTTTTTTAAATATTCCATATGGATTTTAAATAATAAAATAAATATTCAAAATTTTTGAAATTTACATAATTATCCCATTGCGGGCTGACCCAGTTCTAACAATTGTATTAGAGCCCAATGGCTTATGCGATCTAAATTAGTCATGTTGGGGCTAACTAATTAAGCTCATAGCCCGGTTATAAGATGTCTAGAAAGGTAGTGTCATAGGATTGAGTTTGAGAAATCAAATACTATACCCTACCTGGCTATTGGTCGGGCTTGAACAAATATGTGAGCCTAAAGGTTGCCCCTAATAGAAAAGTCCCAATTTGAGTTAGGCCCTGTGCTAAGTTTCAAAATTGTTTAGAAAATTAAAAACATAAATTTCTAATTTAAAATAAAACAAATATATTACAAAAATATAATATAAAGAATTTTTAAGGTGTTTGAAAATAAATATATGTTAGTTTCAAAATTAATTTATTTAATAAGATTAAAAAAAGAAATAAATTAATTAGAAAGTTTATATATTTATATATGCATGTACAATATATAGTGATATATGTTATATTGTCTTGAAATGTTTAAGAATGACACTTTGTTGATAAAAATAATACTATATTTTGAAATTAATAATAGGTTTATTTTGAAATCCTAACCAAGTCCATGTCTTCATCCCCAAGCCGCCACCCCTATCACCCGATCCACCCTCGACATCTCATCATGTAATCACGTCACCTAGAAATCTTTGCAGCCTTCGCCGAAAATTAATGTGGATGGATTCGGTGCAGTTAAGTCTAAGAAGTGACATTGACAACCTAAATTCAAACCTACAACTTCATGCCTTAGGCCTTGATAGCCATTTAACTTCTTTTCGTTTAGAAGGTAATTATTCTAAATCAACATAATGTGAAGGATATAATAACCAACAAACAAATGTTCTCAATCACAATCGTACAACTTAGGAACATTTTAATTATGCAAATCTAAATAGCGATGATTCTATCCCTGTGGTCGTATGCGGATTGATGTTATTAAGGGTAACCAAATTCATGCATACTCCCCTTTAAAATTCTTTAAACTTCATGAATTTGACATGTTGCATTGAGCCAAAATGTGTACGGAGGTGGTTTCTGTTGCTAGGAAACAATGGAATAATGCTATTGTTATCTATGTTGTGGATCCAAACCTCACTACCTATTTTTTAAAGCATATATTCATAGCGTCTAGAAACCAGCAAGTAATTTCTCTATTTTTTTCTAAAGCGAATGGGTTCCATGTCATTAAATTTGATAAGAAAGAAGACTGTGATAATATTTTGAAAGGTGACCCATATTTTTATGATCGAAAACTAATAATGATGAAAAGGTGGACATAAGGGATGCATTTAAATAAGGACCTACTACACTCAATTTCAATATGGGTTTGTCTTCCTAATTTTCCATTAGATTATTGGAATGTAGAGTGAATCAGTTGGATTACTTCTGTTTTAGGTAATCTTATTAAAATGGATATATTCACTGAAGGCATTATTAAAATTACTTATGCTCGCGTTTAAGTGGAATTCTTAAGTTCCTTTAGATATCCTAAATAGGCTAATATATTTAATGAATTTGACTAAGTTATAATACAAGATGTTGAATATGAATGAAAACCAATCAAATGCCAAAAATCTAAAAGTTTCAGACGCATAGAGGCTCTATGTCAATTTACTAAGTTTTTTATCCCTATGAATGATGGGAAGTGTCACATGCTAGAAAGTCAGATGGAAATTGATAGTACAATAGGCAATGAGACACTCATTAGTACAAAAACAACAGTCGTAGTTGAGCAACAAAACCAAGTGAATAAACCTGATGAAAACTCAAAATAAAACCATATCTAGTAGGTAATAAATAAATGAAAACAACTCAAGTAATAATACTAGTAATAAGCATCAGATAATAACACTATAGGTAAGAAAGTTCAGTCCGGTGTCATACAAAATAGTGGAATAAACTCAAATGCAGAAGATAACTCACCGTCTAACGATTACAATAAATCGCAAACAAATGCAAATGATAACTCTAAAGAAAAAAATATGTAAAATGAAGTTTTAGTTAATGATGATAAAACGATTACTGAACAGATTAACTCCCCAAAATCATTAAATTCTGCTTCTTAAACACAACAGTCATACTTAACCAGATCGACAGCTTCAACGAGACCTAGATCTGAGGAGCTACCATTTGAATTCAAAGCTTCCAGCAATCAGGATGTTGTAGAAAATACTGCATGGCATAATCTTGTGTCAAAATAAAGAAACAAAGCAAAAAAACAAAGATAAAAAAGCAACCAGGGTCCTCTAGTGCTTCTAAAACCCTTTAATGGAATTCCTTGTGTAAATATAAGGGGTTTAAACTCCCTAGCTAAACAACTTAATTTATTACAGTTTTTAAGTTCTAATAGATATTCTCTTATTGGCTTAGTGGAAATTAAGTTGCATGCTGATAATATTGCTAAATTAGTGTAAAAATGGTTACAATTGGAAATATGCTCATAATAATTTCTCTAACCAAAAAGGTAGAATCCTCATTTTATGGGATTCAGATATTTAGTCTGACATAATTTTGCATTTTAAAAATTAAAACATCTCTTCAATCTTGCAGAATGCTGTGTTCTAAGTTAAATTTGCACAGTTGTCCATGGGTCCAATTCAGTTGAACAAAGAAATGACATATGGAACTACATTAGCTATTAAGCTACCCAAATCAAAATTCGTTAGATCTTGCTAAGGGACTTTAATGCGATGTTAGCATCTTATGAAAGAATAAATAGTGGAATTCCGAACTCTTTAGGTGAAACAGAGTTCATGACTTGCATCACTAACTCCAAATTGGTGGAACCAAAATTTTCAGGAAATCTTTTTTTACTTCTGTAACAACCCACCCCAAAATAGGCCTACATTTCGATCCAGAAAAGGCCCATCGAAACTTAGATTCATTCTAAGATAAGCTGTTGGTAGAACTAAGAAAATAACAATATAGAGCCATAACTAAACCTTCCAAAGTCATAGCTGATGGAATAAAATATAATAGTAAAATATACATATTTATTTCAAAATCATAAATATGTCAAAATACAAAGTACCATCAAATCATGTCATTAAAACGTTATAATAATAGTCTTGATACATGGGTACACATAAAAGCAAGTGAAAATGATAATTACTACCACAAGCAAACCACCTCCGTCCTTAAGTGTCATCTTCACTATCATTGTCCTTTAACCTATGTTATAATGAGGAGGCAATCGGAACAACAAGTGGGTGAATAAAATCCTCGAGTCTTACCTTTTTAGTACTTAGGCAGTATGTTTCAAAATAAGAATATGTCTACAAACATAAAATCATTTAATATTTCTTTTTAAGTAAAGAATCAGGTCTCTAAAATTCCATAACCTAATCCCACATTATAATTAACTAGCGATGCAAGGGATAATACCCAAGCCACTTAATATCATTTATTGGAGAATAGACAGACTCCGGTCGTTTAATACTTTAATAAAGGTAGACCCTATCATTTAATACCTATTCCTAAGGCCTCAATGATACTATCTAGCTGGCATCATATGGAATCTGAAGTCACTTAATACTTCTTTGTTTAGAAAGGCGGACCCTCAATCAGTCACTTAATACTTTATCCAAAAGCAGACTCCTATAGAGATACCACCTAACATGTCCCTAGGACATTTAATACTTTATTTGGTGAAAAGAGGCGGGGCTTCAAAAAACCACTTAATATCTCAAGATTCTGAAGTAGGCCCCTCATACTATGGCCCATACTCATAACGATGTCCCATATTAGTCCGACTATTCATAGGAACTGATAGCCAGATTAGCATGGCAGATTTTCCTTACAAAATTTAGGACAAGCATCGCGTCATTATAAATATTTATATCTCACATCAATAGGAAGTATACACATCTACTGTAGTCTCAAAGTGAAGGGGAGACTTCTGTCATGTAACCGTATTGACCTCGCATCCTTATGGCTTAGCCATAAATTAAATACACTATATATATAGTTATACCTATCTCACTGTTTCATAAATAAGGCTTAAAGGAATCTTTCGTAACAATTATGCTATATAAGAGTTTCCACTTACTTTCGCTTAACAATCATTTACATTTCTAATGGGGAAATAAATGAAAATAAGTACCTAATTAACTATGCCATATACGCAATAATTAGACATTAATTACACTGTAGAGATAAATAAATATTCGCACCTAATAATTTCTAGACGTGTGGATTTCACGCTCTAAACTAGCGTTAAATGTCAATTCTCTAACCAAATACTATTACAAGTCCTTTTTCTTCAAATTCCTAAGTTTTCAACATATCAAATTAAAGGATTCTAATATCCAAAATGGGGAATAAATATTGATAACCAAAACTGCAATAACAGACTTGTAAATAAAATAAAACTCAATTTATTACACCAATTCATGGAATGTCCTAAACAATAGCAATTGCAATCTAAACTTCATATTCCATTTAACTCCTCTTTTACAAAGAAATAGATAAGAAGGAAATTTATGTGGAATAAGTGGTGTAAACTATGAATAAAATCCACAATCTGAACCCCTTATTTCATTGAAGAATCACAAATTGAACCAAAGAAGAAGGAGAAGTAGAATATACTATGAAATTATTAAAAATTGCATAAACAAAACAAATTCCATCAAATTAATTTAAATAATTGAGAATCTCAACATAGAATTGACATTTGGAAATACAAGCAATTTGGGAAATTTTATCTATCATATTATCGCAATCCCAAAATCACTAAGCATATTTAAAGCCATAGAGATACACAAAACGATTACTAAAATGAAAGACTTACGTTTCCACTCACAGAGCGGCCTTACCTTCACTTTCTTTGGATTTGCATACCTTTCAGTCTCCTTTAGAATCTCTCTCTTTTGATATATACACGATAGGAAAGACATATATGTTTTAATTAGATTTAGAATAATTAAAGAAAGAGAAAAAGAAGAATAAATTGGAGGAAGAAGAAAAATAATTAGAAATCTGATTGAATTCTTACATGAATTCACTATGAAATTTCTGAATCTAATTTAAAGAGATAACAATGGTAGAGTTTCATTGTATTCCTCAAAATAATATGAATTAAAAGTGGAGAGGGTAGGATTCTATTTATTGGGGTTGAAACGCACCAGAACCGTAGGACCAAATCAGAAGAGAAATATAGAAATTTAGAGTGCTAATCAGCGCAAAACCTTAGCCGCCACCATCAGAAGACGGTCGACCACCTAAACTCAACCAATCGACCACTACGATCGACCGTTTGACCAATATAGGTTGACCGCTCCGCCTTATTTTAGGCAATAATAATTTGTTTTTGTTGCATTTTGATTTTAATTAATTTCTTACCCTATTTATTCTTAACATTAAATGTTAATTAAAACATTTACTTAGCCTGCAAGCTAATTTTGAAATTTAACCCTAAATTTTAATTCTCATTTGAATTTGAGTTCAAACAAAATTAGTTTAAATGTGAAAACTTCAAATGCTCATGTCTTCTTCGTTTGATCTCGGTTTTCAGCATATTATATATGGAAACAGATCATAATTTCGCCACGACACAACGGAATAACTTCCGTGATCAAATTCTAACTTTTATAATTTTTTTATATTTTACCTTATTATATCTAATTGACATTTCATTTATTTATAGTTCATTTTACAGGGTGTTTCATTCTCCCCTCTTAAAAAGGATTCATCCTGAAATCATTCAAAAGGCGAACGACGTAACGCGCAATAACATCCATGTTATACAACCAAGTTATCCACACAGCCATCTAGTCCACTAATAGTATAACGTGATTATGTATTACAGACATGCTAAAATGAGCTTAATCCTAGTGTGAAGGTGTAATCGTGTTATGCAAGTATGTTTGCAAACACCCTAAACTTGCATAAATTTTTTACGTGAGTGTAAAGCGATTATGAAAATGTGTAACAACATCTCTTACCATCCAATCTAGCAACCACGATGCAACCAAAATTCTAAAATTTGAGGTGAGAAATTACCAGTGAAAAGCTCTAGGTGAGTGTTCTTCATCTTCTCCTTGGTCTCACATGTGCTTTCAGTCAGATTGTCGCCCCATTATACTTAGACCAGTCTATTTTTTTTGTTTCGAAGTCTCTTAGTTCGGTGCTCCACAATGCATGTGGTGGCATGGGGCACTGTCGGATCTGTCTCAATATCCCCAACCGATCAAGCTCTGCACTAATAGCTTTATCGTGAAGGCAGTTCCCAAGCTAAGAAACGTGAAAAAAAATTGTGGACTCCTGCTAAATTGTCAGGAGGCTCCACATGGTATGCTAATTTTTCTATCCTTTCCAAAGTTCTGAATGGCCCGACTAACCTGGGTGCAATTTTTCAAGCATGCCAAATCTAACAACCTTCGTAAGAGGAGAGATGTTAACAAACACCATATGTCCAACCTCAAACTCAAGCTCTTTCCTTCCTTTATCTACATAAGATTTCTGATGGTCTTATGTTGCCTTTATCCTTTGCTTGTTTACTCTAATTTTTTCATCGTATCACAGGTCAAATTGGGTCCGAGTAATACTTTGTCGGCGGTTTCCCACCAATAGCTAGGCAATTTGCATGGCCGCCCATAAAGTGCTTCAAAAGGGATCATACCAGTCATTGCTTGATAGCTATTATTATATGCAGACTCAACCAAAGTTAGTTGCTGCACCCAATGTCCCCCAAAGTCCAAGACACAAGCTTTCAACAAGCCCTACAAAATCCTATTCAACTCTCGGTTTGTCCATCAGTCTATGGGTGGTATGCAATGATAAGATTCAAAGAAGTTCCCATAGCTATTTATGAGCTCCTCCAAAACTCACTAGTGAACAAGGGGCCCCTGTCACTAAATATGCTCACAGGAATTCCATGTAGACGAACTACCACCTTAATATAAATCTATGCAAGAGAGGCGGTAGTCCTATTTCTCCTAAATGGAACAAAATGAGCACTCTTGGTGAGTCTATCCATAACAACCCAAATAGCCTCATTACCCTTCTGAATTCCAGGCAACCTTCAGCAAAATCCATTGAGATACGTGCCCATTTCCAAGTCGAAATTTCCAAAGGTAATAATAATCCACCAGACTTCCCTTACTCAGCTTTTACTCTCTGCCATGTTAAACATTTAGCAACAAACTCAGATACGCTCTTCTTCATTCCATTCCAAAAGAAGATCCTCTTCGTGTCATTATACATCTTATCTCCTTCAGGATGGATGGTCATCCTAGAGTGGTGAAATTCTATAAGTACTTTTCTTAACAAATCATTAATTATTGAAACATAAAGGCGTCCATCTTTTCTTAAGCATCCCTTGTTGTCAATTGAATACCTCCTAGCATGGGGTAAATGCTTTCCTTTCCTTAATTTCTTCAAAATCTCTACTAACTTCTCATCTTTCATTTGCTCATACCATATACGATCCATCAAGCCTGGTCTAATTTCCATCACTGCTTGGAAATCTTGGATAGGTACTATTGATGGTTGAAAGTTGAAATTCGAGAAAAACTCCAGTTATTTCCATTCATATATAGCACCTAGGGTAGCATGCCTCTGACTAAGAGCATCGGTGACTACGTTCCCTTTTCCATGGGTATACTAAATATTAAATTCAAATGATGCTATACACTCTATCCATCTCTGCTGTCTAAGATTCAAATATTTTTGGGAAAATAGGTATTTGAGTGATTTATGATAAGTGAATAACTCAAACTGTTCTCCCAAGAGATAATGTCTCCACATCTTTAAGACAAAGACAATAATTGTCAATTCCAAGTCATGCACTGAATACCTCTTCTCATGATCTTTTAGCTGCATACTAGCATAAGCAACTACTTTCCCTTCTTGCTTTGAAACTGCTCCTAATCTTGTGCCACAAGCATCTGTAAAAACCGTGAACGATTTGGTTCCATCGGGAATGATGAGCACATGTGCACTAGTCAATGACTCCTTAAGTTTCTCAAACGCCTTAGTGCATCTTTCATCCCATGCAAAATTAGGTTCTTCTTAGTCAATTGGGTTAAGATAGCTGTTATTCCTGCAAAGTTCTTAATGAATTTACTATACTACCTACCAGCCACAAGAAACCTATAAACTTTGATGTACTCTTAGGGATCTTCAATCCTTGGACATCTTCAACTTTGGCGAGGTCTACAGTCAATCCTTGCTCCGAAACAATATGCCTAAGAAATCTAACTTCATTCTTCCTAAAGAAACATTTAGAAAATTTGGCCTTGAGTTGGCTCCTCCTCAAAGTCCCTTGTAGCTCCTTAAGGTTTGGTCCTCATGCTCCTTCTTGCCTTTGGAGAAAACCAAAATACCATTAACAAACGCCTCGATGAATTTATTGAGTTGTTCCCTAAATACTTTACTCATGAAATCTATAAAGTGTGCTGGGGCATTCGTCAATCCAAAAGGCATTACTTCCCACTCTTAGAGCTCATCTTAAGTGTAAAATGCGGTCTTCAACTTGCTCTCCACTGCTATCCTTCACTGATGGAATCCCATTGCTAGGTCTAATTGAGAAAAGACCCTAGCTCCTACAAGTTAGTCTAACAAGTCGTCAATCCTAGGTAATGGGTACCTATTCTTCCTTGTCAACTTGTTCCCTATAATCGATGAAAATTCTCAATGAACCTTCTGCCTTAATGGCAAAAACAATAAGGGATCCCTATTCAGAAGTATTCCTACGGACGAATCCTTTAATCAATAGCTTCAAGATTTGCTTATCCAATTCATTCTTTCTTTGAGGCCATATGCCTCAAAGGTTGGGTAAGGTTGGGTGATGGGCCTTGCATCCTTCTCTAAATTTTGATTCGGAACTCGATCTTCCAGTGGGGTAGGAGACTCGAGGCCTCCTCATAGACATCCAGAAATTCCCAAACTATGGGCACAAATGATGGTTCTCAAATAACAGATTGACATAGTGAGAATAAATGGCTTAACTCAACTAAATCTTTGGGTGTACAAAGAACTTCTAGGTCACGACCTCCATAACTCCTTAGTCGTACAACCCTCTTATCACAATCATGAATGGCACCATAATATAAAAACCAATCCATACCCCTTAAAATTTAGAATATACGCATTGCATATGAAACTAACATCACATATGTCAACAGTGGGTCTTTGCAAATAAGAGAAAGATGGGTCGAACCCCCAATGGGATTGGAAACCTCTATTGGGATGTTGATCATCTAGTTTGAGCTTAAGAAATTTAGTACATTCTTGGCTTTGAAGGAATGTGATGCCCTTGAATCAAATAGAGTACAATTAGTAACCACAAAAATCAGAGTTATACCTTCTAGAGCTGCTTTCGCTTGGTCTCTTGTTGGTTTACTAGCATTAGGGATATCTTCAATAGCAAAGGCCTGTTCGCGTAATCCTTCCTTATCCATCTTGAGACACTAATTCTTGTAATGCCCTTCATTGTGGCAATTCAAGCACTTCCCTTTAAAGGCTTCATTCACCAGACTCAACCAAAAATCGTTGATTTCATGACCTTTCTTATGGCATCTCGGACACACCTTGCCATCCTTTTTGAACTTCCTATTTGACTTCTTATTAGACCAAAAGCTTCCCCTGGACCCTCATTACTTTTCGGTTGGTTCAATCTTCTTTTCTACTACTTTATCTTCTATATTGGCTACGCGCAGCATTGCCATTTCCACCAACATCTCATACGTGGGCCCCATTGGCACTTGGGTCAATGACATTTCTCTTAAAGGGGAATTTAGACCCTTCACAAAATTCATGGCCTTTTTCATCGGTGTGTTTATTAGGACCATCCAAAATTTAGTAAACTTAGCTATGTACACCTTGAGAGTAAAACCTTATTGTCTCAGCTAAATGAACCTTTCCATTTGTAAGCTAATCTCTGCTTTGGACATGAATCTTATCTCCAATCCGTCCTTGAATTCATCCTAAGGGAATATCTTTCTAGGGTGCTCATCGTTCACAAAGTTCCACCAATCCAAAGCTTCCTCCTTGAGGTTCCAAATAGCTATCCCCCTTCTTAGCTGATCATCCTAACAAAGCTCTCTAAATATCTTCTCGCGTTGCTAACCCAAGCTCTAACTTTTGAATATCCTTCAGTTCCAAAGTATGTATTCCCTTCTATATTGAGAAAGTTCTTACATAACTTAGGATAGTCGACAAGACGAGGTGCTGCATCAGCGGGTGGGGTAGCAGGTACCACTGGTGCAGCTGGGGGAATAGGAATATGCTCAACAGTCCTAAGATATGGTTTAAATCATTCGAGCTTTCCATGAATGTTGGTCTTCCATGGGTAGGGTCCCTTGTCCAGAAGAAGATTGATTATCAACCATATTAACTATTTGTAGGTTGAATCTTTAGTGATGATTTATTAAGATAGTATTTATATGCTGAAAGAAAAGAGTTTCCTAGTGTATATGCATATGTTCAAAAAAATAGGGTGTGTATATGTAACGACCCGTAAATTTTAATAATTTTTATGACATGATTAATTGAATTTTTAATAAATTTTAAATAATTGAATTTTGAAATAAAATTTTATATTTTAAATACGTCTAATAAACATAGCAAATGACAAATTTTCATCAGTAAATATGGAAGTTTATTTTACGGTGTAAATTTTATTTCAATTTAGACCAGCTAATATTAGATGATAATAAAATATTTTTAAAACCTGAATATTTTTATATAATAAATTTGTAAATCATCTTCTGAGTGAGATGTCATATTTCGTTTCTTCAAATTTTGAATGTTATTATCCTGTTTATCTTATTTCTTGAAAATTAGCAGCGTTTCGTATCGATTTTCGACTTTGATAGGACGGTCGTACCACTGATATATGTATACCATTTTGATCGGTTCGTCGTGTTGATCTCTGCAGTATATTCATTTTGTGTTTTGGGGTCCGGTACGCTGTGAAATCGGTAAAACGATTTTCCGTATCGGTAACCATTTTGAGGCCTTTCGTGTTCCGTGCCTATTCAAATATCTAGCGTAATACCAATGGCCAATAGACCTTTAAAATTTCCATAAATTAAATATTTTTGTATGTCACTCTTCCCACCTATTCAAATAATTTGTTTTGTCCATTTTTTATCTTCTGTTAAGTCTTTTCAATAGCCTTGTGAAGGAAATAGTATGGAATATAAAGGAAATTATATTAACAGCCTCAACACATCATCTTCCTTGCCTTTGTTCTTCTCAAACTCTCCACCTTATATATCATCGCCTTCCGCATATACGAAGCCATGCCCACGTCAACCACCATACACCTTTACCCCTCCTTCTCTCGTAGGCACCCACATGAGCCCACCACTCAACTCACTTCCACGTTTACTCCAACAAGGCCATCAGCCACTTCCAGCCATTTTCTCTCCCTCTCCAGCTTCCTTTTCTAGACAAGATCTTACTGCTCCTCTCCTCTTTGTTGATATGCCGTAGTAGATGTAGCAAATAGGTAATTATATTTTATGTTAGATTATATAATGTGTTTAAAAAAATTATATAATCTGTTAGTCATATATGAAAGTTTATATATGTATATATCTAAGTCTGGGATATGGTTTACTTTGTCTACAGCTTTTGTATTACGTTGTATATATAAAGTATGCTACATATTATAGTTTATATAAAAAAATTATCGTTGGTTATATGTTAGTCTATATGGTATTCATATTTTTTTATATTTGAATTTATATAAGTTATATTTATATATGTTAGTTTGTATATGTGGTTATTATATAAATTATATATAATATGTTGTTATATAGGTTTTGTAGTCTGTGAGTATATATTATGCTATATTAGTTATATCGATTTTTATTATGAATGTTGAAATATATAAATGTTTATATAATCATTGTTTCTGTATATATACCGATATAAGGTTGTGTATATATGTACTTTCACAAAGAAGAAATTCTATCAAATTTTGTTTGTGTATATATATATATATATATATTGTATATAACTAGTTTATATATATATATATATATATATATAGCTGTTTATAGCATACCTGAGCGGTTTGTGTGTATATATACATATTGTATATTGGATGTTAAAAGTACATATATATGATATGGTATACAGTTTATCTTCTCTATACTTTTATAATATAGTAACTTTAGGGTGTTATTTGCTATTTTCATATATTTGAGAATTATATATATGAACTTTGTGACTACTATATGTTATGAAATATACATATGGCCAACCAGTATGTATATACTAATACATCTCGATTTTTAAGTATACGTGTTTAAACAAATAATGGGTTTTGTAATGTAAAATATATAATTATCATAAGCTACTATTATTTGGGTTCTTAGTTTAATATTTTCTTATTTACTGTTATATAAATATATGGGACTATAAAGTTTTAGGACGGTTGTTTATATATATATATATATATATATATATATATATAAGGATAGGGTATATGATACGTTTAAAAGTATTTACTTAAAATTTTATTAGATTTTTGTAATTGCTTTAATATATGTATTTTAATTTGAATATTGAAATTTATTTTATAAATTAATACAATACACATTCGTTTCATTTATCAAGCTGATTCTGATTAGTTCTCAACAATTCTTTGTTATAAGTTTTGATCGTCGAATTCATGCCAATATAACCTTGCTTTGGAATTCGTGTTCGGATTCATAACTCATTTCATCGTCAAATATCTCTAGCTTCGAAAGGTAAGAAATCACTCACAATTAACGTTCTTATATTTATTAAATTCGATTTCAATTTAAATGACAATTGAAATGTACTGATGTTAGTTATTTACATTGCTATATATATGTTATTATCTGTATCTGTTCACCTGTGACATCGACACCATTATCTACTATCTATATTGATGATATATGCCTGTTATATTATTATTATATCTGTTATCACTCTGCAAGTTCCCTGTTAGTTTAGAATTCCCTATGGGTTGAAATGATACGTATCTGAACGATCTATAGAATATGAGAAAATCATTATGGGTTGAAATGATAAACCCAAGCGATTTTCATTTAACTGAATTTGGAATTGCGGTCGAAATGATATATACCGGTATATATTTAAACTGCAGGTTGAAATGATAAATATCCGTATCACTTGACCATAGGACATAAAATTTTATATACAGACGCGTTGGTATATATATATATATATTGAAATGATTCCCAAAGTTTTGAAATGAATATTTGGTTTTAACAAATATTGATTTTAAGATATATATATATATGTGTGTGTGTGTGTGTGTGTGTTATAAAGGTTTTAAATTTTGATTTTTAAAATTATATGTTTTGAAAATTTTAAAATTCTAAGTTAGTTTTGCAATTATAAATTTTAAGGCTTTAGTTACAATTTTACTATTTTAAAAAATATATAAAATAAGTTTGATAATAAGATTTGATTTATTAAAGTTGATTTAATAAAGTTGATTTAATTAATATATAATATGTTTAAGTATTTATTAAAAATTATATTTTCAAATACAAAGTTTATAATAATTTTTAATAAATAAGGTTGGGAAGATAGATTTGAAATTGATTTGAAATGGTTTTTAATTAAGAATTTTATTTAATTAAATCGACTTTAGACTTATTGTAACGACCCGTTAAATTAATAATATGTAATAAATTAGATTAGTATAATTTCTAATTTGTTAAGGAATAAATGTAGAAATTTGGTATAGTAGTTGCGTAACTTAGTGTAACAATAAAACATTATGACAATAGGTTTGGTTAATGTAGATGGTCACATTTTGTTGAAAGTTAGTGATAAGAAACGAATGAAAGTTGAATTTATAAAAGTTAATATAAATATTAACTTTAATAGTATTCATGTATACAAAGATGCAATAAGTGTAGATAGTAAAATTCAATGTCTGTAGAAAAAAAAAATCTAATAGAAACATAAACTTTAATTATATGAGAAAGAGTATAGATCTGAACAAATATATGAAGATTGGTAAGAACAGTGTATGTAATCAGTTTGGTTATTAATATTTGAAAGATAGAGATGTGTAAATACGTAAATGAATTTATAATGGGAAGAAATGGTAAGAATGAAAATATAATAATAAGCAGTTGATTCAATTAAGGGAGTTAATTATAATAAATGGTCATTTAATAAATTTAACGTTCTGTGAGAAATCATAATAATTGTGTAAAATCATTACAAGTTGGAAATGCATAAACCTTAATAAACATTCTAACTTAATAAATTTATGCAAATGTGGGAATTAGTTATAAGCGTGTAATTATGGGTATGATAACAATTAGTATAAAATACCTATATATTGGAAACACATTTGTAAAGCATAATTAATTGAGTTGGTGAATTGGGAATGAATTCAAAGTATATGAACATTTATGTTATATAAATAAGAATTAATGCAGTAGCTAAATTTGTGAAATCTAAATCTATGGAACAAAGGGTGTAAGATCTTTACTGATGGAAATTAACGTTATAGGTAGTGTAAATTCCTATTTTAATAAGACTATGGGTTATAGTAAAGATTTTAAATCAAGGTTTAGCTACGTGAATAAAAAGAATGAAGGTAATTGAGTTATTGCAATTAAGAAAATTTAAACGTTTATTAATACGTTAAGTAAAACTTAAGTTGGGATTTAAAATATTTGTGTATATAAATTTCATGCATTTGGCTATAATGGATTTAATAATAAAAATGAAACGGTGAAATCAAATGGATATAAAGATTTCAATTATACCTTGAAATTCATATTCACCATAAAAGGTTAATTGGAACCAAAGTAGTTAATATAGGAATCAAGCCTTATTTATCAATTTGGATTTATTGCAATAGTTAATTCCATAAAATAAAGTTAAAGCTAATTCAAATTTAGTTGGACCATTGTTGATATAACTTTATAAAGCAAGATTTTATTTATAATTTGAATATTAAATCCAACAAAGGGTATTTACTACAAATAAAATAGAATTAAATGTAAAATATTACGTTATTGAATTTAAAATGGAATTTGTAAACAATTGAGTGAATTTAATAAATTTATCAAACTTATAATGTTGAATTCATTAAGATTGGAATTAATAATAGTTAAGAAAAATGAGGGGATAATAATTTGAAATCATAGCAATAGATATTAATGTAAGGTTATCTTAAATAAGTTAAGGCAAATCAATGGAAGATACCTTTATAATACGATGATTGTGTGTAAAGGAAATGGGAATAAAAGTTTATTAATAATTTGGAATTTAATGTATGGTAAAAAGTTTATTTGCAATAAAATGAGTTGGAATGGAAATCAAATCTATTTATCTAATTGGATTCAAGTTGAGAGTATAAGAGTATAAGACTTAATAATTGAGTTTTGAGAATAAAGATTTTATGTCCAAATAATAAGAAAGTGCAGATATTAACACTGCAAATTGATATATTTATAGATTTTAATTCACATCCAAGCTTGCTAAATCATTTGGAATTGATTGGATTATATAAGTAATGAAATTTGACCAATATTAGGGGTTGATAATAAGGTGTGAATGGAAATTTGATTTGTTATATTAAATGAATGGGATTCAAATTTATTGGAAAAGGTAAATGGATATTTGGTAATAAATATAAACGGACTTCAATAGTGAATTTAGTTAATTTGAATACATAATAAATAATGATTTAATGGAAACATATACTCTGTATATATCTATAAGATTTGAGTGGAAATAATATATACTTACAAATGTGGAATTTAGAGTCTTACAACAATTATTAGGAGTGATATAATTAGTACATTCAATCAATTTGAAAACATTGCAATAGATGTAAATTAAGGGTTGTGTTAAATAAAGTAATAAATGGGAAATAACGTAAATGTCTGCATAGTATGGTGATTTGTAATTATTACGTTAATTTAAATTATCGTTCAACGCGTTTGTTTATCAGATCCATTTACTCTAATTCTAACCTATCTATATAAACCCAAATATTAAACCCTAGCCTCCATTCTATGCTTATTTGCTGTACGTTCATTTCTTCAATTCTTTCTCTTCCTCAATGGATGCAAATTTCAGATCTAATTTCAAACCAAATCAAAAGCTAAAAATTTAAAGTCTTCGGAAAAATTCACAAAAAATTATGTGTTATAGATTTCATCGATACGAATCTGCATCTGCTGTTCGCTTTCCAAGATGGTGACCGGATTTACCAGAAATCACGGTCAAACCTTGAATTTCGAAACCCTAAAGGTTGAATTGGGCCTTTTTGATTTCTTCATCTTTTTGCGAAATTGGAACATGGGTTTGGTGAGATTAGTCACTAGGGGTGCACAGGAAACGCTGACATGGCAAGTGGTAATAGGTAGGTTTATTTTGTTTGAATTTAATTTAATTTTGATTTTTCGAACACGTTAATACATTTAACTTCCACATACGAACTCCGTTTCACACGAAATTTCTTTTGATCGTAATTAAATTTCAGATCTGTTGGCGCTAGTTTGGACAGATTTGGAGACCGTCGAATTTTGGGTTTAAATCGGATTTAAATTCGATTTAAATTCAAAAGGTGAGTGTTTTAACCCACTCACAACTACTAGAAGCTTTTATGTTTGTTAAATTAATTTTAGAAATGAATAAAATTTATTTATGAGTATTTGGCATGTTTATTTCATTCATATCTGCTGAATTGCATTTATTGAATTTAACTGTTAATTTAATATATTTATTGCGTATTAATTGATAGTTGGAATTTATTTATTTGTATATGAACTGCTAGTTAACAGTTATATAATTTATTACTGAATACAAACTGTTAGATTAATAATTGTTAAATTTAATCTGAATAAAATTGCCAGTTATTACCTGTTATATATTATCAAATATAAATTGTTATTGATTGATATTGCTTGATGATTGGTGATTGGATGATGGGTGATGTTGATGGATGTTTTATTGTATATCATTTAATTGCAAATTATCATGCATATTTCCTTTCATTCGGGATTGTGGTTTGAAATGATATACAACCGCAAAATTTTATATCTTTTAAATTGCGGATTGAAATGATAAATATCCGTATCACTTGACCATAGGATAGGAAATTATATACAGGCACCGCGGTCTATATATAACTATTTTTATGTGATTTCTATGGTTTGGATGCGATACGATTTATAAAAATTAAATTTTGATATTTTATAAATATTATTCTTCCATTTATATATATATATATACATATGGAGTAAATTTTTAATATGAAATGTATACGAATCCCTTTAATAAAAATGGAAATTTTAGGAAAATAGTGTTTGATAATTTATACTGTATGTTAAATGTTTAAATTTGGAAATTTTAAGATATAACTGGATTTTTC
Organism: Allium cepa; assembly: GCA_030765085.1. NCBI lineage: Eukaryota > Viridiplantae > Streptophyta > Magnoliopsida > Asparagales > Amaryllidaceae > Allium > Allium cepa. Next base: position 486,856,817 of record CM060928.1, on the reverse strand, counting down.
CAATATAAGTATAAAATGAATATTCTAGTATAAATTAAATTGAAGAGATATTTAATTGCTAGAAATTGGGAGTTGTTTATGAATTTATGTGAATATTCAAGACTAAATAATAAACATCAAATTTGTTGAAAAAAAAATTAAATTCCATCTTTAGTTTTGAATATTAATACTCCAAATGATTTATACACATAGAAATTTAAGGGGTTTTAGAACTTAAAGTGATTATGGTTTAAACTTTAATAAAGGACCATATTTGTAAAGCCATGTAAATTATTTTCTTTACAAAGTAACCATAAAGTTAAATCACTTATTTTATATATTGTTGAATATCCAAACCATTTAGTTTTGAAAGTAATGGTTTTAAAAACTATGATTTTCGAAGTATTATGTTGAAAGTTAATATTCAAATATTTGGTTACAAGGAGTTATAAATTTTAAAAGTGGCATAATTTTTGGAAAAGATTTATATTTGGGAAATGATATCATTGATTTGGGTTTTATAAAAATAATATCAAAATGAATCGTTTTGGGTTTTAAAGAAGAAATGATATCGTAATATTATGGTTTTGAAATGGATTATATTCTGGTTTTAAAGTATAAACTATTTTTAAATGACCGCGGTGTTATAATAACGATGGGTTGGCAAAGAGACCGGGATCGGATATGGACATACTCTCTGTCGATACCGAAAACCACTTTGACTAACCGTGTACGCGGTGGAGATTCCAGAATGAAGTAGGTTGGTGGCGACGTTTCCTGTAAGGTAAATACGTGGACCCAACTCCCGTGAGTTGGCATAAGGTGGCTAAAACAGGAGCGATTGACGGGTTAATGAGGTCATTCCTCTGATCGGACACTCCTCTTCGATATTATACTTTGACTTTGGATTGATTCAGTGGCCACTTCTATTTTGATTTTGGGGGAGTTTGTTCGAGGTGGGCGGTAGCTGCGGCTACGCGTTACTATTGACCCGGAAGCGTAATTGGTATATCTATCCTGACATTGCCTAGTTGTGCCGTGTCACCTACCCTATCGCGCCTTGTACGAGTTTGGATTTCTCCCGTAGCCCGTGTGGTATCCTCTGGTGGATTCCCGTTCAGGAGGGACTATGATATTGGATGGACTACTGGGACTATTACGTGTTAAGGTGGAAAATGTAAAGCCTTAATGCTATTTAAAAGTATGTTTATTTTACTATAGACACTATTATAATAGCGCAATATACTACATAGTAAATAGTTTAACGGATCCTTAGGAGATGTAAATCCCGAACATCTTTTGAGTTATTGCACTCATATTTATTTCTGTTAATTTAACTCACATAAGATCTTTTAGTTCTGACTCGAGTGTTTTTGTCTTTTCAAATACGCTCGGGTCAGTCCGAGCGTTTCAGGATCGAAGACTTTAGCTTTGGAGGACGAAGACGAAGAATTTGTATTATTATTATTTATAGTATTGCACTACACTCACACTGTTCCGCTGCATTGTTATTGGTATGTGTAACTCTGATATGTATTATATAAATGTTTGTAAACAGTTTTATAAACTGTATATTTTCTTATTATATTTTATCCTTCCGCTGTGAGATTCTATTTGTTTATTTCTTCTCTGCTTTTTTTCTTATTTACCCCATAACAAATCCGCCCTTCCGTATGGTTTGAATCGGCATGTGTGTCGGTTTAAAGTGTGCGAGAAGGCGGGATGTTACAGTTGGTATCAGAGCTTTGGTTTAACGATAAACCTTGGCTTTGTGGGGTTTGACTCTTTGTTAATAGGGTAGAAATATCCTATGGGAGTCGCTGAGTGTATATATATGAGAGAGCGTATTTGTTAGTATTAATAAAAAGATTTTTATATTGTGTTAATCTGTTCCGCTTTGTATTTATAAATTCTGGTTGATGCATGAGACGCTATGTCATCAATAGGGATTTCTAAACACTTAATAGGACAGACCGACATAATATTTGTTTTTAATATAGGTGAATGAAAGAATTTTGCCTATTATATTTTCTATATATAAAAATATTTTTATAAAGATATATAAATATATATATATATATATTTGGTTGCTATAGATTGGGTGTTAGGAAATAAAATATTTATAATAACTGAAGCTAAGTTGAAATTATGATAAATCAAATTGGAGATTTTAGAACTTAAGTCCGGGATTTTTCCAAATCTGCTTTCAAAGAATTTGTGAAATTTATTGATTTGGTTTATAAGTAATTTCTTATATAAATATTTCGTATAATTTGGAAGAATTGTTTTAAAGAAGATTTGGGAAAAAAAAATAAAATAAAAATAAAATTAAATTCTGTACTTTCCTCTCTGTCGCTGGAAAATAAATTCGGTGATGACGGCCGCATCATCGACTTTCATTTCGAGTTTCGAAGGGGAAAGGCCACTGTAGTAAATTTTACTGCAGATTTATTTTGAACTTTTCTAAAAATTTTCTTTTATTGCTCTAACTATAATTAGAGATATTGAGTTGTAAGAACTTATTTATCTATTATTTTGAAATAAATTGAAATCTGACCCGGAATCCAATTCTAAAATTCTCCATTAATTAATTAAGTGTTAAATTGTAGTGAAATAAAAGTTAAGTAATAAATGAATTGAAACCTCTAATTGAAATAAGAGAATAATTGCAAAGCTATAAAGAGGAATTTGCATACATATGAGACAAAGAGTAATATGGATAAACATTAAATTTAATTAAAAGAATGGAGATTAAACTTGTATAAGTTCAATTGCAATTTCCTTAACATAAATAACTTACCCAAATATAAAAGTTGAAGTGTTAAATGAGAAACTGGAATTGAATATTTTACAAGTAGGAATTTAGGAAAAATGAAGTATTCAATAAATTACTGTTATAATAAGAATTTAATGGTATAAACTTAGGTTATAATTGAAATTTTACTGAAAAAGGGTTAAGAATTATTAATAGATGATATGAACCTAAGTATATAAAATGAAATTCAAAATAAGAATTGATTGTATGATTATTGACTTAAGTATGTTTTAATCTCCCCTATTCTAATATAATGGAAAGTAGGAAAAATTGAAATGTCTGCAATCCATAGTTAAAGAGAAAATAAAAACTTCCACTTATAAGAATGAATGGTAGCAGATTTAGAATTTAAGGGAAATCTTACAAGTGAAGAGTAAGGAAATGAAGATATTCAAAATATTTGTTGTTATTAATGAGAATTTATTTTATAAACTTAAGTAATAAAAGGAAATACAAATATAATGAATTTTGTGATAGTTGGAAAATAAAACTTGTAAGAAACAAAGAAATTCCTCCATAAATGAAGGAAAGAAAATCAAACCACTGAATTATGAAATAAATGTAAATAAACTATTTTGGTGTTGGTTTGGATTGTTTGGTTGATGTATGTTTGCTGGGTAAGGAATTTTGGAGTTATGGGATGAACAAATAATCTATCTTTGTTCCATCTAAGACTGTTGAGTAACGGATGCACTTGATAGTTATTCTTCATTCCGTACAATTTCAGAATTTGAACCCGAACAACAAATTGATTGTTTGATTGAATGATTGTCTGTTGGTGGCATGTGCTGTTTGTTAAAATTTATGGTTGTTGCATTTGATTGGATATGAATGATTGAATCTACCCAAACATTTCACTGTAATATAAATATTTAACTTTTAGACTATATAAGTGAATACAGGTGATGGAAGCAACTGCTACTGCTTTTGGTTCCAAAATAAAAAACGTATAGTGTCCGACAAATAGGTACGTTTCCGGATTACGTATAAAGCGCTATTTTATATATTTTCCCGTGTTGGGATATTTTATTTTGGATAATATATGTAATATATTTGTATATTTGGATATTATATTTTCTCCAGAGTCCCTCCGTACAAAGGAGACTCTGCCAAAATTTTCCGTAAATTTTGGACTTAGAATTTTGTTATAAATATTTTTCCAACTTTAATAATTCAAGTATTAAAAGACATAATGATTATAAAACAAGTGTATCTCACTAAAGGAAATTAATCCAGTAAAATATTGTTTATAAGTTAATATTTGAAATAAGATGTACTGTTTATTCTTCCTTCTCCATTTTTTTTCCTTTTCGGGGACGAAAAGTTTTGAGTGGGGGAGATTGTAACGACCCGTTAAATTAATAATATGTAATAAATTAGATTAGTATAATTTCTAATTTGTTAAGGAATAAATGTAGAAATTTGGTATAGTAGTTGCGTAACTTAGTGTAACAATAAAACATTATGACAATAGGTTTGGTTAATGTAGATGGTCACATTTTGTTGAAAGTTAGTGATAAGAAACGAATGAAAGTTGAATTTATAAAAGTTAATATAAATATTAACTTTAATAGTATTCATGTATACAAAGATGCAATAAGTGTTGATAGTAAAATTCAATGTCTGTAGAAAAAAAAAATCTAATAGAAACATAAACTTTAATTATATGAGAAAGAGTATAGATCTGAACAAATATATGAAGATTGGTAAGAACAGTGTATGTAATCAGTTTGGTTATTAATATTTGAAAGATAGAGATGTGTAAATACGTAAATGAATTTATAATGGGAAGAAATGGTAAGAATGAAAATATAATAATAAGCAGTTGATTCAATTAAGGGAGTTAATTATAATAAATGGTCATTTAATAAATTTAACGTTCTGTGAGAAATCATAATAATTGTGTAAAATCAGTACAAGTTGGAAATGCATAAACCTTAATAAACATTCTAACTTAATAAATTTATGCAAATGTGGGAATTAGTTATAAGCGTGTAATTATGGGTATGATAACAATTAGTATAAAATACCTATATATTGGAAACACATTTGTAAAGCATAATTAATTGAGTTGGTGAATTGGGAATGAATTCAAAGTATATGAACATTTATGTTATATAAATAAGAATTAATGCAGTAGCTAAATTTGTGAAATCTAAATCTATGGAACAAAGGGTGTAAGATCTTTACTGATGGAAATTAACGTTATAGGTAGTGTAAATTCCTATTTTAATAAGACTATGGGTTATAGTAAAGATTTTAAATCAAGATTTAGCTACGTGAATAAAAAGAATGAAGGTAATTGAGTTATTGCAATTAAGAAAATTTAAACGTTTATTAATACGTTAAGTAAAACTTAAGTTGGGATTTAAAATATTTGTGTATATAAATTTCATGCATTTGGCTATAATGGATTTAATAATAAAAATGAAACGGTGAAATCAAATGGATATAAAGATTTCAATTATACCTTGAAATTCATATTCACCATAAAAGGTTAATTGGAACCAAAGTAGTTAATATAGGAATCAAGCCTTATTTATCAATTTGGATTTATTGCAATAGTTAATTCCATAAAATAAAGTTAAAGCTAATTCAAATTTAGTTGGACCATTGTTGATATAACTTTAGAAAGCAAGATTTTATTTATAATTTGAATATTAAATCCAACAAAGGGTATTTACTACAAATAAAATAGAATTAAATGTAAAATATTACGTTATTGAATTTAAAATGGAATTTGTAAACAATTGAGTGAATTTAATAAATTTATCAAACTTATAATATTGAATTCATTAAGATTGGAATTAATAATAGTTAAGAAAAATGAGGGGATAATAATTTGAAATCATAGCAATAGATATTAATGTAAGGTTACCTTAAATAAGTTAAGGCAAATCAATGGAAGATACCTTTATAATACGATGATTGTGTGTAAAGGAAATGGGAATAAAAATTTATTAATAATTTGGAATTTAATGTATGGTAAAAAGTTTATTTGCAATAAAATGAGTTGGAATGGAAATCAAATCTATTTATCTAATTGGATTCAAGTTGAGAGTATAAGAGTATAAGACTTAATAATTGAGTTTTGAGAATAAAGATTTTATGTCCAAATAATAAGAAAGTGCAGATATTAACACTGCAAATTGATATATTTATAGATTTTAATTCACATCCAAGCTTGCTAAATCATTTGGAATTGATTGGATTATATAAGTAATGAAATTTGACCAATATTAGGGGTTGATAATAAGGTGTGAATGGAAATTTGATTTGTTATATTAAATGAATGGGATTCAAATTTATTGGAAAAGGTAAATGGATATTTGGTAATAAATATAAACGGACTTAAATAGTGAATTTAGTTAATTTGAATACATAATAAATAATGATTTAATGGAAACATATACTCTGTATATATCTATAAGATTTGAGTGGAAATAATATATACTTACAAATGTGGAATTTAGAGTCTTACAACAATGATTAGGAGTGATATAATTAGTACATTCAATCAATTTGAAAACATTGCAATAGATGTAAATTAAGGGTTGTGTTAAATAAAGTAATAAATGGGAAATAACGTAAATGTCTGCATAGTATGGTGATTTGTAATTATTACGTTAATTTAAATTATCGTTCAGCGCGTTTGTTTATCAGATCCATCTACTCTAATTCTAACCTATCTATATAAACCCAAATATTAAACCCTAGCCTCCATTCTATGCTCATTTGCTGTACGTTCATTTCTTCAATTCTTTCTCTTCCTCAATGGATGCAAATTTCAGATCTAATTTCAAACCAAATCAAAAGCTAAAAATTTAAAGTCTTCAGAAAAATTCACAAAAAATTATGTGTTATAGATTTCATCGATACGAATCTGCATCTGCTGTTCGCTTTCCAAGATGGTGACCGGATTTACCAGAAATCACGGTCAAACCTTGAATTTCGAAACCCTAAAGGTTGAATTGGGCCTTTTTGATTTCTTCATCTTTTTGCGAAATTGGAACATGGGTTTGGTGAGATTAGTCACTAGGGGTGCACAGGAAACGCTGACATGGCAAGTGGTAATAGGTAGGTTTATTTTGTTTGAATTTAATTTAATTTTGATTTTTCGAACACGTTAATACATTTAACTTCCACATACGAACTCCGTTTCACACGAAATTTCTTTTGATCGTAATTAAATTTCAGATCTGTTGGCGCTAGTTTGGACAGATTTGGAGACCGTCGAATTTTGGGTTTAAATCGGATTTAAATTCGATTTAAATTCAAAAGGTGAGTGTTTTAACCCACTCACAACTACTAGAAGCTTTTATGTTTGTTAAATTAATTTTAGAAATGAATAAAATTTATTTATGAGTATTTGGCATGTTTATTTCATTCATATCTGTTGAATTGCATTTATTGAATTTAACTGTTAATTTAATATATTTATTGCGTATTAATTGATAGTTGGAATTTATTTATTTGTATATGAACTGCTAGTTAACAGTTATATAATTTATTACTGAATATAAACTGTTAGATTAATAGTTGTTAAATTTAATCTGAATAAAATTGCCAGTTATTACCTGTTATATATTATCAAATATAAATTGTTATTGATTGATATTGCTTGATGATTGGTGATTGGATGATGGGTGATGTTGATGGATGTTTTATTGTATATCATTTAATTGCAAATTATCATGCATATTTCCTTTCATTCGGGATTGTGGTTTGAAATGATATACAACCGCAAAATTTTATATCTTTTAAATTGCGGATTGAAATGATAGATATCCGTATCACTTGACCATAGGATAGAAAATTATATACAGGCACCGCGGTCTATATATAACTATTTTTATGTGATTTCTATGGTTTGGATGTGATACGATTTATAAAAATTAAATTTTGATATTTTATAAATATTATTCTTCCATTTATATATATATATATATACATATGGAGTAAATTTTTAATATGAAATGTATACGAATCCCTTTAATAAAAATGGAAATTTTAGGAAAATAGTGTTTGATAATTTATACTGTATGTTAAATGTTTAAATTTGGAAATTTTAAGATATAACTGGATTTTTCCAATATAAGTATAAAATGAATATTCTAGTATAAATTAAATTGAAGAGATATTTAATTGCTAGAAATTGGGAGTTGTTTATGAATTTATGTGAATATTCAAGACTAAATAATAAACATCAAATTTGTTGAAAAAAAAATTAAATTCCATCTTTAGTTTTGAATATTAATACTCCAAATGATTTATACACATAGAAATTTAAGGGGTTTTAGAACTTAAAGTGATTATGGTTTAAACTTTAATAAAGGACCATATTTGTAAAGCCATGTAAATTATTTTCTTTACAAAGTAACCATAAAGTTAAATCACTTATTTTATATATTGTTGAATATCCAAACCATTTAGTTTTGAAAGTAATGGTTTTAAAAACTATGAATTTCGAAGTATTATGTTGAAAGTTAATATTCAAATATTTGGTTACAAGGAGTTATAAATTTTAAAAGTGGCATAATTTTTGGAAAAGATTTATATTTGGGAAATGATATCATTGATTTGGGTTTTATAAAAATAATATCAAAATGAATCGTTTTGGGTTTTAAAGAAGAAATGATATCGTAATATTATGGTTTTGAAATGGATTATATTCTGGTTTTAAAGTATAAACTATTTTTAAATGACCGCGGTGTTATAATAACGATGGGTTGGCAAAGAGACCGGGATCGGATATGGACATACTCTCTGTCGATACCGAAAACCACTTTGACTAACCGTGTACGCGGTGGAGATTCCAGAATGAAGTAGGTTGGTGGCGACGTTTCCTGTAAGGTAAATACGTGGACCCAACTCCCGTGAGTTGGCATAAGGTGGCTAAAACAGGAGCGATTGACGGGTTAATGAGGTCATTCCTCTGATCGGACACTCCTCTTCGATATTATACTTTGACTTTGGATTGATTCAGTGGCCACTTCTATTTTGATTTTGGGGGAGTTTGTTCGAGGTGGGCGGTAGCTGCGGCTACGCGTTACCATTGACCCGGAAGCGTAATTGGTATATCTACCCTGGCATTGCCTAATTGTGCCGTGTCACCTACCCTATCGCGCCTTGTACGAGTTTGGATTTCTCCCGTAGCCCGTGTGGTATCCTCTGGTGGCTTCCCGATCAGGAGGGACTATGATATTGGATGGACTACTGGGACTATTACGTGTTAAGGTGGAAAATGTAAAGCCTTAATGCTATTTAAAAGTATGTTTATTTTACTATAGACACTATTATAATAGCGCAATATACTACATAGTAAATAGTTTAACGGATCCTTAGGAGATGTAAATCCCGAACATCTTTTGAGTTATTGCACTCATATTTATTTCTGTTAATTTAACTCACATAAGATCTTTTAGTTCTGACTCGAGTGTTTTTGTCTTTTCAAATACGCTCGGGTCAGTCCGAGCGTTTCAGGATCGAAGACTTTAGCTTTGGAGGACGAAGACGAAGAATTTGTATTATTATTATTTATAGTATTGCACTACACTCACACTGTTCCGCTGCATTGTTATTGGTATGTGTAACTCTGATATGTATTATATAAATGTTTGTAAACAGTTTTATAAACTGTATATTTTCTTATTATATTTTATCCTTCCGCTGTGAGATTCTATTTGTTTATTTCTTCTCTGTTTTTTTTCTTATTTACCCCATAACAAATCCGCCCTTCCGTATGGTTTGAATCGGCATGTGTGTCGGTTTAAAGTGTGCGAGAAGGCGGGATGTTACAGTTGGTATCAGAGCTTTGGTTTAACGATAAACCTTGGCTTTGTGGGGTTTGACTCTTTGTTAATAGGGTAGAAATATCCTATGGGAGTCGCTGAGTGTATATATATGAGAGAGCGTATTTGTTAGTATTAATAAAAAGATTTTTATATTGTGTTAATCTGTTCCGCTTTGTATTTATAAATTCTGGTTGATGCATGGGACGCTATGTCATCAATAGGGATTTCTAAACACTTAATAGGACAGACCGACATAATATTTGTTTTTAATATAGGTGAATGAAAGAATTTTGCCTATTATATTTTCTATATATAAAAATATTTTTATAAAGATATATATATATATATTTGGTTGCTATAGATTGGGTGTTAGGAAATAAAATATTTATAATAACTGAAGCTAAGTTGAAATTATGATAAATCAAATTGGAGATTTTAGAACTTAAGTCCGGGATTTTTCCAAATCTGCTTTCAAAGAATTTGTGAAATTTATTGATTTGGTTTATAAGTAATTTCTTATATAAATATTTCGTATAATTTGGAAGAATTGTTTTAAAGAAGATTTGGGAAAAAAAAATAAAATAAAAATAAAATTAAATTCTGTACTTTCCTCTCTGTCGCTGGAAAATAAATTCGGTGATGACGGCCGCATCATCGACTTTCATTTCGAGTTTCGAAGGGGAAAGGCCACTGTAGTAAATTTTACTGCAGATTTATTTTGAACTTTTCTAAAAATTTTCTTTTATTGCTCTAACTATAATTAGAGATATTGAGTTGTAAGAACTTATTTATCTATTATTTTGAAATAAATTGAAATCTGACCCGGAATCCAATTCTAAAATTCTCCATTAATTAATTAAGTGTTAAATTGTAGTGAAATAAAAGTTAAGTAATAAATGAATTGAAACCTCTAATTGAAATAAGAGAATAATTGCAAAGCTATAAAGAGGAATTTGCATACATATGAGACAAAGAGTAATATGGATAAACATTAAATTTAATTAAAAGAATGGAGATTAAACTTGTATAAGTTCAATTGCAATTTCCTTAACATAAATAACTTACCCAAATATAAAAGTTGAAGTGTTAAATGAGAAACTGGAATTGAATATTTTACAAGTAGGAATTTAGGAAAAATGAAGTATTCAATAAATTACTGTTATAATAAGAATTTAATGGTATAAACTTAGGTTATAATTGAAATTTTACTGAAAAAGGGTTAAGAATTATTAATAGATGATATGAACCTAAGTATATAAAATGAAATTCAAAATAAGAATTGATTGTATGATTATTGACTTAAGTATGTTTTAATCTCCCCTATTCTAATATAATGGAAAGTAGGAAAAATTGAAATGTCTGCAATCCATAGTTAAAGAGAAAATAAAAACTTCCATTTATAAGAATGAATGGTAGCAGATTTAGAATTTAAGGGAAATCTTACAAGTGAAGAGTAAGGAAATGAAGATATTCAAAATATTTGTTGTTATTAATGAGAATTTATTTTATAAACTTAAGTAATAAAAGGAAATACAAATATAATGAATTTTGTGATAGTTGGAAAATAAAACTTGTAAGAAACAAAGAAATTCCTCCATAAATGAAGGAAAGAAAATCAAACCACTGAATTATGAAATAAATGTAAATAAACTATTTTGGTGTTGGTTTGGATTGTTTGGTTGATGTATGTTTGTTGGGTAAGGAATTTTGGAGTTATGGGATGAACAAATAATCTATCTTTGTTCCATCTAAGACTGTTGAGTAACGGATGCACTTGATAGTTATTCTTCATTCCGTACAATTTCAGAATTTGAACCCGAACAACAAATTGATTGTTTGATTGAATGATTGTCTGTTGGTGGCATGTGCTGTTTGTTAAAATTTATGGTTGTTGCATTTGATTGGATATGAATGATTGAATCTACCCAAACATTTCACTGTAATATAAATATTTAACTTTTAGACTATATAAGTGAATACAGGTGATGGAAGCAACTGCTACTGCTTTTGGTTCCAAAATAAAAAACGTATAGTGTCCGACAAATAGGTACGTTTCCGGATTACGTATAAAGCGCTATTTTATATATTTTCCCGTGTTGGGATATTTTATTTTGGATAATATATGTAATATATTTGTATATTTGGATATTATATTTTCTCCAGAGTCCCTCCGTACAAAGGAGACTCTGCCAAAATTTTCCGTAAATTTTGGACTTAGAATTTTGTTATAAATATTTTTCCAACTTTAATAATTCAAGTATTAAAAGACATAATGATTATAAAACAAGTGTATCTCACTAAAGGAAATTAATCCAGTAAAATATTGTTTATAAGTTAATATTTGAAATAAGATGTACTGTTTATTCTTCCTTCTCCATTTTTTTTCCTTTTCGGGGACGAAAAGTTTTGAGTGGGGGAGATTGTAACGACCCGTTAAATTAATAATATGTAATAAATTAGATTAGTATAATTTCTAATTTGTTAAGGAATAAATGTAGAAATTTGGTATAGTAGTTGCGTAACTTAGTGTAACAATAAAACATTATGACAATAGGTTTGGTTAATGTAGATGGTCACATTTTGTTGAAAGTTAGTGATAAGAAATGAATGAAAGTTGAATTTATAAAAGTTAATATAAATATTAACTTTAATAGTATTCATGTATACAAAGATGCAATAAGTGTAGATAGTAAAATTCAATGTCTGTAGAAAAAAAAATCTAATAGAAACATAAACTTTAATTATATGAGAAAGAGTATAGATCTGAACAAATATATGAAGATTGGTAAGAACAGTGTATGTAATCAGTTTGGTTATTAATATTTGAAAGATAGAGATGTGTAAATACGTAAATGAATTTATAATGGGAAGAAATGGTAAGAATGAAAATATAATAATAAGCAGTTGATTCAATTAAGGGAGTTAATTATAATAAATGGTCATTTAATAAATTTAACGTTCTGTGAGAAATCATAATAATTGTGTAAAATCAGTACAAGTTGGAAATGCATAAACCTTAATAAACATTCTAACTTAATAAATTTATGCAAATGTGGGAATTAGTTATAAGCGTGTAATTATGGGTATGATAACAATTAGTATAAAATACCTATATATTGGAAACACATTTGTAAAGCATAATTAATTGAGTTGGTGAATTGGGAATGAATTCAAAGTATATGAACATTTATGTTATATAAATAAGAATTAATGCAGTAGCTAAATTTGTGAAATCTAAATCTATGGAACAAAGGGTGTAAGATCTTTACTGATGGAAATTAACGTTACAGGTAGTGTAAATTCCTATTTTAATAAGACTATGGGTTATAGTAAAGATTTTAAATCAAGATTTAGCTACGTGAATAAAAAGAATGAAGGTAATTGAGTTATTGCAATTAAGAAAATTTAAACGTTTATTAATACGTTAAGTAAAACTTAAGTTGGGATTTAAAATATTTGTGTATATAAATTTCATGCATTTGGCTATAATGGATTTAATAATAAAAATGAAACGGTGAAATCAAATGGATATAAAGATTTCAATTATACCTTGAAATTCATATTCACCATAAAAGGTTAATTGGAACCAAAGTAGTTAATATAGGAATCAAGCCTTATTTATCAATTTGGATTTATTGCAATAGTTAATTCCATAAAATAAAGTTAAAGCTAATTCAAATTTAGTTGGACCATTGTTGATATAACTTTAGAAAGCAAGATTTTATTTATAATTTGAATATTAAATCCAACAAAGGGTATTTACTACAAATAAAATAGAATTAAATGTAAAATATTACGTTATTGAATTTAAAATGGAATTTGTAAACAATTGAGTGAATTTAATAAATTTATCAAACTTATAATGTTGAATTCATTAAGATTGGAATTAATAATAGTTAAGAAAAATGAGGGGATAATAATTTGAAATCATAGCAATAGATATTAATGTAAGGTTACCTTAAATAAGTTAAGGCAAATCAATGGAAGATACCTTTATAATACGATGATTGTGTGTAAAGGAAATGGGAATAAAAGTTTATTAATAATTTGGAATTTAATGTATGGTAAAAAGTTTATTTGCAATAAAATGAGTTGGAATGGAAATCAAATCTATTTATCTAATTGGATTCAAGTTGAGAGTATAAGAGTATAAGACTTAATAATTGAGTTTTGAGAATAAAGATTTTATGTCCAAATAATAAGAAAGTGCAGATATTAACACTGCAAATTGATATATTTATAGATTTTAATTCACATCCAAGCTTGCTAAATCATTTGGAATTGATTGGATTATATAAGTAATGAAATTTGACCAATATTAGGGGTTGATAATAAGGTGTGAATGGAAATTTGATTTGTTATATTAAATGAATGGGATTCAAATTTATTGGAAAAGGTAAATGGATATTTGGTAATAAATATAAACGGACTTCAATAGTGAATTTAGTTAATTTGAATACATAATAAATAATGATTTAATGGAAACATATACTCTGTATATATCTATAAGATTTGAGTGGAAATAATATATACTTACAAATGTGGAATTTAGAGTCTTACAACAATGATTAGGAGTGATATAATTAGTACATTCAATCAATTTGAAAACATTGCAATAGATGTAAATTAAGGGTTGTGTTAAATAAAGTAATAAATGGGAAATAACGTAAATGTCTGCATAGTATGGTGATTTGTAATTATTACGTTAATTTAAATTATCGTTCAGCGCGTTTGTTTATCAGATCCATCTACTCTAATTCTAACCTATCTATATAAACCCAAATATTAAACCCTAGCCCCCATTCTATGCTCATTTGCTGTATGTTCATTTCTTCAATTCTTTCTCTTCCTCAATGGATGCAAATTTCAGATCTAATTTCAAACCAAATCAAAAGCTAAAAATTTAAAGTCTTCGGAAAAATTCACAAAAAATTATGTGTTATAGATTTCATCGATACGAATCTGCATCTGCTGTTCGCTTTCCAAGATGGTGACCGGATTTACCAGAAATCACGGTCAAACCTTGAATTTCGAAACCCTAAAGGTTGAATTGGGCCTTTTTGATTTCTTCATCTTTTTGCGAAATTGGAACATGGGTTTGGTGAGATTAGTCACTAGGGGTGCACAGGAAACGCTGACATGGCAAGTGGTAATAGGTAGGTTTATTTTGTTTGAATTTAATTTAATTTTGATTTTTCGAACACGTTAATACATTTAACTTCCACATACGAACTCCGTTTCACACGAAATTTCTTTTGATCGTAATTAAATTTCAGATCTGTTGGCGCTAGTTTGGACAGATTTGGAGACCGTCGAATTTTGGGTTTAAATCGGATTTAAATTCGATTTAAATTCAAAAGGTGAGTGTTTTAACCCACTCACAACTACTAGAAGCTTTTATGTTTGTTAAATTAATTTTAGAAATGAATAAAATTTATTTATGAGTATTTGGCATGTTTATTTCATTCATATCTGCTGAATTGCATTTATTGAATTTAACTGTTAATTTAATATATTTATTGCGTATTAATTGATAGTTGGAATTTATTTATTTGTATATGAACTGCTAGTTAACAGTTATATAATTTATTACTGAATATAAACGGTTAGATTAATAGTTGTTAAATTTAATCTGAATAAAATTGCCAGTTATTACCTGTTATATATTATCAAATATAAATTGTTATTGATTGATATTGCTTGATGATTGGTGATTGGATGATGGGTGATGTTGATGGATGTTTTATTGTATATCATTTAATTGCAAATTATCATGCATATTTCCTTTCATTCGGGATTGTGGTTTGAAATGATATACAACCGCAAAATTTTATATCTTTTAAATTGCGGATTGAAATGATAGATATCCGTATCACTTGACCATAGGATAGAAAATTATATACAGGCACCGCGGTCTATATATAACTATTTTTATGTGATTTCTATGGTTTGGATGCGATACGATTTATAAAAATTAAATTTTGATATTTTATAAATATTATTCTTCCATTTATATATATATATATACATATGGAGTAAATTTTTAATATGAAATGTATACGAATCCCTTTAATAAAAATGGAAATTTTAGGAAAATAGTGTTTGATAATTTATACTGTATGTTAAATGTTTAAATTTGGAAATTTTAAGATATAACTGGATTTTTCCAATATAAGTATAAAATGAATATTCTAGTATAAATTAAATTGAAGAGATATTTAATTGCTAGAAATTGGGAGTTGTTTATGAATTTATGTGAATATTCAAGACTAAATAATAAACATCAAATTTGTTGAAAAAAAAATTAAATTCCATCTTTAGTTTTGAATATTAATACTCCAAATGATTTATACACATAGAAATTTAAGGGGTTTTAGAACTTAAAGTGATTATGGTTTAAACTTTAATAAAGGACCATATTTGTAAAGCCATGTAAATTATTTTCTTTACAAAGTAACCATAAAGTTAAATCACTTATTTTATATATTGTTGAATATCCAAACCATTTAGTTTTGAAAGTAATGGTTTTAAAAACTATGAATTTCGAAGTATTATGTTGAAAGTTAATATTCAAATATTTGGTTACAAGGAGTTATAAATTTTAAAAGTGGCATAATTTTTGGAAAAGATTTATATTTGGGAAATGATATCATTGATTTGGGTTTTATAAAAATAATATCAAAATGAATCGTTTTGGGTTTTAAAGAAGAAATGATATCGTAATATTATGGTTTTGAAATGGATTATATTCTGGTTTTAAAGTATAAACTATTTTTAAATGACCGCGGTGTTATAATAACGATGGGTTGGCAAAGAGACCGGGATCGGATATGGACATACTCTCTGTCGATACCGAAAACCACTTTGACTAACCGTGTACGCGGTGGAGATTCCAGAATGAAGTAGGTTGGTGGCGACGTTTCCTGTAAGGTAAATACGTGGACCCAACTCCCGTGAGTTGGCATAAGGTGGCTAAAACAGGAGCGATTGACGGGTTAATGAGGTCATTCCTCTGATCGGACACTCCTCTTCGATATTATACTTTGACTTTGGATTGATTCAGTGGCCACTTCTATTTTGATTTTGGGGGAGTTTGTTCGAGGTGGGCGGTAGCTGCGGCTACGCGTTACCATTGATCCGGAAGCGTAATTGGTATATCTACCCTGGCATTGCCTAATTGTGCCGTGTCACCTACCCTATCGCGCCTTGTACGAGTTTGGATTTCTCCCGTAGCCCGTGTGGTATCCTCTGGTGGCTTCCCGATCAGGAGGGACTATGATATTAGATGGACTACTGGGACTATTACGTGTTAAGGTGGAAAATGTAAAGCCTTAATGCTATTTAAAAGTATGTTTATTTTACTATAGACACTATTATAATAGCGCAATATACTACATAGTAAATAGTTTAACGGATCCTTAGGAGATGTAAATCCCGAACATCTTTTGAGTTATTGCACTCATATTTATTTCTGTTAATTTAACTCACATAAGATCTTTTAGTTCTGACTCGAGTGTTTTTGTCTTTTCAAATACGCTCGGGTCAGTCCGAGCGTTTCAGGATCGAAGACTTTAGCTTTGGAGGACGAAGACGAAGAATTTGTATTATTATTATTTATAGTATTGCACTACACTCACACTGTTCCGCTGCATTGTTATTGGTATGTGTAACTCTGATATGTATTATATAAATGTTTGTAAACAGTTTTATAAACTGTATATTTTCTTATTATATTTTATCCTTCCGCTGTGAGATTCTATTTGTTTATTTCTTCTCTGTTTTTTTTTCTTATTTACCCCATAACAAATCCGCCCTTCCGTATGGTTTGAATCGGCATGTGTGTCGGTTTAAAGTGTGCGAGAAGGCGGGATGTTACAGTTGGTATCAGAGCTTTGGTTTAACGATAAACCTTGGCTTTGTGGGGTTTGACTCTTTGTTAATAGGGTAGAAATATCCTATGGGAGTCGCTGAGTGTATATATATGAGAGAGCGTATTTGTTAGTATTAATAAAAAGATTTTTATATTGTGTTAATCTGTTCCGCTTTGTATTTATAAATTCTGGTTGATGCATGGGACGCTATGTCATCAATAGGGATTTCTAAACACTTAATAGGACAGACCGACATAATATTTGTTTTTAATATAGGTGAATGAAAGAATTTTGCCTATTATATTTTCTACATATAAAAATATTTTTATAAAGATATATATATATTTGGTTGCTATAGATTGGGTGTTAGGAAATAAAATATTTATAATAACTGAAGCTAAGTTGAAATTATGATAAATCAAATTGGAGATTTTAGAACTTAAGTCCGGGATTTTTCCAAATCTGCTTTCAAAGAATTTGTGAAATTTATTGATTTGGTTTATAAGTAATTTCTTATATAAATATTTCGTATAATTTGGAAGAATTGTTTTAAAGAAGATTTGGGAAAAAAAAATAAAATAAAATTAAATTCTGTACTTTCCTCTCTGTCGCTGGAAAATAAATTCGGTGATGACGGCCGCATCATCGACTTTCATTTCGAGTTTCGAAGCGGAAAGGCCACTGTAGTAAATTTTACTGCAGATTTATTTTGAACTTTTCTAAAAATTTTCTTTTATTGCTCTAACTATAATTAGAGATATTGAGTTGTAAGAACTTATTTATCTATTATTTTGAAATAAATTGAAATCTGACCCGGAATCCAATTCTAAAATTCTCCATTAATTAATTAAGTGTTAAATTGTAGTGAAATAAAAGTTAAGTAATAAATGAATTGAAACCTCTAATTGAAATAAGAGAATAATTGCAAAGCTATAAAGAGGAATTTGCATACATATGAGACAAAGAGTAATATGGATAAACATTAAATTTAATTAAAAGAATGGAGATTAAACTTGTATAAGTTCAATTGCAATTTCCTTAACATAAATAACTTACCCAAATATAAAAGTTGAAGTGTTAAATGAGAAACTGGAATTGAATATTTTACAAGTAGGAATTTAGGAAAAATGAAGTATTCAATAAATTACTGTTATAATAAGAATTTAATGGTATAAACTTAGGTTATAATTGAAATTTTACTGAAAAAGGGTTAAGAATTATTAATAGATGATATGAACCTAAGTATATAAAATGAAATTCAAAATAAGAATTGATTGTATGATTATTGACTTAAGTATGTTTTAATCTCCCCTATTCTAATATAATGGAAAGTAGGAAAAATTGAAATGTCTGCAATCCATAGTTAAAGAGAAAATAAAAACTTCCACTTATAAGAATGAATGGTAGCAGATTTAGAATTTAAGGGAAATCTTACAAGTGAAGAGTAAGGAAATGAAGATATTCAAAATATTTGTTGTTATTAATGAGAATTTATTTTATAAACTTAAGTAATAAAAGGAAATACAAATATAATGAATTTTGTGATAGTTGGAAAATAAAACTTGTAAGAAACAAAGAAATTCCTCCATAAATGAAGGAAAGAAAATCAAACCACTGAATTATGAAATAAATGTAAATAAACTATTTTGGTGTTGGTTTGGATTGTTTGGTTGATGTATGTTTGTTGGGTAAGGAATTTTGGAGTTATGGGATGAACAAATAATCTATCTTTGTTCCATCTAAGACTGTTGAGTAACGGATGCACTTGATAGTTATTCTTCATTCCGTACAATTTCAGAATTTGAACCCGAACAACAAATTGATTGTTTGATTGAATGATTGTCTGTTGGTGGCATGTGCTGTTTGTTAAAATTTATGGTTGTTGCATTTGATTGGATATGAATGATTGAATCTACCCAAACATTTCACTGTAATATAAATATTTAACTTTTAGACTATATAAGTGAATACAGGTGATGGAAGCAACTGCTACTGCTTTTGGTTCCAAAATAAAAAACGTATAGTGTCCGACAAATAGGTACGTTTCCGGATTACGTATAAAGCGCTATTTTATATATTTTCCCGTGTTGGGATATTTTATTTTGGATAATATATGTAATATATTTGTATATTTGGATATTATATTTTCTCCAGAGTCCCTCCGTACAAAGGAGACTCTGCCAAAATTAAGATATATATGAATGATATTATATTTGAATTTGGGGTTTTATTTAAATGATATTGGATTTATTAAGTAAATATTTCAAACTAAATAATAATGAAGTTAAATTAAGATATATATGAAATTATCAAATTTAGTTTTGAAAATGGTGGAATATTTAAAGCTTTGAAATATATTGAAATTGAAATGGTTTATTTTGTGGTTCAAATCGATATTTGAAATCGATATAATTTGAAATGATTTATTTAGAAACTGAATTGAATTGAAATTGATGAATTGAGATTGAATTAAATTGGAATTTTGGAATTTGAGTTGATTTGAATCGATTTGTGAAATTTGAGGAAACTATTTAAATAAACTAATTATTTTAATATAAACTATTTTATTATATATATATATACTATTATTAATATCTAAATTGTTCAACTGGGAAGTTATGTTTTCAAAGTGTTATGATTTCCAAAGTACTATGAATTCTAAGTTATAATGTCAAATGTGTTATAACTTCGAAAGTGTTATTGATTTAGAAATAGATAAATTTGAAGTGAAGAATGATAATGTTTTGATATGGTTTTGAAATGGATATGATATTTTAGGTTTGAAATATAAATTATTTTGAAATGGCCACGGTGTTATAATGACGTTTGGTTGTTAATAGCATATATTACTACATAATAGATAGTTCCATGGATCCTTAGAGGATGGGTATCCCAATCCTTTAAGTTACTTGTATTTCAGTTGATATTTCACTTAAGTTGGATTTATTGATATAAGAATGTTAATCCTGACTCGAGTGTTTTGTGTTTTGGTTTACGCTCGGGACAGACAGAGTGTCATGGCATTTAAGACTCACTTTGGAGTTGGAGCTTCGATTGGAGGTCCATCTGTCTATCCAGCTTTTAGTTATTCAGTTGACTCCACTACTATATTTAGATTTTGTATTGATTATTGTATTCGAGACTTCTATTGTATCTTGTTTAATTCTGTTATATATATAGTAGCTTCATGAACTACTATTCATTTATTTTCGCTGCTTATTTCATATTACTCTGTATATGTGATTCTGTGATTTATTTATTTAATGTACATGCCGAGTTTTGCCAAATTTAAATTAACAATCTGGCATTTTGAGCAATTCAAGTCCGACAATGTGCGGATGCAAATGGTTGAAAATACCGGGATGTTACAGTATATATATATACAGTATGAATTTTGAAAATTCTTTTTGGAAAACCTTTTCAAAATAACAAGTATGTCTTTCATATGTATAGTTTTCCTTGTTGATCGGGTAATCTAGGCTCAAATACCAAATTTAACAGCCTACCTTACAACAAGCCTAAATTTTGATCTAGAAAGGCCCATCGAAACTTAGATCCATTCTAAGTAAGCTGTTGGTAGAGCTAAGAAGATAACAGTATAGAGGCATAACTAAACTCTCAAAAATTACAGCGGATGGAACAAAATATAATAGAAAAGCATCCTCATGTATTTCAAAATCATAAATATGTCAAAATACAAAGTAGCATCAATCGTATCATTAATCTGTTACAACAATAATTTAAATACATGGGTATACATAAAAGCAAGTGAAAATGATAAATATTGCCACAAGTAAACCACCTCCATTTCTAATTGTCATCTTCGCCATCAACATCCTTTAATCTATGTTGTAACGAGGAGGGAGTCAGAATAACAAGTGTCTGGTGAATAAAAACCTCGAGTCTTACCTTTCAGTACTTTGGCAATATATTTCAAAATATGTCTACGAGCATAAAACCATTAAAATCATTTAATACTTCTTTTTAAGAAAAGAAGCAGGTGTCCAAAATCCCATAACCCAAATCTCCTGTAATAAATACTAGCAATGCAAGAGATAGTACCTAAGCCACTCAATACCATTTATTAGAGATTTTGCAGACTTCGGTCATTTAATACCTTAAAAATGGTAGATCTCGTCATTTAATACCTATGCCTAAGGCATGCTCCTCAATGGTACTATCTAGCTGGTATCATATGGAATCTCAAGTCACTTAATACTTCTTTATTTGGAAAGGAGGATCCTTAATCAGTCACTTAATACCTTATCCAAAAGCACACCCCTTGGAGACACCATGTAACGTGTCCTTTAGGCTGTTTAATACTTCATTTGGGAAAAAGAGGCAGGCCCTCAAACGAGCACTTAATAACTCATGACCTTGAAGCAAGTCCCTCGTGGCCCATAATCATAATGATGTCTTACATTAATCTGACTATTCTAGGAACCGGTAGCCAGATTAGCTGGACAGATTTCCCCAATAGAATTTGGGACTAACCTCGCGTCATTATATATATTTATCATAAGGAAATTCCACATCAGTATGAAGTATACACAACTGCCGGTAGCCTCAAAGTGAAGGACAAACTTCCCTTATGTTACTCTGTTGACCTCGAATTCTTATGACTTAGCCATAAATTAAATACACTCCATATATATAAAATACTCCATAAATCTGAAAACTTCAAATGCTCATATCTTCTTCGTTTGAGCTCTATTTTCAACATATTATATATAAAAAAAGATCAGAATTTCGCCTTGAATGCAATGAAACAACTTCCATGGTCAAATTGCAACTTTCATAAAATTTTCATATTCTACCTTATTGTATTTAATTAAATTTTATTTCATTTATTTATGGTTCATTTTACAAGGGTTACACTTGTCGTAGGGGATTAAACTATCTATTCATAGTAAAATCAATAGAGTATTTGTAAGTAGATTTTGGAAAGACAAATTTCAGGAATTTGACATTCATTTTGACAACCATGCATTAATTATGGTACCCCGATTATGGTCAACTTTACTTCATGCCCCTTGTGTAAAACTAGAATATCTTTTAGATTTAACAATTCTTGGTGTCTATAGTCAGGTTATAAAGCTATAGTGGAGCATGCACTTAAAATTATTGTCGAGGGGAACCCTTTATTTATTTGGATCAATAAAATAAAAACAGTTAAGCATGCACTAAAAGCATAATAACACACAAAAGAAAACTGTTAGCAAATGTGTGAAAGAATCAATAATGAAGCAAATCTATTATTTAATCAGTTGATTCAAAACCCATAAGATAGTAATCTGGCTAACTAATATGGACAAAAAATAGAATATCTCTCTTGTATCATGAAGAAACTGGCCGCTGAAATTTTGAAAGGATGAAATTAATCTAGCTAACCCATGGTGACAAAATCTCTCAAATTTTCCATAGCAAAATAGTAATATCCAAAATTATTAATAGGAAAAATTCATTCTAGATGCTAGTGGACAACTGTTATCAATATCAAATAACGATGCTGAAGAAGCCATTAACTTTTTCTTAGAATTTTTAAATAAGAAAGCATTAATTGCTAATTTTTAAACATAATGTGCAAGAAAATTATTGCCGATAACGTCAAAGAATATTTGGATAGCCCATTTCAATTCGAAGAGGTTAAGAATGTTGTATTTCAAATTGAAGATAACAATACTCCTAGACCAGATAGAATTAATGCAAAATCCTTCGAATGCCATTGGGAACAAATTCAAAATGAATTATCAATGCTATGCTCGCGATTCGAGATTCAAGTAAAATAATCAAATAAATTAATTATACTTTTATTTACCTAATCTCTAAGAAATATGACCCATCAACTATTATTGATTATTGACCCATATAACTATGTAATGTTACGTATACGACCTTGGCAAACTTATTACGTAATAGGATGGAAGGCTTCTTAAACAAATTAATTTCTATAAATCAAAATTGCTTTTATCCCTGGAAGAGTAATCATAGAAAAAATCTCTTTTGGCATATGAAATGGCTAGATCCTTTAATAATAAAAATTCAAGCAACAAATGTCTGAAAAATTTACTTACATAAAGCTCATGGCAAGATAAGCTGTAATAACCTGAATTCCCGTGGTCCGGATTTTTCGCAAAAATGCTAAAAAAACCAAGCCCACTGAAGACCGAGTTGGGTTCTAGTATCCTGCAAATAGGCAAAGACAAATATATCAGAGCTCAATAATTTATCTCACGACGGGATTGACTAAAATATAATAGTAAGTAAATACTCACCCAAATGATAACACTTTATAAGCAAGTGTCATAAAACTGAAAAGTCTCTGCCATCTACCTAACCTGAAGGATGCTATGAGGAGGGATCAGAATAAAAGTTCTGGTGAATGAACAATTATACACTTCTAGGCTTAATTCTACATATATCATTCTATTTCACTTTACTATTATATTAGGTTCATTTGGTTACAATACTCTTGCTCTGTTCGTGAACCATGTCAATCTACTCCATAGTAGATTAAACCCTAATAACTAACATATACATATTTGTAGCTATATACCCAATGACCATATTGGTCCAAGGTACCACCCATTGTACCTTCCGTATCCTCCTTGAAAAGGGCTCCATCGTCTTTCTTCGAGAGCGTTCAGTAACTTCATATGTAAAGGACTGCTTCGTAAGGCCTATAATACAGATGCTCCATCATCTTGCTCCATAGCTATATCGGTAAAGGACTCATTCATAAGGCCTATAGTATAGATACTCCACTACTTACTATGAAAACGTAAATCGCGTCCGCACTAGTCTATGCTAGTGCTCGGACATCCACAATGTACCACCCAGTGCATACATTGAGGACCGCATAATCGTTCTGTCTACTATTTGAATCCCACCAACAAGGTCTACATTGTTTGCAATTCAGTTAGGGATTTTCTATATCGTTAAAGAACTGCTTCATTAGGCCTACAATATAGATATTCTAGTTGGTCTGTCTCTTTTTCATCGTGACTATTTCCCCATGCAGCCACCCCTCAACTGACCAAAAGACTTCTAAAGAGTTAAGTGGTCGTGCCCTCCTTCAAACAATCTAACATCCAAATGGCGGTGACCCTTATCCAATGTCTCGATAGTGAAAAAATCACTGGCCTATTGGCTTAACTCTAGTCTTTCCCGAAATCATTCTCGATCTTGATGCTGGCCGATATCAACATGCGACTATCCTTAAAATTACATGCAAGTACTTGACATACGAATACCCTACTCCAAACACCAAGCCCTTCTAACTGCCTAAAAAGGTCTGCTTCGTTAGGCCTACAGTGCAAATGCAGTCAAGACATACTCTATTTTACACTAATTCTTTTTTTATATTCTAGCAATGACATTCATTGTTGACTTTTAACAATTAAATTATAAAAATTTATCCTATTTTCTAAACCAACCAATTAACCTTTTAGTTACTCCCAAATCCAATTATTAGATTAATTAACTTTTTTCATTTTAACGTAATTTATTACGGTAATTCCATGCCTCAAACTTTTATTACT
Source organism: Allium cepa (assembly GCA_030765085.1). Taxonomy (NCBI): domain Eukaryota; kingdom Viridiplantae; phylum Streptophyta; class Magnoliopsida; order Asparagales; family Amaryllidaceae; genus Allium; species Allium cepa. The sequence continues at coordinate 486,831,817 of CM060928.1, read as the reverse complement.
TTACATCTTCTTTCCTTCATTTCAATATGCTTAATTATTTAATCCATATTCATGTTTAATCTATTCTAATCCATACGCGAAGAAAGATGAGAAAATAGAAGAAGAATGACGCTTGCATAGAAATCCAAAACGTAGAAACACATGTAAATAAATACTAATACTGTAAATAAACTATAAATTCCTTATAGTTCAGAATAACTTAATTAATAGGATTAGTTATTGAATAAAATTATCTAAATGGGAATTTAACGATAATATATCTTAAACTTAAGAGATATATAAATAAATTCACTCACCTGACGTCCTTAGCTTTGCCTGTGGCTAGCTTGGCTCCATGGTCCTTTTGGATCCCTCTCCAAGGTGCATAGTATTTTAATTTAGAAGATCTTCTCCCTAGAAATTTTTCTTTTTAGGGTCCAGCCTTTTGGCCAAGGACCCAAAGAAATATTTTCAATTTTAGGTTCAGCCTTAGACCAAGAACCCATTGGGAGAAAACCTAATTGAGAGAAAAGATCTAAGCCTATGGTTCTATTTATAGGGGAGCTTGGGGATCTCTGACCGTTGGATTCTTGGATTGAACGTAGAGCCACCACATCACAGAATCGTTCGGTGCCATAGAATTGAAGAATTTTTGGCTCGCATTTAAAACCAAAAATTCGTCATTGTACGTACCTGAACGAGGCTTCGTCCAAGCTGCGTGCGGGTCGACCGGGCGGTCGACTGCCCAAAGCCACCCGTCGACTGCGCGGTCGACCTTGGAGCTATTTTAGTCAACCTTTTGGTCGGCCCATAAACGTGTGTGTGTTTCATTTTCTTTCCCGTTTATTTTCGTTTGTAATTTCTTCATTTTGGCTCGGATTTTGACAAGTTATATATGGAAACTTATCAAAAAACTACCCCGGATGCAATGGTATATGTTCCGAAGCCATATTTTGAAAATTCTAAAATTATTTATTTTCATTGCTAATTGTCATTCGTTAAATACTAACTATATAAAAATGTGACTGTAACGTCCCGCCTTTTCGTACGTTTAAACCGACGATCAACCACACACGTCAGACTTAAACCATACAGAAGGGCATATTGTTATGGGGTAAATATGAAAAAGCAGAGAAAGAAATGAAACAAAATAGAATCTTGCAGCGGAATGATAAAATATAATAATCAAATAAACAGTTCATGAAGCTGTTTATAAAATATTTGATTTTATTTATACAATACATATCAGAGTTACACATACCAGAGAATCAAATAATAATGCAGCGGAACAAATGTGTTGCAGTGAACTAATATAATATATAATAGTAATAAAATCTTTGTCATCGTCCTCCAGAAGTAAGGTCTTTAAATCCTGAAATGCTCATGCTGACCCGAGCGAATTGAAAAGACAAAACACTCGAGTCAGAACTAAAAGATCTTATGTAAGTTAAATCAACTGTAAAATATGAGTGGAACGACATCAGAGATGGGGATTTGACATCTCCTATCCAGTGTCAAACGTGAGTGCAGTAACTTAAGAGATGCTCGGGATTTACATCTCCTAAGGATCCGTTAAACTATTTACTATGTAGTAATATTTCGCTATTATAATAATGTCTATAGTAAAATAAACATACTTTTAAATAGCATTAAGGAGTGACCCAATATTCCTCTTAACACGTAATAGTCCCAGTAGTCCATCCAATATCATAGTCCCTCCTGATCTGGAAGCTACCAGAGGATACTACACGGGCTACGGGAGAAAACCAAACTCGTACAAGGCGCGATAGGGTAGGTGACACGGCACAACTAGGCAATGCCAGGGTAGATATACCAATTACTATCCGGACTGGAGGTGACGCATAGCGCGCAGCTACCGCCCACCTCGAGCCACAGCCCCAAAATCAAAAATAAAAAGTGGCCACCGAATCAATCCAAAATTCAGAGTATAATATCGAAGGGATGTGTCCGATAAGAGGGGCTACCTCATTGGCCCGGAATCACTCCTGTTTTAGCCACCTTATTACATATTTACCTCAAAGGAAACGCCGCCACCATCTTACTTCATTCTGGAATCTCCACCGCGTACACGGTTGTTAAAGTGGTTTTCGGAGTTGGCAGAGAGTATGACAAGTTCTGATCCTGTCTCTTTAACAACCAAACGTTATTATAACACCGTGGTCATTTCAAAATAGTATATACTTTTAAAAACCAAAATACCATTTCCATTTCAACCATCTCCTTTATTTCGAAATAATATATACTTCAAAACTGAATTCAATAATATGTTATTTAAATAAAACCCGATTTCCAATTACTTGATCTTCCTTTAATCTATATAAACTTGAAATATTCTTTTAAATTATCTTAAACCCTAACTATATTATGAAGTCATATTCTTAATCTTCAACTCCTATCGGTTTCAACTCAATATATTCAAAGATAATTCTTTAAATAAATTAAATTTTCAAATAAATTCATTTCAAAACCATTATACTTCCAAGGTTATAACAACTCCAAAACAAAACACTTTGAAACCATAATACTTTAAAATACTTTAATTTCGATAAAACATTTCAATTTGGATATATTTCAGGTCTTTAAATATTCCTTGATTTCCAAACCAAATCTGATAATCTCACATATATCTTAACTCAATTTTCTATTATTTAGTTTAGAAACATTTATTTAATATATTCAATATCTTTTAAATAAATTTCAAACTTGAAATATTTGTTAATCACTCTAAACCCTCATCAAGTTATAAAATCGTACCCTTTTAAAATCTCAAATTTAATAAGTTCCAGATTGATTTAATTAAATAACCTTCTTAATTAAACTATATTTTAAAATTGACTTCAAATCCATCTTCACAACCTTAATTTATCAATATCATTATAAACTCTATACATATTAAAATATAATTTAAATAAGTACTTAACCATATTATCTTTTTAATAAAATCAAACTTTATAATTAAAGTTATTATATAAACGAACAAAATTATACATAGCTTAAAATTAAGAATTTAACTATATATAAAATAATATTTATATAATACCAAAAATCAATATTTATAAACCCATATATTTCTTTCCAAACCCATAGAAATCATTTCAAAAAATATATATAGGATTTATATATAGACCAATGGTGTCTGTATAAAATTTTCTATCATATGATCAAGTGATACAGATATTTATCATTTCAATCCGCAATTTAAAAATAAAAATGCAGTTGTATATCATTTCAAACCGCAATCCCGAATCAAAAATAACAAATCAATAAAGAACTTGCAGATTTTAATGATATAAAATAAACATCCATTCATCCATCAACAAATCACACATCATCATACTATCATCCAAAACTATCAATCAATATCAATAGATAACTGATAATAGTTACAAGTATTTAACTGGCAGTTAGATTCATATTCAGCAATAAATTAAATAACGATTTAATTAAAATAAATGCAATTAACTGAGATGAGGATAAAAAAAATACGAAACAGTCATAAATAAATGCAAAATCACAACATAAATTAAATTTAACAAACATAAGAAATTTTAGAAGTTGTGAGTGGTTAAAACACTCACCTTTAGAATTTAAATTGAATTTGAATCTAATTTAAACCCAAAATTCAAACAGCTTCAGAATCCATCCAAACCAGCGCCAAAACATCAGAAATCTCGATACGATCCTAATAAAAAATTCGTGCGTAAAACAGATAACGTATGTAAAAGGTATACGCATTAGAAGATTTCAAAATTTAAATAAATAAAAATATAAATAGAACTAAACATTCACGTTCAAGGGCCACGTCATCCATTAATCTTCTCCCTCCACAGGAAACGCACGCATATGCTATTGAAGCCAAAACCCTACCCAGCAAAAATCACGCACGAAACATGGCCGTTGACCACGCTTTGACCACGAATCCCTAGCGCCACCGACCATCATCACGACGCTGACCGCCACCATCGTCTTCCCACCCTCCGCCTGACCCCAGCTATGCCTTGTGAATGCCCAAAGGACCACCGACCGCCACTAGCATATGAAACCCTAATCGAAAATAGCCGCCGATATAACCGTCGAATCGCGAAACGAAGCATGCCGATGAACTCCCGATCGTCCACTCTACAAAACCCAGAAATGGTTCGTCGATCCGACAACGTTCATCGACGCGCGATGAACGACCGAGAATGGTTCTTCGATTTTCGGACAAAAAGTGATTCAAAACCAAAAACGAACTGCAGAACTGAGATGCGTACATCGAGAGCTTCGATATATAATTTTTCTGAATTTTCTGAGGAGTTTGAAATTTTAATTTGATTTTTGAATTGCAATTGGATTTGGAATTGTCTGCCATTGAAAACAGGTGAGGAGGAGTTGTAAGTACAAATAATGAGAAATACAAGGAGGCTAGGGTTTATAATAGGGTATTTATAGACAAAGCTGAAATAGAATGGATCAGATCGATTGGATGTACGCGTTGAACACTAAAATGGCCCGAAAAGCCCGTTCTGACTCCGGAACGAAATTGGGTCAACCCATATATCAAAATAGATGTTTTTAAATATTTTAAACATGATGGAACAGGTTTCATGTCCTAATTCCATCATATGAAGAAGTTATGCGAAAATCAATTTATTTCAAATTGATTTCAATTTCATTGATTTCAATGCGTTTCGAGTCCGTACGATCAAACAACAAGTCCGATCATTACGAAATTTGAAACCCTATGATAATTCACCGATACGGATCCGATGAGACTAGTTTCATCGAAATCCAAGTTAGTGGCCAAAATGACTATTCTTCCATTAATTAAATAAATTAATAATTAATTAATAAATCAACATTTCAATTTTAATTCGATAATTGACAAATTTCAACATTTTTAATTTCTGAATCATTTACAATGATTTAAACAAATTTAAATGTCAATTTACATTGATTCATTCATCAATTTCAGCGTTAAATTTCATTTTTCTTACATTCAGAAATTATAAATTTAATTCCCAATAATTCCAATTAATTTACTTTTCATTCTATTATTCAATTTACAGCTAAGTATAACATCTACATTATTTCCATTGATTTGAATTAAATTCTCATCTTTATACCCTGCCTATTAATGCTTTATAAACTAGTTACTATTGTTTACCTTTCATTTACTTGTCATATTCTCATTCCCATTATTGTAACCTTTATTTATGTTCATTAAAATTAAATTTCAATTCCAATTCAATCAACAATTCAACATGCAACTTATAATAATTGTTTACAAGCCAAGGTTACGCTTAAGTTTCTTATACTTCAACCAATTGTCATATTATGAATGGAATTAACATAAATTTCAAAAATTATCTTAATTTACATTAACATAAAAAATTAATTACCTTTAATGAAATTTATTGACCTGCATAAACTTTATTACCTAAATTTACATTAACAAACGTTAAATTTAGATTTATTGCGATTGATTACCAAAATTTATTTAACACATTAAATAAATGAACAACCTTTATTCATTGTCACATATTTGCTTTTAATTGCATTTATAAGTCTGTTACTTATCAACCCAGGTTATAATTCCATATATAATACTAATTTTGTTCCACTACTATTTATGATATATTTGCATTACATGCTTCAGTATTTCCATTTTCATCTTAATTCCAATTCACTGTAGTATAAAATTTCAATTTCTTAAAATAAACCCATTTATTATAAATTTGCATACCAATTAATTAGTTTCAAATAAATAGATTGATTCAATTCAACTCTTTTATTAAGTCCATATAAATCAATATAATATTTCATTGGTTAATTCAAAGCTTACTTTTATTTACTTATTTTCCATTTTATACCCAAGTGCAACAATTTACACTATTTCATTATTATTGTGATTTCACTTCAATTTGTCAATAATTAGTTCTAATAACCATTGCTACACTTTATTCTTAACATTTACTTCATTATAAATCATAAATTTTTTATTTTTCTGCTCTTTCTAGATTTAATTTCAAAATCTTATTAAATTAACAATTTTAATGATTGAAAAATTACGAGTCGTTACAGTGACGTGTTACATTCTCCCACCTATGGGAAATTTTGTCCCCCAAATTTGACAAGGTTAAAATTTATGTAATCCCTCGCATTAATTACAACCATTTTTTGTACATCCAATTTTGCAACCATCCGTGTTTTTATGCAAAAGTTCTTTTCAAGACAAAATATATGTGTGTGTATATATATTTCTAAGCGGTACCTCCTATATGAATGCTTTTTACTTTTAAAAATTCACCTTTAAAACATGATGCACACAACCTAAATATACTTGCAATTTCTATATGAATGCAATTTTTTTTTGAAAAATTGAAACATTTTCACACAAATTTTCCCACATTCCTATTGAATAGGTGCATAGTTCAATAAGTTTTACCTCCAAACCTACAATACTGAAAACTTCACATTTCTCCATTTTACTTTTTCGTATCTCTCTCTCCGTACTTGGAACTTATGCCACCATTCTATAAAATCTCTATTTTCTTTCCCAAACATGGTTTAAATAATAAAGAATTTTCTTTTCAAACTTTTTCCCAAGCTTAATTTATGAGAAAGATGTATTTTTCTTTTGCAATTTTTATTTATTTCTATTGACGTTTCTATTGCTTTCTTTAGATCTTACTGTTTTTCTTTTAGTTACCTTATATCTACTTTTACTCTTCTTTTAATACAGCAACTAAACACAGCTATCATCTAGGGCAAGGATGTCTAGGACCATGTCCACTCTGACACGGAAAGTTCCTACTCTAGAAATCCAAGTAACTCATATGCTCCTCCCGTCGTCTATTACTTGTTACTAACTTACGGTGTATTAGTCATGATGAATAAGATCTATTCATCTCTTCTATTTCATGCTAAAAAATGAATAATTAAGTCTCATTTACTGCAATGGATATGGATTTCAATCTATGCAGTCTCTATCTAAAAATGCAACTAAGCTTGGGGAAATTCCCTCTTTAACTTTCATCTTTCCCAACTAAGGTCTACCTATCCCATCCACATATGTCTTATCATCTTACTAATATTGTTTCACTATTCTTCTATAGTCTACACACATGAAGCAAAATTTCTAGGTTTTCACTAATGTCCTATGCACCTTACAGGAACTTTCATTATTACTCCTAGGAGTTATTATTGCTATAGCCTTATACTTTTCCCGTCACACCTAGGAAACGATTCATATCTACTCTACATTTAAAAGTCTGGTTTGGTTTGGTATTTATCATTTTACTTCAAAAATTAAAGCTTCTAAATTTTATCTTTTCAAAAACATATTTACTTTTCCACCAAACCATTTAAAAAAAAACATGTCTTGCTTGTTCTTAAAACATTTTTCTTTTTTCTTGGCTTTAAAAGAAATGTCCTCACATGTTTTCAAAATATCATTTTTTATAGATTTCCAAATTCACTAAAAATGGAGCAAATAAGAACAATTATTTTATCAAAAATCTCTTAACTTTCCTACTCTTCCAATTACTTAACCTTGAAGGAGTTACTAACTTACTACACTTAATGGTTTTATACGTTAATGTGTTGGAATTACTTTCTCTAATGAGAAACCATTAACACTAAAACCTTCTATGAATCATTTAAAGGAGGATTTCATCTTTATGTGAAATTATAAGGAATTTATTCTATATTTTATGGAAATAGGCTATAAAAAATATGGTGCTTTCCATACCATGTACATTTCTTTCATGTATTCCTTACAACTTGCACGAAACATCTTTATTTATGATTCATAGAAAATTATATCATTATTCATTTCATTCCAATAGATTAAGGTATGTTTACTCCATATTTACTTATATAAGATATTTCCTACTAAATTCATTAATTTATCATACATTATTTTTCAAAAGAACTCATTTTTAAAACTTCATTATAACTAGAAACTATTTTCATATACTTTTTTAAATAATTAGTGTACATACAAAATACTTTAGTAATTATCTCCAAAACTCATTTGGGTCAAAACAAATGTTGCGTAAAATACTGTTACTACAACCAAAAATACTAATATATGGATTCAATTAAAATAAATATTAATAAATACCATAAGCTCTGTAAAAACATTTACTTTGGGAGTCACCTACTATAACCATAGTGTCATAGTCTATGCTTTTTTTTACTGAAAACATTCATTACAACAGTAAATAGTGTAACCTCCATTTTTGATACTTAACACACTCTAGGTTTTTATATTTAAAATCTTTGTTTACCTACAAAGAAACTAGCGAGCAATACATGCTCTATAATTCTTCAACAAGAATTTTACTTTCAATAAAATTTACATCACATAAAAACCAATTAAATTTCATACCACTTATTTTTTTTTCAAAAACCCAATATTTACTTCCTTGAATATATTAACAATTATATTTTTCAACTTTTCAATTCAAAAGTGGATTTTCTTTTTATTACTACCTCTTATTCCTTCCAAAATAAAAACACTCTCCCCGCTGTCCCTAGGAGACTTCCCCACTTCCTATAACAAATCGATACAAATTTTCTCTCAAAACATGGCTTATTTGTATGCTATAAATCGATAATAACATAGGGCTCAACATACTTAGGTAATCCCAAACCACACTAGCAAAGTAAGCACATATATACTCCTAAAACTTTCCATATGTTAAAAATCTATAATTGAGGACTATTTGGATTCTAGTACGTAATATATTTATATTTAATTCAAAAATTCAAATACATTCACTACTGTCTACATAGGAATCCTAAAGCTAGGCTCTGATACCAAATGTAACAGCCTGAATTCCAATGGTCTGGATTTTTCGCAAAAATGCTAAAAACCAATCCCACTGAAGCCCGAGTTGGGTAACCGGTATCATGCAAATATGTAAAGAAAAATATATCAGAGCTCAATAATTTATCTCATAGCGGGATTGACTAAAATATAATAGTAAGTTAATACTCACCCAAATGATAACCCTTTCTAAGCAAGTGTTATAAAGCTGAGAAGTCTCTGCCATCTTCCTAACCTATAGGATGTTATGAGAAGGGTGTCAAAGCAAAAGTTCTGGTGAATGAATAAATTATATACTTCTAGGTTTAATTCTACATATATCGTTTTATTTCCATTTACTCTTATAGTAGGTTCATTAGGTTACAGTATTCTCACCTCTATTCGTGAACTATGCTCATCTACTCCATAGTAGATTAAAACCTAATAACTAATATATGAATATATGTAGCTATATACCCAATGACCATAATGGTCCTAGATACCATCCATGGTACCTTCCATATCCTCCTCGGAAAGGGCTCCATCATCTTGCTTCGAGAGCGTTTCGTAACTACATCTGTAAAGGACTGCTTCGTAAGGCTTACAATACAAATGCTCCATTGTCTTGCTCCGTAGCTATATATGCAAAGTACTGCTTCTTAAGGCCTATAATACAAGTACTCCACTACTTACTATGAAAACGTAAATCGCGTCCGCACTAGTCTATGCCAGTGCTCGGACATCCACAATGTACCACCCGGTGCGTACGTTGAGAGCTACTTAATCGTTCATCTACTATCTGAATCCTGCCAACATGGTCTACCTTGTACGGAATTCAGTCGGGGATTTTCTATATCTTTAAAGGACTACTTCGTTAGGCGTAAAATATAGATATTCTAGTTCGTTTGTCTCTTTTTCATTGTGGCTATGGCCCCACGCAGCCATCGCTCAACTAACTGAAAGACTTCTAAAAAGTTAAGTGGTCATGCCCTACTGCAAACAATCTAACATCCAAATGGCGGTTCCCTTCATCCAATATCTCAATAGTGAAAGAATCATTGGCCTATTGGTTTAACTCCAGTCTTTCCAGAAATCGCTTTTGGTCTAGATGCTGGACGATATCTGCGTGCGACTATCCTTAAACTTACTTGCAAGTACTGGACATACAAATACCCTACTCCGAACATCAAGCCCTTCTGACTACCTACAAAGGTCTGCTACGTTAGGCCTATAATGCAAATGCAGTTAAGGCATGCTCTCTTGATGGAACACCTATAGACCTGCCTCCAGGGGTGCAGCTTCGTTAGGCCTACCTAGACGGACATTATAGGGTATCCCCACGTCTCGTTGAAGTCTCGTACTCCCTTGAAGCCCAAAAATACTAAGTTGGACGTGCTTCTCCATTTCTGAAATCCGTGTTGAACTTCTTCGTTAGACGCTTCATCATTTGGGCTGCTCCAAATGCATCTCAGTTCTTTGATTAGAAGCTAAGTCTAATCTTTAAATTTGATTTTAGTTTACTTTCTTATTCCGTTGGCTAATTATTTACTGTAATTAGCATATTTTTTCTCTCGTCTCACCTCTATATATTGTGAGATTTTCATTTATTTAATAGGGAATGTTGTTGGTATGAGCCACATTCATTATCTTGCTTATTTAACTCAAATAAATCTTAAGTTCATTAAAATAAGCCTCTTTTATCATTCCTGCTTTATTTTCTTATTGACTTAATATAAATTATTTAAATAAGCTTCTACCATTATTATTTCTTATTAGTTTATTCAAAGTCTCAAAATAAGCTTTTCCGTCTTTATTACTTAATTATAACGTATGTTATAATTCTATCTGTAATTATCAGTTTCTCTGCTTTTATAGTCCGCGCATAATTCTAGCATTTTTTTTTCTACTCTAGTCTGCCTTCTTTTATTATGATATAGAATATTCTTTTATTCTCTTATATAATATAATTCACTTATCAAAATAACTATATCCTTAATTAGTCTGCGTAGTGAATACAGACCTAGGTTCATTGTCGTTTACAGCTTCAAGTTCTTATTTAATAATTTATTTGATTCATGTCATACTTTGCTTTATTATCTTCTATTCTAGAAAGTAATTCTATTTTATTTGGTTGGTTATGAAAACTATATTTAAAAATCCATTTCCATCTTTTAATATTAAATAATACTATAAACAATAATCCGTAACTGCGAGATGTTTCTTTTACTATTTTGAAATAGTGTAAAATACAGTGGTTTTTGTATTTTACACTAATTCTATTTTCTTCTTCTTTTATTCTAGCAATTACGTTCATTGCTGTCATTTAACTATTAAATTATGGAAATGTATCCTATTTTCTAAGCCAACCAATTAACCTTTCAGTAACTCTCAAATTCAGTGATTAGATTAATTAACTTTTCGCATGTTAATGTAATTTATTACAGTAATTCATTCCTCAAACTTTTATTACTTTATATCTAATTTCCTTCATTTCAATATTCTTAATTATTTAATCCATATTCACATTTAATATATTCTAATCCATACGCAAAAAATAGGAGAAAATAGAAGAAGAATGACTCTTGCATAGAAGTCCAAAATGTAGAAACAGATGTAAATAAATACTAATACTGTAAAAACTATAAATTCCTTATAGTTCAACATAACTTAATTGATGGGATTAATTATTGAATAAAATTATCTAAATGGGAATTTAACAATAATATATCTTAAACTTAAAAGATATATAAATAAATCCACTCACCTGACGTCCTTAGCTTTGCCTATGCTTAGCTTGGCTCCATGGTCCTTCTGGATTCCCCTCTAAGGTGCATAATATTTTAATATATAAGATCTTCTTCCTATAATTTTTTTTAGGTTCCATCCTTGACCCAAAGAAATATTTTCTATTGTGGGTTTAGCTTTAGGCTATGAATCCATTGGGAGAAAATCTAATTGTGAGAAAAGAGCTAAGCCTATGACTCTATTTATAGGGAAGCTTGGGTATCTCAGACCGTTGGATTCTTGGATTGAACCTAGAGCCACCAAGTTGTAGAATCGTTCGGAGCCATAGGATCAAAGAATGTATGGCTCAGATCGCATTTAAAACCAAAAATACGTCATTGTACGTACCTGAATGAGGCTTCGTATAGGCCGCATGCGGATCGACTGATCGATCGACCGCCCATAGCCACCGGTCGACCTTGGGGCTATTTTGGTCGACCTTCTGGTCGTCCCGTAAACGTGTGTGTGTATGTGTGTGTATTTCATTTTCTTTCCTGCTTTTGTTTTATTTGTAAATTCTTCATATTGGCTTGGATTTTGACGAGTTATATATGAAAACTGATCAGAAAATCGCCCTGGACGCAATGGTACATGTTCCGAAGCCATATTATGAAAATTCCAAAATTATTTATTTTCATTGCTTGTCGTCATTCTTAAATTCTAACTATATAAAAATGCGAGGTGTTACATAAACAGAGGCTTCATTCATCATATGCCGACTAATATGGTTTGCCTTAGAAATTTGCAAATTTTATTTACAAATATATCTCAACCCCAACTTTTTCTGTAATAATCAATGGTTCCCCTTATGGACATTTTGGTAGTAACAGATGGTTGAGGCATGAGGATCCTTTATCCCTTTATTTGTTTTCAATAGCTATGGAATACCTCTCAATTCTACTTGACCTTGAATATATAAAAGGGAATTTATTACCAATTCATCAAAGTGAGCCTATTATTAACCATCTCCTATATGCTGATGACATATTGATAATGATTAAGGCAACCATTGAAAACACTCATAGAATAAATCAAGTCATGCAAATCTTGGAAAATAGTGCTGTTCTTTCAATGAATAAACATAAATCTAGCCTATTTTTCAACAAGGGAGCAAGCTGCAAAAATGCAATTGCTAACATTATTCAAGTACATACGGGTACATTACATACTATTTACCTGGGTATTTCTTTGTCACGCAATAAATTAAAAGCAAGGGACTTTTGTCCTCTTATTGATAGAATAAATAGGAAATTCAATCATTGGATTAGCAGACAATTAAATATCAGTGGTAGAATTGAACTAATAAAGGCTGTTATCTACCCAATGATTAATTTTTGGATGAAGTTTTGTCAATTTCTAGCAACTATCATTAATAAGTTAAACTCTTTATGAGCTAATTTTGTTTGGAAATCAAAATTACATAGAATGTATTGGGATTCGGTTTGCAAGAAAAAAAAATCTAAAGGTGGTCTTGGTATTAGGAGATTGGAGGATATGGCCAAATCAACAACAATAAAACTAGTTTCGAAATTTCTTCAAGAAAACAGCCTTTGGGCCAAATGAATGTGCAATAAATATTGTGTCAACAAGAATTTTTAGATTATACATTTAGATAATAATGCTTCAAATAGTTGGAAAACTATGTTAAAGGCTAACCAATGGTGTAAAGGCTTGATAAATTAAGAAAATAGTCAATGGTGAAGACAATAATTTGTGGTTTGACTTATGGCTGAATGGAGAATCTATAATTGACATTGTGGGTTGGCAATATTTTACTATGGTTGGCGACCCCCAACAAACAAGTCTACCACCTCCTTCTAAGCAATAATTGGAGAGGAAACCTAAATTGTTTGGCTACAACCATAGTTCATAAAATACAGAACATTAAACTTCATCACACTACCTCTAAGCATTTCTTTGTTTTGGTTGCTTAGTGCTAATGGGAGTTTTGATAAAAGATCACCGTAGAATCATGTGAGAACTAGATCACAAGAATTTAGTTGGTGCAAGGCTATATGAGATTCAAAGTGTGCTCCTACAGTGTCCTTATATGCTCTACTGGCTAGGCTAAACAAGCTTAATGCTAAGGATAAGATCAGTATATAACTTATGCTTACTTTAGAATGAAAATAAAGACCATGTCTTTTTTAACCGTTCATACACCAATCAGATCTAGAATACTATCAAGAAAAAACTAAGGCTATAGCAGATAAACAGTAATGATATCACACAAATTTTCGATTTACTTCCTATTATTTAGGGTTTGCGTGTACAAACACTTAATTAACATAACAATTAGTTCACTAATATGGATCATTTGGTGTGGGAGAAACTCAAGAATATTTAAAGGAATATAAATGTCTAGTAATTTGGGATCTATGCTAATCATGCAAGATTGTAAAGATTTACTTATGCAAATCGACTTAAAATAGGAAGAAATTAGTTGTAAAGAGGTTTTCTTTTCAGAATTTGGCATTTGGTTAAATCCAAATTTGTAACAAGCAATGTCGATCCTAGCCGTAATGCTCCTCCCGTTCCTCCATCTCAGTTGGTTTGCGATGATCCAGGCTCCATGCAGATTGCTTTCCTAACTTTTGCTTGCTTGGCCACCATCGAAAGAATGTTGATTCAATAAGATGGTTAGTTGAGTGGAAGTTTAGTTTGATAGCTGTTTAACATTTAAGTCCCACTTTTTCATGTGCTCATTTTATTGTTCATTATCTCATCTCCTTATATTTTGATTATTAGGAATAATATCTTGGATGCATGGTTTTGAGAGTCCTATCTACTTTTCCTTCTTGTCCACTTATTTGAGATATTGTATCCTTTCTTTTGATTTTGTATTGAACCATTGCAAGTTAATATATGAAACTAAATATGTACTCTTTTCCCTTGTAAGGTATCCATTTAGGTTAGGAGGTTGTAAGATTTTGATGAGACATATTACGAAAGTATATGAATTTGTTAACAATAAGTACATTTTCCAAAAAAATCGAAATTAATAATATTTAATCAAATCGATTCATTAAATAAATTAATTAAAAGTTAATTAATCAATTAAAATACATACATACACACACACAAACACACACACACACACATATATATAGGATTTTCATTTAAAGGGCTTCTCAATACAAAGCAATAAGTTTCAAGGGCAGCAATTTAGAATAATTAGTTTTAAGGATGATTTTGTAGGAAAATGGTAAATGAAATTATCATTTTCAGTCATATCAGAAAATGATAAACGAATTTATCATTTTCTTGTACAACTGAAAATAATAAATAAATTTATCGTTTTCCTACAAAATTATCCTTAAACCTAATTATTTAGAAGTGTTGTCCTTAAAACTTATTATCGTGGGTTGAGAAGTCCTTTAGTTTAATTTCCACCATATATGTATGTATGTATATGCATGTGTGTTACTATGAAGGTTATAGTATGTAAATATTCAATGTAATATGTTAAAAGTGAATAATATACAATTAAAGTTAATTAAATATGATTTAATTAGTATAATGTTATGCATATGATTATTATATAAGCTAATTAAAATATCAAAGTTATATAAAAATGAAACTTATACAATATGAATGTATAAACTAAAAGTGGAATATTTAAGAAACCCTAAGTAGACTTAAGGAATAAATAAATATGTAAATGTACATATATCGTGATTCTCGTTGTGTCCAACACTTGAATTTGAGGGTATTTCATAAGAAATACATTTATCCATAAGTCGATATCAATCGATGTAATGTATTAAAGATTCTGAATCTTTAATGTAATGTGGTCATCTTCCACACACATACACACACACACACATACACATATTAAGAAATTACATGTATACACCTTAGTTGAGCAAACTTAAGCTAGGGATGTTATGTTAGTTTTATTAATATATCGAATAGACGAGGGAAAATAACTATATGCATTTGTTGAGCAAATTCAAGATTCATATATTATACTTAGGCCGTCACAATATGGCAGGTACGAGTGAATAATATTATTTTGATTTGTTGAACAAACTCGGTGTTGAAGTGAAATTAGGGTAGGTTAGCATATGTTAAGAGTTGTATATGATACAACCGAAAAGGAGTTATCCATCGTCTATGGAACTATGATTTGTTGAGGAAACTAAAGATCAAAATTCTAAGACAGATGAGTCCTAATACCTACTAGTGAAGTCGAAAGACTTCCATGCTTCGACTTAAGGTTTGGCGAAACATAAAAGATTAGTGGAAGATCATTAGTAAAATGAAACATAAATTTTAACCTTACTAATATTATAAGAACATCTACGATGATATTGTCTTAATAATCCACCAACTAAAACCTGCAAAAAATGTCAATCTTGAAACTGTTTAATGAAGGTGACAAACTAAATGGACCAAAAAATATGTTTATTGGCTAAGTGCTATAAAGGAAGCATTGACATACGAGAATCTTTGGATGTTTATTGCTTTACTCCTATGACCAGACCCGTTGATAATGATGTCCCAGAACTGCACGTTGCTTATAATAAGTAGGCCACCGACTTGGAAATCTCCTAGGTTTTGGTGCTGTCTACATAAGATAAGTTGTTTCAAATGTAGCACAAAACCACGTCTATCCGTCGAATATTCGATTGTTTGAAGGCATTGTTTACGAGCAATCTCATTTCGCGAGGTATGAGATTACTAAAATGAACATGGACCATGTCTGTCCTTACTTTGTTACCGATGCCTGTAATCATCAAGGATAATAGTTCTTACTTTGTTACCTTCACTAATTATTCCCCGAGACTAGGATATGTGTATCTTATGAAGAACAAATCTGATGTCCATAGGAAATTTGTTGAGTATAAGAATACAGTTGAAAATTAGACGAATGAAAGATAAAAATCATTCGATTTGATCGTGGAGGTGTGTACAATGGACAGGAACTCCAATAGTACTTAAAAGATAATAGGATTATCTCTCAGGTTGCTCCACCATATACTTCATAACACAATAATACGAGGAACCGAATCCTATTAGATATGGTTCATTCCATGATGAGTAAGGCTGATTTACCTCTATCCTATTGGCATTATCTCTTAGGTTACGCCACCATATGGATGTGGTGTAGTAAGAAACCCCAATTCAGGTATTTGAAGTTGTTGTGTTGTCCAACCTACATTAATAACATTGATTTGAATAAACTAGAGGCAAAACGTTAATGTGTAAATTTATAGGATATCACAAAAACTCAATGAGATATATATTCTATAATACCAAGGAACAAATGGTTATTATTTCTCGGCACATTTTCTTTTCAGAAAAAAAAAATTTGTTAAGGAAATTAACAACGAGGTTGTAGACATGGATAATATCTGAAGTTAACATTAAGGCCAAACCAACAAGAGAATCGACTTCACCTATATTTGAAAACACGAAACCTATTAGAAGATTTAGTAGGGAGTTTCATGCACTATAGACACACAATGGTTTTCTCATGGATGGCGAAAAGGAGGACCATGTCTTAAATAACAACACTTCTTTGTCTTCTTAACAAGCACTGTAGAGTAAAGACTTTTCACTCTGGCTAGGAGCAATGAAATCCAAAATGGATTCCATATATGAAGAAAAATTATGGACTTTGTCGAATGTACCCGAAGGGATAAAACCCATCGGTTGCAAATGGATGTTTAAGAAAAAATTAAATGAAAATGGGAAAGTAGAGACTTATAAGGTTATGCTAGTTGCAAAAGGATTTCGTCAAATTCAAGGTGTTGATTATGACAAAACATTTTTTTCCATATCAATGCTTAAGTCCATTCAGATTATGCTACCATTGCCACACTCTATGACCATGAAATATGGCAAATGGATGCAAAAACAAAATTTTTAAATGGTGATTTTGAAGAGACCATCTATATGTCATAGCATAAGGGTTTTGTAGTTAGTGAGAGTGTGATGACCCGGAATTTTAAAGCAATATCAATTTGATAATCTGTAATAAAAATTAAATTGATTTGATAATCTTTGTAATGAGATTTGAATTAATTTAATAATTCAATAAATAAATAGTAAATTGATAGATTTTATCTTTTTAAATCTAATATTTGTTTTATATTTATAATATATAGAATATTGTATATATGGTAAATAGGTATTGTTTTAAATGAATCGTGTTTTCTATAAAATTTATATCTTTAATAAAATTGGAAATTATGATTTGATTAAAAGTTAAAATTTAAAAAGGTTATTTAATAAATAAAATATGTTTTTAAATACTTAAGATAAATATTAAATGATTTAAAATATGTGTAACTCAAGTTTAAAATTTAAATAAGTAGCAATAAGGTTATTATGATTTTCTTTTAAATATAATTGTATAAAATAAATAATTTATTAATAAAGAAGATAATTTCTTTTATAAGTTATTTATGGTTATTAAGTATTGTTATTTCTAAAAATATAATAATACATTGTTTCAACAAATAAAAATAATTGTTTTTCAAAAATTCAAATTTGTAGTGTATTTGTAAAATAAACTGGATTTCAAAATTTATTTTGAGCCTGAATTCAAAGTTTTGAAATTTAAAGTATAAATATTTCTTATTTGTTTTGATTTTGAAATATTTGTATAAGTTAAATATTTATTCATTTTAAAATTTATGTACATGTAAATAAATACATGATTAACTAATTTATATAAACATAGGTTTACATTTATTTGTATTAACATTTAATAAAATATAAATTAACCTAATTATAACTAATTTAACTCTCAAAGACAAATGTTAATTCCTTAAGACATCTAATAACAAGTGTTAAGTAAATACTAATTCAAGATGACAAGTGTCAATATATTTTAGTTTTTCTTTTATTTTAATTAAAATCAAAATTCAGCCTATTTAAAACATTTCTCCTTCTCTTCTATTTTCTTTTCTATCTTCATCAAGAAATCTTCAACCTGCAATTTTCAAAACAAATCTGAAAACAAAAATCTATAAATTTCTCTTCAAAACCCAAAATCATCTTCAAACTGAAATGCAAATAAACCTGAAATTTATTTTGCAAATCAAATATAGACCAGTAGCCTTTCAAATACATTAACCTGAAGCAATTTTGCAGCATCCAAACCTACACGCAATTGAAGATCTTTGTATCTCTGTTTGAAAACTTCATCATGCCGGCATATTCTCCGGAAAGCAAGCAAATCTATAAGCATGCAAGCCAAACTGTTTCAGATCTGCATTTCTTTTTATAATCTGGATTCAAGTAGCATGCATGCAATTTCAAAATTTAAGAAGTAAGCTCAAGCAACTCAGTTTCTAAAAAGCAACTCAAAGTTTTTAAAACAAAGGATTTCAGTTATAAGGTGTTCAAACTGTTTCAGATCTGGAAGCTCTGTTCTTCCCTCATAAATCAGGTGAGTAACTTCATAATATAAATGGTTTAAAGTATAATTATGTTGCATGCTTTATCACTGAAAACAAACATGTTTGTGAATGCATCTATAAATATATCTCTGAATATCTGTATGGATGTATGGTTGTGTATTGAATTGTCTGCTCTGTTCTTATATTATTTCCAGGCTCAAGATTTTACTTTTGTTTCTTACCACCTGATCTAGTTTTGTTAGGTCTTGATTTACAAACCAATGTTGTTTAATTCATCATAGTCTAAGTTTTTTTTTTTAAAAGTTAATCAAGTTAAATTAAGACCGTGTATCCCTGGAAAACTAAATATCAATGCATGCCCTAAAAACATAAATTTTCAAACTGTGAAATTTAAAAGTTCAGTATTATGGGACGAATTCAGAAACCAAGTCATGATTTTTAACACTAGAATCATAATTTTTAAATTTGAAATAAGGGTATAGTTCTGTGTTGAACAGAAAATGGAAATAGGGGATTTTAGGTTATCTCTGCAAATGGAAGGGTCGGGATTCATCTTGTGGGTAGAGGAGTAACCATTGATGATTGGAAAAATAAACGTTGTTGATGCAAATCAACAGGGAGACAGTGGTGATGAATTGTACCTGTAGCCCTAGTTTAGGCTAGGTAGTTTGATTGGGTCAGTACTACCTGTAGAGATGATCGAGTTGCATGGAAATTGGGAAGATGGAAGCTTAGCCATAGTTGAAGTCGCAGCCGGGGTTATTGGATTTTCGGTGGTCGGAAGGCCGTGATCTTGGCGATGACAGGTTTTGGAAATTGATTTCTGTTGGGTTTCCAGGTTTTGGAATGGAAACGTGATTTCGATTTCATGAATTCGAAGGAGAATCTAAGTGTGGTAGTTGATTGTGGGGTTGGTTGTCGACGTTGGGAAATCGCCGGAGGAGGCTGGTGATGATCGTAAGCACGGTGCATGTGCACCGTGCAAATTTTTAATTACTGATGGTAGCTGGGTAGAATCAGAGGTGGGATCTCGAAATTTTCTCGGGTAGTTCTGAGTTTGGCTCGAAGAGTTTGGCCATTTGACTCGAAGTAAAATTCTTTTAGCTCGGGTATTTATTGATATTACAGTTTTCTGTAAAAAACTGTCTGAAGGTTTTGAATTTAAAACAAATCTAAAATGAATAAGCTGCAATATGAATTATAGTTTTAAAAAGATTTTGTAATCTTATAAGTTTTTAAAATTTGAAAGAGGTTTTCAGTTTTCTAAAAAAATAATAATAGGAAGAATACCTGATAGTTTTCTGAAATCAAAATTTCATTTTTTTTGAAATATGAATGCTAATTTATAACAGCAAGTTGAATTTAAATTTTAAGTTCAATTTCACTTAAGACTTTTAAATCTTCAGTTTTTTAAAAAATGAATTTGTATTTTTAATTAAGAGTTTTAAAATCAAGGTATAAAGCAAGAGTTCAATTTCAAGTTTAAATTCAAATGATTTAAATAGGGAACAGTTCAAATATATTGAATTGAAAATCTGATATTTGAATATGTTTTAAAATTTGAAGGTTTTCAAACAAGTTTAAATTTAAATTGTTTATTAGAAGTTAATTTGTTTTCAAACAAATATTTTAACTTGTTTTTCTTTTTGAATGAAGTCATTATAAAAGATTTATAATAGGAAGTTAAATGATTGTTAACTTGAACTTGAAATTTAAATGTATTTTAAAAACTTAGTTTTTAATTAAATTAAGCAAATTAAGACTTATCTTATATAAGTTTTAATTATAAGTAATAAATGTTATTTACATTTATTTTAGAAAGAATATAAATGGAATTTAATTTGGTTTATGCTTAAATAAATATCATTTTGAATTTTAGATTCAAAATGGAAATTGATTTTAATTTTAATATTGGAATGTTCTAAGTACACAATATTAATAAAATTTATAATAAGAAATGGATTATCTTAGAAATTATTAAAATATTAAATATAATTAAATAAATTGGATAATTAAGGAATAACTTATTTATTTAATTTATTTAATTAATAATTTGGATTAATTTAAATTAGAGTTAATTAAGAAGTAATTAAAGATTAAATAATAGTTAATGATGGTCATTAACTAAAGTTTATTTAATAATTAATTAATATGATTAATTTTCAATAATTAATTAAATTAATTAATTAACGTTAATAAATTAGGAAATTTATTTAAGTTTAATTACTTAAATAAAAGTAATTAAGACACTAATTACTTAATGTAATTAATGGAGTTTATTAAGGTTGGTTTAAATTAATTAATTAAGTTTTATAAATTTTAAACATGAGATTTGATAATAATTACTTGATGTAATTAAAGGGATTACTCAGCAAAGTAATTAAAGGTAATTACTAGATGTAATTAGTGAATAATGATGGAATGGTGAAATATTTGGATTAAATTATTTTGTATAATAAATCAAGGGGTTAATTAAGGAATTAATGAAGGGGCAATTGATTTGATAAGTAATTAATGGTAGTTAATTATAAATGAGATTAATCAAGGTGATTTAATATTATAGTTTAAGTGATATTAATTACTGGAAGTAATTAATACTGAGTGATTAATTAAGAATCATTAATTAATATAATTAATGGTGTAATTAAAATTGATTAATTAATATTAATTAATTAATAATAAGTAATTAAGGATAATTAATTAATTGTAATTAATTAAGGTTAAATATAATTAATTATAGTTAATTAATGAAGTAATTAAAGGTTAATTACTGTATTTGGTTTAGGGTAATTAATTTTGTGGAATTAATTAAAGTATAATTAATCAGGATTGATTAATTAAGATGATAAATTAGAGGTTAATCAATTAATTAATTTGTAATTAATTAACGATAATATAAGCAAGATTTATATTGTGTAAGTAATTAATTTAATTCAATTTAAATTAATTAAAGATGATGTAATTAATTTAATTCATTTTAAATTGATTATAGATGGTATGATTATAAGTCATTGCTTATAGATGATTGATATTGATACTTTGAATGGTTTGAATCTCAGAGATGAGATTAGTAATGTTGATTGATATGGATGCATTGTGATATTGATATGGATTATCTTTTAATAGTGATAGTGTGGATTATATGTGGTTTGATAATGATAATTATCTGCTGTGAATCTATTAATTATCTATCTGTGTGTATATAGATAATATAATTTAATTGTTTTAAACTTTAAAACATCTTGGATCTAAAAGACACGCTTTGGATTTCGATGAGACCGGTATCGGGTTTCCATATTTGGATATCCGAAAACCACATCGATTCCAATTAAATGTTAGGTCGTTAATCCAAGTGGAGCGAGTGAAGACTCGAGGTGTAAGGGCTATACGTCAGTATAACTCTCTGGGTGATTCCGTAATGAGTTTGACGGAATAGTACTTATAGATTCGAGATGGAGATTCATAGTGCAAGGGTTATCGTCGTTAACTCTGAGGGTGATTCCAAAACGAGTGTAACGAGATAATGCCTTCGGTTTCGTTCGAACCCGGAACGAACTTGTATGGATGGAATGCTTTCAGCACATCGTCAGGTGGACGATGAGCATTCTAAGATAATGTGTCCTTTAAAGGTAATCGTAGCCTCAAGCCTCATCAACCGGGAACGGATAAAACAGGGGAGGTGCAGCAAGGCTTCGTGGGTAGCACCCACTGGAGAGCAAGATTTATCCCTGTCTAGAGGTCCCTTTTATTCGGCTTAGTGGGCAGTTGGAATTGCGCACCAACTGCGGGGTTGTCTTGTTCGAAACTATTCAGTAAGGAATGGGTCCGGCCTTGTATTGCAGGGGAGTGGGAGTACTCCTCGGTAAGTTGATCTAGGCCACGTATTGTGACGGGCGATACCCCAGTAGTCCTGCCATTGTATGGAATCCAAAATCTAATAAGTGCCAACGGTTTTGATTGTATTACCCACTTTTGTGGCTAGTAGCTGGAATTTAATAGATGTAACAATTTTGGCTATTTCATATTTACTTGAAAACCCTAGACCTATTATAATATCACTGGATTTCCTATCAAATGTTTTGGTTAGCGTAAGGTAAAAACTTTTCCATGTTTATGTGTGGGAAGTCTTACGTGATACCTTTCTTTTCAAAAGGTTTTTGAAAGTTAAGCAACTTTAACCTGTTACTCACACTAGACCCATGTCTGACCCGGAGTTTATTTTTTTGTTTTTCATAAACTCTTGGGTACTCAAATTTTTATGAGTAGCCAAGGGAATCAGGTTAGCTTTGACGAATATTGGAGGAGCAATAGAGAAGGAGGCTTCTGCGTTAGATATTAGTATTCCGCTGTGTGTTCTGTGATTTCCTCTGAGGTTGTATTATGTTGTAAATACTAGACAGGTTTTATAACTGTCTAGTATGTGTTGTATTATCTGTGTACTCTGATAGTGATTGTAAACTATGTAATATTTTATGTTATTAATATAATTTATTCGTTCCGCTGTTTAGATTCTGATGTGTTGTTTCTTCTTCTTCTCTTTCTTTCTCTTTTCTACCCCTTTCTTTCTTATTAGCGATGCGACTTCCTGCAGTGTGGAAGTTGGGTCGCTACAGGTGGTATCAGAGCGTTAGGTTGAGTGAATACCTAGGCTCTGTAGTGGTGTCTATTTTGAGAGAGCGTATTTGTAATTTTAAATATAACTATATATATTTATCTATTTCTACCTATCTGTTGGGTTACCTGTTCGGGTTTTCCAATATAGGCTATAAAGGTAGATGAGGTAGTAGTGTGTGTAACACGATTACTACCATTGATTGGAGTTTGTGTGTTTGAGGTTGGAAGTTTATCTGTCGAGACTGTGGACCTAATACCGTCTCGAATAAGTTTTGTTGTGTTGAAGTATTTCATCGATCTCTGAAGGAAACCTTTTAAGGTTCGGAGACATCTTTGAAGTACAGAGTTTGGTGAGTAGGGTTTGGATATATTCGGTTGAGCTGGAGCAAGTAATAGTATTTTGATACCTCTGGAAGTTGTAACTGCGTGATGAGATGTAGTGACTATGGATTGTTTCCGAAGATGTTTTCTTTGGAACAAGTTTGGGAAGTGTGACTGTCCCAAAGTTGTGGCTGGATTCAGCAGGATGTTATGGTGTTTTCTGGTTAGCTTTGAAGTCCGAGTTTCTCGAAGGACTTTGGATTAGGAAGTTTGGTATTAGTGTCAGCAGTGCATCTCGGAGGATTCTGTGAGCTGACAGGGAGGTCTTAGCTGAGTAGTTTTTCTGGGAATGGAGTTCAGAAAGCTGCAGAGTGAATCCGTTTCTTCAATGGATTGACCAGACCAGTGTAAGTTGTTCTGTTGGTAAAGAGAGAATGGTTTTATTTGGAAATTTATTTGGGTTGATCGCAAAAGTGACTTGCGATTGTTTGAGTGTTCTCTTGGATTGTTGAAGATTGTTCTGGATGTCTTCTAGGAAGACAGAGGTTCGTCAGCATCTGGAGATTGAGTTTTCTTATCGACTAGTATTCCAGGAGTGGAACTGATAGTTCTGTTTAATTGGAGTTTGATGTAGCAACTCAGTTTTGAAGGAATTTCTGAGTTTTCATTATGGATCTGTAGAACTATATTTCTGAAGGTGATGTCCATTTGGTGCTTGTGTTCCTTGTCTGTATTTTCTTATCTACTATGGATCAGAGTTGTGCAGCGGAAGCAGTTTGATAGTGTTTCTGATTTTCTTTACCAGATTGGGAGAAGTTTATAGTCTTCTGCTGGTTATGGAGTAGAATTGTGTTTTGGTTTGGATTGATCTTGAGGAGATCATTGTGTTAGGTTGTTTTTAGTTCTGATTGTTTCTGGAGGAATCAGCAAGGGGTTGAGCTGATCAGTTTGGATGTTGGCAGCCTGGATTGTCTGAAGACTTTTGTGGATAAGGGACGAAGGAATTTGGAATTTGAAGTCGGAGACTTCGTTGTTGTTAGAATTTACTCTGGTCAAAGGAGCTATAAGTTTTGGTAAGACTGAAGAAGCTAGCTTAGTGATGTTTGGATCTCTTCTTTGTGTTTTGGTTGGAGTTTGGTTGTTGAATCAGACTCGTTTGTAGTCTGATATGTTGTCTAGTTCTGTAGATATAGATGAATAGGAGCTCTATAATTTAATAGTATTGATTATTTGGAATCTATAGAGCGAGTATCCCGATATTTTTAAACCGGGGAAACTCGTGAAAGTTTTATCCAGAATTTTTCTGGATAATTATATTTGATTTATTAGATTTGTCTGATTGGGTGAATTGATTGCTATGGTTATTAGCATATCATTGGTATATGCTTGTGTTTTAAAATTTAATCTTTAAATAGATTATTAAATTACCTTTGTTTTAAATTTCGGGGACGAAATTCTTTTAAGGGGGAAGGAATGTGATGACCCGGAATTTTAAAGCAATATCAATTTAATAATCTGTAATAAAAATTAAATTGATTTGATAATCTTTGTAACGAGATTTGAATTAATTTAATAATTCAATAAATAAATAGTAAATTGATAGATTTTATCTTTTTAATCTAATATTTGTTTTATATTTATAATATATAGAATATTGTATATATGGTAAATAGGTATTGTTTTAAATGAATCCTGTTTTCTATAAAATTTATATCTTTAATAAAATTGGAAATTATGATTTGATTTAAAAGTTAAAATTTAAAAAGGTTATTTAATAAATAAAATATGTTTTTAAATACTTAAGACAAATATTAAATGATTTAAAATACGTGTAACTCAGTTTAAAATTTAAATAAATAGCAATAAGGTTATTATGATTTTCTATTAAATATAATTGTATAAAATAAATAATTTATTAATAAAGAAGATAATTTCTTTTATAAGTTATTTATGGTTATTAAGTATTGTTATTTCTAAAAATATAATAATACATTGTTTCAACAAATAAAAATAATTGTTTTTCAAAAATTCAAATTTGTAGTGTATTTGTAAAATTAACTGGATTTCAAAATTTATTTTGAGCTTGAATTCAAAGTTTTAAATTTTAAAGTATAAATATTTCTTATTTGTTTTGATTTTGAAATATTTGTATAAGTTAAATATTTATTCATTTTAAAATTTATGTACATGTAAATAAATACAAGATTAACTAATTTATATAAACACAGGTTTACATTTATTTGTATTAACATTTAATAAAATACGAATTAACCTAATTATAACTAATTTAACTCTCAAAGACATATGTTAATTCCTTAAGACATCTAATAACAAGTGTTAAGTAAATACTAATTCAATATGACAAGTGTCAATATATTTTAGTTTTTCTTTTATTTTAATTAAAATCAAAATTCAGCCTATTTAAAACATTTCTCCTTCTCTTCTATTTTCTTTTCTATCTTCATCAAGAAATCTTCAACCTGCAATTTTCAAAACAAATCTAAAAACAAAAGTCTATAAATTTCTCTTCAAAACCCAAAATCATCTTCAAACTGAAATGCAAATAAACCTGAAATTTATTTTGCAAATCAAATATAAACCAGTAGCCTTTCAAATACATTAACCTGAAGCAATTTTGCAGCATCCAAACCTACATGCAATTGAAGATCTTTGTATCTCTGTTTGAAAACTTCATCATGCCTGCATATTCCCCGGAAAGCAAGCAAATCTATAAGCATGCAAGCCAAACTGTTTCAGACCTGCGTTTCTTTTTAAAATCTGGATTCAAATAGCATGCATGCAATTTCAAAATTTAAGAAGTAAGTTCAAACAACTCAGTTTCTAAAAAGCAACTCAAAGTTTTTAAAACAAAGGATTTCAGTTATAAGGTGTTCAAACTGTTTCAGATCTGGAAGCTCTGTTCTTCCCTCATAAATCAGGTGAGTAACTTCATAATATAAATGGTTTAAAGTATAATTATGTTGCATGCTTTATCACTGAAAACAAACATGTTTGTGAATGCATCTATAAATATATCTCTGAATATCTATATGGATGTATGGTTGCGTATTGAATTGTCTGCTCTGTTCTTATATTATTTCCAGGCTCAAGATTTTACTTTTGTTTCTTACCACCTGATCTAGTTTTGTTAGGTCTTGATTTACAAACCAATGTTGTTTAATTCAACATAGTCTAAGTTTTTTATAAAAAAAAGTTAATCAAGTTAAATTAAGACTGTGTATCCCTGTAAAACTAAATATCAGTGCATGCCCTAAAAACATAAATTTTCAAACTGTGAAATTTAAAAGTTCAGTATTATGGGACGAATTCAGAAACTAAGTCATGATTTTTAACACTAGAATAATAATTTTTAAATTTGAAATAAGGGTATAGTTCTGTGTTGAACAGAAAATGTAAATAGGGGATTTTAGGGTGATCTCTGCAAATGGAAGGGTCGGGATTCATCTTGTGGGTAGAGGAGTAACCATTGATGATTGGAAAAATAAACGTTGTTGATGCAAATCAACAGGGAGACAGTGGTGATGAATTATCACCTGTAGCCCTAGTTTAAGCTAGGTAGTTTAATTGGGTCAGTACTACCTGTAGAGATGATCGAGTTGCATGGAAATTGGGAAGATGGAAGCTTAGCCATAGTTGAAGTCGCAGCCGGGGTAGTTGGATTTTCGGTGGTCGGAAGGCCGTGATCTTGGTGATGACAGGTTTTGGAAATTGATTTCTGTTGGGTTTCCAGGTTTTAGAATGGAAACGTGATTTCTATTTCGTGAATTCGAAGGAGAATCTAAGTGTGGTAGTTGATTGTGGGGTTGGTTGTCGACGTTGGGAAATCGCCGGAGGAGGCTGGTGATGATCGTAGGCATGGTGCATGTGCACCGTGCAAATTTTTAATTACTGATGGTAGATGGGTAAAAAACAGAGGTGGGGTCTCGAAATTTTCTCGGGTAGTTCTGAGTTTGGCTCGAAGAGTTTGGCCAGTTGACTCGAAGTAAAATTCTTTTAGCTCGGGTATTTATTGATATTACAGTTTTCTGTAAAAAACTGTCTGAAGGCTTTGAATTTAAAACAAATCTAAAATGAATAAGCTGCAGTATGAATTATAGTTTAAAAAGATTTTGTAATCTTATAAGTTTTTAAAATTTGAAAGAGGTTTTCAGTTTTCTAAAAAAAATAATAATAGGAAGAATACCTGACAGTTTTCTGAAAATTAAAATTTCATTTTTTTTGAAATATGAAAGCTAATTTATAACATCAGTTTGAATTTAAATTTTAAGTTCAATTTCACTTAAGACTTTTAAATCTTCAGTTTTTTTAAAAATGAATTTGTATTTTTAATTAAGAGTTTTAAAATCAAGGTATAAGGCAAGAGTTCAATTTCAAGTTTAAATTCAAATGATTTAAATAGGGAACAGTTCAAATATATTGAATTGAAAATCTGATATTTGAATATATTTTAAAATTTGAAGGTTTTCAAAAAGTTTTAATTTAAATTGTTTATTAGAAGTTAATTTGTTTTCAAACAAATATTTTAACTTGTTTTTCTTTTTGAATGAAGTCATTATAAAAGATTTATAATAGGAAGTTAAATGATTGTTAACTTGAACTTGAAATTTAAATGTATTTTAAAAACTTAGTTTTTAATTAAATTAAGCAAATTAAGGCTTATCTTATATAATTTTTAATTATAAGTAATAAATGTTATTTACATTTATTTTAGAAAGAATATAAATGGAATTTAATTTGGTTTATGCTTAAATAAATATCATTTTGAATTTTAGATTCAAAATGGAAATTGATTTTAATTTTAATATTGGAATGTTCTAAGTACACAATAATAATAAAATTTATAATAAGAAATGGA
Source organism: Allium cepa (assembly GCA_030765085.1). NCBI lineage: Eukaryota > Viridiplantae > Streptophyta > Magnoliopsida > Asparagales > Amaryllidaceae > Allium > Allium cepa. The sequence continues at coordinate 486,803,055 of CM060928.1, read as the reverse complement.
TTATCTTAGAAATTATTAAGATATTAAATATAATTAAATAAATTGGATAATTAAGGAATAACTTATTTATTTAATTTATTTAATTAATAATTTGGATTAGTTTAAATTAGAGTTAATTGAGAAGTAATTAAAGAATAAATAATAGTTAATGATGGTCATTAACTAAAGTTTATTTAGTAATTAATTAATATGATTAATTTTCAATAATTAATTAAATTAATTAATTAATGTTAATAAATTATGAAATTTATTTAAGTTTAATTACTTAAATAAAAGTAATTAAGACACTAATTACTTAATGTAATTAATGGAGTTTATTAAGGTTGGTTTAAATTAATTAATTAAGTTTAATTAATTTTAAACATGAGATTTGATAATAATTACTTGATGTAATTAATGGGATTACTCAGTAAAGTAATTAAAGGTAATTACTGGATGTGATTAGTGAATAATGATGGAATGGTGAAATATTTGGATTAAATTATTTTGTATAATAAATCAAGGGGTTAATTAAGGAATTAATGAATGGGGTAATTGATTTGATAAGTAATTAATGGTAGTTAATTATAAATGAGATTAATCAAGATGATTTAATATTATAGTTTAAGTGATATTAATTACTGGAAGTAATTAATACTGAGTGATTAATTAAGAATCATTAATTAATATAATTAATGGTGTAATTAAGATTGATTAATTAATATTAGTTAATCAATTATAAGTAATTAAGGATAATTAATTAATTGTAATTAATTAAGGTTAAATATAATTAATTATAGTTAATTAATTAATGAAGTAATTAAAGGTTAATTACTGTATTTGGTTTAGGGTAATTAATTTTGTGGAATTAATTAAAGTATAATTAATCAGGATTGATTAATTAAGATGATAAATTAGAGGTTAATCAATTAATTAATTTGTAATTAATTAACGATAATATAAGCAAGATTTATATTGTGTAAGTAATTAATTTAATTCAATTTAAATTAATTAAAGATGATGTAACTAATTTAATTCATTTTAAATTGATTATAGATGGTATGATTATAAGTCATTGCTTATAGATGATTGATATTGATACTTTGAATGGTTTGAATCTCAGAGATGAGATTAGTAATGTTGATTGATATGGATGCATTGTGATATTGATATGGATTATCTTTTAATAGTGATAGTGTGGATTATCTGTGGTTTGATAATGATAATTATCTGCTGTGAATCTATTAATTATCTATCTGTGTGTATATAGATAATATAATTTAATTGTTTTAAACTTTAAAACATCTTGGACCTAAAAGACACGCTTTGGATTTCGATGAGACCGGGATCGGGTTTTCATATTTGGATATCCGAAAACCACATCGATTCCAATTAAACGTTAGGTCGTTAATCCAAGTGGAGCGAGTGAAGACTCGAGGTGTAAGGGCTATACGTCAGTATAACTCTCTGGGTGATTCCGTAATGAGTTTGACGGAATAGTACTTATAGATTCGAGATGGAGATTCAAAGTGCAAGGGTTATCGTCGTTAACTCTGAGGGTGATTCCAAAACGAGTGTAACGAGATAATGCCTTCGGTTTCGTTCGAACCCGGAACGAACTTGTATGGATGGAATGCTTTCAGCACATCGTCGGGTGGACGATGAGCATTCTAAGATAATTTGTCCTTTAAAGGTAATCGTAGCCTCAAGCCTCATCAACCGGGAATGGATAAAACAGGGGAGGTGCAGCAAGGCTTCGTGGGTAGCACCCACTGGAGAGCAAGATTTATCCCTGTCTAGAGGTCCCTTTTATTCGGCTTAGTGGGCAGTTGGAATTGCGCACCAACTGCGGGGTTGTCTTGTTCGAAACTATTCAGTAAGGAATGGGTCCGGCCTTGTGTTGCAGGGGAGTGGGAGTACTCCACGGTACGTTGATCTAGGCCACGTACTGTGACGGGCGATACCCCAGTAGCCCTGCCATTGTATGGAATCCAAAATCCAATAAGTGCCAACGGTTTTGATTGTATTACCCACTTTTGTGGCTAGTAGCTGGAATTTAATAGATGTAACAATTTCGGCTATTTCATATTTACTTGAAAACCCTAGACCTATTATAATATCACTGGATTTCCTATCAAATGTTTTGGTTAGCGTAAGGTAAAAACTTTTCCATGTTTATGTGTGGGAAGTCTTACGTGATACCTTTCTTTTCAAAAGGTTTTTGAAAGTTAAGCAACTTTAACCTATTACTCACACCAGACCCATGTCTGACCCGGAGTTTATTTTTTTTGTTTTTCATAAACTCTTGGGTACTCAAATTTTTATGAGTAGCCAAGGGAATCAGGTTAGCTTTGACGAATATTGGAGGAGCAATGGAGCAGGAGGCTTCTGCGTTAGATATTAGTATTCCGCTGTGTGTTCTGTGATTTCCTCTGAGGTTGTATTATGTTGTAAATACTAGACAGGTGTTATAACTGTCTAGTATGTGTTGTGTTATCTGTGTACTCTGATAGTGATTGTAAACCATGTAATATTTTATGTTATTAATATAATTTATTCCTTCCGCTGTTTAGATTCTGATGTGTTGTTTCTTCTTCTTCTCTTTCTTTCTCATTTCTATCCCTTTCTTTCTTATTAGCGATGCGACTTCCTGGAGTGTGGAAGTTGGGTCGCTATAGGGAGTGAGGGTAAGGCTTGCAAGTTGTTAAATTGCATTTATGGACTCAAACAAGCTACGAGGAGTTCAAACAAGTGTGTTGATAAAGTAATCAAACAGTCTGGTTTTGTTTAGAACATAGAGGAAGCGTGCATATACAGAAAGGAAGAAGGCAAGCTATCATTTTCTTAGTGCTATATGTCGATGATCTTCTTTTGATTGGAAATAACACTTCATTGTTACAATCAGTGAAAGCTTGGCTTTCCAAGAGTTTCTCTAGAAGGATTTGGGAGAAGTGTCCTATATACTAGGTATAAAAATCTACAGAGATGGGTCTAAAAGGCTATCGGGATTGTCCCAATACCTATACATAAATATCATACTAAAAAGGTTTAGTATGGAGAATTCCAAGCATGGAAATGTTCCAATGCATTCTGGAATCATCCTTTATAAGAAGGATGCTCCATATACCGATGAGAAGAAAGAGCATATGAAGAGGATCCCCTAAGCTTCATCCATTAGATCAGTAATGTACGTTATTCTATGTATTAGACTTGATGTGGCATATGCATTAGGATACATAAGCTGATACTGGTCTAATCCCGGAGAAAAGAATTGGACGGTTGTTAACCATATACTGAAGTATTTAAGAACAACCTGGGACATATTCTCATATACGAGAATGAAGACCTCCTTATGAAAGGGCATATACTGACTTAAGTTTTCAGAGTAATGTTGACGATAGTAAATCGGTATCTGGTTATGTATATACACTTAACAGTTGGGACATTAGCTGGAAAAGTTCTAAGCGAGAAACAATAGCTGATTCGACGTTGGAGGCCGAATACATTGCCTTCAATAAAGTTACTAAATAGGAAATCCGGATGCTTAAGTTTTTAAGTGAGCTTAGAGTCCCAATACCAAGAATCTGATGGAATTGTTTTGTTAAAACAATGTGGCGATACAAATCGCAATAGAGCCCAGAGCATACAAGAAGTCATGACATATTCCTTACGAGTTCCACCTCATTGGAGAATTAGTTGAGAAGAAAAAGGTCGTGGTCAAAGGGTATATACAAAGGATAATATAGCAGATACATTCACTGAGGGTCTAAGTTAGTTGTTTCTCGAGAAGCTAATCGAAGGGATGAGATTGAGATTCCATAATTGGCCCCAACTACAAGTGGGAGATCGCTAGAGTTAGGGGTATCCCTAAGGGTAGTTTTGTAATTTATCGTAATTGACTAATTCTGCAATCAATTCTCATTCGTAATAAAAGTTGTTTTCTTTTAGTTATGTAGTGTGTTATAAATAATTAAATGTTTAATTAAAATATATTGAATAGAAAATATATAAATGGTGTGTTTATGATAGTAATTACAAAAGTTATAATCATGAGTATTGTATCACAATATGATAAATACATCATTGTAAATATTCCTAATTAAGATGTTTCAAGACTAGGTGTGGACGCATCCGTTAAGACTAGAGTATGTATGCTTTTCAAATGTTGGGCAGCGTTTATCATGACTGCTGGACACCAAGATGTTACGTACTAATAGTCATTGGATAACTATGGAATGAATCATTTAATAGTTTTCTGTTGCTTAATAGAACCAAGGTCAAACTAAAAGTATCAATGTGATAATATTACATGATTCCCTCAATTTGAGAATATAGTAGAGTTTCAATATGGAAACTCTACTTTGACTACAGTAAATTATGACACGACGTCCATCAAATGACTATAGTTGGGTCGAGTAGAAGCATTGAAAATGAGACGCTATTTAAGAGAGAATTTGCCTCCTCGATTATATGAGGTTAGTATCACGGTCAACTGAATTCAATGCAAAGTCAAAATTTCTGGCCAAAATAATTCGGTTAATAATAATTGTTATTATTGAACCAAGGACTTTGTTTTTAAGCTATAGAGTTGAATATGGGCGATATTGGAATTTTGACCATTACTAATTCCATAAGTCCAAAGTGATATAGTTTTGACAAAGAGAATTGGTGTAAGTAATTGTCATTACCAGTTAACGCTTAATAAAGTAAAATTGGATTTTACCGATACCAAGTAAGCAATAAATTTGGCCATAATGTCACGCCGTCTGCTAAGTTAAGTGTGAAAGTTTATATTCAAATTGTTCGATATCAATCTCTAACCAAATTTACACCTAAGAGTCACACTACCAAAATGTTGAATACTCATGTTATCACTCGATTCAATTAAATAATAATTGCTATAAATTAATTAAATTAATCAATATTTATGAAATATTAGTCATACAATTTTATTTTATTGAAGACTATAAAATAGTGTGCGTATAATAGTAATATAAGCACCAATCGATATATGTTATTGATACGCATTTAAATTGAAGTTAAATGTAATAAAGATTGTTAGGGCCCAAAGTGGTTTTGAAGCCTATGAGAGCCTTGTTATTTTAAGCTGGGATAAGCAAGGATAGGTCGACCATTTTGATTGTTAATGTATGTTGGAATTTGAATAAAAAGCGGAGAAACGGTGTGAGAGAAATATGGATACAGATTCTTGTTTTACTCCTTACGATCTCCTTATGTAACTATCTCTAACCTACACAACTTTTTTTGAAACTTTGTACCTTTCCTTTGTTGGCTAAAATCACCCTTTCTTTTCTCGTCGATTTTTCAAACATTTTTAATACAAATCAAATTAAATACAAATGTCGCTGGTAGTTGTATTCGGGAAGGTAGCAACTTCTCGATATTCAATTCAGGGAGTTAAGTTCTTTGTTTCAAGGTGGGAAGTAATATTACTTGGTTATAATGGTTAATACGCTTATTTATATCTTATGCTAGCTTGGTTAGAAATTAATATCATGAATATGTATATCAATGTGTTGTCATATATTGATGGTTATATATATATGCGTGTGTGTATTTAAAAAATTATTTTTTATATGAATGCTTACCTAATGCTTATGGCCTAATAAAAAAATTGAAAATGAAATAATATTATTAAATAATTTTAATTAGTTAAAATCTATATTTGAAAGATTAATATCATATAATTATGATTGAATTTTATAAAAATTTATTCATATCTAAATTCTTTCGGTAATTTTTATTTATTTCATATATATATTAATTATTTTTTCAATTTAAAATCAATTGTAGCAAATAAAATAAATATATATTTACAAATATAAAAAATCATGTAAAATTTTATGCAAAATATTTTACACGTCTTGCTTTCGAATTTTTGTTAAATATTCCTTATGGATTTTGAATAACAAAATAAATGTTTATTGTTAAAAATACATAAAACAGAAAAATAATATGTATATAACTAAGGCGAGAACGATATTGCAAGCATATATTTTTATGTAATTTTTATTATTATTAATTATATAATATGTATTTATAATTAATTATGTGTTTATATATGTGTGCGTGTGTGTGTATGTCATATATATAGTATTTTTGAATTTTAAAAATAATAACATTTGTTTATAGTCTTCATATTGTAATCAAAATAATTTTATAAACTGATATGTAAAATAATTTAATGATTTTAACTATATACACATACATACATAAATTTCATAAATTTTTGTATAAATTATTTAGAATTAGTATATTATAATAGATGCATATATACATAATTTTATTTATAAACATGCTTTGTTAAAACCTCAGATGTTGATCTTGATGACAACAACCATATAAATATAGATGCTAATGTTTTGCAAAGTTGTATAGTATATGTTGTAGAATATTACATAGGTAAAGAATGATTAAGCTTGAAGATTGAATAAAGATTAAAATTCAAGATGCAGAGATGATTATGACTTATGAGTTTAAAGAAAAAAATTGAAGAGCTTAAAACCTTAGAGTATAGTTATGGGCCATTAGAATAAACTAATAAAGTCTATGATAGTAGATTCTGATCATTATCACAAATTTGTGATCTTTGATATTTTATCAAAATAAATTATTTAATTTTCAAAATATATTTTTAAAAATATTTTATAAATTTTTTTATGCATTCAAATTATTTAAAAACTATGATTAAATTATTTTACAAAAATACAGACACTTACAAGAAATATAGGCATTAGTTGCACTTTATGGCATTGTTTGTTGTAGAAATGCAACTATCGACATTTCTCCTCTAAAGAAACGCATCCAAAAATGAATTTAATCTTGGCAAATTGCAGCCCTTTTTTTTAGTTCCTGGACCTTTTTAGTTTCCACACCATCTATTTTTCATTTCCCTCTTCTCACTCCTTTCATAACCCTAGTTCTCTTCTGCAGACACATCCACAACTGCCTCCTTCTCCAACTCCCTTTTCTACCTCGTCTCTACTTCCACTATGTCGTTACTTTAGCCAGTATCTGTTCATTTCCTATCTATGCTTCCTCCACTATCAACATTTATCTAAAACCCTTCGGTTACATCTGTTTTGGCAGGTGATTTATTTACTTTTTGTTCGGAACTGAGATATTGGTTTTGATGACAACAACCTTTTTAACTTATCTTATTATAAAATATATACTAACGCTGTTGTCTATATATATATATATGCACGATATATATATATATATATATATATGCAGGTATTAATTACTAAAGACTAATCAATGTAAAGACCCAAGACTCAAGATTGAAGACTCTAGAGTATCAAGATCAAGATTTCAAAATATGTGTCTAGTTTTTGTTAAAAATTTTGTAATAGCATGAAAATCTTCATTCTGAATTTCATTTGGGATGGAACTCATTTCTACCTTCTTATTGGCTTACAAACCCACAACAAGTAGCTTACAAACCTACAACAAGTGGCTTACAAACCCATGAACATCCTGGTTTTGTACAAGTTCTCAAGTCCTGGTGTGATGAGATGTTATGCAAGAAGAAGCTTGAAAAACTACTTCAAAATGGTTTTTTCAAAATGATTTTCAAAACCGCTTTTCAAAATATTTTAGCCTTAAAATTATCTTTTTCAAATGGTTTTCAAAAAGATGTTTAGCCTTAAAATATTATTATTTTTTGTTTTAAAATAAACTCTTATTTTAAACTTCATTTTCAAAACAAATTTTACATTGTTCTTTAACTAGGGATGTCGACATCATGGGATACCCATGTCGACATGGTGGCCGTTGAATTAAAAAGTTATAATTTTCTAAAGAAGCCTCTATTCGTTTAAATCTCTTTGTGAATGGTTATGACTATTGGTTCTTTATAAATAGCCTTCACAAACGAATTTTTTAACTAACTATTTTCTTATTTTCTTCACTTCTTCTTCTCCATAAATCCATATTTTAAAATTTTCATATTTTTAAGATTGTGTCGAAATTCTATCGAATTCTCAAAGGAATTAATTTAGAGTCTCATTCTTGTTTGATTCTTTACCCTCTCTTGAAGATCAAAGTGCTGTTCAAAGTTATAGGATCAATTTGTTATCAAAGTCTCTCTAACCAATTGGGTGATCTTGGGTCCCGTAAATCAAGAGAGTTTACGCCGACTCGTGAGATAGGAGGGTACCTCAGGGCCTTTAGAAGTTGAGGATTGTAATCTTGACATTGGTATAATAAAAATTTGTATGAGGTGATTTTCCCCGATACAGGACTTGATGTAGGGTAACTTCGAACCAATATAAAATCCATTGTGTTCTTTCCCTTTACTGCTTTTTATTTACTTTCTGCATCTGTGTTTGATTCTGTGATTGTTCTATAATTAAGTTCTGCATTTTTTTATATCATAATTTTTAAATTAGTTCATATAAGTCTTAGAATCCATTAATAATTATTCACCCCCTCCTCTAGTGTTAAATTAGCCTTAAGATCCTTAACCCGCTGTCTCTTTCAATTGGTATCAGAGCATGCTTTTTATAGTTTTCATAATCTAAAACTTGAAAATTGTTTTAATGGCTACCAACACTAGTAATGTCAACTCTAGCACCAGTTCTGTTATCCCTAACACTAGTTCATTTGTGGAAGGTCAGTCTACTATTAGACCACCATTTTTTAATAGCAGTAATTATACATATTGGGCTTGTAGAATGAACATTTATTTACAATCAGTAGGATTAGACACTTGGAATATCACACAGACTGAGTATTCTGAACCAACTACCAATTTTGCCCAATGGACTGCTGAGTAAAAGGGTGTTGCACAAAATAACTCAAAGGGCATGAATATATTATTTTGTTCACTAGATAGGAATGAGTTTAATAGAGTGTCTATTTGTAAGTCTGCATTTGAAATCTGGAAAACTTTCCAAGTTACTCATGAAGGGACAAGCAAAGTTAAACAGACTAAAATTTCCATATTAACTAATCATTTTCAATTGTTTAAAATGCATGCAAATGAGTCCATTTCCGACATGTATTGTTGATTTCAAGATATTTTTCATTCACTAATTGCACTAGGAAAAAGTTTTTCAAAGGAAGAGCAAGTCAGAAAAATTCTAAATTCACTCACTCTAGAACAGGATCAAAAGACACTTGCAATCGAAGAAGCAAATGATATCAGTCTAATGAAAATAGAAGAATTGATTGGGAATCTGATGTCTGATGAAGTTCAACTACAAGAAAGAAGAGAAAACAAGACTACAAAAAATAAGTCACTAGCATTCAATGCACCAACTGAAGATTCGGAACCAGATAGTGATGAGGAGATTGCTTTCATGACAAGAAACTTCCGAAACTTCCTAAAATATAGAAAAGTGAATAATTACAAAATAAATGATCAAAGGAATTTCAGAAATAATATGGAGAACATCAACAATGATAGATGTTACAATTGCAATAAAGTCGGGCATCATATGAAAGATTGTCCATATCCAGATAAACATTTGTTCTCTTCAAACAATGATTCGTCTTGGAAAAGAAAGAAAGCATACACAATAACTCTTGATGACTCAGACTCATCATTCAATGACGATGAAAAGAAGACGGATAATTCAAATCTGTGTTTCACGGCTATTTACGAATCAGAGGACAATGGGAGTATGGATCTAAAATTAGGTACGCATTTACATTATTTTTAATTTTTCTTGTTTGAATGGATGCTTGTTTGTTTGCTTGATTCTTTTAAATTCCTTGAATTTTAAATTCAAATTTATACCTTGAAATTTGAATTTTAAATTCAAAAATAATATTATTTTAAACATTAAATTATTAATATTTAAGTATTATTATATTTAATGTTATCACAGGAATTATATATTTAGGGTATAGGATATAATATATACATTTATTAGAAATTTGGAATAGAAACTTGTCTTTTGATTCAATAGGCACATGTCGACATGCCCCTCAGAATTTGATTTCAAAATTTGAATTCAAACTTTTGAATTTCCCTCTACCTTTTCACCAACTTCAATGCTCTGGAAAGATGCCTCTTGACCAGAGAACATGGCTATAGAATCTTTATTTAATTCACTCACTTTATCATCACTTTTCACTTTCATTTCAAATTTCGAATTTATCTTCATTATCTTCTACTCCTCTCAAACTTCTTCAACGACCTCTTCAAGCACTCCTAACACCATTAGGCTTCCAAAGTATATCAAAAACTATCTTTTTAATGACCCGAAAGCTATCAAAGCTTACTCAACTATGTAAACTTTTGTAAAATTCATACGAGAAAATTTGCTATTTTTGAAGATTTTCCTTCTTATGAAAGTGAAAATCTTTTTCAATAATGTTCTATTCTTAGTTTAGCAGATAACAAACAAAATGATTTTGTATGTTATCCAAATCTTGATAAAATGTTTTATGTGGTTTTTATGATGGGCAAGATGGACAGCTTTGGAGTAGTGTTAAAGGAACACAAATTGTTTTGGATTGTGAAATTTTGGGAAATATTTTGGGATGCAAGTATACCAAAATGAATCTCTTGGAATTTCAAATGAATGAAAATGATTGAGAGACCTTTCATCACATCTTTGGAGGGGATGACAATTTTGAATTCAAAAATCATTATTTTCATCCAAAAGCAAGAATTGTTAATCTTCTTATCCAACACACTCTTATACCAAGATCGGGAAACTACAACAACCCGACTTTGAAACTTTACAAAGCTCTTTTTGAAATTTTTGGAAATTATGATATTAATCGGGCTCAAGTTATTTTGGATGAGCTAAGGCCCAAGATTTTTATTACGGGTGAAAATACATTATATCATGGAATTTATCTCACTCGGATTTTTAATTACTTTGGAGTTGATTTCAAAAGGGAAGAATTTATAACTAGAAAAGTGTTCAACCATGGAAACATTTCCCTTATGCAAATTCCATCAGTGCTTCAACCATAGGAAACACTTACGAAAAAAGAAAAAAGGTTCGCTCATTAAGAGATGGAAGAAGAAGAAGGCGAAGAGGAAGGAACGGAAATTGAAGAAGAGGAAGAGAAATCAAGAAACTTCCTAGGAAAGTATTGAATATCCTACTAATCCTGCTAATCCATCCAATAAGACCATTCTCAATAATCAAAGAATTATAGTGGAAAATCAAAAGATAATTAAAAGAACAACGAGTAAGAAAATGGATAAGATTTCCACTAAAATCGACAACTTCTTTGGGAAAATTAGTAGAAAGCTTGGACTATCATCTTCTTCATCTTCATCTAGTTAGTTTATTTCATGTTATCTTAGTTTTATCTTTGTATTTTCTTTATTTTAGTTAATATTATATTATCTTATGTAATGTTAACTGGAATCATTAATGAAATCTTTCATTTCCTGTTGTTCAATTTCACTTGTCTCTGTAATTGCTTGTTTTTATATTATACAAATTTTAATTGAATAGATTTTTTCATAATATTCGAAACAAAGCAAATTGTCATCTAGGCAGAGGTATGTCGACATACCCATCCGCCCATATCGACATACAACGGGCAGAAATTAGTTACACTTTCAAATTTTAATTTCATGTAACACGTGTCTATTCATATCAAATGACTTTCTACCCCTATTTATATTTGTTTCTTCCAGAATAAATTATCAAACTTCATCTCTAATCACTCGCTTTCATAGTTCTCCCTCTTTCTTGAATTATGGTTTCTCCAATTAAGAATCTAAGTGATAATCTTGAAGAAACTCTAACTTCTTTCAAGACTATTCTTACATTCACACTTCGTAATCAGCGCCACTTCGAATTGAGTCAAATACAGATGATCAAGGAGCAAGACAGACATTTCGAATCCCTTCGTTGGATGATCGCAGCGCTTAACAAGGACGATCTCGAAGAAAATCCACCAGTCACTCTCGACAAAGATAAAGAAGAATGGGATGCCATCAAAGCGGACCCTATCTTTGGAGAAGATGGATGGGTGGAAGTATCAAGGAATGTCTAGTCATTCTGTATGTTATTTATTTGATTTGATTGGTGTGTTTTAAACTTGACTGACTTGACTTATTTAGAAACATTTGGTGTGTTTGTATATATGATTGGATTGAATAATTACTGTAAATATGTTTGGATGATGATTGATTACACTTATGATCACACTCATGATCACATTTCACATTTATGATCACATTTCATACTTATGATTACACTTAGCACTTATTGCACTTATATATGGATTACTCTATTATATTATGGTTGATTATCTTATATCAAGTTCAGCGGATTTATTAGCAAGAAGTTTTTGTTAATGACAAAGGGGGAGAAGTTATAAAATAGTAGTTGGTTTAGAGTAAGGGGAGTTATGATTGGAGTAAGGGGAGTTATGATCGGAGTGAGGGGGGATCATGGAGTAAGGGGGAGTTATAGTGTGGTAAATATATTTTATAAATACAGGTTGTCATCATCAAAAAGGGGGAGATTGTTAGGAATTGAGATGTTGGTTTTGATGACAACAACCTTTTTAACTTATCTTATTATAAAATATATACTAACACTGTTGTCTAGATAGATATGTATATGCAGGATATATAGATATATACATATACATAGGTATTGATTACTGAAGACTGATCAGCATGAAGACTCAAGACTCAAGATTGAAGACTCTAGAGTATCAAGATCAAGATTTTAAGATACGTGTCTAGTTTTTGTTAAAACATCATAATAGCATGGAAATCTTCATTCCGAATTTCATTTGGGATGGAACCCATTTCTACCTTCTTAGTGGCTTACCAACCCATGAAAAGTAGCTTACAAACCTACGACAAGTGCCTTACAAACCCACGAATATCCTGGTTTTGTACAAGTTCTCGAGTCCTTATGTGATGAGATATTCTGCAGGAAGAAGCTAAATGGTTTTTTCAAAATGATTTCCAAAACTACTTTTCAAAATATTTTACCCTTAAAATAATCTTTTTCAAATGATTTTCAAAAATATGTTTTAGCCTTAAAATATTATTTGTTTTTTTTTAAAATAAACTCTAGTTTTAAACTTCATTTTCAAAACAAATTTTACATTGTTTTTTAACTGGGATGTCGACATCATGGGTTACCCCATGTCGACATGGTGGCCGTTGAATTCAAAAGTTTCAATTTTCAAAAGAAGTGTCTATTCGTTTAAATCTCTTTGCGAATGGTTATGACCGTTGGTGCTTTATAAATAGCCTTCACAAATGAATTTTTTAACTAATTATTTCTTATTTTCTTCACTTCCTCTTCTCCACAAATCCATATTCTAAAATTTTCATATTTTTAAGATCGTGACAAAATTCTATCGAATTCTCAAGTGAATCAAATTAGAATCTCACTCTTGTTTGATTCTCTTACTTCTCTTGAAGATCAAAGTGCTATTCAGAGTTATAGGATCAATTTGTGATCAAAAGTTTATCGAGTCTCTCTATAAGGTGTGGTTGTGCCTGAAAATCAATTGAGTGATCTTGAGTCCCGTAAATCAAGAGAGTTTTCCTCGAACTTGTGAGACAAGAGGGTACCTCAAGGCCTTTAGAAATTGAGGATTGTAATCTCGACATTGGTATAACAAAAATCTACAGGAGGTGGTTTGCCTTGGTATAGGACTGGATGTAGGGTTACTCAAACCAGTATAAAATCCGGTGTGTTCTTTCCCTTTACTGCTTTTTATTTACTTTCTGCATCTGTGTTTGATTTTGTGATTGTTCTGTAATTAAGTTATGCAATTGTTTATATCATAGTTTTTAAATTAGTTCATATAAATCTTAGAATCCATTAAACACTATTCACCCCCCTCTAGTGATAAATTAGCCGTAAGATCCTTAAGCCGTAGTCTCTTTCACTTTTCAGTATGATATTATTGTTCAATGATGATTAAAATTGATTATTTGAAGGTTTTATCAAGTTTATTGGTTTTAATTAGAAATTTGTGGCTTTGGTTTTTAAGTTCTTTTTTTGCTTTCATTTCTTATAATGGTTTATCTGAAAAAGCATGCACTAATTTCTCTGTAATTGATTTTTGTTTTTGCATGCTTTATTTATTTGTAATGATATTCAATTTTATATTTCAGAATTATATCAAGTAATTGTTGAATTCCTATTATTATTTAATTTTTTAACAGCCAACTAAGTTAAGGAGGCTATATTCTTATTGATATTCAAGTGATTGCATATCATGTTCCTCTTATATTTATTGCCCTTCAAAATATTTATTTAATAAACCTATATTCTTTAGATTTCTGGCTAAGTTTCTTTGGAAATGAACCAAAAAGTTTAATCACGTATGAGTTTTTTTTACTATATTGATGAAATCGTCTGTATAATATGTTTCTCTTCCAATATTTGAGGATATAATAATCACTATATTGGAAAGAAATGTGGGTCATTTTCTAATGTTCTAAAGTGATACTAATTGTTTTTTGGAATTCCTACATATACATATAGTTACAAGCAAAAACTATTCTATTGAATTAGATTAATACTTGCTATTTGTTAGAAATAATACTTAGTGTATATTATTCCATATCGTGTAATGTTAAGTATATAAATTCGATTTTACTTCAACTCATCGTAGATCTGGAACAGGTGAACACATTGTTTACATTATATGCGAACTCATGAATTTGAATTAAAGTGGCCCTGATAATATGTATGAAATGTTGATTTTATGTTGCTCCCACTGTTTTTTATATATGATGAAAATTTGCTGTTAGTACGTATAATTTATCCACTTGTAGTCGTAAATAAAATGTTGTGCATTGCTTTTTGCTGTGTCCAGGATTTTTTGGAAGTAAAGAAACTGCTCAAAGTCAGGTCTTAATTGGAATTGGTTTACTGGTTGGTCCCACCGTCATACTTTTGATAATATTATGGGGTTCATATATTGTTGTTGCCAAAATAGATCTTTCTGAAAATTTAACTTCTATAGATATGCAAGACACCAAGAGATTCAGCCTTTTAGGTATATTTTAGTGTCATTTTGCTTTTTTTTGACATCCAATAACTATTTTCCAATTTAATAATGTACTTAAGTTGACATCCAATAATGTACTTAAGTTGACTATTACAATATTCTAAAGGTTATATTATGAAGTCATGCTTCCTTCTGTTTACTTGTATGCTTTCCAATATACTACCAATTTAACAACCGCTTTCCGATATACTTCATATGAATTGGAAAAAATATGTTACTCAATATTGGATTTTCAATCTACATCAAATTAATTTCACTTCTCTAGTTTTTCATTTATATCAAATATATATGGGAACGAAATCTTTCGATTTGAATACCTTCATAATGCGAGGCCTTTTGTTAAGTTGACTTCAGTGAGGAGATTGACAATTTTTGACTAACAAGGACCTTATTTTTATCATTTCTCTCATTTTATAGCTATGCAATATAGGGTTGCAATATCTTAATACAGTGCTATTTTTATATCTATCTATTTTTATTTTATTTTTTTAGTTTTGTACTGTTTGACATCAATTCTTCCTTTTCTTGCTGCTTCATCTGTTCATTCCTGTAACGACCTATAAAATTTTAATAGTTTTAATACGCAATTAACTAAATTATTTTGTAATTTTAAATAATAAAATTTGGAAACAAAAATTTGATATTCGGAATACGTCTATATAAACATAGCAAATGGTATATTTTGATCTGCTAATATGCAAATTTATTTTCTTACGTAATTTTATTTCAATTTAAATCAATTAATAATTGATAATAATATGTCGGCAAATATTTAAACTACGCATTGAAATGATAAATATCTTTATCACTTGACCATAGGATAGAAAATTATATACAAACATCGTTGGTCTATCTATATATTTTGAAATGATTTCCAAAGTTTTAAAAAGGAAATATATAGGGATTTCTAAATATTGATTTCTAAATATTTTACACATATAAATGTTATTTTTATAAAGGTTTAAAATTTTAGATTTTTAAAATTATATGGTTGGAAATTCTAAAATTACTTATAATTTTACCATTTTAAAATTTATAAAATAAGTTAATATAAAATAAATTTAATAATAAGATTTGATTTAATAAAGTTTGATTAGTATATAATATGCTTAATTATTTATTTACAATCATATTTTAAAGATAGATTTTATAATAATTTTAATAAATTGAGGTTAGGTAGATAAATTTGAAATTGATTTGAAATTATATTTATTTAAGAATTATACTTATAAGATTGATTTGAAACTTATTGAATTTGAGATTTTAAGTATATGATTTTATAACTTGATTTTGATTTAAGATGATTTAATGAATATTTTCAATTTTAAGTAAATTTAAATGGGATAATTAGTTTTTGTTTAAATTTGTAGTTTGAAAGTTAATTTAAATGATATTGGATTGACTAAGTGAATATTTCAAAATTAAATAATAGTAAAGTTGGATTTGAAATATAAATAAATTTATCAAATTGAGTTTTCGTAAAGGTTTGAATATTTTAAACTTTGAAATATACTGAAATCGAAAAGATTTATTTTTTGTATTTCAAATCCATATTTGAAATCGATATAAAATGGTTTATTGAGATTTGAATTGAATTGAAATAGAAGAACTGAGATTTGATTTAAATGGGATTTTGGAATTTGAGTTAATTCAAATTGATTTATGAACTTTGAGGAAACTATTTTATTATGTAAAGTATTTTAAAATATATATAAATATTTTTACTTTATAAATTATTTTAACATATAAATTTTTTTTTGGAAAGGCCAGCCAGTTTTATAGTGGACCGTCCACTTTTATTACGAACGTAATAAAGCTGAAGTATGGGAGTAAGATAAAGGTACCTTAACTACTAGGAAAAAAGTAAATACAGCATAGGTATGTGACAGAGAAGCCACAGTAACTACATAAATCACTAAGACTTAGTTTCCTCCAAAGAGGAAGAAACATCACCTACCACTGACACCCGGGAAGAATCACTTGGAACTGAACCACAAAGACAAGCAAAGGGGTGGAACCGGGTAGCAAGACAAGGATCGTAACCCAAAACATCAGAAGAGTATATGAAGGAACGATCCCAAGTAGTATCATCAAGCATGAAAGCATTCTTCCTTGCAAACAGACCATCCAAATCAAGAACTAAGGAATCACCAGACAGTTTGTAGAAAAAGCATCTTAGATCCATATGATCATCAGAGACAAATCTAAAGAAGGAATCAGCCACCGGGTTAAATCTCATGTCAGAAATCTGTTCAATCCAACACCTCTCGGACTCATCCCACACAATAGGCAAAAGCGGGAGATCAGAAACGGGAGCAGATAAGGGAACATCAGAGGCATCACACGGGACATCGGGAATCGGAGGAGAGGCAGGTCTAAGAACAGGAATAGAGACAGAAGGAGGGGCCAGAGCAGATTTAGGAACAACAGGAGAAAGGGAAAGCTGAGAGGTAGAAACCTTAGGTATCCAGATCCTAGTCGGAGGACGAGGCAGAGGGATCTTCGGAGCAGCCGCGGATGCTACAGTATGATGGCAGGAAATAGCAAGATGACCAAAGGAGTGACAGGTGGAGCAAATATCAGGAACCCAACCATAACGAACACGGACGACTGCTACATGCCCGACAGCTAGCTGTACAGGAATAGAAGCAGGGAGAGGCTTAGAGGGAGATATCTCAATAAGAGCCTTAGCAAACATCAATTTATCACGTGCTACCGTATTAGCATCAAACATTTCATTTTACCAACATTACAGGCCAGCCAGTTCAACCCAATAAGAGGCTGAAGTGCAGACGGGATAACTATTTTAACATGTGAATTATTTTAATATAAACTATTTTAACATGTGAATTATTTTAATATAAACTATTTTAACTTACACCTATTTTAAATATACTGATTATTTTATTATATAAACTACTTTAACTTTTAACTATTTTATTATATATACTATTTTTCGTATCTAAACTATTTAAGTGGGAAGTATTATGATTTCAAAGTGTTATAATTTCCAAAGTTATGATTTCAATGTGTAATGATTTCCAAAGTATTATGATTTCAAAGTGTTATGATTTTCAAAGTGTTATGATTTCCAAAGTATTATGATTTCAAAGTGTCATGATTTTCAAAATGTTATGATTTCTAAAGTGTTCTGGTTTTAAACGTGTTATAATTTATAAAGAGTTACAATTTTGGAAAGTGCTATGATTTTTGGAAATGAATATTATTTTAAAGTGAGTAATGATATAAAATTGATATGGTTCTGAAATGAATATGATATTTGGTTTTGAAATATTTTGAAATGACCACGGTGTTATAATAACGTTTGGTTGTTAAAGAGACTGGAATCGAATGGTCATACTCTCTACCAATTTTGAAAACCACTTTAACAACTGTGTACATGGTAGAGATTCCAAAATGAAGTAGGATGGTTGGTGACGGTCCTATATGAGGTATATACGTAGACCCGACTCCCATGAGTTAGCTAAAGGTGGCTAAAACTGGAGCAGTTGACGGGCCAGGTGAGGTAGCTCCTCCGATCGGACACACTTCTTCGATACCATTCTATTACTTTGTGATTGATTGGGTGCACCCTCGGATTTTTGGGAGTGTGGATCGAGTTGGGCGGTAGCTGCGACTAGGCGTTACCAACAACCCGGAAGTGTATTTGGTAATTCTAACATGGAATTGCCTAGTTGTGTCATGTCACCTACAATATCGAGCCCACTACGAGTTTATTTTGTATCGTACCTATAGAGTGCCCTCTAACGACCTCTAGTACGGAGGAGATTACAGTACTGTATAGACTATAGGAATATATAAAAATGTATTAAGGAGGATATGGGTAACGCCTTAATGCTATTTTAATACTTTTACTTTATAATAGACATATTATAATAGCGTATTTTACTACATAGTAGATAGTTCCTCGGATCCTTAGAGGATGGGCATCTAAACATCCTTTAAGTTACTCGTGTTTCGGTGGATATTTCACTTGAGTTGGATTTTTTTGATATAAGAATGTTAATCCTGACTCAAGTGTTTTGTGTTTTGCTTTATGCTTGGGTCAGACTGAGTGTCACAGCATTTGAGACTCACCTTTGGAGTTGGAGCTTTGCTTGGAGATCCATCTACATCTATTCAGCTTTCAGCTATTCTGTTGACTCCAGTGATATATTCATATTTTGTTACTTGATTATTATATTGTGACTTCTATGTATTCGAGGCTTCTGTTGTATCTTGTTTTAACTCTGTTATATATATAGTAGCTTCATGAACTACTATTCATTTGTTTCTGCTGCTTATTGTTATATTACTATGTGTTTGTGATTCTGTGATTTTTTTTATTTACTGTATATGCTGATTCCAAATATAAACTAACAATCTGATATTTTGAGCAATTCAAGTTCAACATGTGCGGATGCGAATGACATATAATACTGGGATATTACATGTGGTATTTGATCTCTTGTTTTAGGCAAAACTTAGCATATAAAGTAAATTTAATTACGGAATTACCTTCGTTCGAGCTTGAATTCTTTCCTCTTCGACTCGGATTTCCTTTGAATTTTGGAACGTTCCCCTCGGTTCCAAAATCCATTCTTTCCTCTCCCTATTCATATCTTCTTAATTTTGGAGCGTCCCATAGCTCCATTATATAATTTGTAAGGGGTGAAGTCCCTTTACAATAGGCATCAATTCACCGAAGATTTCTCTGTCGTCGATTTAGATGCTGCTATCTCTAGCTATACCCGAATTCTTTTCTCTTTTGTAATTTAATCTTATCTCCCATTCAAGCATATTACTTGTTAGAATTCTATTTAATTAGGGTTCCTCCAAATTTGAATCTTCATCATTGTTCTATAATCCATTCTTGTATCATCATGTGAGGGAGTGTATTTGAAATTAATATAAAAATATTTTATATATTGCGTTGTTTGAGTTGTTAATGTTGATTTGAGTTTTGATCGGTCGATTCTCTGATCAACGGTATCGATAGAAATTTCAAAACACTTGAATAGAGCAAACCGACACAATAAATTTTGTATGATTATATTATATATATAAGTAAAAAATTTCTAAATTTTAATAGTTAAATGAAATTAAAAACATGGTTATAAACCGATTTGGAATTTGAAATGAATTTAGATTAAGAATTTGAGAATTAAATTTCTGGTATGTTAGAAAAGTATTTTCGGATAGAAATTGTTCCCAAAGAATTTTAAAAGTTTTAATCAATACTCTCCTCTTTTGCCGCTGGAAAATAATTTTGGTGATGACTGCAGCGTCATTGACATTCATTTTCGAGTTTCAGAATGGAGAGACCATTTTGTAGCTTTGCTATACTTTAGTTTTGGAAAATGAATTTCTTAAGTATGACTTGATGTATAATATATATAGGTATATGATTATAAATTTGATTTGATATATAAAATATATATGTATTTACCTCTATATGGTTTGAAGTGAAATGGAAATTTAACTCTTAAATTTTTGAATAAATATTTAAATCTTGAATAGTAAGCAAATATTTTATCCATGAAACCTGATGGCACATTGGATTAGAAGACACTTTTGTTATGTAGGTGTTTGAATTTGCTGATAAGCACCAAGGAAGTTATAGTGATTCCTTAAGCTCTATTGTCTATCCTTTGAACTTCTTCTATTCTTATTACAATGTAACTTCAAAATCATCCACCGGTTGTCTTACAATTAACTTATCCAATTATCTACATCAAACTTAAAATTGGTTATATTAAAATAACAATAAAAACATTAATATTACAGGACGATTTCTATACAAAGGAAGTGAAAGCAACCTTCAATATGTGACAACTACCTCATTTCTTCTACTTACCAATCCATGCCAATCTTCTTCTATTTACAAGATTAGTCCTCTTATTTCCTCATCATTCTGCCTCCACTTACTAATTAGGGTGTGAGAGGGAATTGTCCTTTAATTTTATTTATTTTTCTACAGGTTTACGAAACTAAATATGTTTATAAAAATTACCTAAGTTTTATAATTAATAATAATAATAAAAAAAAATTAACTAAGTCAAATGAGTTTTATACTTAATAACAATAATAACAGTAATAACAAAAAATAAGTTTATAAAAATTAACTAAGTTAACTAAGTTTTATAAAAATTAACTAAGTTTATAATAATAATAATAATAATAATAATAATAATAATAATAATAAATTAACTAAGTTTATAAAAAAATTATAAGTTTGAGATAATTTATAGAAATTAACTAAGATAATAGAGTTTAAGTTTGATATAATTTATAAGTTTAAGTTAATTAAAATATAAATTACAACATTTTAAGTTTTAGTAATTGAGATAATTTATAAGTTTAATAATAATAATAAATATTTTGAATAAATTAACTAAGTTTATAAAAGTTAAATAAATTTATAAAGATTAACTAAGTATTATAAAATTAACAAGTTTATAATATTAATAAGAATAAACTAAGTTTGTTAAAAAAATCAACTAAGTTTGTAATAATAATAAGCTATAGTTTCATAAAAATTAACTAACTTTACACACATTCTCTTCTTTAATGGGGACCCCTCCTTCTTCAATTTCGTTTCCCGCCGACCCATCCCGTCCTTCAACTTCCAATCAGCCCTGTCCTTCATCCCCTCTCCTTGTACCTCCTTCTATAGTACCTTCTTCTGCTCGAACCATACCTACTGCCCTGATTCTCTCTTCTCCGCCTCTGCCATCCATTCCCTCTCCTCCTCTTGCATGGAACTCCTTGTTTAAGGCCAAACCAGTCAACCGAGGTAAATATGTTCCTCGTGACATTCAGCTAGTGTATAATGGTGATGCTATCGTGCCCCCGGCTGAAGTTGTTCAGGCTGGAAATTCAACGTGGAAGGAATACCTTGTTGGTTTCTTTCTAGATAATCCTTTACCATAGTCGTCTTTTCTATATTACCTCAAAAAAGCATGGAAATTGCAAGGCTCTATTAGTGTTAAATCTGATGGGTTCCTATTTTTATTCAAGTTTTCAAACGCGGAAGACAAGAAAAGGATTGCTGAGGCAGATCCTATTGTAATGAAGAATAAACTATTTATAGTGAGGCCATGGGATGAGAATGTTGGTAACAGCCGTGGTAGCATCAGAGCAGTTCCTGTTTGGATTAAGCTCTCTAATATCCCACTGTATGCTTGGTCACCTGTGGGCATCAACTGGTTAGCTTCTAGGGTTGGTAAGCTCCTTTGTATGGATGCTTCAACTGAAAATTTTGAAAGGATTTCCTTTGCTAAATGCTTAGTTGAAGTTTCCCCACTGCACGAACTTCCTGATAATTTTGCAGTTAAATTACTTGATGGTTCTGACCAGATAGTGAATGCTGATTATCGATGGAGACCTGAAATATGTATTTCATGTAAGGAGTTTGGGCATACTTTGGCTAGTTGTAAGAAAGTTGTCATATCTGGTGAAGGTAATGATAATGTATGTGATATTAATGTGCATCTTAAACATAGTGAGGTTGATCAAAGTAAGGTGAGGAAAGCGAAAATGGTGGATAAGGAAAACACAGTGAACCAGGTTTGGCAGAAAGTGAATTATAGTAGAGGAAAAAAAAGAAACTTAAATGAGGAATTTCAAACTGCAACCATGAATAAGTCAATTGGTAAGGATAAATCATCTCCTAATGCAAATGAGGAAATCAATACAAGTCTGGATGTTGGGATCATAACTCACATTGATGGCCAAGTGAGCTATGATCATGCTATAAAAATCAACAAGTTTACCTTGCTACAAACTGATGAACATTCTCAAGGCAATTTGGAAGAGTTAGATGTGGAGGAAAGTGAAGTAATTTTTGCTAGGATTATTTATGATAATGATAAGAACCATTCCTTGTGTAATGGTAATACTTCTGAAGAAAATGCTGATGCAAATAAAGAAACAAAGCAAAAATCAGTTGTCTTGGTGCAGCAATTACCATCATGTGCAAACACCTTTTGCATTAATAAGGAAGTGGACAGGGAACCACCTTTTGTGTTTGAAGATGTTCCTGTATCAGACTTTGACGCAAATTGGTGTTTGTCTTTTGAAGCACAGATAAAGCAAGTTATTACAAACATGCATCAATCTGAAGTGGACAAACAATCTGCATTTCCTCCACGGTATAATTTCACCATTGATTTTCCAAGATGGCCATCAAACCTTCCCTCTCCTATTCCACAATCTGTCCCACCTCCTGTTCCTCCCTCCAATAAACCTCCCTTCCTTGTTTTGTCCTCCCCCTTCCTCTGCCTTTACGACAAATTGAAACTAGAGCTCTTTAAGCAAAGAGAGGTAATAAATCTCATTTACCCCTTTAATTATTCCATGAATAAAAATGTTGCTTCTTGGAATGTCAGAGGTGCCCACTGCAACTTGAAA
This sequence comes from Allium cepa, assembly GCA_030765085.1. NCBI lineage: Eukaryota > Viridiplantae > Streptophyta > Magnoliopsida > Asparagales > Amaryllidaceae > Allium > Allium cepa. The sequence goes on along the minus strand of CM060928.1, from coordinate 486,779,670 downwards.
CTTGATCAGGTCAAATACCTTATTAACAAGTATGACATTTTTATTTTTGGTCTTCTTGAAACAAAACTCAATCTTCCTTTATCCATCAAAGCAGCTACTTACATTAATCCAGACTGGGCATACTATCACAACCTTGAATCTGTTGCATATGGTAGAATTCTTGTGCTCTATGATCATGCTGTATTGACTTTATCTCCTATTCTTTCTTCTAGACAATACATTCATTATCATGTCCTTGTTTCTAAAACGGAAACTTCCTTTTACATTACTTTTGTTTATGAAGATAATTCTTCTCCCGCTAGAAATCTTCTTTTTAAATCCCTGCCTCCTCTACGTCAGAACTCTCATCCCTGGGTTGTTCTTGGAGATTTTAATTCATGTTTTGACTATGATGATAAACATGGTGGATCTCCTCCCCTTCCTGGAGACCTTGCTCCACTTAATCTTGCTATTTCTGACTCTGAACTTATTTTGATCAATAAATCAGGAGCCAAATATTCTTGGAACAACAGAACCCATAGTGGTGTTCGTACCTTCACAACAATTGACCATGCTTTTTGTAACATCCCTTCTCTCATTACTTGGCCCTCCTTGACTGTTTATCTTCCTCTCCCCATTTTGTCTAACTACTCTCCATTGATTCTGTCCCTCGGTCACCATTTAAGAAGAGAAAAGAGAAGCTTTAAATTTTTTAATGCTTGGGCTAAACATGATCATTTTCTTATGTTAGTTTCTCAAGTTAACTCTAACTTTAATTGCTTTGGTAACCCTATGTTCAAGTTTTACAGGAAATTAAAAAGCATCAACCAATCTCTTAAATTGTGGGCTTCTTCCACCTTTAGGTTGGGCAGTTACTTTCTACCTCCCTGTTGGAGAAACTCAAGGTTAAACAAGATTATATGATGGAGAATCCTGATGATGAGAATGCTACTGCTAAGGAAGGAAGATTATATATGGAGGTGAATAATGCTCTATGCATGGAAGCTTGTATGAAAAGGCAACAACTTCACAATAAATGGCTTGAAGAAGGAGATAAGAACACTAAATATTTTCACGATTCATTAAAATTCAAACATGCCAGAGAAAATATTTTTAGTATTGAGGATGAACAAGGTAATCTTTTTTCTTCTCCTGTATCTGTTGACAAAGCCTTCATTGATTATTTCTCTAGTCTTCTTGGCAACCCTTCTGGGTTCATTCCTGAATTAAACCAAATTTCTGCACTTGCCTTGCCATGCCTATCATTACTTGAGGCTGATGCTCTTATTAAACCTATCACTGATGAAGAAATAAAGACTGTCCTCTTTTCCATGAACCGGCAATCTTCCAATGGGCCTGATGGTCTTAATGTTTATTTTTTCATTTCCACTTGGAGTGTGCTTGGCCATGAATTCTGTCGAGCAATCCATAATTTCTTTAATAAATATAAATTACTGGGGGAAGTCAATTCCACAAACATAGCATTAATTCCCAAAGTCTCTCCTCATCCCAGAGTTTCCTCTTTCAGGCCAATATCTTGTTCTAATGTGGTTTACAAATGCATATCCAAAATTCTTGCATCTCGTCTAGTTTGTGTTCTTCCTTCTGTTGTGTCTCTCAATCAGGCAGCTTTTATTCCATCTAGGAATATCCTTGATAATGTTCTTCTTGCCCAAGAATTATTAAAAGGTTATTGCAAAGGTAATGTTTCTCCTGCTGCAGCTCTTAAAATTGATATATCCAAAGCCTATGATTCTGTTTATTGGGTTTCTATTATCAGGATTATGGCTATGGTGGGATTCCCAAAAAAATTAGTGTCTTGGGTTTACACATGCATTTCCACTCCTTCATTCTCTGTGGTTATTAATGGCAGACCTTTTGGATACTTCAGAAGTCAAAAAGGAATTAGACAAGGTGATCCATCTCCTCATATCTATTTCTGTTGGTCATGGAAGTTTTCACTGTTATTCTCGAAAATAAATACTCTCGTAATCTCATCAAGTATCACCCAAAGTGCTCTCTCCATCAAATTTCATCTATTATGTTTGCTGATGATGTTATGTTATTCACTAAACCTGAAGTTATCTCGTTGAGTGGTATTTTAGATGCTCTTCAGTCGTGCTACATTATGACAGGCCTCTCTATCAACCATTCCAAATCTACTTTGCTTGTTGCAGGTGTCAGTGATGACCATGCTTCTGCATTGTATCAGCAGTTTGGTTTCTCTTGTATGGACACTGATATGAGGTATCTTGGTCTCCCATTAATTACTAAATGAATTACCAATGCTGATTGTCTTCCCCTATTCAAAAAAATTATTTCTGTCATGAATGCTTGGGATAATAGGAATTTGTCTCAAAGTGGTAGGCTTGTTCTTATTAAATCTGTTGTGTTTCCCTCCCTTGTCTATTGGGCTCGTACTATTATCCTTCCTGGTAAGCTTTGGCTCCTTGTTCGGTCTGCCATGTATCAGTATTTCTGGACTGGGAGTATTTACAATAGGAAAGTGTTGCCTTGCTCTTTTTCAAAATTCGAGTCTTCTTTAAAATTAGGTGGACTTGGAATAATTAATGCAAAGAAATGGAACATTGCTGCTTTCAGCAAGCACCTTGATGATCTCTTAAATAAGAAGGATAGTTTATGGGTTAAATGGATATGGCATTATAATATTAAGAATGCAAATTTTTGGTGTATGGACATTGCACAACTTAGCAGTTGGACATGGAGGAATCTTCTGAATCTCAGGGATATTTTCCTTCCTTTGATTCAGTATCATGTTCAACCTAATTCTATTTTTAGTTTTTGGGATAACCCTTGGGTGAGTAAAGGCAACATTCTTTTCAGAATGTTTGATCATTCCCTCATTGTTCAATCTGGTGTTCACCATGATGCTAAAGCCAATGACTTCTTCTGTGATGACAGAATGCGCCTACCTTACAATAGTAGTCAGGTGATCAGGCAGCTTTGGTGTTTCATTCAGAGCATCTCCTTCTCTAATGACCACCCTGCCGCTGTGTCTTGGAACTTGAAGCCACATTTTATTAATTTGGTGTACAAACTATTATCTGGAACTAATGCCTTGCCTGCTGCTCGGTGGAGCACTGAAATTTGGACTAGTGATTCGGTCCCAAGAGAAAATCTGATGATGTGGAAGGTTGTAAGTTGTGCTCTGTTGACTAGAAGTGTATTAAATAAGTATGGTATGTATTGTAGCCCTAAATGTGTGTTTTGTGAGCAGCATGAGGAAACTGTTGAGCATCTTTTTTTTATTGCCCAGCATTATTTGTTTTGGTGGAAAAAATTGGTTGCATAATTGGTTGTCTTGATCCCATTGCAAATTCTAAATTTGACTGAAACGTAATTTATAAAGCTACTAGGTGGAGGAATGTTAAGTCCAGAGAATTACTTGTTTGCATCAAAATTTATTTGGATGTGATATGGAGAGAAAGAAATGCAATTGTATTTGATAATCAGAGAAGGAATCTTGCTTCTCTATGGAATGAGGTTGGGGAAAGAATATTCATGCAATTGAACAGGAGTGCTTGCCATTTCCCTGATTTCATGATCGCTAGGTGGGCTCATTGACTCTGTGTTTTGTTTTCTTCTATGATTTTCCTTTTTCATGTTTGATTCAAAGCTTGTTTTGAATCAATTTTTTTATTGTTTTTGCAATAAAATCTGGTAGAGAACCAGTCAACCCCGCTGGCTTTGCCAAAAATAAATTAGTAAAGTCAACTAAGTTTTATAATTAATAAATAATAATAATAACAACAATAACTAAAACCAAGTTTATAAAAATTAACAAAGTTAACTTAAGTTTTATAAAAAAATAAATAAGTCTATAAAAATTAATTAAGTTTATAATAATAATAATAAATTAACTAAGTCACTAATAATAATAAATTAGCTAAGTTTATGAAAAATGTATAAGTTTACGATAATTTATAAAAATTAACCAAGTTAATAAAGTTTAAATTTAAGATAATTTATAAGTTTAACTTAATTAATATATAAATCATGACATTTAAATTTTAGCAATTAAGATGATTTATAAGTTTGAGTTAGTATAAATAAAGTTATAAATAAGTTAACCGAGATTTATAAAAATTTAACTAATTTTTATAAAAATTAATCAAAATTTTACAAATTAACTAAGTTTTGTATGATTTAACTACGTTTTATAAAAAGTAAATAAATTTATACAAATTAATTATGTTTTATTAGAATTTAACGAAGTTAATAAGTTTTTAAAAATTAGATAATTTTATTACAAAAATTAACCAAGTTTTATAAAATTTTAACTAAGTTAACTAAGGTTTATAAAAATTATTAAAATATTATAAAAGTTTAACTAAGGATGTTTGATATACTTTAAATATGCAAAACAGTTTCATAATCATCTGTTGATTGTTAAACTTGTGTACGGGTAATTAGCTTTTTAGGAGTAAAGATCAGCTGCAGCGAAGAATTGTAGGCAATCAAGTAACAAATATGACTTTAATTGTTATATATTCTAATTTGTTAGTAGTTGTTGTGTAAACTTGTTTATGAATGGTTATGGATTGTATGTGAATTTGCTAAATTTTCGAAAAACTATTATCGAAATGGTTATAGATATTAAGGGATTATGTGATTATGTGATTGAATGATTGATTGTTGGTTATAATACGATGATTATGTAAACTTGTGTAAACGTGTTTTTTTAATTGTTTGAATATGTGATTATGTGATTGAATGTTTGATTGTTGGTTATAATACGATGATTATGTGATTAATGACTAGTTGCAGTAAAACTATTATGTGAGCGATGGCTGGAGATGGTACAAGCCAATAACAGAAAATGGGAGCATGTACAGTATGCTACAAAACAATAATAACATTTAGTAGCGCTTTTAAAATGCTACGAAAATAAATGTAAATAGCTAAAATACGACTTCCGTAGCGTTGAAAAAGCGCTAACAAAACTTTTAGCAGCGTTTCGATAAACACTACGATACGACATGCTACTGAAAGTCTGGAACTTATTGTAGAGTTTCTAAAATCCTACACTAGGTCAAGTTTTGGCAGCGTTTTCTACAACACTAAAAAAGTTTGAGACTTTTAGTTGCATGTCGTATCGCAGCATTTACTGAAATGCTACTAAAAGTTCTGGCATCGTTTTTTCAACGCCACGAAAGGCCTTTTCTGGTGTAGTGAGAAGTTTGAAAACAATTTAAATGAAAATCATTTTCAAATGTTACAAAGGTATGTTGGCATACGCTTTCTAGATATGTCGACATATTGACCATTAATTTGTTTCTAAATTTGGAAAGAGGTTTCTTTTGGAAACACCTCTTCATGAATGGATACGTTTATTCATTCACTATGTAAAGGGTGGTGTAATGAATTTTCTAACTAATTTTTCTTGCTTTCTTCTTACTCTTTGCTCCATTGAAATATTTCTCGAAAACTACCTACTACATTCTTCAAAACCACGTAGAATCAATCCATACACTACTAGACTGATTCTTTACAAATTATTTACTATTTCGAAATCATGCTTTCTACAAACTCAAAGATAAAACAACTATCCGACGGCTATATAATATCTTGTATCCTAACTACAACTACTTATATTTAGAAATCAACAACTCTACTCTTATTTGTTTGGGTGTGCTTGTTGTCTGTTCAAATCAAGTTAGTGTGCATAGTAGCCCATCTAATTATCCTAGTGGGTCATCTTGTTGCTCGGTAAATCAAGAAAGTTTACCCCCAACTCATGAGACGAGAATTTGTATCTCGTAGCCTTGAAATCAAGATCGAACTCTGGTTTGCTTGCTACCTAGTTTAAGTAGGCGATTGAAAGGAATCTGTAAAGTATCGTACGAGACTGATGTAAGATTGGTTAATACAAACTAATATAAAGTTCCTGGTGTCATCTCTCTTACTTTACTTTTTATTATTGATTTTATATTTATCAGTGATTGCATCTATAACTGCTTGATTAGCATAGATCTATGTTGGTAATCCATGATTTGATTCAAATCTTGAAACAAAGTGAAAAAGAATCATAAATGCTATAACACACTCTTCGCCCCCTCCAGTGTTACAGTAGCCTTAACATTCAGTATACCATAACCCGCATTTTGTATCAGAGCACTAAGTTCCAAAAACTCATAATTTGATGTTTGATAAGTATACATGGCTAGTAATACTGTTAGTACACTGTTTAACACTTTTGTAGAAAATCAAAGTTTCGAAATCTTTATGTTACTATAATAACCCATGTTTTTAACTATTTTAAATTATCAAATTTAAAATAGTTATTGGACAAAAATGGTTAGAAATAAAAATTTAATGATTTATTAATGTAATTTATTGGATATGAACTTAGATAAAAAAATTAAATAACAAAATTCAATAATATAAAAGATGATAACTTATATTAGGAAGTAAATTAAATAATATTGACTTATAAGTAATTGATAACAGAAATTTAAATAACCAATGTTAGGTTAATCAAGAATCGAATAGATGTTTATTAAAAGTAAAATCATAAGTTTATTTATTTGGAATTGTATTTTTGATAAGTATAAATTTCAGAAATAAGAAAACATTTATTTGGTAAGAAATGAATAACTTTTGATGTATACTATAATAGCAAAGATGTTGAATTACTATAAAATGGAAGTAGTTGTTTTATTCTTTGAATTCGTTTGAAAAGCAAATTTTGTAAGTTAAATAACTAATATTCCAAATACAGTGATTTATTTGACAATTTAATTGTTATATTTAATATTTGGAACTGTTTAAATAATTGAATCTTGGACTTACTGTGAACTAAAATGATTTCAAAAGTTGATTTAAATTTTATTAAACAAGAATGAAGATTGTTAACTTTTAAAATTGAATTTAAAGTGAATAAATTGATTGGAAATTAGTTGTTTTAATCAGTGTAGAAATAGCCTTTCGGGTTACCAACTCGAATTTTGACGAAACCAGTTTCATCAGATCCGTAATAGTGAATTATTATGAGATTTCAAGTTTCGTAGCGATCAGACTTATCGTTTGGTCGTGCGAGCTGGAAACGCATAGAAATTAATGAAAAGAATTTAATTAAAATATTTTGATTTAAAAGGCTGTCTTCTCAATATGATGGAATTGGCTTCCGAAATAAATCCATAGTGTTTCGAATAAGGGTATAACATATAGAATGTCAGGCGGCATGCTTCGTTTGGAGTTTCAAATTTTCGTGGATGAATAGTGCCATGAATTTTTTCATATAAGGCCACTTTAATTTTCATTTTGCAATCAACCCTAGTTAAAGCTTCAGGCCGCCCTCTTTTAACAATTTAGTGGCCGAAATTATTCTTCTTTCTCCTCCTGATTTCTCTCAATCCACACGGTTTTATGTCTCGACTTCAACTTGGAAAAGGAAGAGCTCGATCTCCTCTACATATCATGCAGTTGGATCATGGTGAAACGACTTCAGTTCGCTAGAATTTAGCCATGAAGGTTGGTGAGTTTTACTTGAACTGCATGAAGATGGCGGCGGCGGAGGCGCAGTGGTTGTTGGCAGTGGTGGCTCGCGGGCAGGCGATCATGGTGGTGTGTTTGGGTGTAGGTTTGGACATTGGAAAGGAGGCGCGCATCGAGGATTTTGGTCGCGTTGATGGGTGTCTCGACCTGTGCGTGCGTGGAAGTGAGCGAATTGAAGAAGATTAATTTAAGTTAATCGTTAATTATTTTTGAATCATATTTTAATTATATCGAATATTATTTAATGCGTAACTTTTTCATATGAGATTGGATTCGAATGGAACAAGTTGCGTTAGGTTCGTATCGACATCATCTATGACACAGAGCTGGATTGGAATTTATTTAACACTGAAAAAAAATTAGTTTCAAGTAAAGGTGAGTGGTTAATCCCATTCACAAGGTCCTGAATTTCCTACTGTTAGTTAAACCAACGAACGAAGTTAAAATTTATATTGATTGCTATTTGGAAATTTAATTGACTGAAATTCAATTAATTAAATTTGAACTGATTGAATTTAGATCGAAATTTAAATTTTACTGTTGAATTGATAGTTTAACTCGATACTTAAATTAGAGAGTAAATGTGACATTTAAAATTGATAGTTAATGTGACATTTAAAATTTGATAGTAAAAAAAGTGTCATTTAAATTGATAGTAAAAAATGTGACATTTAAATTTGATAGTTAAATTGAAACGTAACTTGATATTTAAATTGATGTTGATAATTGAAATTTCGTATCACTTTTAAACAACCGACATTGATACTTGTTGATTGTTGTGGATGAATTGGTCGCTTTGAATGTTGGTTGATATTGCAATGGATGATATTTGTGATTGGTTGTTATGTTATTCAGTGATTTCGATATATCCGTATTATCATCCTGTTATTATCACTATTGATATGATTGATCACCTATACGTTGAATTTGGATATTGAACTTTGGACATCCTTTTTGATATGTGAATTATTGGATGCACTGTTGACTGCTTTTGCAGAAATGTGATTGTTGTGATTATATCGTCATTTGGCGAAATTAGAGATTTTGATAAATTAATTTTAATCTTTGAAAAGTTTTAAAATTTAACTTTGGAAATTTGTATATTATAAAGAAGTAATTTTGTAAATTGTGTTAATTCAAATTTTTGAAACTAAATTTGAAACCATTTATAAACTTTAAATTTCTAAATTTAATACTATATATATATATATATATATATATATATATATATATATTTCTAAAATGGGAAAAATAGCGCGTAATTTTTTTATAACTTTATATAGTAGAAGAAAGTATTTTAGAAATCTGGGACTTCGAAATTTAACAAATTGATGGTTTTGGTATTTTAGGCGGAAAATAGAATTGTTGGCACTTTAGAAATTTGTAAAGTGTTGAGAATTCTTTCGAAACTGAAATAAGTTATTTGAGAAATAATTGATAAAGAACTTGTATTGGTTCCAGTGATTTAAATAAGACCCAAAAATTCAACATTGAAGTTTCGGGAAAACTATGAAATTTATTAAATCGATTTGAAGTTGATTTATCTGTTGAAATCCTAAAGTGAAGTTTGAAAACACTGAAATTGTTCATATGAAATTTCAAAGTAAAAGAGTGAAGTTATCTACAACTATATTTCACTTGATTTTTATTTGACTTACATAAGGATTTTTAGTCCTAACTCGAGTGTTTTGTTTTTCATTACGCTTGAGTCAGATCGAGTTTTTCAATTATCGAAGACAGTTATTCTAGAAGACGAAGATGAAGATTTGATATACCATATTTTCTAGTATTTATTCCGCTGCACTATTTCATTCTGACTATTAATATTGTATAACTCTGATTTATGTTGTTGATTGAATTGAGTATATATTGTTAAACAACTTCATGAACCGATTATGTGATTATTGTATTTTATCGTTCCACTACGAGATTTTGTCATTATTTTCCTCTTTTCTTTTTATTTCTTTAAAATAAACCCACTCACAATCTATCCTTTAAATGGTTTGATTTGGATATGCATGGTTTTTGTCGACTTGAACTGTCCAAAAAGGTGGCTCATCACAGTTACTATCAAATAAGTTGGAAACTAGTTATTTTGAAAAGTCACTTGATGTTTTGGAAAAGTATAATATGAAATGGCAGGAATAAATATGTTATATAGCTGATGGTCAATAGACACTTGATATTCATACATTACAAATCAAGAGGATAAACAGATGCTAGATAGTGGATGCTTATGGCATATGAATGGAAATCCATTAATCTTAAAAGATATAGTTTACAAAGATGGAAGATCGGCTAACTTCAAAGACATCTTAAAAGGATATATGATTGTCGTTAGTAATGTCGGTAACTCTAAAAATCCTATTTTTTCTAACATTTTTCTACTTAGGAACTTGAAAAATAACTTGCTTAGTATTAGTAAATATGTGATAAGGGTTTTAAAATTAAATTTGAAAAAGATATTTGCCACACGAGGATAGTGAGTCTAAAATTATCTTTGAAGGTGTTCGGAAATGTAATATTTACACCTTAAGTATGAGAGCATCTGATGACAATGTCATATCCTGCCTTTTTGGACGTTTTAAGCAGACACACATGCCAGACTCAAACCATTCAAAATGGCAGTTTGTTATTGAATAAATAAGAAAAAGAGAAAGAAATAAAAAAAATACAGAATCTTATAGTGGAATGATAAAATATCATAATTAAATAACAGTTCATGAAGCTGTTTTATAAATACATTTGATTATTCTTTACAATACAAAAATCAGAGTTACATAAACAAGATAAATAAATAAATGCAGTAGAACAACATGATGTAGTGGAATAAATATAATAAACAATGATAGTACTAATCTTCGTCTTCGTCCTCCAGAAATAAGGTCTTCAACCCTAAAATGCTCAAGCAGACCCGAGCGAATTGAAAAGATAAAACACTCAAGTCAGAATTAAAAGATCTTATGTAAGTTAAATCAATGATAATATGAGTGCGACAGCATCAGAGATGTTTACGGTGTTTGACATCTCCTATCCAGTGTCTAACAAGAGTGCAAGAACTTAAGAGATGTTCAAGATTCACATCTCCTAAGGATTCGTTAAACTATCTATCATATAGTAAAATATGCTATAATAATATGTCTACAATAAAGTAAAATATTAAAATAGCGTTAAGGCATTACCCATTCCCCCTTTACACATTTTTATATATTTCCATAGTTTATATAGTACCGTAATTCCTCCGTAAATTGGGGGGCTATCAAAGGGCACCCCATATGTATGGTACAAACCAAACTCGTAGAAGGTGCGCTCGGGGATGTAAACATGGCACTCGAGGCAATGCCATGATAGATTTACCGATTACAGAACCGGGCTGGTGGTAACGCATAACAGCTACTACCGTCCACCTTGGAACATACTCCCAAAGAAAGAAAAAATCAAGGGGTGGCCACCAAATCATCACAAAGTCATAATATAGTATCAAAGAAGCGTGTCCGATCGGAGGAATGACCTCACTTGGCCAAGGTATAGCTCCTATTTTAGTCACATCTAAGCTGATTCACGGGAGTTAGGGTCATTTATATACCTTATACAGAAATCGTTCGTCAAACCATCCTACTTCATTTTTCAAATCTCCACCACGTACATAGTTGTTAAAGTGATTTTCGGTATTGGCAGAGAGTATGGCAATATCTGATCCCGATCTCTTCAATAACCAAACGCTCATTTCACCAGATGGTTCTTTTCATTTTAAAAAGGTAAATTCACAATCTACATCAAAATATCATATTCACTTTCAAATCATATCTCTTTCGGAATCATATTCATTTTCAAACTACATTCACTTTCAAGATCATATTCACTTCCAAAATCATGTTCACTTTCAAATCATCTTATTCACTCAAATATGTCATTTTATTCTCAACTTTGTTTATTCCATCATTTAACCATATTCGCATTAAAAATCAAGGATTTGAGTATAAATACTTCAAATTTACACGTTTAAAATTTTAGAAACTAGTTTAGGTAATTATAAATAGTTTATATAGTTTTTAAAATAGTTTAAAGAGATTTAAAATAGTTTAAATAGTAAAAATAGTTTAAATAGGTTAAAATTTAATTTAATTAGATTTAAAATGATTTAAATAGATTTAGAATATATTAAATAGATTTTATTAGGTTTAAAATGTTTTAAATAGATTAATTATAGATTAAATAGATTTATTAGGTTTAAAATGTTTTAAATAGATTAATTATATATTAAATTGATTTAAATTAAATTAAGTAGATTTTTAAATAGATTAAATAAATTTAAAATAGATTAAATAGATTTAAATTATATTAAATAGGTTTAAATTAGATTAAATAAATTTTTGCAGAGCAAGCGAGGTTAAACTGGGCCCCTACCAGGTTTATTGAAAAAGAAAAACAAAGTACATACGAAGAAAAAAGGAAAAAACATGAAAACAACAGGGAAAACAGGAGAAGCTAAGGAGTCCATGGCTCAATCTGATGATCAGTAAATTCATGCCTGCTAGCTCTCATGCCACTAAAATATCATGCTTTAGAACTGCCCAGAGTGTAAATCCAGTCCTCTTTTGACCTTCAAAAATCCTACCATTTCTTTCCCGCCACACTAATTTCATGAGCTTCTTTAAAGTGAAGAAAAAAAGGAATTCTTCCCACTTAGTAGCATCCTCAATCAGAACCCATTGAGCAACAGAAGATTGAGGAATATCAGACACCCCATGTAACTCAACAACTCAGACCATAGTTTTAGAGTTAAAGGACATTCAAAGTAAATATGCAGGGGAGTTTCATTATTACTATTGCAAAGAATACAGGTTGCAGGCATAACCATCCCATAAGTAAGCAATTTGTCCCTGGTTAGCAGAGCATTGTTAACAACTTTCCAGAACATCAGATTGTCAGAACTAGGTGAAACATTATTGCTTGAGACCCAGTGCCATTTACAACCAAGCAAGGAGGCAATACCGAGGAGAGAATCATAGACACCTGATATAGAGTGAGGTTTACCATTCCACAACACAGAATGTAGATCATGTATGACAAACTTTTTTGAAGCAAGATGATTCCAGAGTGACCTGACAGTTTGATTGCTGGAATATGGAAGCAACAGTTCTTCATTCACAATGAAGTCAACAGCCCTGGCGTTTGCACCAACACAAGACTGGTATTTCTGCTGAGAAGAGAAGATTTGATCAAGAATCAAGCCCTGGCTTATCCAAGGATCATGCCAGAAGATAGTAGATTCAGTAAGTTTAATTTGGATTAATGGTCTAAAGGTGGTCCTAAAATTCAAAATGCACCTCCAAATCCAACTGCAATTTTGGGGAGCATCCATCTGCCAAAGTTTCTTGGAACCAACGCAGTGATGAAGAGTCCAATTAACCCAAAGAGAGTCTTTTCTGAGCAATAGTGCATTCAAGTGAACACTGTATGCTGGTCTATTCCAAACAGAAATGTTGATCAAGCCTAATCCACCCTTGCATAATTGTTTTTCAAAGACAGAGAATGAACAAGGGAAGACCTTCTTAGCATGAACAGTGCCAAACCAGAAAAATCTAATCAAAGCAGATCTGACCATTTTCAGAAGCTTTGAAGGAAGAATAAAACCCCTAGCCCAGTAGACCATCATTGAAAAACACACAGGTTTGATGAGTATAAGTCTGCCAGATTGAGACAAAAATCTTGTAGACCACCTTTCCATACTAGCAATAATTTTTTGATATAGAGGAAGACAGCTAGTGACAGTCACTCTAGAAGTACATAGTGGCATTCCAAGGTAAGTCATGTCTTGATTCATGATTTGCATCCCTGCAGAAGAAGAAAGAACTTGCCTCTGAATGGATGGCACACCATCAAACAAGATACTGGATTTCTGTAGATTAAGTTCAAGCCCTGTCATAAGGTAGAAGCTATGCAGAGCTTTTTTAATGGTTTCAAATGACCGGAGGTTGGGCTTGGTAAATAGCATGATATCATCAGCAAAAAGCAGAGAAGTAAGTTGAATGTTCTTGCACTTTGGATGATAGTGGATTTGCTTGGACATAAATAAAGGCTTCAGGGAACAAGTGAATACTTCCATCAGAAGAATGAAAACATAGGCTGATAGCGGGTCCCCTTGCCTAATCCCTTGCTTGGAAGGAAAGTATCCATAGTTAGCTCCATTAATAATCAGAGAGAATGTAGGAGTGGAGATGCATTGATATATCCATGCAACAAAGACCTTTGGGAACCCCATAAGTGACATAGTTCTGACAATAGAAGACTACTGAATACTATCAAAAGCTTTCTTGAGATCTAGTTTTAGCATTGCACCATGGGTGGCATTAGCAGTGTTGTACCCCTTTAATAGCTCATGAGCTAGCATAACATTATCTAGGATGTTTCTTTTTGGCAGGAAAGCAACTTGGTTCTTGGAATGATTCTCCCAAGCATAACAACAAGCCTCGTGGCAATGATTTTTGAAATGCACTTGTAGACAACGTTACAGCAGGAGATAGGTCTATAAGAGGTGACAGATGTAGGGTGCAAGCATTTGGGAATCAGAACCAAATTAGTAGCTGTTAACCGGCATCTTGGCCCGGTTACAAGACGACAGTTGAAGAAATTATCATTAGCATTAGATAAGATTCTGACCAAGAAGGGCCTGAGGATATATGGGTTTGATGCAGTCGACATGTTTTGGCAATCAAGAGCGTTCGACGTTAGAAGGACGCTCGACATTGAGAATCGTTCGATATTGTATATCGTTCGGCAATTATGGAATGCTCGGCATATAGGAGCACTCGGCACCAAGAACGTTCGGCGTACAAGGCACGTTCGGTATTGAATATCGAACGGCACCTAAAGAATGTTCGGCATTCATGCTTCACTCGGCATCCCTGGACTCTCGGCATGCAGAGTTGTACTCGACATAAGAGGATGCTCGGCATAAGGCCATTCAGCTCTTCACATGGCATTTAAGTGCACTCGGCCTTCCAAGGCTTCACTCGGCATATCCTTTTTTCGGCACACCCTGTGCTCGGCATATTCTTCACTCGGCATAACCTTAGCTCGGCATGTCCTTTGCACGGCAAACCCTTCACACGGCATGTCTTCCACTCGGCATCCTCACACGGCAGACCCTTCACACGACATATCTTTCACTCGGCATGCTCCTCACCCGGCATCCACGTTTCACTCGGCATGAGAGCATCGTTCGGCGCCATTGCCTTGGCTCGGCATCTTACCGTTCGGCCTCCCTGGTTCGGTACACAGAGCTTACTCCCTTTGGGCCGTTTACTCTATTTGGACCAAGCTATTCAGCTACCATGCCCACCAGGAAAGTCCAACCCACCTTCGTCTATAAATAGAGGGACAGGGGCACAGTGAAAGGGACCTTTTTCCAGGAACACTGGGGAGACTCTGCCATTTTTTATACTCTCCACTTTTTATTTCAAACTTGTATTCAAGTGATTGATTTACGGATTGTATCTATATTCAAGTAATTGAGGAAGCAATAAAGATCAAACTCAAAGTGGATGTAGGCAATTACGCCGAACCACTATAAATCTGGTGTTCTCGTTTTTATTGTTCTTTTGACATTGAATTACACTATTCTTCTGTTTTAACTTAATCTCTTCATTAATCTCTCTACATAACTCTACTCAAGGGTGTTAGTGACCAATTTTGGTGCTAACAGTAGCATTAACCGATTTAAGAAGTAGAACCTTGTCAAAGAAGTTATGCACTGCTCTGTAGAAAAGCACACCAACAGTATCCCAAGAAGAAATGAAAAACTGAACATTGAAACCGTCAGAACCACCACTCGAGTTCTTGTTCATCGAGAAGAGTGTATTCTTTATTTCTGCATCAGAAACTTTTTCAACAAGCCTAGCAGATTCATCACCACTAATTTTTGGCAGAGAAACAGATGAGAGGTCGTCCAATTGGGGAAATTTTTTTTTGTCATTACCAAGAAGACCAGAAAAGTGTTGTTGAAAAGCAATGTTAACAGTTTCAGGGGTGGAATGCAAGTTCCCTACTTTATCATGAATAGAAAAAAAATATTATTATTGGATTGCTTAGTCTTAAGAGAGGCATGGAAAAATTGAGTGTTCCTGTCCCCATCAGAAGCCCACTTAATTCTCAATTGTTGCTTTATCATTTCACTTTCAACATCCAATGCAAGACTTAGTTCAAGGAATAGAGCTACTTCCTTGGTTGCTAGATCAGCGTCATCGGGATGAGTCATCATCAACTCTTGAGCCACCCTGTGATTTTCCTTAAGAACAGTTGATCTGAGATTGCCACATCCAAACTTGTTTTTAGCCCAGCTCCTTAAGGCACCTTTAATTGCCTTGAGTTTACTGCAAAAAATAAACATGGTATTTCCAAAAAAGTTATTATCCCATGCAGTTTGTAATATAGTATTATATTCACGATCAAGGATCCAGGAATTATAAAATTTGAACCCTCTTTTGACAACATGGAGCTTCCTCCCAGTGGAAGTGATGAGAGGAGAGTGGTCAGACAAAATTGAAGGGGGAAGGAAGGTAGAGAGCTCAGGCCAAGAAGGAAGGGCTTTGAAATTGGAAAAGGAGTGGTCAATGTTAGAGAAGGTCCTGACTCCACTTCTTGAACGATTGTTCCAAGAAAAGGGTGCACCCTCCCTATGAATTGGAATGAGAGCAGAATCAAAGATGGCAGTGCTTAAGGGAAAAATGTCCTTAGGCAGTAATGACCTTCCACCATGCTTGCCAGACAATGAAAAATAGCTGTTGAAGTCACCAACTATAATCCATGGATGAGATTCTTGACGTAAGGCAGGAATGAAGTTGAAGAGAGATTGTCTTGAGGCTTGAGAATTAGACGCGTACACAAAGGTTATGTAAAAGGAGGAGGGAGGATAGAAATACTTGGCGTGAAAGTGCATAAGCTGGGGAGAAGCATGTTGGAGAACAAGGGAAAGGACAGAAGGATTGTGAAGAACCATAATGCGACCATAGCTTGCTTAAGATTATGTGACAGAGTCCAGGAAGGGTTGACATAATTGGCAGCAGAGATGGTAAGAGGAAGATTTAGTTTGGTTTCAAGGATGGCAAAAATGGACAGCTGATGAGTTGAGATTAATTGCTTAACATGGTCTAGTTTGTTGAAGTTATGTGATCCTCTAATGTTCCAAGCACCAAAGTTGTGCGACATTAATTAAACTAATGATTGGTGGGAATGATCTTTCATGCTCCTAGTAATAGGAGACTCAATTCTAGATGAAACGTGGATTTGTTTCAAAGATTTTCTTTTTTTTTTTATAAAATTGGCTCCTGAGCAAGGGGCACTGTTGTTTTGTTCATCAGTTGGTGATGAGGGAGGAGATTTCCATCCAGGAACGTTGCCAGTGAAGACATACGGTTGACCTGGAGATGTTTGATCAGAGGGAGAAAATACAGATGAGGTGGCTATGGAAGAAGTAAGAGGGGGAGAATTCATTGATATAACTAAGTTTGTTATTTGCCTTTGCAAAATATTACAAAAAAAGAATATCAAGATCAGAAAAAGGGTTGGTAGGGGAATTGTGTTTGGATGAGGACTTGAAGTTATTCAATGATACAACCGTTTCTTGATTATTTATGGTTTGATCAGATTGCTGTGCTACCAACTGAGATGCTATTCCAGAAGGCAAAGAGTGAATACCATGCACAAAGGATATACTGCTCTTGGTTTGTGCATCACTAAAAACAGTGCCAGAAGGCAAAACACATGTAGCATCAACATTTTCCTTACCTTTATTTGAAATGGTTACCTGCTGTTCAGTGCTAAATTCCTCAAGAAGAGTAATTTCCTCCTCGACATTATTATCATTACATAATACTTGATTGCATTCAAGAACATCGTCATTTAACTCATTTAACACTGCAAATTTATTGTGGTTCAGACGTGCATTTTGCTCCTTGTCAGTAATACAACTTTGAATATTACTTTCAGTTAGTATAACAACACCAGCATTTTCTGTTTCTTCATTTAACTGCTTATCAATAGAATTGCCATTATAAGTATCAATCAACTTGCTACCACTCGACTCCATCAGTTTTTGAGTAGGTACATCTCTGGAATTAGTTTTCCTATTAGCAAATTTCTGCCAGACTTGTTTGCCTTTTCTTTGTGCTTTGCTTACACCAATATCAGCTTTTGTTCCTTCATGATCATACTGCTTCATGCAAGTATCATCTTTGCTATTGACATCACCACTATCTTTCAGACATGAGTTGATTGAATGACCAAAAACCTTACATTCAGTACATATGTCAGGCTTCTATAAGTAACTAACTTGAACCAACTGGATAGTACCATCAAGCAATTTGACAGGAAACTCATCAAATAATTGACAATCAGGGGAAACATCAACCAACCATTTTGCAAATCCGATCCTCTCAAGTTTCTCTGTAGAAGAATCCATACAAATGAGCCTTCCAATTCTGGAAGCTAACCAATTTATGCCTAAATGTGACCATGCAAAGATTGGTATATTGGAGAGTTTTAGCCAAACAAGAACGAATTTAATGGTACTGCAACTGTTACCAATAGTAGGATCCCACGCTTTCAAGATGAAAATTTTGTTCCTTAAGAATATGGGATCAGATTCTAAAATTCTCCTTCTGTCCTCAGAGCAAGACAGATTGAAAAGGAACTAGGTTCCATCAGATTTGGCTATAATTTCGCCTTTCAACTTCCATAATTTCTTGAGATGACTTATAACGGTGAGGTAGGAAAGAGGTTTGTCAAGAAAGAACCCAACAATCCATTCACCCCAGATATCACTGCTGGCCTTGATGACAACATCCGGTGGAACCAGAGCATTTCCTTCAAAAACAAGGGAAAAATCAATTGGAGAGTACTGACCTGCGTTGCGGGGTTTGAACTTGAAGAGAGATGACTAAGAGGAAGAAGAAACAGGCGGCTGAGAGGGAGCAAGGGGTAGAGGAATAGGCGGAGGTAAGGCTGAAGCAGATTTTAGCGGGGACAAGGACGGGATGATGGTGAGTGGATGGGAGAAGGCATGGGGGAGCAGGAAGAAGGACAGTACGAGAAGGTAAAAAACGTAAAAATAGATTAAATTAGGTTAAATAGGTTATAATAGATTAAATAAATTAAAATAGTTTTAAATTGATTAAAATAGTTTAAAATAGATTTCAAGATTATATCCATTCATTTCCAATAACTTAATTCCGATGAATTCATTTATATTTCGACACTTCAACTTTGAAATTCCAATTTAAATCTTTTGAATAATTTCATTAAATCAATTCCAATTTCAGCATTAACGCTTGGATTATCTAAAATAATTCAGTTTATATAAATCAATTTCTATTTCAAAATATTAGTTAACTGAATTCAAATTTTAAAAGAATTAAAAATCATTTAATTTAACCAATCCGATGTCCGTATATAATTTTCTACCTAAGGTCAAGTGATACAGATATTTATCATTTCAATCCATAATTTAAAATTTTACAGTTATATATCATTCCAAACCGCAATCTAGAATTAAATAAAATCCATAAAATCGCTCGAGTCTATCGTTTCAACCCATAATGATTTTTCCTAATTTATTGATCATTCAGGTATGTATTATTTCAACCTATAGGGAACTTGCAGTGTTATAACAACATAAAATACAACATCCAGTCGTCCAATATCAACAATCAAACATCCGTCTCAATCATCATCTAAATCAACCAATATACATCAATAAATAATTTATTATCATTAGAAAGTATTAAATTGACAATTAAATGCAATATTAAGTTAAACGATAATTAAATGCAATAAAAGTCAAATTTAACTAGAACAATAATTTAAACCTACCAAACGTCAATCAATAAATTTTTAATCACATCATAAATTAAATTTAACTAACAAAAGAAAATTAGTAGTTGTAAGTGGGTCAAAACCCTCTCCTTTGATTTCAAATCGAATTGAAATCCAAAATAAGGCTCAAAATTCAACAGTCACATAATTCATCCAAACCAACATCAAAATGTCCGGAATTTCGATACAATCCCAGCAAAACAAACCGCGATGGACCTCGTATGCAAAAGTTATGTAATTTAGAACATTGAATTTAAATAACTTAAGTTAAATAACAAAATCTTGTACCAACCATTCACCTTCTGCCACGTCAATGAAACTCACGCATCCCGCATCCCTGATCCACATTCATGCAATGACCGAAGAACATCAGCGCCGAGCTTTGACCACCGTTCGCCGCCGCTCCAGGCCATCAACGCCTTCATCACGCCCACATCCGTACTCGCCTGATTGAGACGCCTCCGATGATCCCTATGCATGCACCCTAGTGGGCCCCAAAGGCTGCCCCTGCTAGCCCAGTTTCAAGACTTCGAAAACCTTTTCTAATTAAATCGACCGATCCAACCATTAACATCTCAAACCACCAACGCCGATGAACTCCATTTGCCAATCTCCACCCATCCCTACCCTCCAATCGACGATCAGACAATGTTGATCGTGATACGACAGACGACCGAGATTTTGTGACAACCTATCTCCTTTGCCCCTAGAAATCAACACTCTACATCCACCGTATTCACGTAACGTAAATCCAAGTGCCGGGGAAGCAGATTATCAGGGGTGTAAAAGAAAATAAGGATAGAAGATAACATAATAATAAAATTTCACATCGCATTTAACATTTTAATTATACATAAATGATCAGAGTCAAATACAATTCCAGCGGGATAGTTATAACTATCCATCCGTACATATGCTGGGAAATGCATAGTACATTATACAACGGAATATAGGTAGATATCTATATCGGGTACTTCAGCTTCATAGCTCTAAAAGACTTCTCTAAAATGCTCCCCAACATGCTCCAAAATGCTCTTAAGATATCTTGACTACCTGGCTTCTCGAAAAATAGGGCACCCATAGTTTAAAGGGAAAAACAAACTCTGGATCAGTCATGGGACTGGTGTAAGAACTCAAAGTGCGATATTTTGAAAACAAAAAGGTATCTCATATGACCACACCGCACATAAATACCGAACGGATTTTTACCTTATGATAACCAAAACTCTTTATTATATAAAATTTGGGAATATCATTTTTAAGGACTTTCTTTGAAAACATTTGCAAATAAACTAATCAACCTTAGCCTAAATTGTTACATTGATTAAATTCCAGCATAATAAGTTTACAATCAAGTCCGAAGGTTCTTATTGGAGAATGGATTTCCATACAAATAAGCAGGTGAATGGACTACCTTACGATGGGTACACCTCTAGATGGATGTCCCAAGGAACTATCAGAAAGCTCCTCTGCCAACACAAGACCAGCCTATCTCTGTAACTAGATAGTACCGAATATGTCATCCCTCGATCGTTACCTACCTTTATCCGAGAGTTCTCTTCGCATACATCTACAATAGTTTGCATCCCAAACGTCATAGGAAGAAATATATCTACAAGGGAATGATCATACCCTAATTGGGAATTAACCATTTAGCCTCATCGCATCTAATCATGTTTTGCTCATTTCTGGTTGATGAGGCTTGGGGAAACAATTACCTTTTCACATAGCACATCTTCTTTCACTTTGAATGCCACATTGTCGTTCCACACTCACATGACCGATTTCTACAAAAGTATAAGTTCCTGAGCTCCTATATCTCGAAAAGGGTGTTAAGCTAAGAGAAGGTGTCTTCTCCGCCACTGGCTGATTTATAAAGATAACTCATTGTGATTTGGAATGCAAGGACAGACATTCATCCAAACAAGTTCGTTCTGGGACCGAACAAAACCGAAGGTACTTTCCTCGGCTATTACTGGGCGAGAAGTCCTTGTGGTTCTGAGATTTTTCATAACAAAGAGACCACTGCTACCATATAGTGAATCGGGAGTTTATTCCCAATTAATCAATAAGTACTCCCTCGTAATTTTCGTCTCAATATCTTCGTTTTCAAACATCTTCATTCTTCGAACAAGTAAACTGGTTCGAAGTAGTTTTCGAATAGGAATCGCCCAAATCCAACCATGGTTCCTTCGAAATCCAATCATCGATAAAAATGACGTAATTAGGTGATTTTTTTTGATTCATTCATTTTCCTTTACCAAAATATCTTCAAGAGATATATATTTTCAAAATCTTCTTCTTTAAATACGGAATCATTTAAACCTCTCTTTTGAATTTTCTCAAATCATTTTTACATAGTATCTTTTGAGAAAATAGGATTATAGAAATCATTATAGTTTTATTAAAGATCAACTTCCGTATTCAACAAGTGCTATGGGCGGAATAATGGTGAGATCACCTTTTAAATTCCACGAATAGGACAAGTTCCCTCTTTATATTTTAATAATGAGTATAAGAAGATTATTTCAAATCCAAGTTGAGAATTCGGGCTTTCCTTTCGATATGTTCCATCCCTCACCTAAAAGAGAAAACTGAGGCCAGGTAAGTTCAGGACACCAGTTCTCCATCCCTAATCTTAGTTACACACCTTGTTTTTACTTTTAGATCTCACAGGTGGGACAAATGTACTAGTCGTTTCCGCATACTCATTTTTCCTTATTAAATCACTTAACTATTAGTTTAACCATCTTTGAAATAATGTTAAATTGTTCAAATTTATTTTTAAATGCTTTATTATTTACTTAAAAATGTTTACATGAGACTTGGGAAAAATTGTTTAGTTCCAACCTTTATTTAAAAAGTTATTGAAAAGCGTTGCAAAAAGTGTTGCAATAGTGTTACAAAATGTGTTTTAAAAGCTATATTCTTCAAAACCACTTATATCATTTAGAAAACCATCTTTTCAACTTAAATCACTTTAAAAATATTTTAAAAGATTTTTAGAGTTTATTTCACATTTTTAAAACAATTATTTATTAATTTTCAACTTTGATCATTTAGTGCAAAAACTGGATTTTTCTTGAACATTTATTTAGCCATATTTCAAAATATTCAAGATAAAATCTTGATTTTATTTTTTTATATAAAAGATATGGATATAATGATTCGAAAAATTCTTACTTCGAAGAATTTCGAAATATATTCCATTTCGTATGTTCATTTGAACTTTTGACGTGAAAACATGAACTGCGTTACGCGACGCGTCAAATTTTAGGCATATTTTGTTATTCATATCCAAAATTTGTAGAGACAAGTTTAAATACTTAGGAATCATTTCTAATCATATTAAAACATTTTTTCAAGGTATAAATGATTCCATATCACGTTTCATTTCTTTTGAAAAGTGATTTCCATGTAATTATACGTCGTGTAAATTCGTGACTTGTTTTAATATTTTCATGCAATGAACAACATATGGAAATAATATCATAACCAAACATCCAAACAAACATATCACAACATCTCAACCAAATATATACATATAAATTAGGAGTTCTCCCCTTAGTTGCAAATGAACTAACTTTAAAGTGATTATAACTTTCCTAACTTCAATCGATTTCTCACGAATGCTTGTTTTAAGGCGTCTAGGTGGCTTGATTTGACTTGTGGACTTTGGAGCTTTGGGCCATGAGTTTCAAGAAGGGTTTAGGCTCGGCTAGATGTTGAAGGGGGGTGTGAGCAATATAAGGGGAGAGGAAGAGTTTTGAAGTGGTTCGGATAAAGTTTTGTTGATATTTTTCTTTGTTTTATTTTTGGGAATATTTTAGCATTATTTCATTATGGAAAGAATCCATTAAAGTACGTATGGGAGATTAAGAAAGTAGAGAAGAAATGATGCAAAAGTGAAGAAGAAGAAAATTGGTATTTATAGAAAATATTTGAGATTAATATATAGATTTGTGTTATTAGTTTAAAACCTTCCTTAAGAATTAGATAAACTTATTTAATTCAACACTTACTATCCACATCACATCATACTTTTAAAATTCAAACACTTAAGAGTTAAGTAAAGAATAAGAATGATTACTTTACTTTATGTCACATGTGATGTGACACATGTTTTGTCTTTTATAGTTTACTTTCGCTAATTACTTTCTAGAATTTTCTAAGTCTGATTATTAAAAGTAACCTTGTTTAGTTAATTGTTAACTACCTTTATATGTTAACATATTTATTAAATTGTATACGTAAAGGTGCAACAAGTTGCGACAACTTTAAATCGACGAAACATTGATTTTTGACAAAATGTTTTACATTCACATTTTGATATTTTAGTTAAACTATTTATTTATGTAAACCAGATTTAAAAATAAATTTGTATAATTTTATTTAAAAATATAAACACTCATAAATTAATTAAAATAATTAATTTAACCATTTAAACTTACTTTCTAAAATAAAGATTTTGTCACTTTTGTCTATATAAGCAAATGTAACTATTTTTATGTATATTTCTATTTCCAAATCCTATCTAATATTGTTCGAATCATAAAACCTTTTATATTTGTATATTTAAAACCACTTTAAATGTTATATTTTGAAGTGGTTAAATTTTTGGGTCGTTACATTCTCCACTACTTAAAAAGAATTTCATCCTCGAAATTACGTAAGAAAAAATAGATCAAAAGGAAATTTATATTTAGTAAGATGGAATATATACACTAAGTATTACACCATAGGCGGTGAGTACACACAAACAACAGATAAAGTCTGTACATCAATCCTAAAACCGGGATATGCTTTTCTCAATCTATCTTCTATTTCTCATGTGCAATCATTAGCATCCCCACTCCATTGAACTTTGACCAATTGTACTATCTGTTTGCGCCAAAATTGGCCACAAACACCCAATATCATGAAAGCATCCGTTTAAGAACACCAATTAGCAAAAATCAATATAGAACTCAGATCGAAGCAATAACAATCACAATAATTCACAAATAACAATCACAAACACAGGATTTATAGTGGTTCGGCGATCTTGCCTACGTCCACTTTGAAGCTTATGTCTTTATTGATTCACTTGATGATTCCAATCGATTACGGCGGATTACAATTAATGATAGCTTTCAAATCTGATTACAACAGTGGTATTGAAGAGTAGAATTCTGGACGCTGAATGGCCAAAAGATCCCCTTTTCTGAAGGCTTTAGGGTGCTATTTATAGGCGTAGGAGTCCCAGATCTTGCTCAAACTTCGGGAGACTTTTTCTGGCACGTGAGTGGGCCCACGCGACCGATCCCACCAAGTTTCGACTCGATCTGAGATCGTACGAAGTGATTTCGTATCCATCAAAAAATGACCCAATCGAGTTGAAACTTGACAGGAACAATCTTTACCTTGTATGGAAGCTACTGTGAAAATTTCGTTGCATTTGAATCAGTGGTTTGGAAGATATGATCGATACGAATTGGAGTGTTTCGGTTGGATGTTTAGTTCGAACCGATTACTTCAAATCCATCCATTCGAATCGATGGATGCACATGCCTTCGAGACGACGTGGCGCGCACATCTTGCATCGATCCGCCTTTTGCTCCGAGTTGACCGCTTCGACTCCATGAGTTTCGCCTCGTTTGTATCGATGACTATTGTATTGCTCGAATCCACCAATGACGTTAACTTCGTTTCGGTTCGTAGTTCGCCCACTTCGTATCGATAGAGGTGGTGTCTTTCGTATCGATGGAAGTTGTCTGCATTCGATCGATATGAACAAGCGTACTTGGGATGGGTACGAAGTGAGAACAACTGATGGACACGAACCAAGGTTCTCTGATGGATTCGACCAAGTGTCTCGATACGAACCAAGGTTTATGGATGGTGCATCGATGGATGCGAAGCGGCATGGGTTGACCGATGCGAACTTCATCGATTTGAACCTGGTGGATACGAATCTGATGGATTCGAATAACTCTAAACTCAATGGATACAAACATGCTGAGGTGATGCCTATTTGATCGATTCGAAGCCGATCGATTCGAACTGACCGATATCATGCCTGATCGGTTCGAACTCGATAGACTCGAAGCATATACAAACCGATGGATTCGAACAAGATGGATACATATCCTATGGGTTCGAAATGAGCATCTCCTCAAC
The DNA here is from genome assembly GCA_030765085.1 of Allium cepa. Lineage (NCBI taxonomy): Eukaryota > Viridiplantae > Streptophyta > Magnoliopsida > Asparagales > Amaryllidaceae > Allium > Allium cepa. Next base: position 486,754,140 of record CM060928.1, on the reverse strand, counting down.
TTTTTGATGGGTTCGAACAGCATACTTTGGCTAACTTGCATCGATCATATCTCGTTCATACGAACTCCGATTAACCTGAAATTTGGAACGCTGGTTCCCATGACTTTGCCTGTCACGCCCTATCAATTATAGCCTGATCCGGGCTCGGAAAAAATTCATCGATATCCATAGCGAAGTGAAGTACAACCAATCTCTGAGACGAACTGTCTTTTGTTTTCGATCTACCTTTTGGTATCACGGCTTTGCCAAAAAGAGGGATAACATTTGCCCCCCAAAATATGCCTTGCGGTAGGAAGGCGCGTTATGTAATTCCGTGAGCTGGATGTTCATATCTTGTTGATGTCCTGCAAAGGAATTTACAGTTTTATATGACCTCAAATGACAACCGTTCGGGATCGAGATATTTGAGATGAAGTGCGACCGTTCATGGTCAAGCGCCAAACTTCAAATGACGATTGTTCGGGATCAAGCCATTTGAGGTGAAGTGCGACCGTGCGCGGTCAAGTGGCAGACCTCAAATGACGACCGTTCGTGATCGAGCCATTTGAGGTGAGGTGAGTTGTGCCGTTCGGGGGGAGTTATGCCGTTCGAGGCGAATTGTGACCGACCGAGGTCGGGTGCCGTTCGAGACGAATTGTGACCGTTCGCGGTCGGGTGCCGTTCGAGGCGAATTGTGACCGTTCGAGGTCGGGTGCCGTTCGAGGCGAGTTGTGACCGTTCGCGATCGGATGCCGTTCGAGGCGAGAAAGTATGCCCGGGAGGGCTTGGTATTGTTGATACCAGGTTTATGTTCGAGTGGGTCCCTGGATTGTTTTTCGGATTTAATGTTTAGGGGAGTTTCCGAATCAACGACTTTGGCAGTTCATTGCCATGCAAGAGGTGCCTGTGGACCGTTCGCGATCCAACGGGCATACAAGTAAAAAATTTCATAGAATTGTGAATATCAAATCAATAATCATATGAACCTTGCAACAGAAATGTCCAAACAGGCAGAATTTAAATGTCCAAATCAAAATCAAAGCAAAAAAGCAAAATGAAGATGTCATAGCATAAACTCTTACTATAACGCGGTTAGTAGTCATTCAGAGCATGCCTATGAATCGTGCGCGATCGCTTACATGTGTAAATGATTTAACCGTGTTAGTAAGAGGTTTACAACTTGTTCATCATTATTTCAATCGATCAATGGACAACCAAACGGCGCCTCGATTCAGGGTCGCCTCTAGCTGATGAAGACGGTGGTCGTTCTGGCTCCACTGTTGTGGTTCGCCTCCTCACATACTGAAGGAGCATACCGTTCCTGATATACCCTGCCACCTAGTCCTTCAGATGCCTACAATCATTAGTGTTATGACCGTTCAATTCATGAAATACACAAAAATTATCTGATTTTCTTTCGTCAGAAGTCGGATCCCTTCGCATCGGTCTACGATACGGAACCTGGTCTTTGGTATCCTGATAAATTCATTCCAGACTCTCATTCAGCTCAGAGTAAGTGGTGAATCACAGCTCTCTCCGTTGCCGCTTTGACCAGTCCCTATCATTCTCAGTCTTTATTTTACCTCTACTTGTTTCCGCGTCCTTCTCAAGGTGATTTCCTCCTTTGATCGCATAAATATCAATTCCTTCTCCTTCTTCTCTTTCGGCATTTGCATCTTCCAATCATAAAAACTTTTCTGCCTCATCGTAGAATTCCCCTAGATCCACAAGCGGATCTTTAGTTAATGAATTTTTAAACTCTGTGCCGTTGGCTACTCCGGACACAGCTGCCATCACAACCATAGATGGATCTGCTCGATCCACTGAAGCTGCTGCTGCATTGAATCGCGTTAGATAACTCCTTAAAGTCTCTTCGGTTTTCTGCTTTAGGGTCGCCAAAGTCATCACATTCTTGGGTCTTGTAATGTGAACCCTGAATTGCCTCATAAATCTCTTAGTTAAATCATTCCATGTTCCGATAGATCCACTCTCTAGTTGTCTAAACCATAATGCTGCAATATCCGCTAAGTACAATGGAAAGCACCGGGACATAACCTCCTCTGATGCCCCCAGCACTTCCATATGCCTCATATACTTCATTAGATGAACCGCGGGGTCCGTTCTTCCGTTATACATGTCCAACGATGGTAACTTGAAATCCGGTGGGTTTCTAGCTCGTCTGATTGCTGGAGTGAAAGGGCTCCTATTGACATCCTCCAAATCTTTGTTTACCAAACTGCCTCTCATAGCTCTTCTAACTATCTCCGCCAATATGTCATTGTCTCCGAGATGCAATCTTCGTTCACCACTCTCAACCTGCCCTCCGAATTCACGAGGGAACTCCAGGATCTGCCCCCTTGACTGAGCGTTCACTCCTCTGCTACTCCCAGGTTGCGCAGATGCTCCTCTCTCTCTCCGAGACTGGATCAACATTCTCCATGTGCGTGCCCCTTAGTTCAGGTGCTATGCCGGATGGTCCTGCTCCGTTTTGAACTCCATCCGCTTCTCTATTCTGTGCTCTAAGTTGTCCTATCTGTTGAAATAAACTCTAGATCAGCTCCTCTTATTTCTTCATCATTGTCTCCATCTCGTCCCTAGTGATGAAGATCGACGCTTGATTCGCTCCTGAAGAAGCCTCTTGACTTCCTTGGTGTTCACTTCTCTCTGGCCTTTGTTTCTTACTTGTTTGTCTTGTCATGGTTCTTAGATCAAAATTCTTAAGTCTTCAAATTCAAATTATCCTGAATCAGCTTTTCTCGGTGAAAGCACCAAAATGTTTGCGCCAAAATTGGCCACAAACACCCAATATCGTGAAAGCACCCGTTTACGAACACCAATCAGCAACAATCAATGTAGAACTCAGATCTAAGCAATAACAATCACAATAATTCACAAATAATAATCACAAACACAGGATTTATAGTGGTTCGGCGATCTTGCCTACGTCCACTTTGAAGCTTATGTCTTTATTGATTCACTTGATGGTTCCAATCGATTACAGCGGATTACAATTAATGATAGCTTTCAAATATGATTACAACAGCGGTATTGAAGAGTAGAATTGAATCCGACAGAGTCTGGACGCTGAATGGCCAAAAGATCCCCTTTTCTGAAGGCTTCAGGTGCTATTTATAGGCGTAAGAGGCCCAGATCTTGCTTAAACTTCGGGAGACTTTTTCTGGCACGTGAGTAGGCCCACGCGACCGGCCCCACCATGTTTTGACTCAATCTGAGATCAATACGAAGTGATTTCGTATCCATCAAAAAATGATCCAATCGAGTTGAAACTTGGCGGGAACAATCTTTACCTTGTATGGAAGCTACTGTGAAAATTTTGTTGCATTTGGATCAGTGGTTTAGGAGATATGATCGATACGAATTGGAGTGTTTCGGTTGGCTGTTTAGTTCGAACCGATTACTTTGAATCCATCCATTCGAATCGATGGATGCACGTGCCTTCAAGACGACGTGGCGCGCATATCTCGCATCGATCTGCCTTTTTCTCCGAGTTGACCGCTTCGACTCCATAAGTTTCGCCTCGTTTGTATCGATGACTATTGTATTGCTCGAATCCACCAATGACGTGTACTTCATTTCCGTTCGTAGTTCGCCCACTTCGTATCGATAGAGGTGGTGTCTTTCGTATCGATGAAAGTTGTCTGCATTCGATCGATACGAACAAGCGTACTTGGGATGGGTATGAAGTGAGAACAATTGATGGACACGAACCAAGGTTCTCTGATGGATTCGACCAAGTGTCTCGATACGAACCAAGGTTTATGGATGGTGCATCGATGGATGCAAAGTGGTATGGGTTGACCAATGCGAACTTCATCGATTCGAACCTGGTGGATACAAATCTGATGGATTCGAATAACTCTAAACTCAATGGATACGAACATGCTGAGGTGATGCCTATTTGATCGGTTCGAAGCCGATCGATTCGAACTGACCGATATCATGCCTGATCGGTTCGAACTCGATCGACTCGAAGCATATGCAAACCATTTGATTCGAACAAGATGGATACGAATCCTATGGGTTCGAAATGAGCATCTCCACAACTTTTTGATGGGTTCGAACATCATACTTTGGCTAACTTGCATCGATCATATCTCGTTCATACGAACTCCGATTAACTTGAAATTTGAAACGCTGGTTCCCACGACTTTGCTTGTCATGCCCTATCAATTGTAGCCTGATCCGGGCTCGGACAAAATTCATCGATATCCATAGCGAAGTGAAGTACAACCAATCTTTGAGACGAACTGTCTTTTGTTTTCGATCAACCTTTTGGTATCACGGCTTTGCCAAAAAGCGGGATAACACTACCTTCCTTCTTAATCATTTTTTTTCTTGATCCACGATTCGAACGGGCCTTCTAATAACCGCTAAGTTCGGTTCTATCTCCATGTCATCCTGGCCAGCCGTTTCTATGATTTGTTTTGGGTTATATACATGCTTCCGTAAATGTGATACGTGAAAAACATTGTGTACACCAAACAATCATTCAGGCAAATGTACTCGATAAGCTAATGGGCCGATTCGTTTGAGAACAGAAAAAGGTCCAATATATCGAGGTGCTAACTTTCCAGCTCTTCCAAATCTTACTACTCCTCTCATTGGAGAGACTTTCAAAATGACCGAATCTCCAACTGAGAATTTCAGATTTCTACGCCTTCGATCTGCATAACTCTTCTGTCTACTTTGGTCTTCTTTTAGCTTCTTTCTAATCATATCAATTTTCTCTGAAGCTTCTCGTATTATATCTGGACCAAGCACTAACCGATCACTGGATTTTATCCAACATGCCGGCGGTTTACATGGACGACCATACAAAGCTTTATATGGTGTCATTCCGATACTAGTTTGATAACTGTTATTATAGGAGAATTCTACTAAATGTAAATGATTCTCCAACAAGCCTCCAAAGTCTAGAATACATGTCCTTAAAATATCTTTCAAAATAGTTGACTCTTTCCATCTGTCCATCGATTTGGGGGTGACATGCAGTGTTTATACTCAGCTTGGTTCCCAAAGCTGTTTGTAGTACTTCCCAATACTGACTAGTGAAGATTGGATCACAATCGCTTACTATACTGCTCGAAACTCCATGCAGTTGGACAATTTCTTTCATTTATATATCTGTAAGGCTTGTTGCAGTTCTTGTTGGCTTAACTGGAATAAAGTTTGCATTTTTGGTTAATCGGTCTATGATAACTCAAATGCCTTCATATCCTTTCCTTGTTCGGGGTAAGCCATCAATGAAATCCATGGATATTTGATCCCACTTCTAAGCCGGAATCTCCAAAGGTTGAAGTAATCCTGCATCTTCTGTTGGTCACTTTTGATTCTTTGGCAATTTTCACAACGGCTGACATGAATAGATATGTCCCTCTTCATGCTTCTCCACCAAAATGTACGCATCATTTCCTTGTACATCTTATGAACTCCCGGACGAATGCTAAGTTTGGATGTGTGGCATTCAGCTAATACTCCTTGCTTAAGATTTCCAACAGCTGGTACACAAATTCTTCCATTTAACCGCAATACTCCATGATTGTCTATTTTAAATCTTGAACTTCTTCCTCTGTGTATATCTTTAATAATCTCCATTAGGAATAGATCTTCTTTTTTCTTGCTAGTTATTTTCTCCTGAAGAGTTGAAGTTACTACCAAATAAGAAATAGTAGCTAACTTCCTACTAAATGCATCAGCTACTACGTTGGCTTTTCCACATGTACATAGAATATCTAGATCATATGACGCGAGAAATTCTAGCCATCGTTGTTGTTTCATGTTCAAATCCTTCTAGGTGAAAAGATACTTCAAAGATTTATAGTCCGTGAAGAGTTCGAATTTTTCACCTAAAAGATGGAATTTTATTTACTAAGGCAATTCAAAGTTGTATCAAAATAAACTATGAAAGGTTCTTACCTAGCAAATAATGTCTCCATATCTTTAGAGCGAACACAACGTCTAATAATTCTAAGTCATGTGTTGCATGATTCTTCTTATGCATCTTTAGCTGTCTACTTGCATAAGCAACCACCTTCTCATCTTGCATTAAAACTGCACCAACTCCTTCTCCACAAGCATCTGTATAAACGGTCAATCCACCATTTCCATTTATAATTGCTAAAACTGAAGCGGTCGTCAATATCTTATTTAGTTCTTGGAATGATTCTTCGCACTTAGGAGTCTGGATAAATTTAGCATCCTTCGTTGTCAACTTTGTTAGGTGATAGGCAATCTTAGAAAAGTCTTGAACGAATCTTCTGTAATATCCTACCAAACCTAAGAAGCTACGAATCTCTTTAGGAGTTTGCGGCTACTTCCAATCTTGGATAGCTGCAACTTTCCCTAGATCTGCTGAAATTTTATCCCCTGATATCATATGTCCAAGGAATCTTACCTCCTTCTTCCAAAAATGACACTTTGAGAATTTGACTTTAAGCACATTATTCCTCAATATCTCGAACACAGCTTCTAGATGCCTTGCGTGCTCTTTTATCTTTGAGTAGATAAGGATATCATCGATAGAGATTAACATAAATTTGTTTAGCACATCTCTAAACACTCTATTCATAAGGTCCGCAAAATAAGTGGGTGCATTAGTTAGCCCAAAAGGCATAATCAACCTTTCATAGAAAGTGTTCGGACCTTTGAATGCAGTTAGATGGATGGAATCTTTTGCGATCCTTAATTGATGGAATCTTGTAGCTAGGTCCATTTTAGAAAAACCTCAAGCTCCATGTAACTAGTTAAACAAGTCATCTATACGGGGTAAAGGATACTTTCTCTTAATGGTTTGCTTATTTAGATCTCGGTAGTCTACATACAACCTCAAAGATCCATTTGACTTAGCAACAAAAACTACGGCTGATCCCCAACTTAAACTCCTGTGTCTTATCAATCCTTTCTTTAATAGCTCTTGGGTTTGGTTATTTAACTCATCCCTTTATTTCGGAGCCATCCATCTACGGGGAACTAAATTGATACGGAATTCAATTTCTCGATGTGGGGGGAAATTTTTTACTTCCTCAAAGACATCTTTTAATTCTAACAATAGGTATTATTTCTAATCTTGTATGGGATGTATCTAAAGCATAAAGAAAACTAACCCTTCTTGGATTAGTACCTTCATAAGATATTTCTATGGTTTTTCCAAAGACGGTCCATAAAGATATCGTTTTATTTTCGCAATCGAGCACAGCTTTATACTTAGCCAACCAATCCATACCGAGTAAAATTTCAAATCCAATAAAATCTAAGATGTAGATATCAAAAGGAAAATGATGGAGATGATAGAAAATTGGGACTTTTTCACAGTGCATGCAAAGATTAGTGGAACCTCCTGTAGGATTTGTTACGCTGACAGGGTCGTCAGCATTTTTAGGTTTAAGTCCTAATTCCTCTACATTTGTTTTAGAAATAAAACTATAGGAAGCTTCTGTATCAAATAATACTCTAACCAAAACATCTTTGATAAAATATTTACCTTCCAACACTCCTTTGCCATCTACATCTTAGGAGGTTGAAGGCTCATCCTTGGTAGCGTACACTTCGGCTTGTTCTCCTTTCTTCATTAAAGGACAATCCTTTATCATGTGTCCTGATTGATGACAACTAAAGCAACTTCTTAGTGCTGATCTTTGAGTTCCGTGAGTTATGGATTTTCTAAAATGAGTTGATAGGTGGCCCTTTTGTTGGAAACTGTAGCAATTAACATTTTTAAAGCGGTTATCCTGAGGTCCTCCTTTGGGTTTTTCTTGCCAGGGCCTCTTGCCATTGAACTTCCTCTTATTCCAGTTATTATTGTTTCTTTCCTATACTATGGATGTATCTATCTTATCCAAAGCTTCTTATCTGTATCCCATGTCTATTAAATTTACAAATGGTTCTTTCACATGCCTAGTCATTCTGACATGGCATTGCTTCTTCATTCCAGATATAAACTTCTAATTATTTTGAGGGGCGTATCTATCAATCCGGGCCCAAAACGAGATAATTCGTTAAACTTGTTAGCATACTCCTCAAACGACATCTCCTCCTCTTGTTTAAAATCCATAAAATTTTGGTAAAGACAGGATTTTCCTGCTTTTGGCATATACAGCACCTCTAAAATTTCTTTGAATCGTTCCCTAGAGAAATCTTCTTCTGACTCATTCTGAGTAATAGATTCCACCAAACTAGAGCTCCATCTTGTAGTTGTCAAGAAGCTAAGAATCTCTTCTGCTCATCTCTATTATTCAGTCCTTTGAAATTCTTTCACAAGAGCAGATCCAAGCTTGTACTTGGATGATGGTTTCTGTTCCTTTGGAAGCTTTACCACCAAGGCTGGTATAGTTCTTGCATAAAGTTGCAAAGTTGATTTAGGGCCGTAGCAGAACTACTACTTCCTCGACTATTGTAGCTGCGGGAGTTTGACTATTTGTAGTATTACTTCCTCCCCTACCTCATACTCTTCTTCCACTCATTTTCTATTATCTGTATGTAGTAAAAACAGATCTTTAGGTTATATGGACGAGATATCTTAGGGAATGCTATATGTAATGAATATATTTATTCAAGTTAAAAGTTTCAGTTATGCGCTCTCTCAAACTAAACTCATTCTAGGGCATTGCAAACCTTATCTCTAATGAGTCATACCCCAACAAAGACAAGGTTCTCGCTTAACCTTAGGCTCTGATACCAAATGTGACAACCCGTCTCCTTGACCCTCAAAAATTAACATTATCGTAAATCCAAGTGCCGAGGAGGAAAATTATCAGGGGTGTAAAAGAAAATAAAGATAGAAGATAACACAATAATAGAATGTCACATCGCATTCAACATTTTAATTATACATAAATGATCGGAGTCAAATACAATTCCAACTGGATAGTAATAACAGTCTATCCGTATATATGCTGGGAAATATATATTACATAACACAGCGGAATATAGGTAGATATCGACATTTTGTACTTCAACTTCAAGCTCAAAAGATTTCTCCAAAATGCTCCTCAACATGCTCCAAATTGCTCCTAAGGTATCCTGACTGCTTGGTAGCCTGAAAAATAAGGCACCCAAATTTAAAGAAAAAAAACAAACTCCGGGTCAATCATGGAACTGGTGTGAGAACTCAAAGTATGTTGTTTTGAAAACAAAACGATATCTTATAAGACCATGCCACAAATAAACACAGAACGGGTTTTTACCTTATGATAACTAAAACTCTTTATTACGTAAAATTTGGGGATATTATTTTTAATGACTTTCTTTGAAAACATTTGCAAATAAACTTATTAATCTTAGCCGAAATTGTTACATTGATTAAATTCCAGCATAATAGGTTTACAATCAAGTCTGTAGGTTCTTATTGGAGAATGGATTTCCATACAAATGAGAAGATGAAGGGACTACCTTCCGATGGGTACACCTCTAGATGGATGTCCCGAGGAACCATCACAAAGCTCCTCTACCAACACAAGACCAGTCTATCTCTATAACTAGATAGCACCAAATATGTCATCCCCTGATCGTTGTTGATCTTTATCCAAGAGCTCTCTTTGCATACATCCACATTAATTTACATCCCGAACGTCAAAGCGGGAAGAAATATATCTATAAGAGAATGATCATACACCAATTGGAATGATCCGCTTAGCCTTGCCGCATCTAACCCTGTTTCAGTCATTTCTGGTTGATGAGGCTCGAGGTAGCGATTACCTTTTCACATAGCACATCTTCTTTCACTTTGAATGCCACATTGTCATTCCATATTCACTTGACTGATTTCTACAAAAGCATAAGTTCTTGAGCTATTATGTCTCGAGAAAGTGTGTTAAGCTAAGAGAAGGTGTCTTCTTCGCCACCAACTGATATACTTTTTCAGAGATCACTCATTGTGATTTGAAATGCAAGGTCAGACATTCATCCATACAAGTTCATTCTAAGACCAAAAGAAACCGAAGGTACTTTTTATGGCTATTACTAGGCGACAAGTCCTTGTGGTTCTAAGATTTTTCATAACAAGGAGACCATTGCTACAATATAGTGAATCAGGAGTTTACCCACAATTAATCAACAAGTAGTCCCTCGTTATTATTCATCTCAATATCTCCATCTTCAAACATCTTCATTCTTCGAACACGCAAACTGGTTCAAAGTGGTTTTCGAATAGGAATCACCCAAATCCGACCCTAGTTCCTTCGAAATACAGTCATCAATAAAAATGATGTGATTAGGTGATTGTTTTTCGATTCATTCATTTTTCTTTACCAAAATATCTTCGAGAGATATATATTTTCAAAATATTCTTCTTTATACGGAATCATTTAAACCTCTCTTTTGAATATTTCTCAAATCATTTTTAAAGAGTATCTTTTGAGAAAATAGGATTATAGAAATCATTCTACTTTTATTCAAAATCAACTTCCGTATTCAACTAGTGCTATGAGCGGAATAACGGTGAGATCGCCTTTTAAATTCCACGAATAGGACAAGTTCCCTCTTTGGATTTTAATAACGAGTATAAGAAGATTATTTCAAATCCATTTTGAGCATCCCGGCTTTACTTTCGATAAGTTCCACCCCTCGCCTAAAAGAGAAAACTGAGGCCAGGTAAGTTCAGGGCACTGGATGCTCCATCTCTAATCTTAGTTACACACCTTGTTTTTACTTTTAGACTTCACAGGTGGGACAAATGTACCAGTCGTTTCCGCATACTCATTTTTCCTTTATAAATCACTTAACTATTAGTTTAACCATCTTTGAAATAATGTTAAATTGTTCAAATTTCTTTAAAATGCTTTATTATTTACTTAAAAATGTTTACATAAGACTTGGGAAAGAATTGTTTAGTTCCAATCTTTATTTAAAAGTTATTGAAAAGCGTTGCGAAAAGTGTCGCAATAGTGTTGCAAAAAGTGCTTTAAAAGCTATATTCTTCAAAACGACTTAAATATCATTTAGAAAATCATCTTTTCAACTTAAATCAATTTAAAAATATTCTAAAATATTTTTAGAATTTATTTCATATTTTTAGAAAGTTTTTTTTATTAATTTTCAACTTTGATCATTTAGTGCAAAAACTGGATTTTTCTTGAAAATTGATTTGCCATATTTCAAAATATACAACATGAAATCTTAATTTTCTTTCTTATTTGAAAGATATGGTTATAATGATTCAAAAAATTCTTACTTCAAATAATTCTGAACTATATTCCACTTCGTATGTTCATTTGAACTTTTGACGCGAAAACGTGAACTACCGTTACGCGACACGTCAAATTTTAGGCGTGTTTTGAGATTCATATCCAAACTTTGTAGAGACAAGTTTAAACACTTAGGAATCGTTTTTAAAGCATATTCAAACATTTTTTCAAGGTATAAATGATTTCATATCACATTTCATTTCTTTTGAAAAGTGATTTCCATGTTATTATACGTCGTGTAAATTCGTGACTTGTTTCAATATTTTCAAGCAATAAACAACATATGGAAATCAATATCATAACTAAACATCCAAAAAAACATATCACAACATCACAACAAAATATATACATATAAATTAGGAGTTCTCATCTTAGTTGCAAATGAACTAACCTTAAAGTGATTATAACTTTCCTAACTTCAATCGGGTGCTCACAAATGCTTGTTTTAAGGCTTTTAGCTGGCTTGACTTGACTTGTGGAGGTCTATGGAGCTTTGCGCCATGAGTTGCAAGGAGGGTTTGGGCTTGGCTAGATGGTGAACGGGGGCGTGAGCAATAAGAGGAGGGAGGAGGAGTTTTGAAGTGGTCCGGACGGAGTTTTGTTGATATTTTTCTTTGTTTTATTTTTGGGAATATTTTGTCATTATTTCATTATGGAAATAAGCCATTGAAGGATGTAAGAGAGCTTAAGAAAGTGGAGAAGAAATGGTGCAAAAGTGAAGAAGAAGAGGACGGGTATTTATAGAAAATATTTGAGATTAAAATGAAGATTTGTGTTTTTGCTTAAATAACCTTTCTTAAGAAATAAGTAAACTTATTTAATTCAACACTTACCATCCACATCACATCACACTTTTAAAATTCAAACACTTAAGAGTTAAGTAAAGAATAAGAATAATTACTTTACTTTATGTCACATGTGATGTGACATGTGTTTTGCCTTTTGTAGTTTACTTTTGCTAATTACTTTCTAGAATTTTCCAAGCGTGATTATTTAAAGTAACCTTGTTTAGTTAATTATTAACTACCCTTATATGTTAACATATTTATTAAATTGTGTACATAGAGGTGCAACAACGTTGCGACAACTTTAAATCGATAAAATGTTGATTTTTGACAAAATATTTTATAGTCGTATTTTGGCGTTTTAGTTAAACTATTTACTTATGTAAATCAAATTTAAAAATATAAACACTCATAAATAAATTAAAATAATTAATTAAATCATTTAAACTTACTTTTCTAAAGCAAGATTTTGTCATTTTTGTCGATATAAGCAAATGTTACTATTTTTATGGATATTTCTATTTTCGAATCCTATCTAATATTGTTCGAATCATAAAACCTTTTATATTTATATCTAAATCGCTTTAAATGTTATATTTGAAGTGGTTAAATTTTTGGGTACTTACCAGTTTAATCTCCCAATTCTGGCCAAACGGAAACCCAGATCAAAAACAAACTGCAATTACGCCTCACACAAAGAAAAGTCCGCCTAAGCACCCGCCTCCAGCTTCCCATTCTATCTGATTCCTAACATGCGCTCGTCGAGAGCTTCAAATCGATATATAATTCGATATATTTTGAGGAGTTTTAAATTTTTGATTTGATTTGTGATTGAATCTGGAATTGGTTTTGTTTTGTTTGCCATTGGAAAGAGAGAAGCAGATAGAATTGTACGAACAGAAAAATGGAATAAGAAATAATTAGGGTTTATAACGTGCTATATTTAGGCAGAGCAGAAATAATAAAGAATGGGCTGGATGGATTTGAAAATTGAACGATAAATGACCCGAAAAGCCCGTTTCATTCCCAAAACGAAAATAGTTCATCCCATATATCAAAATAGATGTTTTTGATATTTTCAAATTCAATAGAATAGGTTTCAAGTCCAAATTCCATCATATGAAGAAGTTAGCTTAAAATCAGCTTATTTCAACTTGATTTCAATTGAATTGAATTAAATTGATTTCTACGCATTTCGAGTCCGTACGATCAAACGACAAATTCGATCGCTACAAAGCTTGAAACCTTACACTAATTCACTGTCACGGATCCGATGAAACTAGTTTCGTCGAAATCCGAGTTAGTGGCCAAAATGGCTATTTTCATGTTAATTAAATAAATTAATAATTAAAAAATTAAATCACATTTTCATTCAAATTTGATAGTTACCAAATTCCATCATTTTTAATTACTTAAACATTTACAATGACTTAATACATGTTTATTTAACAATTAAGTGTTAATTAATTTTGAAAATACAGTGTTCAGTTTCAACTAAAATTAATCCAACTAATATAGATTTAATTGCAATAAATTGATTTAATTTGATTTAATCTTTATATTCAATCAATTATTACTCTAATAGCATAGTTAACATTTGTTTTTCTCTTATTTCACTAATATGCTACAATTTCCATCTTTTATTTGTATTAACAATTATATTTCAATTATATTGAATTTTGTCGATTTTTTTCACATTAATTAAAGTTTGAAAATCTCAATTAATTTATCTATCTTGATTTCATTCTTTTATTGAAACAATTATTTCCTAATGAATAAAATTAACATTTCTATTTATTCTATTACATTTTCTCAAGTTATTGTCTTAACTCGCGTCAATGTAACCTTTATCTACATTTATTTGTAATTGATTAATTAAACTGGTAACAAATAACAATCATCACATTTTTAAACTTAATAACCTTTGTAAGTTTATTATTTACAACCAATAGTTATAACAATTTACACAACACTACTTTTATCAATTATAATTAATTACACCTTATTTCATTAATTTACATCCTTTTAAATTGTCAATTTCCATATGAATCCAATTATCAATTAATACACATATTATTACAACTAACTATAATCTATAACCAATTATAACTTTTTAACCATTTAATCCTTGAAATTATATTTAAAGCAGTTACCGATTATCTTAAATTAATACTATTATATTTCATTTCAGTTATCTTCTTATTATTAAATCATAATTTTTTATTTCTTCCAACACTAAATCATAAAACCTCGTTTAATTAACTATTTTTAATTATCGAAAATTTCGAGTCGTTACACTCTCCCCTACTCTAACTTTTCGTCCTCGAAAAGGCAAAAGAATTGAAAAGAGGAAATTAAGTAATCAATATATCTTATTGAAAATATTAAATTTATAAATCATTAATTTACATAATTAAATAATTTAGATAAAATATATCAATTTGTAACACTTAATTTTTTTCCAAATTCACAAAAGTTTGGAAAACATTTCTCAAAATTTTCTAAGTCCAAAATTCATGGAAAATTTCGACAGAATCTTCTCTGTACGGAGAGGTCTGAGAAAAATAATAATATCAATAATACAGTATATATCATATTTTTCTAAATAATATATCCCAAACAACGGGAAAGAAAATATAATATCGCTAGAAAATCGTAATTGAGAACGTACCTATTTGTCGGGCAAATAACGCATATTTTATGAAAATAAAAGCATTAGTTATTGCTTCCATACATGTATTTCACTTATATAATCCAAAAGTAATAATAATTAGTTAAAAGAGAAAATACTTAAGCTGTTTCAATAGATAACAAACAAAACATCACAACATACCAATAATCATTTACAAATAAATAGTACAAATATCAATGTCAACAAAAAGAGCAATTATCCATCCATAGCAACCAAAACAATTGGTTTGTTCGGGTTCAGAACTTCTAATCATATAAAATGATAAATAAACTATGAAGTAAACCATATTCTCAACAGTCGTAGATAAAACTTTATAGGTTATTTATACATCTCTATATAAAATAGAAGTATCCTTCCCCAGCCAAATCCATAAGCTAAACAAACAAAGAATTCAACACACTCTGAATTTTCTCTATTTATCTTTTCACATCATTTATTGTTCTTTTTTCACACAATGATTTTCTTTATTCCACGTTCATTACTTACAAAATTTTAAATCTTCATTCATTCATGTAGGGCCTATTACATTAATTTACATTCTTTACTTATATAAGTCATATCCATTTTGATTATTTGGATTATAAATGGATTCATTATCAAAGTATTGTATATATTTTATTTCAGTTTACTTCACATTTGCAATTTAGTTTGATTTTCCCTTTTTTCTATTCATATAATGTTGATTTACATTCTTATTGCTTACAACAATTTATTTCTCCTTTATTCATAAAATGTCATTTTCTTTCGTTTATTACTTTACACTCATTACTTAAATAAGTTATTTTTATTTCAGTTATTGGATTATACATTATTCGATATGTTTCTTTATAATTCAATTCACCATTTATAGATTATTTCTTTCTCACATTCACTCTTACATATAAAGTAGTATTGAATATTACTCCATTTCTAAATCATATCCAATGTTTTCTGAAGTTATAACCATTCAATTTATATAGTACTCATTTTAATTGTACATAGCTTGAATATTAATTCATGTTTATAATTACTTACTTACGGTATTCGCCTTTACCATTAAATCCGATTATAAATAACTTAAATGTTAACTTAAGCTTATAATCATTTTTGTAGATTTAATTAGTAGCATTTTAAACTATTAACTTAAGTTTATAATAATTTATAATATCAGAATTCTTATAAATTCCATTGGACACTTGGATTTTTCCAAGTTTTACTTGTATAATATTCCATTGCATATCTTATTTTACATTTTCAACTTATGATAATTTGGTAAGTTATATATGTATATAAGAATGCAATTGAATATTACCCAAGTTTCTCTTATATATTTAGTTAACAAAAAGGTTTAATAGTTACCTTTTCTTATTTTGGTTTCCTTTTTGTTTACATTTTCAAAATTTCAGTTTCTTACCTATTTAATTAATCATTTTAACATCAAATTTCTTATTTTCATCTTAGAAGTTTCCAATTGTTAATGTAGTCAAAATTCCATTCATTTCAATTTCTAATTTACAAAAGCTTAAGAACTAAATACCCAAGTTCATTTCAATTATTTTAAAATAATATATACAATCATATCTTTTATATATATCAACTCATATCTGGAATTCAAAATTAAGATTACTTTACCGAAACAAATTTGCAATAAAATTACTACAACAATCTACCCCTTTGAAACTCGAAAATGAACGTCGGTGATGCGTGCACTCATCACCGAAATTATTTTCCAACGACAGAGAGGGGGAGTGCAGAATTTATTTCCTTCCAAAATTTTCTTTTAAAACATTTCTTTCAAATCATCTTGAAATATTTTTATCAAGAAATACTTCTAAATAATACTAATATTATATTCCAAAAGCTTTTGAAAGAAATTTCAAAATCCTAGAACTTTGGTTCTAAACTTCCAATTTACATTTACTTTACTTGTAAATCTCATTTTACAATCAATGTTTATAAAATTTTCTACCTAACAAACAACATATTACATCCAACTATATCATTTGTAAATTTATTATTTTATATACAAAAATATATAATAGGCAAAATTATTTCTTTTACCTATATTTCAAAATAAGTATTGTGTCAGTCTGCCCTATTAAGTGTTTAGAAATCCTTATCGATACCATAACATCCTATGCACCGATCAAAATTTATAAATACAAACAGAACAAATTAACACAATAAAAAAACCCTTCTATAACCCTAAAAATACGCTCTCTCATATATATACACTCAACGACTCATTCTAGTGTATTACTACCCTATTTAAACGAGTCAGACCCCACAAAGATAAGGTTATTGTTAAACCAAAGCTCGGATACCAACAGTAATGACCTTCCTATTCGGACGTTTTAAGCAGACACACATACCTGACTCAAACCATTAGAAATGGCAAATTGTTATGGAGTAAATAAGAAAAAGAGAAAGAAATAAAACAAATACAAAATCTCGCAGCAGAATGACAAAAATATAATAATCGAATTACAATTCATGAAGTTGTTTTATAAATACATTTGATTATTCTTTACAGCACAAAAATCATGAGTTGCATAAAACAGAAATAAATAAATAAATAAATGCAGCGGAACAACATGATGCAGTGGAATAAATATAATAAATAATGAAAGCACAAACCTTCGTCTTCATCCTCCAAAAATAAGGTCTTCCCTAAAATGCTCAAGCTGGCCTAAGCGAATTGAAAAGATAAAA
The DNA here is from genome assembly GCA_030765085.1 of Allium cepa. NCBI lineage: Eukaryota > Viridiplantae > Streptophyta > Magnoliopsida > Asparagales > Amaryllidaceae > Allium > Allium cepa. The sequence continues at coordinate 486,736,792 of CM060928.1, read as the reverse complement.
CACTCGAGTTAGAACTAAAAGATCTTATGTAAGTTAAATCAATGGTAAATATGAGTGTGACGACGTCAGAGATGTTTACGGGGTTTGACGTCTTCTATCCAGTGTCTAACGTGAGTGCAAGAACTTAAGAGATGTTCAGGATTCACATCTTCTAAGGATTCGTTAAACTATCTACTATGTAGTACAATACGCTATTATAATACGTCTACAATAAGTAAAATATTAAAATAATATTAAGGCGTTATCCATATCGCCCTTAACACATTTTTACATATTTCCATAGTCTATACAGTACCTTAATTCCTCCGTAAACTGTGGGGCTATCAAGGGGCACTGTATGGATGGTACAAACCAAACTCTATAGAAGGCGCACTAGGGCATGTGAACATGACACTCGAGGCAATGCCAGGGTAGATTTACCAACTGTAGAACTGGGCTGGTGGTAATGCATAGCAGCTACTACCACCCACCTCGGAACGTACTCCCAAATCAAAAATCAAGGGGTGGCCACCAAATCATCACAAAGTCGTAATATGGTATCGAAGAAGCATGTCCGATCAGAGAAATGACCTTACTTGGCCCAGGTATTGCTTCCGTTTTAGTCACATTTAAGCTGACTCATGGAAGTCAGGGTCACGTCAATACCTCATACAAAAATCGTTCGTCAAACCATCCTACTTTATTTTTGGAATCTCTACAACGTACACAGTTATTTAAGTGGTTTTCAGTATTGGCAGAGAGTATGACAATATTCGATCCCGATCTCTTCAACAACCAAATGCTTATTTCACACTGAATGGTTCTTTTACATTTCAAAACGGTCAATTCACAATTTATATCAAAATATAATATTCAATTTCAAATCATATCTCTTTTGAAATCATATTCACTTTCAAACTATATTCACTTTCAAAGTCATTTTCACTTCCAAAATCATGTTCACTTCAAAAATCATGTTCACTTTCAAATCATCTTATTCACTCAAATATGTCATTTTATTCTCAACTTCAGTTATTCCATCATTTAACCATATTCGCTTTAAAAATAAAGGATTTGAGTATAAATACTTCAACTTTACACGTCTGAAATTTTAGAAAATAGTTTAGGTAATTACAGATAGTTTATATAGTTTTTAAACTAGTTTAAAGAGATTTAAATAGTTTAAATAGTAAAAATAGTTTAAATATGTTTAAATTTGGTCAGATTTAAAATGATTTAATTAGATTTAGAACAGATTAAATAGATTTTATTAGGTTTAAAATGTTTTAAATAGATTAATTATAGATTAAATAGATTTTATTAGGTTAAAAATGTTTTAAATAGATTAATTATAGATTAAATTGACTTAAATTATATTAAGTGGATTTTTAAATATATTAAATAAATTTAAAATAGATTAAATAGATTTCAATTATATTAAATAGGTTTAAATTAGATTAAATAAATTTAATTAGTTTAAAATAGGAAAAATAGATTAAATTGAGTTAAATAGGTTATAATAGATTAAATAAATTAAAATAGTTTTAAATTGATTAAAATAGTTTAAATTAATTTGAAATTGATTTCAATGTTATATCCAAACATTTGCAATAACTCAAATCTAATGAATGCATTTATATTTCGACACTTCAACTTTGAAATTCCAATTTAAATCCTTTGAATAATTCATTAAATCAATTCTAATTTCAGCATTAACGCTTGGATTATCTAAAATAATTTAGTTTATATAAATAAATTTCTATTTCAAAATATCAGTTATCTGAATTCAAATTTTAAAAGAATTAAAAATCATTTAATTTAACCAATTTGGTGTCCGTATATAATTTTCTACCCTAGGGTCAAGTGATATAGATATTTATCATTTTAATCCACAATTTAAAATTTTACGGTTATATATCATTCCAACCGCAATCTCGAATTAAATAAAATCCATAAAATCACTCGAGCCTATCATTTCAACCCATAATGATTTTTTTCTAATCTATAGATCATTCAGGTATGTATCATTTCAACCCATAGGGAACTTCCAGTGTTATAACAATGTAAAATACAACATCCAGTCATCCAATGCCAACAATCAAACATGCATCACAATCATCATCCAAATCAACCACTAAACATCAATAAATAACTGATTATCATTAATAGGTATTAATTGACAATTTAATGCATTATTAAATTAAACGATAATTAAATGTAATAAAAGTCAAATTTAACTAGAACGACAATTTAAACCTACCAAACATCAATCAATAAATTTATAATCACATCATAAATTAAATTTAACTAACATAAGATAATCTTGTAGTTGTGATTGAGTCAAAACACTCACCTTTGATTTCAAATCGAATTGAAATCCAAAATAGGGCTCAAAATTCAACAGTCTTAGAATTCTTCTAAACCAGCGTCAAATTATCTGGAATTATGGTACGATGCCAGCAGAACAAACCGACCATGAAACGGACCTCATATGTAAAAGTTAAGTAATTTACAACATTGAATTTAAATAATTTAAATTAAATAACATAATCTCTTACCAACCATTTACCTTCTGCCATGTCTATGGAACTCACGTGTGCCTCATCCCCGATCCACGTTCATGCAACGACCAAAAGACCATCAGCGCCGAGTTTTGACCATCGTTCGCCGCCGCTTTCGGCACTAACGTCTCCACCACGCCCACAGCTGTAATCTCCTGATTAAAACGCCTCCGATGATCCCTATACGTGCCACCATAGTGAGCCCTAGAGGCTACCGCCGCTAGCCCAGATCTTGGGTTTCGAAAATCGATTCGAATTAAATTAGTCGATCCAACCGTTAACATCTCAAACCACCAAAACTGATGAACTCCATTCGCCAATCTCCACCCATCCCTACCCTTCAATCGATGATCGGCCAAAGTTGATCACGATGCGACGAGATTTAATCACCCAATTTTATCCACACAGAAACCCAGATCGAAAAATAAACTGCTGATTTGATTTGCGCTTGTCGAGAGAATATTATCGATATATAACTCGATATATTTTGAGGAGTTTTAAATTTTTGATTTGATTTTGATTTGCAATTGACTCTGGAATTGGTTTTGTTTTGTCTGCCATTGAAAGAGAGAAGCAAATAGAATTGTTCATATATACAAATGGAATAGGAAATAGCAAGGGTTTATAACGGGATAAATATTGGCAGATCAGAAATAGGAATGAATGGGCTTGATCGATTTGAAAGTGAATGATAAACGACCCGAAAATCCCATTTCATTCCCGAAACGAAAATGGGTCAACCTATATATCAAAATAGATGTTTTCGATATTTTCAAATTCAATGGAACGGGTTTCAAGTCCAAATTCCATGTTATGAAAAAGTTAGCATAAAATCATCTTATTTCGACTTGATTTCAATTAAATTTAATCAAATTGATTTCTATGTGTTTTGAGTCCGTACGATCAAAGGACAAGTCTGATTACTACGAAGCTTGAAACCCTACAATAATTCACTGATATGGATCCGATGAAACCGGTTTCGTCGAAATCCGAGTCAATGGACAAAACAGTTATTTTCATGTTAATTAAATTAATTAATAATTAATTAATTAAATCAATTTTTCATTCAAATTTGATAGTTACCCATTTCCAATATTTTTAATCACTTAGACATTTACAACAACTTAATACAAGTTTATATAGCAATTAAGCGTTAATTAATTTCCAAAATACAGTGTTTAATTTCAACTGTAGTTAATCCAATTAATAAAAATTTAATTCCAATAAATTGATTTAATTTGATTTAATCCTTCTATTCAATCAATTATTGCTCTAATAACATAGTTAACATTTGTTTATCTCTTATTTCAGTAATATGCTACAATTTCCATCTTTTATTTGTATTAACTATTATATTTCAATTACACTGAATTTTATGGATTTTTTTCGCATTAATTAAAGTTTGAAAATACCAATTAATTTATGTATCTTGGTTTCATTCTTTTATTGAATCAATTATTAACTTATGAATAAAATTAACATTTCTATTCATTCTATTACATTTTTTGCAGTTATTGTCTTAACTCACACCAACGTAACCTTTATTTATATTTATTTGTAACTGATTAATTAAACTGGTAACAAATAACAATCGTCACGGTTTCTAAATTTAATAACATTTGTAAGTTTATTATTTACCACCAATTGTTATAACAACTTATACAACACTACTTTTATCAGTTACAATTAATTACACCTTATTTCATTAATTTACACCTTTTTAAATTATCAATTTCCCTTTAAATCCAATTATCAATTAATACACATATTATTACAACTAATTACAATCCATAACCAATTATAACTTTTTAACCATTTAATCCTTGGAATCATATTTAAAGCGGTTATCAATTATCTTAAATTAACACTATTATATTTCATTTCAGTTATCTTCTTATTATTGAATCATAATTTTTTATTTCTTCCAACACTAAATCATAAAACCTCATTTAATTAACTATTTTTAATTATCGAAAATTTCAGGTCGTTACAGACAAGATTGTCTTTTGGCTGAACCTAGTAACTCTCTGATTTGTCATAAAAAATTTGGTCATTTTAATTTTAAATACTTATCTAAAATCATTAAATATGAACTTGTTAGGGGATTTCCTAATATGAGTTTTAATGTCAAAAACTTTATATGATGCTTGCCAACTAAAAAAACATCGTAAAAGTTCTTTTAAATCAAAAGATATGATTTCAACTTTTAACGCTTAGAACTTCTTCACCCAGATTTTTTCGGACCATCGCAAATACTAACTGTAAATCATAATAGATATTTTTTTTGTAATTATAAATGATTTCTCTAGATTTACATGGATAATCTTTATAAAACTTAAAAAAGAAACTTTTGATTTGTTTAAAATTTTTATTAAAAGAATTCAAAATCAGAAGTCAGTAAAAATTAAAACGATTAGAAGTGATCGTGGAGTAGAATTTGAAAATGAAATTTTTAAAAACTTCTACAATAAGAATGGAATTACACCCAACTTTTCATTTCCTAGAACATCCTAACAAAAAGGAGAAGTATAACGTAAAAATAGAATTATACAAGAATGTGCTAGGGGTATGCTAAATGATAGTGATTTACATGAAAGTTTTTGGGCTAAAGAAGTCGTTGCATGTTATATTTTAAATAGAATTTTAATAAGACGTTTGACAAAGAAAACTCCTAAAATATTTTATGATAAAAAGCTTAAAATATATTATTTAAAAAAATTTGGTAGTAAACATTTTTTATTAAATACAAACATAATTTAGATAAATTTGATGGTAAATCAAATAGAGGAATTTTTACTAGCTATTCTAATACAAGCAAAGCTTATAGAATTCTTAACACCAAAACTAAAACCATTGAGGAAACAATACATGTTTCATTTGATGAAAATTCTGAAGTAAATAAAACCACTATTGATGAAGAAGAAAATATTAGTCTAAATGAAAATATTGAAATTACTAAAAATGAAACCACTAATGATGAAATTAATAATAACTCTAAATTTCAAATCCAAATAAAAGAACAAAATATTTGAAAGATTATCCTACAGAAAATGTTCTAGGAAATATATAGTTAGTCGTAAAATCAAGAAATCAATCAAATGAAATGAGTAATGTAGCTTTTATCTCAACTAATGAACCTAAAAATCCAAAGGAAGCGTCATTGCATGAATCATGGATTCTTGCTATGTAAAAAGAACTGAATCAGTTTACCAAAATGATATTTTGGAAATTAGTCGAAAGACCTGAATATATATATATATATATATATATATATATATATATAATAGGAACTAAGCGGATCTATAGAATGAGTGAACAAGGAGAAGTCATTAGAAATAAGGCAAGTTTATTTGCTTAAGGTTATAGTCAGGGGAAAGGTATAAATTTGACTGAGACCTTTACCCTTGTTTGTCGGCCAAATCTCTATCGGATTAGAAAATGGCCGATCGGATTTAAATTAAAATTTACCGCAAGCGCACGACATACAATGCTAGTACGTGGTGAATACGGGTCGATCGTAGGGAATTATTTAGATTTTAAATTTTTTTATTCAATCAAATTAAATAAAAAATTGAAGTTTTGATTGTCTTAAGCTAAAAATTGCAAAACTAACTAGAACAAAAGTGATTGAAACTATGAGATTAGAAAATAATTTAAAGCCAAATCCATTCTCATATTTTTGTAAATCAATACAAAATTAATTTATAATCTCTATTTTCGATATTAAGTGGAATCGATGATGTATTTATCATAAATATGGTTTATTCATATTATTAATTAACATAACTTAAACCATCAAACTATAATACAACCAAAGCCACTTATTAATTCTCATAAAAATGAAGTCAAAACAAAAGCTATTTTAAGTATGATCAATTTACTATTATGTTTAGTAACATAGATCATCGAATTTTGATTCCACTTTAAATTCAAAATCAAAAATCAATTAGTAAAATGATTATGTAAATTGTGTTTATGTGTAAATAAGAATAGCCTATTTGTAATTACAACATAGGCTATCAAATCCAATTTTATAAATTTACATCAATATTTACTTCTGATAAAGCATAAAAAAGACCATAAATCACAAGAAATGTTGAATTTACATAATATTAAATAGCATCATTACCCCTAAATTGAAGGGGTTTAGCTCCTCATTTGTGTTATCGAATAAATACATGTAAATTTCAACATTTAAATAAGAACAAAGAATGTAAGAGCTAACTAGATTAAAAGAAGATTTAAACTAGTTGCATAAAAGTAAAACTAAGCTACTAACACGAAATAAAAGAGCATTTTAAAAAATAAAATAAAATAAGAACAAAGTAGAAGGAAAAGAACAAGAGGCTTAGGAAAAGCTATTTTTATTTCATATAACTTTGAAACTACAACTTGCATTCTAATTTCCTAAGTAATTAAAAGAGGATGAAGATCCTTTACACGTACATAAGAGGGCTATTTATACATGCACAAAACGCTAATCCAATTTTTAAGCGGCTTTCCAAAATACCCCTTAGAAAGTGTGGCCATCAAATAATCGTTAGTCTCTAATTAATCCATCATCAAGTATGCATGTAACTTTAACCTCCATTGACTTGTCCATTAGCTTCTAATTATAGATTAAAGTAAGTGGGTAGGTGGGGTCCTCCATGATGCATGGTTTTGAATTATTTCCATCTTCATTCCTTTGTTCCATCCTTGTGCATACATATTTCCATGAGAACTCCTTCATATTTCCATTCAAATTCCTATAAATAAAAGCAAAATGCGCAAGTTAAAATTCTTAAAATTAATATATGCACAAAATTACCATTTTCCCCCTAAATTGATGTATGAATGATGACTTGAAAGCATTTTTGAGATTTGGTTTTAAACATGTAAAAATACCCAATTATGACATTTATTCAAATAAAAATAGATTAAATATGGATGTAAATATATGCATACTTACATGCACATAAATCCTATAGCTAGATTAGAGGCCAATAGAATTTTACTTTCTTTTGCAAATCATAATAATTTTAAATTATTTCAAATGGATGTAAAAAATACCTTTTTGAATGGTTTTATTAAATAAGATGTTTATGTAGAACAATCCCCACTTTTCGAAGATGAAAAACATTCAAACTATGTTTATAAATTAAAGAAAGCTTTATATGGTTTAAAGCAAGCTCTCCGAGCATGGTATGAAAGACCAAAATTTTAAAGACCCAGAATTTAATCATTTTAAACATGGATATTTTAATATAATTTTAAATAACTAATTAATGGATTTTATAACTCAGATAAAATCTCTATAAATAATAACTAGTGATGGTAAAATAGTTTTCAAAATTTGTTTACAGAAATAATTAGTTAAAAGAAAAATAAAATGTGACCGGAAATCGTTTCTCAAATTTTTGACCTTTTGGTTTCTAAAAATTGTCGAAAAACATTGTGCACATTTGAGTTAACATATACACACATTTATTAATAATTTAGGATTTTGATAGGTATATAAATAATTACATGTTAGCTTAATAAATATAATAAGTGATGATGTGACTTTTTATGTAAATTATAAAGCATAATATAAATATAAAATAAGCGACATAAAATGTCATTTCTTTGGAAACATTAAGTACACTAGTTATGAATGCATGTTGGCTCATTAAAATGGAAGGGGGAAAGGGACAAATTCACCTGAGAATGGTGGTAGGACAAGGGTTGTAACGTGGCAAACTATAAGTGGAGGTTATGTACCCAAGGCTTCTAAGGATTCTTAAGTTCAAAAATCCTAGTTATACTCACTTTAAAATTTCATAAAAGCTTATTTAAAACATCTCCTTCCATTTCTACTCCACTCCTCCTTTCCAAAACAACCCCCACTACCTCCACCACCTTTACCGAATTTATATCACAGCTACGACGAACACTTTTTCTAGCTAAAGCTCACAAAAACTTCATTTTTCCTAAGGCTGTGCAAAGATAAAGGCTATGCGTAAGTTATAGAGAAAGTTCGGTTTGTCTTATGAAGTTTTGGTGATTAAAGTTTTAGCCCTTAATTAAGTTTACTAAACTTAAAATATGCTTGAATTGTTTTAAAATACAATGTTTGTTTGGATATATATTGTGTTGACTTGGACGTATGCGTATATGTTTGGATAAGATGACATAAAGTTTGAAATTTGGAAATTGAAAAGTCAAGTTAGATGCAAGTTGTAATCTAGGTTTGTATACGTTGGTTATGGCATGATTTTATGTCTGTGATGTGGTTGTGATGTGAACATGAATGTTATGATCTTGAATACATGATTGTATGCTAAGAAGTTAGCACCTTTACCCACTGAAGCTACTTAGATTCCTTTATGTAAAATTTTGATCTTTGTTTTCTAAAATTTCAAATTTTTTCAAGTTCAAAAACTTGTTAAGTTTTCGAAAAAATACCTTTATGTTTTACTAAAGTTTTCCAAGGGTTAAAGTCAAGAAAAGACATAGAAAGCAAAATCAATTTTAGAAATTACGGATCGTACAGCAATATCGCTATAAGTGCAGTTCGTGAAAATGAACTCTTTTCGAAATCTAAAAGTGTTTTCACTTAAGAATATTTTTGGAAAATGTTTTCAAACATAATTAAAGTTTCAGAAAGTAATTATTTATTTATTTAAGTAATTGATTATGTAAGGTAACTAGTACTTAATCATTAATTAACAAGGGTAATGAGTACTTAAGTGTTAATTAAGTAAGTTAATTATAATCAGCTAACAAATTTAAAGGTTAATTATTAATTAAGGATTAATTATTATTTAATTACTTATGTAAGATTAATTAATAGTTATATATTTATTTAAAAGAGGGTTTAATTATTAATCAATTACTGATTAAGTCAAATTTAATTAAGATTTAATTAGGAATAAACAAAGATTTAATTATTATTTAATAAGGGTTTAACTTATTTTAGTTAATTAAATAATAAGTGTTTAAATTTTAAATCATTTTATTTTCTAAAATATTGGTTTTGTTTAAAACTGTTTTCTTTTGCAAATATGTTTTAAATCAAGGGATTTCTTTCTCGGTTACCATTAAGTAACCTCAAACAAATATGAAACCAATGCTAATGTAATGACATATTTATAGGAAGAAAGTTATCCCATAGTTAGCACTAAAAGCCAATGGCTAGGCTGATCCTCTATTTGCGAGATCTAGAATTTATTTCCGAGCAAGGGATAAAGTAAGGCCGAAATATCGAAAACGTGAAAGATATGGGAGGGTAAATTCCTATGAATGGGTCATTTTAAATTAAGTATATGGTTATCCATAAGCGAACTCTGTATAATTACACTAAGTAACGGATTGTCTACTATTTATAACTTGACTTATTTTAACTCAGGAAGTATGTTGTGTATATTCGAGTCACCAGTGAGGACTTGAATACTAGTTGCATACTTCCAAAAGAACCGGAATTGAGTTACCTGGGAATTATCGCTTCATTTGGAGACAGTGGTTTTGGATAAGTATGGTTTATCCAAATTACTCCAAAATAATAATGTACATGATGGATCGTAATAAAGTATGTCATGGAGCTATACTATTCTTCCTGATGTTGATTCTAAAATGGAAGATAGTAATTGTTATATGTTTGTTCGATCTTGGAACAACTTTTATGGATGAATGCTATCGTCGCATGGATGACGGATGCAGTGTTAGCATTCCATGAGGGTTTGCTAAAATGAAAATCGCTACCTCGAGCCTCATACACTGGAGGTGGTTAAAACAGAGTAGATGCGCCAAGGTTATGTAGGTTGTACCCATTAGGGTATGATCATCCCTTTTCTATAATCGATATTTATGTATGCTTTGAGATCTCTTTTTAGTTGTTGATTGCAACCAAGGATGATCATATTCGGTACTATTCAGTAAGGGGTAGACCGGTCCTGTGTTGGAAGAGGGGCAATTGCTATTGTAGCCCTCGCGGTACATTTTATCTAGAGATGTGTAGTTTGGAATGTAGTCCTGTAACATCCCCTATTTGAAGGCCTAAAGCTAAGTGCTACAGATGCTGCAATCATCCATAATATTAACTTTCGGTGGCCAAATATGGTAATGTTAATGGTATTCATAATATCAGCATCACAGGAATATGAAACAAAATCACCGATTTCAAAAACATCTTTTCAGGTTCATTTTGAAAACATGTTCCATATTCAAATTACATAATCCCTCGCTTTCCCATTTTCAAATAACATAATTATTACATAAATACGCCATGAGCGACATATGAAGATGCCCCCTTGGTTGATCATAGTCACTTAATAGTCATATCTGACTTAATACAAACACAACGGAAATACATCAAAATAAAACTGCAACTCCAAATTAGCTATCCGTCAGCCACCTGCTCGTCTCGAGAAGCTTTATTCACGAACCTACTAAAACCTGTGAATCCTCAACTCTTAGCCTACACAAATCAATTTTGAGCGCCCGAGGGTTTAAGGGAAAAAACATAAACTTTGAGTCAGATATAAAACCTAGTATGAATAATACTATACATCTCGGTATTTGATACTAAGTGAGACCACGCTGCTTAGCAGAATAGGTTTCCCCTCACCAATATCCTTTTAAAACATATCTTTTGAAAATCCCTTGTTTGCAATCAAAACTGATTAAAACTATAAAGCATTATTATGTAAACATACATATCAAGTAACAAATGGACGATCTGTCTGAAAACTATAGTTTTGTTTGGCTAACTATTAACCTTTGGCTGACTATGAAGTACCAGACAATATAATCAAAATAATCTAGCACCTGTTAGATACTTATCTTCTGGACGCTCTATCCTTAACTTTCTATTAAATGCTTCTCTTTCGGATGGTCTGTCCTTAACTAAACATCTCTCAAGGTCATCTGATTCTAATGGTTTTGCGGGCTCACAAATAACCTATCTGTATACAGACATATATTCCCTTCTGTATGCAACCATAGTTTTAGTCTCACCTGTGACAAAGCCCTACACATTGGAATTTTGGACTAAATTAGCCGGGGCTAATAGCTAATGTATAGTGTGCGACCCTATACTCGTCCTATCTGGTATTCTAATATCCGAGTCATTTTACTTAGGGATACATTCCCAAAAAATTTCCTTGAAAACCTTTTCATCTGAAATTGATTTAAAACCTTTTAAGCCAAACTTAAATAAGGAAAAGACGTACACTCTATGCTTTACTCAAAATCACCTTGCCATGTTATATATATATATATATATATATATTCACACACCCAAATCTTTGTTGATGAAAACCTTTAAACATTTGAAAGTACCCCTTTCGATCCATTGAAAGTATCCCTTCCATAATCAAATAAATCCTTTCCCTCATCCAGGTCGAAAGGTCAAAACCTTCCTTTCGAAACCATTTACATAAACCTTTCAAAACCATTGAAATACCTTTTCCTTCAATGGCTAAAAACCTTGGAAATTCTATCCCTAAAACCTTTAAACATGGCCTTTCGAAACTATTGAAAAAACCTTTCCTTTAACCCTTTCGAAACCATTGGAAAACCTTTCCTTTAAACCTTTTGAAATCACTGGTTAAACCTTTTGAAACCATTGGGGAACCACCCCTTAAAAATCTTCCTTAAAACCTTTCAAAAGCATCAAACCTTTGTAAACATCAATCCTTTTGAAAGCATTTGGGTTCAATTTAAAAACATATGGAAACAACTTTTGAAACCTTTCAAAACCATATCTTTTGAAACCTTTGGGTTAATCTTTTAAAATCTCTAAGGGTCACAAGCAACAGGGTCGAAAGCTCTCTTTTGAAAGCAAAAAAACAAAGTAAAGGAGTGATAGTGTCGAAATCAACCTTCCAAAAGCATTAAAGAAACGGCATGGTTTTATAAAAGCAAGTATACCCATTCGAAGGCATTGCTTCAAAAGGTAAGAAGTGTAAACTAAGGTTTCAACCTAGTCGAAAGCCTATACTTAAAAACAAAAGCACAACCTCTTTAAAACCATTCTTCTTAAGCCATTGACCCAGTCGAATGCCAACCAGGTTGAAAGCAGTTTGCTAAAAACAAAGGTGCAATCATTTCCTTAAAAACTTTTTAACAATGTCCAAAGCTATACAGTCGGAAGCAAGCAGGCGCATTTTTCATTTAAAATAAAGTAGCTCTTCAACCCCTGGTATTGACCTCATACCTTCCGCCGCCTTTCCAATTCCTTGCACACCAAGTCTTTAATGCCATGTGTATTGGTTTCGTTAGTGATGGAGGCGGAGGAACTAAGTCGAAAGCCATCTAATTGGAGGCAAGGTGCCAAAAGTGGTGAAGCATACATTTTGTGTGTAAAACTGATTTTTAACCTTTCAAGTTATCTTTTTAACTAACCTCCCTTCTTTATCAAAATCTTATTGGTTGCTAATTTCCTTTTCGAAAAGCACTGCCATAATTTCATAAATAACAATTTAATTTATTTATAAACTACCCGTTCTCCTTTTATAAAGATATAAAACATTTAAGTCTCATACCTTAAATAATTTTATATATTCATCAAAACACTTTGGAAAATTCTACAAAAATTCCGTAAAATCCTTTTTAATATGTTTTCTAACATATATAAATTTCAGACCTAAATAATTAATTGTTTAGCAGTAAATAATTAATTATTTAGCAGTAAATAATTTATAAGCCAGTAAATCATTTTCTTCACTAGAAAATTAATACAATATCCACATTAACTCAAAGAATTATAAAAATTTAAAACCATCCCTAAAATATCATTTCTGATCTATATCTAAAATTGCAAGGCATTTAGATGTCATTAAATAGGGTTTTTACATCAAAATATATCATAAAATCTATATGAATAAGCATAAATCATCAACAAGTATATATAAACATTCTGCCCTTCACAATCATGGCTAATCTATGCAAGATAAATCAGATTTAACCTTAAAATTGAAAATATTTAGAAAGTGAGATTTAGTCATCATTCACCTTAGCTTTATGATTAAAGATGTGAGATTAGATCTTGATTAATTGATTTGATTCTCCTCTTGAATCCCAGCTCTTATCTTCTTCTTTTACTTGCTAATGGTGGCCAACCTTATATTTTTTGCTTAAGAATTATGAAATGAACGTGTGTTTGATTTTCTACGGGTTTAGGGTATAAGTTTAATCATTTTCCTATTTTCCCTTCCTTATTTCCTAACACTTTAATTCTTTGGTTCATTCTTTACTCATTAACATGGCATGACTACCCCTTAATTAAATCACAATTCCCAATCCATTAATCAACCCATATTATCTAATTAAATTTAACTAGTTAAATTTCCTAAATATGTTACTAAAAATATAGTGTGTACAGATCCATTATCTTGCCATTGTTGGAATCCATTTTCCACTATGACCCTTATGGACTTTGTTGTGCCCAACTACTGCAACGTGAGATGCAAACATTATAGCTATATTAAATATTTACTTTAAACCGTAGGCGTTATGATAATATTGAAAGATTTTAAATAGAAATGTTTTAGTTATCATAAGATAAAACTCGTCTAAGTTTAAATACGACGTGGTCTTATGAGATACCTTTGATTTGAAAGTTTTATAAAGTTAAAACTTATGCTTAACTCACACCAGACTCATGTCTGACCCACAGTTTTATTTCTTTCCCTTAAACTCTTGGGTACTCAAATTTTTATGGGTAATAAAGTAGTCATGTTTTCTTTGGTTCATTTTGAGGAAGCAGTATAAAGAAGGAGTGTTCATCATTATCCACCAGTATATTATGTATTATGTATTAGTAGTATGGGGAGGTTGATATAATTGTCCTTGGATTCGAATGGTATTTGTTGTAACTTTGATGTAGCATTTGGAGTAACCATATGTACTATTCCGTGATGATTTATATGCAACTTTGACGTTGTGAAAAAAATCTACGTTTGTTTCCTTGTATTTTATTTTCTTTACTCCATTATTTGTCTTTCAGACACCTAGATTATCGGCAAATGAATATCAAGGATGTATTAAATGTCGTCTTTGGGTGTAAGAAAGGAAGATCATTACACTTGGTATCAAAGGTTAGGTTGAGCGAACACCTAGGCCTTGGTTGGGGTAAACTCATTAGAAATAAGATTAGTAGTACCGTAAAATGAGTTCAATCTTTGAAAGTGCGTTTTCATGTTGTTCTTATCAGCATTTATATGTTTGGTTGTATGCACTTTTTCCCTAAGATAATCTCGTCTATGTATTCCAAAGATATCTTACTTTATTCAGGTAGTAAGAATGAGTACGAGAAGGGGATGTGGAAGGGGAAATGTTAGCCCAATAACCATAAGTGATCGAACCTCGAATGTTAAAAGTATTGGTATAATGGAAGAAGCAGCCCCAGTGCAGCCTTGAGTAAACTTCACAGCTCTATGTAAGTATTTCACAAAATTAGGAGGAAAACCTTTCAAGGGTAACGAATCCATCATTGAAGTACAAGCTTAGCTAAGGTCATGTGAAAATATTTTCAAAGGTTTGGACATATCCGATGATCAGAAACAGTTCTTGGATCATGGCAATTGCAAGAGGCTGCCGCTACATGATGGGATTCTATCATAGCAAATGTTCCAGAAGATGAGTTCTCATGGTCTAGATTCAAAGAAGTATTCGAAGACCAATACATGCCAGCTATATGCAAAAATTGAGTATATATAAGTTTCATGGATCTCAAGAAGGAAAACTTGTCGGTGGCGGAATATGAGATGAAATTTAATGAGTTATCTTGTTTCGTCCCTAGACTTATTGATACACCTATAAAGAAAAACGAGACATTCATATTGGGTATGAGAGAAAAGTTGCATGAAAAGATGACCACTCATGTGAAGGAATCATTTGTAGATTTGGTAGATATGGCCTTAAGTTATGAAATGCTTTTTAAGAAGAAACCAGCAGCAACAACACTCAATGACGGTACCATTAATCCAAATAAAAGGAAGGTTTAACCTAAACTAGAAAAAGAAGTAGGGTAAGAGAAAACTAGCAGGAGGTGATGAGGGAAATAAGTATAAAGATGTTTGTTGTAATTGTAAGAAAAAAGGCATATTTCAACAAACTATCACCAGGCAAAGGCTATCTCTCCAATTGTCTAGAAGACACTTTGTTATAATTGCCATCAGTCTGGACACATGGTTAAAGACTGCCCCCTATTGAAAAAGGGTCAATAGATTAAGGTCTACGCTATTAAGGATGAGTCCTTGAAATCTAAAGACGTAAAAGAGAAGGGAGTTTTGGAAGGCACTTTACTTATTAATGGTATTTTAGTTCATGTTTTGTTTGATACCGGAGCTTCTCATATTTTTATGCCTAAAGAATTAGTAGATATGTTACAACTTATCCCGAAGTTTGTAAAAACCCCCATTTATGTGTCCAACCTCAAAGGTGGTATAACTAATCTATGCTTGATTTGTGAAGATTGCAAATTGATCTCCAAAAAGATCATTTCTTGTGCGACTTATTTGTCTTATATTTTAAGGAGCTTGACGTATTACCTGGTATGGACTGGTTATCTACGAATGGAGCTAATTTGGATTATGACAAGCGAAGAGTAGTGTTGAAAACTAATTCTTGAAGGGTATTGGAAAAATTGGTATGTGCTAAGCCTAACAAGTGTATAGGTCGTTTCCTTTATTCCTTAGAATCAACCTAGGAAGATTTAGGATCGATAGAGGTATTTGAATATTTTTTGGATATTTTCAAACCAGTTAGCAGTTTGCCTCTCCATCGAGAAATTGAATTTCATATTGACGTAATTCCCGATGTAAGACCTTTTATTCAACCCCTGTGTAAAATGGCCTCGAGAGAGAAGCATGAGCTAGTAAGTCAAACCGATGATTTGTTAAGAAGAGGATGTATAAGATAGAGCCATTTGAGTTGCGATCGGTTGTACTTTTTGTAGCTAAGTCCGATGGTTCGTTAAGATTGTGCGTGGATTATAGGGAATTCAACAAGTAGACTATCCAGAATAAGTATCCATCACCTCACATATACAATATATTTGATCAACTTAATAGGGCTATATTTCCAAATGGACCTTACAATGGTTTCCGTTAAGAGTAGCGAAAGATAGTATACTCTTAACTGCTTTTAGATCGCCAGACTTTTTCTATAAGTGGTTGGTTATGTCTTTTGGGCTAACCAATCCACCTGCATTTTTCATTAATCCTATGAATCAAGTTTTTAGGAATGTTCTAAATAAATAATTGTGTTGGTTTTTCATTAATGGAATTCTTATCTACTCAAAGATTGAGGAAGAGAATAAACACCATTTTGAAGTGATGTTGGAAATGTTAAGAAAAAAAAGTTGTCAAGGAAATTTTTTCTAAGTGCCACTTTTGGAAGTAAGAGGCAAGATACCTAGGACATATTGCGTCAAGAGATGTCATTTCAGTTGATCTGACAAAGGCAGCGTCCATGCAAGATTTCAAGTGACCCCAAACTCCCACAAAAGTGAGAAGCTTTTTAGGGATGGTGGGTTATTATAGAAAGTTTATAAAGGATTACTCCAAGATCTCCGCTCATTTAACCAAGCGGATGAAGAAGGATGTTGAATTCGAGTGGACTCCAAAGTATGTGAGCGAATTCCTTAAGTTAAAAGAAAAGTTGACTAGTGCCCCTGTTTTGGCGATTATAGACGGAGGAGAGGGGTTGACTATTTATACCGATGCTTGTAGAGTTGGGTTGCGTGCATTGTTGATGTAATATGGGAAGTTTATAGCCTATGCAAGTAGACAGTTAAAGCTTCATGAGAAGAATTATGAAATGCATGACTTGGAGCTATTAGCCGTAGTATTTGTGTTTAAGATGTAGAGGCATTACTTGCTGGGTAAAAATCCTTCTTTCCCTCTTTTATTTACTTCTAATCTTTAAAGATCCTAGTTAGTAATTTCCTTTTTTATATAGGTGAAAAGTTCGAGCTCTTCAAGGATCATAAGTCCCCAAAGTATCTTTTCACTCAGAAGGATCTGAATCTAGGCATCAACGATGGTTGGAGTTTCTGGCGGCTTACGGCTTGGATATTCTCTGTACATTAAGAAAAGCAAATGTAATGGCAGACACTCTAAGTAGAAATGCAATGTTGGCTCTTTTTGGAGGTTTCACCAACACTATTTGAAATGATTGCTGGTAAGAAAAAGCAAGATAATGGATTAATGAAGATCATCAAGGGTGTTAAGGAGGGGTAGTTTATAAGTATTAAGATGGATAACCGACGCAATTTGCATATGAATGGGAGGATACGTGTCCTTAGTGTCAATGGCCTTACATGAGAAGTTGTATTGGAATGTCATAGATCGAAGTTGAATATCCATCCAGGTGTTTCTAAGATGCATTGAGCTATGAAATGAGTATTTTGGTGGCCCGAAATAAAGAAGAATGTCTTAATCTTTGTCAGCAAATGTTTAAACCGTCAACAAATAAAATACTATCACCAGAAGATGGCTGGTTTACTTCAACCCTTGAAGATTCCAAATTGAAAATGGAAGATGATATCAATGGATTTTATAGATGGATTACCTAGGACAAGAAACATAATTAAAGGCATGTGGGTTATCATGGATCAGCTATCAAAGAGTGCTCATTTTGTCCCAGTAAAGCTAATGAGAATTGCAGCTTCTTTGGTAGAGATTTATATGAAAGAGATAGTTAGATTTCACAGAGTCCCAATGAGTATTGTAAGTGATCGGGATCCCATCTTCACCCCTCGGTTTTGGGAGGCATTGTAAGTAGCTATAGGAACAAAACTAAGCTCGAGCACAGCTTATCAACCCAAAAGGATGGACAAAAGAAAAGAGTGGACCAAATTTTAGAAGATCTCTTGAGAGCATCTTTTTGGTTTTTGGAGGATCATGGTAAGATCGCCTGCACTTAGTAGAATTTTCCTACAACAATATTTATCAAGCAAGCATAGGCATGACACCCTACGAAGCACTTTATGGACATCCATGTAAATCATCGTCATGTTGGGTTGAGATTGGAGATCGGCTAGTACTTGGACTAGATATGATTCAAGAAGCTATAGAAATGGTTGTAGTGATCAAGAGAATGATGAAAGAAGCTCAGGATCAACAACAAAGTTATGCCGATAAAAAAAAGAGATTTGGAATTTAAAGTCAGAGACTTTGTGTTTGTGAAGGTTTTCCCTATCAGAGGAGTCATTTGATTTGGAAGAGGCGAAAATTTGGCACTCAGATATGTTGAACCTTTTAAGATTATTGAAAGGATTGGACCGCTCACCTACAAAGTTGAGTTGCCAGAAAGGTTGTAAAGGGTCCATAGTGTTTTACATGTGTCTCGTTTCAAAAAGTATGCGCATGACCCATCGCTAATTGTGGAGCCATCAATTCAAAAGGACTTGTAAATAGAACCGAACTTGACCGTGATCAGGCATCCAGTTCATATTGTAGATCAGGATGAGAAGATGTTGCGTAATAAGGTGGTGAAATTAGTTAAAATTTAGTAAAGGGATCATCCTAGAGATTATACTTGGAAGACTAAAGACCATATGAGGGAAGCCTATATCAGGTTGATGTTAGAATAGTTGTTTGTTTGTTTGTTTATATGTATTATGTATGCATGGTTTATATTATGGATGCTTAGTGTATGTCTTTTGTATGAATTTCATGATACATAATATATGGCCTTTTGAGTTATTTTGAGTTATCTCTTTGTTTTAATTTCAAGAAGAAATTCTTTCAAGGGGTAAGAGTGCAAGACCCAAAATGTATAAATATTTAAATAAGTTAGATATTTAAAAACAAAGTGTTTGTAATTCTGGGCCGTTAAACTTTTTGGGCTAGGTTGAACCTAGACCTTATTCTAGCCAGGTCGAATATAATCAATGTATTATACTAACATTATTCTGTTCCGTTTCCACCTTCTTCATCTTCGTTCTGATTATCTTGAAAAATTCATATCTACCTATAGCGGTGCACATGCCTACCATGTAGCTTTTGGGTTCTAATATTCTTTCCTGTTTCATTTACCTATTTAAAACTTTTACCACTTCCCATTATCTACCCCTAAAAGGAATTTTACAACTAAAATTTTCTATCTTTAGAAAAAAGGAACGAACTATATACGCTCTTTTATTTTTTTTAAAAGAAATAACTTTTTATGAAAATCCTTTTTCTAAATTTTTTTATTTTGCCAATTTTAATTTCTACTAAAACTTTTTATTTGAATAAAATATGGATATTTTATTTTTTCTAAAATTTAATATTTACTTACTTTTCAAAAATAGTGTTTTTCTACCTACAAATAAATTCTTCGAAAGTCATTTCAAATATATTATTTATATATTTTTGTCAAACTTTTTTTTCAACTTTTACATTAAATTCTTTCACATGGAGTTAGAATCAGAGTGGATTTTTAAGTTTTCCTTCTTTTGGACTTTTCTTCATTTCTGCTTACTTTCCGACTTATCTTCTTTCAGAATATTAAAAATCTAACTATCATCTTGGAGTGATTTCTACACACTTTTTTTAGGAACTTATTTGATTAATCTTTCTTTCGGATATCTGCAACATATAGATTCTTACTTTCCACTTACTTGGATCTAATGTACATTATCTATCGACAATTCTGTAGGGATCTACAATTATTGGAAAATCAAAGCTCACTAAAGGTGTCAAGTACCATCCAACTTCATGGACTCTTCTACATGTCGCATTCATGCTCTGCTTAAGGCAACGCCTTCTAGCTAGCTCTATTGCCCAAGGGGTAATCGGGATAAGCGTATATTTTTAACTCTTTTTACACTTGCAACTCATAGTTGGTTTTATCCATCTTTTCGTAATATGGTTAGAACTACTTCAATAGTCATATTTTTTAAAGTTTGATGTACATAATATATAATCATATATGAAAATGCAAATGCGTTTACTTGTCATATTTTAGTTTCTTTGATGGATTAACCTATGCTTTGATACCAAGCAAAACAACCCACACCCTAATGGGTCCGAATTCTAAACGAATACTCAAATCCACCAGAGTACAAATTATTGATATTAGTATCCAGTAAATAAAAAAAGTATATTATAGCATTATTGATAAAACTCACAGCGGAACAGTAAAGTATAAAATAACATATGATTACTGACCAAGATTGACTTCTATGATCTCAAGGCCCTTATTAGTGTCGAGTATGCATAAGGAAATCTGTTGTTCCATCATTTCCACCTTGTATCAGTAGTTCCCTCTAAAGTAATCATGTGGATTGAAATGAAGAGGAATTCGGAACAACGTTCTGGTAACTGGTAAATTACACACTTTATACATAACACTAGTTTATGTCGTTTGCCCTTCAATACATGTTATGTTTATTATTTTAACTTAGTCGTTTTGACTTTATGTACGCATACAATACTCCTCATCTACTCGAGGTAGTCAATAACGACATACATTGAGGGGGAATGTGTACGTAAGTACCACAATCCCACTTTGGAGTAGGGCACTTTTTCTACTAGTATTTGTAACTCAACACCTCGTTAGGATCCATCGTTAATGCAGCATTACATCCTCCTTGTCGTGCATACCAAGAAACTCCCATAGTGCCTAGTAATAACATTATAACTATTTAGCCATATTCTATTCGTCTTGCTTTACATCATGTACTCAGCTTCATGGACTATTCTATTCCTTTGAAAGACTTCCATTAAAAAAGCATCTAGCTTTGCCTCATTATAACAAACAAACTAGCTTATAATTATGAGGCGGTGCATGTACTAAACGTGGTCTACTCTAGTAGAAGTTGCAACTTTAGGGGTAATCCTAGTCTTTCCGCTGACCGCTCAGGACAGATGACGACCTTGATCTATGTAAACAGCTTCCACTCCTCGTATCTATGATACTAACCTCACTGTCATAGCCCAGAGTCTATTCTTATTGTCACATTGAGATTGCCTAATGCAATCAAGGAAATGCCCATTTAGTTACTTAAAGCGTACCCACTAAAAAGTGGAAGTAGACTCTACTTGGCTCTTTTGACACTTGGACCGAGGCGAACCATCCTACTTTGGTATATTTCATTCATCTATGCACGAACGTATAATTCCACAGGTCCTATAGTTAGATATATTCCACATTAATATAATGTATACGTAACTATTGGTAGCCACTTGCGGTGGGCGGACTTCTGTTGTGTGACACTACTGACCTCGCATTCCAACCTATATTAATGACTTAGTCATTTTTAATTACTCGAAGTTATTGACTAATTCTAGTAATTCGCACCCATCATAAGCGCATACTTGAGTCTATATAAATTTATTTAGTTACTCCGCCTTCTATGTTCAACTATTGGTATTTAGTTATTTTACTCAATTTTCTTGTTGTTTCAGTTATGCCAATTTAATATCATTACTCCTTACCTTTACTTTAACAAACTAAATCCCCGTTACTAGTTAACTTCTACTTGATACTATTAAGCGTATCATGGCTGTTCCTTTTTAGCTATGAATACCTTCCTTTGATAATTATAATTTTCTTACTTACTCATTCCATTGCTTTACATATACTTTTTCCCTTATTGTTTATTTCCTAACTTATCGCATATGCTAGATTATAATTGAATTATTGTTATTATCTCCACATACAATATTTTGGTTTATACTTGAGGCGTATTTTAATGCACTAGAATTACATCCTTCAAAAAGGAAATGTTATCTATGTAAATGTTGATGACTTGTGTTATGTTTGGAATCACAAGAAAATATATTTTCTTTTATTATAAAAATAGAAGGTACAAAATACTGTAAACATCCATATTTTACACATTTCTTTCTTTTAGATATTCCTTACTATTTCAAACGGTACACTTTTATTCATATTTATAAAACTGGATAATTTATAGAAACTTACATTGAAACACACTTCATTCTAATGAATAAAATTACTAGTTAAATCGAAATCCAATTTGTAATAACTTCTAATTCATACTTACTAACATATATCATTTAACCAACAAATTTGAAATTACTATACAATTCATTAACTTAGAGACTACTTTCACCCTTACTTTCGGGATTCAAGTACATGCAACATGTAGTTCAAGTTAATAATTCACAGAATATATGGACAAGGTTTTCAAATTCACTACATGTACATGTTTAAGCCTACAACTCTAAATAATTATATTCAGGTATATAAGAAAAAGATTTACAACGATATAAATCCAATATTATATAAAAATATATAATTTCTCACTCACCGTTTAACTCCCAAGTCTCCAGATCCAAACTCTGTTATTCCGATTTGACTCTCATTTTCTCCATTTCGAAATATATACTGCAAGAATATACTTATCTATTAGAAATTTAGATCTGAGAAGATATTTGAATTTAATTTAGATTTATAGTTTACCATGGCTTTGGCGATTCGATCATATCCTATTTTCCTTCTCTATTATCATCTGCTATTATCCACTTATATAAATTTATATATTATTGGTTATATAGATTTCAGAATTTGACCTTCGCCGTGCTTCAGAAAAAATGAGAACAAAAGTAAGGGGTTAGACCCATATTTATAGGGGTTTGAATCAATGACAGTAGTTAGATTAGAGTCTTTTAAATTCGAAGCGTTCGACCTAGGTTCAAGCAACCGGCCAAATAGCGGTCGACCGGTCCCAATTAGGGGTCGACCGGTTGTCCATTTTTGTTAGGCGTTCGTTTCATTCCTTTTATACGTTATTTTGTTTACTTTACACTACTTTTAACTGACCCGGCCCAATTTAACGTTAATTATTCTTAGACGTTAATTAATAGTTAACATTGGTTGACATTAATTAATTATATTTAATTCCTTAATTATATATATAATTATTCCCGATATGAAATCTTCAAACGTTAATAAGCTTTTCGTATGAGCTTCGATCGGAAAACTTTATAATGAGAATTGATCAGAAAGTCACCACGAACACAAAAGTGTGGTTTCGTAATCCAATTCCAACGTTTGTGAAATTTCCATTTTCGACGTTAACAGTTATTAATTTCTTTTTAATTTAATTACCGTCCTATTTACGGATGGTTAGTAATTTTTTGAATTTTTTGGTGAATTAACCGTTTTGTTTGCAAAAAAATTGTTTACCTCCTATTTGTGGAAAGAAGACATTATGATTCACGCACTTTGAATTCTACGTTATAATTTTTTTTCAACTGCATAGAAATGTAAAAATAGAAATAATAACGAGTTTTCGATTGCTAAAATATATCATCATTCTTATCAAAACCATTAAGTTGAAAAGGAAACTGGATTTATTTGGCTGAACTTAAAGACTATGATATGTGAAAATAAGCAATCTATAGAAATAGATTTTCCATGTGCGTCATGTGAGTAGAATAAAGAAGAGTGAAATGAGGCATTTTTATTGAACTAATTTATTTAAATAAATTAAGATTGGACTACTAAGTAATTTTTTGAATTTGTTCGCAATTAACCAAAGTTGTTTGGTATTTTGTTTTGAAAAGTATCATTAACAAAATGGACTCAATACTATGGTTCAATTTCAAAAAACTTAGGAATGACTGATGCATGATAGAAGAAATAAGTTGGGTGAAAGAGGTACAAATTTAAAAAAATGATCATTTTATGTTAGAACATGTTTTTCCCTTATACTTCTAAAGTCACCGTTTTGTTCATTTGGAATTACACCATGATTGGCAAAAGAGTAAAGTTTCTTTTAGAGATACGCATTGGTTTAGTATATTAAATTAGAATAAAAATTTAAATAACTGGAAAAATTCATCATTTTCTTGTTTTCAAATTTAATACACAAAAAACCATTCTAAAAAAGTTGTTTGAAATTACGATCATATAATTTCTTTTCAAATTTAATAATATGATCAAACCGACCGTTAGGGAGGTTTGCTTACTGTTACTGGCCAAAATCAATTTTTCTGAAGTCAAAAAAAGTGGATCTTCTCTCATCGCGGTTTCCCTAAAAACGTGGATCTTGTCTTATCGCGGTTTCTCTAAACTTCCTCTTTTTATTTCGTGCATCAAATATTCCAAATTCAAATCTATTAGGATTTTCAAATTCTAAAATTTCAGTTTAAAATCGACAATTTTAAATGCTTTGATTAATATTTAAATATGAAATTCATATTTTCAGATTCAAATCTTAATTTATTCTTTTCCAACATATTATCACTTAATATTTAAGTAATATTAACAAAAAATTTAAATGTATATTTCTTATCAAAGTTACGCAATCGAACGGTCGGTTTCTTCACCGTTGTACGGTTATACTAGTATAAAATATTATTAATCTTTTAATTTTTATAATGCAGAACTGTAAATATTTACAGCAAAAACGTGCGGTTTGACTGAAATTTAAAAGGGTTGCTTTTTGAAATTGT
The DNA here is from genome assembly GCA_030765085.1 of Allium cepa. Taxonomy (NCBI): domain Eukaryota; kingdom Viridiplantae; phylum Streptophyta; class Magnoliopsida; order Asparagales; family Amaryllidaceae; genus Allium; species Allium cepa. Next base: position 486,711,873 of record CM060928.1, on the reverse strand, counting down.
GTTTGAAAAGGACTCTACAAACACTTATCATAAATATGGTTATATTGTTGTAATAAGAATATTTAATGTATGCAAAGAAAGTGAAATTTAAAAGAGAACAAAAGATAATTTTCATTAAAAAGTGTGGGTTGTATGATGGAGAAGTGCATGGAACTTACGCGTATTAACTAATAGTAAGAAATACGTAGTATTGTATCTATTTGATATTGGTAGCAATTATGTTTGTTAAAATGAAATGTTGGCAAGGCCAAGTACACTCACATAGAAACGTTCAGGTGAAAGTTACTATGGTTGAAACGCCTGGACATTCACGCCTGATCTTGTTTTGAAACAGGCTTATTAAGCAATGTCATCTTTGCATACCCTTGCAAAATCGTTTTTCATCTATGCATGCCCTTACAAAATCATATATTTTTTATGTTTGGTCTTATCATTTTAGTTTAACGAGTCCACTCAACAAAAAATTCCATGTGCAATACTTCCGTCTTCACAAATAATCTTGTTAAGAGACCTCCTCCAATTCACAGGTTACGAATAGTGACGCAGCGGATTAACAGAAACTTGATATGTCGATGGAATTAGCAATCGGTGAATTGAAAATACTTCAATGCCCAAATTCGTTGATCCAAAAATACCGAATTTAAGCTATCTCTGACTCGTTGATCCGAAGATACCGGTAAAGAGATCTACGATTCTTCGACGTTGATCGTGCGCACAAGATTCCGTGAATCGGCTTCACAAACGAAGATTCGAGCGCACTCGAATGACGTAGGTGGAGATAGGAGTTCACACTCGACTACCAATTGGAAGAAAGCACAAAGCAATCAAAAGGAATTTTATTCAATTTTCAACAACCATTACAAATGACTTAACCCCGCTATTTACAGAGTTTACAACACACACATTTCTCAACATTTTGACAACACTTAGGTCGGCCACGACCTAACACTTGCGACTTAATATATTACAATATCATACGCGACTTAATATGTACAACACAATATGTATACGACACAATACAAACGACTTAACAAAACAAACGACAACGTACGCGACCTAAATAAGGTACGCGACTCAAAGAATATGCAGCGACTTAAAATTCTTCACACGACTTAAAATAAAGTCGTTCGCGACTTAACTTTTCCCTTCGCGACCTAAGTATCTCGGTTCATGAACTAAGCTGGAGAAACATTCGTGACTTAGTGGAGCTTCATTCGCGACTTACAGTAGGTCGTTCTTCGCGACTTAGGGTTTTAATTCGGTAGGTGGTAGGTCGCTTGTGACTTACTGGAATAGGTCGTTCGCGACCTAATTTGGAGTCGCGACATATAGCTTTGCGTGTTAACGAGGCAGGAGATCTCACGACTTATAGTGAGCTGTTCGTGATCTAGGGTTTGCTCATGCTGAAGGTTAGGTCGCGTAGGAGGGTTAGGTCGTAGCATTTGGTGATGTGGTCGGTCGCGGCCAGTGGTGGAGGGGTAGGTCGCGGTAAACGAGATTGGGTCTAAGTCGCGGCTATGGGGATTAAGGTTGGTGGTGGAATTAGGTCGTTGCCGAGCTTTGAGGTTGGTGGTGGAATTAGGTCGTTGCCGAGCTTCATTAGGTCGCTCGACTTTGCTAGTTAAGGTAAGCACTGCATCATCCTCCCCGGGTTGAGAAAATTTCGTCCTCGAATTTAAAAGTTCCTCCTCATTAGATTGTTCATCTTCATAATAAGGTATAAGATGTTTAACATTGAAAACATCAGAAGTATGAACCTCTTCTGGCAACCTTAATCTGTACGCATTATCATTTATCTTCTTTAAGATTTCCACTGGACCAATCTTCCGAGCTTTCAACTTGTTATAAGTGCCCACCGGAAAACGATCTTTCGTCAAAACGGCATATACAAAATCCCCCTCTTTGAAGACAACACTTCTTCGTTTCTTATCCGCCATTTGTTTATACTTCTCATTTGTCTTCTCTAATCGTTCCTGAACGATTCTATGGCATTCCGTCAACCCATCTACAAAATCAGCAGCCCGCTTAACTGTCCCCATCGGTTGTGGTACTATTGTCAAATCCAACGGCCCCTTCGGTAAGCTTGAATATACAATCTGAAATGGACTGAAACCCGTACTACGATTTACTGCATGATTATGAGCAAACTCTGCCTGGCATAACTTCATGTCCCAACTCTTCAGATTGTCCTTCACAAGACATCGCAATAAATTCCCCAGCAATCTGTTAACAACTTCGGTCTGTCCATCTGTCTGCGGATGATAAGCGCTGCTAAAGTTCAACTTCGTTCCCACCATATTCCACAAACTTAGCCAAAAATGACTCAAAAATCCGGTATCCCTGTCTGAAACAATAGACTCCGGCAACCCATGTAAACGATAGATTTCTTTAAAGAACAACTGAGCAATACGAACAGCATCCGCCGTTTTCTTACAAGCAATAAAATGTGCCATTTTTGAAAATCGATCAACCACTACATAAATGGAATCGTTCCCCCTTTGAGTTCTAGGCAAACCCAAAACGAAATCCATACTAATATCAACCCATGGTTTAGTAGGCACAGGTAACGGCATATATAATCCCGCATTCGTCGCTGTTCCCTTCGAAACCTGACAGATATGACATCTCTCCACAAATTTCTCTACTTCTTTCCTCATTGACGGCCAAAAATAAGACTGAGAAATCAACTGCAATGTACGATCTCTACCCACATGGCCTTCTTCATGTAATTCTTCAACAATCTTCATTCTCAAGCTACAGTCTGGTATGCATAAACGATTCCCCTTGAACAAGAATCCATCCACCAATACAAATTCATCAGTATCTCCATCCTTAACTTTCTCAACAAACTTTGCGAAGTAAGGGTCCTCCTCAAACAATTCTGGCAATAATTCGAATCATGTCACTTCAACCTTCATCGTTGTCAATAAGTGATTCCTTCTGCTTAAAGCATCCGCTACACGATTTGTCACCCCTGATTTGTGTTTCACAACGAAAGTAAACTGCTGTGTTAACCGGCATTTTGGCCCGGTTACAAAACGACAGGCGAAGACATTATTATCAGCGCTAGACAAGATTTTGACCTTGAAGAGCCTGGAGGTGTTAGCAAGTTGTCAGGCCCGTTAAAGGGACGTTCGGTATTGAATATCGTTCGGCACCTAAAGAACGCTCGGCATCCAAGCTTCGCTCGGCATCAGAAGAATGCTCGGCCTCAGAAAAACGTTCGGCATTCCAGCATCGTTAGGCTAAAGGGTATCGTTCGGCTAAAGGGTATCGTTCGGCTAAAGGGTACGTTCGGCGAACCTCGATTATTCGGCATCCAGCTTGGTTCGGCAACCTTGGATCACTCGGCACTCCAGCTTCGTTCGACATGAGAGCATCGTTCGGCGCCATTGCCTTGGATCGGCATCTTACCGTTCGGCCTCCCTGGTTCGGTACACAGAGCTTACTCCCTTTGGGCTGTTTACTCTATTTGGACCGAGCTATTCAGCTACCAGGCCCACCAGGAAAGTCCAACCCACCTTCGTCTATAAATAGAGGGGCAGGGGCACAGTGAAATGGACCTTTTTTCCAGGAACACTGGGGAGACTTTGCCATTTTATCTGCTCTTCTCTTTTCACCAAACTTGTATTCAAGTAATTGATTTACAGATTGTATCTGTATTCAAGTAGTTGAGAAAGCAATAAAGATTAAACTCAAAGTGGATGTAGGCAATTACGCCGAACCACTATAAATCTGGTGTTCTCGTTTTTATTATTCTTTTTTGCATTGAATTACACTATTTTTCAGTTCTAACTCACTCTCTTCATTAATCTCTCTACATAACTCTACTCAAGGGTGTTAGTGACCAATTTTGGTGCTAACATTTTGGTGCTTTCACTGAGAATTGAATTCTCAGCTTGATTGGATCTGATCGTCTACTAGTGGATTTCCATATTCGCGAGATAGATCCAGTTGTCTACTAGAAAGATTCCTATTCTACTTAGATTTGAAATAAATCTAAAGGAAGCTGATAGCCGTAGATTGGATTGACTGATGTATGCAAGATTCGGGGATTAGACGTTGAAGTTTACACTCAAGTTGAATGAATGCCGACCCTCCTCTGAAGGCAATTCAGTCAATCCCCCAGAAGAGGCATGCCGAACGCTCCCGAGAGGCATGCCGAACGCTCCGGAGAGGCATGCCGAACGCTCCAGAAGAGGCATGCCGAACGCTCTAGAAAGGCATGCCGAACGCTCCAGAAAAGGCATTGGCCGAGCACTCCATGCCGACCCACTTTGGCCGAACCATTTTGGCCGAACACTCTAGAAAAGGCATATGCCGACCACTCCAGAAAAGGCGTATGCCGATCGCCCCAGAAAAGGAGTATGCCGAACACTCCAGGCCGATCCATACATCCGAATGCCGATAATACCTCTAGGCCGAACATAAATTTGGCCGAGCAGAAATTTGGCCGAACAGAAATTTGGCCGAGTAGAAATTAGGCCGAGCAGAAATTTGGCCGAGTAGAAGTTTGGCCGAACAGAAAGAAGGCCGAATAGAAATTTAGGCCGAACGACATCAGAATGTCGAACACCTCTGTAATGCCGAACGGTATTGTATGCCGAACGACTCGGTAATGCCCAACAGTGTGGATGCCGAACACTGTGGAATGCCAAACAGTGTGAAGGTCGAACGCTCTCTAAATGCCGAGCGCTCTCTAATGCCGAATGACCCCTATTTTCAGAAAAAATATATTTTCGGGTACGACCCAAATTTCCAAATATTGAATTCAAAACTCAACTTAATAAAGGAACATCCTATCTACTTCCCTTACATTCCCTGGTCGGCCAGGGCATAGAGGATCTAGCGACAGCTTCTAAATGACAACAAGGGAACGGACAAACTACCGCTACTCAAACGATACACTCAAAGGGATACCATACTGATCACCCTTGAGGAGAATCGACCTCCATATATATTTTGGAAGCCAGCTACCTGGAGAGCCTCCTACGACCATGGATCATTTCTATGATAAAAATGAATCTAAACCAAAGTGTGGAGGAGCGGAGCAGACTAAGAAAAATGACAATGAAGGCCCATTGGCTAAGGACGTAGATCCTAGTAGCCGAAACAAGACCTTAAAATTCGGCTCATATGCTCTTTGAAAGACTCAATTGACAACCTCTACCAGAAGACTCACGACTCGAAGTGGTACTGGAAACCAACCTCGAGAGAGTACACCAAAGTCTAAAGAAAATCAGGGGAATGTTGTATATTCCCAAATGCTCACTGATCCTAAGACGGGCGATTACAAACACCTCCGAGGTGTGATCGAAAAGCTGATCTAGAAAGTAAAGCTTCAATAGTATGTACATTTCCTACAGAATGGCGGGCAGCGAATATCCGATGCCTATTAATAAAGGGCTATGATTATCAGTTGGGCTGCTGACGGCCGACATCCCTTTGAAAGGAGCCAGGGGCAAAAGTCGAATAGCGAGCGCACGATGCTGCTTCACTTATCAATGAGATTTATCATAATCTTCTTTCAATTATTCCCATTTCTATTTTAATTTTTCTATGAACTACGACTAACTTGAACTAAACTACTTTCAAAACGATGCAGGAGATTGGATACTCAGATTTGGTCACCAACCAATCCACACAGACCATGATCAGACGTGTGTAGTTACATCTAGACGAGAATAATTCAATCGCTCATCATCAATCATGTGCCTTTAATTTAGGGCCAAGAACTAGATATTGAAAAGCTCATCATGATTAGAGCCCAAATACAAAGTCGACATGATTGACCATCCATTCATTGACCTCCACGTTTGACTCAGAGACCTGAACAGGGCTTGGAATGAGTATGGCTTGATCGCCCACTCAAATCAAGTCATAGAACAAAGTTGGACAAAATACAGATGCCCCTCCTGAAGCTTAGTGATGCCGGGATCTGTCTAGAGTGGACGTGATTTGTTCATCTACACATCAAATCCTACCTTGAACACAAAAGGTTATTCGAAAGCCCGACTTGAAGTAGTTGAGGTGGACTGCCTACTCATTAACCATCGCCCTTAATACATGGACACGACTGCACCTTGTAACATATGCAACTTACTTTGTCTACTCAACAATCTATTATCCTTATTTTCTAGAAGGAAATACGGAGAAAATTATAAGAAATTTGGCTATCTAACCCAACATGGATGTGATCCAACCATCTGTCATATACCTCCTTCCATGACTCGATTGGAAGAGCTATAATTACCAAGCGGACGAGAATCGATCGTCCATTTTTCAAATTTCGTGCCTTGAGCTGGGGGCAAGATCCCATTCCATGAGCAAACGTGGTTCGACTGCTCATTCGACAACATTAGCCTCGATACGGTAGATGAATACAAATTAAAGAGCGGAAATACGACTACTATCAACTTAAACCTCCAAGTCCCCAGAGTGTGGACTGGAGTACTCTAAGTCCCCAGAGCGCGGACTAGAGTATAAACGACTTAAACCTCCAAGTCCCCAGAGCGTGGACTGGAGTACTCTAAGTTCCCAGAGCGCGGACTAGAGTATAAACGACTTAAACCTCCAAGTCCCCAGAGCGCGGACTAGAGTATAAACGACTTAAACCTCCAAGTCCTCAGAGCGCGGACTGGAGTACTCTAAGTCCCCAGAGCGCGGACTAGAGTATAAACGAATTAAACCTCCAAGTCCCCAGAGTGTGGACTGGAGTACTCTAAGTCCCCAGAGCGCGGACTAGAGTATAAACGACTTAAACCTCCAAGTCCCCAGAGCGTGGACTGGAGTACTCTAAGTCCTCAGAGCGCGGACTAGAGTATAAACGACTTAAACCTCCAAGTCCCCAGAGCGCGGACTGGAGTACTCTAAGTCCCCAGAGCGTGGACTAGAGTATAAACGACTTAAACCTCCAAGTCCCCAAAGTGTGGACTGGAGTACTCTAAGTCCCCAGAGCGTGGACTAGAGTATAAACGACTTAAACCTCCAAGTCCCCAGAGCGTGGAGTGGAGTACTCTAAGTCCCCAGAGCGCGGACTAGAGTATAAACGACTTAAACCTCCAAGTCCCCAGAGCGCGGACTGGAGTACTCTAAGTCCCCAGAGCGCGGACTAGAGTATAAACGACTTAAACCTCCTAGTCCCCAGAGTGCGGACTGGAGTACTCTAAGTCCCCAGAGCGTGGACTGGAGTATAAACGACTTAAAACTCCAAGTCCCCAGAGTGCGGACTGGAGTACTCTATGTCCCCAGAGTGTGGACTAGAGTATAAACGACTTAAACCTCCAAGTCCCCAGAGCGTGGACTGGAGTACTCTAAGTCCCCAGAGCGTGGAATGAAGTACTCTAAGTCCCCAGAGCGCGGACTAGAGTATGAATGACTTGAACCTCCAAGTCCCCAGAGTGCGGACTGGAGTACTCTAAGTCCCCAGAGCGCGGACTCGAATATAAGCAATTCGGATCTCCAAGTTCCTTGAATATGAACTATGACACAGATGACTTGAATTTGTCAAATCCCTGACATACGGGCTAGAATGTATTCTAAGTGCTCGAAGCACAGAATGGAAGTTCAACAACTCCCGAAGTGTTTCCGAGTTATATGAAGATGGACCGAGAAGTTTATGTTACTCACAACTGCTTGGATCAACATCACAATCACAAAGAAAACTGAACAATAAGAGTCTTTTGTAAGACGGAAAAAGGAACCAAACTTTAATGACAAATGAGTTCCTATTACAACCCCTCCAAAGTTCGGAGTCGGCATTCTATTTACAAGGACTAAGGAAATAGATGAAAATAATTACATGACTTAAACTAACTCTCGTTGAACGAGGATAGTAATCACTTCTTGTACTTCTTCAGCTCCTTTCCGGACGGCTCCCCTCCATAGCATTTACCCTTGGTACTCTTCTTTGATAGAGGGGTAACAACTGAAGAAGTACGGAGAACTTCCATAGGCTAGGACCCGCCAGGAAGGATGACCTTCAACGGCTTGTTCAAAGAATCGTCCAAGTCCACAACTCGGGGCTCAACCTTGACCCTGACCTTCCCTTTCTCGAGCCGCTCCTTCATGCTCAATTCGGATGTGTGATTAGAGGCGTCTGTAATTTCTACTTCATAACCCCCGTCGGTATAGGAGGAGGTTCCGGACTTGTCTTCATCAAGCGCTCCAATCACCTGAGCGTGGACGGGAGTACTCTAAGTCCCCTGAGTGCGGACTAGAGTATAAACGACCCAAGAACCTCTACATCCCCGGAGCGTGGACGGGAGTACTCTAAGTCCCCAGAGTGCGGACTAGAGTATAAACGACTTAAACCTCTAAGTCCCCAGAGTGCGGACTGTAGTACGCTAAGTCTCCAGAATGCGGACTAGAGTATAAACGACCTAAGAACCTCTACATCCCCGGAGTGCGGACTAGAGTGCTCTAAGTCCCCTGAATGCGGACTAGAGTATAAACGACCTAAGAACCTCTACATCCCCGGAGTGCGGACTAGAGTGCTCTAAGTCCCCTGAGTGCGGACTAGAGTATAAACGGCTTAAAAAACCTCTACATCCACAGAGTACGGACTACGGTACTCTTAGTCCCCAGAGCACGGACTAGATTATAAAAGACTTGAGAAGAATCTCCAAATCCCAGAAGCGGACTAGATTACTCTAAAATCCCAGAATGCGGACTGGAGTATAAACGAGTTGACAAAAATCTCTGCGTCTCGAACTGTGGACTAAAGCATAAACCGTTCGACAAATCTCTAAGTCCCCGGAGCATGGACCAAAGCATGAATACAAATTGGGCGTGAATCAACCAGGGGGAGAATAACACTAAGTCACCAGAATGCAGAGTGGTGTATAAACATCGATAAACAGACGAGTGGATTCCGACCATTCTATATTACGCAAACCTCGGCATGGAATCGACCGAAGGATTATTAACCCGATAAGGATGGAGTTCGACCATCCAACTAGTGGCCTGGCCAAATCAATGCAGGGAGCATGGGTACAAATCACTAAAAAGCTGAATACGACAGCTTACTATAGCTCTAGCGTGGCGTTCTTTATAACTTGAAGCAACGACTGCAGGGAAGCCTCAATACAAAACCAATCGAAATGACATCCAAAGCTACGAGCAATCGACTATATCATACCTCAGATCGAGGGTCAATACCGATCCGCACCAAGCACATACGAATGTGACTCAGATGTTTCTTGAAAGATAATGACCCCCAGAGTGTGGAAAGGAGGGTAAACCACAAATACTCGGTCAAAAATTCTCCAGCACCCTCATTCGATTCATCAGGAGGAGTATGAAACTGGATGAGCGTAACCTGACTGCATTTGTAGACAACTTTACCCCGAGACCTGATTACAGAGCATGAACCAAAGTGGACATAAATGATCGTCCACTGTCCAAATTATGCCCTAAAACTGACGTGGCATCGAAGTATTCCCCTTGGAATGAAAAAACATGATAGAATCCAAGATAGGCGAGACCTAGTCTCCCATCGACTGACATGATCCCACGATTCAACGGGAAAGAGAGTAAAGCTAAAGTGGGCATGGCTGGCCTTCCTACTTATCGGTATATGCCCTAAACCTGGGGGCACGAGCAAGGAGCAAGATGAATGTGAACCGACTATTCACCGATCACCTCTATGTCTTTGGAACTTAGGCGAAAACATAAACATAGCTAGGACGAGACTTAACCGTCCATGCAGTACATTTATCAACCCAAGACTGGGAGAAGACGCATGGTCATCCTAAAACTGGCTACGATAGCTCAGTATTAAAACTTATATATAGTGCTTACAGTTGCTCAAGGAGACGACCGAAAGGATACCTAGAGATTGAATCATTGAATTGACACCTTAACTCATGAGCAATTGACTTTCACTCCAACTAGAAGGACGGGTAAAGGATCGCGAATGCATTGAATAGAAAGTGCGTTACTCGAATATACAAGCAAATATCCAGCTATACAGTTGCACGCCACTCGAGGCTGACCCCCACCGACATTTCCTTCAATGCGCTTTTAAGCCTGATCTTTAGCCATTCGCTGATAATCTATTAGAGCATCCAGAGTCCTTCACTATTAGACATAATAACTCATGACAAGGCTCTAGGATTCGACTAAAGTAACCGTCAACATTGGCCGTCCCAACCATATTTCACATTGAATGTTATGCAAAATAGTTACATCTATACTCAAAGAATCTGGGACGGCACCTGCTAAGCTGACGGTCGACATTACAGCCAGCCATGGTGACCCCATCCCGGGTGCTAAATGTCGGATCACAGCTCAGTGTAGTGATGATAGAAGAATTAGTTGGATTTTTCTGAATAAATGATGATATGCTCCCTTGGACCCATTCTGGCTTCATTGACAATCGTGAGCCATGCATTGAATATCAACCCGAAGCTACAAAAGCTAGCACAATATCTATTGATTTTATCATAAAAGTTCCACTCTTACTTTTAGGCTCACTCCATCAGCGTCTATGCTTACCAGCCGTTGCGACAGGGCATACAATGACCTGAGACGTCTGAAAGACTACTTAAATAGAATATTGAACTAAGCTAATTTGATATCACTTATTTCCCTCGAAGGGCTATCCAAGGACGGAAATTAGCAGACCTCACAACCAAATTCACTACCTCAGATGACTACTTGAAGAGTAGTAGAGAACCTACCATAAGATGGAAAATGTACGCGGATGGAGCATCCAATTATCAGTATTATGGCATAGGAGTCATGATAATGACTCGAGTCATGATAATGACTCTTGAGGAACGATCAATCTGCTACGTCCTGAAACTCGATTTACTTATAACAAACAACGCTGCTTAGTATGAAGCCTTGACTGCCAGCCTCAAGCTTGCTAGAGGATTTGAGGTGAAAACTTTACATATCTTTTGTGATTCTTGATTGGTTGTATACAAATTTAAGGAAGTTGATCTTGCTAGGGGACATTGTCTTGCTCCTTATCTCGGCCAAGTCCGAGAGCCACTAACCGACTTCACGTATTACATCATTACACACGTACTCAGCGAACAAAATGAAAAGGTGTCATGGTTGATTCCTGACGAAGACTATCTACAATGAGGAATTCTTACTGAACAGAGGAATGGAAAATGACAAATCCTCCTCAAATCTTCATGCCAAATCATCTAAGAATAAGTCGTGTATCAAAAGGAGTTTATCCATCCCCATGCTTCGGCGCATCGCCCATGATGATATCTTGAGCAAATTATATGAAGAAGAATGCGGTAATAGCATCAGGGGGAAAACCATGATAAAGAAGATACTCTGCTATAGGTATTACTGGCCAACTATCAATCTAGATACGGTCGATCATGCTAGACAATGCGAAAAGTGCAAGATGTTTGCAAAAATCCAGGAACCCCACCGATGGAAATTACTCAAATGGCTAGTCCACAGCTGTTTCCCACTTGGGGGCATTGACGTCCTCTTCTTACCAACCCTAAAGGTAGAATGAAATGCACCATCATAGTAATTGATTATTTCACCGAATGGGCAGATAAAGAACTCTTAACCATGACCAAGATGAAGAAAATAATCAACTTCTTTATCCATAACGTCATCTGTCCTTATGACCTTCCATGATCCATTATACCTGCAAATGGACAGGTTGAAGCTGTGAACAAAATCATAGAGTTTTTACTGAAGAGGGGTTTGGAAAACTCCTCAAGTGGCTGAGTGCAACCCTTATTTCACAAAAAATACAAACAAGAAATCGCAATTGAATTGCAATTAAACTGGACGGAGTTGGCGACGGCTTATGAGCATATAAAACGCATTCGAGAGCCAATGGAAAGAACATGTACCCAAACGTGCATGTGTACATCCGAACAAGTCCGACTTCTTGAAATCAACAGAAATTGAATTCTCACTAAGGGTTATTAAGAAAAGGCTAGATCAGATAGCCGAAGCTTGCTAGCTCTGTAGAATCAGACACAAGTGGTCACTGATGAACTACAACCCTGGATTTATAATATTGGGAATCAACCAAGCGTCAAGACGACCAAGGAAGGATATGACAGCTTTAGAGGAGAAAATCGAAGGATAATGACTGTTCAAGAAACATGATGGATTTCTTTCTGAAGACAAGGAATACTCGCTGATTCAAAGCGTGTTGTGTTGCTTCATACGACACACTTTGGGGGGCAAATGTTAACCGGCATTTTGGCCCGGTTACAAAACGACAGTCGAAGACATTATTATCAGCGCTAGACAAGATTTTGACCTTGAAGAGCCTGGAGGTGTTAGCAAGTTGTCAGGCCCGTTAAAGGGACGTTCGGTATTGAATATCGTTCGGCACCTAAAGAACGCTCGGCATCCAAGCTTCGTTCGGCATCAGAAGAATGCTCGGCCTCAGAAGAACGTTCGGCATTCCAGCATCGTTCGGCTAAAGGGTATCGTTCGGCTAAAGGGTATCGTTCGGCGAACCTCGATTGTTCGGCATCCAGCTTGGTTCGGCAACCTTGGATCGCTCGGCACTCCAGCTTCGTTCGACATGAGAGCATCGTTCGGCGCCAGTGCCTTGGATCGGCATCTTACCGTTCGGCCTCCCTGGTTCGGTACACAGAGCTTACTCCCTTTGGGCTGTTTACTCTATTTGGACCGAGCTATTCAGCTACCAGGCCCACTAGGAAAGTCCAACCCACCTTCGTCTATAAATAGAGGGGCAGGGGCACAGTGAAATGGACTTTTTTTCCGGAAACACTGGGGAGATTTTGCCATTTTCTCTGCTCTTCTCTTTTCACCAAACTTGTATTCAAGTAATTGATTTACAGATTGTATCTGTATTCAAGTAGTTGAGAAAGCAATAAAGATTAAACTCAAAGTGGATGTAGGCAATTACGCCGAACCACTATAAATCTGGTGTTCTCGTTTTTATTATTCTTTTTTGCATTGAATTACACTATTTTTCAGTTCTAACTCACTCTCTTCATTAATCTCTCTACATAACTCTACTCAAGGGTGTTAGTGACCAATTTTGGTGCTAACATGCTGCAAATAGGCAATCCATGATGCATGTCTCGCTGAAATCTTGTCTTGTCCTTGTAAATGTTTCAACGCTTCGTGATCAGTATATAGAACAATCTTTCTGAAACAGATAGTGTCTCCAATGTTTAACGGCTTGTACAACAGCATAGAATTCAACGTCATATGTACTATATCTCATTTTTGCTCCTGACAACTTCTCACTAAAGTACGCAATAGGACGCCCATTCTGACTCAACACTCCCCCAATTCCAACCTTCGATGCATCAGTATGTAGTTCAAACAATAACTAAAAATCCGGCAAAATGAGAATGGGTGTTGTCGTCAAAAGTCCTTTGATCCGCTCAAAAGCAACACCTGCTTCATCTGTCCACGAAAACTGTTTTCCCTTCATACAATCAGTAATCGGTGCCATCACGCTACTGAAGTGTGGAATGAATCTTCGGTAGAATGACGCCAATCCATGAAAACTTCTCACTTCCGTTATTGTTCTCGACTGTGGCCAATTCCTGACTACTTCAACTTTATTCTGGTCCATCTGTATACCTTCTCCTGACACAACATATCCCAGAAATAAAACACTATGCGTCATGAACACGCATTTCTTCGTAGCAGCATAAAATTGTTCCTCACGAAGAATAATCAACACTTCCCTCAAATGTTGAACATGCTCCTCCATACTCCTGCTATATATCAGAATATCATCGAAATAAACCACCACGAACTTCCCAATGAATGGTCTAAAGATTTGATTCGTCACCCGCATGAATGTACTAGGTGCATTTGATAAACCAAATGGCATAACCAACCATTCATATAACCCCTCTATCGTCTTGAAGGCTGTCTTCCATTCGTCTCCAGGTCTAATCCGAATTTGGTGATATCCGCTTTTCAAATCAATCTTTGAAAAGATAGTAGCTCCACTTAACTGATCTAGCAAGTCATCCAACCTTGGCATTGGAAATCTATATCTCACCGTAATCTTATTCAATGCTCTACTATTAGTGCACATCCTCCACGTCCCGTCCTTCTTCGGTACCAACAAAGCTGGCACAGCACATGGACTTAAACTTTCCTGCACACGTCCCTGCTCAAGTAACTCTTCCACCTGTCTCCTCAACTCTTCATGTTCCTTCGGACTCATTCGATAATGTGGTATATGCGGTAATACTGCTCCCGGAACAAGATCAATTTGATGTTGAATGTCTCTCAGTGGCGGTAACTCCTTAGGCAACTCTTCTGGAAATACATCCTCAAATTCTTTCAAAACTGGCTTCGCTTCTTCTGGGATTTCAACCTCTTCACTACAATCTCGTCCAATTAACAGGAATACTTCAGGTTCCTCTTCAACTTTCTTAACAAACTCTTTCAATGATAGCAAAGTTTTAGCTCTTCAATCTCCTCAGATTTACTCTCTCCCTGCTGTCTCTTCTTTGGAACTAGAATAATCTTAACGCCTTCAAACATAAAACTGTAGCTATTGGTTCGACCGTCATGCTGCACTGCTCGATCATACTGCCACGGTCTTCCCAAAAGCAAATGACAAACATCCATCTCAACTACATCACACCAGATCTTGTCTTTATATTTCTTCCTAATGGAAAATGGAACTCGAACTCGTTTATCCACCTTCACCTCTCCTCCTTTTCTCAGCCACGCTAACTTATAAGGATTTGGATGTTTTTCTATTTTCAATTTCAATTTTCTCACCGCTTCTGTAGAAATAATATTGTCACAACTTCCTGCATCAATCACAAATTTACAAACTTTTCCCAGAATAGTGCATGTAGATTGAAAATTGTTGCTCCTCAACCAACTAGCTTCATCTTCTTGCTTTGGTGTTAAACAAGACCTCCTCATCATTAGATTACACCCTTCGTCTCCCGATGCGATATCCTGTTCATTCTCCTCAACTTGACTATCTTCACCCTCAACAGCATCCTCACTTTCAACTTCAGCTATCATAGCTCGTTTCTTTGGTTTTGGACACTCATTGCTTTTATGACCCATATCCTGGCAATTGTAGCATTTGAAACCATTGTTAACCTTCGCCTTCTCACTCTCCTTTACTACGGGTTTACTGACAGGTTTAGAAACATTAGAATTTCCGCTAACACCCTTCACTTGATTATTAGAATTAGTAAACACACCACCTCCACGCCTTCCTTGCTTCTCCCAAGCCAACGCCTTTTGGTGTGCTTCCGCCACAGATCTTGGATCAAACATATTAACCATATCATGTATCTGCATCCGTAATCCTCCAACAAATCTAGCAGTCAACTGTTCCTCTGTCTCCATAATGTCATTTCTAGCAATGAGTTGGTAAAATTCGTCTGCATAATCATTAACTGACTTCGTTCCCTGCCTTAGATTCTGCAATCTCTGGTACATAAGTGACTGATAGTTGTATGGTAAAAATGTAGCTCTCATCATTTTCTTCATCTTATCCCACTCTACAACCTTTGACTTCCCCATCCTTTCTCTCGTAAGTTTAGTTTGCTGCCACCACGCCAAAGCTCTTCCCCTCAATCTAGTAGCAACCAACTTCACTCGACGATCTTTAGGAACCTCCTTGAAATCAAAGATCTCTTCAACATTAGACAACCAATCCAAAAATTCTTCAGCAACCATTCCACTCTTGAACTCTGGAATCTCCATCTTCATTCCCGATTCCCATCGACGATCATCATCTACATCTCGATTCTGACGTCGTGTTTGTTCTCTATCTCGATAATGAACACTTCCCCTATCACCATCAAACTCCTCATCAAAATCTGAAGTATATCGATGTCGATCACGACCTCCAACATCTCTACTACCACTCCTTCGATCAACATTCCTATCACGATTGTCAATACTTCTAAGATCTTCTCTTCTCTCCCGATCTGAATGTATCGAAGCTCTACTTCTCCCATGGCTCGATTTCCTCTTCTTCTACTTTGATTCATTTCAAGCATCATTCTCTCTAAGCGACCAATTCCTTCATTCAACTTCTCAGTAACTCTCGTGGATTCGTTGCTCCATTTCATCAGCTTCTTCTCTTCCATACAAGGCATTAATATTGCGATGACATTGAGCTCGTCTCGGAGACATGATTGAACTTCACAAATAATTCAACAAATCTCAAAACTTCAACAAATTTGACTTCAAAAATCTTCAAACAAAACAACTCCAAAACTACAATTCAAATCAACTAGCACGGCTTCAAGCTTGCTTCGAACTTCACTTTGGCGTGCAAACTCTCCCACGCAAATTCAAACACCTTTCTCACACTTTGATCCAAATGATTATGGATCAATCACCCCAAACTTTTTGCAACTTCAATATGAACACGACGAACACCAACTTCAAACTCCAAACTCGGCTTAGCTATAATTGGCTAAGTCTCGCTCTGATACCAAACTGACGCAGCGGATTAACAGAAACTTTATATGTCGATGGAATTAGCAATCGGTGTATTGAAAATACTTCAATGCCCAAATTCATTGATCCGAAAATACCGAATTTTAGCTATCTCTGACTCGTTGATCCGAAGATACCGGGAAAGAGATCTACGATTCTTCGACGTTGATCTTGCACACAAGATTCCGTGAATCGGCTTCACAAACGAAGATTCGAGCGCACTCGAATGACGTAGGTGGAGATAGGAGTTCACACTCGACTACAAATTGGAAGAAAGCACAAAGCAATTAAAAGGAATTTTATTCGATTTTCAACAACCATTACAAATGACTTAACCCCGCTATTTATAGAGTTTACAACACACACATTTCTCAACATTTTGACAACACTTAGGTCGGCCACGACCTAACACTTGCGACTTAAAATATTACAATATCATACGCGACTTAATATGTACAACACAATATGTATACGACACAATACAAACGACTTAACAAAACAAACGACAACGTACGCGACCTAAATAAGGTACGCGACTCAAAGGATATGCAGCGACTTAAAATTCTTCACACGACTTAAAATAAAGTCGTTCGCGACTTAACTTTTCCCTTCGCGACCTAAGTATCTCGGTTCACGAACTAAGCTGGAGAAACATTCACGACTTAGTGGAGCTTCATTCGCGACTTACAGTAGGTCGTTCTTCGCGACTTAGGGTTTTAATTCGGTAGGTGGTAGGTCGCTTGTGACTTACTGGAATAGGTCGTTCGCGACCTAATTTGGAGTCGCGACATATAGCTTTGCGTGTTAACGAGGCAGGAGATCTCGCGACTTATAGTGAGCTGTTCGCGATCTAGGGTTTGCTCATGGTGAAGGTTAGGTCGCAGCATTTGGTGATGTGGTCGGTCGCGGCCAGTGGTGGAGGGGTAGGTCGCGGTAAACGAGATTGGGTCTAAGTCGCGGCTATGGGGATTGAGGTTGGTGGTGGAATTAGGTCGTTGCCGAGCTTCGAGGTTGGTGGTGGAATTAGGTCGTTGCCGAGCTTCATTAGGTCGCTCGACTTTGCTAATTAAGGTAAGAACTGCATCAAATCGGCTACAAGAGCAAATATTAGCAAACCATAAGATCTTCGCAAATTCCATACCATAGAGATATTACACAACAGCAACATATACAGATGCAGTTTACATACAAATAAACTGTAGAGAACAAGCTCAGGTTCCTTGATACAAACACTATACTACAATAGCTAAACAAGGTCCTAGCGAAATAGCTTAAGCTTGAAACCCTACAATACCTGCAAAAATATTTAAATCAGAACGCATTATGTGAAAATTTTCAGAGGACACAAGTATCAGGTACATGTCTGTTCAAGGGGTAACCATATTTTTTTTTTTTTTGCAGATCGTCCTGTTCACAAATATAAATTTGAAAAATCTTTTTTATCCGTGATTTCTGGATATGCTGGCCCAAAAATTTATCTGATCATGCATAATTTATCTTGTGATTTCATGAAGTGGAGAACGATTCAGTTCAGGGAAAAAAAAAATACTCACCACAAGCAACTCTTTCACCAGCGTTTCCAGTTTCTTTGCTAAGTTCATGCCCCCCTGCATATTTTTTTCATTCATGTTCGTTCTTTTTTCTTCAGCATATGTAAGTTACTGTCTAATGGCAATATGGTTTAACTCACAACTATACCCGATAATTAAATTAGTAATTAAAATTAGGTTTATTTATCACCGAGCTTGTAATACATCATAAAAAACATGCTAACCAAAACATAAAGATGTGTTGAGTTAAATATGTTCCTATGCATGCATTTTTGTAAAGGGACAGGTCGCAAAAGAACAATTAGTTGTGGCAAATAAGTGAAGCAAATGAGACAAAAAGATCAGACATCAATTCAATATATAGGGTCTCAAGCTAACCGATAAATTTTTTAGAACACAATCTGAATTAGTTAGAATTGATCAAGCTGCAATATGCACATGATAAGATGCAAAATTCAATAGTGAAGATAGAATTTGAGTAAGCTTTACGAGGTGGCACAGGGTTGATGCATAGCCAAGCTATATATATCTACCTTCGTCAACCAACATTTCATTTTCATTCACGCTAAGCATTTCATGAAGGGTTACCTAACATGCATGATATTGATATATAGCGCCCTTCAATCAAAATTTATTCACCTTTTCCAAGATCGTCGGGATCTGCGTGGACAACAATAGCCCTTCCAATGATAGAATGTGGCCCAGAAAGCTTAATCTGTTTGAACATTACATAATTAGTACATCAACAGAAATTAAATAAAATGGTACAGTAGCATCATAATAATAGCTGTCATCTGAAAATAACATAACCACCTGCTTGTCCACAATGTCGAACTCTGCATTTCCTGGAACATTAAAATTAGAAGTATAGAATCACAACTTCAGGACCATTATAAATCAGAAAGATGATCAGCAATTAATACTTTTACCATCATTTCCAGCAGTCAGGTTTCCAAGGTCACCAACATGACGAACATTGTCTTCAGGAGCTCCATGCTCCATGGACGTTGGATTGAAATGGGGACCTACATTTACATGGAAAACATAAAATAAAAATAAATAAATTTAAATCATTGTGAACTCAAGATGAAATGCTTCACAGTATAAGAATGAGATAAGAGTTTCAATGAACCAGTTGAATTGCATCCATTGGTGGTATCACCAAGTTGATGAACATGGAAGCCATGATGCCCTGGACTAAGACCAGAAATTTTACCCTTTACTGTTGTTGGTCCATCTAGATAAAGGATACAAAGGTAAAACATGTTAAATGTCACTACATTTATCTTTTTACCAGAAAATTGTAGCGGTATAACACATAAAAGATAACATGGTAAAAATACCATTGCCAGTTCCTTCCTGGTTGAAGAAGACAGTGCCTTCCACGCCCTTACTGCCAGTAAGAACAGCTACAGCCTTCACCATTTTCTACCTAGCTATCAACAGCTTAATTATAGTAATTAAGAAAACATATAAATAACCTACAGCAGACTAAAATAATCCGTTCTTCAAAGCCGGATCGACCAAAAGGACCCAAATCTACTGGAGGAGGAAAAGACGTATACGGAACATTATAAATATACCTGATCAATACTACGTCTGGCGTGATCAATTAGCTGAACGTGAGAAGAGTGTTGTGCTGTGTGCTTTGAGACGAAGAAAAATAATGAGAAAGCGTGTGTAAAGGATGCTGCAGGCGAATGCCACCTTGTTTCCACGTCTATTTGACCATAATGTGTGGCAAACTGTCCAGTTGACAAGTGCAGTTTCCTTGAACACGTTTCGGTAGGCAACACAAACAGATAAGGTGGGTTATGGTTCACAGAAGGGGAATATATTCACGTGTATCAATGAGACATTATGGAAAAGACATTTTAATTGTTTTATACTAAATAATTATTTTTATTAAGTTTTATTTTTTTTAATTAATTCAGTTAAATAAATTTATATTTTTAATAACTAAATTATAAAATGATAAAAATACAATAAAAAAAAATTAGTTTGTGTTAGAATATAAACTTGATTTATTGAATTACGTTTTTTTTTAATCAAGTAAAGACGTTTCTAGAATTACGTTTTATTTGTAATCAAGTAAAGGCGTTTCTAGAATTACGTTTTCTTTGTAATCAAGTAATTCTAGAATAATCTATTAGGGCTTATAAACAGAGGAGCTCTCCTAATTTGTATGTATGCAATCAAACAAAGAAAATAATATTAAATCATTATTAGTGAGAACAAGTTTCTTCTCTTATGTGTGAGTTGTGTGGATTAGTGAGAACAAGTTTTTTCTCTCTAGTCTCCAACCTTTTTTTTTTCTAAACGTATATTCCAACAAAGTGGTATCAGAGCAAGGTTTAGAAATGACTTCTAACAATATGTTGCAACCTCAACCTCCTCGTTTGACGGGAAAGAATTACAACCAATGGAGCATTCAAATGAAGGTCGTGTATGGCTCTCAAGATCTTTGGGAGATTGTTGAAAATGGATACGAAGAACCGGAGAATCAAGCAACACTTTCAACACAACAATTGAATACTTTGAAAGAGATTCGAAAGAAGGACAAGAAGGCTCTTTATTTTATCTATCAAGCTGTGGATGAAGCAATTTTTGAAAGGATCTCTACGGCATCAACATCAAAGGAGGCATGGGACATCCTCAACAAGGCGTACAAAGGTGAAGAAAAGGTGAAGCAAAGGTAAAGATGGTAAGACTTCAAGCTCTAAGAGGTGAGTTTGATTTACTCAAAATGAAAGAAAGTGAATCGGTGGAGGAATTTTATAATAGAACTATTTCTATTGTTAATCAACTTCGAATCAATGGTGAAGAAATTTCGGATAAAAGAATTATTGAAAAAATTCTTCGAAGTATGACAAGGAAATTTGAACATGTTATTGTTGCTATTGAAGAATCAAAAGATTTGAATACTTTCTCTCTTGAAGAATTGTTGGGCTCACTACAATCTCATGAGCTTCGCATCAAACAATTTGATTCCTCTCCTTCCGAGCAAGCTTTTCAAATTCGAGACACCAACCATGGTGGTTTTAAAGGAAGAGGTGGAAGATCAACCCGTGGTAGAGGACAAGGAAGAGACCAAATTCAAAATGAAAATTCAAGCCAATCTCAAGGACGAAGAGGAAGAGGTCGTGGAGGATACAGTGGAAGAGGAAGATGTAACTCTTATAATATTCAATGTCATTATTGTCATAAATATGGGCATATGCAAAAGGATTGTTTTAAAAGAATTAATGATGAAAAAGATAATTCTAATTTTCTACATGAGAATTTGGAGACACAAGATGAAAGTATGCTTCTTGCTTTGAATGTTCAAGAAGCTTCTTTTGATGATATATGGTATATTGATAGTGGTTGTAGTAACCACATGACCGGAAATAAAAGTTGTTTTGTGAATTTTGATGAAAGTGTTCAACGAGAAGTCAAGACAGGTGATAACAAAAGGCTCATTATCAAAGGCAGTGGCGGTATTTCGATACAGACAAAGCAAGGTACAAATTATATTTCTAATGTTTATTATGTTTCCGATCTTAAATACAATCTTTTGAGTGTTGGGCAAATTTTAAAGAAGGGACATAATGTGAATTTCAAAAATGATTTATGTGAGATCAAAGACAAAACTGGTGTTCTTATTGCAAAAGTGAAGATACACCAACAAAAATGTTTCCGTTGAAAATTAAAAATGAAGCATTTCCATGTTTTGCTAATATTGTTAATGACAAGTCATGGCTTTGGCATCTTCGTTATAATCACTTGAGTTTTAGCACTCTATCCAAGATTTGCAAAGATCATATGGTGAGAGGCATCCCAAGTGTTAGAAAACAAGATCAAGTATGTGAAAGTTGTGTTTTTGGCAAGCACCATCGAGATCCATTTCCAAAAGAAAAGGCATGGCGAGCAAAGAATCCTTTGGTGCTAGTGCACTCGGATTTATGTGGACCTATGCGCACAAACTCTCTTGGAGGTAATCGGTATTTCCTCACCTTTATTGATGACTATAGTCGCAAGATGTGGATTTACTTTCTCAAAGAAAAATCTCAAGTATTTGAAGTATTCAAGATTTTTAAAGCACTTGTGGAGAAGCAAAGTGGTTTTTTTATAAAGACACTTCAATCCGATCGTGGTGGAGAATATATGGCGAAAGAATTCGGAAATTTCTTAAAGGATCATGGCATTCATCATCAACTAACGGTCCTCTCAACCCCTCAACAAAATGGGGTGGCAGAAAGAAAGAATCGTATCATCATGGAACTTGTTCGAAGTATGTTAAAAACAAAATGATTGCCAAAAATATTTTAGGCCGAAGCTGTAGCATGTGCATGCTATGTTCTCAACCGTGTAGTAACTAAAAGTGTTCAAGGAAAGACTCCACAAGAAGCATGGAGCGGTCACAAGCCATGTGTCTCCCACTTCCGAATTTTTGAAAGCATTTGTTACTCTCATGTGCCAGATGAAAAGAGAGGAAAACTTGATGACAAATCTGAAAAATGCATCTTTGTTGGCTATAGTGAAAGATCCAAGGCATATAAATTATATAACCCCATCACAAAGAAGACTATTATTAGTCGTGATGTAATTTTCAATGAGGAAGAAGCATGGGAATGGAAAAATGAAGAAAAGAGCACAAGTATCTTGCTTGATAATGATGCATTTGAGCCAATTGAAGAAGAAGTATCGACTCCACCTACTCCACCATCTAATTCTCCTCCAAGCTCATCATTTTCAAGTTCAGAGTCAACACCTAGAAGGACAAGACCTCTTGCGGAGATCTATGGAGAAACAAGAAGAATTTTAGAAGATGAATTTGTTAATTTTGCTTTATATGCAACTGCGGATCCAGTTGATTTTGAAGAAGCCGCCAAGGAAGACAAATGGAGACAAGCCATGGATCAAGAAATCAATGCAATTGAAAGGAACCAAACATGGGAGTTGGTTGATGTACCTGAAGGGAAGAAACCCATTGGAGTCAAATGGGTTTACAAGACACAGTTGAATGCACAAGGTGAAGTTGAAAAACATAAAGCACGATTAGTTGTGAAAGGCTACAAGCAAAAATATGGTGTTGATTACAAAGAAGTTTTTTGCTCCCGTAGACTTGGTTGGGAAAGGAGAAGTAGTTGTCAAGCATTGCAAGACGCAAGATCAAATTGCTGATATTTTAACAAAGCCTTTGAAGTTGGAGATTTTCAAGGAGTTAAAGAAGAAACTTGGTACGCGTAAAAGTTTAACTCAAAGAGAGGCAAATCAAGTTTAAAGGGGGGTGTTAGAATATAAACTTGATTTATTGAATTACGTTTTTTTTAATCAAGTAAAGACGTTTCTAGAATTACGTTTTATTTGTAATCAAGTAAAGACGTTTCTAGAATTACGTTTTATTTGTAATTAAGTAAAAGCGTTTCTAGAATTACGTTTTCTTTGTAATCAAGTAATTCTAGAATAATCTATTAGGGCTTATAAATAGAGGAGCTCTCCTCATTTGTATGTATGCAACCAAGCAAAAAAAAATATATTAAATCATTATTAGTGAGAACAAGTTTATTCTCTTGTGTGTGAGTTGTGTGGATTAGTGAGAACAAGTTTTTTCTCTCTAGTCTCCAACCTTTTTTTTCTAAACGTATATTCCAACAGTTTGAAGTATAAATAAAAATATACATTACTCTCCTAAATCTCTCTACTATATAGCCAATAAATCGTCTAAGTTCTCGGGATTGTTCATTGGCAGACGAACAACTGTCTAGCGTGTCTCATTGTTGGTCAGAATATATGTGATTTTCCATAAGGAAAATGAGCCGGTTTCGTGTCGCACATCAATTATTTATCAATGGTCTCTTTTATCTCATCCTCACGAGACGAAGCGCCCCTTCGATGACGTCTCCGAGAGAAAGTAGTAGCTGAATGATGCGGATGTGTTGATGAGTGCAGCATTGCCCATGAAAGCCTCGGCGTACATCGACATTGGTAGATGGAGCCTTTGGAATCTCGAACTTACAGACTTGAATTTCAATGTAGCCTTCAAATATCACATTTAGCCTTTTGAATTTCGAAGGCGGGCTAACTTTGAATTTCATATACCTGTAAGTAACTACTAAGCCCCGCCATTTGTCAGATCTTCCGACGGTGTCTTTCTCCATGTTTCAGAACCCGCCATCAATCTACAGCTGTCGGTTCCTAAGGTTCCATGCACGTTTGAGATTGTCAAACATGTTCTTCATCTAACTATCATTGTAATCGACGCTCATTCGTACATTGAAGAGAGCAACGATATAGAAATATCAATAGCCAACCCCATCTTTCCGAGTTGCGATGTGGTCGTAGCAAATATTTATAAACGCCAACATCATTTCCTCTATCCAATCTAAGATGGGGCTGGTAGATTTGGAGGTTCCATGGGCCGACATTCTATATAGAAAATTAAAAAACAAAAATCGGAAAAAATAGATAAGGTAGATAGTAATATAAAAAATACAAAGATAGAAAAAATTACCGAAATAACGAGAGTGGAATTTTCAAAAAAGGCTTGAATTTTTCAGATCTTGGAGGGGAGACAGGGTGGAGGAAACGAAGAAGAAGGGTAAATATATAGGGAGAGAAGGAGCCGAACGTTGGAAAAGACGGTGGCAATATACATGTCTGACATCAATCGTTGTTTTTTCAACGATTGGCTCAAGCGGTGCATTTTATGGGATCCACGTTAGACGTGTCTGGCGCCCGGACGCATCCAAGACGATGCAGACGTCAACATAGCAAAAAACAGCTGCGAACGTACCCATGTTATGCTTGCTTTTTCCTTTTTCTATTAAAATTAAATTTAAGCACTTTTTCAACTTTGAATTTTGCTGTATGCCATGTTTGTTTTAATTGTTACAAGCAGAGAATTAATTGTATTAATTCGTTCAGATCTTTTAAACATTTTGAACATCATCATTTTTATTATAACATTTGGACAACTTTACCCCATTATTCTAACAGTATTTTCGTGTAGCATGAAATTATGAGCAATCAATGAAATGTCAGTTTTTTAAACATTACCATTGTAAAATATCACGGTAATTATACCTTATAGCAAGTGTCAACCAGCTCTGCACACACGGGTTGTGAATGTTCTGCAATAAATATGCTTAGCCTAATTAAGGACATCATTATATTTTGGTGTGCATGCCTTGCAAATGGTCTAGTAAGTATGCTGAGTCTAAAAACTCGTAGTTCTAATGCTTCTTATGAAGTAGTATATAATTACCAATAGTGGATTCATTATACATATCGATGGACTCTGTGAAGATTTAACACAGCGAACACATAAAGAGTTTGCATTGAGTTACAATACAGCTAATCCTCTTGTGAACCCCAATAAGATGAGATATATAGTTGTAGCAAGTTGCCTATGGGTTGGTGAACTTATCTGTAGTCAAGAAGTTTTTAATTTTCAGGTACTTTATGAAACAGTTTATATATACCAATAGTGAATTCACTTTACAAGTGGATGCCGCATTTTACCTTGATATGATACTAGTTGGCACGACACTTTCAATTTTTGTCATCTCCCTTTCTCTAAACAACTCCTAGGTGGAAACAGTTGTGTCATAAAATACTGAGTTAAGATAGAGTTAAGATAGTGAACAATCAGCATTCGTAAGTGACCACCAGTAGAAGATAAATCATCAAAAAACTCATTCTGTGATATTGAGAAGTCTCTAATTGCCTAGGTCAGTAAAAAATTTGTTTTCTATTTTTAATACTCACATAACTAAATTATAAAGAACTCAATTCATTCTGACAATTAATGGTTTGAATATTATGCTTATAGTGTGTACACACACATACACACACATATATTGTTTTCTATTTTTAATACTCACATAACTAAATTATAAAGAACTCAATTCATTCTGACAATTAATGGTTTGAATATTATGCTTAGTTTACATACATACATACATACATACATACATACATATATATATGTACATATATATATATATATATGTATATACATATATGTACGTGTATATATACATGTACATATATGTGTGTATATATATGTACATGTATATATATACGTACATATATGTATATATATATACATACATATATGTGTGTGTGTGTGTGTGTGTGTGTGTATATATATATATATTAGATATTATCTAAAAACAATTTTTAACCTTCAAATTCCAATGCCACAATTTATTAATAGTGTGAATATAATTAATATGGGAGAAGAGTAATTGAACAAGTTTTATGATGACTTCCCTCTACCTTTGATACAATTTAATATAATAATAGTGGCTCCACACACACGTGTGTGTGGGGAGGGGGGGGTCTATTTGGACACAACTTGGTGACAAAATAGATCATCACCATTACATTGCCCCTTGAATTCTGAAAGTGACTGTGCTATAAGATCGTGCAATATGAAATATATACTAAACTTATTAACTAGTGCGAAAAGTAACTATAAAATAAAAAATAACAGTAAAATAAAATGACACCGGAGATTTTTATACTGGTTTGAACTTTATGTTCTACTTCCAGTCTCAGACTCCTTCTAAATTTAAACTAGCAACCCTCACTTAAGCCAGAGGAATAGGTTTACACCGCATAAGCAACCGAACAAGACTTTGACCACTTGAGCAACCGAACAGGACTTTGATACAAATGAAATATTTTCTTGACTTTGTGTGCTCTTGTTACAATACAGATTTGTCAAATGAAGTACACCTTTCTAATAATTTTTTTCTTAAGTATGATTTGAATATTTGTGTGTACGTGAAGATAAGAAAGATATATATTGCTTTAGAAATGGAGAATTGAAAGCGTAATTGCACAAACTTAAACAACAAGTGATTCTAGAATTCAAGAGAGTAGAGAATAGAAAATTAAGTAAGTTAAGTTCTTTGATCTTGAATTGAGAACGTATTTATAGAGAATATGAAGTTGCAACTCTTGGTTAAGAGTTATGATTAAAGGTAATCGTTGCAACTCTTCATGCAAGAGATTCCTCTTCGCAAAGAGTGGTGTCTTTTAAGAAAATTTGAAAATATGACAGTTGGAAAATATTCAGTTGACCGAATATTCATAGTTAGTCGACTGAATTAAAACAGAGAAAAAATAGTGCAAAAGTATTCATATTCAGTTGACTGAAATTTTGATTTAGTCGATGGAATATTTTGTAAAGTCGGGTCTTTGACTATTTAGTCGACTAAGAGTGTATGTGTGTGTGTGTGTGTATACATATACATACATACAT
The DNA here is from genome assembly GCA_030765085.1 of Allium cepa. Taxonomy (NCBI): domain Eukaryota; kingdom Viridiplantae; phylum Streptophyta; class Magnoliopsida; order Asparagales; family Amaryllidaceae; genus Allium; species Allium cepa. The sequence continues at coordinate 486,684,648 of CM060928.1, read as the reverse complement.
ATATATATATATGTATGTATGTATATATATATATATATATGTATATATATATATATGCACGTACACAGGTTCAGCGTACTGAGTGGGTTAATTTAGTCGACTGGCTTGGAAGTTTCATGTATGTAAAAGCTTTTTTCTGAAAATAAATTTTGTCATGCTTGTCTGAGCTTGTGAACTACTTGGGGATAGATTTTAACATAGCTAAAACTGGACTTCGACTCTAAACAACATATATATGAACCATACTTCATATTTTTGAGTCCGGTCTTCGTAGTTCTTTGTCGTAGATTCATGAATCTCCGTTTCGGTTGAATTTCTTGTCATTAATCAAAACATAAGATCCGACATTCCCTCCTTTTTTGATGATGACAACTTCATTTGTGATATGAATGAATCTCGACAATATTGCTCCATAGTTCTATATCTTCCCTTAAATATATGCCAGCTGTAACGACTCAGAATTTCAGTCATTTGAAATTCGTATATTTAATTGATTTTAAATATGCACAAGTAAATTTTATAAGTCGAATAACTTATATTTCGAATATCTAGATTTAATTGGATAACTAAATTGTTAATATAATATTTGAAATTACAGAAATAATTGATATTTGAATTAAATGTGAATAAAAATGATTTGTAAAGTGATATTAAATTATATTTGAATTAGAATGATGTTAGAGAACTTTTAAAATTGAATTAAAAGTTAATTTGTAAAAATTGAATATTTAATATTTAATTGACGAGTAAAAATAGTCATTTTCTAAACATTCTCGAATTTCGACGAAACTAGTTTCATTAGATCCGTAATGTTAAATTATTGTAATATTTCAAATTTCGTGTCAATCGGATTTGCGATTTGTCTGGGGCAAGCTAAAACGCGTAGAAATCGGTTTAAGTGAATTTTAAATTTAAATAGTCGATTCAAAAACCTATCTTTCAAATACGATTGAGTTGGCTCCCGATATATATTCCATTGCGTTCGGAATGGGGGTAAAACATTATAAACGCCAGGCGGCACGCTTCGTTTGGAGTTCGTAAAAAATTCGGATGAATAGTGTCATCGAATTTTCTATAAAAGCCCCTCCATTCTTTCATTTTTCACAAGCTTTAGGGTTTCTAACCCTAACCGTCACTAATAATTTCAATGGCCAGAAATTTCAAATCTTTCTCCTCCAATACCATCCAATCCGTAAATCTATTTGAAAAACTTTCAACACGGAAGTTGTAGAGCACGATGAGATCTACAAGATCAACGACTATGATCGAAAACAATGCATCGGATCGACGGCAATATTCGTTTGAATGTTCGGTCGTCGTTCACGTTTTTCGAGATGCATAGATGGCCGAGCTTCATCAGGTTCTAGGTGGAGATGCATGGCGTTGCGAGCTACAACGTGGAGTTGCTCGATCGTCTTCAAGTTGTTTGAAGATGGCACGATAATTCAACGAAATTCGACGGCTAATGGGTTTGTTTTGCGTTGAAAACCTGATGGAGGGAGAAGGAAAAAGAACGGCCTGGATCTAGCAAAAGAAAATGAACGGCCAGATTAGTTTAATGGTTTAAAAAAATAAAATAAAAATGAAATTGCTTTATATATTAATTGGTATAACGTTTAAAACGTCATATCTTCTTCATACGAGGTCCGTTTCGCACGAAACAAATTACGTTGGAACCGTATTGACGAGCACTACATCATGGAGCTAGATTGTGATTTATTTGAGCAAGTGAAAATTTTGGTTGAAATTAAACGCTTGTTTAATTTTAATCGGAATAAATCGCTAACGCGACGACTACAAGCAATGTGAGTATGATGTGCACCTAAATATGCATATTTTTACCACCATATTTAATCTATTTAAATTGAATAAATGATCATATTGGGTATTTTAACTTGATTTAACCAAAATTCAAATTATTTGAAATTGTCACATTTTCATCGTCATCCAAGGGCAAAATGGTCATTTTTGTGCATATATCAAATTGAGAAAATTTAATGGAAAATTTCTATATTATTTTGTAGGAATTTAAACTCAATTACAAGTGGTTTCATGAAGGAATATGCATGTACAAAGAAGATACAAAAGAATGAAGATGGAAATAATTCAAAGTGAAGAACATGGAGGACCCCACCTACCCACTACCTTAATGTACAAATTAAAGGTTAATGCACATGCTAAAAGAAAAGCTTCATGTACATTTAAGTGGGATTATTGAAGCTAATGATAACTTGGCCATCACACTTCCCCCAAGGGCATTTTGGGTACTCCCCAAAAATATGCATTAGGGTTTCTAACTTGTATAAATACCCCTTATGTTTCATATAGCCCTCTTCCTCTTAGTTAGTTAGTTTTAGTTTAGAAAATAAATCAAATCTCTCTTTCTTTCCATGGCTACTTAGTCATTTCTTCTCTTATGTAATTCTTTTTTTTATGCAATGTTAATTATTGTTTCTTTTTAATTACATGTTCATTTCCTTTTATGCAAGTAGTGTAGATTTACTTTTATGCAAGTTGAGTAGTTTTCTTTTCATTTGCTTTCAATTTTCTTTTCTTTTTGCTTTCATGTTGCATGCTATTTGTGTTGATATGATAACACAAATGAGAGGCTAATCCCTTCAATTTAGGGGTAATGAAGCCTCTAATCATGTAGCTTCAACATTTTGATGTTTTATACTCTCTTTTTGTGCTTTAATGAGAATGTATGAAGTGGTTAACTTGTTGTTTTTGCTTTGAATTTGATAGCCTATATTGTTGACACCAAATAGGCTATACTTAAACAATCACTAACACAAATTACCTCTTCATCTACATATGATGATGGTAATGAAGTGAATGTTGAGATTAAAATTTGATGGTCTATATTTCTAATTAATAGTTAATAGGTCATACTTAAAATAGATTTTGCTTTCAACTTTGTTATCATTTTTCATGTGAGTTAGCAAATGGTTTAAGGGGTGTACTATAGTTTGATGGCTTATGTTGAGCTAATTAATAGCACAAATAGGTCATACTTATGATAAGCACATCAGTTAAGCTAACTAATGACAAAGAAAAGAGAGAACATAACTTCATTTTGTTGATTTATGTGATCTAGAGAGTGGAAGTTGCCTCTAAATTGTCTTAACACTCCCATATTTTTTATCTATTTTCTTTTGTCATTTTTCTCTTTTTTTTTAGTTAATCACTCTTTCAACTTTGGTTAATTTGATTGAGTTGAATTTTAAAATCATCAATTCCCTGTGGATCGACCCGTATTCGCCACGTGCTACATTCGTACACCGTGCGCTTGCGGTTATTTTTAATATAGATTCGTTCGACGGTTTTCTAAACCGATAGAATTTCCGTCGACGAACAAGTTTTTGGCGTCGTTCCCGGGGAGTTGTTTTGATTTTAAATTTTTATTCTTCGGATTATTTTTCTTTGTTTGATTTTTGTGTGCTTTTTATTTTGTGTGTGTTTGCATTTTCCTTGTAAAAAAGAATTTGTGCGTTTGTGTATTTTTGTGTGTGTTGTTCTTGTTTTCTTTTCATTTGCATATTAAAAAAAATACAAAATCACAATTCAAAAAAAAAGAAAAAAACTGTTCATTGCATTTCTGTTTTCTGCTACAATTTCTGTTACAACTTTCAAAACAACTTCTATTTTCTGTTACAAATTCTGTTTTTATTTCCCCCCTTTGTTCCTCTGTTTTGCACATTTTTGCACACCAGTGCAGACAGCAGCTACCCCACCTTCTTGCAACCACCATCTTGCTTCAACACTTCACTGTCACACCTTCACAACTCCCCTTCACAACTCCCCTTCACCAACCATTCATCTACAGTCCACATCTCGGCCTTCGACCAACCACAAACTGCTCCTGCCTGTGCATTTTTCTCCCCATCAAGCAGCCTCTACTACACAACTTTAAATCCACCATACAAGTATCGCACCTCTTCAAACATCACTACTTCCCATTGCTTACATCACCATCCCCACAACAATACAACAATCCTGAACTGCCTGTTACCATTGTGCCACCATCCTCCTCCATAATCATAAATCAATCCATCCCCTACAAGCACTTCCAACTTCTCTATCATCTCTACAGGCCAACATTTCTGCCATCCCTACAACTCCACGACTTACATCTGTTGCTCAATAAAAAAAACTGCATTTACCATCCATCTTTTCTTCTTTTATAAACACTCCGGTATCAAATTTTCTACCACTACCATCCTCTACCAAAACAGCAACTTCATCCACCAATCATCAGCTGATTACAAGGCACGCCATCATTATCAATATCCATTCTACATCATCATTTCCACTTCCTGTTACTGCTGCATACCACCCTGATCACCACAGTTCAACGCTCTGACCATCTGAACTTCACTCAAACCACCACTTTCAAACCACTTCTACATTTCAACAACTTCCTCTCCAATAAGCTTCTTACCAACCACAACCATACATATACTGCAACCGTCCTCTACAACACAAACAACATTCACAATTTGCCACCACCTTAAACTTCAACTTCCAGCCTACAACCTCCCTGTCAACGACATACTGCTATCATCAATCCATCACCAGTTCACAATCAAATCCATCCATCCAGCATATTCATCACCGCTCCATACATATCAGTCATCATCTTTCCCATACTTCTGTCATTATCATCATCTACAAAACTGTTGCATTCAACATCACCTGACCGACACTTCTGTCACAACAACAAACACTCCACCATACTCATTACCTCTCGGCCCACCATGAAATCGCCTCCAGCCAACCATCAACATTCATATCACAGTCGTCTCAACCGTATCTTGCTGCTGCCACTACTCTTGCACCACAAACCCCTAACCACTTCTGTGCCTCAACAGTGTACTCGCGACTTCCAACAGATCGCCTTCATCACCGAATCACCCAATCGAACTTCAACTGCGCACCTATCCTCCTATACCAAAACTGCAGACACTCCATAAAGCTACTTTCCATCCATTCTCATCATCTATCTCCCCTACGACACTGCATATTTGAAGGCATCAACTGACATCGCAGTCGCCACCAACCACACCCCATAGCAACCAAACCCACAATTGAAATCAATCACCTCAGCAAATCTCATCGCAATTGACCATAATCGAACAAAATTCCCAAATTCCAGCAATCTCAACTAGTCCACGAACCTAGATCTCTCCTCTATCCCCAGATCCACCAATCCCATTCGCCCTCCCCAATTCTGCGGCCATCACAATCGAACTTTGGAATTCGATAACCTCGAACAAAACAGCAACCCACTGCATCGCTCCTCCTTCCAAGTCCGCGCGCAACAACAAACAACTCAGCAGCGACCAAAACCACGAATTCGAACTCGACTCGTCTCCCACCAATCACTGCATCGAACGACCAATCGCCTTTATCCCCAATTGCAACCGCGACCACCTCCTTAGATCTCCATCAACTGTAGAGCGTTTGCGATTGTAAATTGATTTTGGGTTGTGGGGATTTTGATTTTGATTTTTTTTTAGATTTTGGTTTTGATTTGTTTGAATTTGTTTCATACGGGTGCATTTGTTTTGTGTTGAAATTTAAATGGCGGGTTCGATCTTTTGTTTGGGCCGAGTGTATGTGGTTTGGGCTGGGTTCAACTTCTTTTTTTTTTTGGGTTTCTAATTTGTGTAAGTCCAATCTTATAGTAAAAAAATGTTTTGAATTTGTTTTGTTTTGTTTAATTTTTTTTCCCGTCCAATCCTTAAAAAAAGAATTTGCTTCCTTTGAGTTTTGTTTTGTGTTATCCCTTCAAAAAAAAATTGATTTGTTTTGGGCACGTTTGTTTTAAGTTGCTTCTTTGATTTAAAAAATAAAATAAATGATTGTATATATCTTGCTTTTATTTCAGATTGCCAAAGCAGAATTTCAGAAGGAGCACTGCTGCCCAAAAGAAAAATTGCTCTGCTTGCTAGCTCAAAAAAAAATTCTGCTTTCATTTCAGTTTTATTTGAATTGCATTTTGGTTGCTTGCATTTGCATCTTTTAAAAAATTCATCTGTAGTTGCATTGTTAATACACGTTTAATTTCTGCTTTGCATTTCATTCTAGAATTTTGTTCAGTAATAACGGTTAGACATCGATAGCTCTTAATTGTATATTGACAATCTGTCTTCTTTGAACAATTTAATTTCTTGGTGTCTAGGTTACGGCAGAGTAATAACCATTTATAAATATTACGGTGATTCGTAAATATTATAGTGGTTGTTCCTCTGAAGGTACTTAAACCTTCGGCTGCATTGCTACGGTGATTCGTGGTGCACCGATAAATCCTGTCCGTTACCTGGCTGAGAACAATCTTGTTTATCTAAGACAATTTGTGATTATACAATTTTGGGTTAACTTAGGATAAATAATTTGTAGTTAGACCCTTGAATTCATTTAGTTGCATTAGTTCATGCATATTTAAAAAAAAAACAAAAAAATTCAAAATCCAAAACTAAAAAAATTGTAAATATTTCTTAACTTAGTTTTTTTTCCTTTTCCTTTGAAAATTTTCAAATCAAAATTCCAAAAATCCAAAAAAAATCAAAAACCAAAAATCCAAAAAGAAATCTTTTCAAAAAAAAAATTGAAATCCAAAAACAAAACAAAAAATAATTTTCCATTTTGAAAAATAAATTCTACTTGTAAATATTTTTCTTTATAAAAAAACCAAAAAAAATTCTTGAAAATGTCCGAGTTTCCTTTTCCTCACTCACTTGAATTTAGTTGTGAAAATCAATATAATCCATATGAGTTCACTCCAAATTCGTATGGATATTTTAACAACAACTTTTGTTTAGACAATTCGAATTTTGAACCACAAAATTTCCAAAGTAATGGTCAACCCTCAACTCTTGAAAATCTCAACTCTAGAAAATTGCATTTCGTCGTTACTTGAACTCTCTACGCAACAAAATCAAGAGATAAATGAGTTGTGCAATTCACGTTTGTGCTATAACTCGAATCAAAGTTTTCAAAATAATCAAAATTTGAATTCACTTCAAAATTCAAATGATTTCGGGTGTAACCCATGCCAATTCAATTTCGAGCTTCAAAATGAAAATGAGATACACTTTTCAAATAATTTTGGCAATGGGAATAATCTCGACTACGATGCGATTGAAAAAATTTGTCCTCAACAAATCCAAATCGAAAATTCTCAAGTTAATAACTACAAATTGGATTTTGTTGAACAAATGAACGAAATTTATGATGATCACACGGATTTGTTGTTTGAAACATATATGAAACAACATGAAAAACAAAATCAAATTCCAACGTGTGACGAGTCAAGCGATAATCCATCTTTTACCCAGATCGATGATTTTCAAATAACAACTTTTGAAATTGAAAATGAAAATCTTATTGAAATTGTTAAAAACACGGTAATTGAGTTGGATTTCAATTCTTTTGAGGGTGTGAAATTCGATTTAAACTTCGATCTTCCTTTTTATGAAAATTTGAATACGACAATTTTGAATTTTAAACTCGATTTACACGATGAAGTTGTTGACAATCCAACAAAGGAAGTCGAATTTAACGAACATGAGTTTTATGGACTTTTTGAAAATGAGTTGTTGAATTCTGAAGGGGAAAATTTCGATCACCATTTTGATTTTGAAATCGATAAGTTTGAAGAAGATTTCAATGATAAGTTTGAACTTCAATTTGGTGAAAATAAACTTGAATTTCAATCAATTGTTTTATCAACCCTAAAAATCATCGAAAACAAAACAACTCATTCAATTTTCAATAAAACGACATTCGTTTTTCCAAATCAATATTCATCTTCGAAATCTTTTATGTTTTGGTTTTTCGAGCTTAAGCTGTGTCTCGTATACTTGACGAGACAAATGAATCGGTCTTTAGAAGACCGTTTCATTTACTTTTTGACTGTATACTTTCTCTTCTCTTGTAAATAATCATCTTTACATTTTTATTTAAATAAAGGTTATGTTTTTTTTTATTTTTCTCCTTCCACTTGGGTTGACTGTGGGGACACAGTCCAAATCAAGTGTGAGGGGAGTGACTCATCTTCATTTTTTTTCATGGTTTATTTTTGCTTTAAAATTTCAAAAACAAAAATTCCCAAAAACAAATTTTATTTTGATTTATTTTTAAAAGAAACACTATAAGATAATTATATGGTTTTGGTTTATTAAATTGAAATTTTTGGAAATTTATTTGTCTTAACAAAAATAAAAATGAAATTTGATTACAAATAATAATGGTTTAACTAGTATATAGGAAGATTCATAAGTGTTAATTATGAAGTATGTCCTAATTGAAAATCTTTGTTTTGAAAAGTGGTTGATTTAAAGTAAAGGATATAACATTTTTTTGTCTTCTAAGTTAAATTGTGCTAAGATGATTTTGCAAAACTCTCTCTCTTTAAAAAAAAAACTAAAAAATAGTAACATCCATGTATTCATTCTCATTTAAAAGTCCTCACGGTTATGTATGGGTGAATTACTTGGAATCTTTAATTATGTGCTTTCATACTCATTTAAAAGTCCTCACGGTTATGCATGTATGGAACACAAGTAAAAAAGAAAAAAAAAATAGTCTTAATAAAACCACCTACGGTCGATAGGTGTATGCACGAAAGTGTGTGCACTCGCCATGCTCTGTACTCCCTCACATAAGCCCGAAAGGCAGTGCATGGGTGGTATATCTGGCCTCAGTTTACCTGAGCTAGGTGTGTAATTTTTCTTGCAAATAATGAGAGAGCAAACAATTGAAATCCTAGCACTATTTTTACTTATTTGATTTGATTTGTTATTGAAAAGAAATGAAAATACCACTTTAATAAACTTTGATAATCAACTAAGGATCCATTTCATAGTTACACTGTGTTATTAACAAAAACAACGAGTTAAACTATAATCTATTTGTTATGATAACTTGATTTTTGTTGGAAATTTTAACGAGTAAATGACATAAATTTTCAAGATAATAGCCAAAACCTATATTTAACTTATTCGTGTCAATTTAAAAATAAATCCTTCATTTGTAAATATTTTTTTAAAAAAAACTTGCATTCATCTCTTTGTAAATAAATCTTGCATTTTGTAAATATTTTCATTCTGCATTTGGATTTTGTGGGTAGTATCCGCTGAAAACACTCACGAGACAACACTCGTCCTACTGGGGACAGCCAGAGGTTTAATGGCTTGTTACATACGCTCAATGCAATCGTGCTCCCTACGAAAACGGATTTATCTTAGTTTTTATTTATTCGATGACGAATAAAAAGATAAGTGTGCGGGTATTTGATGTGCACGTAAATATGCATATTTTTACCACCATATTTAATCTATTTAAATTGAATAAATGATCATATTGGGTATTTTAACTTGTTTTAACCAAAATTCAAATTATTTGAAATTGTCACATTTTCATCGTCATCCAAGGGCAAAATGCTCATTTTGTGCATATATCAAATTGAGAAAATTTAATGAGAAATTTCTATATTATTTTGTGGGAATTTAAACTCAATTACAAGTGGTTTCATGAAGGAATATGCATGTACAAAGAAGATACAAAAGAATGAAAATGGAAATAATTCAAAGTGAAGAACATGGAGGACCCCACCTACCCACTATCTTAATGTACAAATTGAAGGCTAATGCACATGCTAAAAGACATTTAAAGCTTCATGTACATTTAAGTGGGATTATTGAAGCTAATGATAACTTGGCCACCACCCTTCCTCCGAGGACATTTTGGGTACTCCCCAATAATATGCATTAGGGTTTCTAACTTGTATAAATACCCCTTATGTTTCATGTATCCCTCTTCCTCTTAGTTATTTAGTTTTAGTTTAGAAAATAAATCAAATCTCTCTTTCTTTCCATGGCTACTTAGCCATTTCTTCTCTTATGTAATTCTTTTTTTATGCAATGTTAATTATTGTTTCTTTTTAATTACATGTTCATTTCCTTTTATGCAAGTAGTGTAGATTTAGTTTTATGCAAGTTGAGTAGTTTTCTTTTCATTTGCTTTCATTTTTCTTTTCTTTTTGCTTTCATGTTGCATGCTACTTGTGTTGATATGATAACACAAATGAGAGGCTAATCCCTTCAATTTAGGGGTAATAAAGCCTCTAATCATGTAGCTTCAACATTTTGATGTTTTATGCTCTCTTTTTGTGCTTTAATGAGAATGTATGAAGTGGTTAACTTGTTGTTTTTGCTTTGAATTTGATAGTCTATATTGTTGACACCAAATAGGCTATACTTAAACAATCACTAACACAAATTACCTCTTCATCTACATATGATGATGGTAATGAAGTGAACATTGAGATTAAAATTTGATGGTCTATATTTCTAATTAATAGTTAATAGGTCATACTTAAAATAGATTTTGCTTTCAACTTTGTTATCATTTTTCATGTGAGTTAGCAAATGGTTTAAGGGGAGTGCTATAGTTTGATGGCTTATGTTGAGCTAATTAATAGCACAAATAGGCCATACGTATGATAAGCACATCAATTAAGCTAACTAATGACAAAGAAAAGAGAGATCATAACTTCACTTTGTTGATTTATATGATCTAGAGAGTGGAAGTTGCCTCTAAATTGTCTTAACACTCTCATATTTTTTATCTATTTTCTTTTGTCATTTCTCTTTTTTTTAGTTAATCACTCTTTCAACTTTGGTTAATTTGATTGAGTAGAATTTTAAAATCATCAATTCCCTGTGGATCGACCCGTATTCGCCACGTGCTACACTCGTACACCGTGCGCTTGCGGTTATTTTTAATATAAATTCGTTCGACAGTTTTCTAAACCGACAGAATTTCCGTCGACGAACAGAGTACAACTCACTCTTTCTAACTCACTGATATTTTTATATAAGTGAGAATAAATATTATTTATGATGATTGATGATTGTCTGGATGATATATGATATATTGATTGGTATTTTGATATATACCTGCCTATTGGAGCAGATGAGACCCTATACATTCCCGTGTATGAGCGGACGACCCTTTGTATGCACGTCTGCCTTGAAGCGGACAATGTACACATATTTTAATATGTATATTTGTTGCAGGTGACAGGTTGGAGGGATTCAACTAGATTCCTCAACAGTATTGATTTTATTTACAGATATTGTGATATATTCTGTTATCATATGATATATGATGTTTTGGATGTTGTGATTGATGTACTTAGTGTTGTGGCAACATTGGGCCTATTTGTTGGAAATTTAAAAATGTTTAAGTGATGATTTCCAAGTTTAAAAGCATTTTAAAGTGATTTTTGAAATAAACGTTTTATTGAATTTTTGTACCGTTAAGAGTTGATTTATTTTAAATAAATGAAAGTTATAATTTTTATGTTATAAAAATTATGATGTTTTGGTAAATAAATAGAAATTATGATTTTTGTGAAATAAAACCAGAATATGATTTTTGGAATGTGAAGTTAACTATTTTATAAAATGGTTTAAATTTAGATTTTTGACTACTATAAATGGTTTATAAAGAAGATTTATAAAATTGAATTTTTATAAATCAGAATAATTGAATTATAAAGGAGTTTTTATAATTGTTAAAATGATGTTATAAATGGAATTTATAAGTGAATAAGATTTACGAATTGTGAAGTTATAAAATAAAAGAGTTTGTAAAATAAATGATTTATAAGTAATTAACTTATAATTTGGATTTTGGCATGTAATTAAGTTATTAAACGTAATTGGTTTATAAAGGAATTTTATATATATTGAAGTTTTTATAAAATATAATTGTGAATTTATAAACATTGTTTTATAAATCCAAAATCAATTGAATTTGTTAAGTTAAATATGAAAGCTTATTAAAGGAGATATATTCACGATTTTGGACAGTGGATAATCCTTTAATTAAATATGTAGAAGTGATGAATTTGGTAAACGATTTATATTCACGATTTTGGACAGTGAATAATATATTAAAGAAATGTTTTGGGAAGTAATATTTTAAATGGAATAAAATGATTTGACAGTGTTTAAAAATGTATTAAGGATCGAAACCATAGATTTCAACATTCATTGCTGAAATAGACGTTTTCGAAAATTATAAGGAAATGATGGACTATAACGCTGTTGTTATAGTAGATGATTTCTGAAAGGAAATGTTTTGGTATAGTATTGGGGTTTATATATCTATCTTATTTTCGAATCCCAATACTATTGATTTTGGGTTGTCGTAACGATGTCTTACGCAACATTTGTTTTGACCCAAATAAATGTGTTTAAAGAGAATGATTTCCTTAAAGAATAAAATATATACTTAATTATGATTTAAGTATATGCAATCTTTTCTAAGCGTTGAAAATATAAATTGAATTGTGAATTACTTATTATTAAATAAGTATATGGAAATGTTTTCCAGTATTGAAATGGTTTTGAGAATATATCTTTTTAAAGATAATTTGAAGTGAATATTTAGCAAGTGGTTTAATTAATAAAAGATTAATTAATATGGCCTAGTGATTGTTATGGTGCTAAATATTTGTTTGTTTGCTTTGATAGTTAAAAAACCGACTATCAAACTTGGCTAAAATTTTAGTTCCTCGACTTGATGTGGGAACTATTTAGTCATACACTTAGCACGTAGCCTTCTGTATAGGCTTGATTATCGTTTGTGTTGAGGATGTTGATTCGTATAGTGCGGAGTATTACTCCAATCTATCGAGCTTCCTTCTTGGTCCGAAGGATAGCAAGTTGAAAGTTGAAGACGTGATAAGTCTATGAGACTTAGTTGCTGTGTGAGGTTGAGAAACGCTTTTGCGTTGTTGGTGCGAAGAGACCGAGATCAGATTTATCTGAAAACCACTTCGGACCAATGAATATGCGACGATTGTACAGGTTGCTTGTGATGATATTGATTTTCGAAGTTTCATAGTGGGGGACTGCTTGTTGATCGTTTGGGGTTAAAATCCCAATATACATCAAGTAGCAGTGGTCTCTTCAGTTATGAAATATCCAATGCGAGGACTATTCGCTACTAATCCTAGGGATTTCCGGACAGGATGTGGTAGGAAAGTACCTTCGGTTTGTCCTGTTCCTGGAAAACTTGTATGGACGTTTGTCTAACATTGCATTTCTAAAGATTACGTACATTGGTTTTTACAAACGTACATCAGTAGTGGCGGAGAAGGCAACTTCTCTTAGCTTAACACCCTCCTTGAGATATACGAGCTTAAGGGTTGTATTTTTGTGGAAGGCAATTAGTAGTCAACGGAAATGGCCGTGTGGCATTCAAAGTGATGTGATATGTGATTGTGAAAGGTAATCGTTACCTCTAGCCTCATCAACCGGAAATGACCAAAACAGGGTTAGATGTGGCAAGGCTAAGTGGGTCATTCGCAAGTAGGATATGATCATCCTCTTCTAGATATATCTTTGCACGCTATGACATCGTGTATCTGATTAGGTGGTTTGTATGCTATGAGGGCCCTCGGTAATGGTCATAATGACCGGAGGATGACATATTCGATACAATCTAGTTATAGAGGTAGGACGGTCTTGTGTTGGTAGAGGGTAGATGTTATGTGCCTCGGGACATCCATTTAGAGGTGTACCCCTTCAGACGGTAGTCCCTTCACCTGGTCATTTTTATGGAAATCCAAACTCCACTACGTGCTTTCCATTTTGATTGTATTACCCAATTGGGCTATATGCTGGAATTTAATCAATGTAACAATTTCGGCTATGATTAATATTATTTGTATACAGTAGACACTACTATAATATAACATGAGATTTGATATGATATGTTTTAGTTATCGTAAGGTAAAAACATGTCCGTGTTTATGTGTGGACTTGTCTTACGAGATACTTTTGTTTTCAAAACTAAGGAAAAGTTTCGTAATTTAATAAATTCAGTTGAGTGTGTCTCTCACGCTGTTTACCAGACTGATCCGGGCGTTCTTCCCTTTTAATGCTCGGCTCAGACCGAGTATATCTATAGGTTATGCTTTGGTGCTTTTGGAGCTTCAGTAGGCAGGTTGAAGATCTTCATTTTCGTACATCCGTATTTGATTGATTATCCGCCGTGCTTTGTTTGTTGTTCTATATTACCGGCAATTGTGAGGACATGTTATTATAACTATTCAAGCCGATAACTCTGATTGATTGTCGAACTCTGATTGATGTGTGTATATATATAGTTTCTATTTTGTAAATATCATTGATATGATATTATACATTTTCCGCTACGATGTGAGATTCTGTATTGTTCTGTTTGGTTCTATCTTCTCTCTTTCTTCTCTTATCTTCTTCTCTCTTCTTTTCTTTCTCTTGACTTTCCGTTAGTCTGTGCTTTTTGGGTCGGACATGTGTGGATTATTGTCGATTCAAAGGGTACGGATTTTCGGGTCGTCACAGTTGGTATCAGAGCTTAGATTTTGTATATTCCTAAGCTTTGATGTGTACTCAGTATAGATAGGGACGGTAGCACCCTAGATTGAGTTTGAGTGTATTATATATATATATATGAGCGCGTATTTTTTAGTGAATATAAAATATTTTATATTGTGTTTGCTTATCCGTTGAGCTATTTGTGAATTTTGGTCGGTATGTGGACGCCATATTATCGATAGGGATTTCTAAACACTTAAACGAGGTAAGTCGACATAGTATTATTTTAAATTAGGTAAATGAAATAATTTTACCTCGATTATATTTTATATATAGAGGAAATAATTTTTCAAAATTATTAAAGTGTATATAAATGAGTTGTTTGGTTGTTTGAAATTGTAAATATATATAAGTTGATGAAAGCTGTTTGAATAATCTAAACTAAGACAACAATTGTAAAAGAATAAATTATATAAGCAAATGAATTATAAAGTATGGAATTGTAATTAATATAATTTGCAATTGTGAAATAATCTTATATATATATAAGAAGTAAAACTATATGAATATATTTATAAATATAAGTTATAAATAAAAATGGATTTAGACTAATTATTTGTGAAAATTGAATTCCGTTTATTTTAAAAGTTGTTTTTCAAAGTTAAAGATGTTATACTATTATAAATCTAAATAAGATAAAAGAATTTGGAATGGATCTTATATAAGTGAAGTGAAATAGTGAAATTATATAAGTAAGAAGATTTATAAATGTGATTTATAAAGAATAAAAGAAAAAAATATTTTAAAAGAATATAAAGCACTAAATTCACTACTGTTACTGGGAAATAATAAGGGTGACGACTACAGCATCATCAGTATCGTTTTCGAGTTTCTATGTGATGGATTTGCTACCAATAGTAAATTGAATGTTAAATAATTGAATTCAAATTGAAAGTGAAGTAAATTTAAATAGAATTGAATTTGATGTAATTTGGAAGTGAACCAAAATGAATAATATTAGTAAAATGCAATGTTGATGAATCAAACGTGATTAAATTGAAAAACCAATTCATTGAATATCAATGAGAAGTGAAAGTGTATTGATTTGGTTATGGGTGTTAGTTGGATGATGGTTGGTTAATGGTTGGATTTGTTGCTTATTGATGGCATTTGCTATATTTTGCATATATAGTTGTTGGTATATGTTGTATATTGATATTACTTTCATATATACACGTTCTCATTTGTTTTTTGAGTGTTTAGTAGGTGCGGATGGCGCTTGCTTTGCATTTGGAGCTCGCTTTCGCGCTATATTAGCCGTATATGCTCGCTAATAATATATAAGTTACATATCTCGGATCACATATCGTACTTTTATACTTTTTTTCCTTCGGGATGCCTCATCCTTGATGATGAGATGTATATTTGTGATATATATTGTTATTTTTTTCGAATCGAACCGCGCAAAGGAGATGCTGGCGAAATTTTCTGAAAATTTAAGGAGTTAGAAAATTTTGGAAAAATTGGAATTTTTTTTGATAACTAAAATTTTGATTTGAAGTAAAAAGTTAAACGATATAGTTGATTTTAAAAAGATAACTAAGTATGGATTTGAAAATTTAGAAAAAAATTTATAAGAAGATTAACTGATGATTTTGAGAAAAGTTAAAATGTTTAAATTGGATTTGATATCTAGTTTTAACGAATTGTTCTGAAAAGTAAATGGATTTTGTGACTTTTTCTTACTTAGTAATTTCGAGGACGTAATTTTTTTAAGTATAGGAAAATGTAACAACCCAGAATTTCAGTCATTTGAAATTCGTATATTTAATTGATTTTAAATATGCATAAGTAAATTTTATAAGGCGAATAACTTATATTTCGAATATCTAGATTTAATTGGATAATTAAACTGTTAATTTAATATTTGAAATTACAGAAATAATTGATATTTGAATTAAATGTGAATAAAAATGATTTGTAAAGTGCTATTAAATTATATTTGAATTAGAATGATGTTAGAGAACTTCCAAAATTGAATTAAAAGTTAATTTGTAAAAATTGAATATTTTAATATTTAATCAACGAGTAAAAATAGCCATTTTTCAAACATTCTCAGATTTCGACGAAACCAGTTTCATTGGATCAGTAATGTTAAATTATTGTAATATTTCAAATTTTGTGTCAATCAGATTTACGGTTTGTCCAGGCAAACTAAAACGCGTAGAAATCGGTTTAAGTGAATTTTAAATTTAAATAATCGATTCGAAAACCTATCTTTCAAATATGATCGAAATGGCTCTCGATATATATTCCATTGCGTTTGGAATGGGGGTAAAACATTATAAACGCCAGGCGGCACGCTTAGTTTGGAGTTCTGAAAAAATTCGGATGAGTAGTGTCATCGAATTTTCTATAAATGCCCCTCATTTCTTTCATTTTTCACAAGCTTTAGGGTTTCTAACCCTAGCCGCCACTAATAATTTAAATGGCCAGAAATTTGGAATCTTTCTCCTCCAATACCATCCAATCCGTAAATCTATTAGAGAAACTTTGAATACGGAAGTTGTAGAGCACGACGAGATCTACAAGATCAACGGCTATGATCGAAAACAATGCATCGGATCGACGGCAATCTTTGTTTGAATGTCCGGCCGTCGTTCACGTTTTTCGAGGTGCATAGATGGCCGAGCTTCATTAGGTTCTAGGTAGAGATGCGCGGCGTTGCGAGCTACAATGTGGAGTTGCTCGATCATCTTCAAGTTGTTCGAAGATGGCACGATAATTCAACGAAATTCGGCGGCTAATGGGTTTGTTTTGCGTTGAAAAACTGATGGAGGGAGAAGGAAAAAGAACGGCTTGGATCTAGCAAAAGGAAATGAATGGCCAGATTAGTTTAAAGGTTTAAAATAATAAAATAAAAATGAAATTGCTTTATATATTAATTTGTATAACGTTTAAAACGTCATATCTTCTTCATACGAGATTCCGTTTCGCACGAAACAAATTGCGTTGAAACCGTATTGACGAGCAATACATCATGGAGCTGGATTGGGATTTATTTAAGCAAGTGAAAATTTTGGTTGAAATTAAACGCTTGTTTAATTTTAATCGGAATAAATCGCTAAAGCGACGACTACAAGCAATGTGAGTACAACTCACTCTTTCTGACTCGCTGATATTTTTATATAAGTGAGAAAATAAATATTATTTATGATGATTGATGATTGTTTGGATGATATATGATATATTGATTGATATTTGGATATATACCTGCCTATTGGAGCAGATGAGACCTTATACGTTCCCGTGTATGAGCGGATGACCCTTTGTTCGCGCGTCTTCCTTAAAGCGGACATTGTACACATATTCTAATATGTATATTTGTTGCAGGTGATGGGTTGGAGGGATCCAACTGGATTCCTCAACAGTCTTGATTTTATTTATAGACATTATGATATATTCTGTTATCATATGATATATGATGTTTTGGATGCTGTGATTGATGTACTTAGTGCTGTGGCAGCATTGGGCCTATTTTTTGGAAATTTAAAAATGTTTAAGTGATGATTTCCAAGTTTAAAAGGATTTTAAAGTGATTTTTGAAATAAACGTTTTATTGAACTTTTGAATCGTTAAGAATTGATTTATTTTAAATAAATGAAAGTTATAATTTTTATGTTATAAAAATTATGATGTTTTGGAAAATAAATAGAAATTATGATTTTTGTGAAATAAAACCAAAATATGATTTTTGCAATGTGAAGTTAACTATTTTGTAAAATGGTTTAAATTTATATTTTAGACTAATATAAATGGTTTATAAAGTAGATTTATAAAATTGAATTTTTATAAATCAGAATAATTGAATTATAAAGGAGTTTTTATAATTGTTAAAATGATGTTATAAATGGAATTTATAAATGAATAAGATTTACGAATTGTGAAGTTATAAAATAAATGAATTTGTAAAACAAATGATTTGTAAGTAATTAACTTATAAATTGGATTTTGGCATGTAATTAAGTTATTAAACGCAATTGATTTATAAAGGAATTATATATATATATATATTGAAGTTTTTATAAAATATAATTGTGAATTTATACATTGTTTTATAAATCCAAAATCAATTGAATTTGTTAAGTTAAATATGAAAGCTTATTGAAGGAGATACATTCACGATTTTGGACAGTAGATAATCCTTTAATTAAATATGTCAAAGTGATGAATTTGGTAAACAATTTATATTCACGATTTTGGACAGTGAATAATATATTAAAGAAATATTTTGGGAAGTAATATTTTAAATGGGATAAAATGATTTGAAGGTGTTTTAAAATGTATTAAGGATCGAAACCATAGATTTCAACATTCATTGTTGAAATAGAAGTTTTCGAAAAGTGTAAGGAAATGATGGACTATAACGTTGTTGTTATAGTAAATGATTTCCGAAAGGAAATGTTTTTGTATAGTATCGGGGTTTATATATCTATCTTATTTTCGAATCCCTATACTATTGATTTTGGATTGTCGTAACGATGTCTTACGCAACATTCGTTTTGACCCAAATAAATGTGTTTAAAGAGAATGATTTCCTTAAAGAATAAAATATATACTCAACTATGATTTAAGTATATGCAATCTTTTCTAAGTGTTGAAAATATAAATTGAATTGTGAATTACTTATTATTAAATAAGTATATGGAAATGTTTTCCAGTATTGAAATGGTTTTGAGAATATATCTTTTTAAAGATAATTTGAAGTGAATATTTAGCAAGTGGTTTAATTAATAAAAGATTAATTAATAAGGCCTAGTGATTGTTATGGTGCTAAATGTTTGTTTGTTTGCTTTGATAGTTGAATAACCGACTATCAAACTTGGCCAAAATTTTAGTTCCTCGACTTGATGTTGGAACATTTAGTCATACACTTAGTACGTAGCCTTCTGTGTAGGCTTGAATATCGTTTGTGTTGAGGATGTTGATTCGTATAGTGCGGAGTATTACTCCAATCTATCGAGCTTCCTTCTTGGCCCGAAGGATAGCAAGTTGAAAGTTGGAGACGTGATAAGTCTATGAGATTTAGTTGCTGTGTGAGGTTGAGAAACGCTTTTGCGTTGTTTATGCGAAGAGACCGGGATCAGATTTATCATAAAACCACTTCGGACCAACGTATATGTAACGAATATACAGGTTGCTTGTGATGATATTGATTTTCGAGTTTGATAGTGGAGGACTACTAGTTGATCGTTTGGGGTTAAAATCTCAATATACATCCAGTAGCAGTGGTCTCTTCATTTATGAAATATCCAATGCGAGAACAATTCACTACTAATCCTAGGGATTTCCCGACAGGATGTGGTAGGAAAGTACCTTCGGTTTGTCATGTTCCTGGACAACTTGTATGGACGTTTGTCTGACATTCCATTTCTAAAGATTACGTACATTGGTTTTTACAAACGTACATCAGTGGTGGCGGAGAAGGCAACTTCTCTTAGCTTAACACCCTCCTTGAGACATACGGGCTTAAGGGTTGTATTTTTGTGGAAGGCAATTAGTAGTCAACGAAAATGGCCGTGTGGCATTCAAAGTGATGTGATATGTGATTGTGAAAGGTAATTGTTACCTCTAGCCTTATCAACCGGAAATGACCAAAACAGCGTTAGATGCGGCAAGGCTAAGTGGGTCATTTTCAAGTAGGATATGATCATTCTCTTCTAGATATATCATTGCACTCTATGACGTCGTGTATCTGATTATGTGGTTTGTATGCTATGAGGGCCCTCGGTAAAGGTCGGTAAAGACCGAAGGATGACATATTCGGTACCATCTAGTTATAGAGGTGGGCCGGTCTTGTGTTGGTAGAGGGCAGATGTTTTGTGCCTCGGGCCATCCATCTAGAGGTGTACCCCTTCGGAAGGTAGTCCCTTCACCTGGTCATTTGTATGGAAATCCAAACTCCGCTACGTGCTTGCCATTTTGATTGTATTACCCAATTGGGCTATATGCTGGAATTTAATCAATGTAACAATTTTGGCTATGATTAATATTATTTGTATACAGTTGACACTACTATAATATAACATGAGATTTGATATGATATGTTTTAGTTATCATAAGGTAAAAATATGTTCGTGTTTATGTGTGGACTTGTCTTACGAGATACTTTTGTTTTCAAAACTAAGGAAAAGTTTCATAATTTAATAAATTCAGTTGAGTGTGTCTCTCACGCTGTTTACCAGACTGATCCGGGCGTTCTTCCTTTTCAATGCTCGGGTTAGACCGAGTATATCTACAGGTTATGCTTTGGTGCTTTTGGAGCTTCAGCAGGCGAGCTGAAGATCTTCATTTTCGTACATCCGTATTTGATTGATTATCCGCTGTGCTTTGTTTGTTGTTGTATATTATCGGCAATTGTGAGGACAGGTTATTATAAATGTTCAAGTCGATAACTCTGATTGATTGTTGAAATCTGATTGATGTGTATATAAATACAATTTCTGTTTTGTAAAGATCATTGATATGATATTATATATTTTCTGGTGCGATGTGAGATTATGTATTGTTCTGTTTGGTTCTATCTTCTCTCTTTCTTCTCTTCTCTTCTTCTCTCTTCTTTTCTTTCTCTTGACTTTCTGTCAGTCTGTGCTTTTTGGGTTGGACATGTGTGGATTATTGTCGATTCAAAGGGTACGGATTTTCGGGTCGTCACACCAGCCTTATCTTTTAGTTTCTCCCCCTGAATCTGTGTTTTTATTCCTGCTGCAAATAGTGTTAGAGCAATATCTTTCTCCCCCATTGTCATCGAAAAAAAGAAGAGTTTATATGACGACGTATTTCTATTAAATATATGGAACATCCTTTAAAATTCCAAAATATATCATTTTCCTTTTGTTTCTCCAAGCACCTGCAATAAATAATAATCATTTTTGGATTTAGGGTCTAAAGGTTAATCATAGGATGAGAACCTTACCAAAATAGATGTGGTTGTACCCTATAAAAAATAATGAAACAATTTTAAAAATGACTACTACTTATAATCTAAGGTATTAGAAAAATAATGTGATGCCCAAGTTTCTTATAATTTCTAAATTTTTAGGAAACCATACCCATTTGGGTGTGGTTGAACCTTTATAGATATAGTTTTCATTACAAATCACATTCTTATAATAGTTGCTAATATAAAGTTGTTTACCATGACCAATCATATTAGCTGGAATCCATATCTTAATATTATTAGTCATTAGCTTAGTACTTGAAAAATAATTTCTATCATTTTTAAACAAAGTATTATTATGATTGTAAGTGGTTTTAGAACTATCTTTATTACTAGTACTAGCATTAAAATTAGTATACAAGAATGCATATCTTGTCCTATTTTTATTTTTAGCTTTTTTGTAGCCGAAACCGCTTTTATCATTGTGAGCTTTTGAATTTGTAACTAAGGAAGATAAGATATCTTTACCTTTGTTAAAATTTATAATTTTTGTATTTAATCTTTCAAAATTTTCTTTAGAACAACAAACTTCTTTTTGCAAAATATTATTATTATCTTTTAAAATCTCGCATTCTTTAGATAATTCTAAATTCATTTTAATTGAAGATTCATTCTCTTTTTCAAGAGACAAAATTAATGAGCTAGAATTATTCGAAGAATTTTCCATAAAGGTATTTTTATTTTGCAAAACATTGATTTCCTCCAAAATATCATTGTTTTTATCTTCTAACTTCTCATTTTCTTTTTATAGGAAATCTTTTTGTAAAGCAAGTTCTTCTACGGTATTTTCACAAAATTTATATATTAAAAATTTATTTTTCTCTTTTAAATTGAAATTCTTTTGCTCACAATCTTTTAACTTAGCTAAAGAAATTGTATTAGCTTTATTCAAAGTTTTACAATCTTCTAATAATTCATCATGTGCTAACAAAATATGTTTATATAAAGAATCTCAACATACCGATTGTGATATGAGTTCAGCCATGAAGCATTTGTTTGTTTGTTCCTTTGATTCTTCTTTATGACTCTTTCTTTTCCTATTGCATTGAATAGATCTCTTTATGGCCATTTATTCTAGGATGTTTTTACGATCTCTAGAATCCCAGGCTCTAATACCAAACGAAAGTGACTATAGGATAGGATCATGTAATATCGAATATGTACTAAAAGTATTAACTAGTGCGCAAAGTAACTGTAAAATAAAATATAGCAGTAAAGTAAAATGACACCAGAGATTTTTATACTGGTTTGAACTTCTTATTCTACGTCCAATCCAAGACTCCTTTTAGATTTAAACTAGCAATCCTCACTTAGGAATAGGTTTACACCGTCTAAGAAACCGAATAGGACTTTGACACTACAACAAAAAATAAACTATTACAACACCATTTTTACAATGGGCATCGACTGCCTGTTGTAATAGAATACTATTACAACAGTCTTTTCAGGCCCGTTGTAATAGATGCCCTATACAACGCCCTTTTTACAATGGGCTATGTCGGCCCGTTGTAATAGAATGCTATTACAACGGTCCTTCCAGGCCCGTTGTAATAGATGTTAATTTTACAACGTTCGCAAAATGCCCGTTGTTATAGATGCCAATTTTACAACAGTCATAAAATACACGTTGTTAGAGGTGCCAATTTTACTACGGTCATAACGCCCGTTGTTATAGGTGTCAATTTTACAAACAGTCAAAAAAAGCTCGTTGTAATAGGTGCCAATTTTACAACGGTCGAAAAATGCCTGTTGTAGTCGATGGCAATTTTACGACGATTATAAAATGCCCGTTGTAATAAATGTTCTTTTCTAATTTTCGATAATCAATAATTAATAATTACAATGCTTTCTTAAAATTAATATTTATTATTCATTAATATTTAATAATTAATCATTAATAAAATTATATTAATCATAGGTTACTAATTACTAATTATAATATTATATTACTAATTACTGATTACTAATCATTGATAATATTATGTTATTTATTAATGTTTAATAATTAATCGTTAATAATGTTATATTAATCGCTTATAAATTATAATAATTAACAATTATTAATAAATAATCACAAATTACTAATTATTAACCTTTTTAGTTTACTAGCTATAATAGATGCTAATTTCAACAACTCTTAACCGATTATTGTTTTCTTCGATTATCTAATATCTTAGACGTCATAAGAGAATAATAAGCATTCAATAATTAATTATAAATATTAATTATTATTATTAACTAATATTAATAATTATTATTCAATAACTAATAATTAATGTAATAATTAATAATAATTAATAATTTATAAATAAGAACTAATTTTAATAGTTAATTAAACAATAATTAATTGAAAAATATTTATATGATGAATATATATATACATAATTATCTTATATCTAATCCCAACTATTAAGAAAGAGTATTAAGTGAGTAGATTTTCACGGTCTCCTTTTGAAATTTCAAAACTACCCTCATCCATCAATGGAACCTTACCACCAATTTACAACAGACAACGGCATCCACTTTTCGACGATCTATCAATGAAATTTTGCTAAGGATTTGCCACCAACACAATCAATAAAATTGCTTAAAATAAAAGTGTTGTGACTACCAAATGTTTTGCACTTATAGCACATATCCATCCATTGATTTTTCTATTAAATAAAAATTAAATATTTATAATTATTAGATGTACGTACGTGCGTTTTATACTGGTTAGAATAAATAAAATAATTATTTTATTTAGTGAATATAGAAATAAAATATAGATGAAATATTTTACAAAGTAGAAATTATTATAATTAATTTAGATATTAATTTGTAAATTTTAAGT
Source organism: Allium cepa (assembly GCA_030765085.1). Taxonomy (NCBI): domain Eukaryota; kingdom Viridiplantae; phylum Streptophyta; class Magnoliopsida; order Asparagales; family Amaryllidaceae; genus Allium; species Allium cepa. The sequence continues at coordinate 486,660,437 of CM060928.1, read as the reverse complement.
CGGATGACCCATCGACATATTTTTGTAAATGGACGTTTTCAGGCTCGAACGATGAGTTAATTTTAAACGATTTTATAAAAGAATTAAATAAACCTTTTTATTGCTAAATAAAACTATTACCACCATCGAGCCCAAAGCCCATTATTCGTTTATTTAACCCAGGATGACCCTTTCCTTACTCTCGTTCTTCAGCCAAAATGAACTAAAACCCTAATTTCTTTTTTGCTCAAAATCATAGATCGAGCGAGCTAGAGTCGAGCAGGGCAGCGAGTCGAGGCTAGGGTAGCTCATGAGTGTTGATGGCGGGCAGAGACAAAGCAGGTAGAGCGATGCATGCAGGTTAACAGTGCAAGATGAACGACCTGCTACTTTTGTAGGTCCTGTATAGTTTTCTAAAGCTGCCAGTATTGTGGAAAAAGACGATATCTTTGGAAACGTTTTGATATCTGCCGATAATGATGGTCCTATTTTGAACAACACCATGTCTCCGGTTTATGATTGTGCACGGGAATTTAGTGTACGTGTCGGTGTTGTTGGTGCCCTCAATGATTTCATTGCCGAGCTTGCTTCCCCTCGTTCCTTTGAAGGGCTTGTATCAGGTATTGAGAATATCATTTTTGACTCTGTGATTTCAAATATGCTTGAATCTTCTGTCCAACATGAAAGTGCTGGGTTAATTCTATCCTTGTAATTGAAATCTACGATACTGAGAATGTGGTGGCCGATTCTACTGTGGATGTTGTCCCCTCTGCCCCTATAAATGAGATATCTAAATCAAATGTTAACGATGTAAGGGATAATTCTCATGTTGAAGGTTCTACCGTAGCCATGAATTCAGTGAATGGCAATAACATGGCGTGCAGATTAGGTGTTTGTGATTATGCTTCAATCAGACCTACTACAAATTAGTTCTCGAATGCTCAGCCCATCACGAACAAGCTGGATCCAAGCATATAGAAGGCGCTGGTATTGAATTATTTTATTCTCTGAATTTTTGTTTTGTTTCTTCATTTTAGATTGTCTTTAACTTTTTGCATTTTCTATTGTAGATCTGAATTGAATTTAAGTTTTTTTTTAGATAGAATTTTGGATTTAGTCCTACTTATTAATGGTGAAATTGTTTAACAGAAATAATAAATTTACATACTTTTGAAACTATAATTAATTGGATGATTTTGAATAAAATTTACTAAACCAAAAATCACAAATCAAAGGTAGTTTGATGTTGATCTGAAATTTAATATTTTTGACACCTAAATTGCAATGATGTTGGGGATCATAATTATATGCCCAATTAGTTGAAAATTTATTTTACTGAACAATGTTTTTACTTCATTAAAAACATTTTTTCTAGTCCATGCACTTGAATTTAATGGCGTTGAGCATCTTATACTTGAAAATTTTATATAAGTTCATGATAATGTAAACATCTATATTGAATTTTATGTTTAGAGTATATTATAATAAGCACCCTCCATTGACATAATAATACAGGGCTAAATTTAAATTTAGTATGTTAGTCAACAAATTGTTTAATTTACTCTAATGTCCTGGTGTGAACTCAATTGAATATTAAGTTATCATGTTCGAACAAAATATAATTAACTAGGAACACATAATTAATGTCATGAACAGAAACATATTCACAATCTGGTTTAGGAAGCAAATCAAAGCCATGGATAAAAAATTTCAGGTTATAATCTAAACTTGTTCACTCTTAAATAATTAAATTGCTGCAAATTATTTCTTGCTTTTCTAATCAATTACAACTTTGTTTTACAATTAAATTAAGCATCTCAAAGTTATATCTTGTTATGAGTTGGGAATTTAAGTGCTGACAGGATATGTGCTTTGAATCAAGCTAACAAGATTGCTAAACAGCTTAAATCGGTGATTTAATATATATAAGCAAAAAATTATTACAACATGGATCTGAGAAATTAAAACATTTGCAATGGAGGCTGCAAGTAATCGAAATTAATATTACAATTCGTTAAATGCGGTAAGATGATGAAGGGCAACATACGTCATACAAAGCCAACAATTCAAAAATGGATATACATTCTACTATGCTATATAAGCTATGCACATTATGCAGGAGAACAAATAAAAAGTTGATAATTTGATGGTTTACTTTTTGTTGTGTAAAGGAATAGTTATTAAGGCGTTCTCCGCAGGTGACATGATGTGGAAATCAATCTTCTTTATTTTAGTAGATTAAAACTTACAATTACAATTAGAGAATTTATAATATAAACAAACATGTACAAGTTATCTAGGTCCAGGGAAATGAGTTGACTCCAGGTCCAACGATTGAGAGTAAAGCTTTAGGAACGAACACATGCAATGAAGTTTTCTAGTTAAGTAAAACTGATTCCCTACATATGTTGCTTTTGGCCATGCTTACTCATTTGTGTTAGGATATGCATGTTTATCATTCTAACACACACACACAGTTATGTATGTAATTTACATTATCTTTGTATGTATTGCATGACATAGCAGAAGCAAAAATTTTTGAAAAAAAGGTTGTTATGTGGGTTTTGATTAACTTATGGTTCAAGGTTTTCTTTAATGTCGTTCGGTCTAAATTTTAAATCTTGTATTATTATTTGTATGTACTACATGATATGTTAGTTTAGGATTGTATTAGATTTTTTGTAACTACGTAAAATTTTATGAATGATGTGAATAGATAAATCTTTTTGTTACCTTAAAATATGAATTTCTTTTGCTATTTTTAGTAAATATAAATAAATATGGTTGTCATTAGTATAATAATTTTGTTTCAATTAAAATTAGTTTAAAATATACACGTGCATTGTAGTAATTTTATTTTCTTTCTCATTTGAATTTTTCAACAATGAGCAAAAAACAGTTGCAAAAGACCCTTTTGCAACGGACAAAAACAGTTGTAAGAGGATCAATTGCAACAGGAAAAAAAGTTGTAAAAGACCCTTTTGCAACAGGAAAAACCGTTGTAAAAGAACCATATTGCAACGGGCAATAACCGTTGTAAAATTCATCCACTCTATTACAACATCGCATAATACAACGGGCCTAGGCCCGTTGCAAAACACCTATTACAACGGGAATTACACGTTGTAAAATGGTTATTTTGTTATAGTGTGACCGCCTGAGCAATTGAACAGGACTTTGATACAAATTAAATGTTTTCTTGACTTTGTGTGCTCTTGTTACAACACAGATTTGTTAAATGAAGTACACCCTTCCTATAATCTTTTCCTCAAGTATGATTTGATTGCTTGTGTGTACGTGAAGATAGGAAGCTATATATTGCTTTAGAAATGGAGAAATGAAAGCGTGATTGCACAAACTTAAAGCAATAAGAGATTATGAAATTCAAGAGAGTAGAGAATCGAAAATTAAGTTAAGTTCTTTGATCTTGAATTGAGAATGTATTTAGAGAGAATATAGAGTTGCAACTCTTGGTTAAGAGTTATGATCATAGGTAATCATTACAACTCTTTATGGAAGAGATTCCTCTTTGCGAAGAGTGGTGTCTTTTCAGAAAACTTGAAAATATGACAGTTGAAAAATATTCAGTTGACTGAATATTCATAGTTAGTCGACTGAATTAAAACTGAGAAAAAACAGTGCGAAAATATTCACATTCAGTCAACTAAAATGTTGATTTAGTCCATTGAATATTTTGTAAAGTCGAGTCTTTGAATATTTAGTTGACTAAGAGTAATTTAAAACAAATATGTGTATATACATATATATGTATATGCATGTATATAGGTTCAGTCAATTGAGTGGGTTAATTTTGTCGACTGACCTGGAAGTTTCCTGCATATAAAAGCTTATTTCTGAAAATAAATTTTATCATGCTTGTCTGAGTTAGTGAACTACTTGAGGATAGATTTTAACATAGCTAAAATTAGACTTCGACTCTAAACAACTTATATGTGAACCATACTTCATATTGTTGAGTTTGGTCATCGTAGTTCTTTGTAGTAGATTCATGAATCTTTGTGTCGGCTGAATTTCTTGTCATTGTTCAAAACATAAGATCCAACGAATTCCACCTTTCATATAAGGATAAAAAATTCAACAATTTTAATCTTTTGTGTTACCGTTTATTTTTATTTTATATCTAAATAGCCAGCACTATATATATATGCATACATTTGTGTGTGTGTGTGTGTGTGTGTGTATCAACACAAATAAAAGCATACCCAAGGTTGGTAAGTGCAAATGTAACTAAATCGGTCTCCTATATGAATGCACATGTAGTGACAACCAATATGTATGTAACCATCCTTATACACACACACATACATGTATGCATGTCTGTACATCCATATGCAATATCATATCGAAAAGCAAGTAAATAACCACATCCATAAACAACCAATAAAATAAACATATATAAAAAGAAAGAGTAAATAGTGTATATACTATAATCATCTAGCGTAAATTAGAGCGCACACACACACATATATATCCTAGGTTGGAATGTATGTACATACAAGCCCGCACGACATAAACTAAACTAATATAACTCAAACAAAGCAACTAGCAGCTACGTCATAAGGACGTAGTTACATCCAATCCTAGCATCCACACATCCATGTCAATGTTAACCAGCTAGCTAGAGAAACCATGCAAACATACAAATGACCAAATGAGAAAACTAACTTACATACTAACAAAAAGACGAACTCATTAGTGGAGAGCTCGTGAAGGAAAACTAGTTTCTCTCTTTGAGTTCTCATGTATTCCCATCCAAATCTTTTCTACACTATACTTGAACCAACTTAATTTCTTCATTCTTATATCTCATCAACTTATAAGGTGCGAATATGCCTATAGAGTATTTTAGACTCTGCCTTTACATTCACCCCATCAAGCTGATTATGCTCCACCATAATTGCCTAATCATCAATGTACGTTTGCAAATGGGATGAAAAATAGAATTCATGGGAACCCTTGTCAACAATTCTCTCGGCTTGAGAATATCGTCGAACTTCAATAGGGAAACTCCACTTTGATTCTAGTTAAATCATGGTACAACGTCCATGAAATGACTTTGTGGGGTCGAGTTGAAAGGTTGGAACTGAAATAATATTCAATGGAGAATTCGTCTCCTCGATAAAAGTCTCTGGCCAGAGCAGTTCGGTTAGTAGCAATTTTTATAATTGGACCAAGAACTTTGTTTTTGTATTATACAAGTTGAATGTGGATGATATTGGAATTTTTACTATTACCAAATTCCGTAAGTCCTAATATGATATAGTTTTGATAAAGAGTATTAGTATAAATAATTGTCACTGCCGAAGACCACTTAAAATGGGTGAAATTGGATTTTACCCAAATTATGTAAGTGATAAATTTGACTATAATGTCACATTACTAGCTAATATTTTTTTAAGAGAAATGTGTGATCCTCTATAGAATAGAGGAGAGCACACATGCAAATATATATATAACACAAAAGCAAGGTGCTGCCAACATGCCTGGCAGGTAACATAAACTAAAAACAAAGAAACAAAAAAGGGAAAGATGCTCTAAACATCTCAATAGCTCCAAACAACAAAATGATAAGAAAAACACTGTGCATCTGGACCGGATTGATGCTCCAAAAATCTCGGAAGCTCTGAGCAACACATAAGGCAGAAAGACTCCATGCATCTGGATCAAAAGGAAAGAAGAAGCCTCAACTCTGGAGTGAAAAAAAATGAGACGATGGATAGGATAGTCTGCACCGGAATCTCTGAACAAGGGAAGAAATGCCAAGCTGCAGCAAGGAATCTTTCTAAAAATCTCTCAGCAAACCAAAACAAGCGCTCTGAAGATAAGGTGGCCTGCAAGAAGAACCTGGAAACCTTTCACTCATATCTGCATCTGAGGGGCGACTAAGAACAAAGTAAGAATTATGCATATATATGTATATTAATATAAATAATATATATATGTGTGTGTGTAAATAAAGAGAGAAGAAAAACAAAAAGGAGAAAATAGTAGAAACAAAAGGAATAAAATATTTCAAAACAATTACACCAAAAAAAACTAAGAATCTGTAATCATAAGTAGGTTATGGTTAACCGATAGATCATGGTATGAATTTGAAAAATTATTCATATTAGTGCTGATGTCATTAAAAATACAATAGTTTTTAAAGTAATTAATATTGTAGCTAACCATATTAAGATACCCTTTAAACGAATTATTCTTGGCTAATTTATATTTGGGATTAGAAATCCAATGAAAGCAGAAAGAAGAAATTGTATAAATCAATTTATTAATATGACTATTATTATTATTAAAAATTCTTTGATTTCTTTCAAACCATATATACCAACTAATAATAGTGAATAAAGTGTCAAGTAGAGATCTAATATTCTTTTTAAACCAAAATCTAAACTTATTCCAGTAAAATTCACAATCCGATATTTTAGTTATGATATTAAAATTGAAAATTTTGAGAACATTATTAAGAATGGAATAAGAATCCATGCAATCATAGTATAAGTGCTTAATGTCTTCAAGATGCAAATTACAAAAATAACATTTATTATCATTGTGAATGTTCTTTCTTTTTAAGATTTCAATTGTATTAAGTTTACCATGCAATATTAACCACATGTGTATCTTAGATTTAGGAGGATCATTTGACTTCCAAATAAATTTGAATGATTTGTTTGTAGTACCCGAGAAATTAATAAATCTATAAAACGAGTTAGAAGTAAAATTCTAACTTCTATCCCATTCCCAACAGAGAATATCATTATCAATATTTTAAAGATTTAATCTAGCATAAAGCAAATGAAGAAGCCTAAGAGTTGATCCAACTAAAATTCTGTTAAAGCTGAAATTCCAAGGAGGATCATGTTCAGGAGAAAAAACCTCACTAATTAGAGCAAACTTAAAATTACATATATTGTAAAGCTCTTTAAATTCCAGTTTAAGAGGTAAGACCGAAATCCAACGGTCATGCCAAAAGGAAGTACCGTTACCGGAATGAACAATTGTATTTATTCCTAAATTAAAAATCTCGAGACATTTTAAAATGTTTCTCCAAAAATTTGAAACGGCTGGGGAAACTATTTGATATAAACTACTGTTTCCATTATAGTAAAATTTAGAAATAATCTCTTTCCAAATAGCATTATCTTTAATATCTTTAAACTTCCATAACCATTTACCTAGCAATGATAAATTCATATTACGCAAGTTAATAACCCCTAAACCACCTTCCCTCTTGGCTTTACAGACGGTCTCCCAATTAACTAAACATTTTATATTATTATTAGAATTTTCTCCACTCCAAAGGAAGTCTCTTCTAATTTTGTCAATTTTATCGAAACCCAATCCGGAAATAAATGCATGGACATCCAATAAATCGAAAGGGCTGATAAAACCGAGTTAATTAAAACTAGCCTTCCCGCTTTGGATAGAAATCTTCCTTCTCAGTTAGAAATCTTATTATTAATTTTATCAATAATAATAAACCAGTCTTCATGCTTGAGTTTAGAGGGTCTAATCACAAATCCAAGATATTCAAACGGAAATCTCATAGTTTTGCAATTTAGAGTAGTAGCAACCGAGTTTTCAACATTTTCAAAATCGTTTAAGAGTAACACTGCACTTTTTTCAAAATTTATTTTTAAACCTGATAAAAGCTCAAAACTGTAAAGAATAAATTTGAGAGTTATAATGTGCCTAGGCAGATGGGAAGAAAAAAGTAAGGTATCATCGGCAAATTGGAGAACCGATATACCATTACGTGAAATATCATTCCCAACACTGCCTAGAGAACCATTATCCACTGCTCCTTTAATAATCTTAGCAAAAACATCTGCCGCTAAATTAAATAATAAAGGCGATAAAGGATCTCCTTGCCTTATCCTCTCTTGGATTGAATTTTATTACCTAAAATACCGTTAACCATAATGCTAGAGTTCCCGGTTCTAAGCAGAGACATAATCCAATTGATCCATCTAGGACCAAAACCTCTAGCATGAAAAATATCAACAATAAAATTCTAATATACCGAATCAAAAGCTTTAGCAAAATCAAGTTTCAAAATTGCGCAAGTAATGTTATTCTTACAACAGAAATTAATATATTCTTGAACAACTGCCACTCCATCCGTGATATTTCTACCTTTGATAAAAGTTGATTGAGAGCAATCAATTAAATCGTTCATTCTTTTACTAAGTCTATTAGCTAAAACTTTAGAAAAGGTTTTAATTGAGCAGTTAATCAAAGAAATAGGTCTATAATCTTTTAAATTATTGGCACCAACCTTTTTATGAAGTAAAATAACATTTGCAAAATTAAATCTCCCTAATTGTAAATTACCATTATAAAAATCGTTGAACATATTAATTATATCGAATTTTAAAACATCCCTAAAAGTATTATAAAATAAAATAGGAAACCCATCTGGTCCCGGCGATTTATCGTTGGGCATGTCATTAATAGCTTTTCTAATCTCATCTTCAGTGAAAGGATACTCTAACTCTGACAAATCAACAATGGAATCAGGAGGGTAAAGATCCGACCATCTTACATTGATTCTATTGTTAATTTTAGAACCAAAAATATCCTTATAGTAATTTGTAAAAGCCTTGTTAAGATCACTTTGATTAACAAGCTCTGTATTGTTAACAAAAATAGAGTTAATTGTATTACTACATTTCCTACCATTGGCTACATTATGAAAAAACTTAGTATTGTTATCCCCTTCGTTGATCCATTGAATTCTGGATCGCTGTTTCCACATAACCTCCTCCTTTTCTAAAATAGAATTTAATTCCTCTTTTAAGTTAGAAAGAACATTATGTTCGCCTAAATTAAGGGGATTAGATTCTTCTATCTTATTAATTTTAAGCATTTCTTTAAGAATCATATCTTTTTTATTTTTAAATTACCAAAGACATTTTTGTTCCAATTTTTAAGGAAAAACCTAAGATCCCTAAGCTTAGAAACAAAAGCTTTTGCAGAGTTATCCATATTTCTGATATTATGGAAACTCAAAGAAACCCATTTACCTTTGACTAGATTCACAAAGTTATTTTCCAAAAGCCACATCTTTTCAAACTTAAAAATATTTAAAATAGTTCTATGGAACTCACAATTAAGTAGAATAGGACAATGATCCGATAAGGTAAAAGGAAAACCAGTAACTTTACAAATAGAAAATTTGGTTTCAATCTCATCACAAACAAAAAATCTATCAAGAAGAGCCATGGAAGGAAGCGCTCTAGCGTTACTCCAAGTAAACTCTCTATTTGAAAGAGGAATTTCGATCAAATTAGAAGTAATGATAAATTGATCGAATTCCTCCATAGCAGAGTAATCCCATTCCCTAGGATATTACTAGCTATTATGACGTGTGAACGTTAATATTTGAATTGCCTGATATTAACTGCTGATCGAATTTACATCTAAGATTTATGCAATCGAAATGTTGAATACTCCGACTACCATCTAATTTAACTAAACTATGATTGTTTTAAATTCATTAAATAAATTAATATTTTTGAAATATTAATTATAAAAATTTATTTTATCTGTATTGATCAGTACTAAAAATAGTATGTGTATGCAGATATTATATCTTTAGTAAAAAATAAATAAATATAATATGCTTCAAATAATGGCAGCTACCTTTGCCATGAGATTTAGGGTTTCAAAACCCTGTATCATTCTCCTGTCCTTTTATTCTCTTCTTTATTTCTATTATTCTCTTAATCTATAATTTAATTATTCTCTACAATTTCAAATTCGTGTTTTCAGGTCTAAAAGGGTGGTTGAACAATGTTACGAAGAAGACGGGTGGACAACAGTGATGTAGAAGAGGAAATGTGTAACAAAGAAGGTTAATCATCTAGGGAGGCAGGCGGAGATCTTACTCATAGATTCCCAAAACCAAATCAAATCAGATCTAAGAGAAAGCTTGGTCAAGGAGTAGGTAGTAAGAAGGGCATCAATTTTAAAGTGACTTTGGACGTAAATAAGGTGTCTTACTATGATGCAATAAGAGGGAACAATAGTAAGAAAGAAGATGACACTTTGAATTTTGTATAACCAATTTCAACCAATAAAAGGGGAAAAGGTAGGATTTCATTAGAGGCAATTAGAGAAGCGAAAGATAGTTGGAACAATTGTGTGATATTATATGTGGTAGGTCTGAGACCATATTTTAAGGTGATGGAGGCTTATGCAAAGCGTATGTGCAAGACTACACCTTCTTTTACTATTCAATCTAGAGAAAATGAATTCTTTGCGGTTATATTCGAAGAGGATGGCGATTGTAATTGATTGAACCGGGTTAGTCGATAGCGAGTAAAATAGATAGATTTAAAAAAATCTCCATTTTGGATCTTTGTTAAGTTTGTGAAACCTAAATGGAGTTTAGGTCCTATCTAATTTTTTTTAAGTAAAATCATTTTTTATTAAATTATCAAAATAGAATTTTAAATTTTATTTCAATTTACTTGTATTATAATGAACGTGTCTAATACATTCATATGTGTAACATGTAAGTACAACATATAAGCAGTGTGCAATACTAACATGCAAAATAATATAGGGAAAGAAACCTTTAGTTTCTCTCCGCTAACTTATGCAACCAATCGAGGGAAGATATAACATTATATATAAAGAGAGAAACCTTCCACTTCACCTTCTCTCCATACTTAGGTTAATTGATTTACTAAATGATATTTATGACTAAATTTATGCATGTTTTAGTTGTCCAAGGTTTGATTAATAGAATGAATGTGTGTGTTTATTGAAAACATATTGGGTAGTTTTGTATGATTTGAAATCCAAAATATACAACAATGAATTTGGTTTTAGTTAAAGAACATAAGATTCATTTTACAAATTTGAATTAAACAATACATGTATATTTCCATATATGTGGTTATTACAGTTTGGAAATTTAGATCTAAAACAATATATATTTCCAAACATTGTAATATATGATATGTGTGCATACATATTTACATATATATAAATAAGTTGGATTTTAAAGTTAATGATTTTGATTTAACTTTTAGAATTGTAATGAAATTAGAGTGTACAACTTTAATAAGATTTTAAATTTTGAAAACAACGAAGAATTTAGACTTTTCAAAAAGGTCCATTCATTAATTTTAGATTAAGATTTTCCATTCTTGTATAAACAATGGTTAAACACATGCATCAAAGTATGAGTATATAACATTAAAGATTAATTATCATAGAATAATAAATAATTTAACATGTATAATTCATTTGTATTTGTGTATGTTAATGTCATGAAATTATGAAATAGATCTCAATCAAAATTAGCTTTAAATTTCACAAAATTTCCAAATACATAATAATAAAAATTCGACAAAGTAAGCATGTGTAAATATATGATAAGAACTTACATATCATAACAATACACAAACTAATAGCAAGTTCTCAAATTAATATGGGGTCCAAAACATACTAATTTACCATGAACACATAATAAAGGGAGATGATGAATAAATATAGATCTGAACCAAACCACTACAATAGACATATTTTTAATCAAAAAAAATCATAAAAGGGTTTAGGTTACATGTTGTAAGATGAATGATTAAAACACAAGGTGAATCAAACAAGGTCTAATCATATGATTGATATAAACACATTGATGAATTTTAATTGGAGAATTACTTTTGGATGTTGCCAATAAATCACATTTTGAACAATAAATCAGAGCTCCTAGGTTCACTAGATTCAGTCTTTATATCTTGCAAGAATCGCGAGATAAGAACCGCTATTTTTTTGTTTGATTTTGTTTTGGAATCTTTTAGCCCCATTCACCATTAAAATTTTAAGCCATAATTTTACATGAGAAGAATAGAGAAGGTCTAAACGAGAATTTTCTGTAGAAAACATATGCAATGAATAGGAGAGAATATGTTTTCAAGAAAACATTGAACCTGTTCAATTCTTTCCGTTAGAATTTTTCTCTATATACTTCCCAATTAAATCTTATTAAATCCCTCTCTCGCTCTCTCTCTCTTCATTTCTTATGGATGGCTATGATAGGTATTACAAGGTAAATATAAAATTTCAAAGTCACTTAGCATTTAATCTATTTAAATTCAATTTAAATATTCTATCAGTATTCTATATCGATACTTGTGTTTGTACTCTTATATATTAAATACTAATGGTATTCAAATCAAATAAAAAAATTTAATAATTAATATTTTATAAATATTAATTAATTTAGTTTTTATATAATCCACTTCATATTTATTATATTTAAATCCAATTTAAACATTCTACCGACGTCTAAATTTGGTACACACGTTATAACTTTTATATACGTACTTTATTAAATACAAATGATACCTAAAAAGATCAAATAAAATTTAATAATTAACATTTCATAAATATTAATTAATTTAATTAACTGATGACGATTATAAATTAATTAAATCATGTGGTTCATTTGGTGTATTCTTCGATTAAGCGATTCAAAGGTGTAAATTCAGTTAGTGATTAATATTGAACAATTCAAATACTAATGTTCACATGTTAACTTAGCTTGTGGTGTGACATTTTGACTGAATATAATGCTTACGCTTCTTTTGGTGAAATCCAGTGTTACTTATTATAAGCGGTACCTGGTAGCAACTATTATATACACCAATTCTCTTCATTAAAACTATATCACAATAAAAATTATGGAATTTGGTTTTCGTCAAAACTCCAACGTCGTCCACATTCAACTTTATAATTCCATACATAAATCGTTGGTTCAATGATAACAATTATTATTAACAATACTGCTCTATCTAGAGACTTTGATTTTGAGTTGATTACAGTTGACTGTGATTCTAATCCCATATAACCGTGGAGACGAATTCTATATCGAATAATGTTTCACTTTTAATGCTTCAGCTCTAACCCAAATATGGTTGTTCGATCGATGTCATGCTAACTATAATCAAAATGGAGTGTCTAGATTGAAGTTCTATAGTATTCTCAAGTCGAGAGAACTCTGTAACATCATCACTTTAAGATTGTCTTTTTGACCTTAGTTATATTTACCAATAGAGAACTTTAAAGTTAGTTGTTCTATAATTATACGATAACTATTAGTACGTAACCATTGGTGCTCCCATCAATCAGAAAAAATACACTGCCTAACCTTTTAAGAGCTTTACATGCTGTAGTCTCAACGGATGAATCGATATCCTTTCTCAAAACATCTTGACTAAAACGATATGTTATTTTCAACGTGATAAAATTCTCATGATTATACCACTTGGTAATTACTATCACATAACATATCATCTGAGGATTTCCACCTATATACTTTAAATTAGTCACTTATTATTTATATCATTGTGTAACAAGTATATAGTAGAAAGAAAAACACCTTTTCTTTTGAACAAAACTGGTCATAGAGTTAGATTTATGTAACAAATTACATGATTGCTGCTAGGGCATACCCATAACTATATTAGTGATAAGATTACTGAAGAAGGACCATGATTCTTTGACAAAAATCTTATAATTACGAAGACATTTGGCCCTCAAATGCATACCGACAAGGACATGCTTATTAGTATGCCGGTATAGATAAGGTTACCAGGGCTAAGTTTTCGACTACGGGGTCCGAGAGCTATTGGGGCATTGGTAATATTATAGGGACTCCTTTGAAGATGGATGAAGAAACTTTAAATAGATCTATAATTTCCTTTGCTAGAGTTGTACTTGATATCAAGACAGAGTTTGGTTTCCCTAGTTTTTAGAAGCCATAAGAGATAATAGACAAGTTTTTAATCAAAAGTGATTTATGAAAACCCTTCACCTCGATATGATAATTATCTATGTTTTGGTAATCTTAAAAGACAATGTTCAATAAGAAAATTGTGGGTTTCCAAACACACTGATAGGGAGAGTAATGTTAGTTCAAAGATGGCTCTAAAAGGTTGTAAACCAAAGGTACAGAAGGAGTCGATGGTGTCAGTAGAGAAGGAGGATCTTGTTGAAGATAGGATGGATGCGAGCATTAAAGGAGCAAGGAGGGAAAAATTAATGTTAGTGAGGATAATGAAGATAAGGGGAAGGTTGTATCTTGAAGTGCAAGAAGGGTGTAAAAGATTTTAACCGAGAGGAGGAGGAGGAAAATCCTTTTAAAGCTCTAAACGACGTAGAGGAGGAGATTAAACAAATATGTCATGTTAAAGAGATGATTATAAATGGGATAAAGGTGGAGAAATCTGAAGTTTCAGTCAAGGAGAATGGAAATGCAGTAGATAACATGGAAGAAGAGGCCCTAAATAAAGAGAAGGTGAGAGCTTTGGAAACCGAATCTTTAGTCAATGAGGAGGGACAACAAAGAATAAAGACGAACAAACCCAAGTCATCACAACTTCTACACATTCACAACAAAAGGAAGAAGGGGCCACTGTTCTCATCTAGACATATACGATGCCGCTAGTGACTCCTGGTCATCTCAAAGATGAATCATCATCAGATTGTGTGACAACCACCCTACACCTCCAGTATCCAATACCTATATAGAGCTCTGTGGAGGTACCCGGTCGATGTAGGAAGGCAGCCAAGGGTGTAAAGTAAAAAATCCAGGCACAGAACCTATAGAACATCTCTTATAGACACAAAATACAATATAATAACATAGATGTAAAATAGGCGAAATAGCGATATAATCAAATGAACCATAAATAAGAACACCAGAGTACATCAGGTTCATAGACTACACCAAAACTGAAATAAAGAGTTTATACATCCAAATATCCAAAATAAACTCTATAACCGTCTCTTAAAATAAAAGTACTAACATAGCTCCACGGTATTGCACAATGAAATATAAGCGATAGTAAGCTCCAAATTATAGATATACGAGACCGTAGCCTCCTAGTCATACTCCGTACAGCCCCATGCGCCATCAAGAGCTATTATCCATAATTTACTCATTTAAGAGTACTCAATACAATAAGAAGAAAAACATAAAACCATAGGTCATCTAATAGCCTAGTGTGATACATCATCGAAAAATACTATAAAAACCATATAGTACATAGGGGCATAGGGTATGAAGAACCCTATCTGATCTATCCCTACAAATAAAGAGTTATCACTTAAATGAACATAATATGCTACTATACAAATATCATAAAGGCATACTGCAACCTAAGTATGATGATGTGTGTCTAGGTATTCCTATCACTAATACCTATCTCTAATGACATCCCTAAAGTGATAGACTATAGAAGAAAATAAAGCAACCGTAGCATCCATCTAACAATCCTTACCATCAGTGAATGTGCTCTAGATATATGATAAATCGTATGGCCTTCTCCATGCAATTGACTAACGGAAATCCTGGTTTTCAGTGTACTCATCTTTAGCCCAAAGCTGATACTAGAGCCAAATCCACCAGTCCAAGGTATACAGATTCAAGCAATTGAACTGAGGTAACCTAACAAATTACCTCTGAATGTCCCTACAATACCACTGCTTTCAAGTACATCATAAAACACTCTGAGTATCAGCGGCCCCTTAGCAGCATATCTGAGCCCTTTCATTGTTCCCTTTAGTTCCCATTATCCTCAAGGGACCATTCCATACTCCTTTATTACACGATAGAACCATTCAACATTAAATCCATAGGTCACCCTTCTAGAACCAGCTCTTTGTGGATAACGATTCTCATGACTCCCTTCAACATCGACCCGCCATCATTAAAACCTAAATCCATTCACAGTCAAGTTTCCATCATCGAAGTCCTAAAGCTATCCCGAGGTTATCCGTCTCTCTTCCAAGTCTACTCCCAAAAACCCATGAGTGGCCCAAGTCCTAACCTAAAGCCTCGTCATGCCACGATGCAACCCTAAGTACCCTTCCTTGTGCGGTACTTGGGTTTAGCTCCATCGGACAAAAAGGTCTGTTTGGTCCGCTTTGGCATCACCGAAAAACAAATGTTGTCTAGTACCTAATGACACCACCGTATAGCACATGCTATCTGGTCTTCCTTGCTTCTACGGGATAGAAAAGTCTGTCCGACCCTCCACGTCACCATCAGATAGCTAATGTTGTCTGATCTCCCATGACACCACCGAACAACGATTATTATTCGGTCCTTCTCCAATGCTTGATCAACTCACCTCGAGCCAACTCCTCCCAAGCCCAAACTCTAAGTCGAACCAATCAATCACCGAACCACTTTCATCGACCAGAATCGAATCAAGGCAACATCCCTCCAAATGCCGAACAACCAAACTAGTTTGGTACCAAACAGAGCCACCGATCGAACCAAAGTACTGCAAAACTCCACCTTTCGCTTTCATGTCAAGTTCACCGTTATGCTCCATCCTTTGACCTGTGTGCCTTCCCTATGAATCTATATGACTCTCGACAATCTCAAGTAAATTCGCTAAAGCCCGGTTTCGCGATTTCTAACTCTTAGTCTCCCTGAGATCATCTTCAAGCATATAAGTGTACAAACAAACACCGTACATACATCAAAACAACTTGCAAACGTACAAAAATTCATGCCAAATCATCCATATAATATGTCTCTAACCTAGCCTAATACATGCCAAGGCAACCACACATCAACTTAACACGATTAGAACAGTTTAAAACATTTTAAATTCATTTTTTACTTAAGGTTTCACTTTAAGACAACATTAAAACTTAATTTAGACTTTAAAAATGGACGAAAAATATGTTAAACCTGTAGATACATATCTATTATAGTGTGAGATGATCAATCACTCACCAAAAATCCAAAAAATGAAGATCTGCACGTAAACCGAAGCAAATACGAGAATCAACGACCATGATGAAATTTTGCCTCCCTAGAATGTTGATTTGAGGATCCTTGATGAATCTCTTTGCTATTCTAACCTTAATCTATGATTTAGACTTGACTTGTAGAAGATAAGAGAAGGTTTTGTATGGAGAATGGGTTAATAAAGGCGCAAATCTATTTAGGAAGTGGTAAAAGTGATTTAAGGATGATGGTTCAGCCTAATAAAGCCCCTAAACCTGAAATGGAGTAGTGGACTTTCCCCCAAACTCACTAATTACACACCAAATTTCTCCAAAAACTGATAATCTTCAAACAACCATAACTCATATTAGAATGTCCAAATCACTATTATGACCACTTTATAGAAAGGGAAACCATTATATCTTTCCAATGGAAGTGGTCTCGGATACTAAATCGGCTTCTATAAAAAGTTATGGCCTTTACAAGTTTTTAGGGGTAAAATCATCTGGAAAAATTCTAAGGATACGGGATTTCACTATTAGGCAATACCCAAAATTATAGAGTCGTAGAATCTCATATGAATTTAAAAATAATATTTTACGATCCTCCGATACGTAAAATACGGGTTATTGCATTCTTCCCCGTTAAGGAATTTCGCCCCCGAAATCCCTAACACAAACAAGGTGAAATCAAACACATCCTGCATGCCTAGCATCCATGAGCAAACATATCAGACATCAGACATGCATATAGAACTAAGAAATGATATCTTCACCTACCATAGCATGCAAGATAGTAAACTACCCTACATGATATCGAAAGTGAAAATAAATGCGATAAACAGAATTCTCACTGAGTGAAGAGCTCAAGATAAACGGTCCTCATGCTCTCCTCGGTCTTCCAAGTACAACTGCCTTCTCTCTCACTCCACCGAACCTTCATAAGCTTTACGTCTTCTTTCTAAGTTGCTTCGTACCATGTCCGATGATACGAGTAGACCTAGAAATTCTCGATGCTTCTAGTTCAATCTTGATATCGTCAGTTAATCCGGTCTAACTATCACGCCTGAACCATGCAAAAAATTCCACAAGTGAGATACATGGAATATGTTATGCATGCCCCCCATCTTCTAAGGTAAGTCGACTATATACGCTAGATTTGCAATCCTATCAAGTATGGGAAAGAATCAATGAATCACGGTGCCAAATTTCCCTTAGTAGCGAATCGAACAACATTCTTTAATAGAGAGATATTGACAATATCGCTAATAGAGAACTCTAAGTCATGTCTTCTCCTATCAGCGTAGCTCTTCTACCTATCATGAGCAACTTTCATTCATTGTCGAATGATCTCGATCTTCTTTGAAGTCTCTCTAATCATATCTGGAAAGTATCATTTTCTCGCCCGCTTCCCAACAACATGAAGGAGTGTTGCACAGTCGGCCATATAGTGCCTCAATAGTGGCATACAGATGTTGGATTAATAATTATTGTTGTATGCAAACTCTACTAAGTGAAAATCGTCCTATGAGCCATCAAAATTGAGAATGCATGCTCTTAAGAGATCGTCCAAGATACGATTTACTCTCTGAGTTTTCCCTTCAGTTTATGGGTGATAAGTTGTACTAAGATGTAACTATGTTTCCAGTGCCTCTTGTAAAATCTTTTAAAAAACCGTTAGTAAATAAAGGGTCTTGGTCGCTTACAATACTCTTCAGTACACCATGCAATCACATAACCTATTTCACATACAACTCGACTAATTTGGATGTCGTATTGACTAGATGAGTATAAATCTAGTGCTCTTTGTCAGTCTATCTATTATGATCCAGATGCTATCATACCCTCCTTTAGTGCTCGACGATTCATTGATGAAGTCCATCGAAACCTGTTCCCATTTCCACTTAGGAATCTCGAGCCATTATAGCAAATCACTAGATTTTGCTTTATCTTTACCAACTGACAACTCATGCACTTCTAGATGAATGCCCCCAACATCCTTCTTCATTCCCTTCTAATAAAAGTTCTATTTCATATTGTGGTACATCTTATTAATGCTGGGATGTATAATCGACCTAGAATGGTTGCACTCGTAACACCTCAGCGTGTAATCCATCAACTTCGGGGTCAAACAATCTCCTATCCATACGGAACCAACCTTCTCGGTCAAGTCCGTATTGTGGCTCTAGCTCACATTGAGATATAAAATCATAGCCATCGATATACTTCAACTACTTCCACTCCAAGAATATCGCTCCGAAACTGGCATGTCTTTTACTCAATGCATCGGCGACTGCATTTCCCTTAGCAGGCCTATAGGTAATTTCAAAGTTGTAGGAGGCCAGAAATTCCAACCATCACTGCTGGCGAAGGTTGAGATCCTTTTGGGTGGAAAGAACTTCGAGGATTTGTGGTCCGTAAATAGCCCATACCTTTCTCCTAATAAGTAGTGCCTTCAAATCTTTAGAGCAAACATTATCACTGCCAACTCCAAATCATGGTCTGTGTACTTCCTCTCATGTGGCTACAGCTATCGGCTAGCATAAGCGACAACTTTTCTCCTCTACGTCAATATCGCACCTAATCCAGCACCATAGGCAACTATGTATACTATTGTAGGATCGGTTTCACCCTAAAGGGCGGGTGAATAGGGTGATACTAATAATTATAAAAATTTAATGTGGAAGTATATAAAATAATTGCAGCACAGATAATAGCAGAAAAATAGCAGCACAAATAATAGCAGAATATTAAAAATAGAAATAGAACAATACAGATTCACTCAACTTCGGCAAAACCTTGACTACGTGCTGCCCCAAGGTTTCTATTAGAAATTAAGTTGTCAGACGCTTACACATGTAAACTCGCAGCACCCGCTATCAACTAACTTAACTCTACGCTCAAAACCCTACCACAACTCAGCCACTGAGTTATGAATTCTCAAATTACACCACCGTAGTTTGTCCCCTAGTCAAATGGCTAGAATTTACAAAAGTTTAAAAGAGAAATACAAAATAAAAACGACTCAAAAAAAATAAAACCCTAAAATTAAAAGCACGAAAGAAAATAAAGATGTCGACCCAAATTAAAATAAAAGGAAGTCCTTTTTCTTTTTATGTTTGTCAATCTCCGACCTTCCCCCTTTTCTTATATTATTTCTACGGCATGTTTTGCTCTATGAAAAAGTTGCCTCTTTCCTTTACTCAAGATCGTTTGTTCCTTTTTCAAAATAAATTAGGGCTTTACCGATTTCAGTTGATCGATCATATAGATGTCTTCACGTTGATTGCTCTATTGATCGATTGTCTCTTTGAATTGCAAATGGCTGCTTCTCGATCGAGTTTGAATTGAATGAACTGGTATGTGATTTCCTTTTTTATTCTCGCTGATATGCTTGAACTCGATTGCTATATGCCGATGATGATAATGGGTTTTATAGGGTTGAAAACCCTAAATTTTCAATCGAATATATTATTTGAATTCGTCTGATAATTTTAGCTCGGCCGTATGATTTTGATCGAATACGTGTGATTCATTCTGACTAGTTCAGTTTCATATATACTTTTGCTTGATTACCACGGCTTTGATTTTGACTTGTTCGATTCGATGCCTTGGTCACCACAGCTTCGATTTTCTTTGGAATTTGGTTCGTTCTTTTCTCTGTTGATATCAGCCACTTTGATTTTGTGATAATATTGACTTGTTTGATTCTCGTTAACACCTGGCTTTTACTCTGACTTGTTCAAATAGAAATTCCTGTGACATTGATTTGATTTGAAACTACTACCTGGATAATTATTCGATCTGGAACATTTGATCATTTGATTGATTTTTGTCTTGGCGTTGACTTTGTTATAATTGTTAAATGCTCTATTACTTGCTGACTTTTTTCGACTTGATCAATCTGAAATTCACTGCAACCGGTTTCGTGTATACATATATAAGTATATATGCATACATGTGCATTTGTCAGTAAAAAATGATTATTGCACTGTTTTGTGCTCACTTATATGTGATCACAACTGTTTTCTTTGTCTGGTTCATTGTAGTCTGGTTGCTTCGAGTCATGTGTATTTCTGTTCCTCTTGAATGCTTTGATAAGTTTATACTTGTGTTATCACCATATGCATATTGCTGTTTGCTTCATCCTTGTTTGGTTGCCACTGAACTTAGGTTCTCTAGTTGCATTCACTATATACATATGTGAACTGCATTATTGAGATTTTCTTTTGTGTACACTTGTGTCTTGTCTGGCGATTCTCTGATTGTGTTCATGGAGTCTACTTTTATATGAAGCCCATATATGTATGTGTGTTGTGGCCAAACTTGCTTATGTGCTTTGGCTGAGGACTTGTTTCTACTGTTAATTACAGTGCACATTTAAGCACGTATATACATACATATATATATATATATATATATATATGTACATATGTGTATAATCACTTGGTCGAGACTTGTTGCAATGTGGTTCCTCCTGGATCACTTTTGATGTGTGCTTGCTACCGTGTTTAGGTGGTTTTATTTTTGAACTTCTCTGCATTCTGGTCTTCATATGGCTTTGAGTCTGTTGCCTTTGGTCATTATTAGGCTTTATGTAGTCTGGTGGCTTCACTTGCATATTGAACTACTTCCATTTATGTGTTGTTCGTCACCTTTGCACTGTGTCTGGTTCAAATGTGTTTGTTAGTCTGGAGCAGTTCTGAACAATATATATATATATATATATATATATATATAGTATGTGTGTGTGTGCGCGCGCGCGTGTGTGCACCACTGTTATCTTGAAATTGCTTTGTTTGCATTGAGTTGATGTCGCTGACTTGAGTTTTTATAGGGGTCGATTCCCTGTTTACTGGTCTTGTTTTAGTGCTTTACTTGTGCATGTCACTTTTCATTTTGCTTTCACTTGAATTTCATCTTGATTTTTGGAAATGCACCTGAGTTGAATCCAGCTTACAACTCGGGTTTGACCTTATGCTCATGTTGTGACTCTATTTGTATTGCACTTGAGTTGAACCTGGCTTTTTATTTTGTTTGACCTTGTGCACAACTATCCCTGCAGTTTTATCAAGTGTATATTGATGTGCACGGCCTTGTGGCATGTACAATGATACACTATGCATGTCACAAGTTGTTCGTGTATAATGAATTCATAATAAATATGAGGATGAACAACCTAAATAACTGAGGCATATAATATTTAACAACCTAAATAAGTATGTTTATTATCATCAAACAAAAATCACATACTGGCATATTCAACAACTATCAGCTCCACATTCTCGCTCGGAATGGTTAATACTAGAGCACTTATCGATGTTTCCTCTGAACTCACAAAATGCATGCTCGCACTTCACGACCCAAACAAAAGTCTGATTCTTCTTCATCAAATTGGTCAACGATGCTGCTACCTTCGAGAAGTCCTTGATAAAACCTCTATAATTCCCCACCAAATAAGGAAACTCCTAACATCTATAGCATTCTTAGATTGGCTCCAATCCTGAACCATTGTGATCTTGACAGGATCTACCGCGATGCCCTACTTAGAGATGACATGACCCAAGAATCTCACTTCCCTTATTTAGAAGTGACCTTTTGAAAACTTTGCTATCAACTTGTGCGTACTAAACACTTTAAGCACAATCCTCAAGTGCATTTCATGTTCCTCCTCTCTCTAGAATAGATCGGAATATCATCCACGAACACAAGTATGCACTTGTTTAGCCGATCCCTGAAGACACGGTCCATGAGATTAATAAAGTATGTTGGAGCATTGGTCAGCCCGAATAGGATAATAAACCAGTCATAGAAACAAGATGGTGTACGAGACGCGACAATCGACACGCTCTCCTTCGACACTCTCAACTAGTGAAATCTCATCGCCAAATCCAATTGGGAGAACACCTACGGACCATAGAGCTGACCAAACAAGTTATCAATGTGCGGAGTGGATACTTGTTCTTCTTCGTTACCTTATTTACCTCAATGTAATCTACACAAAACCTCAGAGAGTCATTTGCCTTAGTGGCGAATACTATAGTTGTGGCCCACTCAGATATGCTTCTACGAATGAAATCTCTCTTCAACAGGTCATTTACTTGCACCTCCAGCTCCTTTTACTCTCTAGATGCCATATACCTTGAAGGCATAACTATTGATCTGGCATCCTTTGCTGTCTATATAAAACTCGATCTCCCAATGCGACGGTAATCCAGCCACCTCCTCAAACACGTATAGATACTCTCTAACTATTTGCATAGATGATAACTCATCTAGTGGAATCTCAAGTGAATATAGAAAGCTAACCATAACCCCATCCTACGATAGGCAGCCGATCACTACCGTCTACCGCTCTACAACCCCAATCGTCACCAACACCCTCTCAAAATCCGATATCACTACATACTTTCTTCGCCAGTCCATCTCTAAGATAACAATGAAATTCAAAACAAATAAATCAAAAAACTGAAGAGCATCCTGACTTGATAAGACCAAACCACGACAAACTATACATAGGCTAGTGGAGCCTCCAATTAGGTTCATCACAATCAAAGGTTGGTCAACTATTTCAGGTTTCAATCCTGATCTATCCACTAGATCATTAGGTGTGAAGGAATGTAAAGCCCCGGTATCGAATAAAACACGTATGAGTGTGTCAGAAATAGAAATTATAACCTATATAACGATTCTCTTCCCTTTCTATGTAATAACCCGCACCTCAATGGGCCTGAATTTTGCTAAATGGAAAGCCTGAGTCCAACAAAGTTTAGGTCGTTGATTTGATATCCTATAAATAGATAGATAAATGTATATCATATCACTATTGATATAACTCATAGCATAATAGTAAAGTATAATATAACATATAGATACTGGCAATGTTGACACTTCCAATGTCTAGTGTCCTGGTCAGTGTCGAGCATGCCTTAGGAAACCTATACTTCCACCGTTCTTGCCTTGCGCCAATACCTATCCATATAAGGCTATCTTGTGGGTTGTAATGACGAGAGTCTCAGAACAATAATCTAGTGACTGGTGAATTATTCATTTTACATATAACACTAGTTATGCCAATTGTCTTCCATTACATGTTATATCTTTTAATTTTGCTTAGTCGTCTCGACTCATGTGCACGTATAACACGTCATATCTACCCCAAGTATACCATAAGTACATACGTGCATAAATAAATATACAAATACCATAGCCCCTTTTTGGACTAAGATACTAAACTTACTGGTATTTGTAATATGTCACCTTATCGGGATCCATCATCAATGTGACATCACATCCGTATGGAACTACATCTCATATTACGATTGCCTGTACACTAACATTGGGAAGGGAAACCCAAAATGTTGAATTGCCAATGTGTCTCGTCATCTGCATTCATGTCCCTCTCTAAATGGTAGTCTACGCCTTGTCGTGCGTCCCGTAGTACCTAATAATGATGTCATAATATCTTAGCCGTATTATATCTCACCTTGGGTATTTATTACATGTCTGCTTTCTATTATGGACTCAGCTCCACTGACTATAGAGAACTTAGCTCCTCGAGCTACCCCATTCGTTTTTGAAAGAACTCTTTTTTGGGTTAACTATTCTTGACCCTAACAAACAATCTAGCAAACCACTATGGCGGTGCATTACCTAGTGTGACCTACCCTAGTAGTAGGTGTAGCCCATCGGGTGTAACCCTGTCTTTCCCGTTGATTGCGCATGACCGATAACTCACTCGACCTATGTACAGCTCCTACTCCTGATTTGGTACCAACACATATTGACATAGCGTCGAGCCGCTAACCATCCTATTTATATCGCCTAACGCAATAAAGGCAATACACTATCCTTAATTTATTAAAGCAAACTCTACTATGGGTATTCCTTCACATATACGCTAGCGTATACACTCCATGGGTTATATAGTTGGATATGTCCCACATCAGTATAATGTATACACAACTGCTGATGTCCCCTTATGGTGGGTGGACTTTTATTGTGTAACACTACCTACCTCACATTCCAACTATTCTAATGATTATGTTATTTTTATCTATTTAAGTTATTTAAATACATATATAATTCACACTCATCACAAACGTATACTTGACTCTACGTATATATATATATATATATATATATATATATATATGTATATGTATGTATGTATGTTTATGTATAAATATGTGTGTGTGTGTGTGTGTGTGTATATTCATGCTTATTTAATTACCGTGCCTCTACTATTCACTGTTGATAATACTTCTTTACTTTTCTATGCGTTTACATCTTATTTAAGGCCATTTACCTCTTTCTTTTAAATATCTTTTCTCACTTACTTTCCCTTACTCTTATTATTTAACTTCCAATTTCTATTCCTTTTTAGCCTTTAATTGCCTACCTTGGTTTAGAGGACTATCTATACCCTTTCTATGTTAAATTATGACTTGGCTATCTTTTCATATTTTTTATTTCACTTCCATTTTATTTATATTGTGCATGTTCTTTTCTTAGACTATTTTTATCACATTTATAATTCTTTTAATTTATCCTTAGGGATTTTCAGCATTTTAATGCACTGGAATTATATTTCTCCTCAATGGAATGGTTAATACTATAAATTTCTATATCTTATCCAAACAGAGTATTTGTATTACGTTTGGAATTATAACTATCTTTTCATAGTTATTGAAATAGGTAGTACAAAATACATCAATTATCCCTATTTAATACATCTCTTTCTTTTTAGGTGTATTCCTTATTATTCTAACCGCTGCACTTTTATATATAAATCTAAAACTTAATAATATATAGAAATTCACATTGCAACACCCCATATAATTAAAAAAATAATATAAAAACTACTTAAATCCCTACAATTTACTATGATAATTAAATTTACATTTTTACTTGCACAATTCTTTTTAAATTTACAAATCAGGAATCATCACATATATTATAAGTTTTAGGAACTACTACTACTATATACTAAATTTAGGGACTATTAATACCCAGTATTTTCTAGATTTACATAAAAGCAATATACAATTCAAGTTATCAATAACAAAATATGCAGGTAGGATTTATAGTTTTATTTCATATATAAATATTTAACCTAGAACTCCAATTTACATTTCAGCCGTACAGGAATAGATTTATGATGATATAAATCAATTGTATAAGAATATTTAATTTCTTACTCACTTTTTTAGCTTTCCAAATCTTCAGAACTAATCCCTGTTATTCCAATTTGACTCACTTTTCTTCCTATTTGGATTTATAAACTGCAAGCATGCACATACTTATTAGAGATCTAGATTTGGAATTTGATATATATTTTAGATCTGTATTTACAATTTACCTTGGGTTTGGCGATTTGATTTAACCCATTTCTCTTCCTCAATCATCTTCTATGATTTTTCAATTGTATATACACATAATTTGTAACTATTTCTAAGAATTTAGGATATGGAGGAGAAGTGAAAATAGCAGAGCTCCGATGTCGCTTCGAAAATATGAGATTAGAAGTGAGGGCCTAGGTATATAACTATAAAGGTACAAATCAATGCATGTCGTTCGATAAAACTATATTAAATCCAGGTGGTTTGGCTATGTCTTACTATCGAATTTATTTAAGCTACAGTCAACCGCCCTTCCCTAGGGTTAATCGTTATTGTTCAACCTGGGTGCATCAAGGATCGACCTATTGCTTGTTTTAATTTTTGATAACATTATTTTTAATACCATCCTATAACACTTAATACCTTTCTGTAATAACCCTAATTTTTGATAATATTATTTAGGAGATTTAATTAGGTAAATTAAATAGAATAATGTAAATGTTAAGTAATAAGGGGTTGAGATTTGAATAAATCTAACTAAGGTCGTGCCGAATAAAATAATAAATGGACTTAAGAATGGTTTTTAGGTTAATTAATTAACATAAGGGTATATTGGGAATTTTCCACCTACAACCCTTACCCTGATATATTCTCGCTCCTATCATTACATTTCCATTCACCTTATTTTGAAAAACACAAATTGAAAGCTTAAAGAAGGGTCGGTCACTATGAAAGAGGAATTCAATTAAAAGTTAGAGAATCAAGCTCAAGGGAAATCAATCTCAATCCAATCTCCTTATCTAAATCAAAGTGAATAATAATTCCATCTCTAATTTTTTGAATCATATGTTTATGGATTTAAGGGTAAATTTGTTTTTATGATGAATTGGATGATGATATGCTTGAATATTGATTTGTTTAATTTAAACAACATTGTTTAAATGGGGTTATACATGGTTTTAGGGAAAAATCAATTAATGTTGATGTTTAAATGCCATGGAAAAATTTTATTTTGTATAAAACATGATTTTGGAGCTGGATTTTAATTTTGATAATTTTCCAAGCTATGGAAAAATTGTTATGAATTTTCAAAGGAAAATATGGTTATTTGGGTTTATAATTTTTTTTCTGAAAATATATTAAAATTTTGAATCTGAAATTTTGATCTGTTAGATAGCATGATTAAAGTGATATTCTGGAATTTTTGTGGATTTTTCCAAAGTAATTTACTATGCAAATTAAATTATTTTAGAAGAGGGACTTCTTTGCAAATTGGTTTTGCTCAATGGAAAGGCTAATTTGATTAACTAAACCACGGTTTAAATTTGAAATTAGCGGCGGTTATTTTAGTAAAAAATTTAAAATTTTTAAGGCAACCAATCTGGTGTTGACACATGGCAGGTTAATTAGAAAAAAAAGGTTTGCTTTAAGTAGTATTAAACCTGGTTTACTCAGAAAAGTTGGTCCCACCTTCTTTAGAAGTACCATTCGACACAGTGCTTTTGCCTTTAACCTAGTCGAAACCTACAAAGTCAAAACCAATACATAAGGTATCACAAAGATGGTACGCAGTAGATTGGAGAAATGTGAAAGGTTAGGTGTCGAAAGCATGGCTTTCGAAGGAGTCGATACGTTAGTTTGTTTTAAAAAGAGAAGCGTCT
This sequence comes from Allium cepa, assembly GCA_030765085.1. NCBI lineage: Eukaryota > Viridiplantae > Streptophyta > Magnoliopsida > Asparagales > Amaryllidaceae > Allium > Allium cepa. The sequence continues at coordinate 486,632,680 of CM060928.1, read as the reverse complement.
GCCTGTGTTTTATTTAAGCCTTCGAAGGAGTCGAAGCCTATGTTTTCGAAAGAGGTTCTAAAAGGTATCGAAAGGGTTGCTAGTAACATAAGTTTTCTTTTGAATTGATTCCTTTACTCGTGAAAGAATACTTTTGAAAGAAAGGGGTTCCAACCTAGTCGACGCCTTGCTGCCATTCTTTAGCCTTTCGATGGTATTGAAGTTAACAATGCTTCCTAAAGGTACTGTTTGTTTTTAAAGATGTTTTAAGCCTCTTCCTAAATGCTTTTTAAAGGGTCCAAGGGTTTCGATGACAATAGCTTCGAAAGGGGTTTCGACGCTATCCTTCAATGTTTGTTTAAATGATTTAAAACTGTAACAAACGGGATTTTCGATCCTCTAAAATCGACGTTAATACGTCCACTGTATAAAATGTCGACCAGTCGAATGTCAAAAATACCAGTTCATTAAGGGTGAAAAATAATGAGATAGAAGATAAATAGAACAACAATACAGAATCTCACGATTGCGGTGGAGCAAAATATAATATATAATAACAAATTTTAAATACAAGAACTGTACTGCTAATATACATTTCATTATCAGAGTGCATCAATCAATACATCAATCTGGACAGTTACAATAACTTGTCCTCACACCGCAGAAATACAAATCTACAGAAATACATTTTGTCATCCATCTCGTCTCCTGAGCTCCATAGCATCCTATCTTGAATTTGTAATACTAATTCTGGCCTAAGCATTATAATAAAATAACACCCGAGTTAGTCTGGAAAACCAGCGTGAGAAAACACACTCAACTTGAATTATTAGAGCTATCAAAATTCTTTGAAAACAAGTGTATCATGTAAGACCGCGTCACGCATAAACACGACAGGTTTTTACCTTACGATAACCAAAATATTTTTATAGAAATCCAATGAAATTATAATAGTGTCTACGTATAAATACTTATTCAAATAGCTGAAATTGTTATATTAATTAAACTCCAGCATACTAGGCTCTACAAAGAAAACTATAAGCTCGTATTGGAGAATGGATTCCAATGAATGACTAGGCCACTTAGGTACCGTCCGTCATAGTATTCCTCTAGAACCATGTACCGAAGACCACGTCGGGATCCCCTGCTACATAAGACCGGCTTGCCCCTAACGTGGATAGACCGAATATGTTATCACCCCGGTTATTCCTACCCTTACCACCGAGCGCTCCTTCCATGCACAACCATATCCATAATGAATAGGTTTTCCGAGGACATCTAGAAAGGTGATAATATACCCTACTTGGGTGTGACCCACATAGCCTTGCTGCATCTCCCCTATTTTAGTCATTCTCGATTGATGAGGTTCGAGGCTAAGCATTATCTTTCAAGAACAATTTTACTTAGAATGCTCATCGTTCTCCAATGATGATGTTCTGATAGCATTCGTCCATACATCGTCCTCCAATGATAGCATTCGTAACGTTCAAACAGGATCGAAGCGGTTTTTGGATAATTAAATCCGATCTCGGTCTCTTCGGAACGATTAACGAAATTGGCCAATTATTGATAGTCGATTATTTAACCATCAATTAAACATCCATAAACAATCATCTGGCCTTATTAAAAAAATTCCCAAAATATTTACTTCCAAAATATCTTTAAAAGATATATCAGTTCCTTCCAACATTTGGAAACAAATTTTCAATTACTTAAACCCGTAATAGGATACTTCCAAACATCCCAACACTTAGGAATATTCCCAAATTCGATTTTCTATACTTAGAAAATTATATAAGAATTATTTCCAAAATCCCTTCAAAAATCAATGATTAAGAGAATGTTTCACGATTATATCCTAGGTCTTCGGGTTTACATTCATTCCCTTTTCTTTTTCAAACTTTGATTATATCTACTTACAATCTCTTCTATTTGTCTATAACTTCTCTATGACTTCAGATTCAACCCCGAAGTTCTTATTTCTAATATTTCAGAACCTCCCTTAAGTTCCAAGAATTTGATTATAAGATTCTTTCCTTATAAAATCCTATCTGTTAAATAACTTCGTTCGCAACCTCGAGAGGATTTATAAATAAATTCCAATCTTTTAAAACTATATATACAAAATAAATATTCTTAAAGGATAATAGCTTAATTAAAAGTATGTTTAAGCAAATTTAAATATCAAAACATTTTAAACAACAGTGATAACTCATTTTCAAATCATTTTTAAATAACTAATAAATTTACAAAGCTGATTATAAAATTTGAATCTATTTAAATAAATAATAAATATTAGAATAACTAACTATTCGAAATATTATAAATGATAATTTTGTTACAAAGTATAGGAATTTTAAAATCCCATTTAAAACAATTTTCTTATTTCCTCGACAAAATTAGAAAAAAATCCGACATTGCCAATTCCAATTTATAAATTCCTCTCGATTCGTATCACATCAATTATATCTTAATTTTGTCACCATTATCACATTCAAAAATAGATTCCACTATTTCTTTTCCAATGATTTCCATAACTCGATATAAATTCACATCGCAAATCTATATTTTCCGACTTATCACTTGACCATCACTTCCTTACTGTGCAGTTAATGCGCTCGGTAGATTCAAAGTGGTGGAGGTGCAAAAAGTCATAGCGGGGATACAGTGAGGATATAACGGGATATAGCGGATGGCTCTAAAATAGCATATAAAACTCGTACTTAATTTTTTTGAAATATATAAATGGTAATTTAATGAAAAATTATCATTCAATTGAATTATAAATAATACATAAATAATTTTAAATAAAAACATGTGCGAATATACTTTAAATAAATGAAAAACTGTTATATAACATAATTGAATTTGGTAGAATATTAGAGTATTTTCATTTCTGAAAATATATTAAAAACTAAATCAAATAAATTAGTTTCTTAATTTTATAATGTATAAATGCAATTTTTCAATTCATTTTATTAAAAAAGATATAGCGGGAATAACGGAATATAGCGGAAATAACAGGATATAGCGGAAATAGTTGATATTAAAGCGGAAAGGCTATATGGAAAAATCGTAGCGGTAGAAATCCGCTATGAGATATAGCGGGATAATAGCGGGGCATTAACTACACAGCTTCCTTATTCATAAACATCGTTTATAAATTCATAACTCCTTTGAGTTTCACCTGTTTATTAAACAAATCGTATTTATAAAAATTCCATTATATAAATTTATATCTTATAAATACCATTTATAGTTCTAATATATTTTTAAATATTGATTTTAATTTCTTTTCATATTCCCAGATACCATTTATAAATTCTTTTATATAAATCATTTTTAGAATCTCCTTTTTAAAAATTCACAACAGTTATGTATACTAAAAAAATTCAAATATATATATTTTTGATTCAGTTTTCTTTAAAATAACTCTAATACCAATATATATATATACATAAATGAAATTCTCTTTAATTCCATACATTTTAGATATATATTTATAGTTTTTAAGTTATTGAATTTAGGCCAGTGCTACAAAAGCATCCAATGATTCCAATCGTTACAATAATCTATAATAGATTATTCCACACGGATCATATATCACTATATATCAAGAATAAACCATAAATTTGAGGAATGCAACTGGATCCCTCCAACCTGATTTTCCCTGCATCCACAGATTTTAATACAACATAAAAATAATATCAATCCTACTTCAAAGGTGATATCGCGGTATATAGGGTCATCTTCTATTATGCGGGACGCATAGGAACTATAATATCCGGGAATATCACTCAAAATACTAATATAAATACACACACACTACTATATAAATATTTAACATCCAGTAGATAAAAATTTATAAAATTACCCACCGACCAATAATTTAAATTCATCATTTTTAAATTATTCTAGCAATCCAAATGAGTGAGATTTTACTTACCTTTGATTTTATTTGCAATCCATTCCAATCTCGACTTGATTTCATGATTTTAAGCCTCGCATAAACAAATTATGAATTTGTAAATATTCGATTTATAGTATGATTTATATATCCTAATTATAATAACTAATAGAAAATCACAGATTAAATCAACTCACGTTGCTAACCTACAACCAACTCGATCTCGATGACAACATCCCCAGAATCGCCCATTTCCACTGCGTCCACGGCCTCCATCACCAAGCCTTAACTCAACGTAGTCTTCGGCCGTCACTGCCCTAGTCCACGAGCGTGCGTAAGCGCTCTCCTCCATGTCGACCTACCACCGCGCAAAGCCTCTCTGGAAGTTGCGACCAACCCTCAATCCTTCGAACGCCTCCATCGTCCTTTCGTGCGCATTCCACTTAGCGCTGTTCCACTCGAATTCATCACGCCCCCATCACAGTTCCTAGATTCCAGTCGCTCACCACCATTTGGCCACACGATTTCAAAAGTCGAATGCCTCTAACACCGCCTCCACCTTACAAAATGCCCTATGTGCGGTTCCGCGGGAGCAATTTTCAAAAGTCAAACTCGATTTTATTTTTAAACGAAGAATTGATTCGTTCACTCCCATCAAAATCCTTGTTTGAACTGACACCATTTCTAGATTTTACTTTCCTTCTTCCTTTTTTTAAATTCGATTACGACAGAACATAAAAGAGGGGAGCTCGCACTTTTTTTTCAAGTTGAATTCGATTCATGAATTGAGCTAGAGGGAGGATTAAACTTTCAAACTGGATAAATAAAACGATTTTCGGTTTTTTCTTTTTAAAAAAAACTAGAACGAATTCGTTCGTTCAATTGAATGGAAAGAAGGGAAAGTCGCATGAGATATAAGGAAAAGAGGATGTGATGTTGGCGTGTAGAGGAAGGGCTACAGTGTTCTAATGTGAGCAGAAAAACAACTGATGTGAACCAAGGTCAAGGTTAAATAGATGTGTATATAAATATAGCATATAAATTTTCCAAACTGTCTCGATTCACCCAACTCAAAATCTCGAACTCCTATCGAGGTATGCCGCTAGGCGTCTATAACGTTATACCTATATTCCGAACGCAATGGAAAAGGTTTCGAGTCCTAATTCGATCGTATGGAGAAGATAGCTTTTTGGACTCAATTATTATATTGAGTTTTCGATATTAATTTCAACGCGTTTATATACCGTACGGTCAACCGATAACTCCAAACGCTACGAAATCTAAAATCTGATAATAATACACTATTACGGATCCAATGGAACTGGTTTTGTCGAAATCCGAGACCGTGCCTCAGAAGGCTATTTTTAAATGTCAATTTAAACAAGTTATTTTTATAATTGAATAGATCGCCTTTAAATTCAATTTTAAAACTTTTATTAAATTAATTGTTATCAATATGAATTTTATAAGCCTTTAAATTATTTTTATCAAGCTTAAAACTCAAGAAATGATAATTTAACCAATATTCAATTTTAAAATCCCATAATTAATCTACTCAATCAATCGCTTTATTTAAATTCTGAATTTATTTTGTAAATAAAAACTAAATTTCCATATTCAAAATCAATCTATAATTCAAATTCAATATTTAAAACCATTTAAATATTCCAAATCAAACATCGAAAAATCCGGGTCATAACATCCTCCCCCTTAAAAGAATTTCGTCCCTGAAATTGCTAAGGCAGAAGAATGCTCCAAACCCATTGATTCATCCAAAAACCCACTTAGCCAAACTTGACATCCCATCCTCCTAATCTTTCAGTTTCGCCTAACCGATTAGTTTTCAATTCTAATTCCAATGATCTTTTCTTTTTCAATTCCAATTTGAAATTAATTCGTCGTTAACAAAAAATTTCTAACACCCAAATTTTCGATTTTTTTGGTAGAGTTTCCTTTGTACGGAGAGCCTTTTGCAATATAAAAGAGATATAAATAGATATACATCAAGCCACGCGGTCGAAAAACAAATATATATATATATATGTATATAGTAATATTTCATAGTATTTAATGCAAAAACGTACCTTATTAGCATTTTTAAGCAAGTGGCTTATTTATTTTCGCAATTCGCACAATCAAAGTCAAGAAAAACAACTCAAGGTACCTATGCTTACTCAATTTAAACACGTAAGTACCAAATATATGAAATTCACTAACATTTCATTATTTAAAATAGCTAAACACGTGGATTCCACAAGCAATGCATACTAAATAATTATTCATAAGCAACTTTAAGGTTCCGATACTAATTCAATTTGCTTTCGCTCGATTTTCATACCATTCCATTCAATTTAAGTGATTTACAACTCAATTTACATGCATTCAATTTATTTTTAAACTAAACAAACTCATGTCCATTCTAAATTGATTCTAAAATCAATTTTATTCACTTCTATTAATTCATAGAATTTTATTTACTCCTGTTTACGTCAACGACAATTTTTCATACAAATTTGACGATATTTATTTAATAGAATATTTGTTTAGTTTATAACTATTTTAAATTGATTCCAACTCAATTTATATTTAATCACATTCCATTTCTAATTGATTCTAAACCAATTCATTTTGCATTCCATTCAAATCCACTTTTACTGTACTCAAATCCATTTAATTTAGCTCGGAAACATCCCATGTTATTTTATTAAATAGCCATTTCACATATGTACTTAAAGCCAAGCTTCTATTTAAATATTAACTTAAGTTAATTTATTTACTTCAATCATTTTAACCAAACAACTTAAGTTCATTTCAATTTGCAAAAAATTCCATTTCAAACTTTTGATTTTATTTTCATTCAATCAAACTTCATACCAATTACTAATCTATTTAACTGGTTTCTTCACTTATCCTACTTTTAATTTTAATTTCCATACTCAATTCATCCTTGAACTCATTTTTCTAATATCAAGGGCATCTACAATTTATTTATACTCAAATTGGATTTATTTGCAACTCAACCCATTTCTATTTTAATCCAATTCCATTTCATTTTGCATGTTTTCAATTATATCTAATTCACTTGCAAAATAAGTCGAATTTTATTTATAACTCAAGTTTCATTTTCAAATTCCATTTTTAATCCACAATCAAATTTTTAAACCAAGTTAAATTCCATTACCATATTCCGTTAACTAATTAATTTTCTAATTAGTTCACTTCCAATTTATAATTCAATATCTGATTTTTTTTAAATCACTTCAACTAATTTACTTGAGTTCAAATTTCATTCAAGTTTGGATTTTTATCTCATTACCAAAATATCAAACCACTTTTACTTTTATTTTTTGTTTTCTATTTCACTCTTAACTTTTTATAAGTCATCCACTTACTGTTTTCACATTTCCATCCATTTTATAAACGAGCACATTAACATTTCATTATTTTTATCTTGAGATTATATACTTATTTATAGCCCAAGTATATTTTTATTCAATCCATTTAAATTTTTATAAGCTATTCCAAATTTATTTAACTTAAATCGAATCTAAACTCCATCCACTTCTTTTAATTTATTTAATTAAGAATTCAATTCCATTCAATATCATCTACAACTAAATTCAATTTTATTTTCAATTCAATTCAAACTCAACTCAATTTTATTTAATTGAGCTTAAGTTAAATTTCATCCTTTTTGACTTACTCAAGTTAGAATTTATTCCAAAATTCACTTTCCATATTTTCCTTCCTTATCTAGAATCATTTTCAATTTATAAGTTTATAACTTATTTCCTGATGATTTTTAAATTATTTAAATAAGGATTCTAGAATTCAAACACCCGGTTTTTATTTCAAATCGTTTTGAAATCACAAATATCCCAAAATCACACTTTTAAAATTTTAAACCAACCTTGATTTTTATCCAAAACAAATTTCTTTAGAAACTTCCAAAATAAAACTTGTTCTTCCCAACAAATCTGAACAAATCAATTTCTGTAGCAATTTGTCACTTGGAAACTTGAAAATGAATACCGATAATGCTACAGTCATCACCAGGATTATTTTCCAGCGACTAAAGTGAGCTCAGTGCTATATTACTTCCAAAATCCATTTAAAAACAATTTTCTGTTTAAAAATTTCTCCAAAATAATATTACTGTTATTTATCTTCAAAATACTTTGGAATACACTTCCAAAAATCACCGGGATTTAAATTTTTCGAACTCTGGTTTTTATCAAGTCGTAATTTTAATTCAATTGTATAATCCATACTTATACAATTTCCATTTGGTTATGTATAACCAACTCCGGATTTTAAAATCTTGTTTGATTATAATATTATCACCCAATCACTCCAAATATACTAAAAATTTCTAAAAATTATTTCCTTTATATAAAAATATAGTTTGGGTAAAATTATTTCATTTATCCGCTTCAAAACCATACTGAGTTAGTTTATTGTGTTCAAGTTTTAGAAACTCCTATCGATTTAGTGGCATCCCACGATTCAACAAGAATTAATATACCACTCAACCAATAAGTTAACATAATATAACACCGTTTTATATTCACTAACAAATACGCGATCATATCTATTAATACTCTGAATTCATTCTACAGTACTACCGACTCTATTTCTAATGAGTAATCCCCACCAGAGCCAACGTTCTCGCTTAACCTTCAGCTCTGATACCAACTGTAACAAATGGGTTTTTCGATCCTCGGAAATCGACATTAATACGTCCACTATATAAAATGCCGAACATTCGAATGCCAAAAATACCAGTTCATCAAGGGTGAAGAAGAAGGAGATAGAAGAAAAATAGAACAACAACATAGAATCTCACAATCACAATGGAACAAAATATAATATATAGTAACAGATTTTAAATACAAGAAATGTACTGTTAATAAACATTTCATCGTCAGGGTACATCAATCAATACATCAATCTGGACAGCTACAATAACTTGTCCTCACACAATGGAAATACAAATCTACGAAAATACGTCTTGCCATCATGTTCATCTACTGAGCTACATAGCATCCTATCCTGAATCTGTAATACTCGGTCTAACCTAAGCGTTATAATAAAGTAACACCCGAGTCAGTCAAGAAAACCAACGTGAGAAAACACACTCAATTTGAATTATTAGAGTTATCAAAATTCTTTCAAAACAAGGGTATCTCGTAAAACCGCATCACATATAAACATGACGGGTATTTACCTTACGATAACCAAGACATTTTTATAGAAAATCCAGTGATATTATAATAGTGTCTAAGTACAAATACTTATTCAAATAGCTGAAATTGTTACATTAATTAAATTCCAGCATACTAGGCTCTACAAACAAAACTGTAAGCTCGTGTTGGAGAATGGATTCCAATGAATAACTGGGCCACTGGGGTACCGCCCGTCACAGTACACCACTAAAACCATGTACCAAGGACCACCCTGGGATCCCCTGCTACACAAGGCCGGCCTACCCCTGACCTGGATAGATGGAATATGTTACCACCCCGGGTGTTCCTAACCTTACCACCGAGCGCTCCTTCCTTGCACAACCATATCCATAATGAATAGGTTTTCCGGAGACATCTAGAAAGGTGATAACATACCCTACTTAGGTGAGAGCCACTTAGCCTTGCTACATCTCCTCTATTTTAGCCATTCCCGGTGGATTAGGTTCGAGGCTAAGCGTTACCTTTAAAGAACAATTTTACTTAGAATGCTCATCGTCTGCCAATGACGATGTTCTGATAGCATTCATCCATATAAGTTGTCCTGGGTCGGGACAAACTGAATCACCATCATCATCATCTTTATGGTATTTTTTCGTAATGTTCAAACTGGATCGAAGTGGTTTTTAGATAATTAAATCTGATCTCGGTTTCTTCGAAATGATTAACAAAATTGGCCAATTATTGATAGTCGGTTATTTAACTTCAAGTAAACATCCATAAGCAATCATATGTCCTTATTAAAAAAATTCCAAAATATTTACTTCCAAAATATCTTTAAAAGCTATATCGGCTCCTCCAACATTTGGAAACAAATTTTAAATTACTTAAACCTGTAATAGGATACTTCCAAACATCTCAACACTTAGGAATATTCCTAAATTTCCATTTTCTATACTTAGGAAATTATATAAGACTTATTTCTCAAAATCCTTTCAAAAATCAATACTTAAGAGAATGTTTCGCGACTTATATCCTAAGTCTTCGGGGTTTACATTAATTCCCTTTGCCCTTTCAAACTTTGATTATATCTACTTACAATCCCTTCTACATATCTATAACTTCTCTATGACTTCAGATTCAACCCCGAAGTTCTTATTTCTAATATTTCAGAACCTCCCTTAAGTTCCAAGAATTTTATTATAAGATTCTTCCTTTATAAAATGCTATCCGTTAAATAACTTCATTCGCAATCTCGAGAGGATTTACAAATGAATTCCAATCTTTTAAAACTATATATACAAAATAAGTATTCTTAAAGGATAATAGCTTAATTTAAAATATGTTTAAATAAATTTAAATGTCAAAACATTTTAAATAATTAATAAATTTACAAAGCCGATTATAAAATCTTAATTTATTTAGATAAATATAAAATATTAGAATAATTAACTATTTGGAATATTATAAATAATAATTTTTGTTACACAGTATAGGAACTTAAAATCCCATTTAAAACAATGTTTTTATTTCCCCGACAAAAATCTATTTTTAAAAAAAAAATCTGACATTGCCAATTCCAATTTATAAATTCCTCTCGATTTGTATCACATTGATTATATCTCAATTTTATCACCATTCTCACATCCAAAAATAGATTCCACTATTTCTTTTCCAACGATTTCCATAACTTGATATAAATTCACATCGTAAATCTATATTTTCCAATATATCAATTGACCATCACTTCCTTATTCATAGACATCGTTTACAAATACATAACTTCTTTGAGTTTCACTTGTTTATTAAACAAATCGTATTTATAAAAATTCCATTATATAAATTTGTCTCGTATAAATCCCATTTGTACTTCCAATCTATTTTTAAATATTGATTTTAATTCCTTTTCATATTCCCAGATACCATTTATAAATTCTGTTATTTAAATCATTTTTAACATCTCCATTTTAAAAATTCACAATAGTTATGTATACCCAAAAAATAATAATTAAATATATATTTTTCTGATTCAAATTTATTTAAAATAACTCCAATTCCAATATATATATATATCAAATTGCCTTTAATTCCAAACATTTTAAAAATATATTTATAGTATTTAAATTATCAAAATTCAGGCCAGCGCTACAAAAGCATCCAACAATTACAACCACTACAATAATCTATAATAGATTATTTACATAGGTCATATATGAAGAATAAGCAATAAATTTGAGGAATCCAGTTGGATCCCTCCCACCTATTTTTTCCTACATCCACAAATGTTAATACAACATAAAAATAACACCAATCCCACTTCGAAGGGGATATCGCGCTATATAGGGTCATCTGCTATTACGCGGAGCGCATAGGGTCTCATCCGCTATAATGTGCGGGAATATCACTCTCAATACTAATATATATATATATATGTACTACTATATATATTTAACATCCAATAGATAATAATTTATAAAATCATCCAGCAACCAATAATTTAAATTCATCATTTTTGAATTATTCTAGCAATCCAAATGAGTGAGATTTTACTTACCTTCGATTTTATTTGCAATCCATCCAATCTCGACTTGATTTCACGATTTTTAAGCCTCGCATAAATAAATTACAAATTTATAAATATTCGATTTATAATATGATTTATATATCCTGACTATAATAACTAATAGAAAATCATAGATTAAATCTACTCACATTCCTAACCCACTGCCAACTCAATCTCGACGACAACATACCCAAAATTACCCATTTCCACTACATCCGCGGCCTCCATCACCAAGCACTAACACAATATTGTCTTCGACCATCACTGACCTAGTCCACGCACGTGCGTACGCGCCCTCCTCCACCTCGACCTACCACCGCGCGAAACCTTCCTAGTAGTTGCGACCAACCCTCAATCCTTCGAATTCCGTCATCATCCCCTCGCGTGTGTCACTCCGAGCGCCGTTCCGCTCGAATTCATCACTCCCCCATCGTAGTTCCTTGACTCCAATCGCTCACCTCTATTTGCCCACACGATTGCGAAAGTTCGAATGCCTCGAACAAGGCCGCATCCACCTAAAAAAACTCCCATCGTGCAGTTCTGCGGGAGCAATTTTCGAAAGTCGAACTCGATTTTACTTTTAAAAAAAGAATTGATTCGTTCACTCTCATCAAAATCCTTGTTTGAATTGATTCCATTTCTAGATTTTACTTTTCTTTTTTCTTTTTTTGAATTCGATTTCGACAGAACATAAAAGAGGGGAGCTCGCTCTTTTTTTTTCTGAGTTGAATTCGATTCGTTAATCGAGCTGGAGGAAGGATCAAACGTTCGAACTGGACAAATAAAACGATTTTTTTAAAAAACTGAACGAATTCGTTTCGTTCAACTGAATGGAAAGAAAGGAAAGCCACCTGAGATATAAGGAAAAGGAGATGTGATGTTGGCATGTAGGGGAAGGGCTATAATATTTAGATGTCAACAGAAAAACAGCTGATGTGAACCCAAGGTCAAATAAATGTGTATATAAATATAGCATATAAATTTTCCAAACTGTGTTGATTCACACAGCTTAAAATCTCAAACTCTAGCTAGATATTTATAATGTTATACCCCTATTTCGAAGGCAATGGAAAAGGTTTTGAGTCCTAATTCGATCGTATGGAAAAGATAGCTTTTTGGACTCAATTATTATATTGAATTTTCGATATTAATTTCAATGCGTTTATATACTGTACGGTCAAATGATAACTCCAAACGTTGCGAAATTTAAAATCCAACAATAATACACTATTACGGATCTAATGGAACTGGTTTCGTCAAAATCGAAGACTGTGCCTCGGAAGGCTCTTTTTAAATGTCAATTTAAACAAGTTATTTTTAAAATTGAACATATCGCTTTTAATTCAATTTTAAAACTTTTATTAAATTAATTAATTATTAATATGGATTTTATAAGCCTTTAAATTATTTTTATCGAGCTTAAAACTCAAGAAACAATAATTTAACCAATATTCAATTTTAAAATCCCTTAATTAATCTATTTAATAAATCTCTTTATTTAAAATTTTAATTTATTTTATAAATAAAAACCCAAATTTCCATATTCAAAATCAATCTATGATTCAAATTCAATATTTAAAACCATTTAAATATTCCAAATTAAACTCAAAAAATCCGGTTCGTTCCAAAAGCTTTCGAAAGAGATGGTGCCGACGCCATCATATTTTCCCTAATATTTTTATATGATAGAGGATGGTTTCGAAAGAGATTCTTATTCCTATATCACTTTGACCCAAATAGTATTTTAAGTATAAACAAAATGCCTTCGAAAGGGGGACTTTCAATGATTTCGTAAGAGTTACTTCCAATGGTTTCGAAAGAGGTACTTTCAATTGGTTTCGAAGCTATGCTTCTAAAGTTAAATGTTGATACTTTAATACATTCAAAAGGTTTCGAAAGAAAAGTTTTAAACCATTTGAAAGGTAGGAGCCTAATGTTTTGAAATTTTTTTTTTTATGCTTTTGAAGGTAGGTATCCAGGAAGTCGAAAGCAAAGTTTTGAAGGTTTCGAAAGGCTTTGTAACCCAAACTCAATTTTTAAAAGGAGAAACCCATGGCTAAATTAAAGGAGTTTTGTAATGGTTTTGAGAAGAAGCTTTCCTTGATAAAATAGTAGGTTAATGGGATTAACCATGTTTATATTAAATCCACGGGAGTGGAGTTGTTATGTTATTATGTTTACTTCTTCAAATATAAATATATTCACATTATAATGGACTCATAACTGCATTTTGGGGATAAAGGGCAAAAGAACCAGCTAGGTTGACCCAGTGGTGCGTGTAATTTAAGTTAGCACCTGAATGAGTAGAATTGCATCTAGAAGGTCATAAAGACCAGAATATAGGATGCTAAAATATTAAATAAAGATATTGGCATGGTCCAATAGTTTCTCAGTAGACCCACGAAAACTGTGTATAGGAAAAGTTATTGGCAGGGCCACAGGTTCATAGTTAGCCCGTAAAAACTATGTATAAAGGAAGATGTTAGAAAGACAATTTCATAGTTAGCCTATGAAAACTATGATTTGATACTAGCAGGGGCAAGTAGGTTTGTAGTTAGCCATGAAAACTATATCCGAATTTACATATTGACAGATGTCAATAGGTTCCTAGCCAACCCATGAAAACTAGGATAAGAAGAGAGGATATTGGGGTTACCAATAGGTTACTAGTCAATCCATGAAATCTATGATAAGGGTAAAGATATTGTAGTCACCAATAGGTTCATAGTGATCCCATGAAAACTATGTAATTGGACAGGGAGTCCTTAAACATTTTACCGGTTATTTGTCAGCCCATGAAAACTATTAGGTTAATAGTAATCCTAGAAACTATAGTTAAGACAGATAGTCAAGATGAATGGGGATGGGTAATCCAGATTTGATTCACTTGTATTTCATATCATCATATCATATTGTTTTGAATTTTTTTAACGATTGTGGATGCAGGAGCACATTATATGGTTTTGAAAAGCTTTTAGGATAATAGTAAGGGGAGAACCCGTTCCGCTAAGCGGCATGGTCTCACTAGATATATAAATGTTTTGAGATGGTAGATTATTATTCATACCAGGCTTTATGTCCTACTAGAAGTTTAGATTTTCTCCATAAACTCTCGGGTATTCAATTAATTTTGATTAGTTTGAGAGTTGAGGTTTCAGGTACCTCATTAGACAAATAAATCTCCAGAGACATCCAGGAAGCATGATAGTTATATAGCGTTTTCTTTATTTGATTCTATTGTTGTTTGTAATGGCAAAGGGTTTATATTGCATGTATAAACTCTGATCATCCAAGAGGGCATATTCATATATCGCTCTTGGCATATGCTGTAATAAATATATTTTCTCTGAGTATGGTTTACTATTGTGGGATTATGTAATGAAATGGAAACGATTTGATATGGAATGTGATCTTGTTTGAAGTTTAATTTTTTTTCCATATTCATGTGTTTCTGTGTATCAATGAATCTGACACCGCCATATTTGGTCGCCGATAACTTTGGGTGGCTGCAACATCCATAGCTGTTAGTTTTGGGCCTTCAAGTGGGAGGATGTGACAAGTTGCTATCAGAGCATAGGTTTATGAAACTTTAAAAGAAACTTAAACCTAAAAGATTTTCAAACATAATCCAATGAATTTGAAAAGAAGTTCGGGGTTTGGGTTAAGGCTATAGTAATGCACTTGTACTTGATATACAGATATATGTATATAAGTATGTGTTCTCATCTCTCTTAGATCGTTCTTCTGTAACTTACTAAGGCTCATATGTAGATTTATGAGAAGGAATATATGGAAGCAGGAAACAGAAGAGGAAATCTAGATGGAGGAAGCACCATAACCAATGGAAATGCTCGACCAAATACTCGGAGGAACCAAGGTCGGCAAGCTAATGCTAACCAAAATATTGAATCCAATGTGGGTGCAGGAAATCCACCAGTAGATGCGAGGATGGTGTATCAGCTTTTAGCCAATCTTTTTCAAGCTAGGGTTGCTGGTAATGTTGGAGGAGCTAATCCTGTGGCTCCAGTTGGGAATAACTATGCTAAGTTGAGAAGAGATTACACCAGTCTGGGTGGAAAGCCATTTGCTGGAACGGAGGAATCTGTTGAAGCTGAGAATTGGCTATTGCACTGTGAGAGGATCTTTACTGATATAGGCTTGGATGATGGGAAAAAGAGGAAGCTAGCCTCTAGATAGTTGCAATGGGTAGTGCTCCACTAGTGGAATAGTGTGACTGGTGGAGTTCTGGAGGAAGAGCAGACATGGGATGATTTTAGAAGGAGGTTTGAGTATAGGATTCTATCGGAGGTGGCTAAGTCAGCAATAACGAGAAAGTTCAGGGATCTAGTTCAAGGAGAGATATAAGTAATTGAATACGCTGCTAATTTTGATGAGCTGTCTCGATATGGATATGCTATGGTGGACATTGACATTAAAAGGAATGAGAGGTTCATTCAAGAACTAAGACCTGAGCTTACTAGAATGACCATGACCCATATCCGGGAACCTTGTAATGTGGTGGTGGAGATGGCCATTCACCATAAAGAGATGCTTGCTGTTTCTGCCAGAGCGAAGCCAATAGAATCCCAGGGTCCTCGGGGAAAGAAGAGGAAATTCTTTAAGAAGAAGGGAGCCCAGAAAGGGGACGTTGTTAAGAAGGCAATGGCTGATTTACTTTGCTACAAATGTGACAAGAAGGGTCATTATGCAAATGAGTGCCGGTCAGGAAAGGGGAAGAAACCTGTAGATAAGAAGAATTTGAAGTGCTTCAATTGTGATCAAGTTAGGCATTACAAAAACCAGTGTCCAGAGCCAGTTAGGGCAGAAAAGAGCAAGGTCTTTGTTGTTGGATCATCAGCTAAGCCTACTGCAGATGATAAAGGAAAGACTGTGATGGAAGGTACGTTTGTGATTTAGAGTATTCCAGTTAGGATACTATTTAATACCGGTGCATCACATTCGTTTATATCCCAATGTTTGGTTGATAATTTATGCTTAGAACCCACATAGCTTGTTACTTCCTTAAGGGTTATGAATCCAATAGGACGGTATGCAACTCTGGGAATGAGACGTGACCGGTTAGAACTTGACTTGTTAGGTCATATGTTTGCATGCATTCTGTATGTTTTCGATTTCGTAGATTTCGGAATCATTTTGTGTGTGGATTGGTTGAGGTATGAGGCTAGGATATTTTGCCATGATGGGGAGATATCACTAAGACACCCTGATAGTCATAACCAAATTATATTTTTAGCAGAGAATTCTGACTGGAATAGTTGTGCTTTGTTAAGTGCAATGGTAGTGAGAAAAGATTTAAGTCAGGGTCGAATAGCAAGAGAGTTTGCAGATGTCTTTGAGCCAGCCATAAGACTACCATCGAAACAAGCTATTGACTTCCGGATAGATCTTGTGCTAGGAGCTGAACCTGTAAGTATAGCACCTAGCAGGATGACACCGACTAAGATGAAGGAATTGAAGGTGCGGCTAGTGGATCTAGAACGAAGGAATTTTATAAGACCAAGCAGTTCATCTTGGGGAGTGGTCGCGGTATTCGTGAAGAAACCAGATAGGTTGTTGAGGATGTGCATAGAATATCGTAAGCTAAATGAGAGGAAGAAAAAGAACATGTATCATTTTCCAAGTATTGATGGTCTATTTGATCATTTAAGTGGAGCCAAAGTGTTTTCCCAGTTGGATTTGGCGACAGGCTTCCATCGGTTAAGAGTGGCAAAGGACAACATTCCTTTGACAACATTTTGAGCTAGATATGGTTCGTATGAGCGTTCAGTAATGTCATTCGAGTTGACGAATGAACCTGCTTTCTTTGTGGATTTAATGAATCGAGTCTTCCGAGAGTATTTGGATAGATTCGCGTTAGTATTTATAAATGACATTTTGCTATACCCTAAGAATGAAAGAGAGCATGAAGATTATCTTAGAGTTGTGCTTGAGACACTGAGGCAGAATCAGCTAAAGGCGAAGTTTTCCAAGTGTAATTTTTAAAAGAAAAAGGTTATGTTTCTTGGTCATGTTGTTTTAGAGAAAGGTTTGCCAGTCAATCCAGATAAGATCGAAGCTATTAATAATTGGAAGGGATTGGAAATGGTGGCCGAGATTAAAAGTATTCTTGGACTTGCTGGCTATTACCGGATATTTATTAAGAATTTCTCGTGGATAGCAGCGCCTTAGGCTAAGCTTAACGGGAAGGAGGTGAAGTTTATTTGGTCCGATAAATATGAGAAAGCATTCCTTAAGCTAAATTATTTGTTGACCAATGCGCCCATTTTGGTCGTTCTAGACGAACACCAAGGGTTGGTGGTTTATACTGATGCATGTGGAACTGGATTGGAAGCTGTGTTGATGCAGAAGGGTAAAGTGATTGCCTACGCTTCACAACAGCTTATATCGTACAAAGTAAGATATCCTACTCATGACTTAGAGTTGGCTGCGGTGATTTTTTCCTTGAATATTTGGAGGCATTATCTCTTGGGGGAGAGATTTGAGTTGTATACCAATCGTAAGTCTTTAAGCTATTAATTTTCTCAGAAGGAGTTGAGTACGAGATAGCAGAGGTGGTAGGAGTTTTTGGCTGCTTATGATTTTGGTATAACGTATACTCCTGGAAAAGGAAATAAGGTAGCATATGCTCTCAAAAAGAAACATCGGAATATGGTGTTAGCTATGTTGGCAGAATGGAAGGATCTAGAAGCTTTGGAAATTTGCGGTGTGCAATTAAGATCGACTGCTAGTTCTAGTCAGAGCACTGCCATGTTGTCCAGTTTAGAAGTTCGGCCAGGGTTAATCTAGATAATTGCTTCTAAGCGGAAGGCGGATCCTTTATTCGCCGAGAGGATTAGAAAGCTTGAGGTTAGAACTGAGATCGATGATTTGAAAGATTTTGGTCTCGACTAGAGAGGATGGTTGAGAAATAAGGGGTGATTATGTGTTCCATATGTTGATAACTTGAGGAAAGAAGTTCTTGGGGAATGTCATCAATCCAAGTTTATGATTCATCATAGAGGGACCAAGATGTATCAAGATATGAATAGGAGCTTCTATTGGGAAGGCATGATGATGGATGTTGGCTTGTGGGTTAGACAATGTGCAAACTGTCAACAAGTGAAAGCCGAACATCAGAAGCCGAGTAGGTTGCTTCAGCCTTTAAAGATTCCAGTATGGAAATGAGATTCAATACCTATGGATTTTATAGACGGCTGCCAAATTAAAGAAATGAGAGTATATGGTCATTGTGGATAGGTTGACCAAGAATGCCCATTTCATTCCAGTAAAGTCGACCAGGATGGCACCTGTTTTGGCTAAGTTGATCATAAAGAACATAGTTTGACTACATGGAATTCCTAGTTGCATAGTCAGTGACCGAGGTGCATTATTCACTAGCGAATTCTGGAAGAGTCTATAGGATGTGTTAGGCACTAAGCTAAAGATGAGTACTGCATATCACTCTAGACGGATGGGCAGACAGAGAGAGTCAATAAGATACTCGAGGATTTATTGAGAGATTGTGCGTTAGACTTTGGTGGATCTTGGGAGGATCACCTACATTTGATTGAGTTTTTCTATAATTATAGTTATCAGACTAGTATAGGAATGACGCCTTTTGAAGCTTTATATAGTAGGCCATGCAAATCACTGGTATGTTGATTGGAGACTGGAGACAGATTGGCCTTGGGTCTAGAATTGGTTAGGGAGGCGTCAGAAAAGAACGAGCGGATTCGAGAAAGGATCAAGGAAGCTTAATCCAGACAGAAAGGTTACATAGATAAGAGGCGTAAAAACCTAGAGTTCTCAGTTGGAGACAGAGAGTTCATTAAGGTATCAAAGATGAAGGGTGTGGTACGATTTGGGAAGTCAGAGAAACTAGCACCGACATATGTTATCCATTCCAGATTATAGAAAGGATTGGAAAGCTCGCATATAGATTAGAGTTACCCAGCAGTATGGCAAGTGACCATAATGTATTTCATTTGTCTCATCTTTGCAAGTATGTGCATGATCCAAAGGCCACTATTCCCCCGACTGGGTTGGAAGATCTAGTAGTAGAACCTAATTTGACCTTTGTTAGACAACCAGTTCGAGTTGTAGCAAGAGATGATAAAAGATTGAGGAACAAGACAGTCAAGTTAGTCAAAGTTCAGTGGAGCAACAACAAGAAGGACTTTACTTGGGAGACAGAGGACAGGATTCGAGATACTTATCTTGATCTGCTTTGAGGTTATGTCTACATTAGATTTATATAGATATTAGCTAGTCAGGTTGACTAGTATGGTCGTTGGGAGTTGTTACAGATGATTTCTATGTTTGTATTTAGTCCATACTGAATTTCAAGGATGAAGTTCTTTAAGGAGGGGAGCCTGTAACACCCTTAATTTTTATAACATTATTCAGGCGATTTTATTATATAAATTAAATAGAATAATGTAAATATTAAGTGATAAAGGGGATGAGATTTGAAAAAAAATCTAATTACGGATGTGCCTAATAAAATTATCAAATGGGCTTAAGAATGGTTTTTAGGTTAATTAAATTTCATAAGGGTATATTAGGAATTTGCCTCCCATAACTCTTACCTTTATATATTCTCGTTCCTACCATTACATTCCTATTTACATCATTTTGAAAAATGCAAACCGAAAGCTTAAAGAAAGGCCAGCCATTAAGAAAGAGGAATTCAATTAAAAGTTAGAGAATCAAGCTTAGGGGAAATCAATCTCAATCCAATCTCCTTATCTAAATCAAGGTGAATAATAATTTCATCTCTATTTTGTTTTGAATCATATGTTTTCGGATTTAAAGGTAAATTCTTTTTTATGATGAATTGGATGATGACATGCTTGAATATTGATTTGTTTAGTTTAAACAAGATGGTTTAAATGGGATTATACACTGTTTTAGGGAGAAACCGATTTATGTTGTTTAAATGCCATGGAAAATTTTTATGTTGTATAAAACATGATTTGGAGTTGGGTTTTAATTTTGAAATTTTCCAGGCAATGGAAAAATTGTTATGAATTTTTAAAGGAAAATATCGTTATTTGGGTTTATAAATTTATTACGGAAAATATAATAAAAATTTGGGTCTAAAATTTTGATATGTTAGAAAACATGATTAAAGTGAATTTCTGGAATTTTTGGAGATTTTTTCAAAGTAATTTGCTATGCAAATTAAATTAATTTAGAAGAGGGACTTCTTTGCAAAATTGGTTTTGCTTAATGGAAGGGCTTATTTGATTCACTTCACCATGGTTTAGATCTGAAATTAGCAGTAGTTATTTTAGTAAAGGATTTGAAAAAGTTAAGGCAACCAATCTGGTGTTGACACGTGGTAGGTTAATTAGAAAAAAAGGTTTGCTTTAAGTAGTATTAAACCAGGTATACTCAGAAAAGTTAGTTCTTCCTTCTTTAGAAGTACTTTTCGACACAGAGCTTTCGCCTTCAACCCAGTCGAAACCTACAAAGCTGAAACCATTACACAAGGTATAACAAAGATGATATGCGGTTGATTGGAGAAAGGCGAAAAGTTAGGTGTCGAAAGCTTGACTTCCGAAGGAGTCGATACCCTGGTTTATTTTGAAAGAGAGAAGCATCTGCCTTTGTTTTATTTAAGCCTTCAAAGGAGTCGAAGCATATGTTTTCGAAAGAGGTTCTAAAAGGTTTTGAAAGGATTGCTACTAACATACATTTACTTATGAAAGAATGCTTTTGAAAGAAAGGGGAGCCGACCTAGTCGAAGCCTTGCAACCGTTCTTCATCATTTCGATGGTATTGAAGTCATCAATGCTTTCGAAAGGTACTATTTGTTTTTAAAGATGTTTTAAGCCTCTTCCTAGGTGCTTTCGAAAGGGTCCAAGGGTTTCGAAGGCAATGGCTTCGAAAGGGGTTTCAATGCTATCCTTCAACGTTTGTTTAAATGATTTAAAGCTTCTGAAAGAGATGGTGCCGACGCCATAATGTTTTTCCCATATGATAATGGATAGTTTCGAAAGAGAAGCTTTCACCTATATTCACTTTGACCCAAATAGTATTTTAAGTATAAAACCAATGCCTTCGAAAAGGGACATTCAATGATTTCGGAAGGGTTACTTCCAATGGTTTCAAAAGGGGTACTTTCAATTGGTTTCGAAGCTATACTTCTGAAGTTAAATGTTGATACTTTAATACATTTGAAAGGTTTTGAAAGAAAGATTTGAAAGTTTTCGAAAGGCAAGAACCTAATATTTTGAAAACATATTTTTATGCGTTCGAAGTAGGGTATCCAAGGAAGTCTAAAGCAAGGTTTCGAAAGGTTTTTTAACCCAAACTCTATTTTTAAAAGAAGAAACTCATGGCTAAATTAAAGTGGTTTTTGTAATGGTTTTGAGAAGAAGATTTCCTTGATAAAATAATAGATTAAAGGGATTAATCATATTCTATATTAAACCCACAGGAGTGGTATTGATATGTTATGATGTTTGTTTCTTCAAATATAAATATATTCACATTACAATGAACCCATAACTGCATTTTGGGGATAAAGGGCCGAAGAACCAGCTAGGTTGATCTAGTAGTGAGTATAATTTAAGTTAGCTCCTGAATGAGTAGAATTGCATCCACAAGGTCAGGAAGACCAGAATATAGGATGATAAATATTAAAGAAAGAAATTAGCAGGGGCCAATAGGTTCATAGTTAGCTCATGAAAACTATGTATAAAGGAAGATGTCAAAAAGATAGGTTCATAGTAAGCCCATGAAAACTATGATTTGATACTGGTAGGGGCCAGTAGGTTTGTAATTAGCCCATGAAAACTATATTCGAGTTAAGATATTGACAGCGGTCGTTAGGTTCCTAGCCAACCCGTGAAAACTAGGATAGGAAAAGAGGATATTAGGGTTACCAATAGGTTACTAGTCAATCCATGAAAACTATGATAAAGGTAAAGATATTGTAGTCACCAATAGGTTCATAGTGATCCCATGAAAACTATGTAATTGGAAAGGGGGTCCTTAAACGTTTTATCGGTTATTAGTCAGCCCATGAAAATTATAAGGTTAATAGTAATACTAGAAACTATAATTGAGACAGTTAGTCAAGACGAATGGGGATGGGTAATCTAGAATTGATTCACTTATTTTGCATATCATCATATCATATGGTTTTGAATTGCTTTTAGCATTGTGGATGCAGGAGCACAGTATATGGTTTTGAAAAGATTTTAGGATACTAGTGAGGGGAGAACCTGTTTTTCTAAGCGGTGTGGTCTCACTAGATATCTAAATGTTTTGAGATGGTAGATTATTATTCACACCAGGCTTTATGTCTGACTCGAAGTTTATGGTTTCCCCTTAAACTCTCGGGTACTCAATTGATTTTGAGTGGTTTGATAGTTGAGGTTTTTAGGTACCACATTAGACGAATAAAGCTCTGGAGATGTGATTCTACTATTGTTTGTAATGGCAAAGTTGTTATATAGCCTGTATATACTCTTATCATCCAATGGGGCATCTTCATATGTCGCTCTTGGCATATGTTGTAATAAATATATTTTCTCTAAACATGGTTTACTATTGTGGGATTATGTAATGAATAGGAAATGATTTGATATGGAATGTGATCTTGTTTGAAGTTTAAACTTGTTTTCCATATTCACGTGTCTCTGTGTTTCAATGAATCTAACACCACCATATTTGGTCATCGAAGATTAATAACTACGAATGACTGCAGCATCGGTAGTCCTTAGTTTTGGGCCTTCAAGTAAGCAGAAGTGACACTTCCATTCCAAAAGCAGGTTTCTATAATCTCCCATATCCCAATCATATGTCAATAAACAGCGAATAATGTGAGAGACGGTACCTAAGCCACTTAATACCTTTTATTAGAAAATAGGCAAACCCTGGTTATTTAATACCTTAAGTAAGGTAGACCTCATTATTTAATACCTATTTCCAACTCCTCAATGGTACTATGTAGCTGTCGTTATATGGAATCTCTTAGGTCAATTCATATTTCCTTATGGAAAATAGGTAAAACCCATCATTTAATACCCATTTCCAAATGCGGACCCCCATTAAGATGCCATCTGACGTAACCCCTTGATCATTTAATATTTCATCGGGGAAAAAGTGGTCGGCCCTTAAATAATCGCTTAATACCTCAAGACCCCAAAGCAGGCCCATCGTCTTATGGCCCATACTCATAATGACATCTCACATTAGTCCGACTATTCATAGAAATTAGTAGACAGATTAGCTGGGCAGATTTTCCTATAGAATTAGGGACTAACCTCGCCTCATTACAAATTTTTATCATAAGGATATCTCACATCAATCAAAGTGTACACAATTGCTGGTAGCCTCAAAGTGAAAGGCAGAATTTTGTCATGTAACTCTGTTAACCTCGCATCCTTATGACTTAGCTATAAATCAAGTACTCTCCATACGCATGCACACACACTCATCTCACCGTTTCATAAATAAGGCCTTATAAGTAACCATCCTCATTTGGCCTTAAAATAATAATTAGGCTATATATAAGAGTTTCCTCCTATATTCATCTAGCAATCAATTACCTTCCGAACGGGGAAAATAAATGAAAATAATTACCTAATTAACCACCCCATATACGCAATAATCATATGTTAATTACGCTAATAGAGATAAATAAATATTCGTGGCTAATAGATTCTAAACATATGGATTTTACACCCTAAACTAGCGTTAGATATCAATTTCCTAACCAAATACCATTACATTCCTTTTTCTTGAAATTTCCAAGATTTCAACATAACAAAATAAGGGATTCTGATATCCAAAACAGAGAATAAATATTCATAACCAAAACTGCAATATTAGACTTGTAAATAAAATAGAAACTCAATTTATTACACAAATTCTATGAAATATCTTAAACAATAGGAATTGCAATCTAAACTCCATATTTTATTCAACTCCTCTTTTACAAAGAAATAGATAAGAATAAATTGTGTAAACTACAAGAATTCGTAATCTAAACCACTTATTTCATTGAAGAATCACAATTTTAACTAAAGAAGAAGGAGAATTTGGATAGACTATGAAATTATCAAAAATTACATAAACGAAACTAATTCCATCAAATTAATGTAAATAATTGAGAATACCAACATAAAATTGAAATTTCGAAATAAAAAGGAATTTTGGGTGTTTTTAGCTATCGTATTTTCTCAATTTCAAAATCTCCTAGCCATATTCAAATCCAAAAAGAGGTACACTAAGCAATTATTAAAAAAGAAATATTAAGGTTTCCACTCACATATTAGCATTAGCTTCACTTCAATGGATTTGTAGCCTTTTAATACCTTCCGAAATCTCTCTTTTGATATACACACACAAGAGGGAAGATCTATATATATTTATTAGATTTAGAATAGCTGGAGGAGAAAAGAATAAGAATAGGTTGGAGGAAGAAGAAATCAATAGAGAATAGATTGAATTTTTTTCCTGAATTCTCTACGGAGTTTCCGAGTCTAATTTGGAGAGATAGCAATGGCAAAGTTTCACTGAATCTCCAAAAATAATATGAATACAAAGCGGAGAGAATATTTATAGGCATGGAAACGCACAAGAGCCATATGAAGGAAGTAGGTGAGGAACGAATAAATCTAGAGCGCTAAAATAATTGCACTCCACTTCAAACCCCATCTTCCATAACCAAAATCCGGCACCGTTCAGTCGATCGTCCCTATTCAATCGTCAATCGTTAGTGGTCGACTAGTCATGACTATGGAGTCGACCGGTTGATTATTTCGGGCAATATTGATTCCATTGCTTTATTACTTAATTTTTTCCGCTAATCAACTTTAGCATTAATTAACGTTTACTTTACCCCTAACTAATTTTTATTGTTTGAATCCTAAATTTAAATTCTTATTTAAATTTGAATCAAACTAAATTATTCTAAATCTGAAAACTTCAAACGCTCATAACTTCTTCGTTTGATCTCCGTGTTTAGCATATTATATATGAAAACAGATAAGAATTTTTCCACGAATGTAACAGAATAACTTTCATGGTCAAATTCCAACTTTCATAAAATTTCATATTCAACCCTATCATATTTAATTCAATTCAAACCATTTATTTATAGTTCATTTTATGGGGTGTTACATTTTTCCTCCCTTAAAATGGATTTCGTCGTGAAATCTTTGAAAGGGCGAATTGCGTAACATGCAATAACATCCATGTTATACAACCAAGCAATCTACATAACCATCTACTCAACCAATAGTGCAATGTGATTATTTACTGCAGACATACTAAAATGAGCTCAATCCTAACATGAGTGTGTAATCGTGTCATGAAAGTATGTGTGCAAATACCCTAAACATGCATAAAAAATTCTACATGAGTGTAAAGTGATTGTGAAAAAGTGTAGCAACCATCTCTTATCATCTAATCTTGCAACCATGATTCAACCAAAATCCTAAATTTGGAGAGAAAGTTTACCAGTGAAAAGCTTTGGGTGAGTGATCTTCATCTTCTCCTTGGTTTTTCAAGTGCATTCTACCGGATTGTCCCCCCATCCCACTCGGACTAGTATAATTATTTTGTTGCGAAGCTTCTGAGTTCCATGCTCTATAATGCATGTAGTGGCACGAGGGCTATTGGATCCGTCTTAAAATCTCCCAATTGATTAGGCTCTACAACAATTGTAATGCTGAGAAGGTATTTCCTTAAATGCAAAAACATCATGGACTCCAACCAAAAAAAAGTTTTCTTGTAATTTCCCTATATAGGGAAAAGGCCTAATAAATCTAGTTCCTACTATCCAACTAACCAAATCGTACGACTCTCACACATTGCCTAATCAATTCTGACTTTCCAAAGTCTAGCAATACAAAACTAGTTTAAGTAGAATTTTTCGATGGTTTCCTACCCATAATTTGGCGATTTGCGTAGACTCCAAAAAAATGCTTCAAGGGTGCCACCAATCATCTATTAATGACCATAATCCTACGCGAATTTTACTAAGAGTAAGCGCTACTCCTAAGGTTCTCCAAAGTCCAAGATGCAGGCACTTAAAAAATCCTGCAAATTCCCATCAATTCATCAGTTTTCCATCGGTCTTCAGTTGGTAAGCGATGCTCCGATTCAACAAAGTTCCTAAAGCTACTAGCAAACTCCTTCGAAATTTGCTAGTAAAGTAAGAGTCCTTATCACCAACGATGCAAAAAGCAACTCCGTAAAGATGTGTTGGAGTGCTACGGTTCCACTGCTTCTCATAAAAAATTCCTTCCACCTTATTCTTAACCTTGATCAATAGGAAATTCCATTCTCATTCCTATAAATTTTCTGTTTTCCTTGCATGGTGGAATTTTGTGAGCTGAATCCCTTATGTTTCCCAAAATCTAAAGTTTTGGGATTGAAACATGTACTTGTTTTTGGCTGCTAACCTAATTTCCTCATTTACTTCAAGTTTTGCCTATAGTTTATCGCTAGTTAAGTGTTCTAATAAAATTTCCTTATTTACTTTGCTTCTTAACATATATCAAGCGGCTTAAATCCCATTCATAAAGTCTATATAGGAATAAAATGAGGATATATCTTATATCACATCATACACTTTTCCAATAACTAAGGAAGACCACTAGCGACTATAATCCAAAAACTTCGAAAGAAAATTTTACTTGAAGTTGCCATTTATCATTAGCTAATATAAATGTTGTTGAGGTCCCAACACTCCTTTCTAAATTAAGATAGGCTATTTCTAACATTTCATTCCATTGCTACCCTTTTTAATTTCCTTTTTCTGTCTTTGATAAACATGGTCAATTTATTGCTTCAATTAAAATCCATAGTCGTTGTGTTAGAATTGGACCATTTTCAATTAATCCTTCTTCAATCCTTTTAACCTTCTTCGGGTTTTCAAAATCCACTCATTACTCAAATTTCTTTCTTCCACAAATGCAATATCAAGTTTCCTTAATCAGTCCCTATTAGATTACTTTTTCACTCATTAATTACAAATTTATTGCTTGTTAAATTTGTAATTAATGTCCATAAATCTTAATCCATCAATTAATGACTAACACACATATAGTCGTAATCTATGTTATCTATATATATTCTAGTCATTTAGCCTAGTTGTATGATATATATATCTAACTACTAATTCTACAACTAGAATACTCATTTTCATATTTAATTCACCAAAGCTATCCTTCCAAAAAGATAACCATCATAAATTAATCAAAATTGAGATTTTTGCTTTATATGAAATTACAAGGACTTATTTCTTTTCTTATTATTGAAATAGGCAGTGTAAACTATGGAAAAGAATATCCATCCCTTACACATCTCTTTCCTTTTTAGTGCATTCCTTATTACTTCAAACAATGCACTTATATACCCAAAAAAATTGGGAATTCGACAATTTATGGAAGTTACATGAAAATTGCTCCAAATTTAAAATATAGAAATTCATATCCTATGGGCACCTAATTCACAACCCAATTACATATTTGAAATATCTTTAAGCTTTACCAACTTCTTCAAATAAAGATTTGGGACTGACTTCAGATTTCTAAATCAAGTAGTACATTTTATTTCTATTTTATTAATATCCTAAAAATCTTATTCTATTCTACCTAGGTCATGATCCATATCTACTCCATAAAAATTATAAAATCATAACTTTCGTACATAAAATAAAATATCTTCATACAAATAAACTTATTTAAAAGTAAGCATTTATTACTTTATTTCTTATGATACTTAAAAAAATGAAGTATCAAATTCAATATCTCCTTCTTTGAGAGTGTAAACTTTAATAAAAATCTATATCTAAGATTCAAAATTCCTTTGCTCCCAAATAGGAGGAAAATAATCACCCTTTTTGAAACTTTCTTTATCAAAACGTTTTCCCTTAAAAGTTATACTTTTTAATTTTTGGCATTCAAAATTTTCTTGGATTGTCAAAAAGGAACTTATGAAAAACTTACCTTTCAATAGCTTACTAAAATAAGGATTTACTCCTTTTTGAAAATAGGACTTTTTCCTAACACAAAAGATTCAAAACTTAATTAGCATCCCAAAATAACAGCTATACCATTTTAAAGAGTACGGTTGCATTTATTGCTCAAATTATATTGTTATTTGGCAAAGAATTTTTGCAACTTTTCTCGAGACTCTCAAAAACTTTTGCAACCTTTTTCTTTGTCAAATCTAATAATATTCTTATTGAAATAAGTTTTGAAATTCAAATTCCAAAAAATATATAATTTTTTTATATTTACCTAATTAGCATCCAATTTATTTAAACTTAATTACCATCCAATTTATTCAAACTTAATTAGCATCCAATTTATTTAAAAATCCAATCAATGGTCAAAGATATCTCTTATGACTTTATATGATAGAAAAATAGATGAGGTAGACAAAGATAATTCCAATCTTATTCTATTACTCCTTTTAATATCTCATCCACCAGAATTCACAATTCTATTACTGTCTAAATTCCAGCCATTATTCTCTTCATCGCCTTATATGGGAATGTCTTGGATATGGCTAACCTTCCCTATTGACACATAGGACACTAACGGAGGAAGCGGGTACCAATTAAACTCTTATTAATATGCAGGTACCTTAAAAAAAAGTAAAAAGAAAGGAGAAACGGATGCTTGATAGCGGATGTTCCAAGCATTTGACAGGAAATACATACATGTTATCAAATATAACATATATCAAGGACGACATTGTGACATTTGATGATAATTCAAAAGGATTTATCATCGGTATTGGAGACGTCATTAACGTCGGTATATCTAATTCTCCCCTTATTACTAAACTTTTGTTAGTAGAAAATTCAAAACATAACTTATTAAGTATAAGTCAATTATGTAATAAAGGATTTAGAATCGATTTCGAAAAAAATAAATGTAGTAATTCGATCAAAATAAAAATTTAATATTTAAAGGATTAAGAAATCGAATTATTTATGTTTTAAATACGAATATTAAAAACGATAGTGATTTTGTTTAACCGCAAATCATTATGACCATAGCTATGGCACAAACGCTTTTGTCGTATAACTTTTAAATATATAAATAAATTATCAAAAAGTAATTTAGTAAGAGAACTACCCAAAATTAATCGTAAAGTTTAAAATTTATGCAATGCATGTCAATTTAGAAAATTAAAGAAAGGTTTATTTGAATCAAAAAAGGAAATTTTTACAAAACAACCACTCAAACTACTCCATCTAGATTTATTTGGTCCAATTCAAGTACGATTAATAAAGCATAGCTAATATGTTTTTATGATTGTTGATGATTTTTCAAAATACACTTGGATATTGTTTTTGAAATATAAAAATGATACATTTGAAATGTTTGAAATTTTTGGTAAAAAATAAAGAATTTAATGTGTTATAAAATTAAAAGTATAAGAAGTGACCATAGGGAAGAATTTGAAAACGAAATATTTGAAATATTTTGCAATAAAAAAAGGATTAGCCATAATTTTTCATTTCTACGAACACCACAGAAAAATAGTGGAGTGTAAGGAAAAATTAAACACTACAAGAATGAGCATGAACATCGCTAAGTAGCATTGATTTACCAAAGAATTTTTGGGCCAAAACCGTTGCCACTGCATGTTATGTTTTATATTGTCTAACACATAAACTAATGACTAAGAATACATGCTATGAAATATTTTTCGATAAGAAACCTAAAGTATCATATTTATATGTTTTGGGTTTTGAATGTTTTATCTTGAATACTGAAGATAATCATGGAAAATTTGATCTAAAAGTCAATGAAGGAATTTCTGTTGGTTATTCAGATCGGAGTAAAGATTAAATAATTTTTAATAAATGAACTAACACTATAGAGGAAAGTCTTCATGTTTATTTTGATGAAGATTTTAAGAATTACAAAACTGATGATGATTGAAGAAGTTTTCGATAATAATAGTAATAATAATGATAATAATAATAATAATATAACTGAAAATAATAATACCATAAATAATAATAACAATAATGATAATCTTTTAAGATCTCCACCTTGAATCTTAAAAGATCATCCGATTAATAATGTAGTTGGTGACTGAAATACAAGAGTTTCTACTAGAAATCAACTGAATCAAATGAGTCTTGTGGCTTTCGTATTTAACTTAAAACCTAAAAATTATAAAGAAGCATCAAAAGATGATTTTTGGATTATAGAAATGTAAGATGAACTTAATCAGTTTGAATGAAATAATGTATGGCAACTCGTACCAAGACGAAATGATCAATATGTAATAGGAACAAAATGAGTTTTTAAAAATAAAGCAGATGAAAGTGGAAACGTGGTTCGTAATAAGCAAGATTAGTTGCCCTGGGATACAAGCAAGAAGATGGAATTGATTATGAAGAAATGTTCGCCTCTGTAGCACGTCGTGAAGCTATAAGAACATTACTTGTTTTGCATATCATCATAATTTTAAATTATTTCAAATGGATATCAAAAGTGTATTTTAAATGGTTTTATAAAAGAAAAAGTCTATGTTGAACAACCGCCCCTCTTTGTTCATGAAAAATATCCGGATAACACTTTCAAACTTAAAACGCATTATACGGGCTAAAACAAGCACCCTGTGCTTCGTATGAGAGACTGAAAACACATTTAATGAACTCCAGTTTTCAAATTTTCAAAATTGATATAATATTATTTATAAAAAGAGAAAATGATGATATACTAATTGTATAAATATATGTTGACGATGTCATAGATCAAGTAACGAGATACTATGTAATGATTTTTCTAAAATAATGAAAAACGAATATGCGATGTCTCATGTGGAAAAATTAAATTTCTTCTTAGGTTTACAAATAAAAAAAAAATAGAAAATGGAATTTTTACAAATTAAGAAAAATATTATAGAAAACTGTTAAAACGATTTGGAATGGATAATACATCTAGTAAACCAACTCCAATGAGCACCAGTTTACATTTGGACATAGATGACAATGAAAAAGATTTTGATCAAAAATTATATCGAAGTATGATAAGATTTCTATTATACTTAATGGCTAGTAGACCAAATGTGATGATGAGTATATGTTTATATCCACGATTTCAACCATAACCTAAGGAATCACATCATCGAGCGTTTAAGAGAATTTTCCAATATTTAACTAACACCAAAGATTACAAGCTTGTTTTACCTGAAAGGCGGTACCTTCGAACTCTTATCATATAGTAATGCAAATCTCGATGGTTACAAAATGGATAGAATAACTACAAGTGACACGTGTCATTTTAATGGTCAGTCTCTGTTTCATGGTTTAGTAAAAAAGCAAAATTGTGTTTCCCTCTCGACATGTGAAGTCGTATATATTCCAACGGCCTTAGCATGTGCTCAGGTAATTTATCTGCAACAAACACTTCAAGATTTTAGAAAAATTATAACTAAATCACCTATATATTGTGATAATACGTGCTATAAATTTTTCCACAATCCAATCAACCATTCTCGAACTAAATATATTAATATTGGTCACTATTTTTGAGAGACAATGTTGAAAAAGGTATTATCACTCTAAAATTTGTTAACTTAGAAAATCAAACTGCTGATATTTTATTAAACTGCCATTTGAATCAACTTTTATAAAACTAAGACGAGATCTTGGCATATGTGAACTTAATGAATTAAATTCACAAACATTAACTAATAATTGCCATGAATATTTAAACTCTAATTTTATTCTTATCACAGAATTTTCGGTATAGTTATTTATTGTAAAGTTTTAAAGCTATCATAACTAAAACTATTAACAATTTTGTGGTTAGATAAATTTTATCCTTACAAATTATTTACTACAAATAAACAATATGCTCTATTTGCTTGGCAGTTTTTGTTGAATATGCGAGTATATGATTTTTGTTTGATGATAATAAACATATATATATATATATATATATATTCATTTAAATGTATTTGTTAATGTACTATTATATTTTTCACAGATTAAATAAATATTTGCTGAATAAAATAAATAACACAGAATTTGAATTCAAACGAATATTTTATTCAAACAAAAATATATTACAATTTTGAATAGTACAAATTTGAGCTCTCGCTATATATGTACAAATTCGATTACATCACATTTCATCATTTACAAATTCACCTCACTATAATTCACTCATTCACTCGTATTTTATCTTCAACTTGAATCCAACATCTGAGCAATCTCAAAAAATAAATACCGACGCAGTAAAATTGAAAAGAAAATATTTTTGCAGTGTAAAATAAAATATGGATTTTGAAAATAATATTTGCCTCAGTTATTTGGGTTGTTCATCATCATTTAATTTTGAATTCATCATACACGAATAGCTTGTGACATGCACAGTGTATTACTGTACATGCCACAAGGCGATGCACACCGATATACACTTGATAAAATTACAGGGACAGGTGAGCATAGGTCAAACCCAAATGAAAAGCTGGGTTCAACTCAAGTGCAATACAAATAAAGTCACGACACGAGCACAAGGTCAAACCCGAGGTGCAAGCTGGATTCAACACAAATGCAGTCCAAAAATACAAGCCTCGACAAAAATTCAGTGAGAAAAAATGAACTGGTTAGAACAAAGGCTCATGACACAAATGAATATATGAATCAAATGACCAAGACATATACAAGTGCATCGAACCACAATACAGAGAACTGCAGTAAACCAGACTACATGAATACATGGAGCAATGCAACAACCGACGGTGAAGACAATAACACGACTCAAATGAACAAAGCACCGAACCAGACTCAAGGAAATGAAAAAGGAAAATAAGCATATATACATGTCGACCAGGCTGCACCTTGAAGACTGTATGCAAAGCAAGTACACATGAACTACACGGCTAAATGAAACAACACTTCAACCTGAACCAGACCAACAATGCAAACGAGTGCACAGAAGACACATGAACGAATGCATCAATGAGAAAACAAGCACATTAATGCACTAATGCATATAGACCAGAAAACCACCAGTGAAGTAATATCACACAAACTATAAACATGATGCAAATATAATGCAGCAGTGACGTGCACAGCTATACAAGTTCAATGACTCGACGCACAATGAAGCTACACTAATACCAAAGACCTCACGTCTAATAGACAGTGACAGTATGGATGCAAGTGAATGCAACATGTCAACAAGACAAGTGGATGAATACATATGCAAATGCCACTGTGGTTTCGACAAAACAAGACAAGCTTATATATCACAGTGCAGTCTCAAAATATATCAATCAGAAATGCATGAATGTAGACAGCAGCTACACATGAAGTTCAAAAGTGGAGACTATATAATGTAACATGAAGACACTGCATCATGAAAGCATATGCAGACTGCCTCGAAGCATACATATGGTCAGGCAATGTCAAAGACGAAGCAGTGCATATGCATACAACCAAATAATCAAGGCCAGAGGAGATATCATATACAAAAGTGAAGACCACATGAGCTAAATGCAATACAACATCAAATAATCACAGTACAAGTGAACAGCAGGTGGTATGAGACCGAACCAGATGAATGGCAACTACAAGTGACAGGATGATCAGAGTATCAAGTTGAGCATACACGTATACTATACAGTGATGCAGTGATCAAAGCCGAAACAAAATCAAGCAGGAAATTTCAAAAGTAAAACAATGCACAAATTCAAAAGTCAGCAACAGTTTTACATTTAAAAGTCAAGGCCGATGTCAACAGTTAATGGCCAAAGTCGAGCATAAAAACGAAATCAACATCATCGTCAAAGAATTCAACGGGCAAGCAAAGTCAGAGCCTTGGAAATCAAGGAATCGACAAATTCAAAAAACCATGATGACCAAGGCAAAAATATACGAAACAAGTCAAATTCAAATCACAGCGTTCAATCAATATTGAATGGCCGAGGAGAATTATAGACTAATTCAAACAAATATATACGAACGAAAATCAAGGGGTTCGAACCCTATATAAAAACCCTAAACATCATCGGCAAAAGCATGCATTCGAGTTCGAGCTTAACAGAGCATAATCATTCAACTCGAATCATCGATAGAGTTCAAGCGAGCAAATCGGAAGAAGCAAAAGGCATAAATTACATACCGAAATCAGAAGTCGAACTCGATCAAAAATTGAAGGAGCCGTGTGTAGAGAGAAGGAATCATCGATCGACAAATCAAGGGACGAAATCATCATTCAATCGAACTACTGAATGCGGCGCTTTTGATTTCCAATAAAAACCCTAAATCAGCAGGTGGAAAGAACGAGTATAATTAAAGCAGCTATATTTTTCACAAGGAAGAAGGATGGGCCGAAGAATAAAGAAAGGGATATTTATTTTGGGCCGACTCCTTTATATTATTAATTGGGCTTTAGTTTCTTATATTAGGGTTTTGTGTTTAATTTGTTTTTAAATTTGTATTTTTCCTTTTAAACTTGTGTATTGTCTAGTCATGTGACTAGGGGACAAACTACGTGGCGTATTTTGAGAATTCATAACTCAGTGGCTAAGTTGTGGCAGAGTTTGAGCATAGAGTTAAGGCTAGTCAATAGCGGGTGTCGCGAGTTTATGTGTGTAAGCGTCTGACTGCTTAATTTCTAGTAGAAACCTTGGGGGCAATACGTAGGCAGGGTTTTGCCGAAGTTGGGTAAATTCTGTGTCGTTCTATTTCTGCATTTATTATTTTGCTATTATCTGTGCTACTATAATTTTGATATATCTGTGTTGAGATTATTTAAACTTCCACGATAAATTTTTATAATTGATAGTGTCACCCTATTCACCCCCCCCCCCTTTAGGGTGAAATCGTTCCTTCAAGTGGTATCATTTTTGTTTTAAAAATGGAATTTTCCAAAAAAATTGATTTTCCAAAACCAATTTTTTTTTTAAAATGCCTTCTTTTAATACTGCTTTTGCTGAGGGCCGATCTAGTATTATCCCTCCTATTTTTGACGGAACAGATTTTTTGAATTGGAAATTAAAAATGGAATTCTATTTAAAATCTGTTAGTTTTAAATGTTGGGATATTATTGAAAACGGGTGTACCATAATAGATGAGAAAATTATCTCGATTAATGCTCTTGCTATGCATATATTATATTCTCATATTAATCAAGATAATTTTAACTTCATCTCTCATTGTGAAAGTGCACAGGAAATATGGAATGCTTTTGATGCAATATATGGTGCAAAAGTCAACAATAATGAGAAATCCTCCTCAATCGACTCAGCTAAAGAAACGAGCTTAATAGGATTGGTAAGAAGTAGTAGCAATGAGGACGATGATGATGAAGTAGCTAGTGCTACTAATAAAGAAATTCAAAAAGTGGAACCACAAATACGGAAATCCAGCTCCAAATCGACAATTGAAAAGCAGAATAATCAAAGCACTAGACAACTCAGAAGAACACGAGATCATTTATCGCAGGTGCAACAAACCTGGTCAAATCAAGCCCAATTATCCTCGAAATCAACACGGCCAAGAAAAGAAATTAAAAAGGAGAAATTCTACAACCACGTGGAATAAAAGTGATGATTGTAAAAGCACCAGCAGTGAGAGTGAAAGAGTAAAACTGAGCCTACGAGGAGATATAACCGATAGTGACAATGACGAGCCAAGCAAGGTATCAAAACTCACTCACTCGGAATTACTTATATATTTCCACGAAGTAAATGGATGTTTTGAACGACTTAGGGAGAAGTACGCTAAAATTGAATCACAAAGAGATACTTTGATAGAATTAAATCAAAAATTTGACCAATTAGTTAAAAACTATCAAAGTAGGATCCCTAAGTATGATAAGTGTCCATCACTCGAAGAAGAAATTAAAAAATAAGAATTTAAAATTAAATCGCATGAAAGTGAAATTCTGATTTTGAAAGAGAGTGAAAATACTAGGAGAGAGAATTCTACTAAAAAGTGCACTCAATTGTTGAAAGAAAATGAATCAGTTAAAACACAAGTCCAACGATTTTCTACAACTTTAAGAAAATTTTCCAAAAGTGAAAAATCGATGAATATGCTATTAGTGAAACAAACTGTCAATACAGATAGACAAGGACTTGGGTATAATCATTCTAAATGTGTCAAAAGAAAAACTAATCAAGTAAAATTCAAGTGCATAATTTGTGGAAAATTTGGACCTTGTCACAATATTTGTTGGTATAGACCCAAACACGTGAAAACTATACCAATTTGGGTTCCGAAAGGCACAAATATAAAATCTCTCAAAGTTAAACAAATCTGGGTGCCGAAAGAAACATATATAAATAGTTTTGGGTCTCCACAAAATTATTTTTTAAAATATTCTGCCACTAACAATCATGGACCTATAAAAACAAATAGGTCACAAAAATATTTCATTGTGTAGGTGTGGTGGAAAGCTAAGGAACTACAATAGTATTACTTGGATTCTGGCTATTCCATGGACACAACGTGCGACAAAACAAAGTTCCTTAGCCTAGTATAAAGGTGGTAGAATCACAATGGGCAATAATGAAAAATTATCGTAAAGGTAAAGCAGGTAATGGTATATTTTGAACGATATATTAAATGTGATAATCTACACCGTCGTCTGAATTAAATCAGCCAGTAATGTGATGATGAAATAAATGATGATTTTGATTCTGACTTATTCAAAATTGTTGGCCAATTATATTTTCATGCCAAGAATACTATAAAAATCTCTAGAGTCTTTGAATTACTTCATATATATATGTTTGGATTAATAATAGTGTTTTATTGGATGATAATATATTTGGTTATTTTACGGCTGACTCTATATTCACGGTTTTTGATTATTTATACGGCTTCAATTCAAATTCAAGAGAATTTAATTTGAAAAGTTTTTAAAAATGATTTTTAGATTTTTTTCGCACAACTCATGATCTGGTCTGTAACATTCAACTAATAATAAGTTTGAGTGAAAAGAAATTCAGATGCAGATTACACGGTAATCTAGTTGATAGAAAAATTACTAGTGGAACGTGATTTATGATGAGACATTTAGTAACTGCATCGTTTTTCAAAGAAAATATCTGCATCTTTTTCACTTTAAATAATTTTCAAACTGCAGGCATTTTTTTATAAAACCCCTTCTAGAAAATCATTTTTGATCTTGTTTCAGATTAGTCATTTTGGAAAATTTGGTTTTATAATTATTTTTGAATATGATTTTAAATGATTACATTGACTAATATGACTCCCTAATAATTATAGAAAAGATAAATAATGATTGAAAAGTAATGAGTGTTGATATTAATCATATATTATAACTTGAGACGGTACATTTAGTAAATTTCTTTAGAAATTTGAACAAGAGTTATAAAAAAAATTGTTGGTAAAAATTCCATGACCATCTCTATTTCTATCATATTTCTAACGACCATCACTCATCAAAATTCAATATAGTTTGTCAATATATGGTACTTTAAACAGGAATCATTCGTTTTCCATTATATTTTAAAAAAAATCCAATGTATTCACTCTCATTTAAAAGTCCTCACGGCTACGCATGGGTGAATTACTTGGAATTTTTGATTATGTGCTTCCATGCTCTTTCAAAAGTCCTCACAGTTATGCATGTACGGAATGCATATCAAAATTGATTTGTTAAATAGACAATTTGATTCTAATTCCATTTAAAAGTCCTCACGGTTATGCGTGGTTAGAAGATACTTGAATTCATTTTTTTTTTAAAAACTGGAATACTACTAATCTCATTTAAAAGTCCTAATGGTTAAGCATGGTTAGTAGATATTCAAATTCCTGAAATAAATATACCACAAATAGACACAACTATATGGTTTTATATGATGACATCATCCCTATCATTCTAAAGTGGAATATGCGCCTAACAAAGTATTTACGATTATTGTTTGATTTTTTATTGAAATTTAATATTTATATTCGATTGAGTTTTAATGTTATGTTAATGTCTATCACTTTATCTCTATTTTTCTAACACTATTACTTTTTTGCTGATAACAAAAGGGGGAGAGAAAAGTTAAGATTTTGTCAAATAAAAGCAAATAAAGGTCAAATATTTTCTATTTGCATTTAGGCTCATTTGCATATTTTTATTTGTATGCATATATGAAGGGGGAGCTTTGTGTAGAGAGGAAGCATTCAAATAGGGGGGGCAAATTGAATGATCAAATACATTTAACAAATTCAAAACCTTAACTATATGTTTGTTATCATCAAAAAGGGGAGATTGTTGAATATGCGAGTATATGATTTTTGTTTGATGATAATAAACATATATATATTCATTTAAATGTATTTGTTAATGTACTATTATATTTTTCACAGATTAAATAAATATTTGCTGAAAAAAATAAATAATACGGAATTTGAATTCAAACAAATATTTTATTCAAACAAAAATTTAATACAATTTTGAATAGTACAAATTTGAGCTCTCACTGTATATGTACAAATTCAGTGACAATACAAATTCGATTACATCACATTTTATCATTTACCAATGCACCTCACTACAATTCGCTCATTCACTCGTATTTTATCTTCAACTTGAATCCAGCATCTGAGCAATCTGCAAAAATAAATACTAACGCGGTAAAATTAAAAAGAAAATATTTTTGCAGTGTAAAATAAAATATGGATTTTGAAAATAATATTTGCCTCAGTTATTTCGGTAGTTCGTCATCATTTAATTTTGAATTCATCATACACAAACAGCTTGTGGCATGCACAGTGTATTACTGTACATGCCACAAGGCCATGCACACCGATATACACTTGATAAAATTACAAGGACAGGTGAGCATAGGTCAAACCCAAATGAAAAGCCGGGTTCGACTCAAGTGCAATACAAATAAAGTCACGACACGAGCACAAAGTCAAACCCGAGCTGCAAGCTGGATTCAACACAGGTGCAATCCAAAAATACAAGCCTCGACAAAATTCAGTGAGAAAAATGAACTGGTCAGAAAAAAGGATCATGACACAAATGAATATATAAATCAAATGACCAATACATATACAAGTGCATCAAACCACAATACAGTGAACTACAATAAACTAGACTACGCGAATACATGGAGCAATGCAACAGTCGACAGTGAAGACAACAACACGACTCAAGTGAACAAAGCACCGAACCAGACTCAAGGAAATGAACAAAGAAAATATACATATATACATGTCGACCAGGCTGCACCTTGAAGACTGTATGCAAAGCAAGTACACATGAACTACACGGCTAAATGAAACAACACTTCAACCTGAACCAGACCAACAATGCAAACGAGTGCACAGAAGACACATGAACGAATGCATCAATGAGACAATAAGCACATGAATGCACTAATGTATATAGACCAGAAAACCACCAGTGAAGTAATATCACACAAACTATAAACATGATGCAAATATAATGCAGCAGTGACGTGCACAACTATACAAGTTCAATGACTCGACGCGCAATGAAGCTACACTGATACCAAAGACCTCACGTCTAATAGACAGTGACGATATGGATGCAAGTGAATGCAACATGTCAACAAGACAAGTGGATGAATAGATACGCAAATGCCATTGTGGTTTCGACAAACCAAGACAAGCTTATATATCACAGTGCAGTCTCAAAATATATCAATCAAAAATGCATGAATGTAGACAGCAGCTACACATGAATTTCAAAAGTGGAGACTATATAATGTAACATGAAGACACTGCATCATGAAAGCATATGCAAACTGCCTCGAAGCATACATATGGTCAGGCAATGTCAAAGACGAAGCAGTGCAAATGCATACAACCAAATAATCAAGGCCAGAGGAGATATCATATACAAAAGTGAAGACCACATGAGCTAAATGCAACACAACATCAAATAATCACAGTACAAGTGAACAGCAGGTGGTATGAGACCGAACCAGATGAATGGCAATTACAAGTGACAAGATGATCAGAGTATCAAGTTGAGCATACACGTATACGATACAGTGATGCAGTGATCAAAGCCGAGACAAAATCAAGCAGGAAATTTCAAAAGTAAAACAATGCACAAATTCAAAAGTCTGCTGCAGTTTTACATTTAAAAGTCAAGGCCGATGTCAACAGTTAATGGCCAAAGTCGAGCACAAAAACGAAATCAACTTCATCGTCAAAGAATTCAATGGGCAAGCAAAGTCAGAGCCTTGGAAATCAAGGAATCGACAAATTCACATAACCATGATGACCAAGGCAAAAATATACGAAACAAGTCAAATTCAAATCACAGCGTTCAATCAATATAAAATGGCCGAGGAGAATTACAGACTAATTCAAACAAATATATACGAATGAAAATCAAGGGGTTCGAACCCTATATAAAAGCCCTAAACATCATCGACAAAAGCATGCATTCGAGTTCGAGCTTAACAGAGCATAATCATTCAACTCGAATCATTGATAGAGTTCAAGCGAGCAAATCAGAAGAAGCAAAAGGCATAAATTACATACCGAAATCAGAAGTTGAACTTGATCAAAAATTGAAGGAGCCGTGTGTAGGGAGAAGGAATCATCGATCGACAAAGCAAGGGGCGAAATCATCATTCGATCGAACTACTGAAAGCGGCGCTTTCTATTTCCAACAAAAAACCCTAAATCAGCAGGAGGAAACGAATGGGTATAATTGAAGCGGCCATATTTTTCACAAGGAAGAAGGATGGGACGAAGAATAAAGAAAGGGATATTTATTTTGGACCGACTCCTTTATATTATTAATTGGGCTTTAGTTTTATATATTAGGGTTTTGTGTTTAATTTGTTTTTAAATTTGTATTTTTCCTTTTAAACTTGTGTATTGTCTAGTCGTGTGACTAGGGGACAAATTACGTGGCGTAGTTTGAGAATTCGCAACGTAGTGGCTGAGTAGTGACAGGGTTTTGAGCGTAGAGTTAAGGCTAGTCGATAGCGGGTGTCGCGAGTTTACGTGTGTAAGCGTCTGACTGCTTAATTTCTAGTAGAAACCTTGGGGGCAGCACGTAGGTAGGGTTTTGTCGAAGCTGGGTAAATTCTGTGTCGTTCTATTTCTGCATTTATTATTCTGCTATTATCTGTGCTAGAATAATTTTGATATATCTGTGTTGAGATTATTTAAACTTCCACGATAAATTTTTATAATTGATAGTATCACCCTATTCACCTCCCCCTCTAGGGTGAAATTGATCCTTCAGTTTTTTTATGAAAAATACACAAAATATTTTTAATATAATAATAGAAGATCCAAAAATGTCTTCCGAACATGACTTCGCTTACTCAACAATTGATTTTAGTTCCTCCTCATCTAAGAGTACATACGTATCACAACAAAAACCACGCCTCCTTCAAATAATCATTCTCACTAAATATTGTAGCATCTACATATCACACTGATTACTTTCCTAAAGGAATGAAAGTCAAAATGAAAGATTAATCTTGAATCATCGTCTATCAATACTAAAGTTGATAAAAAATTTCACCGTCAATAAGAAATATTGAAATTCAAAAAGAAATGTATAATGAGCAATGAAGACAAGGAAGTCATCTTAACTTTCTCGAACAATGTATTCTGAAAATCTATGGAAATTAACCAATGAAGTATTGCTTACATAAAAATCTCCTCATTTAATACAGGCTTTTGCAAAAACTCACAACACTACTCCAAGAAACTTATAAGAGGTAGGGCCATCAAACCAAGACTGGAATCACATTCCGATTCGTCTGAATTGGTCTCCACTTATGCCCTCAACCGAGCAAACTAAAAATGACACAAATTCTTGGAATCGAACATAGCACAAGAACTACTAATCATCAGAGGAGAAATAATTTCTTTTCGAAAATAATATGAATATGACTACATATATATAATTAAATATGTAAAATCATATGTATTTCTTATATAATAATTATCAATATCATTTATCATGTTTTAAAATAAATATGTAAACTAAAAATTCAATCAAACTAAAAAAACAGAATCTAATAGCTCTCAGACGTCTTAGGCAAAACAACAGACGTTTGGCAAAATGTTCGGGTTTATTCTCTGAACACTCCCAAACGTCTGGCAAATATCCTCAAACGTCTGAGAAAATTTTCAATTGCCACTCTAAACAGCCGTACATACTTTCTACTTCATTATTTACTTCTTACCCAAATCATTTCAGTTTTTACCTAATCTAAAAACCCTAGCAAGCCCTAGCAAATTCAAAAACTCCAACTTTTCAATCATGGCCCCCAAAACTAAAACCCAATTAATAAGGGAGCTAAGAAAGACCAATCTTCCTCTTCTCAACTAACTACTATCACCGATTGACACATCCAACAATGGCTTTGTAAAAGTCTAAATGCTATGAAAAGATTTAAGGATTTGAAAATTAAGAAAGTTCATGCTGGACCTTTCTATCAGTTACCTAAATTTGAAGAATACCGACTTCAAGAACTGACACTGGCCGTTGGCATTCAACAACTAATTAATTTTGATGAGAATGAGGTAATTATCGATCAACTTGCTATTTTCCTCTTCTATGCAAATTTGTGTAGCGAATATATTTGGAAACCTGAAAATGAGGACGGATGGTTATGGACGAGTATTTGTGGTAGATCTTCAAAGATAAGTATAAATACGCTTAGGAGAATACTAGATTGTTCCTCTAACGGTACTACATTACAAGAAATAGTTGATTATCGAAAGTTACCGCGTAACCAAGTCATGCATGAACTATAGGAAGATAGAATGCTAAGATGAAAATCAGCTAATCTTCGACCACTAGCCAGATTGTTATATAGAATGTTAATCAACACTGTGCTACCTCATTGTGCAGCCATGAACAAATATATAAGGATGGTCATACGGCATTGTATGCAGTTTTTTTGTGTAGTCCGTGTAAATTGGGCATGGTTTATCCATGATGAAATAAAACACCATTGGAGTCGTTATAGCCAAACTATCATATACGCTCTTTACATTATGCAAATACTAAAAGCACTTGACATACCAACTTACATATCTCACTTCGAAAAAATTTCTGTCAAAGAAAGTGGAATAAGATTTTTCAAGTTAATGCATCTCCCTGCAACACCACCTCCTTACATTTGTCTTACTCGATGGATTACTCAATAACAACAACAAGAACAAAAACTACATCTGGTGCCTCCACAATAAGCTCAAGTTCCTCCTTCACAACCATCTGCTTTTTCTCTCTATGATACCCGATATCACTCTGAATCAAAGCTCAACAAAACCTGCATTGAAACTAATCAAAATGAGTTCATTCAAGACTTAATGCTTCGAAATCAATGGATGATCATGGTGAATCAAAAAGCATTGGAAAAGAATCAAAAATCATTACGAAAGAAAATGATTGGTTTAGAGAGGTATTTTTTAACATGCATGACTAAGCTTGAGAAAACTACGGAAAAAGTTGTATCCACTTTGGGCAAGGTTGTGAGAAAAGTCCATGCTAGAGCTTCTAGATCATATTCATCTCCTTCTCCTACACCCCCTCTATCACATACTCATGTCCCTCGGTCTCATGAGTCATCTCATAGTGCTAGAACTTCTGCTCATGATAGAGGAAAAGCTATTCTGAATGAACAACCGGAAGAAGAAGAATGAGAGGAATCTTGGTCTGATCCACCATCACCTAAACACATGGAGTCTGCCCCTTTTCAGGGTCAATCTATTCATAAAGATGATGAGTACAACACCTTAACAAATCAATGGCTAAAGGACTATCAAACTGATCCGTCGGCCTATTGGGAGTACTATGAAAATTATAGTGGATTGTCTTTCAATAACAACGGGTGTCAGTAATTTCATTTTATTTTCAGTGATATTCTCTTTGTGTTTTTGCATTATGTTTATGCTGACTATTATTGTGTTTTGTTTGTCTATGACTGTGATGTTCATAAAACTGAAGTTGTGCGGTTGAACTATGTATTGTTTCTACGATTTGTTTATAATATGTGGTGTTTTCTTCTAGTTTTCTATGTTCTCTTTCTAAGAATTACATATTTACATTATTACTTTTTCTAGTGACAAAGGGGGTGAGAATATTAGAATACTTGTATGCTCATAGATAGGGAGAGATAACATATTCAGGGTAACTAATTTTTTAAATGTCATTACAAAATATTGTATAGTTGTCATT
This sequence comes from Allium cepa, assembly GCA_030765085.1. NCBI lineage: Eukaryota > Viridiplantae > Streptophyta > Magnoliopsida > Asparagales > Amaryllidaceae > Allium > Allium cepa. The sequence continues at coordinate 486,587,881 of CM060928.1, read as the reverse complement.
ATTAAAAAGTGGGAGAATGTTAGAACCTCTCTTTTGGGATTTTAATGACAACAACTATACAATCACGTATATAAGAAATACCTTATCAATTTACACGTATATGATAGAAGAGAAGACTCCATCCACCGATATCATGGCACGAAGAAAATCATAAAGAATGATGGACCGTACTATTGAGGTAAGGTTATATATACCATGGTCTTAGTATATCTTGTACAATCCCTTTGAGTTATCATAAGCACACACAAAAGTATATCATCAAAACACTTAGCGAATTTTAGAAAAAATACTCAAATTTTACAGACAAAACAGTCTCAAACATCTGGGACATAATGCTAGACATCTGATACTGTTTCAACTGTTATATTTTGAACAGTCGCTTCTCTTCTTTTTAAACATTCATGCCTTCTTCCTTATAGTTGCAACTGTTGATCAAAAGAAAAACACTTTGAGAAGAAATGCTCTTTGAAACACAACTATTAATCATCTATAAATACATTAAAAATATGAGATTTAACATACCTTTTTGCTCTACTATTTTCTATTTTCTAAGTGCTTACGCAATCAACAATTTCATAGCCTCAATCACTTACCACAGAAATCTACATCTAAAAGTCCAATTATTTACACTCGCAAACACTCAAGGGAGATTATAGGAAGAGTTGTACTTGAAATCAATATCTATGTTATTTAGAACACAAGCTTATCAGACTAATTTTTGTATAAGCCTATTCCTATGGGCGAAGCAAGGATTATTAGTTAATGAAATACCCAAGAGGAGCTTTGGGACTAGATGTAGGATGAGAGGTTAAACCAGTATACTAGCATGCTCATTTTATTCTTTACTTTTATACTTTGGTATTTACATTTATTTATATTACTATACACACTTGTCCTATACACGAGCCATATTATATACGATCCACTAGTCTTTCAGGATTTGGTTCTGCTTAAGATAGCTACCTAGTGCGTCGAACTAGCCTTGAGTACCATCATCACTCCTCACCGAAGCATCTCCTAGAGGGAGATCGGGTAAGTCTATGGTTTTGCTAGTACCCAGAGCACTGGGCCAACCTTTAGTGCCATCATTAAAGGCCTTACTAAAGCACCTCCTAGAGGGAGGTCGGTTAAGTCTTTGGTTCTGCTTAAGGAAAGCTAACTATATGCACCGGACAACTGACATAGATCATCACCTAAGATGGTGATAAGGGGTTCGATCCAAGTTGAGATCATCGCCTGAAAAGGTGCCGATCAAATTCAAAAGAAAATCTGAACTATATCCTAAAGAATGGGAATTAATCTTCCAGAGTAAGATTTGTCAAAAGCAAGCCATTTGTTCTCTAAAAGAAATCAATCAATCTTCTAGAGGGAAATCTCTCAAGTATGTGTCGTTTATGCTCCAAAGAAAAAGCAATTTTCAGATGCTAGATGAGTTTTCTGGTCTTTCTTATTAATTACCAGATGGATTTTCTGGTCTTTCTTATTAATTACCAGATCGGTTTTATGGTCTTCCTTAGTAATTACTAGATAGGTTTCCATGTATTCCTTATAAATTACAAGATGAGTTTTTTGGTCTTCCTTATTAATAACTAGAAGGGTTTTCTAGTCTTCCTTTATTATTGCTAGATGTGTTTTCTGGTCTTCTACCGGCAGAAGTTTTCTGGTCTTCTATTTACACTATAACCAGAATGGTTTTATGAACTTTTATTCAAATTATTATCAAAAGGATTTTCTAACAACGGAGCTTCACTAAATCAGCTCTCAATTCAGATTGGGATTCAATTAACGGGAATCTCCATTACTAAACAAGCTATTGGATATCCATTAATTGGAAGGAATAATCTTACATCTAGCTCAATTAGCAAGGTTCTTAGTTCTCTTAACAAGCATAATATTGATTTATATATCAAAAGCTCAAAATACAAAAAAGAAAGATATTAACCATCAAGCAATTTCAAATAAGAACCAGTATTCGATGCAAAGCTATATACCATACATTCGAGGTAACATTCATTTAAGTACAAACTCATTTATGATCTAATTCATTATATACAAAGTTGCAAGTACAAAAATTATACAAAAGAAGAATATGTTTAAAACATTTCCTTGCTAAAGCTCAAGACTTTGTGCTATCTTGTCCAAATCCTTAGCAAGTAAAGAATTAGTAATATGGAGAATAACCACATCTAAAAGTTCTTTGGATTTATTTTCATTTCTTCGAATAGTAACAAAATCATCAACTGGATTAGTTTGAATTTTCAAAGCGTGTTGGAGAGTCTTGTTGGCTCCTCTTAAAGTTTGAACCATGATCTTTGTTTCTTCAATTTCTTGCTTAAGGATACACTTCTCACGCCTAATCTTTTCAACTTGTTTTTTATGGTCATTGGGACATTGAGATACTTTCTCATTCACTTTCTTGCTAAAAAATTGCATGCACTCAAATTACTTATCTACTCCATTTGGAGATTTCTATATTAGTTATTCTAGAGATAGGTTTAACAAAGTAGGAAATTCTTGTTAGCTAAAAGTTGAGATCTAGTCATTTTACCAGGAGTAGAAGTAGGAAGGCTGGAGTTGCCTTCACTTGCAATGAGTTCCATGGATTAGCAAGATACTTGACTCTTCATTAACTCCACTTCAAAATCATTTATTCGTTGGTATAATTTAGCCATTTCGGCATCAACCTCAACTAAAGGTCTAGACTGTGAGAACGAGTCCATCTTTTCTTTTAAACTCTTGAATTCCTTTGTCCTCCTTAATCTTCTCTTCTAAGCTAGAGATTTGTTTCTTTAGACCTCTAAAGATCGATCTCAATTGAAAATATTTTCGATGCCATTCTTGTGCTTTTGGATTATTCGAAAAACATAAAGCTGAAGCATCTTGCCAAGAGCGCCTCTTTTCAACATCAACTATTAATATAACTTTAATCTCGATCACTTGCAAGAAAACATCTAAAGGATTAGACATAAGTGCTAGTTGGTTTCCTTAATAAAAGTAAATAAATGATACTTAATAAATGAAAAATGTTTTTTTTCCATTAACCACAAAACAATTTACAAATGATAAGAAATTTCGGTTTACACCATAGTTCTATTTTCAAACATTCAATTCTCTTCGAGTTTTGAAATTGCGGTTTTGGCCTTTTCAAATTGCCTAACCGACAAAGTAAAAGTGGAATTGAAAGCAGTCTTAATGCCTTTTGGGGTATTAACTGGAGGGAATCGATGATAATCCCATTTCCTGGCCAAAGAGTTAGCGTGACCACATAGCAAGTCGGCGTGATATGTCCAAATTTCGTTAAGAAATTTATCATTCTCATCGCCCAAGAAGTCGAAATGAAGCCGCGGAAATCATGTGTGAACCTCTGGTTAATTTCTAAGAAAATAATGTTTTGCTAACTGTGAAGTTTCGAGAATTAAATATTTCTCCTTAAAGTCCCACTTCAGCTTGATAAATTTATTTAAATTTTCTATAGGAATTGGACTATTTAGGGATTCCCTGATTTGTATATCAAATGGAAAATTAGACTAAGCATAAGAGAAACAAAAATGAAAATTTTCATAAGCTACTCGAGCTAGATAGTACAATTATGCAATCATTCGGATTCATACAAAATCAATTTCTTATACAGTTCAGAAATAAACCTTTTCCTATTGTATTTAATTTTTTAGTGGGAAGAGAACGAGAAGAAAGAGGAATAGAAGCAACTCTTGGGAGATTCCAACATGCCCTGGGATGAGGATCAGACTTATGTTCATCTAAGTATCTACGATGGAAGTGCCTAAGCAAACCGCCACAGTTATCGCCCAAATAGGAGAAGTCGACGAATATACCCCTAGAGTAAACTCTATAAAGAAACTCCTCCAAAGCATTCTTGTCACCTATCAGCATCCAGAAAAAGGTCACTAGCTCTACCTTCTCTGCCAAGAGTCTCTCTCAATAAAGGCATGTTGTCTTTATCCATGGAGTAGCCTGCCTTTCTTTAAAAAATATTAGTTTTGATGCACTAGCAGCAAGACTCTTATATTTTTCAAATAATTCATTATACTCCTTCAACTATTTATCCATTTTCCTATTCAATCGATCTATTTCCATTTATCTCACTTTGGGCATAACTTCATAATGATATTTCAATTTTCTCCTTGACTAAAATAATTAACGAATTAACTAAGAACTACTTGGTAACTTAAGACATTTAAGTAAGGAGATTCATACCTGAGAGATAGGAATTGAAGATGAAGGAATCTGCTCCTTCGCTTTGGGTTTGTAGCTTTGAGGAGTACTGTCTATATGATGAAAATCTTTAAGTGGGGAATCGAGAATTTTAGTGGCATCTGTACCTTGGACAACTAAGTTAGAGTTAGTACTCCCCAATCTGTCCTTCTCCTTCGATGGTCCAGAAGGATCATTTCCATCATCACCATCATTGTCATCGTTATTATCATTATTATAATCACCATCATCATTATGACTGTCAACACCATTGTGCTCATCATCAACCTCCCCCTCATCGTTAGATTCCATTTCTTCGTCCACTGGAGGGTCGTCAAAAGTCAGCAGTTTCTTGGCATCAATATCCTCCTCCTCAAAATATTCTTCTCCAAATTCCTAACCTTTCTCTGGCATAGCTTTAAATTTCTTCTTAAACTTTTCATTCCAGACTTGAGAGAAAGGGGAAATCCAGATCTGGGCATTGCTGGATGTTGTTAGCGTATGCTATGTAGGTGCCTTTTCGTAAGATTTCTCGATAATAGTATTGAGAGTTGTGTCAAGGAAATGGGATACCTTTTTCCATTCATCTCTGATTATGCTAGTGGATTTTTCTAGGAAAGTCCTTTTCCTTCTCAGTTTCTCCTTTAGAATCTCATTCTCCTCCACAAGTTGGGACTACCTCATGCCGACCTTCTCAAGGCTTGTCTCTAAAGTTTTCACTTTATCTTCTAAAGCCTGTCTGGAACCTCTTTCCTCATTAAGAGAGGTTCTTTCTGAATTGAGGGAGGTGGAAAGTTTTTCTTTCTCTTTTACGGCCTTGTCCGTCACCATTGAGGTATAAACTATACGACCATTGAGTGAAGAAACTTGCTCCTTAAGTTTAAACATTTTGCTAGAGGATCCTATAGCATCCTGTTGAAGAAGAAACATATGTTTAGCGGCCTAAAATGAGTAACAAGTATGAATCATAATATTATTTAAAAGATTAAGAGCCTAAAATAGCTAAACAAAAAAGTACATACTGACAAGAACTGCCTAAGGATAGTAAATCGATGGTCTTTAGAATAAGATAAAGACTGTGGAGGCTTAAGAGAGACAAAAGACAAGGACTGGATAACCAATTGGAGAAGGTCATCAAAATTACTATCAGGGGTTATAGATTGAGACTTAGAGGGGAGTGAATCCTTTGAAGTAAGACACAAACTAAGCTCTTTGCATAAACGATTCAGAACCCTAGGAGAATATGGAAGAGAAATGTGACTGAGTGAATCTTGAGAATGCCTTGACCTAGTTGGTTGTCAAACCATTTTCCCAAAGGAGCCAAGATATAAGACCTCAAGGCTCGGATCAATATTCATAAATGATTCTTCATCCACAACAATAGAGTTATGCATTCCCCCGACCTTGGGCTTCTTACTAGAAGTTGTGGCAGCAGCAGAATCGTTACTTGGTTTTCTTTTTAAGGACTTAAACGAGCTAGCGATGATTTCCTTGAAAGATTGAAATTAAGGGGTTTGAGTCGGGGCAGAAGTACCATCTTTACTCTCCTTTTCTTAGGGAGAATCGCTTGTGATCTCCTTCTTTTTGGAGACAGTGACTAGGGCAAATGAGCCTAAATCAGAAAGATAAGCTTATAAGAGGACATCACAAGAAGTTTCATATAAAATGCAATGATATCTCACTAAGGGTCTCAGGCTAAACTGGAGAATTAGAAGTAAAAGATTTTGAACTTCCCATTACCAATGATCGTTTTCCTTAAGCGTTGCCTTTGACTATCAGAGGCTCTACAATGATCTTATGGTGATCCAGAATGATAGAGTACTGAAGAAGCTTTGTTGGAGTTAACGGTTTATGCATGTTCCCCATATTCTGTACTGCTCGAGTTAAGGACTGCGCAGTTTCTTATTCAATAGGGCTTAGCCTTTTAGGAGCAGGATCTGAAAGAAAACATTTATCAGTAAAAAAATAACGAATAAATATGACTAACTAGAGATAAAAACTTACTGGCGGTAGAGAATGTCCCTCTAATGTGGGAGTAGCATTTGACATAAAAGAACTGTGTCTCCCATCCTCTTGTCTTATTAACACCTTCAGAAATTAAGCAATTTTAGAGAGGGCGAATCTGATGAAAAGGTTGACCTTGCTGCTCACCAATCTTATTAGGACCAGCAGTTAAATGGATAATCTCAGAGAAGGAAAGTCCTATCTCCTGGGCCAAGGCTTCTAGACAACTCAAATATGCACATAAATTTAGGGAGAACTGGATTGGAGCAATGTTTAAGTACTCCAAGTATCTAAAAAGAAAATCGGGAAAGGGAAGATAACACATATGCCAGATGTGTATCGAGGTTAAAGCAAAATACCCTTCCCATAGATTATAAATATTGTCTGAACGACCAACTAGAATGGTTACAATGCCAGTGATTCCAAATTGCTCCGAGATGGAGTCAACTTCAGCTTTAGTAGTAATGTATGATGAATTCAGGAGGTAAACTCCCTTCGTACTAGTGGAAGGTGAAGCCTTGAGCTTGTGTTGGTTTTTTGATGGACATCTTGGTTTCCTTTTGACCTTCGATTTGCCTGCCATGTGATATTTTTTCAATTCTAAGAAATGCTAATGTTAATGAATTATTATTAAAAAGCACCTCAGCGATTTACCTATTCTCTACGCTATGATATCAAAATGTTAAAAATATAAAGTCCAGCAATGTGTTAATTGAGTAATCAAATGTTGAAATGTGAATCAAAAATGCAAATAACATTTAATTTTGCGATAACAAAGTAAGTTATGGGAAATATCATGAAATTTGAATAAAATTTAACTCAAAGGTATCCTAGGAACAATTCAACATCAATAGACCAATATCGAATGGATAAATCAATGCTGAACGTCGTGTATGTTATATTATCAAACAATAGTGACTACTACAGTTATAACTAATGTCACAGTAATAAGGTTATCGACACTAATGAATAATGATGATATAGATCGATGATGTATTGATCGTTTAAGTAACTTATATGGTTTCGAAATAGCAGTATTGTAAGTAACAATATCAAATGAAGATCAATTTATAATATTAGAGAGTGAGGCTATTGGTATCAAACCATACCCATAAGCCAATATCGAAAATAAATGACATCATCTATACCGAACTAAATAATGCCGCATATAACTGATATAAATTCCCTTATAACAGTGGGGAGAATATCGCACATCAACTTTGTAACTGATGATAAGAAAGTCTCACGCCATAGTTTTACTAAAAACAGACATCGACTGTCAAAATAATGGAACAGTGGAAAAACTCAAGTAACGTCGAACATCACATCTATATCGAGAAATATCAATTTCGGCATAAAAAATGAATCAATATCGAACATTATAACAATGTCATATGGCATTGGTATCGATATGAGGAAAAATAGTATCGGGTGTAGGGTCTAATAAATCATCTTCATCATCGTGAAGTTAAGAACACACAAATTTTCGTACCAACATCGATTAGCTTAAAATTCGTCTGTACGATATAGGAATTCAAAGCTAATCTAACCATAAATCACAATCAATTATAAACTTGGTTAATATTATAAGCATCAAGGCCCTATAATCAAGCCCATATGCCAACTTAAAATAGAGGGAACCTAAACCAAACCCTAATAACGATTTCTACCCTAAATCACCTAACTCAATTCACTAATTTAATTGATATAAAGCGAAAATCATACCTGAATATTGATTCAAACGCTTGAAAGTTAGAAGTTTTGAATTTCTTTGAGAATTATGATTTCTCGCTTGAGATTTCAATTGCAAGTAAAGGAGGAACAAAAGAGTTGGCTATTTATAAAAGAGAAAGAAAATGAACAAGCACCATCGATTCATTTTGAATAGACGGTTGGATTTGCATGCAATTACAAAAGGCAACAAAGTTTATTGCCAAGATTATTAACTTGAAAATTGAATGCTTACGCTATATAAGGGTGCAAATGTTACCATTATTATTATTATTATTGAAGATATGCGGCATGTAATATAGCTGTGACACCACACCAAAAACCATTGTCGAAGGAATGGGTTTGAACCAACACCGATAGTATGAAAGACTGCGATGCCGCATCTCATCAATGAAAGGTCATATGCGATGTCGCTTGTCATTAGTAAAGCTAAGGATACTGGATGTCACTGACGTCGCATATCATCTATAAGGTGGGATGGTTAATACCAAGTTTTTTATATCGCTGGGCAATGTCGAATGGAATCGATAGCGAAATTCATCAAGGAAGTAGTGATGTATAATGTGATCGATATTGTAAGCCATTAACATCGCCTCCCATTGATGTCATATCCTACCAACATCGCCATTCATCTATGAAGATAAAATGGACGATGCAACTCAATAATACCGTACTTTATCAATATCGCTCATAATTATTGCCATCTACTATCCAGGCCGCTATACACTGATGTCAAATGCCACTATTAAGGTCATCTTACTGCCGACGTTATTCCACTAGTACTAAATCAATGATGCCCATTGCTGATACCACCGACAATTAATGTCGCATCTTATTGATGGCGCATTTCATCAATCGTTAGAGGACTCCGCACATTTGTGAACGTGATATTGATGCTTGAAGCCATTAATATTCATGGAAATTATCATGCAACTCCTTCTCAATGTTTTCCCATCTCAATAATGCTTTCACTAATGCTTCCTCATACTGATGTCGTCGCATGTTGATCCCGTCTATTATCAATGAATAGTGACGTAGGTCATCTAAAATAAGGATTAGAGCCTGGCTCTATTGAGATTGTCGAGGGCTATTCATGCCAAAGATGAAGCATGCCAAATGCATTGTTGAGAAGTTGTGTCGAACCACATACCCCTATAAATACGGACCTAGAGACATAGAGTAACGGGCGAACAATTCTTTTCTCATTCATTAACATTCTAAACTTTGTAACCCTAAATTGATTTGGGAATTTTAGTGCTAAGAGGGCTATTGAACATAGGACTTAGTACGATCAACATTATATGGAATAAGAACAAAAATTCTTGAATTATGGCTTTCTTTCGAATTCCAAAGCATTTTTACTTCAAATTGCAAAAGTACTTGTATTTTTTATTTCTATTTCTGCATACTATTGTCCACATAGGTCAACTTCAAGTATATATGACTTCAAATGACTATGCATATGACTCCTACATGGACTTAAGCATGCTTGTTCACTCCTTTGAAGCCTTAACCCAACCAAGTGTGGCTTTTTGCCAATACTCGTTGAGGTTAACTCTAGGCTCTCCAAATTCCTTCATTAGCCAAGTTCCCTTCCTTGCACTTTTTGGGGTTAATGAGGAAATTCATTAACATAATCATTCTCTTTATTGGACACTAATAAAGTCTTATTACTTCTTTTTATGAAACTTGACGAACCACTAATGTGTTGAAACTTTATCGATCTGTCTATAAAGAAAAATCTTGGGTTGTTGTGTGTAACAATTTTTGCATGGGTCATTATCTAACAACAATTTTTGCAATTGTTTCAAAATATGAAATGAAAGAAGGGATCATTTCAAAATTTAAAGCTATGTTACGTACTTTAGCATGTCAATAACACAAATAACAAAGGAAATAAACGTTGTTGTTGCTCTTTTGTGGAGAAAATGGATACAAAGTTGTGAAGGTAGATTTTGTCCGATTTGTTCTCATTTAGATAAATGTTGTGTAAATTACTAATCTTTAGATCAATAAAAGGAAAAACTAATTTTTTTGCTTAAATTATAATATGCTAGATAGGCTAGATCTAAATTTTAATATGCTAGATCCAAATCATAATAGGCTAGATCTTTGAATAAATGATTTTCACAGTCACACAATAGATTAATAGAGTGCATCTTGATCGTTATAAAATAAAGTAGTTTGTAGTGAATAATCGACTAGGACTGTGTTTCTCCCTCTTGGCTCCTTTAGTTTGGCAAGCTTTCTTGATGGAAAGGAAAACTAAATTAGTAGGTAGAGAGAACGCAAATCTTATTAGGGTTTTCGATTCTTTATATACATCTACCATTAAGGTGTTAGTAGGATATTACCTTTTTATCCAACAATAGGAATTATTCTCTTTATTTTATTAAACCGAATTTGATACTTTTCACTTGATCCATTTAATTACTGCAACATCTCATATCTAGAGGCCTAAAGCTAAGCGCTACAGATGCTGCAATCATCCATAATATTAACTTCTGCTTACAAAATATGGTAATGCTAATGGTATTATGGATATATGAAGCACTAGAATATGAACAAATTCACAGATTTCAAAAAACCAACATTTTACTAATTATATTTCAAAACACATTAGTATCCAAAATTACATAATCCCATATCGTTTCCTAGGTAAAGATTAATTATAATCATTCCAAAAATAAGCCAAGAGCGATATATGACGATGCCCATTTGGTTGATCAAAGCAGTATAGTCATATCTAGCTTAACATACAACGGAAATGAACAAAATAATCTGTAATTACTAATTAGCTATTCGTCAGCCGCCTGCTCATCTTCTGAAGCTTTATTCGCCAAAATTTCTAAACCTGAAAACCTTAATCCTCAGCCTACTCAAATCAATTTTGAGCACCCGAGAGTTTAAGGGAAAAACAAAAACTTTGAGTCAGACATAAAAACTAGTGTGAATAATACTGTTACATCTCTGTTTACTAATATTAACTGAGACCACGCCGCTTAGAGGAATGTGTTTCCCCTTACTAATATCCTCTTTAAAGCATATATTTTGCAAATCCTTTCCTGCAACCAAATTGGTTAATCTAACTGGTATAATAATAATAGGTTAGTCCGTTAAGCTATAGTTAGGTAACTAATGAACTATTTGCCCATAAGTAGTAAATGGACTATCAGTCCAAAAAACTGGACCGACTGTTCGCAAGTTGGACTAACTGTCGCAAACTGGACTAACTGTCCGAATTAAAATGGACTATCTGTCCGAATCATTTTCTTAGGGTTAACTATCCTTCATCTTTTTCCTTGAAAACCTTTTAAAAATAATTTAACCTTTTAAATCATACTTATACAGGGAAAAATATAATCATAGCTTTATTCTAAGCTATTTTGCCATGTCATATATACTTTACTCAAAATGATGTTGATGAGATTTAATAAGGATTACCTATCCTTTCTAAGTACGTTATGTCCTTTTTAACTTGAAAACGCTTAGGCCATTCTGCCTATTTAACGTATTTGAAACCTTTGTTTAAAATCTTTAAACAACCCATTCGAAACTCTTGAAAGTAACCCTTTCAATTCCATTAAAAGTACCCCCTTTCGAAACCATTGAAAGTCACTCTTTCGAAACCAATAAAAGTCTTTCCTTCGAAAGCTTCAATACATTAGAATCCTCCTTTAAAATCTTTTAAATGTTGCCTTTCAAAAACATAGGAAAAATCTTCCTTTTCAATCTTATCGGAACCCTAGGAAACCACCCCATCCGAAACCATTTATTAAAAACCTTTCGATAACATCAAAACTCAACTCTTTCGAAAGCTCTTGGGTTTAATTTAAAATATGTGGAAACCTTTCAAAACCATTAAAAAAATTACCTCTTCAAAATCTTTGAAAACTGTTCAGATCAAAACCCGTTGGATTATGCCTTCAAGTAAAGCAAAATGATTAGAAAGCCATTAAAGCCAAAAGCATCTGTTTCGAAACCATTTAAAACCGTCTCTTTCGAAACAATTTGGGTTTTACTTCAATCATAGAAAAAGGGTCTTTAAAACATTTAAATTGAATGAATCTGTTTCGAAACCATTTCCTAAGTAAAGTAGTGATGGTGTTAAAACCATCCCTTCGAAAGCATTGAAAAAGTGGCCAAAATTTTAGAAAACAAAGTAAACAACCCTTTCGAAACCATCTGGGTCGAAATGTAGAAAGCGGAAGTAAAAAAGGCTTTGACTTAGTCGAAAGCAATCATTTAAAACAAAAGTGCAACCCAATTGAAACCATTTCTTTAAATCCATTTGACCTAGTCGAAAGCTAACTAAGTTGAAAGCTACTCAGCATTTAGTTGAAAGCAAGTAGGCGCATTTCTAATTTATAAGCAAAGTAATGCCTCAACACCTTCGAAACCCCTGGTTTCGACTCCATACCTTCCGTCTACATCCAATTCACTACGTACCAGTTCCCTGATACCCTGTCCATTAGTTTTGGCTGTGTCGGAAGCGAAGCTAAGGAGGCGGAACCTGGTGCCGAAAGCATCGAAACAGCGAAAAAGATGTAGCAAATAGTTCTTTTCACCTAACCTGCTTTACGTGTCTAATTGTGGTTGGTTGTGTCTTCTCTTTACCACTAAAAAGTACTGCAATTTGCAGAACTAACTATTTAGATTATTTGTAAAAAGCTTCTGCTCCTTTTATAAATATATAAAATATTTAAGTCCCATACCTTAAATAATTTTATATATCCATTAAAACACTTAGAAAAAATCTACAGAAATTCTAGAAAATCTCTTTTAATATATTTTCCAACATATAAAAATTCAGATCTAAATCTTTTATAATTTAACCGTAAATAATTTATAACTCAAAATAACATTTTCTTCACTAGAAAAATCATATAAATTCCAGAAAAATTCTGAAAATTCTAAAAATTGAAACCCATCTCTAAAATATCATATCTAATCTTCATAAAAATTCGCAAGGCATTTGAATGTCATTTAATAAAGTTTTCACTTTAAAACATATCATAAATTCAATATGAACAACCATAATTCGTCGAGTATATTAATCATTCCATCATTCAAAAACATGGCAAATCAATGCAAAATATTCGAAATTCATCTTAAAATCAAAAAAAAAATTGAGATGTAAACGTTATTCACCTTAGCTTAGAGATTATAGAGATTTGGATGTGAATGGATTTGATTTGAACTAAATTTTCCTCTAGCTTCTGTTAATCTCCTTCCCTTTTTTTTATTAATGTTCGCCTGCCTCTTGTTTAAAAATTTTGAAAATGAAAAGTGAACGTGATAGGAGAATACATGGCCAAGCTTAAGAGATATAGGAATGGCCTCTTTCTTATTTTACCCCTTCTCTATTTCATTTTAACTCTTCTTAATTCATTGTTAAATGGCACGGCTACACCTTAATTAAAGTCTAATCTCAATCCCCTATTCAATACATTATTTTATTTAATTTAACTAATTAAATATCCTAAATAATTTTACCAAAAATATGGGGTGTTACAGACTCCACTCCTTAAAGAATTTCATCCTCAAAATCACGAGAAGATACACAACAAATCAAACAGGAAGGTAAAACATACCATCAAATAAATCAGGATAAGTATCTCTAATCCTGCTCTCAGTCTCCCAAGTACAGTCCCTATCATTGTCGCTCTACTGGACTTTGACTAATCTGAATGTCTTGGTTCTAAGCCTCTTTTCATCTCTCGCAACTATGCGAACTGGCTTCCTTACTATAGTCAAGTTCGATTCTACTACTAAGTCATCTAGCACAGTCGGTGCAATAGTAGTCTCTAGGTCTCTAACACACTTCGGAGATGAAAAACATGGAAAATATCATGGACTCCTACTAAACTACTCGGTAACTCAACTTTATACGCGAGTTTTCCAATCCTCTCTGTAATAGGAAAAGGTCCAACGAATCTCGGTGCTTACTTTCCTGATCTTCCAAACCTAATCACACCCTTCATCGGTGACTCCTTGGCGAAAACCTGACCTCCAACTGAGAATTCTAAATTTTTTCGTCTCTTATCTACGAACTCTTCTGCCTAGACTGAGCCTCCTTCATTTAAGCCTGAATGAACTCAATCTTTTCTGCAGCTTCCCTAACCAAATCTGGACCAAGAACTAATCTATCTCTGGTCTCTAACCAACATATAAGAGATTTGCATGGCCTTCCATACAAAGCTTCAAATGGTGCCATCCCAATACTAGTATGATAACTGTTGTTATACGAAAACTCGACTAAATGCAGATGGTCTTTCCATGGTCCCTCGAAATCTAAAACACAAGCTCTTAACAAATCTTCCAAGACTTTGATAAATCTTTCCGTTTGCCCATCCGTCTACGAATGGTAAGTGGTACTCCTCTTAAGCTTGGTTCCCAAAACTTCCTGTAGACTCTTCCGGAACTCGCTAGTGAATAAGGAATCTCTATCACTAATTATGCTATAAGGAACTCCATGCAGTCTAACCATATTCTTCATAAATAACTTCGCTAATACAAGTGCCACTCTTGTTGACTTAACTGGAATGAAATGGACACTCTTGGTCAATCTATCCACTATAACCCATATACTTTCATTTCCTATATTCGACCTTGGCAACCTGTCAATAAAATCCATGGAAATAGAATACCACTTCCATACTAGAATATCTAACGGCTGAAGCAAGCCACTTGGCTTCTGATGTTTGGCCTTTGCTTGTTGGCAAATCAAGCACTGCTTCACACACAAGCCAATATCTCGCTTCATAACTTCCTAGAAGAAACTCCTCTTTATATCCTGATACATCTTAGTACCTCCTGGATGAATAGAGAACTTCAAACGATGGCATTCCTCCAAGACTTCTTTCCTTATGTTTCCTACACTCAAAACATATAATCTTCCTTCTCTCTCAACCTTCCATTCTAGTCAAGATTAAAATCTTTCAAGTCATTGCTCTCAGCTCCATCTCTTAATTTCCTGATCCGTTCAGCTAATACCGGATCTTCCTCCTATTTAGAGGCAATCCTCTCGATCATCACTTGTCGAACTTCCAAACAAGATAACACTATGGTTTCTCCGCTAGATCCAGCCTCAGATCTCCACTACACTCTGCAATCTGCTAATGCTTCTAAATCCTTCCACTCAGCAATCACCGCCAACACTGCATTCTGATGTTTCCTGCTAAGTACATCTGCAACCTTGTTTCCTTTCCCTAGTGCGTACTCAATCCCAAAATCATAAGCGGCAATAAACTCTAACCACCACTGTTGTCACATGTTCATCTCCTTTTGAGAGAACAAATACTTCAGCGACTTATGATCTATATATAACTCAAACCTATCTCCCAAAAGGTAATGTCTCCACACCTTCAACGTGAAAGTCATGGCAGCCAATTCCAAATCATGCGTCGAATATCTGACTACATGCGGTCTAAGCTGTCTAAAAGCATAGGTAATCACTTTACCTCTTTGCATTAGCAAATCTTCTCATCATGTTCTACACGCATATTTACAAACCACAAAATCCTGATTTCCTCCCAGAACAATCTACAAAGGTGCATGGGTCAATAAGTGTTTCAAACTCTAGAACGCTTTCTCACACTTATCGGTCCATACAAACTTCACGTCCTCTCTCGTTTGCTTGGTCATCGGTGCCGTTATCCATGAAAAATCCTTAATGAGCTTTCGATAATAACCAAGAAACCCAAGGAAACCTTTTATCTTCGTCACTGTCTTGGGTCTCTTCCAACTATTCACCGCTTTAATCTTAATCGGATCTACCAAAAACCGTTTCTCTAAGACTTAATGACCAAGAAACTTCATTTCTTTCATTCAGAAATGACACTTCAAAAACTTCGCTTTCAGCTGATGCTGCCTCGGCGTCTCAAGCACCGCTCTAAGATGAACATCATGCTCCCTTTCATCCTTAGAGTATATGAAGATATCATCATGCAAAAAAATACAAACCTATCCAAGTGCTCTTGGAAACCCATTTCATCAAATCCACAAAGAAAGTTGGCGCATTAGTCAATCCGAACGACATAAACAACCATTCGTATGACCCATATCTAGTCCTAAACGCCGTCAAAGTATACTATCTACCGCTAGTCTAAGCCAATGGAAACCTGTCGCTAAATCTAACTACGAGAATACCTTGCCCCACTCAACTGGTTGAACAAACCGTAAATCATCGACAATGGATATCGATTCTTTATCGTCCTCTCATTCAACTTATGATAATCAATAAATAGCCTTAATGATCCATCCGGCTTCTAAGAAAACGCTATGGCTGCTCCCTAAGGTGAACTACTTGGCCTGATAAAATTATTTCCTTACAAATCCACCAACTGCACCTTCAACTCCCTCATCTCTGTAGGCGTCATCCTGCTTAGCGGCCTATTCACTAGTTCTGCTCTTGGAACCAAATCTATCTGAAACATAATGGCTCATTTTGGTGGAAATCCAACTACAGGCTCAAAAACATCCACGAATTCTCTAACCACGAAAACTTGACTCAGCTCATCATCCAATTCCATAACACCCAACAAAGCGTTCACCTTACTGCTAGAACCATCTATGGTATAAACTATCCGGTCACTACAATCAGGGTGTCTAAGCGATATTTCTCTATCTTGGAAAAATATCCTAGCATCGTACTCACTTAACCAATCCATAGTAATAATGATTCTGAACCCCACAAAATCAAGCACATGCAAACTGCAAACAAACTCATGATCTAATAATTCAAACTCTAGCTAGTCACACCTCAACCCTAGAGTTTCATGCCCTCCTATTGGATTCGCAACCCGTAAGGAAGTAACTAAATATGTGGATTCTGGGTTAAGCTTATCTATCAAACATCTAAATATAAAAGAATGCGATGCACTAGTAACAAATAGAACGCTATAGACATACCATAAATCTGAAGCGTACCTCCCAAATGTGCCAATTCATACACCGTGCCCTTTCCATCCTTAGCGAGCTCCTTGCACTGATTCTTATAATGGCCCATCTGGTCACAATTGAAGCACCTGACATTCTTCTTTTTGGCTACCTCCATTGCCTTTCCATAATGACACTCATTAGCAAAATGCCCCTTCTTTTCGCACTTGAAGCAAACAATCTCAGACCTTCCTTTCTTAACTGCTCCACCCTTCTAAGCACCCTTCTTAAGAAAGAACTTCCCTTTTTGATTCTTCCCAACCATGACCTCCTTAGCCTTACTCTACTCTAGAGAATCATGCATCTCTTCATGCCTTAAGGCCATCTCCATTACAAAATTAGAAGGATCTCTAATATGAAGTAATGTAGCCTTGGCTAACTCAGGATTCAACCCCTTTATAAACTTTGCATTCCTCTTCATTACGGTATCCACTGAAGCATACCCATATCTGGCCAACTTCTCAAACTTTCTAGCATACTCCAAAACAGATATCTCTCCCTGCACTAATTCAGCAAACTTTCTGATCAAAGCTGACTGTGTGATTGCATACATAAACCTCTCTTGGAACCTTCCCTTGAAATCTTCCCAGGTCATAGTCTCCTCATCCACTGCCACAGTCACGCTATTCTACCATAACAAACTGCTCCTTGAAGCTGTCTAGATGCAAAGCTCCTCTTCTGCTCATCATTGAGTCCTAAATCTACAAAGATCCTCTCACAATGCAACAACCAATTCACTACCTCAAAGGCATCTTCCATTCCAATAAATGGCTTCCCTCCAAGCTTAGTGTAATATCTACTTAGCTTAGCATATTGGTTAACAACTGGAACATCTGGAACCCCTGCCCTGTAGCATTTCCTCCTTACACTCCAATTGCAACTCCGCCTGCACCATATTCCTGAAAAACTAAGACATAGCTTCCATTTCAACTTGCGGGACTCCAGCACCCACATTCTCTACTTGTGCCTAACCTTGACCTCTTCTCGCATTAGTCCTGGCATTCCCATCAGTGCCATTCCCTTCTGGGTTAACTCTTCCTCTTCTACCATCCATATCTGTATTCAAACCTTATGAGATATAGAAAAATAACCTAACAAAGATAGGAGACTAGAGATAAAGCGTATGCTTATATATAGCAAATACAAGTATGTTACTATAGCGCTTTCCCATACCCCATCTTACTCTAATTCCTTAGGATTATTTTTTCAAAAACCATTTTTAGTTAGAGTTTTTCATAAACCTATGATCTAATACTAAGTTGTAACATCCCGTATCTAGAGGCCAAAAGCTAAACGCTACAGATGTTGTAGTCGTCCATAGTATTAACTTATGGTGACAAAATACGGTAATGTTAGTGGTACCCATAATAATAGAAGCACTTGAATATGAACAAATTCACAGACTACAAAAAACCAACATTTTACCGATTACATTTCAAAACACATTCATATCCAAAATTACACAATCCTATATCATTTTCCAAGTAAAAATTAATTATAATCATTACAAAAATATGCCAAGAGCGACATATGACGATGCCTCCTTGGTTGATCAAAGAAATATAGTCATATCTGACTTAAGACACAATGGAAATAAAAAAAATAATCTGTAATTCCTAATTAGCTATCATTCAGCCACTTACTCGTCTCCGAAAGTGTTATTTGCCAAAATTTCTAAACCTGAAAACCTTAACCCTCAGCCTACTCAAATCAATTTGGGCACCCGAGGGTTTAAGGGGAAAACAAAAACTTTGAGTCAGACATAAAGCCTAGTATGAATAATACTGTTACATCTTTGTTTACTGATATTAAGTGAGACCACACCGCTTAGCGGTACGGGTATCCCCTCACCAATATACTCTTTAAAACGTATATTTTACAAATCCTTTCCTTTAACCAAACTGATTAATCAAACTGATATAATAATGATAATAATAGCTAATTCGGTTAAGCTATAATCAGGTAACTAATGGACTATCAATCCATAAGTAGTAAATGGACTATCCGTCCGAAAACGGGGTCGACTGCCTGCAAACTGGACTAACTGTCCAAATCAAAATGGACTATCTATCCAAATAATTTTCTTAGGGTTAACCACCCTTCATCTTTTTCCTTGAAACCTTGTCAAAATGATTTAACTTTTTGAATCATACTTATACAGGAAAAATATAATCTTTGCCATGTTATATATACTTTACTCAAAATAATGTTGACGAGATTTAATAAGGATTGCCTATCCTTTCAAAGTAAGTTAAAGTCCTTTTTAACTTGAAAACACTAAGGCTATTCTGCCTATTTAATATATTCTAAACCTTTGTTTACAATCTTTAAACAACCCATTCGGAATGCTTGAAAGTAACCCTTTCGAAACTATTGAAAGTACCCACTTTTGTACCCATTGAAAGTCACACTTTTGAAAGCAATAAAAGTCTTTCCTTCGAAAGTTTTAATACATTAGACATCCTCCTTTAATATCTTTTAAACACTGCCTTTCAAAAACATAGGAAAAACCTTCCTTTTCAACCCTGTCAAAAGCTTGGGATAAAACCCCTTTCGAAACCATTTATTAAAACCTTTCAAAAGCCTCAAAACTCAACTCTTTCGAAAGCTCTTGGGCTCAATTTAAAATATTTTGAAACCTTTCGAAACCATTAAAAAAATTACCCCATTGAAATCTTTTAAAACTATTTTAGTCGAAACCCTTTGGATTATGCCTTCAAGTAGAGCAAATGGATTAGAAACCCATTAAAGGTGAAAGTACATATTTCGAAACCATTTAAAACCATCTCTTTCGAAACCATTTGGGTTTTACTTCAATCATAGAAAAAGGGTCTTCAAAACATTTAAGTCGAAAGCATTTGTTTTGAAACCATTTCCTAAATAAAGAAGTGATGGTGTCTAAACCATTCCTTTGAAAGCATTGGAGAAGTGGGCAAAATTCTAGAAAACAAAAATAAACAACCCTTTTGAAACCATCTCGGTCGAATGGTAGAAAGTGGTAGTAAAAATGCTTCGACTTAGTCGAAATCAATTGTTTAAAACAAAAACGCAACCCAATCGAAATCATTTCTTTAAATCTATTTGACCTAGTCGAAAGCAATCATTTAAAACAAAAGCTCAACCCAATCGAAACCATTTCTTTAAATCCATTTGACCTAGTCGAAAGCTAACTAAGTCGCAAGCTGCTTAGCATTTAGTTGAAAGCAAGCAGGCACATTTTTACTTTAAAAGCAAAGTAATGCCTCAACCCCTTCGAAACCCCTGGTTTTGACTCCATAACTTCCACCTACATCCAATTCACTACGTACCAGTTCCCTGATACCATGTTCATTGGTTTCGTCTATGTCGGAAGCGAAGCTATGGAGGTGGAACCTGGTGTCGAAAGCATCGAAACAGCTAAAAACAAGTAGCAAATAGTTCTTTTCATCTAACCGGCTTTACGTATCTAATTTTGATTGGTTGCCTCTTCTCTTTACCACCATAAAGTACTACAATTTTCAAAACTAATTATTTGGATAAATTTGTAAAAAGCACATTCTCCTTTTATAAATATATAAAACATTTAAGTCTCGTACCTTAAATAATTTTATGTATCCATTAAAACACTTAGAAAAAAAATCTACAAAACTACAAGAAATTCTCTTTTAATATGTTTTCCAACATAAAAATTTTTTAGACCCAAATCTTTTATTATTTAACCATAAATAATTTATAACCAAAATAACATTTTCTTCACTTGAAAATTCATATAAATTCCACAAAAATTCTAAAAACAGAAACCCATTTCTAAAATATCATTTTTAATCTTCATAAAAATTCGAAGGCGTTTGGTTGTCATTTAATAGAGTTTTCACCTTAAAACATATCATAAATTCAATCTGAACAACCATAATTCATCAATAAGTATATATAATCATTCCATCATTCAAAAACATGGCAAATCAATGCAAATATTTGAAATTCATTTTAAAACCGAAAACTATAAAAGATCTGAGATGTCAACATTATTCACCTTAGCTTTAGAGATTAGAGAGATTGAGATGTGAATGAATTTGATTTCAACCACCTTTTCATTTAGCTTTAGTTAATCTCCTTCCCTATTTTTCTTATTAATGGTGGTCAGCCTCTTGTTTAAAAATTATGAAAATGAAAAGTGAACGTGTATAGGAGAATACACGGCCAAGCTTAAGGGATATAGAAATGGCATTTTTCCTATTTTACCCCTCCTCTATTTCATTTTAACTCTTTCTTAATTCATTGTTAAGTGGCACGACTACACCTTAATTAAAATCAAATCTCAATCCCCTAATAAATACATTATTTTATTTTATTTAAGTAATTAAATATCCAAAATAATGTTAGCAAAAATCTGGGGTGTTGCGGAGTTTATGGAGCAATACGGTCGGTTTTCGTCTTTTGGTGGTTCTGGAGGAGCTGAACAGGCGTCTTACGGAGTTTATGGAGCAATACGGCCGGTTTCCGTCTTCTGGTGGTTCTGTAGGAGAGTGATTTCAGGTATGATTTGATTTGTTTTGCTATGGACATGTATATTTGGAGAGTGTGAGGATTTGATACATTCTGATGTTTTGGATGTTGGTTTGGATGTGATTTTTGAGATATTGACGTAGTAGTTTGGATATTGTTGGATGTTGATGTTTTGTTGGACGTTGATGTTGAATTGGACGTTTTGTTGGATGTTGATGTTGGATGGTTTATGTTTTTTATGTTGATTTGTATTGTGTATATTGATTAGTATATATGCTTATTACTTAAATTTAGTATTATGATTGATTATATGTGTGATATGATGTTGTATATGTGCTCGAAATTGAGCTTTTATGAGATATACGATGTTGAAGATGGCTGGAAGCATACATTGTTGGTTCTGTAAAAAAAAACACCCAGATTTCCAACGTCCTCCAACGTCCACCAACGGCTTACTGGCATAATTATTCCAACGTCTTCCAACGTCTTTCCAACGTCCAATTTGGTCAACATCTTCTTCCACGTGGACAACCTGAACATTGAAAGACGTTGGTATAAGCGCGTTGGTTCCGTTGGTGGACGTTGGACGCCGTTGAAAGTATACCAACAGCGTTTCCAACGTCTACCAACGGCTTTCCAACGGCCTCCAACGTCCGGCCGCCGTTGGAATACACTGTGTTTCTTACTGTGATTGCACAGTTATGATATTATATAATTTCAATAATAAAAAATAATTTATTTTTATATCTTTAGGTGATGATTTAAAATAATGTCTGGTGAGGAAACAAACACTCCAACGTGTATGAAGTAATATTCAATTAATTCATTATTATTGATAGTGCAGGTCTCCTTCCCTGATAAGTTCAGAGGAAAAAACAATGAAAAAGAAACTGCTTTTATATGATGGGGCATGGATCTAGTGGTGCACCACAGAGACACTTGTTATCATCATACGAATCCTCGGAAAATTTACTCATGGACCCACCCGTCGGTATCGGCCCGCACAGCTCGTTATTGCTCACATCCAAAGTAGACAGCAGTTGAAGCTTTGTTATCTGTTCCGGAATGCTCCCATACAACTTGTTATGCTCCGCTGTAAAAACTTCCAGTGTCAACGGAAACATGACTTCAGTCAGATTAAAAGCCAGTCTATTTTTACTCAGATACAAATACTTGGCTTTCTTCTGCTCCCCAAACAAATTCCTTGCATCAGTGAACTGGTTCTCAAAAAGTGCAAACTGGATGATAGGAGCATTTCCAACAGAGACAGGGATTACACCACTGAGTCTGTTCTGAACAAGACTCAAATATCTGATATCAGCATCAGTAGTTCTTGTACTTAAAAAAGTGGCAGGAATGGAACCTGATAAGCTGTTGTATCCAAGATCAATGCCTGTCAAATTTGCACCTAAGCAGCCTGGGATTTGCCCGGTCAAATTGTTCACCGATAAGGTAAGAGTGTCCAGTGCAGGAAGGTAGCATAAGGACTTTGGCATAGGACCTGTAAGTTGATAATTACGTGAGATTGTGATTGTTGTAAGTTTCTTTAAGTTTCCAATGGTGGAAGGGATTGAGCCAGTGAGATCGGTGTGGCCTTTTATGAGAAGCTCAGTGAGCTCGCTGAGTTTGCCTATGGATGGTGATATAGTTCCGGAAATGTCGGTGTCTTCTAGAAATAACCCAGTGACTCTGCCATTGGCGGATATATCGCAGGAGACGCTGCTCCAGGTACAGCAGTCGGTTGAGTTGGTCCAGCTGGATAAGG
Source organism: Allium cepa (assembly GCA_030765085.1). Classification (NCBI taxonomy): domain Eukaryota; kingdom Viridiplantae; phylum Streptophyta; class Magnoliopsida; order Asparagales; family Amaryllidaceae; genus Allium; species Allium cepa. The sequence goes on along the minus strand of CM060928.1, from coordinate 486,564,744 downwards.
CTGAAGGGTTGTTGAATGATTTTTTCATATCAAGTAGTGCAGTTGAGTCTTTTTCGCTGCATTTGAAATCTGTGTTTGAGAGTGTGCATGATATGGATGTGAATAATGCTGTAAAAAGGAGGAGGAGGAGGAGCGGTGAATAAGAATTGAATGTAAGCATGATGATTAATTAGTTTGTATGAAATAGGTAAGCAATTTGGTGGGCTATTTATATCAGAATGAGTTTGAGTTGAAAAGCAGAAAGATGGTGTATGGATAATGTTGAAGAGCTGGCATATGACAAGTTGTCATTAGTTTTGAGCAAGGTTACAGTGATCTGAACTTGTTCGATAAGGACTTCTGACTTCTGAGGCAAGTCAGTGGGCAAACATAAACCCACAACTTAAATAAGTATAACGTGCGAATTGCTTGAATTAGGAGACGTCTACTAGAAAAAAAACAGTGCAGATAATGTAAAATGGATTGAAATGTATGCCTAGTTTGCTTAATGGTTTAACCATACCGCATACTAAACGCGATGCTTGCATAGAATAAGATTAATGATATTCTGGTCTCTATAGTACATCTCATTCTTTGACCACAACACATGCTATTACAAGCCATAATGTGTTGAATAAGGACTTCTGACTTCCGAGGTAAGTCAATGGACAAACATAAAGCCATCATTTAATGCGAATAACATGTGAATTAGATAAAAAAATGGAATGATCTGAAGATTGATTTTTATTGAATAGATTTACAGAGCTATATATTTTTACAAATGAGATACACTGATTTCTATCTCTGATACAACCGAGTGATACTGTATTTAAATAAAGATATTGGACCTAATATTTATGGACCTGATTTTCTTGTATCTGCCTCTGTTCTCTTTTTATTTGCCTTTGATACTCTGTGAGATGATGGGCCGGGTTTGCTTGCTACTATCCTCTTTTATGTTACTTTGATTCTCTGTGTATCCTTTATTTCGTCCCCTCAAAACCTACGTTATCTAGGGTTTGCGAGAGAAAAATAATGGCTTCGCCTCCTCATCGGTATTTGAGAAATTCTTCATGAATAGTGGCGGTGCTCTATTGGTATTCGCCTCTGTTCTCTTTTATGTTGCTATGATGCTCTGCGTATCCTTTTATTTGATGAATGGTGAATTTTCGAAGCTTTGAATACTGGTTCTCTGAGAAGTTACAGATAAGTTGCCAAACTTCTATTTTCATGATTATTTGGAGATGTATCTTCAGATGACAACTAATTTTGATGAAATTTCTTTTTCGAGCTCAGATTGAGATGAGAATGAGGCTTAAGTCTGAGTAACCTTCAAGTGTTTGTCAGATCTGGTGAGTCTTCTCTTTCAATTTTTTACCATGAGATACTAACTCCAAATTTACAATATTTGTTGTTCCAGGTTTTGATCTGATGGACACTGAAATTTAGCTCTGAGGATGATGCTTATAATATTGATCTTTAGTTTCTGCTTTAACAACAGAGAGTAAAGTTTCAATCTTTGGCTCAGATTTCGGCTTTAAAGTTGATGTTCATTGTTGACAGTACTGACTTTGAGCTTCTGCTTGAATAGAAGAAAATTCTTCTTGGACAATGGCTTTGTCAAAATATCGGCAATTTGTTAAGATGCAGGTATATGACTTACATTTAGTTTATTACTGGAAACTTGTTCTCTAACAAAGTAAAGATCAATCTCCATATGCTTAGTTCTGCTGTGTAAGACGGGTTTGCACTGAGTAGAACCGTGCTAAGATTATCACACTAGATTGTAGGCTTACTGTCAGTTTTGACTTTAAGTTCACTTAAAAGTGAATTTATCCAGATTATCTCTGTAGTGGCATTTGCCACACTTCTGTATTCTGCTTCAGTGCTAGATCTAGACACAGTTGGTTGCTTCTTTGAACACCATGATATAGGATTTGTGCCTAAAAATATACAGTATCATGTTGTAGATCTTCTATCATCTGGATCTGTGGCCCAATCTGCATCTGCATAACCATTAATGTTCAAGTTTTTGCATGATTCTAAAATCAATCCATGTTTCATTGTGCCCTTTAAGTATCTTAGAATTCTTTTTACTGCTTTCCAATGCTCATCCAGTGGATTTTGCATAAATTGACTGACTTTATTTACACTAAAAGCAATTTCTGGTCTTGTGATTGTTGCATATTGCAATGCTCCAACAATGCTTCTGTAATGCCTACTGTTCTGTATTGCTTCACCTCTATTCTTGGATAAATGTAAATTGCTTGTCATGGGTGTAAATAGTGCATTTTCCTTATCCATTTTTGCTTTGACAAGAATCTCTGATAGATATTTTTCTTGACTTAGTTGAATCATTGAGTTGGACATTCTTTTGACTTCAATTCCCAGAAAATAATTTAAGCACCCTAGATCTTTGATTGAGAATTCTTTATCAAGATATTCAGTAAGCTTGTTGATTTCTGCACCACTGTTGCCTGTAATAATAAAATCATCAACATATATTAGTACATATGTAACTTCAAGTTTACTGAATTTTGTAAATAAGGAATTATCAGATTTAGTTGATGAATAGCCAAGACTGATTAGTGTTGACTTCAGTTTGTCAAACCAAACTCTGGGTGCTTGCTTGAGTCCATAAATTGCTTTGTTTAGCTTGCACACAAGTTTTTCATTGCCTCATTGTCTGAAACCTTGTGGTTTCTCCATATATACTTCTTCCTGCAAAGTACCATTCAAAAACGCATTACTTACATCAAGTTGCTTGATGGTCCAGTCTCTACTTAAGGCAATAGTGGGAACTATTCTGATAGTAGAAGGTTTCACAACAGGTGAAAAAGTTTCATTGTGATCAAAACCATTTTGTTGTGAATAACCTTTTGCTACGAGTCTTGCCTTATACTTAGAGATTGAACCATCAGGATTCTTCTTAATTTTGTGTCCATTTACATCCAACAATATTTTTGTTGGATGGCAGAGAGACCAAAGTCCAGGTCTTATTTCTAATCAGTGCATTATATTCTTCTTGCATTGCAGTTTTCCATTTTTCATCTTGCACTGCTTCGAAATAAGTACATGGTTCTTTGATTTCAATGACAACATTATAAGTCTTTGGCTTGAAAATTCCACTTTTAGCACTTGTTATCATGTGATGTCCAGTTGTTGCAGGTTGTTCATTGCTGCTTTCAACTGTGGCTTCATTGTCATTAGATGATTGTGAATCATCTAATGATTGATGACTGCCGGATTGAATATCAGAATCATGCTGTGTATCTTGAATTTGAACTTCATATTCTAATTGCTCATGACCTGGTTCATCTCTGATCACTGTGTGTTGTGAGCCACTACTACCTTCAGCTGGGGTAGTGAATTGAGTATTCTGTCTTGCTCTTGTATGAGATTGGTTATCAATCTCAGAGTATTCTGGTAGCTCAGGTATTGATACTCTTGGATTGTAAATTTTTTGTGATGTTTTCACATCTGTTTTGCTAAAGGGAATTACATTTTCATTGAATACAACATGATTGATATAAAGATTTTTCCTTTGTCATCTAGGCATTTGTACCCCTTTTTGTTTGTGGCATACCCCAGAAATGTACATGGTGATGGTCTAAAACTTAATTTATGTTTTTTATAGGGTCTTAGATAGGGAAAACATAGACAACCAAAAATTTTCAAAGTTTGATAATCTGGTTTAATTCCCTGTAGCTTTTCTATGGGACTTTTGAAATCTATAGCCTTAGTAAGCAATCTGTTAATTAAGTACACAGTTGTAGAAAAAGCATCAGGCTAAAATTTTAATGGTAATGATGCTTGAGCAAGTAAAGTGAGACCAGTCTCGACTATTTGTCTATGTTTTCTCTCAACTAGACCATTTTACTCAGATGTGTATGGACAAGTTGTTCTATGAATTATTCCATTTTGTGAGAAAAATTCTTTTAGAGGGTGAAACTCTGTTCCATCAACTGTTTGTATGATTTTTACATTGTAACCTAGTTGATTTTCAACTTGAACTATGAATTGTTGCACTGCCCTATAGGTTTCAGATTTTGATTTCAGAAAGTAAATCCATACATATCTAGAGTAAGCATCAACAAATGAAACATAGTATTTGTACCCATAATCAGTGTTGATGGGTGCTGGCCCCCATAAATCTATGGCAATTAGTTCTAGAGGTTTACTATATTCAGTTTGTGAGTCTGGAAATGCAAGTTTGTGGCTTTTTCCTAGTTGACAGTATGTACAAACATATGGTAAAGAGATTCTTTCAAAAGAAATTGCATTTTTGTTCAACACATGTTTAACAATGTTTACATTTGGGTGGCCTAGTTTATAATGCCACATATCAAAAATCTTACAGTCATCTTTACATTTGATTTCAGAAACATTACAACATTTTCTCGTAAGTCCAGAATTTCTTGATTTAGCTACATCAAAATTGTACAATCCTCTGAATTCTCTACCCTGCAATAAAATTTCTTTTCTTAGAATATCTTTAACTAGACAGTACTGTGGATAAAACTCAAAGAACACGTTATTATCTTTTGCAAACTGGGATACACAGTAAATTTTTTCTTATCAATGGAACTCTTAAGAGATTATTAAGATAAAGTTGTTTCTTGCCAATAAAACTTGCATTTCCAGTGTGTGTAATTCTAGTGGATTTACCATCCCCCATATGCATAGTATGTGTACCTTTGTACTCTTTGCTTTCCAAGTTTAGATTGTCCAGGTCATTTGTCACATGATTTGTAGCTCCTGAATCTGGGTACCAGCATTCATCATGTATGTCTTTCATTTTTGCTGTGTCACAATCTGTATTTTCTGAATGACTTCTTTGATTTGGTTGAGTATTGACCATGTTAGCATTTAGTTGATAGTTCTTTGCATTATTTTGTTACTGTGGCACATAATTGCTATCATATCTGAAGTAGCATTTGCTTCCTATATGACCATATTTTTCACATATCTGACATCTGATTCTGTTGTTGTTGTTCTGCCTGCCACCTCTACCTCTGGCTCTGTTTGTCTGACCATCTCTTCGACTGCTAAATTGATTTTTGGTATTGTAATTCTTTCCTTGATTCCTGTTCCTACTGTTACTAATAAAGTTGGCTGTGAAATCTGACCCAGTGGATTTCTTTTGCTCTATTCTACCTTCATGGGCAACCAGTGTAGCATGAACATACTGAATTGTGGGAGTTGATTTTTTAGAAGAAATCACTGCTACAACTGCTTCATACTCCTCATCTAGGCCATTTAGAATTGACAGAATTTGTTCATAATCAGAGATTTTGTGCCCTGCTGAAGCTAATTGATCACATAGCATTTTAATTTTAGACAAATAATCTCTCATTGGTAGGGTGTCTTTCTTTAAGCTTTGCAATTGCCTTTTATAGTACATGACTTTTGCTGTTGATTGAGTATCGAATACTTGCTCAATTGTAGACCAGATTTCATTTGCAGATTTGCATCCAATTAATTGTGGTAAAAAATTAGAACTAATTGTAGAAAGTAACCAAGAACTTACTAGACTATCTTGTCTTTGATGTGATACGAAATCTTGGTTGCTTATCAACTTTCCATCTTTATCTGTTACAAACCTGGGTGGTGTCATTAATGTTCCATGAACATAGTCCTCCAGACCATAGCCTTTAATTGCTGTTTCAATCTGAAATTTGCAGAGTAAAAAGTTTGATTCATCCAGTTGTACATTGATAATTTGACTTTGTGGGTTGACCAAGGCCTTAATTAGATCTTGTGTTGCAGATCTCTGGATGATTGATTCTGTGTTTCTTGCTGTGGTTGAGGGTGGTGACTCTTCTTCAGCCATTGAAACAGATTAGTGAATGACAGACAAGTTCTTGAATCTGCAGTGAGATAATCTTGAAATAAGAAAACTGCAAGGATTAATGCAAAAAAATGCAGAATCTCTGATGCAGCCAGAAGATAACTGAGTGATGAAGCTCTAACAGTTTCTTCTTAGCGTATCATAGATCGAACACAGATGTGAAGACTGATAAGAATCTTGATACAGACTCAGGTATGTTCGAACTTTACAATCAAATGATGAGAATCTTGATTCTCTGATGATATTGGTTGCGCAGCCTGATCTCTGTGATGATATTGAATCTGAGAGACCAAAGGCAGGGCGTTAACCTTGTTACTGCTGTTAAGCAGATTTTTTTTGCCCTGATACCAAGATAAACAAATTGAATGATCTGAAGATTGATTTTTATTGAATTGATTTCAAATAGATTTACAGAGCTATATATTTTTACAAATGAGACTGGTTTCTATCTCTGATACAACCGAGTGATACTGTATTTAAATAAAGATACTGGGCCTAATATTTATGGGCCTGACTTTCTTGTATCTGTCTCTGTTCTCTTTTTGTTTGCTTTTGATGCTATGTGAGATGATAGGGCCGCGTTTGCTTGCTACTATCCTCTTTTATGTTACTTTGATTCTCTGTGTATCCTTTATTTGAATTGCATGAATTGTGGGGTATGGTTTAGAAAAAGATGGTGCAGAGATACTTGACATATATAAGCTGAAGTAAAATGGATCAAAATATATGTACTTTGGTGCTCGACTTTTTTTTTAATACATACAAAGCCAAGCTTCTTAGAACCAGATATTGAAATCCCAATTTTACGTTCTATTATGAATCATTTGTAATACATTACATTACATTGACAAACGATGCCGACATTTTAATGCCAGATCAGAGGGTTGATTTTGTTGCCCGCCTTCTTTGTGCTTTCTTATGATTAATATACAAAATAGTCAATATGTATGCACATAGAAATAGTACTTGTGAGCCTAAGTGGTGATAGTGAAATCAGATGTAGGATGCTTTAAACGTGATCATTAATATATGCTACACTACCCGACAGTACCTCGCAATTGACTAAAGTATGAAAGTCTACAGGGTGGATCGTGTAGTATATATGCAAGTATACGTGATAAAATGTATAATGCAACTAAAACAATATTAATCCACATAAATATAGAATAAGCACATCAGAATTTTATACTGCTTCGAACTTTCCGTCCTACGTCCAGTCTCGAAGCTTCTCTTCGGAAATCGACTATCAAACACCCTCGCTTCGTCCGGAAGAATAGGCTTGATTACAATAAATTGTTCTTATTAAATGTGTGTACTATAACACGGATATTAACTAATTGGTACAAATGCTTCCAATATATATCTAGAGAGTATTGTCTATGAAGATCTAAATATTTAGAAGAGTAAAATACAAGAATAAATTGCTATAGATCAAGAGTATATGATAGAGTATGTAATTAGAGAGCGTATGTAAGTAAGATTTAACTTTTATGCACAAAAATTACTTACTCTTAACTCGATCAAATGCATTTTAACTTGTTAAAGCGATTTTAACCACATTCATAAAACTTCTTGAAAATCTAGGTCATACAGCCAGTTTACATAGAACTTTAAAATTTTGACATATAACATTATTATTTTTTCGTGGATATTTATTTTCTTCTCATTCCTTTAAATGAACATACAACTAGAGAAGCAAGGCTTTGGCATGTGAATAGGGTGTGGAAGCAAAGTATTTCCATAATAACTCCTTTCTAATGTAATATGTTGATTTAGTTATTGCAAGTTCTATTCATACCTCAAAAATTACATAACATACACCGTTAATTTTCTTAAAAAATCTTTCATTAAAATTACCCTTTTTCTTAGCTACATATTTTTGTCTCTTTCTTGTAACCTAATAACTTAAAAGCTTGAAGTTAATAAAATTTTACCAAATAAATACATTTTGATGAAGAAGTGAATGAATTTTTTAATCATGAAACATAGAATATCTTTTAGACGTCCTTTACCACAAACTACTATAATTTCAAAGTATTTAACTTTATTGTTACAAAATTAGGGTTGATTTTTTTGAAATTGAGAAAATTAAAAATATATAGCACATAAGTTAAAGTATTAGTGATAGTAATTAAAGTTCATTTTGTTCTATTTGACACAATTTAATGCTAGAAATTTGAAGTTATATGCAATCAGATTTTTAGATTGGAAGAGCGAAGATAATATGATGTTTTAGAGAAGGGATATATAAATCAATATTTTGATTTTCAAGATAATGCTATAACTATCATCTTCCAGTACATCATAAAATGCATTTAAATTGTATATTTTTTCCACCATTTTTTGTCTCTTTAAATATAATACAATTTATTTCTTTATATTAGTTTTAGTGTGCCGCTAAAAGCATCCAAGAAAGTGCTTTCTAATACCGCTGCTAAAAAATACCATAGTTATTTAAAGTATACGCTATTCAATATCATAGCAATTAAAAAACAAACACTCAAACCCTAATTTTTTTTCGTTTCTACAATTGACTCGTTGTCATGCTCTATTACTTTCTCACTACTCACGTAAAAATAATAATCTAATAATCAGTTCATAAAGCATTAATTATCAATTGTATTTCTATGTATATGTACATATAACATTAAACCAACGAATGAAAAAATATATATACTTACATAAGTTGGTTCAATCTCTACATCATCGATTTTTTTATACCTAACAAATTCATTAAGAAAGACCTACAAAATTAATTTCCTATCAAAATTCTTCAAATGAGGTATAAATTCAAATATTTAACTATGAATACATACGTATTTAGACCATTGGAATTTACGTGTTGAAGAAGAAGAAGAAATACAGTTTAGAAAAGGAAAGTGCTTTCCTTAGGTAATCAATAACTGAGTGGAGAAATAAGTATGGTATGAAGAAGCACATGAATTAATTAAGATGAACTAATTTTTTTAATGGTATTAATAAGCTCTTTCATGGATGCTTTTAGCTTCACACTAGTTCAAAATTATGTTACATATTTTTGTTTTTTTAGTTGAAGTTAGAGAGAGATATCCATAGAAGATTGAAATATCACTCTTATCATTCTAAGAAATTAAAACGCCACTGGAATATTTTGTTTTCCTTTCATGCATTTGGTTGTTAATTTTGGAAGCTACTAATCTTTGTTTGGAAATTGTGGGAAGTAAACCAATTAGACTAGTTTTAAACTATATTTTAATTAAATAATTTTATGTCCAACGATTTAGATGTTTCTAAAACTATCTCATTCACGCTAAGCAGATATAAGTCATTGGAAGTTGGATGGAACAAGAAACTCTGCCAAAATCTTAAAAGAAAAGGAGACCTTAGAAGCAAAAGAGCAACTAGAACGATGGTCAAAGTGATGAGAAATCGGTGATAATACTATGAAAGAAAAGTGAAAATAAGAAGAATATTTTAACGAAACTGATGACGAAGAGGAGAACATGGTTAATGATAAGAGTAAAGATGCGAAAAAGTTTGAAATAGTTTAAATGGTCTTACTTAATTTGTTTGATTTGACCTAAGCTCTTAAGGATGTCCTAACATAATAAGTTTGGAATTTAGAAATAATAATGATTGCTATCTGTGTCTTATTCTAATACATATTTGGCATACGTATAGTTACCTTGATCAAATTAAATATACAAATGATTGTTTATTGCAATAATGCATTATAAACATAAGCTAAGTGTGGATAATATTGTTTTGCATCATTTCTTTTATACCTTATAAAATAATTTGGCTCTTCAAACGATCACGATATCTTATTTTAGAAATATGGTTTCAGGTTGAGTATAGAGATTTTGTTTAGTAAATTAACTTTTGTGCATCCAGAAAAATATTTCATTATATATTAAATATCTTAATATATTTACACTCAATAATTTTATACACTTTGCAATTTTGTGTTTTATTGTGTTAAGCAATGAATGAAAAGATGGTGATCTTCTATTTAAAAAACTTCATGAACGGAAGTTTTTATCAATAACGACAAATTTGGCTATTTCACTAAGTTAACCGATTTAACTTATTATTTGGTACTAGTATATTTTTTTCTTCTCGACTTTTTTATCTTAATTCTCCTTTCATGTTTTACCATGTTTCTACAAATTTGGTTATTTTGCTCGGGTTAACCAACTTAGTTATTTGATACTATATATTTTTCTTATCATTTCTCATGTTGTTTCTTCATCCATGTTTTACCATATTTTTATTAACATAATATAAAATTTTCATGCTTTTATGAACAAGGTGCATCGTATGTTTCTACTAAACAATGAAATTTGTATTTTGGTTAATGGTGAGCATTTGCAACTACATTATCATCCTTTCCAAACAATTGCGATCAAAATGATGATTTCAGTTTTGAAAGATTATTGATATACAGACAAACGATAAATGAATTATTTATATGTGTAGTACTTGTTCACACTATTTATTGTTTATAGTTGAATTATCATCTTCACTATATATTTAAGCTATTATTCTTCTCTAATAAACTAGTAGATACTCAGTCAATTGTGCTTGCCTTATAAATAATAGGTTTTGAACAAAATTAATTCAATTTTTTCGTGTGTGAGAAGAAGCGTAGGGTATTCAAAAAATTTGGTGATTTGATTAGGGGAATGTTTTCTTATTGAGTCGATAAGTATATTTTTTAGCTCATAATAAATAATGATGTCTCTTTAATTGATTCTTTTATATCTCACTATGTAGTTAAAGCTACACTAAAGTTTAGCTATATCTCTACTAAAGTATTATTAACCGTGTATTTGTTTAAAACCCCGCTATTTACTGCTAAATCCGCTAAATCAGAGCTTTGTAGCACATGTTTTAACAGTTTTAGAAAGAAAGAAAAAAGTTTAAACAGTTCCTTTATAAACAAGATCCACAATATTAAGGTATATGTCCAAGTTTAAGGTCAAAATAAGTTAGAATGCTATTTTTAGCCTCCTAGTTTGAATTGCGTTCTCATGACTTACTAACAATAAATCCATTTTAAAAATTGATTTTATTTTCAATATTGTTTTTTGAATCTGCTATTTTCAGCTATATCCTTGCTTTATCCCGCTATATATTTTTTCATCTCCACTATTATAAAGTGGTTAACCGATTTCATTGCACAGTTTTTATGTTATATAATTTCAATAATAAAAAATAATTTATTTTCATATATTTTAGGCGGTGATTTAAAATAATGTTTGGCGAGGAAACAAACACTCCAACGTGTATAAAGTAATATTTAATTAATACATTGTTATTGATAGTGCAGGTCTCCTTCCCTGATAATTTCAAAGGAAAAGACAATGAAAAAGAAACTGCTTCTATATGACGGGGCATGGGTCGAGTGGTGCACCACAGAGACACTTGTTACCATCATACGAATCCTCGGAAAATTTACTCATGGACCCACCCGTTGGTATCGGCCCGCACAGCTTGTTATTGCTCACATCCAAAGTAGACAGCAGTTGAAGCTTCGTTATCTGTTCCGGAATGCTCCCATACAACTTGTTATGCTCCGCTGAAAAGACTTCCATTGTCAACGGAAACATGACTTCAGTCAGATTAAAAGCCAGTCTATTTTCACTCAGATACAAATACTTGGCTTTCTTATGCTCCCCAAACAAATTCCTCGCATCAGTGAACTGGTTCCCAAAAAGCGCAAACTGAATGATAGGAGCATTTCCAACAGAGACAGGGATTACACCACTAAGTCTGTTGTGAACAAGACTCAAATATCTGATATCAGCATCAGTAGTTCTTGTACTTAAAAAAGTAGCAGGAATGGAACCTGATAAGCTGTTGTATCCAAGACCAATGCCTGTCAAATTTGCACCTAAGCAGCCAGGGATTCGCCCGGTCAAATTGTTCACATTTAAGGTAAGAGTGTCCAGTGCAGGAAGGTAGCATAAAGATTTTGGTATAGGACCTGTAAGTTGATAATTACGTGAGATTGTGATTGCTGTAAGTTTCTTTAAGTTTCCAATAGTGGAAGGGATTGAGCCAGTGAGATCGGTGTGGCCTTTTATGAAAAGTTCAGTGAGCCCGCTGAGTTTGCCTATGGATGGTGATATAGTTCCGGAAATGTCGGTATCTTCTAGAAATAATCCAGTGACTCTGCCATTGGCGGATATATCGCAGGAGACGCTGCTCCAGGTACAGCAGTCGGTTGAGTTGGTCCAGCTGGATAAGGCTGAAGGGTTGTTGAATGATTTTTTCATATCAAGTAGTGCAGTTGAGTCTTTTTCGCTGCATTTGAAATCTGTGTTTGAGAGTGTGCATGATATGGATGTGAATAATGCTGTAAAAAGAAGGAGGAGGAGCGGTGAAGAAGAATTGAATGTAAGCATGATGGTTAGTTAGTATGAAATAGGAAAGCAATTTGGTGGGCTATTTATATCAGAATGAGTTTGAGTTGAAAAGCAGAAAGATGGTGTATGGATAATGCTGAAGAGCTGGCATATGACAAGTTGTCATTAGTTTTGAGCAAGGTTACAGTGATCTGAACTTGTTCGATAAGGACTTCTGACTTCTGACTTCTGAGGCAAGTCAGTGGACAAACATAAACCCACGACTTAATAAGTATAACGTGCGAATTGCTTGAGTTAGGAGATGTCTACTAGAAAAAAGAAAAAACACAGTGCAGATAATGTAAAATGGATTGAAATGTATGCCTAGTTTGCTTAATGGTTTAACCATACCGCATACTAAACGCGGTGCTTGCATAGAATAAGATTGATGATATTCTGTTCTCTATAGTACATCACATTCTTTGACCTCACCACATACTATTACAAGCCATAATGTGTTGAATACAGACTTCTGACTTCCGAGGTAAGTCAATGGACAAACATAAAGCCATCATTTAATGCGAATAACGTGTGAATTGCTTGAATTGTGGGATGTGGTTTAGAAAAAGATGGTGCAGAGATACTTGACATGTATAAGCTAATATAAAATGGATCAAAATATATGTACTTTGGTGCTTGACCTTTTTTTTTTTTTTTCATACACACAGAACCAAGCTTCCTAGAACCAGATATTGAAATCCCAATTTTACATTCTATTATGAATCATTTGTAATACATCACATTACATTGACAAACGATGCCGACATTTTAATGCCAGATCAGAGGGTTGATTTTGTTGCCCGACTTCTTTTTGCTTGCTTATGTTTAAAATACAAAATAGTCAATATGTATGCACATAGAAACAGTTCTTGTTAGCCCAAGTAGTGATAGTGAAATCAGATCCAGGATACTTTAAACGTGATCATTAATATATGCTGCGCTACCAGACAGTACCTGGCAATTGACTAAAGTATCGCTGCTTGTGCTTCTTAATTCTAATTAACGAAAAGAAGTGACAAAGAGTGGTACTCTAGCATTTCTTCAATGGCGGCCGGGTACCGCCATGGCAGAGATGCGGCGAGGTGATGGTCGGTTGTTGCTTGGTGCTTGTTGAGACAGCACAAAATGAAGTGTGGGGACAGGGCGAAGAAAGGAAGGCTCAGGCGCGAATGGAAAAATGTAGCATAAGTTTTTTTTTTTTGAAAATGGAAAGATAGCCAGAGAAATGGTATACGCACCAAAATGAATGACCGGCATGAAATAAAATACAGTGGAAATAACAAAAGCCAAAGTGCTAAATTCTGGTAATAATAAAAGCAAATGTTCATTCGTTTTAAATGTTCGATGACAAATGGTCACAAAGAGACAAAAACGGACCGTTGCAATTAATCAGTTTGCGTGTTTCAACACGTACTGGTCATCAAAACACACAAATGAATATACCATGAAAACATCACGATAAAACGATCAAAACAATATACAGATATCAGTGATAGGATCATCAGATCAAATGTCAATATCGGTACCGGAAATGCAGCTAAAATGTCAGAAATAAGATAAACGGAGCAATAACAGTCAAAATTTGAAAAAACGAAATATGACGTCTCACTCAGAAGATGATTTACAAATTTAATATGTAAAAATATTCGAGGTTTGGAAAAACATTTTATTATCATCTAATTTTAACCGATTTGAATTAAAAATAGAATTTACACAAGAAAATAAACTTCCATATTATCAGATGAAAATTTACAATTTGCTATGTTAAAGTGGACGTAATTCAATTCAAAAATTTTTTGTTTAAAATTTCACAAAATTAAATTAAATTAAATAAATAAAACCATTAAATTTTTGGATCGTTACACTCTCCCTCACTCAAAACTTTTCATCCCCGAAAGAAAAGGAGATAGGAGAATAGAAAGAACTAGAAAAAAAATATAGATTGAAAGTCAAGATAAAACAATTAATTTAAAACCATATAAATTTCAATTTATACTAATTCATTTCAGTAATTGATTTTAAATTCAAGGTATTTCAACAAGTTGATTTAATCTCAATTTATTAATATTTGATAAAAAAGGTTTCTTTTAAAATAAAATTTCATTTAATTTGACTCGTTAACTATTCAATCAACTTATTATTCTATTTATCTCTATTAACATTTTTATAATCAAAATTTAAGCGTATAACATTTATTATAAACCCCCAAATTATATTTTAAAAAAAAATCATTTTATATTGTGTATTATCCAATTACATATTCAACTTCTAAATAACTTAGATAAGTTGTATTGGAATGTAATTGAGTATTATACAAGTAAAATTTTCTAATTCAATTTATTTCAAGTTTAAATATTTGTTAAAATTTAAGAGTTCAATTTCCGATTTCATCTCAAACTGTTTAGAGATAAATATATATATTTTCAAATTTAAATATTTATTACAAGTTTTGGCTTCATTTTATAATTGAAATCATCCTTTAACATAAATTTAAGAATTAATTTTCCAATTAACTTCAAATAAATTAGATATATATATATATATATACACACACACACACACACACACATACACACACTATATATATCAAATCAAACCTGTAATCATATACTTATATTATAAATCAAGTCACACTTTTAGAAATTCAAATTAATTTATTTTTCGAAACAAAAGTGTAGCAAAGCTAGAGAATGGTCACTCCACTTCGAAACTCTAAAATGAACGTCGATGCTGCGGCCGCCATCACCGAAATTATTTTCCAGCGACAAAAGAGGAGAGCACGGATTTAAACATTTTAAAATTCTTTGGAAGCAATTTCTATTCGAAAATACTTTCAATAATATATACTTTAAAAAAAAATTAAAACCAAAGTTTGAAATTACCAGAAATTAAATTCTCAAATTCTCAATTTGAATTCATTTAAATTTCAAATCAATTTATAAACCATGTTTATATTTTCATTTATCCATAATGTGGCAATAATCCATGGTTTAACAAAATAATAAATGAAAATCAAGGCCAATTCAATTAACTTTTAATTCCAGAAAATTTTACTTATATATTTATAATATAATCATACAAATTTATTTCATTTACCAAATTTGAAAATAATAATATGTCAGTTTGCTCTGTTCAAGTGTTTTGAAAATCCTATCGATAGCATTGATCAGACGAATCGATCGAAAACCCAAATCAACATCAACAACTCAAACAACACAATATATAAAATATTTTTGATATAAATTTACAAATATACTCCCTCGCTCGATGATTCATGAATGGATTTCAAACCAAAGATAGGAATTCAAATTAAGAAGGATCTTAATCAGGTATATTCAAACTAAGAAGATAGATTTGAAATAGAGATAAGATAATTAGTACAAAGGAGAGGGGATGGATAGACCAATATAAGTCGCGGGCGACCTTGACCGGGTCAACCGTGACTTTAGGAATATTATTAATGCAGAATTCTGAGGCAAATCGACATTCGATCGTAAGAGATAGAATTCGGGCATAATAGGAGATAGATAGCATCGTAGACCGAGGATACAGAAATCTTCGATGAATCAATGCTTGTTGTAAATGAGTTTCACCCCTTTACAAATTATACAGTGGAGCTATGGGATACTCCAGAATCAAGAAAACACGAATAGGGATAGACACGAATGGATTGTGGAATCGGGCAGAACGTTCAAGAATCCAAAGGAAACCAAATCGAAGGAAAAGAATTCAGACTCGAACAAAAGTAATTCTTTAATTAAATCTACTACATATGCTAAGTTTTTCCTAAAACCAAAGCTCTAATATCAACTGTAATAGCCTGATATTTTCAACCATTCGCATCCACACATGCCGGATTTGAATTGCTCAAAATACCAGACTGTTAATTTATATTTTTGCAAAACTTAGCATATACAGAAAACAAAATAATCATAGAATCACAGACACAAAGTAATAAAAAAAATGCAGCGGAAACAAAGAATAGTAGTTCATGAAGCTACTATATATATAGAACAGAGTTAAATAAGATACAACAGAAGTCTCAAATACAATAGTCAAACACAAGATCAGAATACATCATTGGAATCAACTGAATACTTGCAAGCTGAAAAGATGTAGATGGATCTCCAAACAAAGCTCCAACTTCAAAGGTGAGTCTCAAAAGCTGTATCACTCAGTCTGAACCGAGCGTAAAGCAAAACAAAAAACACTCAAGTCATGATTAACGTTCTTATATCAATAAATCCAACTCAAGTGAAATAATAACCGAAATACAAGTAACTCAAAGAATGTTTGGGATAACCATCCTCTAAGGATCCGTTAAACTATCTGCTATGTAGTAATACACGCTATTGTAATAATGTCTAAAGTAAAGCAAACTATTAAAAAAATAGCATTAAGGCGTTACCATATCCCCCTTAACACATTTTATAGTGCCAATAGTCTATGCAGTACCATCGTACCTCCAGATCGGGAGGCTACCATAAATATTCCATAGGTACAACACAAATCAAACTCGTAGTAAAGCACGCTAGGGTAGGTGACATGGCACAACTAGGCAATGCCAGGGTAGATATACCAATTATACTTCCGGACTGGTGGTAACGCATAGCAGCCACTACCGTCCACCTCGGAACACACTCCCAAATCAAAAAAATCAAGTGGCCACTAAATCAATCACAAAGTCAGAATATAGTATCGAAGGAATGTGTCCGATCAGAGGAGCTACCTCATTTGTTCATGTTTTAGCCACCTTATGCCAACTCACGGGAGTCGGGTCCACGTATATACCTCAATAGGACGTCGTCACCATCCTACTTCATTCTGGAATCTCCACTACATACACAGTTGTTAAAGTGGTTTTCGGAATTAGCAGAGAGTATGACAACTTCCGATCGCGGTCTTTTTAATAACCAAACATATTATAACACCACGGTCATTTCAAAATAGTTTATACTTCAAAACCAAATATCATTGCCATTTCAAAACCATATCAATACGATATTATTTCCATTTCAAAACCAAATCAATATGATATCTTTTCCATTTCAAATATATCCTTTTCCAAAATCCTAGCACCTTCAAAGTTATAACTCTTTCGAAACCAAACACTTGAAATTATAACACTTTCAAAACATAATACTTTGAAATTCATAACTTTGAAAACATAACTTCCACCACTCAAACAATTTAGATATTAAAATAGTATATATAATAAAATAGTTTATAAAGTAAAATAGTTTATATAAAAAGAGTTGTAAGTTAAAATAGTTTATATTAAAATAATTAGCATATTAAAATAATTTATATTAAGAATAATTTATAAAGTAAAATATATGAATAGTTTCAATATCACTTAAAAATACTTTATATAATGAAATAGCTTCCTCAAATTTCACAAATCGATTCCAAATCAACTCGAATTCCAAAATCTAAATTTTATCAAATCTCAAATCATCAAATTCACTCAATTCAGTTTCTCAATAAAACATTTCAAATTATATCATTTCAAATACAAATTTGAACCACAAAATAACCCATTTAAATTTCAATATTTTTCAAAAACTTAAAATATACAATAATTTCAAAACTAAATTTTGATAATTTCGTGTATACATACATACATATATATATATATATATATATATATATCAAATCCAATTTACTATTATTTAGTTTTGAAATATTTACTCAATAAATCCAATATCATTTTAGTAAACCCCAAATTTCAAATCATTAAAATTTTCCACTAAATTTATTTAAACTTGAAATATTCATTTTAAATCATCTTAAACCAAATCAAGTTATCAAATCATATCCTTTTAAAAACCTCAAATTCCATAAGTTTTAGATCAATTTAATTAAATATCATTCCTAATTAAATATGTTTTCAAATAAATTTCAAATCTATCTTCTCAACATTAATTTATTAAATCATTATAAACTCTATATTAAAATATAATTTAAATAAATACTTAACCATTATATTTTAATAAAATCAAACTTTATTACTAAACTTATTTTATATCAAAACAAATTTGAAACCCAAATCAAGAATTTAACTATATATAAAATAAAATTTATATAATATCAAAAATCAATATTTATATAAAACCATATATATTACTTTCCAAAAACCATAGAAATCAATTTCAACATATATACACAAACACACACACACCAACGGTATCTGTATATAATTTTCTATCCTATGGTCAAGTGATACGGATATTTATCATTTCAATCTACAATTTAAATATATACGGGTATATATCATTTCAACCCGCAATCCCAAATTCAATTTGATGAAAATCGCTTGGGTTTAACATTTCAACCCATAACGATTTTCTCATATTCTACAGATCGTTCGGGTATGTATCATTTCAACCCATAGTGATTTCTATACTAACATGGAACTTGCAAAGTGATAACAGATATGATAATAAAATAACAGGCATATATCATCAATATAAATAACAGATAATGGTGTCAGATGTCACAAGTGAACAAATATCATATATATAGAAATGTAAATAACTAACACCAGCATATTTCAATTGTCATTTCAATTGAAATCAAATTTAATAAATATAAGAACATTAATCGTGAGTGATTGCTCACCTTTCGAGGCTAAAGGAATTTGATGATGAAATGAGCTACGAATACAAGCATGAATTTCAAAGCAAAGCACGATAGACATGGAATCAACGATTAAAGCAAAGTTGAGCTCGTAATTATGAATCGATGAGAATTAATATAATTAAACTT
Source organism: Allium cepa (assembly GCA_030765085.1). Taxonomy (NCBI): domain Eukaryota; kingdom Viridiplantae; phylum Streptophyta; class Magnoliopsida; order Asparagales; family Amaryllidaceae; genus Allium; species Allium cepa. The sequence goes on along the minus strand of CM060928.1, from coordinate 486,545,757 downwards.
GATATAAATTGAAATAATATATATATATATATATATGTCATTTCTTCTAAAAATCAACATTAAATTTTAAAACTCATATACAAAACGTTAAATGTATTTTCAAATCAATATATAATTTGTATAGAAATATATATTTTTCGCAATTATTACATCATAAATGCATATAAACTTGCACACTTACTATATTATTATTATTATAATTTTTTTCCCAATAAGCTTAGTTTATAATAAAATACATATGTAAACTCATAAAGATCCTATATATACTTTATGCAAACCTATGACTGGCAGTTCGTATATATAACTTATCTAAATTTTTATACGTATGTAGACAAAATCAACAGATTGTGTTTCCTATATATAAACATATATATACATACCAAATGTATATCTAACATTACATATATCATGTGACCAACCTATATATAATCATGTGTTCAAATCATTAGCAGTATATGCAACAATAGAATGCTAACGTAAGTGTATACAAATTTAGATATACTAGTATACTAATCCAAAGATATATATATAAGCTACTAAACATCATCTACAGACTATATATATATATATATATAAACAAATATAGGCGAGCTTCTTCAAACAGACATACTATTACTAATATATAATAAATATAAGCTAGTAAAACAGTATATATTATTATATTCATTTGCAAAAATATGTGTATACATATAGACCTGACATGTATATAGTCTTTAAATACAACTAACAAATTATAAATGTACTTTGTTATAAACTTCTAAAGTAAACCTCAACAGACCGTACATATATAAACGAATATAAATTTGTTTTTAAAGAAATAAGAAACAATTATATACATATGAAACATATAAAAGTATCGTCGACAGTACACACACACGCGCACGCGCGCGCACACACACATATATAAACGTACAAGCGTATAACTACATATAAAAATCAATATATAAAGCTACATATGGAACATATGTTAGCCAATTATATAATATGACAAAACTTATATATATATACCATTATATAAACTGCAAAAAAATATAACTTAGCAAATCTATATATTATATAAATAAATAACAACAACGTGAATTTTGTACGTAACTAGTATCCTATTTGAAAACGATATATAGAGTAGGCTTACCTATATATATATATATATATATATATATATGTATATGTATGTATAAATAGAATATGACATATAAATTTTATGAGATAATCAAATCTTGTATGCATATATATATATATGTATATATGTATATATGTATACATATATATAATATAAATGGGATAAAGTAAACTAGTATGTATAAACCAAACTTAGATCTATGCTATTTATATAAACACATAGATATACCTTCACACGGAAAAGGCTTGGGATGAGGCTGTTGGGTGCGAAGGTGGTTGCGTGATGTTTTGGAGGGTGAAGCTTGGTGGCTAGAGGTTGAAGACGGACAGTTGGGTACCGCTATGGCGGAGATGCGGCGAGGTGATGGTCGGTTGATGCTTGTTGAGACATCACGAAATGAAGCGAGGGGACAGGGCAAAGAAAGGAAGACTCAGACACAAACGGAAAAATGTAGTATAATTTTTTTTGAAAATGGAAAGATAGCGAGAGAAATGGTATATGAACCAAAATGAATGAACCGGCATGAAATAAAATACAATGGGAATAACAAAAGCCAAAGTGCTAAATTCTAGTAATAATAAAAGCAAATGTCCATTAGTTTTAAATGTTGGATAACGAATGGTCACAAAGAGACAAAAACGGACGATTACGATTAACCGGTTTGCATGTTTCACCGCGTACCGGTCATCAAAATATACAAATGAATACTACAGAAAACAGCACGATGAGACGATCAAAACGATATACAGATATCAGCGATAGGATCTTCAGATCTAAAGTCGATATCGGTATCGGAAATGCAGCTAAAATGTCATAAATAAGATAAACGGAGCAATTGCAGTCAAAATTTGGAAAAACAAAATATGACGTCTCACTTAGAAGATGATTTACAAATTTACTATGTAAAAATATTCAGCTTTGGGAAAACATTTTATTATCATCTAATTTTAACTGATTTGAATTAAAAATAGAATTTACACAAGAAAATAAACTTGCATATCACCAGATGAAAATTTACAATTTGTTATGTTAAAGTGGACCTAATTCAACTATCAAATTTTAAATTAAATTAAATAAATAAAACCACTAAAAAATTTGGGTCGTTACATTAGGACTTGAAATTTTTCACATTGAGTTTAAAAATATTGAAAACATTTATTTTGATATATGGGATTACCCATTTTCGTTTCGGAGACAGAACGGGCTTTTCGAGTCGCTTATCATTCAATCAAATCTTGTCCATTCTTTCTATTTTCAGATCTACTATAAATAGCCTATTATAAACCCTAGTTATTTCTTATTCATCATTTCAGTACGTACAACTCAGCTGTCCGCTTCTTCTTCTCAATGGTAGAAAACCCTAAAACTCCTCAGTTCAATTCCAATTCAAAATTCAACTTCGAATTTCAAACTCTCAAACCCATATCAAATTTGTGACGCCCCACCTCTATACCCACGCAAGCCAAGAACACTACGGTGTAGTGCTGTCAACTAGCACGGAGAATAAGGCTGTTGAGGAGCGACCATCCGTGTAATTGCTTTGTGCGAGCACCGATATGCCAGATAGTAAAAGCGTGCATTTCATTTCAGGAGGAAATCCGACATGCCGATGCAAACTCAAAGCTACTACACAGTGGCTATAATAGTCTAGGACAAAAATATAAAATAATAACACAGATAATATAAATGCGGAACACAGATGAAACAAAAAGTCTCATATATATATATATATATATAATAACTGATGTCAGTTACAATACATTTGACACGGTACATGTGATACAACTACAACAGTCGACTCAGGAAGTTACATATACAAGTACATTAACGATTAATATACATGAAGACATATCAACCTATACTATGACACGACAACTCCAAAAGATATGAAAGAACTTCATAGCTCGAGCAGCATCCCAAAGCAGAATATCTACAACCTGAAATAACTCGTGTCTGACCCGAGTATTACAATCAAAAGAAAATAATACCCGGGTCAGTCTAATTCAAACTCAGTTATTAATGCACAGAAGCAATAATAATCAAATAACGAATAGATGACAATCACAATAAATCTCGTCTATCCAATCACTAATAAGGATGAATTGGACAAAGGAAACAATCAAGTAATTGGAAACATCAATTAAAACGACAACTCAAGTAGGGATGCAGTATACGCAAGCGTGTACTGCCACGCCACTACAACATATTGAATACGAAATAGATCCATAAATCAAAAGCAAAAGAAATAACACCAAAACCAATACCGTGTGGCTGCAGTTCACGCTTGTGTGCACTGCCTTGCCACTATAGTGATGATGTACCCATTGAATACCGTGTGGCTGCAGTTCACGCTTGTGTGCACTGCCTTGCCACTACAGTGATAATGTACACGACCGGGCACAAGGTCAAACCCAAATAAATTACGGTTCAACTCAGGGGCAACATAAGTGTAAAAGGTCAAATAATCAAATATACAACAGAGCTCCATGCAACAATACTTTTGAATGGAGGCAGTGTAACAGAACAAAACAAAGAAGATGGTCAACACTTAGGAATACATCTACAACAACAATGAATGCAGACTGACCAGAAAGAAGCCCAACTAGGTACACATGAACCAGATATGAAACGACAATTTTGACAAAACAGTTTCACAAATGCAAAGATCAGAAAAGTGAGAAATGCACTAAGCAAATGAAGCAACGTACATATATATGTACACATACATCACAGTCCAATATGATATGGACAGTGGAAAATATGACACCAAGCTCAAGAAATGCAAGTGAATTAATTGCCACAAATCAATGCCAACAACATGAACTAGGCAGTGCAGCAAGGGTAAAACAGAGCAAGGCCCAGCGAACAACAGATATACAAGGCAGTGACAACATAATAAAAGTCACCAAGTCATAAACCAAATGCAAAAAGGATCAAGTCAATGACTCAATTCAACTGTAGTCGGAGCAAAGTCGAAGCTGCAGCTAACACAAGCTACAGGAAGAAAGAGCATAAACATGTATGCAATGGTGACCAAATGAAACAAGTGACCAAATGCAAATACAAACCAGGCCAGATACATAGATGATGGAGATATGGTGATGGAAGTGCAGTGGTGAAGAACAATTCAACTACAAACGCACTGTCACGACATGTACACAGCTGCACGAAACAGCAAGTACAAACACATGTAAACTACATGCCTCGAAGAATAGAGCACAGAACTCGAATGACCAAATACATATGTCAGTGGTCCAGCATGAAGACACTACAGAATGGAGGTGAAGGCAAACAAGATGGCAACTATAACTAAATCAAAAGAAGTCCAAATATACTGCAACTACACTCTCAACCTCAATTTTCTCAAATACAACTTGACAGTAAAAGGCTCAGGACAGTTTTAAATATGAATACTGTCACAAATGAAATATAATGATCAAATACAAATGAATACACTGCATCAATACAGTGTATCAGGTTCGAGTTCAACCAAGGAGACAGACATCAAGTGGACACAAGACTCACATATATAGTGAAGTACAACATCAACATCTACAACATGGAACGGCAGAAATTCAAGCAACAAAATACACAGATAACTCGAGACATGAATTAGATGTGAGCAAACTCACCTTTGCTTTGAAGGCGAAGGCGGCTTGACCAAATTGAAGTAGTCGCGAGCAACTTGAAGGAGCCATTGAAGCTGACACCTTCGAGTTCCAGAAGCGAACCCCCGAAGAAACCCCAATTCTCGATCGAAGACTAATCGAACGAAGACGAGCAGGGAGATGCCGCCATTATTTGCTCCTCTCGATTATTTTAGGTTAGGGTTTAAAATGGAAATGGGTAAGGGAGAGAACGGGTTTATTGCTTAAACAATTGTCTCGGCCCAAAATAAAAGAAAGGTGGACCACTATTTAAAAATCAAAGGCCCTCAAACTTTATAACAATTTGTAATTTAAATTTTAATTTAAATTTTAAAAACTTCAAAATGGCAATTGACGAAAATATAAATCGTTTTAACGTCGATTATGAATTGACGCGAATATCGGGTTGTTACAGACTCCCCTCCTTAAAGAAATTGCGTCCTCGCAATCTTAAGGAATAAATGGGCAAAAGGTAACAACCCCAAAACACAACGACACAAGATGGAGAATTTTGAAATAGGAAGTTCACCCTGTAGAGCAGGAAAAAGTAAGGCTGAACGTGTTTGCTCGATGGATTCTCCGGATTCCTAAGTGAAATCCTTAGGATTTGAGAGTCACAGAACTTCACAAGAGAAACATCTTTATTTCGAAGGCGCTCAACCCCCGAAGCAATGATGTGAATAGAATGTTGCTCAAAGTCAAAACTGGTGAAGCTTCAATTTCTTCAACAATACCGGGCTCAAGAATAAAAATTCGGAATCCCTAAGGCATTTCTGTAGAAGGAAGACGCGTGAAGGCATCATAAATAACAGAAAATTGAGCCGGTAATAAGAGGTGATAAGTCATGGAACCAATACGTTCAGTAATAGAAAATGACCCAATATATCGAGGTGCTAACTTTTCCGATCGACTGAAACGTACAACTCCTTTCATAGGTGAAACACAAATAAATTTGAAACAACGGCGTAGTACGATGACGGTACGCCAGATAAATCAAAGTTCCATTAATTCGGAACACCGACGTAGTACAAAAACGGTACGTCCAATGAACCGAAAAGTCGGACATCGATATAGTACAGTAACGGTACATCCGATGAACCGATCAACATAAAAGAACATCAGACGCAAGTCCATAAAAGGAAATGAGACGAAGCTCAAAAAAAATAGAAATACATCAAAACGTCTGATGAACTTGGTAAAAAGATGATTCCCTTCGGACATCATCAGAGGAACATCCAATTGTTGCCTTCGACTAAGTGCATCTGCAACACGATTTCCCTTTCCGGGAAAATTCAAAGAATATCAGGATCATAAGATACAAGGAACTCGAGTCAACGTGGTTGACTCAAATCATGTTCCTTATGAGAAAATAAATATTCCCAAGATTCATGATCAGGGTAGAGAACAATTTCTCACCCAAAGTAATGATGCCAAAGTTTTAAAAGCGAAATCAATAGCCACGAGCACTAGATCATGAGTAGCATATCTAGTCTCAATAGGCATTAATGATTTAGAAACACAAGAGACAACACGTTCTCTTCTGCAAGAGAATGGTATGCAAACCAACACGATTAGCATTGGTACAATCGATAAAGTCTTGGTTCCCTCGGGAATCACAAGAATAGAAGTGTCGGAAAAGAGTTGTTTTAAATAGTGTTCTTTCCCGAAAAGCTAAAACTTTCGAAATTTACAAGTTACTTTATGTAATTATCTTTTCAGACAAATTTACATTTAAAATTCAATTTACTGTGTTTGATTGTCTCATCAAAGCGTCTAGGAGATTCCTATCGATAACGTTGATCAAGCGCATCGACCAGAATTCTTAAAGCACTCAATGGGCAATACAATCACAAAACATTCTTTTAATTTTATAAAAGGAATTTACAAATTTTCACCCTCAAACGGACAAGTCCGGAATTAAACGAATTAGTAAAAGAAAGGGGTCATAGTCCTCGATTTTGCTGAAACGTTTAAATCGCTTCCTCATTCTTTTGAAAGCGTAAACTGTAAAAATTTTGAAAACAATTTTTATTTTTATTTTGAAACAATTTTGAAGAATAACAAATTTTTAAAACACGTGATTAAAATAGCAACGTCAGTAGCAACTTCGACATACGTCAAAATTTCATCGAAATAATTGGCATCAAAATATAATACCAATGAATTTTCATTCATCAAAAATGTCACAAGAATCTTCTCAAAGATAGGAAGGGGTATCATACCCTAAACTTGTATTCATAACAAGTCAATAACACGCGAATTCACCAATGCACAAAAGTTGATAAAACTTATCAATAGAAATCACGAAAATTGGTGAAGCACAAATTCTACAAATCATCACAAGAAATCCAGAAATCACAAGATGAAAGTATAAAAACTCGAACGGGAGTATGAAAACTCGAGCAGAGTATGAAAACTCAAACGGAGTATGAAAACTCAAACGGAGTATGAAAACTCGAACAGAGTATGAAAACTCAAACGGAGTATGAAAACTCAAACGGAGTATGAAAACTCGAACAGAGTATGAAAACTCAAACGGAGTATGAAAACTCGAAGTAGAGTATGAAAACTCAAACGGAGTATGAAAACTCGAACAGAGTATGAAAACTCAAACGAAGTATGAAAACTCAAACGGAGTATGAAAACTCGAACAGAGTATGAAAACTCAAACGGAGTATGAAAACTCGAAGTAGAGTATGAAAACTCAAACGGAGTATGAAAACTCGAAGGAGAGTATGAAAACTCACCTACACGCGAGCATGAAAATTCATCAACACATGTAACGCATAACGAGAATGGGAGCACGAAAACTCACCTACACGCGAGCATGAAAACTCATCAGCACATGTAACGCAAAGCGAGAACGGCAGCACGAAAACTCACCTACATACGAGCATGAAAATTCATCAGCACGTGCAACGCATAACGAGAACGGGAGCACGAAAACTCACCTACATGCGAGCATGAAAACTCACCAACACGTGCAATGCAAAGCGAGAACGGGAGCACGGAATCTCACCTACACGCGAGCATGAAAAATCATCAACACGTGCAACGCAAAGCGAGAACGGGAGCACGGAATCTCACCTACACGCGAGCATGAAAAATCATCAACACGTGCAACGCAAAGCGAGAACAGGAGCACGGAATCTCACCTACACATGAGCATGAAAATCATCAACACGTGCAACGCATAACGAGACGCTATCTCATGGTTGCAAGCCATTAATTTTGACACACGAATGACCTGAAGACCGTGGGGTGCTACCCCACATGTGTGAGTCGGAATCACACAGATTGAGGTCAAGACTAACCTCGCAATCAAAAGAAAAGTATGTGTGAATGAAATCACACTAGTGGTGTCTAGACAATCCTCAAAGCCCAAGAGATATGTATGAGACGAAATCACACCGATGAGGCCTAGTCTAACCGAAAAGGTATGTGTGAACGAAATCACACAAATGGTGTCTAGACAATCCTCAAAGCCCAAGAGATATGTGTGAGACGAAATCACACCGATGAGGCCTAGTCTAACCGTAAAAATGATCGTCATAATCAACGAGAAGTGTCAATTACACTAAGTTAGTAAATATAAAAGTTTAGCTTCATGTCCCATAACCACTTGCTTAACTTAAATATTTACGAACAAATTGTAAATCTTCACTAGAAAATTGTCACATGAGGTTCAATCGAACAAGTCCAAGAATTAACCGACGAAGCAAACCCAAGCGTTTCATACCACTTGTTTTACTAAGCCGTTTAATTAGATTTCTCATCCGAGTGAGATAAAGGCTTGTATATACTAGCAGATTGGAAAACGGTTTGAGAAAAAGAGTTTTATATTGAAAATAGAGTTGAAAACATTTTGATAAAAGAGTTTTGATATTTACTACTAGTATTGAAACCTTTATATTTTTAAAATGACAAATCACAAAAATGATTGTAGAAACAATCAATCACAAGAATTCACATACGAAGAAGTGAATAGAATCCAAAGAAATCGATACCGAATTCATCGAAAGGTATGTTCACAAAAATCCCGAAGAAAAGGTCATCCAAGTTGCTAATAAATGATAGCAACAAATCGGGAAATAATCAAGAATCGATTAAATTCGAAAACCAAATCAATTCACTAAGATTCACATTCGAAGACGTGAATAAAATCCAAAGAATTCGATTCCAACCCATCAAGATAGGAATACCCAAAAATTCCTGAAATAGAAGTTATCAAAGTCGACAAAGGCGGTAACAACTAATCGAAAAGAAGAATCGATCAACAATTGGAAAAACAAAGCAGAACGAGCATAAATGCTTGAATGACTTTAGCAAAAGTAAAAGTCAAGTCAATGTCGATATCGACCAGGAAAAGTCCAAGACAATTTCTTTTATACCAAAGAAATTTTAAAACTATCAGAGAGAGGCACATGAAATCCAACAAACCATGGATAGGCAGACATAGTCGACAATTGAAACTCAATTTGTCTCAAAGATTGATACCCAAAACCCAATTGTATGGAGACTGCATTAAGTACACGAATCAGAGATAAGAATGCATATATATACAGCAGTTCGAATAAGCAATGCGAGTTCAAATCGAAGTGGGTACGAGTTGCAGCAGTATGCAACTTGGTATAGCATATACACAAGGATACTTAGCAGTGCATACTCGAATGAGTAAGTGCAACAGAGAATAGCAGCAATGCTCATGAATAAGAGTTAGGAATTCATACCTAACAAATCAAAGATGATTTTAGATAAAGATGTGAGATAAAACATCGACAAATAGTTGTAACACATGTACTATCTAAGTTATGTTTTATATTTGTTCTAAACTACAGGCTCTGATACCAAGCTGTGACGCCCCACCTCTATACCCACGCTAGCAAAGACCACTACGGTGTAGTGCTTTCAACTAGCACGGAGAATAAGGCTGTTGAGGAGCGACCATCCGTGTAATTGCTTTGTGCGAGCACCGATATGCCAGATAGTAAAAGCGTGCATTTCATTTCAGGAGGAAATCCGACATGCCGATGCAAACTCAAAGCTACTACACAGTGGCTATAATAGTCTAGGGAAAAAATATAAAATAATAACACAGATAATATAAATGCGGAACACAGATGAAACAAAAAGTCTCATATATATATATAATAACTGATGTCAGTTACAATACATTTGACACGGTACATGTGATACAACTACAACAGTCGACTCAGGAAGTTACATATACAAGTACATTAACGATTAATATACATGAAGACATATCAACATATACTACGACACGACAACTCCAAAAGATATGAAAGAACTTCATAGCTCGAGCAGCATCCCAAAGCAGAATATCTACAACCTGAAATAACTCGGGTCTGACCCGAGTATTACAATCAAAAGAAAATAATATCCGGGTCAGTCTAATTCAAACTCAGTTATTAATGCACAGAAGCAATAATAATCAAATAACGAATAGATGACAATCACAATAAATCTCGTCTATCCAATCACTAATAAGGATGAATTGGACAAAGGAAACAATCAAGTAATTGGAAACATCAATTAAAACGACAACTCGAGTAGGGCTGCAGTATACGCAAGCGTGTACTGCCACGCCACTACAACATATTGAATACGAAATAGATCCATAAATCAAAAGCAAAAGAAATAACACCAAAATCAATACCGTGTGGCTGCAGTTCACGCTTGCGTGCACTGCCTTGCCACTATAGTGATGATGTACCCATTGAATACCGTGTGGCTGCAGTTCACGCTTGCGTGCACTGCCTTGCCACTACAGTGATAATGTACACGACCGGGCACAAGGTCAAACCCAAATAAATTACGGTTCAACTCAGGGGCAACATAAGTGTACAAGGTCAAATAATCAAATATACAACAGAGCTCCATGCAACAATACTTTTGAATGGAGGGAGTGTAACAGCACAAAACAAAGAAGATGGTCAACACTTAGGAATACATCTACAACAACAATGAATGCAGACTGACCAGAAAGAAGCCCAACTAGGTACACATGAACCAGATATGAAACGACAATTTTGACAAAACAGTTTCACAAATGCAAAGATCAGAAAAGTGAGCAATGCACTAAGCAAATGAAGCAACGTACATATATATGTACACATACATCACAGTCCAATATGATATGGACAGTGGAAAATATGACACCAAGCTCAAGAAATGCAAGTGAATTAATTGCCACAAATCAATGCCAACAACATGAACTAGGCAGTGCAGCAAGGGTAAAACAGAGCAAGGCCCAGCGAACAACAGATATACAAGGCAGTGACAACATAATAAAAGTCACCAAGTCATAAACCAAATGCAAAAAGGATCAAGTCAATGACTCAATTCAACTGTAGTCGGAGCAAAGTCGAAGCTGCAGCTAACACAAGCTACAGGAAGAAAGTGAATAAACATGTATGCAATGGTGACCAAATGAAACAAGTGACCAAATGCAAATACAAACCAGGCCAGATACATAGATGATGGAGATATGGTGATGGAAGTGCAGTGGTGAAGAACAATTCAACTACAAACGCACTGTCACGACATGTACACAGCTGCACGAAACAGCAAGTACAAACACATGTAAACTACATGCCTCGAAGAATAGAGCACATAACTCGAATGACCAAATACATATGTCAGTGGTCCAGCATGAAGACACTGCAGAATGGAGGTGAAGGCAAACAAGATGGCAACTATAACTAAATCAAAAGAAGTCCAAATATACTGCAACTACACTCTCAACCTCAATTTTCTCAAATACAACTTGACAGTAAAAGGCTCGGGACAGTTTTAAATATGAATACTGTCACAAATGAAATATAATGATCAAATACAAATGAATACACTGCATCAATACAGTGTATCAGGTTCGAGTTCAACCAAGGAGACAGACATCAAGTGGACACAAGACTCACATATATAGTGAAGTACAACATCAACATCTACAACATGGAACGGCAGAAATTCAAGCAACAAAATACACAGATAACTCGAGACATGAATTAGATGTGAGCAAACTCACCTTTGCTTTGAAGGCGAAGGCGGCTCGACCAAATTGAAGTAGTCGCGAGCAACTTGAAGGACCATTGAAGTTGACGCCTTCGAGTTCCAGAAGCGAACCCCCGAAGAAATCCCAATTCTCGATCGAAGACTAATCGAACGAAGACGAGCAGGGAGATGCCGCCATTATTTGCTCCTCTCGATTATTTTAGGTTAGGGTTTAAAATGGAAATGGGTAAGGGGAGAGAACGGGTTTATTGCTTAAACAATTGTCTCGGCCCAAAATAAAAGAAAGGTGGACCACTATTTAAAAATCAAAGGCCCTCAAACTTTATAACAATTTGTAATTTAAATTTTAATTTTAATTTTAAAAACTTCAAAATGGCAATTGACGAAAATATAAATCGTTTTAACGTCGATTATGAATTGACGCGAATATCGGGTTGTTACAAAATTAAATATCGATTTGATGCTCTCGATGAGCGTGGGTCAATTTTGCTGTCCGTTTTTCAATTTGGGTTTCTGTGTAGCCGAAATTGGGCGATAACCTTGGTCGTTCGTCGCGTTGTGATGAACATCGACAGATCGTCGATTGGAAGTTATAAGGTCGTGGAGAGTGACGAGTGCAGCGTATCTGCGTAGGTCGCTGGTCGAATTAATGGCTAGATCGAAGGGTTTAATTCGATTTGGGTTAGGCGTATAATCGGCGGCTGCGATTTTTAGGGGTCCGTGTGGCTAGCTCGTCGATCGTGGACGGTCGGAGGACGTCAGGCGTATTACAACAGTAACAAAATCCCAGTTCATTATGATATAAATTTCAAACAAATTCTTTTATTTTGATTTATATCTTCTTATTATTAAATTAACTAATACCTTAAGAATTTACTAGACATAAGTTTTCATTTATTACCCTCACTAATCCACAGTTAAAGCCTTTGCTCATATTACTTAAAATATTTAATTACATTAAATTTCCAATTGATTACCAAATTAATTTCAAACAGATTTAATAATAAGATGAGAAATAAAACAATTGTTACATCTTAGTAATTTAAAAACATCAATAAATTTTATTCCTATTAACTTTACTGTTTTATCCAATTCAAACTTTAAAATTATATTCCCATTAGAAATAAACATTCATTTCATTCTTTATTAACATTAATTATTTACAATCGATGAAATTTACATTCAAACAGTTACTTCAAACTTTAAAATTATATTCCCATTAGAAATAAACATTCATTTCATTCTTTATTAACATTAATTATTTACAATCGATGAAATTTACATTCAAACAGTTACTATTTATATTCAAATAAATATCATTAAATTATATTCTAATATGAATTACCATCTTTACCTCATTGAAATTTGTCATTTCAAAATTCATTTAAGATCAAGATATATATTCTAACAATTTTTCTTACATTAATTAATCTTAAATTTAAATGTATGACAATATTAAATTCCAAAGTCTTATTTAATTTAATATCTTTAATTGTCAAAAATATGGGTTGTCGCACTGTACTTTGACTATAATTAATCACATGACATGACAATCACGTTATGACCATAGCCGCGCACATATTGAATTATTTAATTGAAACACTACTTAAGAGAGGATTCGTCTCCTTCGTCGTAGAAGATTAGTGTCACTATAATTGGCAGTTAACTTAAGGTCAAATCTTTGGCAAAAATAAAATGGTTAATCGATAAATATTATCAGACTGAATCATGGACTTTAACGTGGTTTATGCTAAATATAGATATTATTGGAGTTTTTGACCATTAACCAAACTCTAATTATCTTTAGTGATAAAATGATGAAAAGAAAATGTGCACTAAATATCATTACAAAAGGTAGCTTAACAAAAATTAAAAATTATATTTTTCGTAAATGATCTGTAGGAAACTAAATTCGTGCCCGATAATGTACTTCAGTAAGTTTCATATAAACTTAGTATAAAAATTATTTAAATCTTACCGAGGACCTAGTTCACACAAAAGGATCAACATAATAGTGTTGCCGGCTAATTTTCGAGTTCAGCTAATTTAAATTAAATTATAAATGCTATATAAACTAATAATACAAATTAATACAAATGTTTTACTAAATTGTTATGGAATTTAATTATTTATTTGAGGTCCTAAAATTAATTAAAATATTGTATAATTGTTATATTTTATTTTATTTAAATATATGTGCTTAATTATTTAATTAATATATGCTATATTAATTAGGCCTAATATCATGGAAGCCCATGACAAGAGGACCGACCATACAAGGAGAAGAGGGGAGATTTTTTGACCGGATCTTTTGATCTAGATTGAATCTAGATTTAAAAGATTGAAAAATACGGAGATATTATATTTATAGCGGCTATATATAGCTCGTTCTTCCCCCATTCAGAACGTAAAAAATATCATACAATCCTTGCCTCCATTTAAATTAGTTGAAGCCTTTAAGCCAGCATTAGCACACCAAGCTTGTTGGGAGAAAAGAATAGTGATTCGAGGAGGAATAGCTAGCAACCAACATGTAGCACCCCCACCTCTATATCCATATTATCTAAGAGTACTACGAAGTAATACTGTTAAATAATACAAAAAATAATATAATATGGCGCACACATGAATATTCCTTTAGGCTAATACTAGTACATTTCTCATATCAAATAAAACTCACCATAAATGTACACGGTCTCAGTACAAAGAAATAAAACGTGTGCCTCCAGGATAGTACAATACATAATATATAGTAAACAACAGGGTTATACAGAGTCAGTTGTAGCGATAATATACATATATCACTGCTTAGATAAAAATATCTCTAATGTTAACTATCTTAATAAAATAAGACAATGTCAATATACAACTCTGTATCAAATATATATATTTATATAGTAAATCCATTACACTTAGATGTCATATAACAATCCCTAATGTAACTCGTCTAAGCCCAATAACATAGATGCTAGTCAAGTCTTCACTATAATTGAAACCTCTCGAACTGACCCGAGTATTATATAAATAATAAACAAGTCAGGCTATATCTCAATCTAATGCCAATAACATATAGAACTTTGTATATATATTTGGTATACATAAATAAATATAATGATTTCATCTCAATAATCCCAAATACCATATCCGTAGAACACTACGTAATCTGGTATAAAAATGTCATCACTTATATAAAATCTCATCAACTAAGAATCTATGAAATAACGTCAAATGGGTGAATTATCGATACAATAAAACATCACAATAAATGAAATCATCAAGTGAATCAGGCTAACACATACCAATGACCTTGTATTACAATATAAAATCATAAGATAAATATAAAATGTGAGACCGTCCATCAAATCAACTGAATGGCACCAATATCATACAAATCACAAAGACATTCTTTCACGATCCAAATCACAATCAATAACACAGGCTATCTAGAAAATATCGAATCATCAAACAAGATGGATATCATGGGGACCGACTACACTTTAGACTGTCTCAGTCTCTAGTATAGTTACCTTATAGGATAATGAATAATATATACCAATCCATAATAAACACATAACCCCAAACCAGAAAGGAAGACTGATAACACATAACATGCTTCAGGGACCCAAGACTACCCGCCTCCCGTAGAGTACCGTTTATCCCTACAGTCTGCAGCCCCATCGCATAGTCTCGATCATGACCCTGCTTTGCCTCTATAGGTAAGAAACTGGTGGCCTATGCGACACAAGGGGCTATATGGCACCTACCTTACCAACTACCAATCCTGTGACGCGCATTCAAAATATCCAACAACGGTGTCGTAGATCTAAGATCCGACCCCATGATCATACCGCTGGGGTGGATACTGGCCAATCTAGTTCACTCTCAAACCCTAAAGGGAGTTGGATGACAGGTGGATGACATATAATACTCATATCCATTATCCGCAGTATAAGTCACCACGTGACAATAATATACTAGAGCTCTAATCCTACACCGACACACAACCATACCATAAGTCACCATGTGATTATAATATACTCATCGTAGCTAGTATTATCACATACATAGTATTCCCCATTTGAATGACAATTACTTACAAAGAATAATCAAATGAATAACATAACGACGTTCCAAACCACTGCATATTACTCAGATAATTATTCAATCATCATAAACTACACTCAATCCACACTAGATAATTTTGTATGACAAGTCCGATGAATAACGTAAAAAGTGTTGTCGAAAGTCCTATACCGGACGGTATCACTAAAACGTTTATTTTCTTATCACATAGAAATGAATCTCAAATAATTTAATAGAAAGATGTCATCATCGTATCATCTTAAAAACACCATCAAACAAATATCAATGGTGAATCATTCATATAAATAAATTCAATAGAAAAGAAAGTAAAATCAAAGAAAGAAAGATAAAATAGATAATCCAACACACACATAAATCCGTATTCAAACTGCGACCTATATCATACATAACAAAATGATTGCTTAGAAATGGGTAATAGTTATATAAGTTTTAGGATTAACTAGATAATTAATTAACTCGGTATCAACAGAATAAGTACAGAAAAGATGAAAATCAGAGAACATATAGAATCAATTTAAGTAATTATTCTAAATAAACAAATATATATGAGATGAATCAATATCTAATAACAGATTAATCACGACACAATATAAAACCAATTTTAAGTAATTATTCTAGATAAACAAATATATATTGCATAAAACAATCTCTAATAACAAATTAATTGCTACATATACATTGATATAATAAAATTCTTATCATTTGAAATCGAATTTATAATTCAATTCTATAATTAAACCAAGCAAACAATAAAACTGAACAAAAATCATTCTTTCAATCACTACAAGAAATTTGATTTTTAGTGGCGCTCAAAAAACGCTACAAAAAGTTTTGGTGGCGTTTTGATAAACGCTGCTAGAAAACACGCAAATAAAAATCCATGATTTTTTGTTGCATTTATTTTAACGCCACTATAAATGAATTTTTGGCAGCGTTTTTTAAACATTACTAAAGATCTTTTTTGCAGCGTGTATAAAACGCTACCAAATGGTTTTTTGGCGCTACCAATAGAATTTCCAACTTTACCCCTACTTTACGGTTGCGTTTACCCAACGCCACTATATGTATTTTCATAGCGTTTTTGATACGCTACTAAAAGTTATTGATCATTTTGCACCATTTTTCTTGCTATTATTTTCTATTGATGGTCTATTTTATTTCTACTATATCAATCAACAATCACCCACATAATCATCATATTCGAACAATTAAAAAAAATATTAATCATATAATCAAATAAGATATCCATAACCATTCTAATACAATAGATTTTTTATAAAATGACCAACATACAATAACCATTCGTATACAAATTTACACATCTGTACTAATAAAATGTTATACCAAACCGGTGCTAACAAAACGCTTAATTATCCATAATTCTTTGTTGCATGTAGAAGTAAAAACTAGGACCACAAAAGTTCAACCTTGCTCTCTTCGAAAGTCCAATGCCTGCACAAGTGAAAGCACAACGTATAGATAAACAATTATATTAATTCGTAGGACTGCAAATCTGATATCAAACATCTACAACATTGTACAAGTGTATCATTCCCATCTACGTGATATGAGTGAGATTTGTTAGAGTGTTGATTTCTCATTTCCAGATTCCATATATTCATTTACCTCTATAATTATAAGAGGTTTATGCTTCTACTACATAATGTCTGAAATAAATAATCTTATATTCTCCTAATAACATGCAAGGTGTACATTGAGAAAGATGCAATATCACACCTGGACATAATCAATCACAAGTTCTTGAGCCAAACTTTCTTTTTGCTCCTTGCTAGGGTACTGATTCTCCTGAAAACTTTCATACAGTTTCTGCAAACAAATAATAAGGTACTGAAATGACAAGTATTTTCTTTAGTTATATGCATGTTAATGAATCATTTACCACAGACACTTTTTACCTATGGAATCAGATAGCATTACCAATAGATATAGAATCAGAGAGCATTTATTTCTCTCGCTGTTCATAAATAAGGAAGTAAAAGATTCAAATTCAGTATCTAGAAAGAAACTTGCTGTTAGTTGGATATAATAAGAGCAACAAGGCATTACAATGCTAAATACGTAGAACTGCTACTTTAAAATTTAAGAAATTATTTACCGGAGGAATTACACCGTAACTTTGTCGTTCCTAATACGGGACATTTCCTCCATGATCGGCTATAATATAGCATGTCTCACTAGGTGCTTTGGATCCTATAATCCTGTCTACTAAGGCAATTATTGCTGTGTACAGTTCCTTAGGTTTGTATAGGTTGATAGGTGGCTCTTTAACATCTTCGAGTTCAAAAGGCTTTTCTGAAACCTTACTTTTGCTTGCTTGTTGTACCATCATGCATAATATCTTTGTGTCATATTTTGGTCTGAAACTAGGAATTTTCAGCTCCAGAGGTGAAATAGTTTGTAGGCACCCCTAAGTTGGATTAGTAGATCTTCTCACCATTGGCATGCCATCTTGACCCAATTGACTGTATATAGAACTTAGGTCGGTCTTTGAAAGCTTTGTTGCACTTAGATAAGAAATATGGAAAGGTTTGCATGATGAAACTCTAATAGTAAACCATTCACCAGGTGCTTATTAGGACATTTCTGCCAATGGAACTGCAACACCCTTTAGTTGAAGCCTAGCTAACTTCCTCGACTACTTATGAGAAATTAAATCGATCATCACAATCTCATCAATACTGTTTGACAGATCTAGTCTGAAATGCTTCCTCACCTCCTCCATCACTCACTCTCTTGCTATTTTCATCGAAGATTTGCCCACCATACCAGCAAACAAGTTATGAAATAAAAGAGATAGTCTATCCAAAGCTGCAATTCATCAGACACACCAAGACTTGCACAAATCCATCACACTTCAACACCATCAAATTTCCTCTACCACCACCAACAGTATCCATCACATCCCATTCACCGGTGCCTTCATCTTCAACATACCACAAGACAGCAACCACCAATACAAAACATTCCCTACCTTGCTCTACAGACCCTACCAGTCACCAGTGGCCAACACCCTACTGAACCACCTTCAATTGTCTTCATCACCTGACCGTTGCTACTGTTTCAAACTGCTAGCATCTACGACCACTGCCTTTTACTATTAGCCCATCATCAGCCTGTATACCCTGTCATCTTACTAACTTCTCCACTTCCACCACTTGATAACTGCATTCAATTCTCACATCAACCAGCAGACATCACTCCCCTAACAACCAATCAAACTTCCCACTGCAGCAGTTCGAGTCTCTACCTAAACATCCCTGCACCAAATCAACCAATCGAACATCTCGCCGAAATTGAACTCACCATCCACCCACTGTTTAAAATCCCACTTCAACATAGATATCACCACACCTCTTCTTTCAATCCAAACCACTGCAAAGCAACCACTCACTGCTACCGGCTGCTGTCCAATATTCGACTTCCCCACCACTTCGTCGCTGAGTTAAAGCAACCAGTCACCAATACTCCATTCGACAGTGCCCTTCACCAAACACTGCTCCTCCACTTTACATCCCAATACCCCTGCCTATCTGCCTCACCTTACATCACTGAAACAACAGTGACCATCTCTGCACCAAAGAAAACTGTTTAAATTTCAAAGCCAAATTATCTGTAAGAACTAGTAAATAAAGTTATGAAATACGATAAGAATTAATTGCTTTGGTTGGACTACAATTGGTTCATATAAAGGATTTTATTTCGTTTCATACCTAGCTGTATGAATCAATAACACAACAAATGTGGGCTTGCTGTATGAATCACTGCTATTAGATTGTAATGAAGTAGTTAAGTCAGAATCATCCTTTAACCCTGTACTTTGTAGATGATAGAAATAAAATTATGTAACTAGTAAATCGATTCCTAAGATATTATCCGTTTTGTATTAACTTTTACAAGACAAAAAATTGCTTCTGGTAAAACAATTGTGTAAGTTAATTAAATAACATAACAGCGATTTAAGTCAAATTCATTTCACAGACTACTATAATTGCAAACAAGAAGAAATGCCTAAGAACATAAATTATGGATTCAGTTGTCAGTGGGTGATGGTTTGGGAAAATAAACTTATCTGCCTCTTTCTCCAGCTATTGCTAATTGCTAAAAACACTTTCAACAGCTAAAGTAGGTCTTCTATTAAACTATATTATAAACAGTACTCCCAAACTCATCAGAGAGACATGGGAGTCAAAATGGAAATACAATGCTTGATAAAAATAAAAAGCATCAACTTCTTTGAACTAAGTAGAAAAATTGAGTTTGCAAGAGAACTGTATAGTAAGCATTATGTGAACAGAGATTAAGTTTTGAGATTTATATTTGATGCATAAAAGCACATTCATTTAATCATATTTTAGATATGATTCCCTCCATATGCAAGAGAACTGTACATTAAGTATTATGTGAATCATGTGGTCTTTTTCTTGAATTCCATGTTGGTACAATTTAAGTGCTCACGCTTTCCATTTTAGCTCAAAAGGTGAATTGTTGCTTAAGCGATCATAAAAAGTACTCAAAGACTGATTTAGTAAATTGACAAGTACATACCTTAGAAACCTGAATATTTTAGGATGTGTCCTTTTTTAGTTGAAACACAGTTAAACGTTTTTGACATGAAAACTAAGTAGGAATGTCTTTGGACCGTGGTTCCAAAGTTCTTGGTTGAAACCTCACACAAATCAATTTGCATTTTATAATAAATTAAAAACTTGCACATTAGTTCTTACATTAGTAAGTGGCTTAGAATAGTTTCACTATCATGTAGGGTTAATATTGCTCACTTTATAGAGAATCATAAATTAATTCACTTCCTAGTAGGAACATAACATTGTCTAATAATATTTTGTATCAAATTTGAGATATCAGATATGACCTGAAGGTTCACGAGTAATTTTGAGTAATTGAACATTGCAGCGTAGAAAATCATGTATATATTTAAAGCCCACTCCATTGACTAGTTCGTTTAACATTTGTTACATGACGTTTGGTGCTTATTCGACAATAAGATAGAGAGGGGATTAGAGTTTATTTTGTTTGCATTTGAAAGTTAGCAAATTTTACTAAGAAACTAATCTAACAAGTAAGGGGAAAAAATCATATATTTCAAAATTTTATAAGACGAGCAGATCCATTATAAGCAGTAAAATATGATTTCTATACCTCATCATTACACTTAAATAATAAATATTACAGCATGCACTCTTTAACATATAAATCTTCTTTTCAAATGCGTTTGATATAAATTCATATGCATCCCCTTTTGATTTAGGTACTTAAAGTTTTAGAACTAACCAGTTTTCTAGGATAAGCAGGATTATTTCCATAAAAAGATGAATCACAAAATAATTATTTTACATATAACAAATAAATTCATTCGTTTAATAGCAATGGATGCCAGTTCTATCTAGCCTAACAGTGAGTTATGTCACATAAATAAAAATTATTATCTACACAAAACTAATTCTTGACTCACCATAATATCACGGTACTCGGCACCAAGGTACTCAGAGCAGCAGGCCCTTCCAAGCCCTATCGAAAGCCCCATCAAAGTCTGACGCTGCTTCAGCCAGCGCTGTAGTCTTCCAAGCAGCATCCTCCGTCGTGAGGTTACACTGGTCGATTACTGCGATGATATGACTTGCTGAGGCTGCGACATGACAATTAGTTGAGGCAAGATGTGAGTTTGAGGCGCAACGGCAGTATGAGGTCAAGGCGCGATTTGATGTCGACTAGGAGCTAGGGTTTTGATTTATCGTTCAAGAATGAGAATCGCTATTTTAAATTTCAGATCTAAAAGGAAACTTTCAAGCTTTTCCTTTGTTCTTTGGGGAAGAGAAGATTAATAAAATTTGTCAAATAATAAGCGGGAAAAAAAGAAAAAATGAGCGGTCGAAGAAAAAATATCATCAAAATTGTAATAAGTTATTCGTGGGAACACTTAGTAGCATAGTAGCAGCGTTTCTTTCTTTAATTTTGTTTTTCTGTATTATCACTAGTTGCACTTAAGCTTAAACGCTACTAACTAATGCATCTAATGGTTAGTTTTCTTGTAGGGAATAACTTATAAAATTCCACTCTTTTATAAAATAACAACTAGGAAACAATTAGATAGTACAATAGATACCACTTTATAAATTTATAGCCATTTATGCATAAAATTGAATTGGTTATAGTGTACTGGCTGTTGGCAGCAGACCAGATGCTTCAAATAAATTTAGAGCAAAAATTAGTTGGATGTTGGAAAAATATTAAAATGTGTGCGCATAGGTCTGAACCTGAACTCTGTAACCAAAGTTGTTAGTTAATAGATTTAGGTACTATATTGGAGACAAATGCATAGCTTAAAACAGAGTAGCAGCAAAAGCAAATGACGAAGGAGAAAATAAAGAAAACAAAAATTTGTCCACTGACAGACTTAAGCTCGAGTCAAAAATACAGGTATGCACTTGAAATCATTGTGCAACTACGCTAGTAGCTACAAGATATGCAAAGTTAGCCACAACAATGAATTTGACCAAAACTGAATATACAGATAAAAACCAAAACTATAAATACAAATTGCAGCAAGTGTACAGCTACCAGGAAGAAGTAACGAGAAATACCCGCACACGCAAAGGCAACTAGAAAATCACACACACTTGCAACATAAGGATAAGGCTGCTCAAGATTGGGAGGTTAAGTACCGGTGAAGATAACATCGGCAGTCTATCATAATTAAGGGTTTAATTTATCTCCTGCATTCTATTACTTAAGATGAAATTTACCAGATGAGCTGTACGTCAAATTTGCATGCTTTTTATACGTCTGTTAATGTTCTACACTTCAACTAGTTTGTTAGCTGCCAGGCTGAGCCAAAACAAGTCAAATTGATAAATTTATATTCAAGAGAATAACAAACGGCTGTAAAGTAAATATTTGGAAATTACATACACCAACACATATACACAGACTTTTACATGCCCCAATTAAACCCGAGCACACACATTTTTCCATATATATCTGTACATACAGCCACACATAGCATTGCCCAGTCATATACACATAGACTCACATAGACTTCACCTCCTTCATATTCACTCACGCGTCCTACATGTACAAAACCAACAACACACTATGCATTCACAAACTAACCTTTATACACACGTATAAACTATCCTCACCATGCATGCAGTAGCCAAAGAAGAAAACTCCACCAAACTAAAACATATCACGTCACATCATAATTCATGCATATATATATATATATATATATATATATATATATATATATATATATATGAGGAATTATAGGATTAAACATAAATTTTGCGAGTGTTGAAACTCACCTGAAACTTGCTCGCTCCACTTTGCTCATGAACGCACTCCTATGGCTCACCAATGACAGAGCAAAATCTGATTTGCTTCTGAATATAGATGCCCATAGATACTGAATGGACACTACTAGAACAACTTCACTTGGCGACAATTCGTGGCGGCAGTTTGCATTGGCTAAAATAAACGGCCGTCGCTAGCCGCCTTTAGCCGTCGTAAACCTGAATATGACCCGCGAAGCCTAGAACATTTCAATATTTGCGGAGTTTAGAAAAAAGGAAGAAGATGAACAGTAATTTTCTTCCAACCGATTCCAGTCGATGACCCCTTTACGCTGCGCACCCCTTCCTTTTTCTCTTTATCCCCAATTTTTGAGTTATATTAATTTAAACCTTATTTATAAAAAAAGATAGTATTTTTGATTTGAATAGATTAAATTAATTGGTATTAGATGATGGTATAGTTTATTAGTTGATTTGGAGATAAAATTAAAAAACTAATTTAAAAAATTAGTTAATTATTGATTTGAAATTGATGATTATTGTGTATTAGCTAATAATAATAGCCTGTTAGTTGATTTGAGGATGTTAGTAAGTGATTTGAATGTTTAATTTGTAATTAAAAATTATGGTTGATTTAGAATTCGAAAATTAGTATTTATTGATTAATATGCTTATTGATAAGTTTGCGTGAATGTTTGTTATAGCGGAAAACGGTGTTTGTTACCGTTTACGTGAAAATTAGTGTAAAATTATTGGTTAATATGCTCCTAAGTAGCTGCGGTTAAACATAAGTAATATTCTTTAATTAATCGGTGTGTGTTAATTATAACTGTTAGTTCTTCGTACAAAATTAATTTATTTTCATTTGTTATTATTAGTGCTAATTTCTAATTTTAGCTTACAAAATTTATAAATTAAAATTTTATTAGTTAAACGAGTTTGAAAATACGTTATAAAGCGTATAATTTAGTTAACAAAAAGTTAAGAAATATTATACTTAAATCAATTTTGTAAAAAGTTAAGAAATTAAGATAATAACAACAAATATTGTAATAAAATCAATTTTGTAAAAAGTTAAGTAACGAATATAATGACAACAAATATTCTACTGAAATCGATTTGGTAAAAAAACCAAAAAATAAATATGACAACAACAAATATTGTACTCAAATCGATTTTTCAAAAAGTTAAGAAATGAATATGATAAGAACAAATACTACTAGAAAATACTTCAATTTCCTACGCAAAGTTTCCGACGTCTTTCCTACGCCAGAAGGCGGGGCGTAGGGAAGGCGTATGAAACAGTAGAAAGAGGTAAAGGCGTAGGAAAGACGTAAGGAAATTTCATACATCTTTTCTACGTCGACTTCAATACGTAGAAAAATATATCGAGACATAGGTAAGGTGTAGAAAATCCCCTACACCAAAATTATACCGTAGAAAAGACATAGATAATCTCCTACGCCATTTCCATGCCCCTGTTAATTTTCTACATTTCCAGATCGGCGAATGAAAGGCGTAGGAAATTCCTTATGCCAAAGGTATGCCGTAGGAAGGCGTAGAAATTTTAGACGCCATCCCTACGCCAAGTGAATTGAATTAGTTCACCAATTTTTGGCTCTAAATTGGAAATTTTTGGCTCTAAATTGGACATTTTCGGCTCCAAGCTTCTCCAATTAAACACTATTTTATTTTTTCTCTCTTGTAACAACCCGCATATTTATCGATTATATATTTAAATATTTTATTTAAATATTTCACCGTTCATCGGATTTTGGTCCGAAAAGCTACTTTGTGCAAACAGTCGAATTAGGACTCGAGATCACCCCCATTGAGTTCAAAATGCCGTTTGCGACCTTTTTAAGTATAAGCTTCGATATGTTTGGAGAAAGTTGATTTTTGCTACTTTTTCCCGCTTATGACTTTGGTTTGGACTGCACCCTTATTAGCTCAGTCCCAACCCACTTCAACTCTTCATTACTTCATTTCTAATTCCTAACTCTTCAAGCTTTCAACAATGGTGGAAGAGAAAAAGAAATAGAAATTCCTAAGCCCTAGTTTCCATTAGAAAATCCATCTTCTAGCTCCAAACTCAAGAGAACCCATTGGTAAGCTTTCTCTTCATCTTCTCCAACTCATTCTCTCTTTGATTTCAGAAAATTCCTAAACCTAATTTAGGAAATGTTTCTCTTTTAAGCTTAGATTCAAGCTTCTTGTGTTGAGATTGAAGTGTGGTTGATCTTCCTACGTCTTCAAACTTCTCATTCATTGTTTTCGGATTCAAAGGTGAGATTTTTAATCTCACATCTATGCTTATAATTCTCTTCTATTGTTAGGTATGAATTCCTAACACTTATTCATGTGCATTTGACTTTGATTTGGATTGCTTTTGTGAATATTTCAAATTTTAGTGTTTTGAGTTCAATTCGTTAAAAATCCTAACTTTGATGTTTGAACATGTTTTCGGTGATGCATCGAGGAGCTTATAGGGCCGGGTAGTCGATTGGCATAAACCCTTAGCGCCGTTGCTCGTGCGATTGCAATTTGGTCGGGATTTGCACCTCCTTTGAAATAGGGTAGGAAGTGCAAGTATACAGGTTCGGCCGACCGAGCCCCCTGGGCCGGTCGACCGACCTGTAGTCCAGGCACTTCCTGCCTCTGTTTGGAAGTGCTGGTTACAGGCTTCGGCCGACCGAGCCCCCTGGGCCGGTCGACCGACCTGGTGCCTCGAGCACTTCCAACCCCTGGTTCGGTCGACCGACTCAGGGAGTCCCGTCGACCGACCTACTTCTATTTGCCAGATTAGCTTATATTGCTAATTCGTTTGAATATCCAACTTTAATCGATTCGTGTTGTCTCCCTTTTATTGTTGTCATTTATTATCGACTTTGATGACCTTTTCTTTGGGAATTTCAGATATATCCACTTTGATGGATTTTATATCGATTTCTTTGGATTTTATTCGCGTCTTCGAATGTGAATTTTTATGCCCGATTGTTTCTACAATCACTTCTATGATTTGTCACTTTAAAATATTAAGGTTTTCTACACTAGTAGTAAATATCAAAACTCTTTCTTTAAATGATTTCAACACTATTTTATTACAAAGCTCGTTTTCCCAAACCGATTTCCAATCTATTAGTATATACAAACATTTACCTCACTCGTATGAAAAATCTAATTAAACGACTTAGTAAAACAAGTGGTATGAAACGCTTGCGTTTACTTCGCTGGTTAATTTTTGGACTTGTTCGATTGAACCACTTGTGAATTTTTCTAGTGGAGATTTACAGTTTGTTCGTAAATGTTTAAGTTAACAAAGTGGTTATGGGACATGAAGCTAAACTTTTATATTTACTATCTTAGTGTAATTGACACTTCTCTTTGATCATGACGATCATTTTATGGTTTAGACTAGCATTGTGCGATGTCTCTTTGTCCACGTGGAGGACTGTACGTCGTTTTTATTGAGCTTCGGTTCACCAGGAGGAGCTTCGGCTCAATGTCCGCAATGGGGGACTATACCCTGTCACGAGGAGCTTCGGCTCACCAGGAGGAGCTTCGGCTCAATGTCCGCAATGGGGGACTATACCCTGTCATGAGGAACTTCGGTTCACCAGGAGGAGCTTCGGCTCAATGTCCGCAATGGGGGACTATACCCTGTCACGAGGAGCTTCGGTTCACCAGGAGGAGCTTCGGCTCAAAGTCCGCAATGGGGGACTATACCCTGTCACGAGGAGCTTCGGCTCACCAGGAGGAGCTTCGGCTCAATGTCCGCAATGGGGGACTATACCCTGTCAGGAGGAGTTTTTGACTCACCAGGAGGAGCTTCGGCTCAAAGTCCGCAATGGGGGACTATACCCTGTCTGGAGGAGCTCTGGCTCATTTTTATGGATTGGCCATCCTTTTATTGTGATTTGTGGATTTCTTGTGTTGATTTCTGGAATTTATGTTTCACCAACTTTTACGATTGGCATTGATATATATGTCATTTATTGTGGCTTGGTGAATGAAATTAGGAGTATGACATTCCTTTTTATCTTGAGAAGATTATTGTGATATTGATTAATCTCTTGTTGATTTTCAATTACTTATTTATCACAGCTTGGCATTGTGATTATTATATGTTTATGTCATATCTCTTATTTTATATCACTTCATCTGATATTTATAGCTAGACTGATCCGTTTATTATTTTCTTGTTAAATAATACTCGGGTCAGACTGAGATTTTACAGGTGCTTCTGCTTGACTCCTTATCGGACCATCATCTGACTTTTGGCTAACTACTTAGATTAGTAGTTTTTGTTGTATACATTTGAGATACAGACTCTATGATGTATACTTATTCTTTTGTCTAGCACTTGTATCTATTCTTTTTGATATTGTGGATCTTGTTTGACCACTACTCTGATGTACACTTTCATGTGTTATATTCATATCTATTTCTGCCTTTGTGATATGAATTGTCTGTGACTGATTTATTTTATGTTTATTTCTATATTTGTTTCCGAAGACATTATAGCCACTGTGTAGTAGTTTTGAGTTTGTGTCGGCATGTCGGATTTCCACTTGAAAAGAATTGCATGTTATACTATCTGACATATCGATGCTCGCACAAAGCAATTACACGGATGGTCGCTCCTCAACAGCCTTATTCTACGTGCTAGTTGACAGCATTACTTTGTAGTGTTCTTGGCTAGCATGGGTATAGAGGTGGGGCGTCACAGCTTGGTATCAGAGCCAAACTTTGGAACAATGTAGAATAATTTAACAAGGATCATCGTCCTAAGTCCATCTTAGGAGTCGTGCTTTAGGATTTTATTCGGGTCATCTTATATCTACATGTCCCATTCTTCAAAGCAGGAGAGAGGGAGTGCTGAATATTGTGCAAGCTCCTGGTAACACTTCTCTCAGTCAAGGTATTTTACATTCAATCCCTGATGGCATTATTTATTTCGTGACCTTCTTATTCGAGTTCTTTTTGATATGGGTTTCATCTCACTATTTTATATCAAAAGAACTTGTTGATTCTTTTTCTTTAAACATTTTGGGCTTGATGGCTTCTTTGAGAGTTGCGAATCCGGATGGTAGATCCGCAACACTCAATTTGCTTTCTATTGATGTCGAAATTATTTTATGTGATTTTTCTTTCCGAGCCGATATTTTTACTTAGGCTTCGGAATTGATTTTTGAAAGGATCGGTTTAATCATTGTGAAGCCCATATCCTATTTTTCGAGCGGACTATTCATTTTCGACATTTTCAATCTGTTAAGCAGATTTCTATTTTTCCTTTATGATTTTGATTCCAACTTGATGGCATCATTTTATTCCTTAAGCCCACTTATAAGGAAAGTGTTATTTCTCTCATTCATGTAGTTTGAGAAATTTTCCGGTATTTTTGAGTTTGTCTTAGGATTATCACCAAAGAAATCTTTTGTGTGGTGTTGAGGTCTTTTCAGTTTGACTTTACCACCGGTTTTCGTTTGCTACGAGTTGCGGAAATTAGCATTCCACTTACCACATTCCGCACTCGTTATGATTCTTATGAATGACTCATTATGTCATTCAAATTGTCTAGCTTATTTCATCCATTTTATAAATCGAATATTCTATGAATATTTCGATGAGACTATTCTTGTATTTACTGATTTTGGATGAAAATAGTAATTTAAAATTTTGTAAATCTTTTTCATAAGATTTATTTATAAGTAAAACTGGATTTTTGTTCTTGAAACGAACAAAGAATATTCTTAAAACTTTTTAAGAGATTTATTTATCCTATAAAAGATGATTTTGTGATTGTATTGCCCGTTGAGTGCTTTAAGAATTTTGGTCGATGCGCTTGATCAACGTTATCGATAGGAATTTCCTAAACGCTTTGATGAGACAATCAGACACAGTATATTAACTTGTAAAATGTAAATTTTTGTAGAAAGATTATTACATAAAGATAAATGTAATTTTGAAAGTTTTAACTTTTCAGGAAAGGAGATTATTTAAAAGAGATTCCTTCTTTTCGATACTCTTGTTCTTGTGATTCTTGGAGGGGAACCAAGACTTTGCTATTTGTACCGATACTAGTCATATTGGTTTGGATGCCGGTCTCTTGCAAAGGAGAACGTGCTATCTCTTGTGCTTCTAAATCATTATAGCTTTTCGGACCAAAATCCGATGAACGGTGAAATATTTAAATATATAATCGATAAATTTATTCTTGAGCCCGGCGTTATT
This sequence comes from Allium cepa, assembly GCA_030765085.1. Classification (NCBI taxonomy): domain Eukaryota; kingdom Viridiplantae; phylum Streptophyta; class Magnoliopsida; order Asparagales; family Amaryllidaceae; genus Allium; species Allium cepa. The sequence goes on along the minus strand of CM060928.1, from coordinate 486,516,289 downwards.
GAGGAATTGAAGTTTCACCAAATTTGACTTTTGAGCAACATTCTATTCGCATCATTGCTTTGGAGGTTGAGCGCCTTCGATATAAAGATATTCTTTTTGATAAAAGTTCAATGGTTCTCAAATCCTAAGGATTGCTTATGTGAAATCTTGAGAATTCATCGAACGAAAACTTTCGGATTTACTCCTTCGTGCTCTTTATGGTGGACTTCTTGATTCAAATTTTCTTTTGCGTTAATATGCTTCCACGGTTGTTACTATATATATTTCCTTCTTAATTATTGCGAGGACGCAATTTCTTTAAGGAGGGGAGTCTGTAACAACCCGCATGTTTATCGATTATATATTTAAATATTTTATTTAAATATTTCACCGTTCATCGGATTTTGGTCCGAAAAGCTACTTTGTGCAAAAAGTCGAATTAGGACTCGAGACCACCCCCATTGAGTTCAAAATGCCGTTTGCGACCTTTTTGAGTATAAGCTTCGATATGTTTGGAGAAAGTTGATTTTTGCTACTTTTTCCCGCTTATGACTTTGGTTTGGACTACACCCTTATTAGCTCAGTCCCAACCCACTTCAACTCTTCATTACTTCATTTCTAATTCCTAACTCTTCAAGCTTTCAACAATGGTGGAAGAGAAAAAGAAATAGAAATTCCTAAGCCCTAGTTTCCATTAGCAAATCCATCTTCTAGCTCCAAACTCAAGAGAACCCATTGGTAAGCTTTCTCTTCATCTTCTCCAACTCATTCTCTCTTTGATTTCAGAAAATTCCTAAACCTAATTTAGGAAATGTTTCTCTTTTAAGCTTAGATTCAAGCTTCTTGTGTTGAGATTGAAGTGTGGTTGATCTTCCTTCGTCTTCAAGCTTCTCATTCATTGTTTTCGGATTCAAAGGTGAGATTTTTAATCTCACATCTATGCTTATAATTCTCTTCTATTGTTAGGTATGAATTCCTAACACTTATTCATGTGCATTTGACTTTGATTTGGATTGCTTTTGTGAATATTCCAATTTTTAGTGTTTTGAGTTCAATTCGTTAAAAATCCTAACTTTGATGTTTGAACATGTTTTTGGTGATGCATCGAGGAGCTTATAGGGTCAGGTAGTCGATTGGCATAAACCCTTAGCGCCGTTGCTCGTGCGATTGCAATTTGGTCGGGATTTGCAACTCCTTTGAAATAGGGTAGGAAGTGCAAGTATATAGGTTCGGCCGACCGAGCCCCCTGGGCCGGTCGACCAACCTGTAGTCCAGGCACTTCCTGCCTCTGTTTGGAAGTGCTGGTTACAGGCTTCGGCCGACCGAGCCCCCTGGGCCGGTCGACCGACCTGGTGCCCCGAGCACTTCCAACCCCTGGTTCGGTCGACCGACTCAGGGAGTCCGGTCGACCGACCTGCTTCTATTTGCCAGATTAGCTTATATTGCTAATTCGTTTGAATATCCAACTTTAATCGATTCGTGTTGTCTCCCTTTTGTTGTTGTCATTTATTATCGACTTTGATGACCTTTTCTTTGGGAATTTTAGATATATCCATTTTGATGGATTTTATATCGATTTCTTTGGATTTTATTCGCGTCTTCGAATGTGAATTTTTATGCCCGATTGTTTCTACAATCACTTCTATGATTTGTCACTTTAAAATATAAAGGTTTTCTATACTAGTAGTAAATATCAAAACTCTTTCTTTAAATGATTTCAACACTATTTTATTACAAAGCTCGTTTTCTCAAACCGATTTCCAATCTATTAGTATATACAAACCTTTACCTCACTCGTATGAGAAATCTAATTAAACGACTTAGTAAAACAAGTGGTATGAAACGCTTGCGTTTACTTCGCTGGTTAATTTTTGGACTTGTTCGATCGAACCACTTGTGACATTTTTCTAGTGGAGATTTACAGTTTGTTCGTAAATGTTTAAGTTAAGCAAGTGGTTATGGGACATGAAGCTAAACTTTTATATTTACTAGCTTAGTGTAATTGACACTTCTCTTTGATCATGAAGATCATTTTATGGTTTAGACTAGCATTGTGCGATGTCTCTTTGTCCACGTGGAGGACCGTACGTCTTTTTTATTGAGCTTCGGTTCACCAGGAGGAGCTTCGGCTCAATGTCCGCAATGGGGGACTATACCCTGTCACGAGGAGCTTCGGCTCACCAGGAGGAGCTTCGGTTCAATGTCCGCAATGGGGGACTATACCCTGTCATGAGGAACTTCGGTTCACCAGGAGGAGCTTCGGCTCAATGTTCGCAATGGGGGACTATACCCTGTCACGAGGAGCTTCGGCTCACCAGGAGGAGCTTCGGCTCAAAGTCCGCAATGGGGGACTATACCCTGTCACGAGGAGCTTCGGCTCACCAGGAGGAGCTTCGGCTCAATGTCCGCAATGGGGGACTATACCCTGTCAGGAGGAGTTTTTGACTCACCAGGAGGAGCTTCGGCTCAAAGTCCGCAATGGGGGACTATACCCTGTCTGGAGGAGCTCTGGCTCATTTTTATGGATTGACCATCCTTTTATTGTGATTTCTGGATTTCTTGTGTTGATTTCTGGAATTTATGTTTCACCAAATTTTACGATTGGCATCGATATATATGTCATTTATTGTGGCTTGGTGAATGAAATTAGGAGTATGACATTCCTTTTTATCTTGAGTAGATTATTGTGATATTGATTAATCTCTTGTTGATTTTCAATTACATATTTATCACAGCTTGGCATTGTGATTGTTATATGTTTATGTCATATCTCTTATTTTATATCACTTCATCTGATATTTATAGCTAGACTGATCCGTTTATTATTTTCTTATTAAATAATACTCGGGTCAGACTGAGATTTTACAGGTGCTTCTGCTTGACTCCTTATCGGACCATCATCTGACTTTTGGCTAACTACTTAGATTAGTAGTTTTTGTTGTATACATTTGAGATACAGACTCTATGATGTATACTTATTCTTTTGTCTAGCACTTGTATCTATTCTTTTTGATATTGTGGATCTTGTTTGACCACTACTCTGATGTACACTTTCATGTGTTATATTCATATCTATTTCCGCCTTTGTGATATGAATTGTCTGTGACTGATTTATGTTATGTTTATTTCTATATTTGTTTCCAAAGATATTATAGCCACTGTGTAGTAGTTTTGAGTTTGTGTCGGCATGTCGGATTTCCACTTGAAAAGAATTGCATGTTATACTATCTGACATATCGATGCTCGCACAAAGCAATTACACGGATGGTCGCTCCTCAACAGCCTTATTCTCCGTGCTAGTTGACAGCATTACTTTGTAGTGTTCTTGGCTAGCGTGGGTATAGAGGTGGGGCGTCACACCTCCCCTCTTATCCAAGATTAATCCCTAATTTCTACCCTCACCGTCAATCGCCACCTTCACTCTCGACCTACATAAGAATCACTTCACCTTTATCCCTCTACATAGAATCTCGCATATGCTGCTCCCAATCCACATCTCCATTCACCCTCTTTCCAGCCAAATTGCAGTGACTTGCAGTCGAGGGAGGACTCGGCCTGCAGATTTTGGACATGACCTTGACGACGATCTCGGGGTAGGCGTCGGCGGCGGACTCGCCGGGGAATCACCTCTATCGTAGTACGATAGCCGTTTTTATTTTCTGACTAACTAAACGCGTTAAAATTGTGAAAATAAAACCTCACCTCCTTATCCCTCTCGGCTCTCAGTTTATTTCTCTCTGTATTGTTGATTTCAGGTGTGTTAAGGTTGTTGTTGTTCGAGGAAGTGGACGCGAGAATGCATTTTGGGTGATTTCTGAGTGGTTAAAGTTCGAGTTTCGGGTGGCTTGTTTGAGGTGTGGCGGCAGTTGTACGGTTGTTGGAGAAGTACGCATGGGTTTTGGGATGTTAGCCATGTGGGGAAGTGAGTTTGTAACACAGTGATTTTGATAGTGTTGACGGAAGTTGTAGAATGATGGTGATTTAGTGAATGGTGTAGTTTGTGCTGCTACAAATGGAAGGTTTTTTTGTTTTTTGTTTTGTTTTTTGAAATGCAAATATAGGACGGTGGAGTTTGTGCTGCTACAAATGGAAGTTTATGCTATTGTGGGTGATGAAGATGTCGCTGAAGTGAGGCAGTGGTTGTTGATAGTGGGGATGGTTGCATTGCAGTGCAATGATGGTGGAAATAGGGGGACGGTTGTAGCAGTTTGGTGATGGAGTATGTTGGGAAGTTTTGGAAAGATTTGGTTGTGCAGTAATGATGTTTGGGCGAATGATGATGTTCTGCAGTGATGCACATGGGTGGTAGGGGTTGTATGTGACAGGTTGATGGTTGGAGATGAGGGAGGTGTTGGTTTTGGGTTGTGAAGTATTGAAGGTGGAAATGTCAGTGGTGGATGTCGCAAGTAGTTTTGTTGTGAAGTTTGAGGGAGGTGATTGTTGTTATGTATTGGTTGTGATGATGATATAGACAGGTGGTGAACTGTTGCTATGTATTGGTTGCTATGTATTGGTGAGGTGGCTGCTGTTGCAAGGAAATGCCACCTCAACAATTATCCACCACATGTGAAAGAGCTTCAATATTTCATAATGCTAGTTTGCAGGTTGATGTTGGTCTGATTTGATGTGTAGTAAGCAAGGAAGGTCAGTGAAGTATGTAACAGGGGATGATGGTAATAGAAATTGTAAACAGAGAATGATAAACAGAGAATTGTAAATAGAGAATTGTGACCATGAGTGTGTAGCAATAAGGTGTGCACAGTATTGTTGATAGAAATTGTAAACAAAGAATGGTGATGAAGAAACAAAAATTTGTGATAAAAATTGTAAGTAAAAATCAAAAAGGAAATAAAATATTTTTTCTTCTGTTTTGAAATTGTCTATTTTTTTATATATAATGCAAATGCCAATGAAACTAGACAAACAACAAGCAAAAATTGACGTAGGAAAACGGATGACGTAGGACAGACAAGGCGTAGAAAAGACGTAGGTAAACGGATGACGTAGGAAAGACGTGGATAACGAAAGTAGTAAAAATGTCGTAGCAAAATCGTAGGAATAACGAGGCGTAGGAAAGACGTAGAAAAATCATGGTGTAGGAAAGACGTAGGCAACAACCCAACGGATGGCGTAGATAAAGCGTAGGTATTTTATTAGCTACGCAAGTTTTACCCACGCCAAAATTAGCGTAAGGGTTACGTAGTTAATGCATTTACCTACGCCCCGCCTACGCCATTTTGGCGTAGGTAAACCGCAGTTTTCTTGTAGTGTAATATTGTACTCAAATCGATTTTCTTTAAACTTAAGAAACGAACATAATAACAAGAAATATGCTACTAAAATCGATTTTCCAATAAGTTAATAAATAAATATAACAAAAAAAATTGTGCTCAAATCGATTTTCTAAAAAGCTATGAAATTTATATACAAGAACAAATATTGTACTAAAATCGATTATCTAAAAAAATTTAAAATGAATGTAATATTGATTTGAAAATAAGTGTTAAATATTATTATAACAAATACAACAACAACAACTTAAAGCCTTAGTCCCAAAAAAAATTAGTTTATTTTAGAAAAATACAACAAAAATACTCATCTTGGATGCAAAGTTATGCATAGCAAAGAAGTGAAATGAAGTGCTGTCGAAATCAGACATAAGTTTGGTGTGTGAAGCCTTTACTCCTAAAAGACTTTACTTTATTTTTAAAAATATAACAAACAAAATACTCCCCCTGGTTACAAAGTTACGCGTAGAAGAGAAGTGAAATGCTGTCGAAATTAGACAGAAGTGTGGTGTGTGAAGTTTTTTGCTCTAAAAGACTTTACTTTATTTTAGAAAATACAACAGATAAAATACTCCTCTTCGATGCAAAATTATGCGTAGAAGAGAAGAGAAGTGAAGTGCTGTCGAAACTAAATAGAAATGTGGTGTCTGAAGCCTTTAATTCTAAAAGGTTTTACTTTATTTTAGAAAATAAAATAACAATAATATATCACTTGGGTGAGAAGTTGTGCATAGAATAGAAGTGAAGTGAAGTGCTGTCGAAATTACTAACCTATTTTTTTAAATTAGCAACAATGTTCGATTATTTTATCGACCGTACTTAGACGTATGAAGTCAAAACTGGAATAAAAGGCTTGGTGAAAGAACATTTCTATAATGATGTACACGAATTTACTAGATTCGCAAATATCTACTAATCGAAATAACGAAGAACTCCGTTGCCCTTGTAGTAAGTGTCAACATTTGAAGCATTGGAAAACAGATACATTTAAAGTACATTTGTACAAATCTGGATTTGCGCCAAATTATTATTTATGAGATCGTCACGGAGAACTTGTTGCACCTACAGCAGATGCTGTTGCGTTAAAGGTCGATGTTGTTATAACGAATCCAATAGAAGGTATGGTGGAAGATGTAGCATGACCAATGTTCCATAAGTTCAAGTTGACGATGAAGACGCCAATATCGAAGAAGAACCGAATGTCGAAGAAGCTCTGTATCCATCCTTAAAAGGAGAAAGAGAAGTTTGGTTTGCTGTTTTTAAAACAAAGGCAAGATTTATGTTTGATGGAATTAATATTCTAGAAGAAGTAGCGAATCAAACGAATCTTGAGCCAAATGATGAAATAATAATAACCAATGTTATTGATTTGAGTTTGTTAAATGATGAATCAAATGTTTTAATAAAAGCATTTGAGAGTACAGAAGAGAACGATATAAAGTGTGAGACTGAATCAAAAGACGACGAGGACTGAAAATTTTGAATTTTTATATCAGTTGTTGTATAATGTATATTCTGAGTTTTAGTTGTTATCAATAATGATGACCATATTGTGAGTTATGTCTTATTGTTTTCTTAAATTATGCATATTTACTTAGGAGATCTTGTCTCATTTTTGATGTTTTAGTGCAATTTTTATGTGATGATGATTAATCAAACATATTTTATAATAATGAACTGATATTTTTATCATCATATCAAATGATACGTTTGTAACAGATATGCACAGGAGACATTTGAGCAGATCTTAGCCTTCTCCTTCCACTAGAGCGGGAGCCAGAGGCACGATGCCAGATTTATGTCCGGTGGCAGAGGTAGTTCCAAAGAGTGTGCGGTAAGTATCAAATTAATTACATGTTTACTATTTAAAATTTATTAAATTCGTACATCTTATTTTATACACAGGGTTTTAGGTGCACCAACTGAACTTTATTTTGCAAGTGTCCAGAAAGGCGTTCATGAGCCGGATGTTGGGATGCTGGACTTACTAGAACAACATTCTCGATCATATTAAGAATGCCATATTCGCTGACCTGATGGTAGGTTTAAATTTATAATTTATTTGTAAATTAATACAATGTATATAATTCAAACCAATTTCAATTCAATATGAAGACCGGTGTTCGTGTCGACCTGTAGGATATGGATGTTTTTGTAAATCACTGAAACCAAATAACGCATAAAAATTATAGAGACGCCATATCAAAAGCTAAGAAAGCAGGAAAGAAGCCATCTTGGATGGGAGCTGATCTGGGCTCAATTTCTGTAACCATGGGATACTCCGGAGTCGATGGTAAGTAATATCATTTCATTTTATTATTACATTTTGTTTAAAATTCATACATTAGGTGCATTAATTTAGTTAATTGTGCATTTAAATTTATAGGAATTATCGGCATAGAACTGTGCAAAAAAATCTAAAATCATGCTTTGCACCGCAGCGAGTCAAAGTCCTTCCAACAGCATTGCAGAGAATTAATAAAGTTATAAAATGCGTTTATAAATAGTTGTAAGATAATTTAGTCATATCAGTAATATTATTCATTTGTATATATAACTTCAGTTTTAGAAGTTTATTTGTGAGCCTACAATAGCCGAGTTTTACTCACACACATGCCGTCGAGGGTACGGACGAGTAGGGAAATATTTTATATGAATTTACGGACGGTAAATCTAAATCTGTGATGGTAAATTTGTTTAATTTTTTTACTTCACATTTGATAAGTTCTTTATTATTTATTATTACAAACTATTGTTCGTCATTCCAGAAGAGATACGAAGCGGAGAAAGCTCGAGTGGAGCAGTCCATTAGCCGTGAGTTGACCTTAGAGGAGGAGGACCGTATTTGTGATGCTTTCATTGACCCACCTACTCAAAATAAGTGTTATGGTTATAGAAATCAGGAGGTAATCTGCTTCATTAACTAATATATAAATTATATTTAATCCTGAAGCGTAAGTTATAACTTCCAATCAAATAATTTATAAGCGATGACGACCCGGAGGGCTTATAAAAGATCTCAGGCCGAGGAGGAGATATCTCAGCTGAAGTAGCAGATGGTAGAATTCAATGACTGGCGAAAAGACGGAGGTCTGGTGCAGCTGTTAGATGAACGGATTGTGGCATTTGTAGCAGCACACGGGAGGATGCCTGATGAGAATAGGTTGAGAGATGATAACAATGATGATGAGTAGGTACGGATTTTTTGACTGTTTTTGATTGGTTTATTTTGTAATTATTGACATGTGTTGATGGAGTTGATACTTTATTGACGGTTGTGTACTGTGATGATTTTGGATTTGGTGAACATGAGTTTTTGTGTAGATATGGTTATGTTGGTTGATGGAATATTGGTTTTGTTTGATGAAAATTTATGTAAATATTGATATTTTTGTTGTGTTTTTAATTATTTGTGATATGTATGGGATTACACGTTGCATGTGATGTTACTGGTTGTGATATTGAGTTTATATGTCTTGAAAATGAAGTCAGATTGAGATATGACGTTTATTGTGTGGTTGGAAGGCTTAAAAGCAGCTCTATCTTAAATTCCTAGTTTCAGGCTTGTGTCGGCTAGCGATGACCAAATCATTTCAGGCTTGCATTGGATTGCGACGGCAAGTTACGGCTTTTTGGTTCCAGGCTTGTGTCGCTAAGCGACGGCTAGCGATGGCCCATTTTTTCAAATTTTTGATTCTAACCGACGCAAATATGGCGACGACGTCGTCGCTATTTTGCTTGCGTTATGTGATTTTGTTGCGGCTTTTGACGACGACTAGTGACGGCTACTGATGGATATATGCCATCGCTAAACGAAGCCGTTCTTATAGTGGGAGAAGTTGTTCTTCCTCTACAAGGTTTTTTCTTACTTTGCTACTTCTCTTGACATCTTCACTCTGGCACCTCACTATAACTCACTGCTTCCCACATCGCTGACTAACTCTATGAGTAATTGATTGCTAATTGGTGTCGAGGTGTTGAGAAGGTAGCATTTACTATTATTTAGATTTGCAGGCTTTATTTTAATATTTATTTGAATTATAAAGGAGTGGATTTTGAGGATGGAAATGATTTCCAAAAATTGCTCTATGTTTAGGCCTACGGTATATTTATAATTGAGTTAGAAGCATCTGGAGTATAGTGAAGTTTGGATATAGAATCCTCCAGAAATTAGATAATTAATATTTGTTATGGGCTTTGTGGTATTAGGCTTCAATTGTCTTTCTTTTTCTTCTTTTCTTCTTTTGTTTACTCTATAGATTATAACATTCAAGCCCAAATTAAAATCCAGTTACTTCACTAAATCATTTTCTTCCATAAAATTGCTTTTAATAATTTACAACTTATGTATATATATATTATTAAATAATCTATTTCTATAATTTTGTTTAATTATTCAATCATTTATTTAAATCATTTGCTAATTATTTTCTAATTTATACTATTAAAAATTTATTCTTTCAACCCATTTTTAATTACATCACCAAATTCTAATGTATTTAAATTATTTGCTAATTAATTTCTAATTTATATTATTAAGAATTTATTCTTTCAATCCATTTTTAATTACATCACCAAATTCTAATTTAATCATCGAATTAGGTTATTAACTTTAGTTAATTACCACTTAAAAGGCCGGGTTGTTACACAACATGTCGACAAACCAGTAGATATAAGGTGCATATTCCATTTAAAATATTACCGATACATGTATACATATATAATGTTTCATTTTCGGCAAAAAAGGTACAAAAATAAATTAATAGTTATATATGTGTATATATATAAACTTACATATATTTATCCATACGTAAAATAATATTTATATGTATATATATGTATTTACATGTATAATATCTTATGATTTTTGCTCATGGCCTATACATGTATAATTATTATATAAATATATGTATGTATGTATAAATTCTTATATTGTTTTGAGGTTTTTAGCAACAATTTAAAAAGATATTTTTTTTCTTAGGTTTTAAATAACAACGCAACCTCTTCTTGGGTTTTAAAAATTATATATATATATATATATATATATATATTATTTTGAAGAAAATGTGTGATCCTTCCTAGAAGGAGAGCACTCATATAATTTTGTTCCACTCAAAAGAGGAGATGCCAACAATTCTGGTAAGTAGCAAACCTCCATATAAGTAAGAACGGAAAAACCCACCTAAGTCCTAAGACTAGACTCATGTAACCAAGGCGAAATCAGACCAAGGGCCATATTGTAGTTGAACATAGTTCTAGGAGTAATGTAAAGTAAAATACATGCTATAGCAAGAACAAAGTCATCCATTAACACACCAAAAGGGGAACTAGTAAAGCTAGTCAAACAAACATAAGAACTATAACATCGAGTGAGAGACCAAAAGCACAATTGTAGAACCATGAATATGAAAAGGACTTATTGAAGCAGACCCAAGGGAGTTGTTCAATAGAAGCATAATCGAACACAACAACCAAACATTAATGATCCACCATCATATGTTGTCCACGACAGCTACTTATACTGAAAAAAGATAAACAAATACATTAGTCCTACCTGTATGTATGTGTATAATTTGTACAAATTATATACACATATGTGAGAAAAAGAAAACAGTAATGCTTAGTAGAGTTGAATTAGTTATATATCGAAGGTAAAATGTTCGAAAAACTACTTCAACTAAATGCGTCTACTAGATTATATTGTACTCTCATTTTTATATCCAATTTAACATTTGAGATATTAATGCGGTTTTTAGAAAAATCCTTAAATAAAATGTTTTCAACCAAGACATAAAAAAGATTTGCAACCCAATTATATACGAACAACATGAAAAATAAAATCAGGTTATCATAATGAGTGTAAACGTTATTTAGCATTATTTGGTTCCTCATTATATATATATATATATATATATATATATATATATATATATCAATAGCTAATAATGTGTAAATGGTATCAAGTTGGGTCCAATAACCTTTACGCCGTTGAATTATGAGGCTGTTTCCATAATGGTCACCATTAAGGTTAGTCTTGTTGTTAAAGTTAAAAATGTTAAGAGCAATTACAATAAGAAATAGTTAAAGGACAATAATAATATAAGCAAGTTATGCTTTCTAAGTCTAAATTTTCAAAATAAATAAATTTTATCTATGGGGTAAATTATTCTAATTTAGGAATTCAATATTAATTTTTTTGTCCATGATTCACCATTATTTTAGGGGATCATTAGCTTTTCAAGTAAATTTGGAATATTTTTAATCCTCGAGAAATTTAAAACCTATACACCACTTTGAGGAATATATGTTGCTTTCATTCCAAAGCAAAATTTTAATATCATACTCATTATCTAGTAATAATATTTAAAATTGGAATAAAGAGAAACAAATTGGGATAAAGTAATGCCTTCAAGAGTGTGGTTGAAAGTAACGTTCCATGCAAATTTGTTGTGAGGTGTAACACCCTATAAAATTTAATAAAAAACAACAAATTAAAATAAGTCTAAAAAAATTTTCACAAACGTTGAAATTTTTTCATGGAAGTAACACCACTGTGTTCATGGAAATTTTATACTCAACTTTCATATACAAAGTTTTATGATCAAGCTTCAAACGAAAAAGTTATTGACGTTTGAAGTTTTCGAATTTAAAATAATTCGAATGAATTCAAAATTTGACATTTAAACAATGTTAACATGGAAATTAGAATGGGTAATAGATAATTTAACGTTGGAATAATTTAAAGTTAAATAAAAAGTTAATGTTAGTTTTAAAAGGGAGATAAATAAATAAATTAATCGAGCAATAAATATACTCAATTTATAGGGGACCGGTCGACCACCTCCGCTAGAGCCGGTCGACCGGTCGACTGCGAGGGGTGGATGACCTGTGACGATCATCGTACATGTCTGTTATCCAATATACATATATGATGCACTATAAAGGTACACGGCCAATGCATGATGGTAGCCAAGAATATAAAGTAAGGAAAATCCAAATAGAAAACCTATAGAACATCTCACAACGCATTGACAAAATATAGTATAACAGCATAGATGTGAAATAGATGAGACCATGATTTAATCAAATGAACCATAAATAAAATATTAGGTTCATAGACTATACAAAACCAAAATAAAGAGTATACACATTAACATCCCCAAAATAAAATATATAATTGTCTCTCAAAATACAAGTACTGACATAGCGTCACAGTACTGCACAACATAGTATCGAGGATAGTATGCTCTAAATACAGATATATGAAAGTGTAGCCTCCTGCTCATAGTCCATACAAATCCATACGCTATCCAGATCTATTATCTCTAATCTATTCATTTAATAGCACCCGAGATAATAAGAAATAAAGCATAAAACCATAGGTTAGACAGATCTAGTATGAATGATACATCACATCAAAAATACTATAAAACTTGTATATAGCAAATAAGGTATAGGGTATGAACAATCATACCTGACCTGTCCCTGAATCTGAAGAGATAGCACATAAACACAATATTTTCTAAACTACTATCACATGTGAAATATATAGGCATAAGGGTATCATACAACATATCAAGCACACTGCAAACATAACATCCATCATATAGCCATGCATCTACCACTCAAGTTCTTTGGATATAAGATAACTCTTTCAGATGCTCAACTCATTGCCCACGCAGACGGCAAAGGACTAGATACACGCAAACATCCAAAATATGGGTACACATAGACTACCCTAGGTATACTTTGGCTACCCTGTCTCAACAATGAGCATCACAACCACAAAGTCATCCATCTATCCCATAGCACAAGTACTGATAGTAGAACAATCCCATGGATGCTCAATTCTTGCCCACACAGATGGCTAAGGATTGGGCATACGTATACATATAAACACATGGGTATGAGCAGACTACCATAGGTACACGTAGACTAATTTGTCCTACTCACAAGCATCATAACCTCATGTTCTACTCTATAAGCTATCAAGCAGAACTCGTCCTTTCGGTCCACCACTAGATGCCATAATCACTAAGCACATCGAGTAGTCAAAGTCATCGTACTTTGTTTGGTTGCCATTCCAAGGTCATCCAGGGTCACCTTGGTGGTTTCCATCCATGCCTCGAATAATCCCCAAGATCTCCAAGTAACTACATGTCTTGTACGAAGCCGACATCCCAAAGCTTCACCCTTGCATTTTGTTATGCACCCCACCATATCACTACCAGACCAAACAACACGTACAGAGTTTCCTGTTCGGAGCCCCATTAGCCGAACCAACAACCAACGAACAACATTTCTTGTTCGACTCTTCCACTAGCTGAACCAATCATCTATCAAACGACATTTCTTGTTCGGTCTTCACCTCAAGCCGAACCAATTACCCACCAAATGACATTACCTATTCGATCCTCTCCTTTAGCCGAGCCAACCATCTAACGAATGACATTTCATTTTGGTCCTCTCCTCTAGCCGAGCCAATGCCTTCTTTTCTTGAAGTCAACCATCGAGCTATCAACCACCGATCCAATCCCTACTTAACTGAAACCTATAGCTCTTTCAGCACTTCAACATCGTGTCAATTCCATCGCTACACCTAACACTTCGACCCTCATGCTTTTCCTATGTATTAATATGACACCAAACGCTCTAGAGCGCATCCTTCGAAGTACATCTCCATGTTTCCTACCTATAGTTCGCTCTTATGTGCGTTTCAACCATACAAGCATACAAATAAAGCAATACACACACCAACAACATTCGAACGTGTAAATCACATAAGCATTCATAGCAATTATCATACAAGGTGCATACAACCTAGCTTAACATCAATCAAGGCAATAACATATCCAAATAACATGTCTAGATCACCAAAAATCCACTTACTCACGTTTTTTTTACTGCATGTTGGGTCTTGAACATCATTAAAACATAATTTTGACTTTAAAACTGGATCCAAAACATGTAGATACATATATAGTAAGGTGAAAGATGATAAATCACTCATCAAAGCCTCTAAAATCTAAGTTTTACATGCAAATTAGTGCAAATATGAAAATCAATAGCAAATATGAAGATTTCCCTCCTAAAAAATGTGGATTTGAAGATCTTTAGTGAATCCCTTTCCTAATCTACCCTTAATTTATGATTTAGACTTGATTTAGAGGAGAAAAAAGAAGGATTTGGTTAGAGAAAGGGTTAACAGAGGGTTAAATCTATTTAAGAAGTGGTAAAAGTGATTTAGAGATGGTGGTTCAGCCTCATAAGGTCTCCATACCCAAAATGGGTTAGCGGGCTTACCCCTAAACTCACTTTAAGCTACTTCAAAATCTATCGATCTTCAAACAGCCATATCTCCAAGCTAAGAATGTCCAAATTGCTATCATGACCACACTATGAAAAGGAAAACCTTCTTATCTTTACAATAAAAGTGGTCCTGGATGCTAATTTGACTCCTACTGAATTATATAATTGATACGGGTTTTTAGGGATAAAATCATCTCGAAAAATTCTAAATATAGAAATATCACTACTAGACATTTCCTAAAATAATAGAATCATAAGACCTCATATAAATTTAAAAATAATATTCTATGATCCTCCGATACATAAAATACAGGTCGTTACACTCTCCCACCTCTTTTGTGAATTTTGCCCCAGAAATCGCTAACATAAAAAGGTGAATCAAACATAGCTATCCTGCATGCCTAACATCCACGTGCAACTATATCTAACATCAAACATGCACATAGAAGCAATAAATGCTATCTATTCATGCCCTAGCATTTACAATAATAGACTGCCATATGTGATATCGAAAGTGAAAGTAAACGCGATAAACAGAAGTCTCACCAAGTGATGAGCTCTGGATAAGCGGTCCTCATGCTCCCATTGGTCTCCAAGTACAACAACGTTCACTCTCACTCCGCTGAACCTTTACCAGCTCTACCGTCTTCCTCCTAAGCTGTTTCCATCATGCCCAACGATACGAATAAGCCTATGAGGTTTCGATGCTTCAGGTTCAATTCGATATCATCAAGCTGATTCGGTCCAACTATCACCCTGAGTCGTGCATAATCTTCCGCAAGTGAGATACGTGGAACACATTGTGCACACCCACCAACTTTTGAGGTAAGTTAACTCTATATGCTAGATTCTCGACCCTTTCTAGAACCTAAAAAACAATGAATCTCGGCATCAACTTCCCTTTAGTACCAAATTGAACAACATTCTTTAGTAGAGAGATCTTAACAAACAACACATCATCGGAGGAGAACTCTAAATCACATCTTCTCCTATTAGTGTATCTCTTTATCTAACTTGAGCTGATCTTCTTCAAAGAGTCACTAATGATATCTGGTTCAAGTATCAATTTCTCTCCTGCTTCACACCAACATGAAGGATTGTTGCATGGTTGGCCATATAATTCCACACATTGTGATGTAGCGATGCTAGAATGATAGCAGTTATTGTATGCGAACTCTATTGAGTGTATATAATCATCCCATGAGCCACCAAAATCGAGATTGCAAGCTTGCAAGAGATCCTCCAAGATGCGATTCACCCTCTCGGTCTACCCATCTATTTGTGGTTGATAAATCCAGCGCTCTTAGTCCCATGAGCCAATTTGGGTTCCATTCTACTTAACTTGACGGATATAAATCTAGCACTCTTGGTCAATCGATCGATTATGACACAGATGTTATGGTACCCTCCTCCGGTCCTCTAAAATCCATTGATGAAATCGATAGAAAATCGTTCCCATTTCCACTCAAGAATCTCGAGCAATAGCAGTAAACCACTCGACTTCTTTTGCTCTGCTTTTACCAACTAACAGTTCATGCACATCGAGATGAATGTCCCGATTTCCTTCTTCATTTCTTCTCGATAAAATTTCTCTCATATTGCAGTACATTTTATTACCACTAAGATGTATACTCAATCTCAAATGATGGCATTCACGTAGCACCTCATCTTTCAACCCATTGGCATTAGGAACAAACAATTTCCTACCCTTATCGAGCCAACCATCACTGTCGAGCCCATACTCCTTCTCTCTTAAGACTCTACTCCTCCCTCGTTCTTTTCCATGATCTCCACTAGTCTAGCATCTTGCCTTTAAATAGTACCGATCCGCTTAATCTGGTAGGTCTAATCGTCAGGCTAGCCAGCACTTCCAGCTCTAGCTCACATCAAGGTCTGAAATCATAACCAGCAATAAACTCCAACTGCTTCCACTCTAGAATCATCGCTCCTAAGCTAGCATGTTTCCTTCTCAAAGCATCAGTGATCGCATTTCTCTGACTAAGCGCGTAGGAAATGCTAAAGTCGTAGGAGGTTAAGAACTCTAACCATTGTAGATTAAGATCCTTCTAGAGAATAGATATTTCAACACTTGTGGTCCATATACAATTCGAACCTCTCCCCAACCAAGTAAAGCCTCCATATCTTCAAAGTGAATACCATTGCCGCCAACTCCAAATCGTGAGTTGGATACTTCCTATCATGCGGTTTCAGCTATCAACTAGTGTAGGCGACAACCTTTCTTCTCTACATCAGTACTACACTCAGTCCGGTACCAATGACGTCTGTGTATACAGTAATCTCCTTATTCTTGCTCAGAATGATTAATACTAATGCACTCGTCAACCTTTACTTCAAACTCATGAACGCATGCTTGTACCTCGCTTCATTAGTAAAAGTATGATTCTTCTTTGTCAAGTTGGTTAATAGCACTGCTACCTTAGAGAAGTCCTTGATAAAAAGTCTATAGTATCCCACCAACCCAAGGGAGCTCCTCACATCTGTAGCGGTTTTGGGTCGATCCCAGTTTTATACTGCCGCCACCTTTGCAGGATCTACAGAAATACTCAGCTCAGAAACAACGTGACCTAAAAATCGCACATACCTCCTCCTGAAGTGACACTTTAAAAACTTCTCCTTTAATCGGTGCTTCCTTAACACCTCGAGCACAATCCTCAAATGATCCTCTTGTTCTTCCTTTGTCTTCGAATAAATAAGTGTACCGTCCATGATCACAGGTACAAACTTATTTTGGTGATCCCTAAAGACACGATTTATAAGGTTTACAAAGTATGTCGGTGCGTTGGTTAGCCCGATTGGCATAACCAACACTCATATAATCCAAAAGACGTACGAAACACTGTGATCGGTGCACTCTCCTTTGCCACTCTTAGTTGAAGAAATCCCATCATAAGTTCCAACCGAGAGAATACCCAAGCACTATAAAGCCAATTGAACAAATCATTAATACATAGGAGTGGATAATCGTTCTTCTTTATCATCTTATTCAGCTCATGGTAATCTATACACAACCTCAGAGAGACATTTGCCTTGGTGGCGAATACTACATGTGCGCTTACTTTGATATGCTCTTACGGATGAACCCTCACCTCAGTAGATCATTAACTTGCACCTCCAACTCCTTCTGCTCTCTGGGTGCCATACGCCTTGAAGGCATAATTATCAGCCTGATATCCTTCACTAAGTCTATGCGGAACTCAATCTCTCGGTGTGATAGTAATCCAATTACCTCCTCAAACACATTCGGATACACTCTCATGATAAGCATATATGACAACCCATCCTATGAAACGTCGAGCAAATATAGAAAGCTAACCATGACATCATTCTCTAGCAAGTGGCTAATTACTACCATCCACCCCTCTACAGCCCCAATAGTCACCAATAGCCTCATGTAACCCACTATTACTGCATACCTCCTCAGCTAGTCCATCTCCAATATAATACCGAACCCCACAAAATCCAAAAAAAAGAAATCACAAACAAAAAGACATCCATAACTCGATAATGCTCTCGACAAACCATGCATAAGCTAGTCGATCCTCTAACAAGGTTTGTGACAATCAAAGGTCGGTCAACTCTCTTGGGTTTCTATCCCAGTTTATCTACGAGATCACTAGATATGAAGGAATATGAAGTTGGGACAATGTTCAAAGCGTAAGCTGAAAAAATTTACTAATTCTTTAGCGGCTCTGGGAAATCCTTCTTCATATGCCCTTGCTAGTCGCAGTTAAAGCATCCTTTATTCTCATTTCTGCAATCTTGGCTATGATGGCACTTCTCTCTACAATTTTCGCAAGTAGGCTCCAATTTGCACTTCTTCTGGCTACCTTTCTGAAACGCTTCTTTTTCTTATTGTTATCCCACTTCTTCTTTCCTTCCCTCCTACCTTGTAGTTTTGGCTTATCTTCATGAGCAACAACCAATTTAGGTTTAGGGTACAGACTCTCATGCAAAAAACCTTCTCCACCAGCCTCTCAAATGGTTTATCAATATGACCTTCAATCTTCTCTATATGATATATGTCCAAGCCGATTATAAATTTCTAGTTCTTCTTGACTGAAGTATGAATAAAAGATAGACCGTATTTCAATAACATGTCGAACTCGGCCACGTACTTTGACATCGCCGTATCCTCCTGTCTTAAGTTAGCAAACCTTTGGAAGAGCACCAACTTTTGAGTGGCCGGTATATACTTCTCTTCAAATCTTGCCTTGAACTGATCACAAGAAATCAGGTCCTCGAGAGTAGTAAATCTTGATAGTGTTCCACATGCCCACCGCTCGTCCAAGAAGTTGGCTAGAGGCCAGCTTCCTCTTCATTGCATCCTCTAAATCCATATCCTCAAAGATGCATTCGTTGGTGCCACCCAATCCTACATTTTGATGGTTGATCCCATTTCGAGAAACGGTTTGCCACCCAGAGCAGAATAAACCTTGCTCAGTTTGGCGAAGTGAGCCTTGGCGCTTGCACTAGAGCACCACGTCCTTCCTTATCTCTAATGGATTCGAGTAACAAATTAGGTCATCTATGCAGCCTCAATGGATAACAAATGTGACGGTTGCCTTGTTGGATCATAGGTTTTGAGTACTGACAAGATACAATAATTCATGAATCGACGACTACGACAACATGTGGACTTTTCGACTCAAAATATTGGTTCGTCTTGTTATATATCTTAGCTAGAGTCACTAATTATATATAGATTCTAGTTTAGAGATTTGTTAAAATCTTTACTCAACATTCATCACTCACAAATTCATATAAAACTTGCATTCGTTTTAATATTTCATTTACACATACAAATAGTTTCATTGCATAGAAATAACAACATTCGGTCGACTGACCTACTGTAAACAATCGACTGAGGCTATATAAAAATATTTTTTTAAAACCACTAACCAGTCGACTGAACACATCAGGTCAGTCGATTGAGTCTGTGCAATATGCAGGTTTTGAATTCAGTCGACTGACCAAGCATGTCCAATCGACTGAAAGCTGCAACTGTCAACTTTTTGAATAGACACTTCTTTTGATCAAGAGTTATCTTCTTCTTGGATGGATGCATCTCTTAGCTATTAACAGATACCTATTACTATAAGCCATAACTCTTCATACACTATATAAACACCCAAGAATCATTGATCAAATCACCTAATTTTCTAATCTCTCTTTGATCTATAGGGCTTTGCAATCTTGAGCTCATTATTCACAAATTCTCATACGTTCATTGCTTACCAATTCACTTCTATGTTCTTCAAGCAATGTTAATCTTTCTAATCATCATACACACACAATTAAACACATCAATCTTGAGGAAAAAATTATAGGAAGGGTGTACTACCAGTGACAAACTCGCGTTATTCAGAACATACAAAGTCGATTTAAATCTAATTTGTAAGAAAGTACTATTCGGTTGCTCAGGCGGTCAAGTCCGTTTTGGTTGCTCTGGCGGTATCATACATGTTCCTTCGGGTTAAGTGAGGGTTGCTAGCTATAATTCCAAAAGGACTCTTGGACTAGACGTTAAACGTGAGTTTGAATCAGTATACAAATCTATGGTGTCATTTTACTTTACTGCTATTATTTTTCGCACTAGTTAATTATTATGTTCCATATTACTCGTTCCTATAGTACAGTCACTTTAATTTGGTATTAGAGCAAGGCCATCATATAATCGTAACATAGTTATCTGATATTTTTTTAATGTGAAAAACAACACCAGCACTGTAACTAACACTCCTTTCTAAAAGGTCAATCTACTGTATGACCACCTCTATTTAATGGAATGAACTATAATATTGGGCTACTAGAATAAAAATCTATATACAAGCAAGTAGTTATGAAACCTGGAACATTATGCAATCTGAATATACTACTCCTACTACTGAATATTCCGCATGGTCTTAAACACAATAATTAGACGCTATCGCAAATGCTAAAGCTGTGAATATGTTATATTGTGCATTAGAAAAAAATGAATTTAATAGAATAAGCATGTGTAAATCTGCTCATGAAATTTGGCGTACACATAAAATTACACATGAAGGTACTAACAAAGTAAAACAGAGTAAAATTTCTACGCTCGAAAATCAATTCTAGAATTTTAAAATAAAGCAAGATGACACTATCAATGAAATGTACTCTAGTTTCCAAGATATATATCATTCTTTGATAGCATTAGGAGGAACTTATACGGATTTTGATATTGTTTCAAAAACCCTTAACTCACTAACGGATAAGTGGGAACAAAAAGTCTTAGAAATCGAAGAAGCTATCGACATTTCGACCATAAAAAAGGAGGAGTTGAATTGAAATCTAATGTCTTATGAAGTTAATCACCAGCAAAACGATTAAAGGCTCAAGATAAGAAGAATATAACATTCTAGGTGGAAAAGGATGAATCAGATTCAGATGAGGAAGATACGGCGTTCATTGCTAAAAATTTCAAAAAAAAAATTGAAATTTAAAAAAAGCAAAAAAATTCAGAAGTAACAAGAACAGTTTTAGTAATAATAAAAACACCAAAAAACATCATCATCTACTCTAGAATGTTATGAATGTCACAAGAAAGGTCACATCAAGAAAGACTGTCCTAAGAAAAAGAAAGAAAACATAAGCACAAGAAAGATAGATTCAAGAAGAAAGCTTTCTCTGTCACTTGGGATGATTAGGACTTATCTTCGTCATCAGATAGTGGCTCGAACAGTGATAGAGAACAAGCTAATGTATATTTTATGGCCACAAAAGATGAGGTACCACCTAAAAAAAGAGAAAAATAGATATTAGACAGTGGTTGCTCAAAACACATGACAGGAAACAAAGGGATGTTAACGAATATCATCTACTCGGATGGAGGTTTGGTCACATTTGGAGATAATTACAAAGGATATGTCATCGGAAAAGGCGATGTGAGCAATAACGGTATATCTAATTTACCTCTTATTACAGATGTTTTGTTAGTTAAAAATTTGAAGCATAATTTACTTAGTATCAGCATATTGTGTGACAAAGGATTCAATATTTCTTCTTCTGAAAATAAATGTAGCATTTTTGATCAAAATAAAAATCTTATTTATGAAATTTTTAGAGAGAAAATATTTATGTTTTAAATATGAATGTAAATTACAATACAAATATGTGTTTAATAGCCAAAGAAAATGACCTTGGTTATGGCACAAAAGATTTTGTCATATTAATTTCAAAGCTATAAATAAATTATCTAAAAATGATTTAGTAAAAGGTTTACCAAAAATGAATTTAAAGTAAAAAATATTTATGATGCTTGTCAATTAGGATAATTATCAAAATCATCCTTTGAATATTCTACTATACAACCACTAGAACTATTGCATTTGGATCTCTTTGATCCAACTCAAGTTCAATCTATAAACCATAAAAAATATGTGTTTGTTATAGTAGATAATTTTTCAAGATATAATTGGACTATTTTTCTAAAAAATAAAAGTGATATTTTTGAAAATTTCATGGTCTTTGCAAAAAGAATTCAAAATCTCAAAAATTTAAAAATTTAAAATATTAGAAGTGGTCATGGAGGTGAATTTGAAAATGAAGCTTTTGAACATTTTTGTAATAAAAAGGGAATTTATCATAATTTTTATTTTCCTAAAACGCCATAACAAAATGGAGCGGTTGTAAGGAAAAATAAAACGTTACAAGAATGTGCAAGAATTTTATTAAATGGAAGCACATTGTCTAAACATTTCTGGGCAGAGGCTGTATCAACTGCTTGCTATGTTCTGAATCGTATTTCCATCCGACCTTTAACAAAACACACTCCGCACAAACTTTTTCATCAAAGAAATGCGAACATTTCTTATTTTAAAACTGAAAGGGACGGTGGATTAAGGATCTTAAGGCTAATATAACACTAGAAGGGGGGTGAATAGTGTTTAATGGATTCTAGGATTTATATGAACTAACTTAAAATTATGACACAAACTAATGAAAAACTTAATCACAGAACAATTACAGAATCAAACACAGATGCAGAAAGTAAATAAAAAATAGTAAAGGGAAAGAACATACCGGATTTTGTACTGGTTCAGAGTTACCCTACATCCAGTCCTGTACCAAGACAAACCACCTCATATAGATTTCTGTTATACTGATGTCGAGATTACATTCCTCAATTTCTAAAGGCCTTGAGGAACCCTCCTGTCTCACGAGTCCGGGGCAAAGTATCTTGATTTACGGGCTACAAGATTACCCAATTGATTTTCAGGCACAGCCGCACCTTATAGTGGGACTCAATAAATTTTTGATTACAAATTGATCCTATAACTCTGAATAACACTTTGGTCTTCGAGAGAGGGAAGAGAATCAAACAAGAATGAGATTCTAATTTGATTCACTTGAGAATTCGGCAGAATTTCGGCATGATCTTAAAATATAAAAGTTTTAGAATATGGATTTATGGAGAAGAAGAAGTGAAGAAAATATGAAATTAGTTGGTTAAAAATTTCGTTTGTGAAGGCTATTTATAAAGAACCAACGGTTCTAACCATTCGTGAAGAGATTTAAATAAATAGATACTTTTTTTGAAAATTGAAACTTATGAATTCAACGGCCATCATGTCGACATGGGGTATCCCATGATGTCGACATCCCTATGTTGAAAACAACGTAAAATTTAGTTTTGTAAATGGTATAGAAAGGAAAACAAGATAAAATGATTTTGGAGTAAAAACAAGAGTTTATTTGAAAACAAAAACAAAAAATATTTTAAGGCTAAAACATCTTTTTTAAAATCATTTGAAAAGATAATTTTTAAGGCTAAAACATTTTTAAAAATAGTTTTGAAAATCATTTTGAAAAACCATTTAGTTTTGCAAGCTTTTTCCTGCAGAATATCTCATTACATCAGGACTCAAGAACTTGTACAAAACCAGGATGTTCGTGGGTTTGTAAGTCACTTATCGTAGGTTTGTAAGCTACTTGTCATGGGTTTGTAAGCCACTAAGAAGGTAGAAATGTGTTCCATCCCAAATGAAATTCAGAATGAAGATTTCCACGCTATTATGAAGTTTTAACAAAAAAACTAGACACATATCTTGGAATCTTGATCTTGATACTCATGAGTTTTCAAACTTGATTTCTTCATTCTTAATCTTTATACTGTACAGTCTTCAATAATCAGTACCTGCCTTATATATATCCTTCATAATAATATTCATATATATCTAGACAATAGTGTTAGTATATAAGTTATAATAAAATAAGTTACAATGGATGTTGTCACCAAATCGCTATCTCCAGTTCCTAACAAAAACTTTTGGTTCAAAATGTTTTATTTTAATCACAAAAGATCAGCTTGGAAAATTCGATCCAAAATCCGATGAAGGAATCTTCATAGGATATTGGAAAGAAGCAAAGCTTATCGAATTTTTAATAAAAGAACAAAAAAATCGAAGAAACACTTCATGTTTCATTCGAAAAAAATTCAAATTTAATAAAATTTTCGAGGATGACAAAGTTATACCTAAGATAGTCAAAATTACGGTTACTCAAAATAATTTTAAAGAAGATGAAAACATTATTCATAATTTTGAAGAAAATGAAAACATTATTCATAATGAAAATGAATTAAGATCTGCTCCTAGGATTTTACGAGATCACCGAATAGAAAATGTAGTAGGAGAAATTGATTAACATGTTAGAACTAGAAATTAACTTAATCAAGCTGTGTAGCATTTCTTTCTAATATTGAACGTAAAAATGCAAAGGAAGCCTATACTGATGACTATTGGTTTATAGCTATGCAAGAAGAGCTAAACCAATTCGAACAAAACGAAGTTTGGAAAAAGTCCTTAGACTGAGAGATCAAATAGTCATTGGTATTAAATGAGTCTTCAAAAATAAAGCAGAAGAACAAGGCAATATAACTAGGAATAATGCTTGATTGTTACACAAGGATATAATCAAGAAGAAGGAATTGACTACGAAAAAATTTGCTCCAGTCACACGATTTGAAGCAATACGTATCTTACCGGACTTTGCATGTTTTCACAATTTCAAACTTCATCTAACGGATGTTAAAAGTGCTTTTTAAATGGTTACATAAAAGAAAATGATTTTTTGAACAACCTCCTTTATTTACATATGAAAATTTTCCAGACCACATCTATAAACTTAAGAAAGCCATATACGGTCTAAAACAAGCACCCCGTGCTTGGTATAAATGTCTTAAAAGCTATCTAGTAGATTCTGGTTTTGAAATTGGGAAGGTTGATCAAACTCTTTTTATTAAAAGAACTAACAAGGATATTTTAATTATTCAAATTTATATAGATGACTTTATTTTTGGTTCTACAAATGAAAAGTTATATCAGGAATTTTCTAAAATAATGACCAAAGAATTTGAAATGTCACATATGGGAGAATTATCTTATTTTCTTGGTTTAAAGATTAAACAATTAGAAAATGGAATTTTTATTAATCAAGAAAAATATTATAGTAATCTAATTAAATGCTTTGGTATTGATAATACTTCTGCCAAACCAACTCCAATGAGTACAACGATACATCTCGATAGAGATGAAGATGGCAAAAGTGTCTACCAAAAATTATATCGAAGTATAATTGGATCACTACTTTATCTAATTGCTAGTAGACCTGACATAATGATGAGTGTTTGTTTATATGCTCGATTTCAAGCAAATCCTAAAGAATCATATATGCAAAGCAGTGAAACAAATATTGTGTTACCTAAGCAAAACCAAAGATTTTGGACTTTTCTATCCAAAAGAATGTCCTTTCGAGTTAGTTTTATATAGTGATGCTGACTTTGGAGGATGTAGGACGGATCGAAAAAGTACTAGCAGGATTTGTCACTTCATTGGACAATCCTTAGTCTCTTGGTTTAGCAAGGAACAAAATTGTGTTTCACTTTCCACTTGTGAGGCAAAATACATTTCTGTCGCTTTCGCATGTGCTCTAATCATCTACATGCAACAAACACTTCATGATTTTGGTATAAATTTATCTAAATCTACTATTTTCTGTGACGATACAAGTACTATAAATTTATCTAAAAATCCCGTCAATCACTCACGAATTCAACATACTGACATAGGTCACCACTTTCTTGATAATATTGAAAAGGATTTAGTTAGGTTGGAATTTGTATCCTCTGAAAATCAACTGGCTGATATATTTACAAATTTTTTGATTGAAAATGCTTTTATAAAACTTCGAAGAGAATTGGGAATTTTTTCTTCAAAAGATCTATAGTTATTTTCTTTCAAAAACTTTTAACTAAATTTTTTAAGACATTGCCAGAATTGAACTTCAAACCTTTAAACTGGCAATATAGTATTCTACCACTTTACTATTTGTTGTTCCTTATCTCTATATTTTTTACATCAAATTATTTTTGATTTTTTACAAACATTCCTATTTCTGGTTGTTGGTTATTTTTTCTTGGCTTTCATTTTTTAATTACTCTTTCCTATATATTTTTAAAGCTTCTGTTTATTATAAATTCAAAAGTATTTTATTGTTTCACCAAAATTCCTTCAATTCAAAAAGAAAGATTCAACCTCTTCTAATTTTCAATCATGTCTTCTTAACACAACTCAGAATCCTCTTCCCTCTCCTATACTTGTATTAGCTCAGGTTCTGTCAACTTATCTACTCCAACCTCCATTTACGAGCCTATTCCGATTGTTCCACTGTCCACTCACACCGACTGCACTCCTTTCGGTAAAAGAGCTAAATGCTCTTTATTTTTCGGATCATCATCTACCAAAGAAAAGATAGATGAAATTCATCATTATCAATGGGAGATGCTGGAATTACAGCGAGAGATATATTACGAGAAAAAGGTAAATATAAAAGGATTAAGCTTCCTCGAACAAGTGGCTCTAAAATTTTGTGGATCGTCATTGCACATCACGGTTCACCAACCAACTTCTCCTTCACGTCGTAATCCATGAGAACCATCACCTCAACGTCCCTCGATTTCTCCAAATTCATGGGAACATGGACATGGCTTGTCGCCACTGCGACCTCTTTAGGAGAATACAAAAGATGAACCGGACGAATACCACACTCCATCTCTTCATCCAAATCCTCTTAATTTTTATATATCGTTTTGCATATATTGTATTCTTATATTTTTTTGTTTGTATTGAAAAATAATATACCTTTCTTTTAATTTTGGTATAAAGTTAGGTTGTTGAAAAAATTGATGCATATGCTTGAAATATCACCCTGCAGCTTCACTAGCATCAGTTGACCGAAGTGGGGAAAACAGTCGACTGAACCAGAATTAATACTTCATTTTTACCAATGCAGCTAGTTAACTGATTTTCCATTTCAGTTGACTGAATCTGCCCTCTTTACACTAAAACTATCGGGAAGAGTTCTATCGACTGAACTTCTGTAGTCAGTCGACTGACCCATTAAAATTGAATTTTATATAACCAGTCAGTCGATTGACATTGAAGATTCAGTCGACTGAAACTGGTTAATCCGGTTTTCCTACCCAATAGCCATTTCAAAATTAATATTCAAACTTTCACCTTTTCACTTTTTTATTCCAATACTTTCAACTCTGCCATTAATCCCTGCTCCCGCTTCAAAATTGTTCAAAAAGCCTTTAACTTATTCAAATTTTAAACCATCCTCTTCAATTTTCAACTTTCTACTTCCTCTCCAAACCCTAGTTCAGCAAATGGCCCCTAAACGAGCTCGTCAACTCAATCATCAATGGTCCTTTCGACTCTCAAATTAGAGGATGGCTCCACGATGAAAAAGCAGCACAACGTTTCGACGAGATGAAAAACACCTGCATTTTCAAAGGTTCATTTGTTAAGTTCCCTGATTTCGCTCCTTATGCGATTCAAGAAATAGCTTGTCAAAGCGAAATAGAGTCTCTCATCGACTACGCTGCAAACAACAACAAGATCAACCATCTACTAGTCAAGCTCTTCTATGCCAACTTGAATCTCGACCACCATGTCATTTCAAACCCGGATGATGCAACTTGGACTGTGGTATGTGGTATAAAAAATTTCTTTCCGCTTCTGCAGCTTGCAAGAATTTTGATATGTCCGGATGATGATGAAGAATTGGTGGAAATTGTTGTAAATATAGAGAGTCAAGATCATATTAGTCATATGTTGAATTAACGAAACTAAAGGCGGTAGCGCTATGACCCAAAGCCCGTTTCATGCACCATGCGATTACCTATGCCTTCAACCCTAGGACCGGAAGTTATGAGATAGTATACTAGAGGGATTTTCAATGCTTTTATGCTATTTGGGGAAGCCGATGAGTAAATTGGTCTAAAATCATCTTGGATGAATTTTAAACATTCAACCAAAGTCCGATGGGAATGACACACTATGGCGCATATATTATGTGTATTCTCAAGCACTTTGACATTCCTTTTAGCGACTCAGAATGCTCAACCATTGGCTCATTAAACACCAAGACACTTGGTTTAATGAATCTTTCGAAAGAATATCTTAACCACACTATCATTACATATGAGAATTGGCTTGAAAACCAATCCTCCGGTCAAACTCAACCATCCTCTTGCCTACAAACTCCCTATATTCAAGCCTCCTCATCATCCCAACCTTCTCCACCCAAACAGGAAGGCTATGAGATTCAAGAAGTGAATTCTCAAGCAAGGCTACAAGAATCCATATCTATCATCTCTCGTAACCATAGACTCCTTGATCAACGACTATATCGGTAGAATTAAGTGTTTCTCGAGTTGATAAAAAAGTCACCTAGGTCAACAAAAATCCCAATCATATTAAAAGTTTTCTCAACAATATTTGAAAAGCGATTACAAGCTCCCAACCTTCATCAACCTTTGTTCACATGCCTACCTCTCATGGGAAACGAGCAACGGAGCACTTCACGTGGTCTCTTTAAATGAAGAACAAGGAGAGGAAGAAGGTGAAGAATTCGGTGACGAATCCGGCAAATAGGAAACTGAAGGTGACGAAGAGAGCTTAAATGAAGGAAGCGCCGGTGATGAGTAAGGATTTTTTTTTAAAATGCTCTTGTCATCTTGAAATTCTATGTTATTCTACTTTCAAACAATATCTGTTTGATGCTATGTTATATGTGGTAACTTTCTCGTTTGACTATGTAACTTTTAAACTCTATGTCCTATGATTATGTAGTTGTGTACTTTTGTTCTTGTGTAATATGTTTGATGTGTTTTTGTGTTATATATGCTATGTATTTTACTATGTAGATGTGTTTCCAGTGTTATATTGCTTGTATTTTAATAATCTCTACTTTTAGTGCTCTCCTTTTTGTCGGGGGAAAATAAAAATTATTGACAGGAAATATGGCATAGATTCAGGTGGAGAATACTATATCAAAGTTGCTGATATATATACAGGAAGAGAGATAAATCAACAAAGCTTATCGAAGATTCGCTCGTAGAAAATGGAGTTGTCATCATCAAAAAGGGAGAGCATGTTGGATCGTAGGTTTTGAGCGCTGACAAGACACAATAATTCATGAATCTACGACTACGACAACATCTGGACTTATCGACTCAAAATATTAGTTCATCTTGTTATATATCTTAACTAGAGTCAATAGATATATATATAGAGTCTAGTTTAGAGCTTTGTTAAAATCTTTCCTCAAGGTTCATCACTCACAAATTCATATAAAACTTGCATTCGTTTTATATATTTCATATACACACACAAATAGTTTTATTGCATAGAAATAATAGCATACGGTCGACTGACCTACTGTAAACAGTCGACTGAGGCTGTATAAAAATGTTTTTAAAACCACTAGCCTGTCGACTGAACACACAGGTCGGTCAACTGAGTCTATGTAAATTTTTGTGCACGTTTTGAATTCAGTTGACTGAACAAGCATGTCCAGTCGACTGAAAACTGCAACTGTCAACTTTTTGAATAGACACTTCTTTTGATCAATAGTTATCTTCTTCCTGGATGGATGCATCTCTTAGCTATTAACAAGTACGTATTACCAGAAATAACTCTTCATACACTGTATAAGCCCTCAAGATCGTTTATCAAATCACTTAATTTTCTAATCTCTCTTGATTTATAATGTTTTGCAATCTTGAGTTCATTATTCACAAAATCTCATACCATCATTGCTTACCAATTCACTTCTATATTCTTAAACCAATACTAATCTTCCTAATCTTCATACATATATAATTAAACACATCAATCTTGAGGAAAAGATTATATAAAGGGTGTACTACAAGTGACAAATCTGTATTATTCAGATCATACAAAGTCAAGTTAAATCCAGTCTATAAGAAAGTCTTGTTCGATTGCTCAGGCAGTCAAGTCCTATTTTGTTGCTTAGGCGGTCAAGTCCTGTTTGGTTGCTCAGGCAGTGTAATACATGTTCATCCGGGTTAAGTGAGGATTGCTAGCTATAATTCTAGAAGGAGCCTGGTACTGGACATAGAATGAGAGTTCGAATCAGTATGAAAATCTCTAGTGTTATTTTACTTTACTGCTATTATTTTCCATACTAATTATTTATTATATTCGATATTACTCGATCCTATAGCACAGCCACATTCATGCCCTACACCATGGGTACCAAAATATACTTATACAATGCACTGTGAAAGTACCCGACCGATACAAGATGGTAGCTAAGGGTGGAAAAAATCCAAACACAAACCTACAACACATCTAAGAACACATAGACAAAATATAATGTAACGACATAAATGTAAGACAAGCAAGATAGTAATATAATCAAATGAATCATAAATAAAATATCAGGTTCACAGACTACAAAAAACTAAAATAAAAAGTTTTTACATCAACATCCATAAAATAAACTCTATATCTGTCTCTCAAAAATACAAGTACCGACATAGCTATACAGTACTGTATACCGAAATATAAGCGATAGTAAGCTCCAAATATAGAAATATAAAAGTGTAGTCTTCTGCTCTTACTCCAAACATCTCCATGCTTTATCCAAACCTATTATCCTTACTCTACTCATTTAGTAGTACCCAAGATAATAAGAAGCAAAGCATAAAACCTCAGGTTAGACAAACTCTGATGTTAAAACACATCATCTTTACTGTAAAACTCATATATAGTAAATAGGGTGCACAACCATACCTGACCCATTCCTGCATGCAAAGAGTTAGCACATAAACACAATATATGTTAAACTACTATCACGTGTGAAATATAAGGGGCATATGGGTATCATACAACATTTCAAGCACACTGCAAACATAATATACATCACATAGCCTTGCATATCTCACTCAAATGTCTAGATGTGCAATAACTCTTTCAGATGCTCAACTCATTGCCTATGCAGATGGCAAAGGATTGGCCACATGTAGATGTATAAAATATCAGTACATGCAGACAACATTCGGCATACACAAGCTACGCTATCTCAACAATGAGCATCACAACACAGAGTCGTCCATCTATCCCTTAGCATACGGACCGACAGTAGAACTATCCTATAGATGCTCAACTCTTACCCACGTAGATGCCTAAGGATTGGAAACACGTAGACGTCCAAACATATGAGTACACACAGACTATCATGTCCTACTCACGAGCATCACAATCTCATTTCTACTCTATGAGCCATCACACAGAATTCATCCTTCAGTCCACTACCATGTGCCATAACTTGCCAAATTGAACCATCGAAATTGTCGTACTTCATTTGGTTGCCATTCCAAAGTCATCCAAGGTCACCCTAGGGTTTTCCATCCCTACCTCAAGACAACCTCCAAGACCTCCAAGTAACCCCATGTCTTGCATGAAGCCAACATCCCAAAGTTTTACCATTTCATTTTGTACGACATCCCACCATAGCACCATTGACCAAACAACACCGAACAAGATTTCCTGTTAGGCACCTCAATATTTGAACCAACAACGACCGAATGACATTCCTTGTTCGGCTCCTCCACTAACAGAACCAATCACTTACCTAACAACATTTCCTATTTGGTTCCCTCCTCTAGCTGAGTCAACCACCTACCATTGTTCAGTCCTCTCCTAGTCGAGCTAACCACCTATTGAATGACATTTCCTATTCAGACCTCTCCTCTAGCCGAGCTAATGCCTTCTCTTCTTGAAGTGAACCATTGAGCTATCCAACACCAAATCAAGCCCCACCAAATCGAAACCTATAGCTCTTTTAGCACTTCAACCTCGCACTGATTCCATCGCTACACTTAATGCTTTGACCCTCATGCATTGTCTATGCAATGATATGACTCCAAATGCTCTAAAGCCAATTTATCAAAGTCCATCTCCATGGCTCCTACCTCTAGTTTGCTTCGATGAGCATTTCAACCATAAAAGCATAAAAACAAACACCATATATGCACCAAACAGCATTCAAACATGTAAAGAACACAACTACTCATAGAAATGATTATTCAGGGTCCATGTAACATAGGCTAACATCTATCAAGACAATCACATATCCAAACAATATATTTAGAACACCAAAAATCCAATTACTCACGTTGTTGCTACATGTTGGATTTTAAAACAGCATTAAAACTTAATTTTGAATTTATAACTGAATCCAAAACATGCTAAAACATATAGGTACATATATAATAAGGTTAGAGATGATAAATCACTCACCAAGGCCTCTAAAACCCAAGTTTTGCATGCAAATCGGTGCAAGAAAATCTAAAAATCAACATCAAAAATAAATTTTTTCCTCCCTAAAAATGTAGATTTGAAGATCTTTAGCGAATCCTCTTACTAATCTACCTTTATTATATGATTTAGAATTAATTTGGGAGTAAAAAGAAAGTTTTGGTCGGAGGAAGGATTGATGGTTGATTAGATCTTTAGGAAGTGGGAAAAGTGATTTGGGATGATGGTTCAGCCTAATAAGGTCTCCAAACTAGAAATGGATTAGCGAGCTTGCTTCCAAACTCACTAATTACCTATTAAGCTACAGTCAAAACTACCAATCTTTAAAGGAGTTATATCTCATAGTCAAAAAGGCCAAATTGCTATTATGAGCACTCCATGAAAAGGGAGACCTTCATATCTTTCTAATGGAAGTGGTCTCGGGCACTAATTTAGTCTTGTTAAAAATTAAAGCCGATATAAGTTTTCAAGGGTAAAATCATCTGGAAAAAAAATATAAACATAGGGAATGTCATTAGTGGACATTTTCCAAAGTTATAGAGTCGTACCACGTCATATGAATTTAAAAATAATATTTTATGATCCTCCAATATGCAAAATACGGGTCATTACACGACTAGTGAGGGTGTGGTGGCTAGGGTTTTCATAGGCACGGACAACTCAAATTTTAAATTTTATACCAACTTAAATCCTACAGCCCGGATGCCTTCTAACCACTATAAATAAGAGGTTAACCCCTTTACTTTTATTCACAAAAATATTCAAAATGCTAGTGAAACTCCTTCATTCTTCTTTCTTCATTAGATGCAAGACTTCAAATCCAATGGGGAAAGGTAACAGGTTTATATAGATATACATTTTTATATTTTTATTTTTCTCTAGAATTCTAAGTCTAATTTATATACAATTAAATTATTGTACATTTCAAAGGAAGGAAATCTAAAGAAGCAATTAGGAAAAGGCATGAATCAAATCCAAAGGGAATCTATAAACTATTTGCGCGTGGAAATCTTAGTTTTTTACATTTTAGTATTTGTATGGTAGAATTTTGTATTTTTGTATGCTTTGGTAAATTTTGTACTCAAAAGCCCTAAAACTAAAATCCCAAAATTCAACCAAATGAAATGTCAATTCTTAGGAATTACAGTTATTTTATATTAAAATAGTAGAATTTTTTTGTTTTTGCAATTTGAGTAGTTTATATTTTGTTCTACTTTCAACATTTTTATATTATTATGCTAAAGGGTTCTAGAAAGAAAATAAGCCAGGAAATATTGTGTAAAGTACTAATTCTCCTATTCTTAGCTTAAACTGCCTATTTCCATGATTTAAATATGAATCCATTTTTCATTGTATATGTAAAAATTGAATAGAATACAAATAATTTAAATCAAGTTTATCCTAAAATAGGGATGCTGATTCTAATGTATTAATGTAAAATAAGTTTAGTATTTGATTCTATTTGTTAACGCAAGTCT
Source organism: Allium cepa (assembly GCA_030765085.1). NCBI lineage: Eukaryota > Viridiplantae > Streptophyta > Magnoliopsida > Asparagales > Amaryllidaceae > Allium > Allium cepa. The sequence continues at coordinate 486,482,557 of CM060928.1, read as the reverse complement.
TTTGTTTGGCTAAAGATATTAGCTATATTATAAGTTATTGTAAGGAGTTAGACTTATATGAAGCCTACAACGGGACCATCAGAAGTCCTATGTTGATAGGCGAAGAAAGGAACTGAAATTTTTCGTTCGAGATGTAGTATTTGTTAAGATTTTCCTTTTTAGGAAGATTATGAGGTTTGGTACATCGAGGAAGTCGACAACAAGGTTTGTTGGGCCTTTCCTGATAGGGAAGCTTGCATATTAAGTGGAGATACCAGATACATTAGCGAAAGTCCATGACGTCTTTCACGTTTCACACTTGAAGAAATATCTACACAACACCGCCATTATATTAGAGCCTGATCAGTTATTATATATAGAGATAGAGCCAATAGTACCCTATGCTATTATGTACATAATGCAGCATGAAACTAAGAAGCTTTGTAACAAAGAAAGTAGGCTGGTCCCAGTACAATAAGGGATATAATCCAGTAGAAAGCATGTGTGAAATCAAATAAAAGATGATGGCTTCTCATCTTGAGCTTTTATTTGGTAAACTTTTTCTCTTTAAAATTTAGTTTTTTGGTTACAAGATTGAATGGTAGAGGATGGTTGCCTCACTTTTTACAATCATATAGAATCTTATGCATAAGGATTCTTGCACACATGCATATATGTCATGATATTGCTTTCATGCTCTATGCCAAAAAATGTATCAGACAACAGATATGCCTCAATGTCTTAAAGCATAAGTATGCGTCACATGATTCAGTGTCGTCTTATTGCACATTAGACCATAGACAATCCCCATCGTCTGATAAGCACTAACACAGTTGAGAAAAAAAGTCGTATGTTATTTGATGTTATAATATCATTCCTATAATTTCCTAATAGACAACATATAAATATTGAGTAATATGAATACAAATTACACTTATATGTAGTTCATAGAATGAAATAAATATTTGTAGAATGAAATAAACGAATTGTAATTTCATTTAAACAAATATTTTATTTCAATTCAAATTCAAATAGTACACATTTGACTTTCACTATATTTACATCTTCAAATACAATACAAGTTTCATCATACACTGCACACTTTCATGTACAACATTTTTACTCTCACTCAAATTTGTTTTTTTTATATCTTCTTGCGTCGGCATATGTCCAGTTATTTGCTATACTTGTTAAATAAACAAAGCATTAAAATGGAAAATATACAAATAGAAATTACAAAAAGAAAATTATAATTTTGATTAATATTGTCTCAGTTATTTGGGATGTTTGTTTTCATATTTAGATGGGGACAAAAATTAACTATGCACGAATAGCTTATGATATGCATAGTGCATCACCGTGAATATCACAAGGCCGAGCATCAATAAGTCTTAAGTAAAACTGCAAGGGTCAAGGCTGGAGGCTCAACGCAGTGCAAGTGTGCACAAGGTCAAATCCAAGCAAGCCGGACTCAATGTAAGTGCATACACAAGGTCAAGTCTATGAAGGCTCGGGCTCAACTTAGGTGCACACATGAATAGTTTAGTGCATGTATACAAGTGCAACCAACCAAACCATCGAGAATACAACAACACATGGCAATGCAAATGGAACTCAACTGTGCATATGAACTATCAAATGGTGTCACACACGTGTGCAAATTAGATCAACAAAGCATGCATACTTTGTAGAATACTAGTGCAAGTGCACAAATAAGTAAAGGCATAAGCATATGAAAGAGTAAAGAACATAACACGTGCGTATCTAAGATGCAAACCAGGTTCATTCGAGTGTGCTCACATACAGGAAATGCAACACTGCACCAGGAAGACAAGCTAAGGACAAAATTCCAAATAGTGCATATAAACAAGATCAGGCAAGTACACTTGGAATAGATAGAGCATCTTAATTAAACAGCCCAAACCAGAAAGAGACAACTTCTCACAATGTTAGAGCAACAAGTGCTAGTGCCAGCATAAGAAAATGCAAATGCATTAAACAGCAAAAAAATAATTACAACAGATACAAGTGATGGCAACAAGTATTTCACTCAGCGTCAAGCATCAGGGAAAACAACACAAAGCAATGCAAATGCACACATTGGAAAACTACATAAAGGAGGGGACACATAAGTAATAGATTCAAACTGGCAATGATCAATTAGGCTAGGATACCAGAATCTTTCATGCATCATGCTTACGGACATGAAGGGATGCATAATTATTGGAGAAAGAATACAAATTGAATTGACAGGCACATATGTACTCAAGTAGAAGCAAAGTGCTAAATGTCATAAGCAGAAAACAGTAATACAACCAAAGTAGCGAGATTAATTAGGTCAAAGCCGAACCTAGAGAAACAATGATATATTCAAAATATATTCAAGAATCATATACTTATATGTTGAAAAAATCAGCAATCTCAAAGTCGTATGATCAAAAATCTATGGCAGAAGAGACGATTGAATTTTTCAAAGTAAAATATGCAAACGAAAATATGGGAAATTGATTCCTAAATAAATCCCACGATCTTCGTCGATAATAGTTATGATTCGCATCTATGCAAAATCAAAGAGCAAAGCTTAAATAAATCCTGCACCAATCTTAACTCGAAGCATCGAAGTCGAGAACAATGTAAATCAAAAGGGGCAAAAATCTTACCAATATCAATCGAAGAACACTCGACAAGGAAGAGCCACAACCATCAGTAGACAGTAAATCAAAGTACGCAATCAATAAGGAAGTAAAGGAATAAGATGATTCGTACGAATTTCAAAGCACCTCGATTAGGAAACCCTAATCCTAGAAGATGGCTCAAAGACAAAGGAAGCCGAACTAGGGTTCTGCCGAGATGAGATTCAGGTCCTGTCCAGATTGGATTTTGCTAGTGAAAGAGTGTTGGAGAGTAGACCCGTCAAACGGGTCGGATCGGTTCATAAATGGGTCGGGTAGAATTTGATCTGATCTATTCAAAACACAAACAAACCCGACCCGTTTAACCCATTTAATAAATGGGTCAACCCGACCCGACCCATTTAATAAAAGGGTTAACCCAAACCGACCCTTTTATTCCTTGTTTCATTTACTGTACAATGCTTTGATTAACATTGTATTCCATACTGTCGACTCAAAAATCTGATTGAAAGAATAACATATAAGATGGAAATTGGCAACCAAACAGTAGATAAGATAAAACTTCAAACACACCAACATCTGATTACTCACAAATTACATCTAATAAAACAAAGTTCATCATATTAGTAAAGAAAAGAACAGAAAAACAATCATACAACAAGTACATAAAATATATAAAGTGTCAGATTCATGCCCAGGACTGTCAACAACAAGCAGGTCCAAAACTTCACCTGCACAAAATACATAAAACAGTGAAGATCAAGAAGAGTTTTGCAAAAACTTTTACATATCTGATTGCATAACAGAGTAAGTACATTCTCAGTAAAATTACTCAAAAACGCATATGCACAGATGATTTGGCAAAGGCAAACAGAAAGCACAGTATATAACACTTTATTCATTCGGAGATATCCATAATATATCAATATAGATAATAGTAAAAAGCTGAACCAACTACACCTAACAAAATTACTTGTCATCATATAAACAGTCTGAAAAACAATGTACCGCGTTCAAGCCTTACAAAAAAGTAACTTCCAATCTGATAGATGAATGATTAAAATAAAATGCATTGAGGCTAATAGTATCATGGTCCTCACTTTTCCATTTTGTTTTCATTTATAATGGAATATATGTCTATTGTATTTGATATTAAATATCTCAGAGGAAACTGAACATCAATTTATAGGACATAACTCACGTTAACACATATGTTGTATGTTATGGTACATCGAAGTTCATAAACGCAAACATAAAATGAAGAATCGATTACAAAAATTATGATAACCATAAAAGAAAATGTTGGTTTAACAATGAATGAACAGAAATAGACAACGGTCTTTAGTAAAGTGGTGAGACAGAAAGACAAAATTTACCCATCATTTATCTGGATAGCCCTTTGTTCTCAAAAAAATTGAAGACAATGCATTTTGGGCCTCTTTTAGACAAAATAAATAAGAAAAAAACAACTCTAATGTTAACCTGCTTAATATAAGTGGAAGGATTGAAATGGTCAAATCGGTGACAAACCCCATTATGGAAAAGATCTCATACTTGTTATATGTTGGGTTCAAGCATATTAATTTCAGACCATATAGTGGATGTACAAAGTACAGGGATTTTCTTGGGAGATCAAATTTGTCATCGAAAACAATATTGAGAAGAACAAAACTGGAATGTATCATATATATACATATAATAAAACAGAAATATAAATGAAAATTGTACCTTCTACTATGCAATCAATGATCGTCTAAGGATGGTGTAGGAAATTGAGCAAGCTGCTCTGCATCGACATGAAATGCTATTAGTGGGATTTTTCCAATCAAAATAATTGATATTTTCTGAACAAGAATAAGCTCATGGAATCATGTATAAATTCATGAGGCACTAGTGGGCTGCTTGGTTGAAAATAGACTAACAATGCAGTGAATTTTAGTACTTCGTTTGGACAAAGTATGATCACATTTTAGGATAACCAGATGACTATAAATCCTACCATTGGCAAATGCCTAAATAGGCATATAAAAAATAGCATATGAGTGGTCATGAAAATTCAAGTTCCCTACCACTGGACAAGAAGATGCTTAAGGTAATACAGTTGACCAAATATACCTGATGGTTACTGTAATATCTAACAAAGCTAATTTGGGTGGAACCGTGTGGTTCAAATTTCTGCAAGATTAAGAAGTGAATTAATATTAGAATTTTGAAGTATATCTATTGAGTAATCAACATCTGTATTTATTAAGAATACTGTTTGGTTAAAGCAGAATACGGTGTTCAGGTCCAAAAATATACAGGGCCAAAGTATGTGCAGAACAAATTAAGCTTTGTGAAAATCGTACCTTGTATTATGCAGTCAATGATCGCCTAAAGATGGTGTAGGAAATTGAGTGAACTGCTCCGCATCAACATGAAATTTGGAAATATCTTCATCTTCTTGTTCCACTTCCGTAGCAATTGCATTCCCGTACAACCAATCACGAGTGCAAAGTAGCGCCTCCACAATATCATCTTTAAGAGAACTGCGATAATCGTCCAAAACCCTTCCGCTAACACTAAATGCACTTTCGGATGCAACTGTGGTGATAGGAACGGCTAAAATATCTTTTGCCATGAAAGAGAGAACGGGATATTTAAGTTGTTTAGATTGCCAAAATGAAAGAATATCAAGTGGTAACTTACGATCTAGCGGTCCATCTTCTAAATATAACTTAAGTTCCGAATTATGCGAACTTTCAGCAAACTCAATATTTCTAAATATATCAAATTCCTCCATTACATCAACACACTCCTGTGAATAAGGTCCCATAAATGGATCATTACAATCTAATTCTTTTGATCCACTTGCTTCATTGTTCGATTCCTTCTCTATTTTTCTTTTGTACTCCTCATAAAGACATTTTAATTTTGTCTCTACCACCTCAAACTTTTCACTATAATCATTGCCATAAAGCCTTTTGTAACAAAACTTGACAAAATCCTTCTTATATCGGGGATCAAGAATGCAAGCAATGCAAAGCAATATACTAAATTCACTCCAATATTTGTTGAACTTTAAAAACATTCTACTTGCCATGTTTGACATAAAATCATTAGATCCCATGCATTTTTGCAATGTAAACAAAACCATAACAATTTTCGGAAAAAACAAATTAGATGTTGGGTATTTCGTTCCAGAAAACAAGCAAGTGGCATCATAAAATACTTCTAAAAAGTCGGCAATTTTTTTCGCTTTCATCCATTCCTCTTGTGTAGGACAATAAATATAATTTTTATCGACAAGCTCTAAGCGACAAAGTGCTTGTTTATAATATATGGCACTTTTCAACATAATAAAGGTTGAATTCCACCTTGTTGGAACATCTTGACGCAATCCTTTGTTACTATTATCCAACGAAAGATCGGCTATACATTCTACGAAATGTTTTTTTCTTGATTGTGAACCTTTTGATATACTTGACGCTTTCCCTAATATTATTTAAGCACGAAGCAATGCATTTTAAACCATCTTGTACCATTAAATTTAAAATATGTGCCGCGCATCGCACATGCAAATATTCTCCATTTGCAATCAAGGCTTTACGATATGTAAGATGAGAGTCTAATAGCTCCACAAATTTATCATTAGAAGAAGCGTTATCTAATGTATAAGCAAATATCTTATCCTCAATGTCCCAACTAAGCAACAGATTGGATATTTTTCCAAAAATAGCAGCTCCGGAATGTGGTGGTGGCATAAGACAAAAACTTAACAATTTTTTCTGTAGTTTCCATTCATTATCAATAAAATGAGCTGTTAGAGTGATATAGCCATCCGTATTAACCGATGTCCATAAATCGGTTGTCAAACTTACCCTCCCCGTACATGTTTTCAAAAAACATTTAAGCTTGGATTTTTCCTTTTCATATAATTTCAAAACATCGGTACGAGAGGTATTTCTCGAAACTGATAGAACTCTATCGTTAAGATATGAATGTATGTCACGAATGCCTTCATAATGAACAAACATAAATGGCAAATTGTGTCTAATAATTGCTTTGGCCATTAACTCTCTATATTTATTTTGATTAAAAATTGTTTGATTTTGTTGCAATGCTTTTGCACTTATTATGGAGCATCTCGGTATGTGTTTTCTTAGATTGGAAGTACCATACTTGCCTCCCCAAATATACGACTTCTTACACTCCTTACAATAACATGTTTGTTTTTCCCCTTCCACGACTTCATTCTTTTGAAAATACTCCCAAACTTCAGAATGAGTACTCCTAACTCGTTTTTTTCCTACAGAACTATTTACCGAATCAGGTTCATTCTCCAAATCCTCCATAGCAGCGTTATCATGCTCGATTGAATCCATAATCTACCACTTGAAAATCACAAGAAAATATTAGTTGCGCACAAAATGCGGACAATGTGCCTCAATGAAGATTTATTGGGTAGTTGTTCTACTGAATTTAAATAGACGGTTAATACAGGTGATCATCGGGTGAAAAGAGCACGTATCTATTGAGGGCAGAAGGTTAATTAAACTTTTCTCTATCGGGAATAATCATAAGAATCGACAGTACATTCAGTCATAGTATTAGTATGAAATGAAATGTATGCAGTTTTGAATCTTCTTATATTGTATTAACAGTTGGCATGTAAATTGGTGGGTGGTTATTCTTCGACAGAGCTGAATATTAACGTTGCTATTTGATCATTCTATTTCATACTCATTCTCTAACTTAAATTAGGACCGGGACTGAATTCTTATTAATTTCTTACTGAGAATTGACTAAAACAATAAATGATACCCGGAAATAGCTAGAGCATAAATTTGCTTAGGCGTTGGGTTCACATACCATAACAGAAGCAATGTCAGGTTAGTTTTGTTCAAGGAGTTGGGCAATAATAATCTCCATTTTTTAGCGCATTGTCCTGATCACAATACATGTGTTAATCGGTAATATCCAGTAAGTCATGTAGTGTAAATTAGTGATATCCACTGAGTCAGTATAAAGAATTATAGTGCATCACTCGTAATAAAGTAATCATTGTAGTCAGTATAAAGAATTTTAGTGCATCGCTCGTAATAAAGTAATCATTATAGTCAGTATAAAGAATTATGATTATTATTATGCTTTTCTCCATGTTTAACATTATGTAAAATTTAGTGCAAAATTGGACTGACTTCTTTTTGTCACCTTACTAGTATCTATTCAGCTAACATAAACCAGAGGCTTTGCCACCGCCAATGTGTTCCCATTGTAGCAACACAACATGCTATATTAGAACTCCTCAAGAAAAAGTTAGACTAAGGAAAAAGTTAGACTAAGGTAAACATATATTATTACAACTAAAGCACATAAAGAATATTAGAAGTTCAAAAACATATGGAATTGCAGCTTCCTATTTTGAAAAATGAGTTTATAAGCTTATGACCCTTATTGTCAAAATGATTTGTTAGACCATTCTGGAAAACTTTTGTTAGACCATTCTGGAAAACTTTTGTTAGACCATTCTGGAAAACTTTCTCAAGAATCGACTACAATTTGCAAATATATAAACGAAGACAAAATCAGTAATTTGCATTTAATATTTGCTTTGACTCCACTCCTACTCCTACTCCTTCATTCAAATCTTTCGCGTTCCATATCTAATACGTATAATAAAAAATCAGGTAGCTAGCTGGGGTGTGCTGCATATGAACTTAATCTCTTCTTCTAATGGTGACTGTTAAATGAGCCTGTCTTGCAATCTTTTTTCTTCTAAAAAATCAAGCAATAGCAATAATCAGCCATTTGAAAATTTTGCCACTAGAGGATAAGCACTAGTTCCATTGGCATTTTGAAAGTTTCACTGATTGAACAAAAATTCAAAACCAAGCTAAACCAAAAGCCATAGCCGTTAACTCGACTAACATCAAACAATTTAAACACAACATTAACTCAATTGATTGAATAAGCATCCCGATTGATATACAATCAAGCTGTATTACTACGTTACATGCCAAAATCAGTTTCAAACACATCAAATAACTCAAAATAGAGATAGACTTTAAATCGACTCACGCTTATTGGCAGATTTGAAGGCTAGTGCAGCAGTCGAGACTTCAAAAAGGGCGAGCGATAGCACAACTCGGCGGCGGCAGCAAAAGCCGATGGCGACTAATTTAATCTACAAACAATCGGAGAAAATAGTTTCTGATACAAAGATAGATCGACCTTTTAATGTCACGGTACCAAAATTGGTGTAAGCTCGATCGGTGCTTTCATAAATTATGAGAAATCGCTCTTTCTTCTTTTGTCGCCTTTTTTGCAGATTCGAGAACGAAGAAACAAAAATTAGGGTTGAAGGGTTACGCGGGTCGGATTGGTTTGGGTAGGTTTGCTGATGGGTCGTATACGGGCTGGGTAAAAACAAAAGAAAGTTTTAAAAGGGTAAACCCAACCCTTTTAATTTTAGGGTTATTGGGTTGGGTAAACGGGTTTGGGTATAATTTGACAGGCCTATTGGAGAGTGAGAACTGAAAATTAGTTATAAGTGGTAAAATGACCTTATTGAGAGGAAAACCAAAATACTGATACGGTGCCAACACTAAATTTTTTGATAAATGTAATCAGATAATAGATAAATAATGTCTGAAAACAAAATTAATTATCAAAGGGGAAATATTAAGCTAACCATGTTGAGAGAGTAACCAAAATATTGATATGGAGACACATTTTTAATAACTTCAATCAAACAACAAATAAATATGTATGAAAACAATACCCAGTTTGGACCTTAAAAGGGTGAATTTTCTGCATAACACTAAATGTTTTCCAAATGACAAACATGAAATCTCAACAATATATGATTTTGTAGGCTATGTCATACAATATATGATTTTTCTATACGTTGTGTGAAATAGTGGGATAATAGTAAATTTACCATATGTTGTGCGATATCTGTTGCCTGATTCACTTTATGACATAGTGATGCTATGGTTTATGGGTTGTGGAATTATGGATCTTAAGGCTAAATAGAATCTGGGGAGGCGATGAATAGTGTTTTCTGACTTTTGTAAATCATTTTAAATTTCATTCAAGTTTAATGTTAAATCATAGATTTTGACATAGAATTGTATCAGCAATCAATCACATATGCAAAACACAGGTAAAATAAATACAGCAAAGTAAAATAAAGAGTTAGAGAGACAACGCTAGGGATTTTCTTTTAGTTTGGATTTCTTCTACATCCATTCTCATACATACTTGTATAGATTTCTTTTTAAATGCCAATATTTAAACAGGCAGAAGGCAAACCCAATATTAATCTAGATTCCAATGCTATGAGACATACCCTCCTGCTTTTTTGGGCTTAGGGTACACACTTGATTTTGATGGACAATAAGCACACCCACTCACATTTTTATGCTACCAAGCACATCTGATTGATTTGACCTGGCTACAATCACATCCAACAAATACAATTAGAGTTTGATAGTTTTTCTAAAGATAATTTCTTGATCTTTGATTACAACGGATCTTATAGCCTCTTGAGTAGCACTGTGACCTTGAAGTGAGAGAAAGATGAATGAAATCAGATAGTAAATAGTAGAGAACCAACATAATGAAGATTGAATTGTTTATAATTTGAATTTGAAGAGGTTTGAATAATTTTTCACTAGAAATTTTGGTAGAGTAAGAGGAGAGAAGAAACAAGAACTTAGATGTTAGAGAATTCATTTCCCTTATTTATTGAGAATAAACAAACATGTCCATTTGCGAAGAGTTAAGACGAGTAGACACTTCATTTCAAAACTTGAATTTTAAATTTGTAGCATGTATGTCAACATACTTATACGACATATGTCGACATATCCCTTCGAAAATTGAAAACACTTTTGTTTTTTAATATTTTGAAAATATTATGTGTTGTAAAATATTTTGAAACTTTGTAAAATAATTTAAACATAGCTTTTAAACATTTTAAACATAAAAATACTTTTATAAAGTATTTTTAAACATATTTTTAAAAATGTATTTTGTTTTAAAATTAAGTATAAGAAAATGGGAAATAGAGATCAAAGATTGCTACCAACGACTTCAACAATATTCTATGACTCTATGTGCTATACTATAGTCTTCAGATCATCATATCTTGATCTTTATACACATGAGTCGTGATGTCTATTCTTTGAGACTTTATGCTCTAAGTCTTCGATTCAATACCTATATAATACCCTACACTATATGCTATATAACTTGGCAAAACATTAGTATCCATAGTTTATATAAATGTATTTTATTATCAAGGTTGTTATCATCAAAGTCAATAACTAAGGTATTAACAATCTCCTACTTTTTGATGATAACAACCATTAGCATCCTGTATATAAAATATGATATAACTCCCATTGAGTTATACAACTCCCTTGAATATATGTATATTTTACATTTTTCTCCTCTTTAGTCATCAACAAAAATGAGTGAAAAGGTAAAAAATCCCTCTAAATGAAATACATAGAAAATATAGATTCAAAATCAATAATCTAAGTTGAAATGGTATATATGATGAATATATGATAAATAAAATATAATATTCTATATTAAGCATGATGATATATGGTAATGAAAAATTTATAAAGTAGATTTCATTTATGCAATTTAAACTATAAATAAACAAATCCACTTATGTACAAGACAACCAAAGCAAATCAAACACATATATTCAAACAATTCAAACCAATCAAATTCAATCCAAATATTTAAACCAAATCAATTAAAACAAATCCTTAGAGAATGTATGTACGAATGTATGTATGTGTATGTGTATGTGTATGTATATATATACACATATCGAATCCAAACCTAATAACTAGATGTTTCACGGAATTTCAACCCAACCGTCGGATTCAAAGATTAGATCTGTTTTAATGGCATCCCAATCTTCATTATCCTAGTTAATAGTGCACTCCGGATTGTTGGTTGGTTCATCTTTGGTTATGGAAGAAATCATCCATCGAATGGCATCAAAAATGCTTTTCTGTTCCTTGATAATTTGCATTTGACTCAACTCTAAATGCCTTTGATTACTTAGGATGAAAGAGAGAATATCCATGAAAGATTGGAGAGTTTGTTTAAGATTTTCACATATTTTTTTATGTGAAGAAGACATTTAAAAAAAATATGTTTGGGAATGGAAAGAGAGTGTAGAATAAATAATGAGTGAGCTTTCTGGAAGAAATAGACTTATACAGGATTAGAAAATCGTTTGGAATAAATGTATGGTTGCTAGTTATTTGTATTTTGAAATTTAAAAGGTTTGATATCTGCTATTATATGTCGACATATAGTTAACATATATGTTGACATACATACCTAAATTTTTAGAATTAGTGTATGCCATTAAATAATTATAAATTCTAGTGACTATTAAACAATATAACACAGTAAGAAATATATTTCATTACTTAGAATTGAAGGGTTAATTGATTTCAAGGAGAACATGAATTAAACTAAAAGCACACAATACTAAGGAATATAAAGCTAGGTATCATGAGGAAATAAATAAATGGGCTTAAAAGGATGTGGATGATGATGATAAAGCGCCATCAAGTTTGCAAATGATCGTTCCAAAGTATTTGTTCACTTTGTTGGAAAGAGAGGTAAACTTTTTATGAAATGAATGCTTAAGCTTCTTATAATTCTTGAGAATCTCCTAGTTCTTTAGTATCTTTTGGTTGGAGGGGTTGGATAGTGAGTCAAAATTTTCTAAGGAAGTATTACTTCCTCCTCCTCCTCATCTTCCACTTCCATTTCATGTAACGACCTCTTTTTCAACCCTTAAAAATTGACACTAATACATCCACGATATTCACATGCCGAATATCCAAGTGTCGAAAAGACAGATTGTTGTGGTTAAAGAAAATAAAAAACAACACAGAATCTCACATCGTGACAAGAAGATCTACAATATATACAAGATCTTTACAAAATAAAAATCATCTTATTTATACATATATAACACAAATGAAAGCATACTAACCTACTTTGGCCTGGATAGTTATAACATCATGTCCTTACAATTGCTGATGAATAAATACAGAAATCAAGAAACTACAAAATAGTGGAAAATATAAGATTTGTAAGTACGTCTTGGAGAATCCAGCTCATCTCCTAAAAGCTATGAAGTATCCAGCTAAATTTGAAAAATATGCTCAGGATGAGCCAAGCATTATAGAAAACAACACCTGGTCAATCTGGTAAAACTACTGTGAGAAACTTAAATCATAAGTAATTTTATTTATTTTAACTTGTAAAATCATTTCACATCAAAGGTATCTCGTAAGACCATGCTACACTTAAGCACGGACGAGTTTTTACCTTACGATAACCAAAACATTTATCTGAGAAAATCCAGTGATATTATGATAATGTCAAAGGGTGAAAACAAAAATAATAAAAGTAGCTATGATGCTTGTGACTATACATCACAACAACACTAGGTATAAAATAAAAAACCGATAAGGCGTGTTCGCTAATTGTGTAGGATTCCATGGAGGTGCCATTAGTACTTTAAGAGCGGTCCTCCTACATAAAAATCAGAGATATCCTTTCGAAGTAGCAAACAGTCCTAATGATGCACCATAGAAAAGACATAGCTGGTCTCACTAAGACCGAGTATATCGCTCCATGCATGCATAATAACTGTAGATAACACTCAGGTTGAGCCGACTGCGCCCTATGGTTTTGCCAACACTATTGGTCATGCTACCTATCTCTGGTTTTAATCACTACCACTGATGTTGCTACGTCCATCACTCTAGCTCATGGACCACTATCAAAACAGATCATGGAATCGTGCATGGATTCCAATACCCCAATGTATCTTGGAATCACACATAGATTCCCATGCCCTAAATAGATCATGGAATAACACATGAATTCCCATATCCCAATGGCCTTGGAACCACACATGGATTCCAACATCTCAATATATCACGATACTCCTCCATAGAATCGTATATGGTTTTTGGAGTGGTTACGGTATGGGTCATCTTTTATGAGTGCACTCCCTCACTTATCGAGCGCCCCAAGAACCAATCGTCGATTTCCAGGATGCTCAATATCATTCTGTTGGAATAATCAGATAATACCTAAGAGTGGGGATCACCTCCTAACCGTTTAACTGGACAAATCTCCTCATTATTTGTCCTAGAAGAACAAAACAACTCTATATGTATGTTATAGCACCACCGACTATAAATTGTACCATATAATGCCCGTGTTACTCCTAAATATTTCCAAAGTATCATTCGGTGTTAAGTAGGGAATATTTCCATACCACCAAAATTAAGAAGGATTAAATATTTAGGCCAAGATTTGATAATTGGTTATTTAACTAACAAGTAATCAAACATTCAAATGCGGATTATATTTCCTATGGAAATCACTAAGCCTCTTAAATTAATCTTTCATTAACTTAAAATCACATTTCAAATATTTATTAAAATACTCATATACTATCTCATCGAAATAAGTATATTCACAAGCCATTCCTTTCAAAACTTGGAAAACCTTTTTCACATACTTATAAATAGTTCAAGTATATTCACCAACATTTAGAAAGATTTTCTATTTTAAACTCATATTAAAATGATTAAACCCAAAGGTCATTAAAACATATATATTTACAACCCTTAATATTATTCTTTCTCATAAATCTCTTTATTTTATAAACAAATATCTCCTTTATAAATTTCTCAATCTATTTATAAAATTTCTTTATAAATCTGCAATCTATTTATGAAATACTCTTTGCAAATCTCAAAACCCATTTGTTAAACTTCCCCATTTTAGATCTCTAAAACTCATTTATAAAATCTTTAATACATATCCAAAATCATTTACAAAACTCTTTTTTATTTAAAACAAACTTATTTAACAAACTCGTCAGTAAGGTTTCATTAATAAACAATAAATATTTAAAATAATTTTGAATAACAAGTTATTATTCAAACATCCTTTTATTTCATCATCTATAAATGCCCTTCAAAATAGTAACTTTAGAATCTCATTAATAATATATTAAATTAATTTTAAGCACTATTATTATATTAATAAGTTAACTTTTAAAAAATATTAATATAATAATTAATCAACTATAAATTTTATTATTCAATAATCAACTAACTTTTAACTAATATTAATGTGATAACTAATTAAACTATAAATATGATTAAATAACTTAAATCAATAAATTAAACAACTTTAATTAAAAATTAAAGTATGGTTAAATCACTTTGAATAAATATTTAAAATATAATTAATTTTTTTAAGATAATAATTAAATAACTTTGAAATAATAATTAAATATCCTTAAATAACTTTAAGAAATAACTTCTAAGAATCATATTAATAAAATAATTAAATTTAAATCATTATTAAAAGCAATTATTAATTATCTTTAAAACATTATTAACAAATAGTTATTACCTTTTAAATCTTATTACTAAATAATAATTATCTTTAAAACCTTATAATAGAAAATAATTATTCTTAAAATAACTTTCAAACCAATAATTAACCTTTCAAATTTGAACGAGATAACGAGCACAGTGGTACTAAACAAGCTAACATATCATTCAATTTTACTTTTCAAATTAATAAACGATATTTGCTTAATCAATGACTAAGTAAATAAATTCAACAACCATCATTGGTTAACTTATCACTTATTCAAAGCGGGATATCAACTAATAATAATTAATCAAATGTCCATAACTATAAATAGCAGAACAAGGATTTATTCTGATAATTAAATGTCAAATTAATTTTGTTAGCGAAACGGTATTTTATTCCGCTAAACAGGTGTTCAAATTACCATATTAAATTCATTTTAGTATGAAGGTGTTTATTTGGCCAAATAAATAACACACATAAGGTATTATTAATTAAATTACGTAATTATCCAAATTAAAATTATAACTAGCTAGTATTACTTCATCATTAAATTATACCACATCAAAATTACCAATAGTTTATGTCAAAGTGTTATGCTCATCAGAACAAACCCAACATAAAAATCCGCCGGACAAACAGATTAAGTATGAGCAAGATATAACATTTCAAAGTTTCGACATTTAAATTATAAAACTAAATAACTAATTCAATTTTCTCACCTAAAATTAAACCAGCCTGGCCCATCTCCACGAAGCCCAAACCCGCAAGCTACACCCCCTTTTCCTAAAATCAACACTTCACTCAACTGCCTAAACTTATCATGACGTGCACATGGTGTACGAGCGATATGCACCCTATACTTCGATCCAAGGCCACCAACACATTTCTCCTCGAACGCTCGTCACATTAGCGCTACTGATACCCCCTCCATTGTCGCAAAACATTTTCCATTCATTAAACCCGAGGCTCCATGCATAATAAAATTTGTTACATTCTCTACCACGCAGTCCCTAGTCCTAGATCAAAGTTCACCAACTACATCCCGAAGCCGCACCTCTCCAGACCAAACACAAATTCACTCTCACCTTGGCTTATCGCTTCCCCGATTGTCGAAAAAACCTAACTTAGATTCCAACCATTGTTGTTGACCATTACGATACTCCTCCAAACTCATACTAAAAATCCTACTCCATCATACGGCTCCAGCAACACAAGCGGCATCGACCGATTCGACTTGAATAGGGAGAAACCAAATTTTGAAAATTCGATGTCCATTTTCTCCTTTTCTGATTTATGTTGACATCTCACTCAAATCTTGAAGAAATCGAGCACTATCAATTTCTAAAAATACTATAGAATGCGGAAAATATCTTTTATCTTAGAAGATTTTGCTAAAAATTGACGGTTTGGGATGTTTCGATTTTTGAATCATGAAAACTAAATAATTTCTATAATGCCCCTAAATTTTAATTAACATTATTCGGAATATTTAATTAGATAAATTAAATAGAATAATGTAAAATCTTAGGGAGATGAGATTAATAAATCCATTGGCCGTGTTTTAATAAATGAACTAAAATAAGACTTAACTAAATTTAGAAGGAGG
Organism: Allium cepa; assembly: GCA_030765085.1. NCBI lineage: Eukaryota > Viridiplantae > Streptophyta > Magnoliopsida > Asparagales > Amaryllidaceae > Allium > Allium cepa. The sequence continues at coordinate 486,465,901 of CM060928.1, read as the reverse complement.
AATTTTCCTTAGGGGTAAACTTGCAAACATGGCTACATTTCTTTGTATATATCTCTCCTTCCACCTCAATAAACTTTCTCTTTCTCATTCATAACTCCTCACCAACTTTTGACCTGCCATTAAAAGCTCTAGGAAGAACATAAATTGAAGATAAAATCTAAGGATTAAAAGCTAGAAAATTATCTCATTCTCTAATCAACTAATCAAGGTGAATAATCATGTTTATCGTTCTATTTTCTCTGTTTGGATCGATTATGGGTTATACCCATTTCATGTTTGCGTTTTGGTTAGGATATAACCCTTTAAACCTTTGATTGGATAAGACATATGTGTTAAATGTTAATGGGTTAATTAACACATTTTTATTCGGTTTTGGCTAAATTCCAAGTTGTTGTGACCTTCATATGCTCTGAAATTTTAACATGTTAAAGAAAACGTATTAATTGGTTTTCTAGAATTTTTCTAGAATTTTTTATAATGCTTTAATAGTTATATAAAATTGTTTAAGCAATGAGACTTAAATGTTTTGTATAATTATAAAGGAGAAAGGACCTTTTCAAATTTATTCAAATTTCCAAATAAGGAAAGTCGCCAGCAATTTATGAACATAAAATTCTGACAACCAATCAGATTTAGACAAACAAGGCAGGTGGGGTACAAAAGAACTTTTTAAAGTACAAATTTTCACTATTCAACTCTTTCGGCAAGAAACTCCGCCTCCATTCCAAACCTTTCGACTACGTCAAAAAAATCAATGCACATAGTTTCATGCGATTGGTACGTAGTGAATTGAAAGGGGTCGAAAGGTTTAAGGGATGAAGGGTTAGAGCTTTCGAAGGAGATGAAGTTTTGTTTTGGTTTTAAAAAATACAATGCTAGCTTTCGACAAAGGCCTTTAGACATTATCAAATGGTTTAAAAGAAAAAGACTTCGATTGGTTTGCTTTCTTTGTTTTAAATGAAACCTTTCGACAAAGTCGAAAGGTTAGCTTTCGACAGGGTTGGAAGCATAGTTGCCACTTCCAAACCTTCAACCCAAATGGAGTCATATGTTATCTTTTGTTTTATAAAATTCGCTGTCCCTCCCCATTGATTTGAAAGGGTTGGTTTGAACACCAACATTTCACTAAATTTTTTTGAATGATTTCGAAAGGTTTTGATTTCGAAATGTTTTGGTTTCAAGGAGTTTTGACTTCAAAGGGTAACTTCGAAAGGTTTTGATTTCGAAGGGTTTTGATTTTGAAAGGTATTGGTTTCAAAAGTTTTTGATTTTGAAAGGTTTGTTTTCGAAAGGCTTCGAAGGGGTAACCTTCAATAATTTCGAAAGGTTTTGAGTTTCAATGATTTCGAAAGGTTTTGAGTTTTATTGCTTTCAAAAAGTTTATAAATGGTTTTATAGAGGGGATACCCCTGGGTTTTCGACAAGGACGAAAGGTAGGACCTTTCGATAAGGTCGAAAGGTATGATTTTGCGATGCTTTCAAAAGGAAGGCTTCTAAAGGGGCTAACTTTTGAGGGTTATTTGCTTTCAAATGGGACCTCATTTGAAGGGTTTAAAAGGACTGTTTTTAGCTATTTTCTAGAGTAAAGTTTTGCTAATTCAAAGGGGCTACTTCGAAGGGTTATAACATGAGTACCTACCTTTGTTTGAATATGTAAGGGGGGCCCTTAATTAAATTGAATGTTATAAAAACCTTAGGGACACTGGGGTGGATTTAATATTTTCGATACATATTTTAGTGTTACAAACAGAAACATGCTTTCAAAAATATACATTAGGGCTACCAATGTGTTTTTATTTGATTGGACCAAATAGGGTAACCAATGGGAGTCGGTTAAATAGGTGGTATGCCTGGGAAAAATAATTAATCATGGGGATCTTGAATTTTTATAAACATTCATGAGGATCACGATATTTTAAATTGGCCAAGTGTTGGATTCTTGGTTAAACCATAAAAACCATGAAATATGCGGTGGATAGCCTATGTCAAATTTCTAAAGAAAAGAATGTTTTGTTGGGGGTGGTTAACCTTGGAATTTGGCACCCAAAGGTTCATAGTCATCCTAGGAAAACTATGGAGTGAATATTAATTAATTCCAAAATATTTTAGCTAATTAACCTTTAATCATTTATTAATTAACCTTTAATTATTAATTAATTAACCTTAATTAATAAATAAATCAACCTTTAATCATTAAATAATTATTATTTAATTATTTAATGATTATTGTAATTAATTTGGGGATAATTAATTAAAGGATAATTAAATGTTAATTATTTAATGATTAAAGGTTAATTTATTTATTAATTAAGGTTGATTAATTATTAATTAAAGGTTAATTAATAAATGATTAAAGGTTAATTAATTAAAATAATATGGAATGATTTCTAATCATTAATTAATAATCTTTACTTATCTAATTATTGATCCTTAATTGCAAATTAATTAACCCTTAATCATTAATTAATTAATTTAATTTCTCTTTAACGTTATTAATTTAATTAATCTCAAATCATTAAGGGTTAATTAATTTGTAATTAAGGATCATTAATTAGATAAGTAAATATTATTAATTAATGATTAGAAATTAATTAGTGCTATGATGGATAATCTACATTTATGTTAAATGGATTTGGGACGGATAGCTCTGTTAAATTACGACAGATAGTCATTTTAAAGGTCTTAGAGGGGAACTCTAATAAATTGATTTTAGATGGAAAATCTAATAAATTGCTTTTAGATGGGATATCTAATGAATGATGGATGGGATAACCAATATATATGATTTATGGCTTTATTTCATACTATGTTAAAACTAATCATTTTGGGTGCAGGGGCATAGTAAATGATTTGCATGTTTTGTTCGGATACTATTGAGGGGAAAACCTATTCCGTTGAACGGCGTGGTCTCACTAGTTATATATTTGTGATAAGAGATGCTAGGAGATTATTCATACCAGAATTATTGTCTGACTTGAAGTTTGTGTTTCTCCACAAACTCTCGGGTACTTAAAATTAATTTGAGTAGTTCGAGATTGTGAGACTTTTAGGTTTTTGGACGAATAGATATCCGGAGACGTGCAGAAGGCAGTGTTAGCTATACAGGAGCTATTTTGTGTATTCTACTATGATGTATTAGGAACTGTAAAGTTCATATTTATTAGTTCTCTGATCATCATAAGGGGACATCTTCATATGTCGCTCCTATCATATTTTGTACATGTATATACGATCTGAACGTGGTTAACGTCTGGGATTATGTAATTAAATTTTAAGTTGAAATTCATAAGAAATGAGAAATTCTGTTCTGTTTAAGTTCAATTTTTTTCATATTCTTGTGTTTTTATGTTGCCAATAGTTTCAAGATTTCTATTTCGGTCACTCGAAAATAACGCCTCTTGATGACTGCGGCACCCATAGCAGTTAGTTTGAGCCTCCAGAAGCGAGATGTTACAAGTTGGTATCAGAGCATGGTTTATGTACTTAAAAGGAGTCTAAACCTTAAAAGTTTTCAAAGCATAATCAAATGAATCTAAAGTATAATTGGGTTTGGGTAAGCGTTATAGTAACATATGTGTACTTTGCTATAAATACCTAAGTATGTATTCCCTACTCTCTTAGATCGTTCTTTTGTACCTTACTAAGATTGCATTTCAACTAATAGGAAAGTACGATATAGAGGTAGGATATAGAAGAGTGAATCAAGGTGGAAGACGCACAGCAAAAAGTTGAAATGTTTGACCCAATACTAGAAACAACTAGGGTCGACAGGCAAATGCAAACCCAGATGCAAATGCTAATGTTGGTGCTGAGATTTTGCCGGTTGATATGGGGATAATGTATCAGTTCTTCACGAGTATGATACAAGCTGAAGCAGCTACGAGAGTGGATGTAGGGAATACTGGAGGAGTTAATCCGAGGGTCCCAGATGGCAATAATTATGCCAATTTGAGCAGGGATTATGCTAGTCTTGAAAGGAAGCCTTTTCTAGGAACCGAGGATGCATTAGGAGTGGAAAACCGGAAATTGCATTGTGAGAGGATATCTATAGATCTCGGCTTGACAGATATGCAGAAGAGAAGACCTGCTTCAAGGCAATTGCAGGGAGCAGCATTGTTTTGGTGGAACGAAGTTACCGTGGGAGAGACAGAGGAAGACTTGACTTGGCCTAAATTTCAAAGGAGGTTCGAAGAAAGATTTATTTTTGAGGTTGCCAAGTCAGCATTGCTCAAAATATTTGTAGATTTAGTCTAGGGGGATAAATCGGTGATTGAGTATGCTATGGAATTTAACGAGCTATCCCGTTATGGACATGCTACTGTCATTCAAAGGAATGATAAGTTTATCAGAGGTTGAATCCTGAGATCGCCAGAACAACCATGCCAAACCTAAAGGATCCATGTCATATTGGTGTTGAGATGGCTATTCGGAATGAAGAGGTGATTTCTACTTTTGGAAAAGGGAAACCAACCGAGGTTAAGAATTTTCAAGGTAAGAAGTGGAAGATCTTGAAGAAGAAAGGAAGGGGTCGTAGCCAAGAAGAGCAAGGCTGATATTGTCTATTACAAGTGTGACACGAAGGGCCACTATGCTAATGATTGTCGCTCGGGTGATGGAAGAGCAGTTGCAGTGAGGCCAAATGTGAAGGGCTACAACTATGGCTAGATGAGGCATTACAAGGATAAGTGTCCCGAGGCGGCTAAGGCTGGAAAGGGAAAGGTCTTTACATTGGAACCATCATCCTTAAGACCAACGGCTGTTGAGAAAGGAAAAGTCGCTATGGAAGGTATGCTTATGATAAATAGTACTCCAATTAGGATACTATTTGATATTGGTGCATCACACTTATTTATATCTCAATATTTGGTAGATTGCTTATGTATGGAACCTTTATACCTCATTACTCTTTTAAGGGTTGCGAATCCTATAGGAGGGTATGCAACTCCAGGAATGAGATATGACCAGTAAGAACTTGATTTGTTAGGTCATATGTTTACATGCATTTTATATATTTTTGATTTTGTGGGTTTTGGGATCATATTGGGTAGACAGATATGATGCTAGGGTATTTTGTTAGGAGGGAGAAATATCATTCAAGCACCCTAATAGCCATAATCGAGTTACTTACTCAGTAAGGAGCTCATACGGAAATGCTTACGCGTTACTAGGTGCCATGGGAGTGAAAGAAGAGTTGAAGCAAGGTTTATGTTGCAAGAGACATTGCGCATGTGTTTGAACTGGTTTCGGGCTTATCGCCAGAAAGAGCAATCAAATTTCGGATAGATCTCATATAGGAAGCTGAACCCGTAAGTAGACCTCCTAGCAGGATGTCACCGCCCGAGATGAAGGAATTGAAGATGCAGATAGTCGAATTGGAAGGAAAGAATTTCATCCGGCCAAGTAGTTCGCCTTAGGGAATGGGAATGATATTTGTAAAGAAGCCAGATGGGTCGTTAAGGATGTGTATCGACTATCGTATGCTGAACGAAAGGATGACCGAGAATAGGAACCCTTTGTCAAGAATCGATGACGTATTCGATCAGTTGAGTAGAGCAAAGTGTTTTCCCTGCTGGATTTGGCGACATGTTTCCATTAGCTATGGGTGGCATAGGACAGTGTTTCTTTGACGGTGTTTAGGACGAGATATGGGTCTTATGAATGGTTGGTTATGCCATTTGGGCTTTCTAATGCGCCAGCATTCTTTGTGGATTTGATGAGAGTACTTAGATATGTTCGTGATAGTTTTTATTAATGACATTTTGGTATATTCTAAGAATGAGAAGGATCATGAGGATCATCTTAGAATAGTGTTAGAAATTATAAGGCAACATCATCTGAAATCAAAGTTCTTAAATTGTCATTTGGGTAAGGATTTCTCCTGGATAGCAGCATCTTTTACTATGCTAACCAGGAAGGACGTGAAGTTTGTTTGGTCTGACAAATGTGAGGAGGCTTTCCTTATATTAAACAATTGTTAATCAATGTGCCTTTGTTAGTAGTTCCAGATAGGAATCAGGGGTTGGTAGTTTACACCAATGCATGTGGTACTGGATTAGGTGCTGTGCTAATGTAGAATAGAAAGGTTATTGCATATGCTTCTAGACAGCTTAGAACGCATGAAGTGAGATACCCGACTCATGATTTGGAGTTGGCAGTGGTAATCTTCGCATTGAAGTGTGGAGACATTATCTTTGGGGGAAAGCTTTGATCTATTTATGGATCATAAGTCTCTAGGTTATTTATTCTCTCAAAAGGAGCTGAACATGAGATAGCAGAGATGACTGGAGTTTGTTGCAGCTTATGATTTTAGCATCGATTATACACCGGGAAAAGGAAATAATGTAGCGGATGCGCTTGGAGGAAACATCAGAATGTGATGTTTGCTATGTTGGCGGAATGGAAAGACTTGGAAGAACTGACTTCTTGCAGTGTGCAGTTGAGGTTGACTGTTGGATCTAGTCGGAATATCGCCATGATGTTTTGTTTGGAAGTTCGACCAATTTTGATTGAATGGATTGCTTCTAGGCAGAAAGAGGATCCAATGTTAGCCAAAAGGGATTAGAAGGTTAGAAGCTGGAACCTGGATTGATGATTTGAAGGATTTTATTCTTAACCATAGGGGTTGGTGGAGAAAGAAAGAACGGCTATGTGTTTCGGATGTTGGAGGCCTTAGGAAGGAAGTTCTTAGGGAATGTCATCGATCGAAGTTTACGATTCATCCTGGGGAACCAGGATGTATAAGGATATGAAGAGAAGTTTCTTCCAGGAAGGAATGAAGAGGGATGTTGGCTTGTGGATAAAACAATGTTTGAATTGTCAGTAAGTAAAAGCCGAACATCAGAAGCCAAGTGGTTTGCTTCAACCTTTGGATATTCCAGTTTGGAAGCGGGACTCGATATCCATGGATTTTATTACCGGGTTGCAAGGCCAAACCGAGGTAATGAAAATATATGGGTCATAGTGGGCAGATTGACCAAAAGTGCCTATTTCATTCCTGTAAGGTCAACTAGAATGGCCCCTACTTTGGCTAAGTTGTTCATGAAGAACATCATTAGACTGCATGGAATTCATAGCAGTATCGTCAATGATAGAGATGCTTTGTTTACTTGCGAGTTCTAGAAGAGCCTGTAGAGTGTGTTAGGCACTAAGCTCAAGATGAGTACCGCATATCATCTTCAGATGGATGGTCGGACAGAGAGAGTCAACAAGGTGCTGGAAGATCTGTTGAGAGCTTGTGTGCTGGATTTTAATGGCTCTTGGAAAGATCACTTGCACTTAGTGGAGTTTTTCTATAACAATAGTTATTAGACTACTATATGAATGGCGCCTTTTGAAGCTTTTTATGAAAGGCCATGCAAATAACCAGTATGTTGGTTAGAGACTGAAGATAGATTGGTCCTTGGTTCAAATTTGGTGAGAGAGGAAATGAAAAAGATTGAATTGATATAGAAAAGAATGAAAGAAGCTCAATCTCTGCAAAAGAGTTACGCAGACAAAAGGCGTAAGGACCTAGAGTTTTTTGTTGGAGATAGAGTTTTCATCAAGGCATAACCGATGAAAGGTGTGGTTTGTTTCGGGTAGATCATGAATCTAGCACCGAGATATGTTGGACCATTTCCTATATCAGAGAGGATTGGAAGACTCGTATACTGAGTAATTTAGTGAGTAGTTTGGCCGGGGACCACAATGTGTTTCGTGTTTCTTATCTTAGGAAGTATTTTCATGATCCAGAAACTACTAATGCTCTGACGACACTGCATGACTTAGTGGTGGAACCAGATATGACTTTTGTGAGGCAACCAGTCCGTGTTGTGGCAAAAGATGAGAAAGGCTATGAAGCTGGACAGTCAGGTTTGTGAAAGTTCAGTGGAGAGACAACGTAAAAGACTGTACTTGGGAGATAGAAGACAGGATTAGGGCTACTTTTCCTGGACTGTTTTTTATGGTATTTTCTACATAGGGTTCATATAGAATTTGGCCGGTAGATTATACTATCTTTACTTGCATGGACTATATGCTTATTCTTGTGTCCTTACTGAAATTTCAGGGATGAAATTCTTTAGGGGGAGGAAGACTGTAATGCCTCTGAATTTTAATTAACATTATTCAATAAATTTAATTGGATAAATTAAATAGAATAATATGAATTATTATGGAGATGAGATTAATAAATCCTGTAGCCGTGTCTTAATGAATGAACTAAAGTAAGACTTAACTAAATTTAGGAGGAGGAATTTTCCTAAGCGGTAAACTTGGAAACCGGGTTACATTTCTTAATATATATCTCCTCCTCCACCTTAATAAACTTCCATTTTCTCATTCCTAACTCCTCACCAACTTTTGGTCGGCCATTAAAAGCTCCAGGAAGAATATAAATTGAAGATAAAAGCTAAGGAATTAAAGCAAGAAAATTATCTCATCCTTTAATCAACTAATCAAGGTGAATAATCATGTTTATCATCACATTTTCTCTGTTTGGATCGGCTATGGGTTATACCTGATTCTTATTTTCTTTTTAGTTAGGATATAACCATTTAAAACTTTATTTGGATAAGACACATATGTGTTTTAGATGTTAATGGATTAACTAACACGTTTTTATTCAGTTTTGGCTAAATTCCGATTTGTTGTGACCTTCATATGCTTTGAAAATTTAATATGTTAAAGAGAACGTATTAGCTGGAATTCTTCTAGAATTTTTCATGATGTTTTAACAGTTATATAAAATTGTTTAAGGAATGGGTCTTAAATGTTTTGTATAATTATAAAGGAGAAAGAGGCTTTTTCAAATTTATTCAAATTTTCAAATAAGGGAAGTTGGTAGTTATTTTTGAATATAAAATTCTGACAACCAATCAGATTTAGTCAAACAATGTAGGTAGGGTATAAAAGAACTGTTTAAAGTGCAAATTTTCACTATTCAACTCTTTCGACAAGGGCCTCCACCTCCATTCCAAACCTTTTGATAAGGTCACAGGGTATCAAACCTTTTGAATAGGTCAAAAAAATCAATGCATATGGTATCAGGAAACTGGTACGTAATAAATTGGAAGGCGTCAAATGGCTTATGGGACGAAAGTTAGAGCTTTCGAAGGAGATAAAGTTTTGTTTTGGTTGTAAAGAAAATACACCTGCTAGCTTTCAACAAAGAACTTTCGACATTGTCAAATGGCTTAAATGAAAAGATTTCGATTGGTTTGCTTTCTTTTTTAAATGAAACCTATCGACAAAGTCAAAAGGTTAGCTTTCGACAGAGTCGGAAGCATAATTGCCGCTTCCAAACTATTTGACCCAGATGGAGTCAAAGATTATCTTTTGTTCTATAAAACTTGCTACCTCTCTCCATTGATTTCGAAGGGTTGGTTCCAACACCAACACTTTACCGCATTTTTTGAATAATTTCGAAAGATCTTGATTTTGAAAAGTTTTGATTTTGAAAGGTTTTGATTTTCGAAGGATTTTGACTTCGAAAGGTTTTGGTTTCAAAGGATTTTGATTTCAAAATGTTTGTTTTCGAAAGGTTTTGAAGGGGTGACCTTCAATAATTTCGAAAGATTTTGAGTTTCAATGATTTCAAGTTTTTGAGTTTCATTTCTTTTGAAAATTTTATAAATGGTTTTATAAGGGGACTAACCCTGGGCTTTGGATAATGACGAAAGGTAGGACCTTCCGACAAGGTCTAAAGGTATGAATTTGTGATGCTTTCAAAAGGAAGGCTTCCGAAGGGCCTAACTTCAGAGGGTTATTTGCTTTCGAATGGACCTCATTCGAAGGGTTTTAAAGGGCTGTTTTTAGCCATTTTTTGAGTAAAGTTTTGCTAATTTGAAGGGGCTCATTCAAAGGGTTTCAAAGGCAGTTTTTACCTATTTTTGAGTAAAGTTTTGCTAATTCGAAGGGGCTACTTCGAAGGGTTATAGCATGAAATACTTACCTTTGTTTGAATATGTAAGGGAGATCCTTATTTAAATTCAATGTTGTAAAAACCTTGAGGACACCGGGGTGTATTTAATGTTTTCGATACATAGTTTGGGGTTACAAATAGAAATATGCTTTTGAACATATACATTTGGGCTATCAATGTGTTTTTATTTAATTTAACTTAATTGGGGCTACCAGTAGGAGTAGGTTAAACAGGTGGTATACCTGGGGAAAATAATTAATCATGGGGATCGTGGATTTTTATGAATAATCATGGGATCATGATTTTTGAAATTGGCCAAGTGTTGGATTCTTAGTAACCTAGGAAAACCATGGAATTTGCGGTGGATAGCCCACGTCAAATTTCTAAAGAAAAGAATGTTTTGCCAGAGGTGGTTCGCCTTGGGATTTGGCACCCAAGGGTTCATAGTCATCCTAGGAAAACTATGGAGTGTGCAGTGGATAGCCCACACTAACTTTTATAAAACAATATATGATAGATAATCTTCATATATTTTAAATGGATTTGGGACAAATAGCCCTATTAAATTATGATGGATAGACATTTTAAAGGTTTTAAAGGGAAACTCTAATAAACTGGTTTTAGATGGAAAATCTAATAAATTGCTTTTATATGGGATATTTAATGAATGGGTGGATGGGATATCCAATATATATGATTTATTTGCTTTATTTCATATTATGTTAAACCTAATCATTTTGGGTGCAGGGGCATAGTAAATGATTTGCATGTTTTGTTTGGGTACTAGTAAGGGGAAAACCCGTTCCGCTAAGTAGCGTGGTCTCACTAGCTATCTATTTATGATAAGAGATGATAAAGGATTATACATACCGGACTTATTGTCTGACTCGAAGTTTGTGGTTCTCCACAAATTCTCGGTTACTCAAAATTAATTTGAGTAATCTGAGAGTATGAGACTTCTAGGTTTTTGGACGAATAAGCTTCATGAGACGTACAGGAGGCTGTGTTAGCTATACAGGAGCTATTTTGTGTATTCCACTGTGTTGTAATAAGAATTGTAAAGTTTATATTTATTAGTTCTCTAATCACCATAAGGGGATATATTCGTATGTCGCTCTTATCATATTTTCTACATGTATATGTGATCTAAAAGTGGTTAACGTCTGAGGTTATGTAATTAAATCTTAAATTGAAATTCATAAGAAAGGAGAAATTCTATCTTGTTGAAGTCTATTTTTTTTTATATTCTTGCGTTTTTGTATTGCCAATGGTTTCAAGATTCTAATTTCGGTCACTTAAAAATAACATATATGGATGACTATAGCATCCATAGTAGTTAGTTTTGAGCCTTCGGAAGCAGGATGTTACAATTTCATCCTCAGCAACTAAACAAAAAAATGGATAAGACGATGCCTTAGCACGTATATATAAACATATGACTATCTATGACTATGCTATGGAGACACAACCCCATATTGAAGACATAAAGCAAGGGGACTAGAGACATTGGATAGAGAGATAAGGGATGACAAAAAGGAAGAAATGAAATGTAAGGGAAAAAATATCAAGGCAACATGTTTGTGGCTGTGCATGAGCAAGGACAAAGGATTACTAAATTTTTTGTTCAATAGTAGTTAGCTAGGGTCCCCAACACACAATATCGCGTCCATATATGAGCCGCGAATGAAAGAAAATGAAATAAGATTGCACATAACACTGTGATACGATCATAAAACAAAAATAAAACACACTAGTTATCAATTTCTATAAAATTCAAAAATACCAACGTTCGACTTAAAATACATCAAATGACAATTTAAATATTTTTTAGTTAAAATTATGGAATAAATTATGCAAATTAAACTAAAAATACGTCATCAAAAATCAAAAAAATATTTGAAACATAGATTTATTATAAAAACCCCGAATTGATAAAACTAATTAAATATTCTGAATACCATAGTAATAAAATTCCAGGTTGTTACACTCTCCCCGCTAAAAAATCATCTCCAAAATTTCATCAAGTGAACATGCAATACTATTCATAAGTTCACATGTTGTTCATAGATCATTCATATACAAAATCTGATTATTTGAATAAATAACTTTCCTTCTAAACTAGTACTGCTCACCCGATTTACTAGTGCAAACTCCAACTAGAATTTCTAAATTAGAAATCTTTATTCTCCTTACATAGCCTTAAACTATGATAAACACTTTTGATTCCTTATTAAGAACACTCATCAAGTGTTCGTCGTCAAAAATCGAATGATAAATCCTTATTCGAAATTGTGTGAAATAGCTCAAATCATGTACTCGAATCTTGGATCGAGAACTATACGAGAAAGTGAAATGATCTATGTAAAATCTTCGTACATATCTACAGATTCTTACCAACCCAATTACTGTAAACTCTTCCAAAAATATTAATGAAAATATTTCACAAAATTCCAATTTAGGTTCAATATTTTAAAGTGACATAACTTTATTTATGAAACCTATTTCACAAGATCATGTTAATTTATAAATTTTATAGTACTCTTCTACCTCCAAAGCATATATGCAAAACATCAGATTTTCTAATTTTATTTATTTTTAACTATTGAGATGTAGGTCCAAAATAATTTTGGAGCTTAAAATTGAATCAACCAGCACAACGTCTTTGCTCTTTTGGTCTGGCAAGTAGCTAAGAAGAGTAGGATGTTGGTATCCAAACTCCATCCCAGAATCTACTTTTCTTTGACACTTAGAGGTAAAAATGTTTATTAGCCAGCCCAATAACATCAAATAATTTTTTACTTCCTAGATGTTAAAAGGCATGTTTAATAAAACAAAGTTTGTTAAACCTTCTTAATAAATTTGACCTAATTAAAACTTCATTAATTAAGCTATTTTTAATCAAAATATCTTATTATTTTGAAAATCTAAGAGCCAAATACCCATATTTTTATTTCGAAAATCTTTTGAAATGATACTATATATCTTATTATCCATAACAAAAACATATATAGCCCGACTAACCCCAAAATGAAAGCATGGAATTAGGTACTATTACACAGTATTATATATTCCACTACCAAGAAGGTTAACACTTAAGAGAAGTGTCTACCATTCGAACACATCTCCTGCCCATTTTTAGTTATTTTCGAGCCACTCGTACTAATTAATTTAAAAATACATTTTCTTTTCAAATCCTTTTTTGAACAATCCATATATATATATTTCTAGTTAAATAATTCCAACGAAATATCTAATTCTAACTGCTTTGGATTTGTTTGTGTCCGAACTCATCCCAACCGCACAATGACAAAGAGAATAATTTACTAAGTGCACTACAACGTCCGTCTAGACAAACGTCTAATCATAACTTAGAAGATTATTCCGATCATCACAAAAAATTAGGAATCATCCCTTAAAGCAAATCGAAGAAAATATATTTTTTCTTTAAAATTTTCTCTTCTAAAGTATTTATACATGAAAATGTTTTTAAGCAAACCATTGCCACTATTTCCTAAAATATTTGTACTTTAAAATCTTTCAAGTAAAATTAGTCTTGTTTTCCCAGTAATCATTTTAAATAGTAATATATATCTATCCTTTTGTATACCAAATCATTCTTTTATGATTTTATCAAAATCTGTTTTTACCCAAATAAATCTATAACAAAATTCATTTGTAAATACATATATTCATAAAATATCTTCAAATATTATTATTATTATCTTCCTAAAACGTTGAAACCACTTTCCCAAAGCGTTGGGATTTAAGTTCTTAAATTTCGCTAACATAAAATCATCTTTATAAATTTATTTCCCAAACATTTATTTCAAAATATTTTATTTTAACAAACAACATTTTGTGAAATCAAATCTTATATAAAATCATTTCTAAAATATTTATTTCGAAATATTCTAATCTTTATTTTAATAAACACCATTTATTAAAACTCAGATTTCACCCAACATTATCAACGAATGCCTATTAGTCAAATTGTGAAACTTAATTCATAAGGTGTTTCTTTTCAATGTTCTCAAATTTCCTATCTACACTAACCAAATATTAAAAAGGAAGATACTAGATAGATCAACAAAAAATAGTCAACAATCAGAACTGAGCGGGCATGACTAACAAAATTCTAGATGATAATGATAAAATATTATCATTCGTAACAAACAACTAAAATCAAGAATAAATATGTTAAAATTTTGAATTATATATATATAATATATTCCTAGGTAAATTATTTCATTTGTCAATTTTAAAATATATTATATCAGTTTGGCCTTGTTTAAGTATTTATGAATTCCTATCGATAACGTTGGCCAAATGCATTGACCAGAATTCATAAACCACTCAACAGATCAAACAACACAATGTAAAACCTTTTTCTAAAAATAACAAATGCATGCTCTCATATACATACTCTCAAACTCACTTTAGGATATTACTAATCCTATCTCTAATGAGTTTATTCATTCTGGGACATTACTAACCCTATCTCTAACGAGTTTACCCCACTAGCGTCCAGATCTTCACTCAACCTAAGCTCTAAAGCATGTTTAACGACCCACCTTTTCGACCCTTAGAAATTGACACTAATACATCTATGATATGCACATGCCAAATATCCATAATTTATAATTTCATATCATGACGAGAAGATCTATAATTTATAAAAGATCTTTACAAAATGAAAATCACCTTATTTAAACATATATAACACAAATCAGAGCATACTAACCTATTTTAGCCTGGACAGTTATAACATCCCGTCCTTTCAATTGCTGATGAATACGTATAGAAATCAAGAGACAACAAAACAATAGAAAATATAAGATATGTTAATATGCCCTGGAGAATCCAGCTCATCCTCTGAAAGCTCTAAAATATCCAGCTAAATTTGAAAAATATACTTGGGTTAACTCGAGCATTATAGAAAACAACGCCCAGGTCAATCTACTAAAATCAGTGTGAGAAACTCAAATCACAAGTAATTCTGTTTATTATAACTTGTAAAATCCTTTAAAATTATAGTTATCTCGTAAGACCACATCGCACATATTACACTGATAGGTTTTCACCTTACAATAAACAAAACATTTATATCAAAAAATCCAATGATATTATGATAACTTCTAAGGGTGAAAATAATAACAATCAAGTAACTGTGATACTTGTGAGTGTACATCACAAAAATACTAGGCATAAAATCAAAACCAAAAAGGCAAGTTTGCTAATTGTGTAGTATTCCATGGAGGTTCCCTCGGTATTTTGAGAACGATCTTCCTGCACAAGGATTAGAGATATCCTACCGAAGCAGCATACATCCGTAGTGATGCACCGTAGGAAACACATATCTGGTCTCGCTAAGACCGAATATATTTCTCCATGCATGCATAACAACTACAGGTAACGTCTGGGTGGAGCCAACTATACCCTATGGGTTTGTCAACCCTACCGGCCATGCCTTCTTTCTCTGGTTTTAGTAATTAACGCTGATGAGGCTACGTCCGACATTCTAACTCATGCACCGCTATCAAAACAGATCATGGAATCCCACATGGATTCCAATAACCCAACGGATCTCGGAATCAAACATAGATTCCCATGTCACTAATAGATCTTGGAATCACACATGGATTCCGATACCCCAACGGGTCTTAGAACCACACATGGATTCAACATCTCAATATATCATGAAACTCCTCCATAGAACCGTATATGGTTTTTGGAGTGGTTACAGCATGAGTCATCTGTTACGAGTACACTCCCTTGCTTACGGGGCACCCTAAAAATCAATTATCGATTTTCAGAATGCTTAGTGTCGGTTCTTTAGGAAATAATCAAAAAGTACATAAGAGAGGAGATCACCCCCTAACCATTTAAGTGGATGGATATCCTCATCATTTGTCCTAGAAGAACAAAATGAGTTTATATGTATAGTATAGCATCATCAACATTAACTATACTATATAATCTCCATGTTTCTCTTAGATATTTCCAGAGTTAAAATCCTTTGGTGTTAAGTAGAGAATATTTCTGTACCATCGAAATTAAGAAGGATTACATATTTAAGTCAAGATTTAATAGTTGGTTATTTAACTATCAAATAATCAAACATGCAATCAAAGATTATATTTCCCATGGAAATCACTAAGCCTCTTAAATTAATCTTTCATTAACTTAAAATCCCATTAAAATATTCATATACTTATCTCATTGGAATAAGTATATTCACAAGCCATTCCTTTCAAAACTTGGAAAACCTTTTTCACATACTTATAAAACAGTTGAAGTATATTCACCAACATTTAGTGAGATTTTCTATTGTAAAATCATATTAAAATGATTAAGCCTAAATGTCATTAAAATGGAGATATTTATAACCCTTAATATTATTCCTTTTCATAAATCTCTTTATTTTATAAACAAATGCCTCTTTTATAATATTTATAAAACTTCTTTAGAAATCTCCTATCTATTTATGAAATACTCTTTATAAATATTAAAATCCCAATTATAAAACCTATCCTTTTTAGATCCCTAAAACTCATTTTTAAATTCTTTTATAAGTATGCAAAATCATTCATAAAACTCTTTCCTTATTTAAAACAAACTTATTTAATAAACTCTTTAAGTCGGTAAGATTCCATTGACAAACCATAAGTTATTTAAAATAACTTTAAATAATAAGTTATTATTTAAACATCCTTCTATTTCATTGCCTTTAAATTTCATTCAAAATATAACTTTAAATTCTCATTGATCATACATTAAATCAATTTTAAGGACCATTATTGTACTAATAAGTTAACTTCAAAACAATATTAATATAATAATTAATTAACTTTAAAACGTTATTAATACAATAATCAATTAACTAATATTAGTATGATAACTAACTAATCTATACATATAATTAAATAACTTAAATCAATATAATTAAATAACTTTAATTAAAAATTAAATTATATTAAGTCAATTTGAATAAACAATTAAAATATAATTAAAAACATTTTCAAACAATAATTAAGTAACTTTAAAATAATAATTAAACATTCTCAAACAACTTTAAGAAATAACTTTTAAAAATCATATTAATGAAATAATTAGCTTTAAATCATTATTAAAAACAATTATTAATTATCTTTAAAACATTATTAATAAATAGTTATTACCTTTTAATCTTATTACTAAATAACAGTTATATTTAAAACCTTATAATAGGGAATAATTATTCTTAAAATAACTTTCAAATCAATAATTAAACTTCCAAATTTGGGAGAGGCTTAATGAGGACAATGGTACTTAAACAACCTACCATATCGTTCAATTTTACTTTCCAAGTTAACAAATGATGTTTACATAATCAACGATTAGGTAAATAAATTCAACGCTTAGCCATTATTAATTAACATATCACTTATTCAAAGTGTGATATCAAGTAACAAATATAATCGAATTTCCAGAACTATATAACAGCAGAACGGGTATTTATTCTGTTAATTAAATGTCAGATTGATTTCATTTGTGGAACGGTGTTTTATTTCACTCAACAAGTATTCAAATTATTGTATTCAATTCGCTTTAGCAGTACGGTGTTTATTTGGCCAAATATATAACACCCATGATATAATATTAATTAAACTTCGTAGTTATCCAAATTAACGTAATCATAACTACCTAGTATTAATTTGTTATTAAATTATAATGATCAAAATTACCAACAATTTATGTCAAAGCATTGTGCTCATAAAAATAAACAGCTCAAATGGATTAAATATGAGCAAGATATAGCATTTTAAAAGTTTCAACATTTAAATTACAAAATTAAATTACTAACTCAATTTCCTTTACTCAAATTAAACCAGGCCCAGCCCATCTCCACGAAGCCCAAACCCCTAAGCTACACCCCTCCATCTTCCTAAATCAACACTTCGCTCAACTGCCTGAAGCCATCACGATATGCATATGGTGCAGGTGCACGAGCGATCTGCACCACTATACTCCGATCTAAAACCTCCAGCACGTTTCTCATCGAACGCTCTTCATATCAGTGCTATCGCCACCTCCTCTATCACCGTAGAATTTTTTCGTTCATTAAACCCTAGGATCCATACGTAATAAAATCGCGACATTCTCCGCCACACAGTCCCCAATCCTTGACTGGAGTTCATCACCTCCATCTCGAAGCCACGCCTCTCCACGCCAAACACGAATCCACTCTCTCCTTGGCCTATCGCTTTCTCAATTATTGAAAAAACCTAATCCTTTATCTCAACCATCATCGACGACCATCACAAAAATCAGCCAAACTCATACCAAAAATCCTACTCCATAATATGACTCCAATGACACAAGTGATGTCGATCGATTTCACTTGGATTGGGAGAAATCAAAATTTGAAAAATCAATGCCCATTTTGTCCTTTTCTGATTTTTAGCGATATCTCACTCGAATCTTGACAAAATCGAGCACGATCAATTTTTAAAAATACTATGCATTCAGGCAGATACTTTTCATGTTGGAAGATTTGCCAAAACTTGACGGTTGGGGATGTTTTGATTTTGGAATGATGAAAAAGGGAAGAATTTCATTCTTGACGACCGAATAAAAAAATGGAGAAGAAAATGCCTCAGCACGTATATACACACATACAACTATCTACGGCCATGCTAGGGAGACACAACCCTACATTGAAGGCATAAAAGCAAGGGGAGCTGGGGACAATGGACAGAAGGCAAGGGAAGACAAAATGGAAGACAGGAAATGTAAGGGGAAAAATATCAAGGCAACATGTTTACGGCTGTGCACGAGCAAGGGAAAAGGATTATTAAAATTTTGTTTAAAAGTAGTTAGTTAGGGTTCCCGACGCACAATATCGTGTCCATAGACGAGCCACAAACAAAAGAAAATGATATATGATTTGCATATGACACTGTGACATGATCACAAAATAAAAATAAAACACACCGGCTATCAACTTCTATAAAACTCCAAAATACCAACGTTCGACTTAAAATACGTCAAATTGCAATTTAAACATTTGTTAATTAAAAATTATAGAATAATCCTACAAATTAAATTAAAAATAAGTCATCAAAATTCGAACAATTACTTGAAACATGGATTTATTATATAAACCTAAAATCAAATATTTAAAACTAATTATATATTCTAAAAATCAAAGTGATAAAATTTCAGGTTGTTACATTTTATCACCTTCTTCTTCTTCATCTTGTTGGACCATGGGTCGCAGAATAATGGATCATAAGGCTAAATAAACATTAGAGGGAGATGGGTGAACAATGTTTTCTAACTTTTGTGAATCTTTTAAATTTTCCTTCACGGTTAATGTTAAATCACAGATTTTCGACACTGGATTTTATCAACAATTAACCATAGAAGCAAACACAAATAAAAAAATGCAGTAAAGCAAAGCAGAGCTTTAGAGAGATGACACCAGAGATTTTATACTAGTTCATATTTCTTTACATGCAGTCCAATACAAATGTGTGCGCATATTTCTTTTCAAATGCCAGTCTTTAAACGGGCAGAAGGCAAACCTAATTACAATCTCAATTCCGAGGCTATGAAAAACAACCTCCCAATTTTTTGGGCTTAATGTACACCCACTTGATTTGGACGGGCTATATGCACACCAACTTAGATTTTCGGGCTACCAAGCACACCTAGTTGATTTGAACGAGCTACGATCATATTCAAGCAAATATAACTAGAGTTTGATGGTTTTTCCAAAGACAATTTCTTGATCTTTGGTTACAATGGATCCTATAACCTCTTAAGTAGCTCCATGATCTTGAATTGAGAGAAAGATGATTAAAATCATATAGTAAATAATATATAATCAATATAATGAAGATTGAATTGATTCTGTTTTGAATTTGAAGAGATTTGAATAATTTTCACTAGAAATTTAACAGTGTAAGAGGAGAGAAGAAACAAGAAACTAGTTGTTAAAAAATTCATTTGAAACTCCTTATTTATAGAGAATAAACAGACATGCCCATTTATGAAGTGTTATGATGAATAGATACTTCATTTCAAAATTTGAATATCAAATTTGCAGCATATCTGTCAACATATTTATCGGATATATGTCGATATATCCCTTTAAAAATTGAAAACTCTTTTCTTTTTAAATATTTTGAAAGTCATGCTTTGTAAAATATTTTGATACTTTGTAAGATAATCTAAACATAGTTTATAAACATTTTAACCATAAAAAAATTTCATAAAATATTTTTAAATATATTTTTAAAAATATTTTATGAATGTGTTTCTATGGTAAAGGATAAGAAAATGGGAAATAGAGATCAAAGATTGCTATTAGGGACTTTAAAAATATTCTATAACTTTATATACTATATTATAATCTTGAGATCTTTATATCTTGATCTTTATACTCATGAGTCTTCATGTCCATTCTTTGAGTCTTTATGCTTTACAGTCTTTGATTCAATATCCGTATAATATTCTGCACTATATACTGTATAACTTGGCAAAACATTAGTGTCCATAGTTTATGTAATGTATTTTGGTATCAAGATTGTTATCATCAAAATCAATAGCTAAAGTGCTAGCAGGATTGAGTTCACCAATAGTATGTTGCATACACAATCACTTTAAATTATTGATTAAGTAGATGGTTATATAGGTAACTTTGTTGCATAACATAGTTGTAGAATGCATGTTGCACTCTTTGTCCCTTAGGGATTTCGAGGATGAAGTCCTTTTTAAGAAAGGACAATGTAACACCTCATAAAAAATTAATGAGAAAACAATTAATTAAAATAAGGCTAATAATAGAAATTTCAAAAATATCTAAATTTGGCAATGAAAGTTATACCATTGTGTTCGCCATAATTTTTGATCAACTTTCATATATAAAGTTTTACGATCAGATTTCAAACAAAAATATTACTGACGATTGAACAGTTTGAATTTAAAATAATTTGAATGAATTCAAATTTTAAAATTCAAATAACGTTAGTGCAGAAATTAAATTGGGTATAATTTAACGTTAGGGTAATTTAACATTATTGTCAGTACTAAAAATGAGAATAAATAAACCAAATAAACAAGCAATAAATATGCACCATTTATTGGGGACCGGTCGACCACCTCCAGTAGGGTCGATCGACCACTAGCGATCGACTGCCTAGGGAAGAGCGGCCGATCGTTGAGGGTGTCATGGCTAGGGTTTTGTTATGCACAAATAGGCCAAAATTTATTATTTTAAACCAACTTAAATCCTACGAATGGTAGAATTTTTTATTTTAAAATATTTATGAGTGAAAACCTTAGTTTTACATCTTAGTATTTGTATAGTGGAAGTTTGGACTTTTTTACGCCTTAGGGAATTTTGTATCCGAAAAAACTAAATTTAAAACCTCGAAATTCACCCAAATGAAATGTCAATACCTAAGAATCTTAATGTTTTACATTAAAATAGTAGAATTTGTTCTTATACTGCAATTTGAATATTTTATATTCTACTTGGCTTCCAACTTTTCTCCATTGTTGTGCTAGAGGGTTCTAAAAAGAAAATAAATTAAGAAATGGTATGTAAAGTACAAATTCTCCTATTCATAGTTTACACTACCTATTTCCGTAATTTACATATGAATCTCTTTTCCAATGTATATATAGAAGTTAAATAGAATATGAAGGGTTTAATTGCAAGAATTCCTTGAAATAGAGACCATGATTCTACTATATTAATATAAAATAAGTTTGTTATATGATTCTATTTTGTGAATATAAGTCTACTGTTTTGCTAAGGATGTTAGATATTCGTAAGTTATTGTATGGAGCCAGTCTTGTATGAATTTTGAAGTTTTGAGATTTTAAACGATTATTATAGGAAGCAAAAATCTTTGCTCACTTATAAATATTTAGTTAGCCTAAGTTACATACGTATAAATATATTAATAACATATAACTAATAATGTATTAACCATGTGGTATAAAATAAATTGGCTGGTAAATATTGTTAATATTTATGTTAAAATGTAGCACAAATATCCAATAAATTATAGTAAAGAAATATGTGAAGAAATTAAATGAAAATGATTAAGAACGAGACATACAAACTTTATCGTGGTTCGGCTAAAAATTGCCTACGCCCACTTTGCTTTGTTGCTGATTATATTGTTGGGTACAAACTTTCTTAGGGATCGGTAATGATCCTCGAGATCACAAGAATTCTATGGAAATTCGTAAACAACTGAAAAAGATCCATCAAAATGTCACCCTTTCCCTCTTTTTATAGCTGAAGATGGTCGGAATTCCTCCACCCTGTTTATAGCCACGTTCCCCAAGTTCAGGAGGAGAGTTACATGGGAGATCGTGGCCACGCACTACACCAGAATCCTCATTTCGCAACTTCTTTAAGCCGTTGTAAAATAATTTCGCAACGGCTTTGAGCCGTTGTGGAATGGGCAGTGGTAAAAATTTCGCAACGGCTGAAATCCATTGCTATATATATATTCAACGGCTAAGGGCCGTTGCATAATATTGTTTAGCAAAGGCTTGTAGCCTTTCCAAATTTTATTTTGCAACGGCTTTTATCTGTTGTTAAATGTAGACGTATAGCTGATGTTTTAAATATTAGCAACGGCTTTAATTCGTTCCTAATTACTATTTTTATTTTTATTTTAAATTCGAAATTTATTCTCTACACCAGTGACAGTCATTTCATTATCATAATTAATACAAAAATTTGCAAAACACTATCACAAAAGAAAGATTATTAAACCAAATATTTTTCATAGATTCAACACAAAAACCAAACATAATAAATGTTTGAATTATAATGTTCAACATCAACACATACCACTATATAGTTCAACAAGTATACACAACGTACATAGTACAACCATGGCATCATTACATAATACTACATGCATAGTACAATACATACGGTACATAACGTCTTCTTCCAATCGTCTAATGCTTCTGCCAGCATAAGTTTCATGCCTGCACAAAACAAGAAATTAATGTTTGTTTATAAAGAGGTCAAATATCATATGTTTGTTTAACTTCTTATTTTTCTAAACAATGAAGTTCAGCTAAAATAGCAGAAAAACAAGTGCATCAAACCCTCCTCTGCATTCATCCTTTGCTCATATACTATTTCCATCTCTTCATTCACGCATACAATTTTTCGTACCTCTTTTAAGATTTATCTATTTCAAACATTTTTATATTATCTCTCTTTTGTCACTACAAAGGTTATACAATTTTCTTTTATAGTTGACATTATGAATTCTGCATTCATGACTTCTATACTGCTACTTTGTTTTAATATATATTTAATAAAGATTGTAAGGAAAATCAATAGTAAAACTAAAGGACATTGGTTTGGAATTGGTTCTGGTGGAAATGAAGAAAAACGAACGCTTCTGCAATCAAGACAATGTTTCTTCAGTTCAAATAGAAACAATTTACGAAACAAGAGTCATGTTCCTCTATGTTCAATATGAACATACGACTCAAACAATTAAATAGATGAAAGCATCACATTGCTTTTTGGTTCATCGTCCGTTCAAGAAAACAATTAAATAGATACAACCACGATAAACACTGTAATCACTATATTAACAAACTGATGCTGATTGAATATTGTGTTTATATTATCAACAAATGACAATACTATACTACTATATGTTTAATTGATCACTCCTTTCCATCATTGTCAGTAGTTTATTCTACAAATATCCATTGGGTAACAAGCCGATATTCAACAGGATCAAGAAATAATATAAGTTTTCCAAAATCAGTTTTCCTTCCATACTTATAA
This sequence comes from Allium cepa, assembly GCA_030765085.1. Taxonomy (NCBI): domain Eukaryota; kingdom Viridiplantae; phylum Streptophyta; class Magnoliopsida; order Asparagales; family Amaryllidaceae; genus Allium; species Allium cepa. The sequence continues at coordinate 486,442,175 of CM060928.1, read as the reverse complement.
TCCCACATCATTTGGAGCGACCAAAAACACTTACAATTCTAAACAGTATGCTAGCAACATGACTCCACACAACTGTATATTATGAATGTAAGTGCTACCTAATCCACTTCTGCTAAGCAAATAAACAAGTTCAGCTAAACTAGTGGGAAATTAATTAAAGAAATCAAGAGTCGCGTGTAGCATACAATTTATGAATGAGGATAATAGCATATCAGGAACAAGGATGCTACAAAACCAGTTCAAAGTAACTAAAGAGCACACTGGCCATGTGAGTAGTGAGTTGAAATATGACTTGTGAGCATGACCATGTGAGGTTGAGATAGAGCAAGATAATTCTTCAAAGTCTTACTTAGGGACTAGCAGCAAGAAATGCATAACCAAAGCGATCTAAAACAGGCTTAACATGTTGGGAGTTGTAACTATGAAAAGCGGCCATGAATAAGCACTACGAACGAGCTAATGTACCAATTATAGAACAACATAGACTCCAACTGAAATGTCTTTCTATAAATGAAGCTGAGTCATTGGATTGATCGGAACAGTACTTGTGTTTGTGATTTTTTTGGTTGTTGTTGGAATGGAAGGAGGATTGTGGCTATTTTCAGGGGAGAATCATGAAGTATGTTATTGTTTTCAGGTGATTGACTAATGCAGGGGAGAGGAGTAGGAAGTTCTGCTAATAGAATGTGGGCAGTGATATCTGGTGAGTAGGTGATGTTATGGCAGTGATGAAATTGAAGTTGAATTGGTGGTGCAGTTCGATGGAGTAGGAGATGGTTGTAGTGGTGTAGTTTGGTGAGGGTCGTGGTATTGAAATAGAGATGGAGTTTGTGATATAGTGGATGTTGCGGTGCTTGGATATCACCAAACTGCTCTGCCTCAAACCTCACCATCCATGCACCAAATAAACTCCAACACTCCACCACTCTTACACCAAAAAACAGCAGTGCCAAGCTGCCCCATTCCTTAACCCATCACAAAAGCATACATTGTCTTCACCATCACTAGAGCTACATTTCCATCTTGACACCGTACACAACCAAGTCCCTTCCATCAACATCTACTGTCATACAACAGCCACACTGTCTCGACCATTCACCGCCTATACAAACACCATCCACTTTAACTACAACAACGCTCAAACCTCCACTTAACCCAATCACTCCTTACAATCCTTGAACTCCAGAAACTCTCCAGTCATCAACCTCTATTTCACATCATTACCTTGTCTGTTGAAACAGCAACTACATCAAATCGTAATCTCCTTTCATCAACAATTACCTCCATCAAGCACCGCAACATCCATTCTCTCCTTTCCAATCACTTCAAATAGCGATACCCAATCACCTAAACCCAAATTTGCAACTCCCTAATAGTAGAGTATGTGGGTTTGACAGTAGATGATAGTGGAAGTTGGTTACAGTGGAGTAGAGTGTTTGTGAAGTGTTTGAAATGTATGAGTTGTATGGTTATAGTGGTTTTTTGCGGAGAGGTGGTGATTGCTCAATAAAGGACTTGGTTGTGGAGATGATGGTGTAATGGCAGGGTCTGATGTGGGTTTAGAATGGGTGTATAGGATAGGGAAATGGTGGTCAGGTTGCTTTCGGAGAAGGTGATATTGCTGTGGATGTTTGATGAATGTGGAGATGAATAAGGTATTGACTGGCAAGAATAAACAGAGAAGACAGAAAACACAGAGTAATGTGAACCAAAAAATAGTGCAATAGGAAAGAAAACTGTGATGTAAATGTGTGATGTAAATGCAATGTGCAAATGTATTTTTTTATAATGTTATGGAAATGCACAAGTTATAAACAAATGCAACAAAGAACTGAGATTACAAAGAGTGATGAAAAATGCAAAATGAGAAATGCAGTTCAATTTTTTTTAATGGTGATGAACAGTGCAATCTTCAAATGAGTGAAAGAATAGTGCAAATGACATAACAAAGGAAATCAACAGAAGCTTTTTTGAAGAACAGTGCAAATGTAAAATAGCACAAATGAAGTGCAAAAGGAAATGCATGTTGATTTTCAGTGTTGAAATGTGATGTAAAACAATACTCTTACTAGTTGGCTATGTTTCTTAAATTCATAATTACTTGGATTGTGAAGATATTACCTATGTTAGTTTTATCAATATTTTTTTACTACAGATGCATCATGAGGTCTGTATAAACACAAAGAGGAGTAAACAAGCCCGCAACGAAATATCTGAGAATGGGAAGCAAAGTAAATTTTGTGTTACCTCACGGATCAAGCTTTTCTAAATCAGAAAGGTATATAGAGAAAGCATCTTCAACCTGAAACAAAGAACAGAAAAGAGAATTATCCGATTTTGTAGAATTTTCAATTTTGATATTAAGATGGGAGGATTCTGATATTAAGAACAGATTAGAGAACATATATAGGTTTCCATTCAGATTGAATTTATTGGATAATAATAATATATAGCTGCTCCTACGTCTAAAGATATCGAATGAACTCTTTGGATGACACACATAACCACCGATTCCAACATCATCAAAGGTTATAGCAAGAGGATGGTTTTATTTGACCGTGGTCTCATCTGGTAATAGTATATTGTCCACAATCAACTTCTCATGTGTAGGATTCCATGTATGATGGATGCCGTCGAATCTCTGCATACAAAACCTGTTGCAATGACTTCTATATCAATGTTCAACACTTCACATTTTTGATTTTCCTGAACATGCAAAATAAGCGGGTTAGCAGCATCGTCATTGTTCGACGTTCTTCCAACACTTTCATGATGTGTCCCACCACTTCCTCCTTCGTTGGAAGCAATGTCTGGCATCTGTTTCACATATCCTTTTAATATGTCGACCAATGTGTTCAATGTCCCCTTCACATTCTCCAATGAATCCTCTACCTTCTCCATCCTGGTTTCCAATCCATTTGAGTCTTGTTTACTCCTTCTGAGTTGTTTATGTGGAATATTAGATGCTTTAACTTGTGTCTTTGGTATTATAGTTCCAACACTTCGAGTCCGGCCCCTTTTATCTTTGCCGAACGCTTGTGACAAGATGTCTTCATCCAATGGCAAATCTTCTTCCTCGTCGTCATTGATTGTTTCCCTTGCTTTTACAATTTTGCCCTAAAATATGATAATACTTGAGATATTACGTGCATATAAGTTATAGGCCGATAAACCATGTAAGCATATATGTCATAATAGTAAATCATTTTTAATTTATCAAGATGATATATTGTTTAACTTACAAAGTACGAAGAATTTGAATCTGATATGGTGCCATCCTTTTTTGTATGAGTTTTCTCCCAAACTTCACGACATATGATTTCTTTTCTTGGATTTTCAATTGCCTGCAACCGAAACATCGATTTTTCTTAATAGCAAAACTTTAATATGAAGTTTTAAATAGCCTATGTTCTAAATGGAGGCGGGCATTGCCTCGGTTCATAACTGAGGCAATATGGCCTCGGTTTTAAACTAAGGCGCAATGGCCTCAGTTTAAATCGAGGTAGTCTCAATTTAAAACCAAGGCACAATGGCCATAGTTTAAAACTGAGGCTGCAGTTGCCTTATTTAAAACCGAGGTAGGCATGGCTTATATGCTTGTAAACAACTAAAGTTATCAACTTGCTTGAAACCATTTAGAAATAATTTAAAGAATGGTTACACCGAAACCTTTTAGAAACTAGGCAGAGCAACTCAGTCTGCCTAATTTACAGTTTTGAGTATTTTGGATCTGCTCAAATACTTTACTTCTTTTGCAATATACTTCTCCAAGATTTTGCTTGTGAGCAGAAGGGATACATAAGTTGGAAGAGGGAATTGCCTTTTTTAAATTTATTTATAGAGGATGCATAACAATTTATAATAATATTTATTGTTGCATGTGTGTATAATACACAACAAATTATAGCAATTGTTGAAGCATGTGTGTCTTTGTGTATACATGCATACAAATATACACATACATACATGCGCACGTGCGCGCATACATATGTATGTATAACGTATGTATGTATGTATTGTAACTACTATAAATTGTTATCCATTCCCGGTAAAAACAGCAAAACAAATATCAATGCATATGTGGATTGACCGATTTACATGTACATATCAAAATCATGCTTTAGTTTACTCCCTTTTCCTGAAAAGATTTATGCATGAATCTAGGAGCAGAACACATATTTAAGGTTGTAGCTTCGTTTTTATCCTACCTTAGTTTCTTTTTTCAACCAATGTTTGAGTATATACTAGTTATCTGAGAGACAGAGGTGCCGGTATAATCCTGACCATATGTAAATTATGTTAGTTTGAATGGTTGAAGGGCCTAATAGGCTAATACTACTACTACTATTCTGGTCATATGTAAACAATTTTGTAGTTTCTAGTGCTAAAAGCTTGCTCATGCCATATAAAAGATTACTTAAAGGGGAGAACTTGCAGAATTTGATAAAAAATGGTTGTAAATGCTTTAACTTATATTGTGTAACTCAGTTTTAAATTGAGGCCAACATAGCCTAGTTATCTCATAGGCAACAAATATGAACAACGAGCAATAACACTACAATGATTGATGAACATGACAGTACAAAATCCGCAACTTTACATATATTCTAGTCTGCACAAGAAAACTAATGATGCAACGAAATGGTTAATGCAACGAAATTACAAAAAATTAAAAATATACCATTTTATGTTCTACTATGATGTGACTTGTACGACCACTGTGATGAGTATAATTGTATTGTGATCTTTTTTTTTGCCTAGCTCTCTTCTTATGCGTGCGTCGGGTTTTGCTTCGTTTTTCAAGAATCCATCCCAATCTTCTACGCTAACTTTTGGCAGATAGTTTTTCCTTCTAGCTTCATCATTGAAAAAAAATTCATAGTACCCTGTCCTCAATTCCCTTTTGTATCTTCTAAATGATTCGCACGTTATTTTAAAATACAACTCTTTTGTATCCGACTCTAGCACATAAAATGTCTGTATATATTGAAGATAAAAAATACGTTAAAAAGAAAATATATAAAAACTGTTAACATACTAGGAGGCTGGTATGTCCGATTGTGAGTTCTTGTTCTGACCGTATGGACCATTAAAGTTAAATGACAAATGTGAAGTACTGCAATTTGAACACATAAAGTGCTGGATGTCATTTCTTTATATTTCATTCTTCCTGATCTAGAACTTTATCACTTTCACAAGATTGTATAACTGATCCTATGAGATGCTTATCTTATATATATTGGTCTGCTATAATATTTGCTAGATAATACAACCTACTCGTATTCGATTATGTAATCTAATTTAATGTGTTTACTTAACATGTTTTCTCTTCACAGAACATGGCGATGCAGTTTGGGTATTCATCCCTTTTTTCCTTTTTCTTGCTTGGTTTTACGAATGATTTTATTGTAGTTTTTTCGATTGACTACTTGTTAACTTGAATTTTAGACTTTCAATGATTGGTTTTGTCAAGTTTTATGATTGGAAAGTGTGACTATTTCTATTATTGAGCTTCATAATTTATGTAATCGTTTTATATATGCGTAAAGCTGTTGGGCAATCACAATACAGCTTTTAAAAAATTCACAGAATCATTTGACTTCTATTAACTTATGTAGGCTTATTAGACAAGTATGGAGGTACATGAAGGTGTGTTTATTTTTATAAATTGATTGTTTAGCATAGTAAAATATCAGTTTGCAGTAAAGAATTATTGGAAAAAAAAGAGAATGGCTTACCCGCAATTCAACCCAAATGTCATCTTTACATTTGTTGGGTACTTTATCCCAACTTTCATATGATATCGGCACATGAATTCGTACCCATTTACCAAGTCTACTCCCTATTTTCCCAGCATTATCAGAAACTGGAACACCATATGCATTTGTCTCAACTTTCTCGGGTTGTGAAGATGACGAATGCGTGACTGAATGGATCGACGTTTCTGCAGCTTCCGACATTGTTGCTGTAAGTATTCAGAAAGAAACATATATGAGTTCACAGCATAATAGTTCACAGCATATGCTATGCAAATAATATTTTCTAACATACTAGGTTGTTAGATGCCTCTCAAAGTCGAGTAGGATGCAACATAAATTATCACTTAAAGATATGAGATCAGAATAAATTTAGAAATGTAAGTTACTAATGAACAAGTGAAACAATTACAAAATAATTTTTTTAATATTTCCACCTCAAATAAATTTTCGTAACACTAAAATATTTGAATAAAACAAAAGATATATACAACAAATAAAAGGAATGAATAACTATGACTAACCACACCAAGAAAGTATGCAATAAGGACATTCTAGTCATCTTTATACAATGATGGCAATAAATGTTCAATGCAGCCATTATCCACCTACCACAGAGGACACAAAGAATATCTCGTTTGTTCCACCCTAAGTGCAGACAAAAGATAAATATATGGTAACCTGTAGTGTAACAAAGTCTAGAACAAATACACAATAAAACATAAACTTTAAGTGTGACAAAATCTTTGCGGTGCAAATTAGATTATTTTTCTCTTGTATAATATACATTCGTGAATTGATATGCACTTACATGTATAACATAAAATCAATTATGTCAACGGTTAATTCCGAGTCCTTGTCCGTTTAGACGTCAACTACATGTTATTGGGAGTTAACCTAGATTGGCATTTGATATTTTTATGAAACTCAGTGCTTATGTTACATGCTACAAAATTTAAGGAATTGTCCTTGATCTAGCTATAATAATTTGATCCATGCTTCAGTTGACATATCATTTGAAATTTCAAAATGGAAAATCCTAATCAAAGCAGAGAAGATCCAAAGTACAAGAGTAAATTGAGTGTTTTTGGTAGAAATGAAGCAGAGATGCAATGCAGATGGATTAAAACTTCAACTGTGTAATATCATCCTAAACTGATAAAAACTTGATCAAATCTCAAATATAATATGGATGAGAATAATTTAGATTTAAATAAGAAATAAGCCCATAAATTAAATAAAATAAACTAGCATAACACACTGAACATACATAATCTTCTATTTTATCCGGTTTACAATAATCATGATGAAACTTATTATGAAAACAAAAAGGTTAGTCCTAGACATACATTACAAGGAATATTAGCATCCAATAAGGTAACAAAAGCAGTGGGCTAGCTGTACATGCTGGAAAATTTTGATCAAATATTTACAAGGACAATATAATTTTCATGCCATGACATGTTTTAAATGGTATCTGAAATGGGACAACATTCCAAAAGAAGGCTAATTAGCTTACCAACTAAGGCCATTACCTCAGTTTTATAACTGAGGCAGTGGGAACTTAATGGAAATTATGTAACATGACATGGAAAAATATATAAGCAAATGAAATAGGGGTTTTAACCATCAAAGCCAAAAACATCTCTATGAAAATAAGATGATACATTGTTTACATGTGCCGGAATCTTTAAAATATGAAATGTAAATAATGTAAATAAGATGATACATTGTTTTATTTCCGTGACCGACATTGAACACTAACATGGTTATGACAAATAATATTTTACCAATACTGCTTTATTGCTGTTTTACTCTTCAAATGAATTGGTTATGTTACCAGAACCAATTTCTATATGGGTACTGATGTGAATCGCGGATCTTTATTTTCACGTTGGATTTTGGACCACTGGGGTAATTCAAACAACACTTATATTTGGATTTACGCATTAATTCAAACGCAACCAATCTTTTTCCATCATCATACATAAGAAAACAAATTTCTAAAATTTAGAATAATAATTAAATAGTGATACATGAAAAATTAAAAATTCATAATCAAAAAATTTCTAAATTCAGCCACATTTGAAATTCAACTCAATTCAATTAAGAAATACATCTTATATTAACATATGCATTTAGTAAGATATTCTAATTTTTTATTATCTTCAAAGGCTGATTGATAGACAGTAGGAAACTCAAGATCATCCACGATTATAGTCAACCGCTTAGGTGTGTGTAAAATCACAAACCATCTGCTATTTTTTTAAATCTTTTGAGTAGAACACTTGACTCGCTTCTGACGCAAGAATTAATGGCTCATCGTTCATCTAATCTTTGGTCTCCAATTTCCCTAAAGTAACTGTAATCAAGTTTGAAAAAGGATCAGTCTTGCAACCATTGACCTTATCTTTGACATTTACCCAATCACAATAAAAACCGTTTGTTTGAAGTCTATATAATCCAACTCAATTATCTCTTGAATAACTCCATAATACATTGTTTCAGCTTCTTTATAATTTTTATCTTTCCCACTGGCTCTAAATTTTGTGATTGCTCTCATACATACATCGCTGTCTTCTGTTACCATCCGCTCTTCGTAATTTTTGAGGAAAATGTAAACCCATTTACTTGGTACTTCATATAACTGCACGCCTTGAACTTCGTCCCATTCACAAGGCACCAAAGAGTTGAATCAACATCCTTTGTTTTCACCAACTAAAAAAATAAAATATGTGAAAAGTATGATTAATAAAGTGTACGATACCTTTAAGTACGCGTGAAATATTAAATAAGCTTTAATATATACCTCGCCATGTAACCATAGAGTAAAACTTTGACAATCTTCCATGGATGTAACCCCATTTCGAGATTGAGATTTAGTACTTTTCACATAGATGTTATACCTCCTGCAAAAAACACATTTCAAAACATTTATATAATTACAATGGTGGAGATTCAGGAGTTATTTATGAACTTACTTCTCCCATTCATCCAATCCATCATACTTATTGAGGACCCATCTATGAACTTGTTCAAACTGCACCGAGGTTAAGGTTATGTCTTTACCATTATCTAGAGGCATCTCACCAGCAAACTCATCATCCTCATCTAAAAAAGCCTCACGAGTATGTTTATGCGTGCCATCGTCTCCTTTTGGCATATACTCCATGCAGTAAAGACTAGCTTCCTGTATGATATATCCTTCTGCAATACATCCTTCAATATATCTTTTCTTGCGGACGTATCCTTTATATGTTTTCATCAACCGATGAATGTAAATCGATTACAAATAACTAGTACCTATTTTGATCGAATGATGATGAACAAAACTAAGATTAGTAAATTACCGTACAAAAGGATACATCCACCTATATCTAACAGGACGCAGATCAATGCTTCATCGGCTAAATGAACCATAAGGTGGATGCTGATGTCAAAAAATGCAGGTGGAAAATATTTTTTAAACATACAAATTACTTCTGCCAACCCAGTCTTTGCTTTTAAAAGATGTTTTCCGTCGATCACCTTTGAGCATAAAATGTTAAAAAATAGACTTATACGATGTACAACATTACGTAGATCCTTATGTTGTGGATAAGAATGCTGAAGCAATACCAAAAGTAATTGCTGCATTATGACATGGTAATCATGAGACTTCATATTTGTTAGTTTAGGAGGATTGATATTCACATTGTTATTGAAGTTGGAAGAGAATTTGGGCACTTTTAAGCTTTCCAAAATGGTGCAAAATCGTAGCCTTTCGTCTTTGCTCAAGGTGAAAGTTGCATCTGGTATGATTAGTTTATTTCTTTTAGGATCTTCACTCACCCACAATTTTTGTTTTATACCCATGTTTTTCAAATCCTTACGTGCATTGATGTCGTCTTTTGACTTGTCTTTATGACCCATAATTGTGCTAATGAGATGCCCAGTGACATTCTTCTCTGTATGCATAACATCAATATTATGTCGGACGAAATTTGCTTTCCAATATGGCAAATCAAAGAGGATGAACCCATGCGGGAACATTCTCAACTTCGTCTTCATCGATTTTATTTTTTTGTTTTCGACCGATTCTAGTTTGTCTTTACCAACTTTCATCTTGATATTTGCTACCTTCTCTTCAACTTGATAACCAGCAAATGGTCGTGGAGGACGATGATATTCTTGTTCGTTATCAAAGTTTGTTTTTTCGTCTCGAAACTTATGTTTGAAAGGAAGAAATCTTCGATGTCCCATGTAACACATCTTCTTACTTGCACGAAGATAGTAAGAACAAGTGTCTTCCCCACATGTAGGACATGCAAAATAGCCGTGAGTTGTGCATCCTGATAAAGTCCCAAGTGCAGGATGATCATGAATTGCCGACAACAACCTAGCTCTCAATGTAAACTTAGAATTATTAAATGAGTCAAATGCAGCAACTCCTTCCCATAACAGTTGTAACTCGTCTATCAATAGTTGCAAATAAACATCAATATCCTTTCCTTGTTGTTTTGATCCAGAAATCAACAATGTCAACATTGAAAACTCTCTTTTCATGCACATGGATGGAGGAAGATTATACGGTACTATAACTACTGTCCAACAACTATAACGGTTACTTAGAGATGCATGTGGATTGAAACCATCCGTTGCTAATCCAAGCGTGACATTTCGTAAATCAACAGCAAATGTTTTGTCAAAAGAATCTGCAGCTCGCTATTGAGAAGTATTACATAGGTGACGCATTACTTCTGAATTAGACTTGGCATGACCATGACAAGTCATAGCATCTGCTATCCATGGTATAGTATACAACCTCATCAGCCTAGGAATTAGAGGGAAATGCCTCAACGTCTTTTGAGGTACTTTGGCAGCTCTTTTCTCTTCGTTGAATGTTGTTTTATATCTTGGTTGTTTGCAAACTGGATAAAAAACTCTATTTGCATCATCCTTCCAATACAAAATGCAGTCATTAATGCACACATCATAAGTTTTGTAATCCATACCAATTTTCTTAATCATATTCTTTATGTCTTGATACTTTGTTAGTAGTGTGTTACCTTCAGGAAGTAATTCCTTTATGAATTCTAGGAGTGCAGTCACACCATTGTCGAAAAAGCCATACTGGTTTTCAAGTTATTCAGCTTGACGACGAAATACAATTTTGTTATCCCTTTTGGACATGAAGGATACAATGGCTCTTTTGCATTATCAAAAAGTGATTTATACTTCTTGCTTTGATTGGCCTGCCAATCAACATCAACCGTAGGAGAATCCCTAATATTATCTGGCAACAAACTTGTAGGTTGAAATTGATGAAATCTATCAGCATCATTGACCAGATCTTCCATCCAAGGAAGTTTAGAGTCATCGGTACATATGGCTTGACTAACAGGTTGTTTTTGGTTCATTGCCGACTCTTCCCCCTGAAAATGACAAGCAGTATATGATTGGACAATTCCCATCTAAGCAATGAAAATGCATTTCATCTAATTTAATTTTTATTTTCATATTTTTGCACTGTGTGCAAGGACAAGAATAGATTCCTTATTGCCACCATTTTCTACAACAAAATCAGTAAACTTCTGCACTCCTTCCATATATCGTGGGGTTCTTTGATCGGCTTCTTTCATCCATTCTTTATCTATACTCAAAGACATATTGATCTGCCAACTAAAATATATACAACATTTTATAAACTTGAAAGTACGAGCAACTTAAAGAATAATTATACCTCTTACAGAACATGAGTCATTGTTTAAGGATATTGAGTCAGCTGAATATATTTTCTACTAGTGTTTCAGATGATAATTTTGATTATGGCCTATTAATGATGTTAAAATTCATTTACAATGATTTAGGACATTTCGATATTAAATCATTGCACAAAGTCAGTTGTAGCAGATTATTGGCTCCCAACACTTGTATGTTATGTTATTGTTTTTATCCTTAGTTATGTGCACCAAGCAATGGGCTATACCACTTATGTGCATTGCACCTAGCATGTCTGTAAGCGTATGTTAGGTGCCTGATGTCTAATCTTCTTTAATTAGTCGGGTATGTCATTTATGAGCAAATCCATAAAGTAAAACATCTGTTATGTGCTGCAAGTCCCAGTTTGCTTTAAATATGCAAGTTTAACGTGAACTTTATTCTCGGACATCACAGGATTTGATTTATGTGGACACTAGGTTTTAGTAAAAAAAACCTTAAATCTGACATAAAACACATTGAAAAAAAAATAGTAGCAAGCTAATTTTATCAGGTTATGTGGACACTAGGTTTTAGATAAAAATCCTCTCCTTTATCCCCTTTACCAGTCAAACGATCCTCATTTCCATTTGCGTTGCATGCTTTTTTTACTTTACACCTCACTTTATTTAGCAAAATAACTACTTTACCCTCACACACAAATATCTATATAATACATCATCCATGACATCATTAATCTTTTATTTTGGAAAAATAAATTTATTTCATATTAATGATTTCCTATGTTTTTGGTACATGTAAAAGAAGTTTAAACAATTTTAACTTGGAAAAATGTTATTTATCGGTAGAATGATTTCTGGGCGCATTATCGACATTTTTTCGAAGCATTTATTTTTGCAAATATTTTTCTAAAACAAACTTACCGTTATTAGTTATAATTTAAAAGGGGTTGACAAGGTTATTAAATCAATTTAATAACATTTACTCTACGACTCAAATATTTAAATAATTTAGATATTTAAATATGAAGCGTCCGTAATTCTGGATCATTACATGTGTTATCATCATTGGAAGAAGAATATATCACAACTTCCTCTCACGCATGTCAAGCTATTTGGTTACGGTGAATACTAGATGGACTACATCAAAAGCAGAACTCTCCAACAACTATTTTTTGTAACAATAAGTTAGTTATTGCTCTAGAAGATAAATCCGATGTTTATAAGAAAACGTAGGAATATCATATCAAATATCCTTTTATACGTGAGCTTATCAAAAGTTCTGAAATTACTTTGGAGTTCTACAAGCTAAAGATCAGATCGTTGACATTTTCACTAAACATTTCCACGTTGAAGTTTTCTACAGGTAAGGACAAAATAGGTTGTAGATTCATCTTTTTTAATGGGTCATTATCAAGTAAGTAGGCTGTATTTATCGAGTTAAGTACGAATAAGTCCTAGATTAGATTTTTTTTTCTTATAGCTATTGTTCCTTTATAAATTTCAAATAAACTCATTACTTGTTTTAAAGTAATAATATATACTTAGTCTGCTTTATGCATTAGGATTTGACCGCTTTAGAAACCTTGTCCCTTGAATTCAGATTAGTTTGATAAGAGTATAACGATGCGATAAAGAAAGGCATGTATGTTTACAACACATTTCCAAAATCCTCCAGCCTACTTTATCCCCAAGAATACTACAATAGTCTAAATAGGAGAAATCTTAAGCTGCTTTCCAATCCCACCTCTATTATCCCATGAAGGTTTTTTGACTTCGTTACATTGTCTCGGGAAAGACAGGGGAGATATCCTCTGCCCTATAAGACAACGATCAGAATTCCAATTATTCAAACAAACTGTTGAACATTTTCTTAGAACTTGGTCGCCTCCCTACGATTTTTGGAGTGGGAGCTGGCAATATTATTTGCGCACGAATTGATAAATATCAACTGGTTGTTCCATGTTGAATATGGAGAACGAACTTAAATTTATGTTGAACTATATTATGTGGTAGATTAGATCAAAATAGATGTGATGTGCTCTTATTTTCAAATTTATCGTTTATATAATAAAATGTACCAGCATTTATTTTCGCAGTACAATTTTCCCTTTTGTAACAACCCGGAATATTTCAATCCCGAAAATTCCAGATCGTTATAGAAAGAAGAAAGAGAAAGAAGAAGAAGAAGAAACAGAAACACCAAAACATAGAAAACCTCACATTTGCAGCGGATCAAAATATAATAATAAATAATATCAGTTTACAAAAGAATATTATATCTGTCGAATTACACTTTAATACAATCAGAGTCATGAATACACAGACATTGAATATACTCAATTATCATGTCATAGATACCCAACAATATTATACTATACGACGGAATTATTCGATACGCTCTTGCCATCCAGCATGCCTCCTGGGCTCCAGAACGTCCATACCTGAAAAGCTGCAATACTCGGTCTGACCCGAGCATTACATCAAAGTAACACCTGGGTCAGGCTGGAAACCAGCGTGAGTAACTTATCTAACCTGAAATTCACCAAAACAATAACCAATTTTTAACCCGGGGTAAGTCATAACAATTTTACAAATCTACAGGTTTGGTATAGACAACACTTATTATACTCATCAATTTCTAAGTGTTAGAACTTAGATTTTATGATCCAAATCACTTAAATTATTCCATATCACTTTATTGATTTCTCAAATCAGTTTATAAAGAATCGATGTGGGTTTGGGTATTTACTCATACTCGACTCCGGTCTCTTCGAATCCAATATCATCTTAACCCAAATTATCCAATTAAATACAATTCAACTTTAATTACCAGATAACATTTTAACACATCAATTCATAATTGATAGATAATCACATTATCACCATTCGTTCAACATATCATATCACAGAGCAATTCATATCAGGAATATCAACCAGTCCCAAGCACTCATCATCATTCAATCATTAATAAGCAAGATTGATCACTTCATTAATTATATTAATGAATGATCCTCAAGTTACTTTCATTAGTTAATTATTCTTAAAGTTCACATAATAATTAACGTTTAATTACATTCATTATCAATCTTGATTAATCACAATCAGAAATTAACTTTCCTTAATTACTTCATCAACTAAACCAAATCCTTGATTAATTATATAAATTAATCCTTCAATTACACTGAGTAATTATCACTTAATTTTCCCATCAAATAATCATCCTTTAATTAGTACCCATCAAGTAATTTCCTTAAATTAAATTACATCCAGTAATAAATCACTTTACTAAGAAATTTCACCTCATTAATTACCTTAAGTAATTATACTTAGCCCAACATCAAATGATTAACTTTAATTAATTAAACTGATTTAATTAACCAAAATTAACCACATCCAATTAATTAATCATACCGAGTAATTGATTCCTTTAATTACTTCATAAAGTAATTATTTTAGTCACTAGTTACAACTTGATTTCTTAATTAACTGACCTTTAATTATTAATTAATAAATCTTAAACTTTATTAAATTAAACTAATTAATTATCCTAATTACCTAATTTAATTAATTAGTCATTAATCATCCAAATCTTAATTATCTCTTAAGATAAATCTTTATTTATTTATTTTTATCATTGTCTTATTTATCACTAACAAAATTTAAATGCATTCCCAATCATTCCATTTTTATATTGAACTTTAAATTTTAAAATAAATTAAGATTTAACTTAACAAATTTAAGTTAAACAAACTTCAAATCTTCAAAATCTAATATTTCAGGAAAAACATTAATCTTACATAATAGTTCTAGAATTAAATTCAATTTAAATTAAAAAAACAAGTTTTAGAAAAATAAAAAACTTCAAATTCCAGCATTATGAACCAATTTCGGGTCCAACTCGGGTTCTACCTGAAACCCTTCCCGAGAAATCTTTTTTTTATTTTACAAAACTTAGTTTAGTTTTAAATCCAAAACCTGCCAACTTTACACTTTCGCCCATACTCGAATTCAAACCCGAGCAGACCATGTTCACGCACTACCCTCTTCCCTCGAGACTACCTCGAGAATGACTCGAGTAAAACATGAGTTACCCGAAGACTTAAAATCAACAGAACCTGATGTGCGCGTGTGTACGGTTCACGGCGAACCCCTCGACGCCGATCATCAACAAAGCCTCCCACACATCATCTATGACTTCGTGGAGCCTCCCCACCGACCAGATCCCACTGTTCACTTCCAAATCAAAAACGAGTGCTTCAACCCAAATCTGGAAACCCAACATCATCAGAAAACACCTCGAAACCACGACGCCGTCCACCAAAACTTACTGTGATTCCAGCCTCACCTCCGCGCATTATCCATGCAACCACCTCCCAAAATCCATGCGATTCGATGCTTTAGAAGCGACGCAGTACCCACTTTTGCAATCTCGACACTAACTAGGGTTAAAACCAAAAACATCACACCGCCGTCGACGCAGTTTATAATCGCCACCTCCACCATTTTTCCCAACATCCATGGTCCTCAAACTAGCTTTAGACAAAACCCCATGTCCTCCCTACTCCTCTATCGCCAGAGGTTGCTTCAAATAAGATTCCTAGTTAAACCCAAAAAGCAACCTCTATACTTTATTAAAAAATTGGAATTTTGTTTTAAAAATCATAGCTTCCTAAATAGATTCAAGTTATATTCTGGAACAATAAATATTAATGTTTGAATTTCAACATATTTTAAAATTGTCTGCTATTCCAAATTTTTTTCAGAGATTTTGCTTAGTTTAACTTTAAACTAGTTTTGAAATTTGAATCTCATTAAAACTAACATCTTTTGCTTAGATTCTATTGTCTAAAATGAATTAGAGAATTTGGGAAATGATTTTTGAACAAATCATCACCTGTAAATCTGGAAAAAAAAATTCCTATGTCTGATTTTCAGACATGCAAAGCAACTACATACATATAAATATGATTTAGAATCCTAAAACCATCGTGCAAACCATTTTCAAACATAGATCACAAGTTTTACTTCAACCATTTAACATATGCATCCAATCAGAAGGTGATTCATTTTACAGTTTTTAAAGTAGAGGCTTAGAATGAGAACAGAGATGCTTTTGAATCACCAGAAAAACATGCCCTATAAACACATAGAAGCACACATATATACATTTATGCAGATCTACCCTCAACCACAGTAATTCATATGCAACTCCTATTTGATACTTAAGTTATAGTTCAAAGTTTACTCATTGTACATTGATAAAACAGAGCTGATCCATTTTGTTAGCAGACATGCATGCAATATTATCATACATGTATATATGTTTTCATCCCTAAACAAACAAGCTAATAACTACCTATCATATTTTCAAGGTCTTTCTTTCTTTCTTTTTTCTCTTTTTTTCTCTTTTTTTTCAAGCATCTACACAAACAGGCAGATCAAACTTAAAGATGAAAGTTACTCACCTTTGGTGTTTACAGGAATCAGAGGAGTAGCTTATAAACCGGAATCCACTATGATTATTGAATCAGGTGTTTAAATTTGAATTGTAGCGTGGTGTTCGCTCCTGCATAATATTTGAGATGTACTTTGCTGTGAATTTGTTCTTGAGTTTATTTTGAATTTTGCTTTCAGCTGCAGTTTGTATTTCGAATCGCTTAACTTCAGGCTTTCAAAATTATACAGAGTGTTTGTTCGATACTTATCTAATTTGAATATTTTTGACATGATTTAATTTTCTTTAGATCAATTTGAAAAGAAAAAAAATTAAGAAATGGCCTGGCTATCTTTTCTTCAAATTCAAAGGAAAAAACTTTGCCACATGTTATCATAAGTTAACATGTGTTTATTTCCTATCTCAAGGTTTTACAAATGTCATTTGCTAAATAAATTTGTTTAAGTCCTTGTTTAAATAAATTTTATAACTTTGTTTTTAAGCACTTTCCTAAATTTCATTAAATTTTTAAACTTAGCCCCTTTCATTTAATTAATTTGTGACCATGTTTTCTCAAAGGTTTATACATATACTAAGAAAATGTATTATGTTTATAAATGTATGTTAAATCTTTTATAAAAATTCTTATCCAAATTAAAGGCGTTCATAATGCCACTTGTTTCAATTCTTAATTAGTTAATTGATTTACATTTGTTTCTTTATGTGTTAAAGTCTTAACACTTGTCTTTAGCATGTGAATTTTTATTATATAATGTATATATTCTTTATGTTACTTATATTATATTTATTTATTTACATTTTATACTTCTCTTTTATTTGTATTTATACAACCTTTAAGCAAATAAATTTGAAACTACTTTATGCATAAATAAATAATCACATTCTCATATATGTATTCAAATCCAATTTCATTTCAAGATATTTATCTTTTGAATTTTCAATCTCAAATTCAAATTAAATTTAAATTCCCTCATACATATATTTAAACAAACACATATTACATTTGATTGAAAATAATGATTTGCAAATTTTAAATAATTATACTAGAAGTATATCAAATAAAAATATTTATCCAAGTACAAATATTTATCATCATATTTATTTGTTAAATCAATATCCTATTAATTAACCCAATTATTTATCAATTACAGGTGTCTAGAATTTCGGAATATCACACCTTTTTACACATTTATACATAATTTATGATTTTATATCTATTATTAATATCCATTCAAAAATACCTAAAGCTATTTGAAATAAATATAAATATGAATTCGTACAAATAATTATTTAACTTCCATTATCAATTTCACACCACAAAAGCGCATTCACTTTTTATCAAATTTCTTCATTTAATTTGTGTTCAGAATATCTTTTTTGGCGGTCTCTTTTGCTTCATAAAAATAATACACTAATTTAAGCTAAAAATGTATCAGTAATAATTATATATTATTTACAAAAAGAAATAAAGAGTGTGTGTATACATATTATAAAATGAATAATATAATAAAAGTTAATGTTTCAGAATAATGAAAAGTAGAAATACTATAAAAAGATTACAATATATAAAACAAAATATTTATAAGGTTTTTGGTACATTTGAACATTGTTTTAGTGAAAACTATTATTAAAAAAACACATTGAAAGAAAAATAGTAACATGCTAATTTTATCAGAGTAGCTGCAAGACTTTCAACTAAACTATAAATGTGACATAAAAAATTGAACATTGTTGACTCTTTTTCTGAAAAAGAAGCAAAAGATAAACATGGTAGACAAACTTCATGGAAAATTGTCACGCCTACGGGGAAGTACTAATACTCCAAAACGAGTATAATATAAAAGACTTTACATTTGAGGGACGATGTGTCAATGCTAGCGAACAAAATTAGGATGGCCGTAATTGAAGGTTAAATATTCATTCTGCAATAATTGCATTAGATGTAAGTATAGTACTAGAAGAAAACGAAGGGAAGACCGTGCCAATGAAGTTCTTCAGTTATGCTGAGATCAATCCATACAATTTTGTAAACAATGAGTTCATATACAAAGATGTCAGTAACAATATCTCTCTGTCCTCTACAATTACCGCAAGCCCTAAAAGAAATACTACTCAATGATTGCAAATCGACTGTGAGCAAGGACATCGAGAAAGGGAGAAGTCGAAAGGGAATCGGGCTGTGCGTTTGTTAATGACACACTATTTATAAAATAGCATAAAAATCATGATTACCTGAATTGAAAATCAAGACTTTTTCTGGAATTACTATTTCTTCATATCTGATATTACATATGATGATGGACGAAATCTGGATCTGGATATCTGAAGTCAGCGGAAATTCGAGCTGGCGAATTCGAGATGGATCTGAAAATATTATCGCTTTTTTCCTTTTTTGATCGAAGTGGATAATGAAAGTAAAGGGCGTAGCTAGTTGGGAACAGGGGGTACGGAAGGCTGTACTAAAACGTAGTTCGGGTAAGAGCCGTTCCAAAAGTTAGAACAGCTATGAGCTGTATTATAAGATTTTGCAATGAACTTTAACCGTTGCTTAATAGCATTAAGCAACGGTTAGAGCCGTTGCAAATTTTTCGCCTTCGGGGGTTGCGAAATGGCTGGTATGGTGTAGTGACGTCATACATTTTTGAGGATCGGTACTAAAACATGGTTAGGGACTGGTACCAATCTACAAGATCTCTCCATGATCTGACTTCATGGCTTTGGGTAAAAACAGGTCGCTTGTGGTTTCATGCTTTCCATCTCGATTACTTTACTAGGAGCTGGTTGAAATATTTGGATTAGTCATGGAATAGAACTCCTAGCTTCATATATTGGAGACGCTTAATGTTTATTACATGCGGATGATCCATTGAAACTTGAGACGGGTTATGATCACCACAGGTCAGAAGCAGAGGGGATGTAAGGCGATATAGATGAAGATGTGGGGATCGGTATTGAACATCGTGTAGGGATCATTACTAAACCTCAAGTCATTTTGCTTATGACTTTTTAATTTTGATTGTGGATGCATGTGGATGTTAGGTTACCCTTGTAGGCTAGTTGTTGTGCGTTTGGATTGTAATTTTGGTTGTACTTGGCTTTTAGATTCACTAGTTATCTCTTTGGGCTCTCTACTTTAATGGCTTTCTAGTTCGACTAGTCAGATTCATCCAATTACGACCTGGTCAAAAGGCTGGACAACACTGCCCCAAGTTGCATCTTTTTTTTCAAAAGATTTTCTTTGAATTGAAATAAACTAGGATTCCTATATTGGATTCAAAACTATACTTTGAATGGTTGTTATCCTCTCTTCCGGTTATTTTGGTAAAGTGTTGCGCCTTTGACCATTCGTTGCAATGCTTTGCTCGGATCATGCCTGCTGAGCTCGGTATTATAAAAACCTAAAATGTGCTCTTATAATACATCAATCCAAATTCACAAGCTTTCAATAGACTTCCACCTTGGATTCAAAAAGTTCGAACTCATGTCGAGTATGCACGTACATATATGTAGTTTAGTCATCTGGCTTTAGATTGGAGTACATGCATGCACTTGTACACAACCACATATATGTAAATATACATATATACCCATATATATAAACATATACTTTATTCTATTTATTTTTATTTTATTTACTTTTTGCCATGTATGTATGTATGTATGTATGTGGTTCAATACCGATCCTTAGCCAGGGATCGGCAACGATCCCATACTTTGAAGTTTCAAGCTACTTTTTAGCCTAATTTTTTAGGTTCGAGGGTCATATATACACCGATCTAGTCCTCTTCTCTTCACTTTTATCTACCATTACTTTGGAGAATTCAAGCTCTTTGGGTTACCACTAAAATCTTCTACCCTCAAACAATGCCTCCTTCTCTCGACCGTCATCACCAACTACCTCAATCTCCAAGCTTCAACACTATCAATCCTCAAGCACAACCGGCTTGATCTCTACTCGTATCCTTCCACCAACCTCGACTTTGCTTTTTTTAGTAGGTAGGAATGTCAGAGGTCGACTTAAGTGGAGGCTAACTTCGCCAGCCACATGTATTAGAAGAAGCAAGATGAGGATGGTTGATGTCCAAGGGTAAGGTTATGGATCGGTATTGATTCTGCCTTTGGAAATTTTTGGCAAACCTATCATTAGAAACTTTGAGATGATGTTCGAGGTTCCTCAAGCTAAATTTTCCAAGTTCCATCATGGAGTTGTCAATATGTGGTCGCATATGTGAAGTTTATTGGGACGATCAACAATGACGGTTACTTCGGATAGCAAGCTGGCTTTTGGATGAACCTTCACACAACATTCGATACTGAAACTACACAACACTATAGATTGCACTACAACTTATTGGGTTTTAATTTTAGCACGGGGACACAACTTTTAAGTTTTCTAATATCACTTGTGTGTTGAGCTTTGATAACTACGGATCATAGATGTTCCGACCATCTCTTCGCCATGACTACAGGCCCTTCAACTTCTAGATATGCTGAATAGGACACTGAGTTGAATTTGACCACAATTCCTATCGCAAGACACACTCCACCTCCATTGTATCTCAAACTACTAACTAAAAAGTTGAACACCTTCCTAAGAGATTTCTCCTGAGCTGGTAAAAGGTACAAAAGTATTGGCTTCTCCAGATAGTCTCGAAGATGAGGTTATATTAGGTGATCTTATATATTCTACTATCTCTAAAATTGAAAAAGAGACTCTTATGAGAATATGAGACAGACGTGGCTGTCCATTCAAGGATGTACTCCTATGCATCATTGGTAGGCATACTATCCCCCAGCAGGGTACACTACAGTAATCGGTAGATGTGCCTGAGGGGGTGTGTCCCACCATTCAATGAATTCATTCATTGAGTTCTGAATTTAATGAGTTTGGCTTTAGCACATCTGCATCCTAATATTTTTTCCTTCCTGTATGGTGCATACATCATCTTTTCATGACATTTGAGTCATATTCCATGCAATGAAGAGATCCGATATCTGTATAGCTTTAAACATCGAAAAGGAAATCCTTCTCTCATATATCTAGAACCCTCCAGAGGTCGTTAGCATGGATTTGCATAGAGGTGGCTAGTTGAATATAAGTCATACTCGTTCTATTTTTATACGGGTTAACTATACAATTTCATTTGCTCAAATCATATTCCTTTGTTCTTTTAAGTCTATGAAGGAGGCCTAGTAGAGTGGCTCTTGCAAATATTGTTAGGACGCTTCTTGCGATTTTGGCCGCTAGTAGGGAAACAAGAAATCTCCTTGTTGATGAAAGTCTTTTGGCATACAACTTACTAGAAGCGAACCGCTGCATCGGTCAAGTACTGGTGGCTACTAATAGTGATGAGGATGACTCCTCATCCGAGAATAACAGGAGGGCCTGATTTGACCCTAGTATGAAGTCCTATAGTTAGAGCTAAAGAAGTGCAGGAGCATGTTAAAGAAGGTGAAGGTGATGGAGTAGATCATGATGATGCCGATGTAGGTCACGAGCTTTCCAGTAATGATGTCAACAATGACCGAGAATTTCTTTTACGAAAGCGATATGAGATAAAGATTGTTATAAGGCGGAATCCTATAAAAGTCGCTGCCTGCCATTTTAACAGAGGAGACTCCTTTTCTTCCTTTTGATGACGTCTACTAGGGCATTGGTCCGATTATGGATGAATTTGGTTCTTTTGATCTGGGCAGCATGTGTCTCGGGCACATCAACTCGCCTAACCATCTGCATGGTGGCTAGCCAACAACCTACGTAGGGAGATCACCCTTGTCAGCAAAATTCAAACTCACATCCATCGAGAGGATATTAGAACCCTCGAACACATGTACTATACTTTACCTAGCTTGCGTTATGCTTTTTATCCAGCAAAAGTTAACACGTCTCGGTTTCATTTGCAGGTTCAATGGATCACATGAAAATGTTTGACTCTCTCATAAGTCAAATAGGGAAGCATAAGAGGCGCGATCTACATAAACTTTCTCATGGCACTAGCCGTGACTCAAATACCAACAAGCACTTGAGTCATGATCGATGGAGCTGAGATAGGGGTTATCACCTCTCACAATTCCTCATCAAAAGCATAGATCTTTGTCTAGGTCTCCTTAGCCCAAAAGTCAAGATAGGTTCTCCTCTTGGCCCGATGACATTTCACCCAATGATGTCTCTCGTGTCCCCCTACTTTGGCTTCTCCCTCCATGAAGAAAACTATGTCGTCTTGTGCTTACCGGCAATCTAAGTAGTCATCCAAGCTTGATTCAATGACTCTTCTTACCATAAGGATGACAAGAAAACTGTTGAACCTTTAGCTATGATGAGAAAGCAATGATAGGTCATTTCTAATCCTCTCATGGTAGTGAAGCTTTAGTTTTTGAAGTTTTACTTTGACATGATCAAGTTCGCTTCAGATTTTAAAGATATCCTTGCACAAATCCATGGTCAAAGCATGGCTTATGTTAATATATTTTTATGAAAAATATTTTTATTGGAAGAGATTGGCAGAGGTGATCTTCGAATATGCTAAAAGAAAAAAGTAGAGGTCATAGGACTAAAGTTCGAGGCAGAACTAGACAAGAAGACTATAGCTCATCTCTTTGAGGAGCTCGTAGGGCTAAAAAAGTCGCTGAAAGATGTTGAACGGTAAGTCAAAGACCTGACCGAGTCGGCTAAGCTAGAGAGGCAAAACCATCAAAGTCAAATCAAGTTTTCTCATCAGATAAACCATGTTCTATCGAAAGAGAAGAAGTGCCTGGCAAAAGAGGTAGCGGAGTTAAAAGCACTGTAGGGGAGCATAAAGGTAACTAGAGAAAGAGAATATGGAATAGGATAATGCTTTCGTGCAAGCTCATAATTACTGTAAAGATTTACTGGATGCTCATAAGGAGAGGGATGAGACGCTACTCATGATAAAGGAATGGATGAGCAGGTCCAAGCTATAAGGAGGCAAATTAAGAAGAAATTCAAGCCAATCTTAATCAATTACAACGCCAACATAGTCAAATTTAGAAATATGGAGTGGCTTGACAAGGACTACCATAAGGCTCTATCCTTGGCATAAGAGTAGATAGTGGAAGAAGAGTGAGAGTCCAAGAACAGAGGAAAAGTGAACTTAGAAGAGTTGGAACACTGGCTTTTGAACGCAAACGACATTAATGCACTTAGAGCTGGTGAGCTCATCTCTCTACACCAAATATGACATTTTGTCACACTTTTTTCATTCCAAGTTGTAACGGTTATTATCGTTACAAATTTCTAATGGATATTTCCGTTATAAAATTTGGGAATTTCGTAAATTGATAAAAGCACCAAGGATGGGATCGTCATTTTATCTTCTATCTTCTATCGTTACTTCTCCCTTTTACCATGCTTCTAATTATCCTCTATCTTCATTCTAAAAATCAAATTTTAGTTCTAGGGTTATCGTTTATCGCCACTTCCGCCGCCTTCGCCTCCGCCTCGTTATCGTTTTAAGTTAGCGCCCCTTCTGCCTGAAATTCGTTCTAGGGTTATTACCTCCTTCGCCTGTTCCTCCGCCTCAAAATTCGTTCTAGGGTTATCACCTCCTCCGCCTTCGCTTTCGCCAGGTATATTTCATTTTTTTGAATCTTGAATTGTAAATGGGTTGGGAATTCTATCTGAATGAAGAAGCAATTATGAGCACGGTCTTTTTTATGTATCATGGATGTAGTTTGGAGGTTATATCTCCTGCAAAATGATTGATCTAGCTTTGATTTTAGCAGTGAAGGTGCACAGTTGAAGAAATTGTGCATGTTTCCTACTTCGCTTCCTTAGTCTTCTTTGATTATATTATATGTTGTTTGTATGATGTAGAGCTTCTAGGAGTTTGTCTTTCAAGTTAGTGAAATATTTGAAAATATATAATTATGTCTAAAAATTTATCAGTGTTGAAAGTAATAAAGTTCAAATCTGTTGTGGAATGGAGAAATAATATTTTTCATGATTTTCATGAGCAAATTGAGATATTTAATTTCATATGTTTCGAATGTAAACCAAGGTCTATTAGAACTAAACTGATTTTATCATTATAATTTTTGATAAAGGAGTCTATTGAAACACATTGTTTATTTGTGGAACTTGATCTATTTTCAGTGTCTTTAACGCATATCTACTTTCAGTGTCTTTAACGATTCATTTTCCAGGCCTTTTGCTTTATGTCTACCTTCTTTGAAAATGAAGTGCTATTTGTATCTGTGCAGCTTAAGATATTATATAATAAATCATATTAGCCGAATTAAGTATGTTTTCAAAACGAAACATTCCCAGAATCCTTGAATTGTTGACTAAATTACATAGTTCATGAATATATAGGAGCAGAAATGCAAGCAGTATCAGGCCAGAATGCTGGCCAGAAGGGATTTGCACCTCTTTCGATAACTTTCGACAATGTCAGATACTCAGTCGACATGCCAGCTATAAGCACTAAAATTCAAACCATTATTACTCTATTTACTTCTTGAAATAGAATCATCCATATACTGACAATTTCTTAATATATAAGAAATTAAAGCTCAAGGGGTCCCAAAAGACAGATTAATGCTACTAAAGGGAGCAAGCGGTGCATTTAGACCTGGAGTTCTCACTGCACAAAAGGGAGTAAGCTCCTTCAAAATGCTTCAATATGCTATTAAGGCCGTTGAGTATCATACTAAATTGTAGAATAAAATTAATTTTTTTTATAAAAAGGTGGTCTTATTTAGGATTTAAATGATCACATAGAGCATACTATATTAAACTGCCTTTTAGTACACAGTTCTTAAACAGTTGAGCAAATATGCATTGATCATACATTACATATTCCATTTTCTGACTACCAGTTTGCACTCTAGTGCAAACTAACACACTCCAGTTTTCCCTGAGTGCAAACTGTGTTTGCCTGCCAGTTCAATTTGCACTCCAGCATAAACTGGCTCACTCCAGTTTGCACTCGGTTTGAGCACTGTGTTTGGACTCAATGCAAACTGGCATACTTTGTGCATGCATTATCTATAAACAATGAGATAATAATCGATGAGGCTGTTGGATAAATGACAGTAAAATGCCAATTAGAGGTTGGGGATAATGATGACCAAACCCCTTCGTACTTACATTTTGCATGCTAATTTTTAGCATTTGACAGCTTTTTGATAGTGGTGTTTTAGTAATAATTGGCTATGGAAATGTTCGATGAGAACTAAAATGTGAGGTGGCTTGTAGAATAATGTGGTGTTCAATTAAATAGTCTCAATTTTCGCTAATTCCTCCATGGTAGATTTATGGCGCAATGATTCATTTCTATATTATGATAATTTATAGATGAGATATCCAATCCTATAATTGTGTGACAGTATGAGACTGTCAAAATTTCAGGCTCAACCATTTCTAAGGTTAAACTGTCACCAAATGTTTCTGCATATGATTTTTCTCCCACTGCGAGTATCGCGTATGAAATATCTTCTTTGTTTTTCTCGATGAAGTCAGAGATTGGGTTTTCATTGTAAATTACTTTTGTAGAAAGAGAAACTGTGGATTTAACCGCATCAATGATTGTTGTTTCCGCAAAATATATAAGTAAACTTTAACATATGCTTTAACTTTTGTATAAAAGAAAGTGTATATATGCTTATAAGAATAGGTTACCAATGGTGAGATTATTTCCACTGAGTCCTTGCCACTGAATTGTCCACCCACCACATTGATAACCCAAGTTATCTACATGTGTACCAGTAACTGGAATTTTCTTTGCATTCTTTGGAAGTGGTAATAATAGTTTTTGCTCACTCTTTCCATTCTTTAGCAACACTAGTGATTTTCTCACAGCTTCCCTTGCTATTTCTCTGTGTTCCTTTTGATTACATTATTCATGGTTTAAGTGACAATTATGCATCATATTTAGTTTAAATTTTTATAAAATAAATAGCGATCAGTTCACCTTAATTTAGTACGCTTGTCATTTATACCGTAAATTAGGGCTGTCAAAATTCAACCCAACCCTTTAACCCAACCCTTCAAACCCAAATTCAATAGGGTCGGGCCTAATCTAATTCAGTTATTTTTTATAGTGAGTCAATACCCATTCAGCTTAGTAAAAAAATGATTCAACCCTCTTTACCCTTTTACCCATCAAAACCTTAAATTTCTAAACTTTACTCTCTTTTCTTACAAAACTTCCACGACACGATCGCTCTCTCTCAAAATTATAATCGCTCGAGAGAGGCTCGCTCTCGCTCAAGTTTGTGTGGATTCTCTCTCTCCCCTCTTCAGAATCTCGCTCGATTTAAGCCTACAAAGTTGGAAGCTCCAATCAATCTTGTAAGAGTGTTCATCTTATCGTTATTGTTTGTGTGAGTATGGCTAAAGCTATCAATTCATGATTCTTTGTATACTGGACTTGTATTAATTGTCTTTAAAGTAGAATTTCCTTTTGCTGTCTTAATTGGCATTGTATTAATGATTGGACATTGCAGACGTGACTGATTCTTAACAATATATTTGGCCAACCGAAATGGTGTTGGACTGAAATTTGAACCGATTATTGCTTGTTTCATTCCTATCAGTAGACTAGGCTGCCATTTTGAGAAATGAACATGTTTGAGTGCTAGATCCATCTATTAATCCACCAAAGTCTGCTCAGTTACATATGCACCATACTGCTCCTTGCTGGATTTACCACTTGTATCATTGTATTTTCTTTAATATGCCACACGCTAGTATATTTTTGTACCGCACTGGTCAATTTTATGGCCGAAACACTTGAAATGAGTACATACTTGTCAAGGATACAAGGTATAAAT
Organism: Allium cepa; assembly: GCA_030765085.1. NCBI lineage: Eukaryota > Viridiplantae > Streptophyta > Magnoliopsida > Asparagales > Amaryllidaceae > Allium > Allium cepa. Next base: position 486,414,468 of record CM060928.1, on the reverse strand, counting down.
TGAAGAACCAATGAACATCTCTTTTTTTTGCGTGCAGTTATAGGATAATGAATTAGAGAGTTAGATGAGTCAAATGTAGGTAGTGATATTTCCAGCTTTTCTATATGTATCTGGTGCAGAGATTCAGATATAAGACATCTCTTTAGAATCATGTGAATCTGGGTACACATAGAAAAATATGGGCACTCATAATATCCGTATCAATTTTATTTGTAAAAGTTGGTACAAAAAAGCAGGCAAAACTTTCCATATGGAAGATTAAGCATATCAATTTCCCCTTGTACCAGTCACAGCCTTCTCTATTTTAGCCTATACCAATGATTAAAAAAACTAAGGCGATTTGTAATAACTATTTTAAATTTAATCGCAACCACCCTTTTATTACATGCACCGAACCATTCTCCTCCACTACCAACAACGGAACCTAAGTGGACAGAAAAATGGATATATAAACTCTTTTTTTCTGATCATTGGTATTGATTTTATGTTCTCATCATTAGTATCAATACTATAATTCATTTGACTTGAAAATGGGCTACAAGAATATAGTAATATACATCATTTCCAGAAGCAATAATAGTTTTTATAAGTTTCCTTGTATGTCTGCAGCAGAATACAGAAGCTGCTTTTTGCTGAAGCTGTTGGTTGTGGGAGAAAAAGCATCTCGATTGTCGTCTACAATTGTAGTGGAGAAAAAATGCAAGTTGATATTATACGATTTAAAATAACTGAATATTCATGCCGTGGGATGTTTATCAACCATTGAAGATTATTCGCAAGTGCCTTCAAACTACCATATCATAGGTGATAATATTTTACATTTTTATGCTTTATGCATATCTCATGCATTTCATTTACATGGCCTATGCATTAGAGTTGTTTGGTCAACTGTGATTATGTTAAAATTAAAATTTGGTTTTCTTATTTTGGTCAAGTTTTTCACCTTCTATAGATGTAAGTGTATCAAACCATCAACCTAATAACAAGTATTATATTTGTATTTGGGCCCTTGTAAAAGACAACATGTGCTGTCACACGATCCACATAGTTCAGCACATATTCTTATGTCTGTAAAGAGCCAAGTTCTATGACAAAGATTATAATGATGCATGCTGATCACTATATCAGTTCATTGATCATTGAAGGGTTTGTAATAAGCAATAAAGGAGATCTGACCTTCATCATTACGACTATAGTTAAGATATTGGATTCATATTATTATGCATGACGTGATGTGCATGAAAGATGATGCCGAAAAGATTGTTTATGTTTAACTTGACCATTATACATGCTCGGAAAACAAATACAAAATATTTGGCAATACGACCTATATATTATATTGTGCCAAGGAATAATATGTCAGGTTCAAAATGTTGGTCAATACACTAGGCATTCTGAACACAAAATGAGATACATTTTGTTACTGTATATGTAGTGTAAATTTTTAACAACATTGCCAAGTCCTTGCCATGATAATAATCTTTTATAAGAAAACACCGAAAAAATCAAATTATAGGCATTGTAAAAGAGGAGATCGATGAAGCCCATGTGTAGATGGATCCCCCAAATGGTGGTCATTGTTTTGTAGTTTGTTACAGAATTTGTAATTCTGTATGTTGCAAAATCCATGTTTGAATCTATATAGAAGTGTCAGAGTGAATTATGGTATTTTCATGTTCATCATTATGTTATTCACCATATTAACCCATGTTTTGGCCGAAGCTCTTTCAGCAGGCACACTACCTCCCCACTCAATACACTGCCTGCATATATAAATATGCCTTCACTTTAGTACGTTTGTCATTTACATGTACACAGTACATGCACGTTATTTCTACATATATATTTTTACCTATGTGATAATTTTGAATAACTGATGTTCTGATTTAAGTTAAAAACAAAGGTTAGTCTAACTTATAAACTAAGCTGTAAAGCGCTATTCTTAACTGAGCAAAGCGTTTGGTTTTTATTATTAGATTTGGTGCAGTTTTATTTTCAAGTACAATGAAGCTTTTCTTCTATTTGATTTATAAATTGAGCATTGTTTCTACATATGCAGGCTTCAGTAGAAGTTGCAGAAGAAATAAAAAATCAAAAGCAGGTCCTCTACCAATTGTAGCTTAGGTGCTCCACTAAATGGAATAATGGGATCTTCTACAAGAGAGAAACAACCAGTAATGCTATTGTCAGTAAATTTGACGGAAGTAGCAAAAGGACACATTGGGACGCAAAAGATATGTCATGGTAGAAAGGTGGTTGAAGGAGAGAAAGTTGTTTGGGTAGAGAATGTTTACGATCCAGAAGCTTCAATTTATGAAGCACCACAAAATGGCCATTACACGCTATCCGAATTAGTTGAAGGGCGTTTAGTGATTTGGCCCGAGTATCGTTTGCGTTATTAGTAAGTTTCTAAACACTATGTAGTTATATTATGAAATTGTGTTTTAAAGTTTGTTATATATACTATGCTTGTATGCTATAATTTGTAGTGTTGGTATGAAGTATCCTTTGTGGTGTTTGTATGAAACGTAAATGTTTGGTGTTGTTCTAATTATTGATAATATGTTTTCTTAATGTTAATACTATATATTTTTTGTATAGATTATTTGTAGCTATAATAAAATATTGGTGCTATATAGTTTGTTTGATATTGTTTTAGTTATCACGGTTATAAGTGTTAGAAAATAATCTTTCGTAATGGTTATAACTGTGATATAATTTGCATTTGTCATGGTTATAAGTGTTAAAGTTTCCTTTTTGGTAATGGTTATAAATGTTAGAAACTATTGTTCTGTCACGGTTATAAATGTGATATGATCTAAATTTTCCATGGTTATAAGCGTTAGTAATAACCATTTTATTACGATTATAACCGTTAGTAAATACTGTGTTGTGTCTTGCACTCGGAACTGGGCATGCGGCCTAGCAAGTCTAAGGCGAAGGCTTTGGGACTACTCCCCTAGATGCAATAATACATCTTCCCTCTAGGACTCAGACCGCTTTAATCTATCCATTGAATCCTTCTACAATTCATATGCACCTTAGATGCAAAAGACAACTATTCTATCCCTTATTTTGAAGGGGATTTTTGACGGCACCTCTGCTCATGCGAGCCATAGCCCGGTAGAGGTATCTCACCGACCTCACTCGTATTTGAGAAGGCTCATATGACATCGATCGATGTCACTATTTCTCAATTTTTTGGTTAGCCTGTTGTTGCTCCTTTTCTTAAGATAGATCCATAGCTGGGCCAACCGACATCAGCTACTGAATCCATAATTGTGTCTACTTCTCAGACTATTCCATATGTTCCAACTAGCATGGACCCCAGACCTGGGTCACAAATGATTCATGCCTTAGAGGAGGAGACGACTGGTGATCTCCTGGGATATTAGGCTGAGGTGGATGTTTTCGTAACTAGGTCTTTTGAGCCTTCTTTAGGGCTCACCATGCAGGATTTGGTTCAGATTGAAGTTTGATTGGCCAAAGAGATTAAGAGAGAGCCAGTCGAATTCATTCCATCTTCTCATGCCATAGCGTTGCCAAACCAAACCATCTTTGCTTTAGTGACCCTGCCCATGCTTGGAAGCACTCATAGTATTCCCATCGGCTCATCACATATTATGCCTTTAGAAGGCTAAGGAAAACGGGGGAAAAGGCAAAAGGAAACCAGAGGGTCCCAGTGCACACATCTTTGGAGAGGGAAAAAAGAAGAAGATGTTGAATATTCTAGTATATATTTTTTGTTTGATGATAATAAACATACATACATATATATATATATATTCATTTAAATGTATTTGTTAATGTACTATTTTATTTTTCACATAATTAAATAAATATTTGCTGAATAAAATAAATAACAGAGAATTTAAATTCAAATAGATATTCAAATATTTTATTTCAATTTTGAATAATACAAATTTGTGCTCTCACTATATATAGAAAATTTCAATTACAATACATTTCAATTTACGCAACGTCCTCACTACATATCGCTCATTCACTCGTATTTATCTTCAACTCTATTCCAGATTGAATCCGACATCTAAGCAATCTGCAAAGAAAACATTGACATAGTAAAATTGGAAAGTAAATATTTGTGCAGTATAAAATAAAATGTGTACTTTGAAAAATATTATTTGCCTTAGTTATTTGGGTTGTTCGTCATCATTTAATTTTGAATTTATCAAACACGAACAACTTGTGACAAGCATAGTGAATCACTGTACATGGCACAAGACTGTGCACACCGATATACACTTGATAAAACTAAAAGGACATGTGAGCACAAGATCAAACCCAAATCAAAAGCCAGGTTCAACTCAAGTGAAATAAATATAAAGTCACGATATTAGCACATGGTCAAACCCGAGCTATAAGTTGAATTCAATGCAGGTGCAATCAAAATGTACAAAATCAGTACAACAGTGGTGAACAAGACATAAACGAGGCATGTACAAGCGACTCATTACACAATGCAACATGCTCAGGTCAAAAAGAAAATGAACAAGTTCAGGACAACTAAAACAAGCCTCAATCGATACACATGAAGCCAACAACAACAGAGGCTTGACATCCAACCAGACTCAAGACTAACGAACACAAAGAAGCAAGAAGCATGGTCAGTTTTCATACCAAACTCAATCAACCCCACATAAAAACAGACCAGATTCAAAGATGCAACTCAACTCAACATAACAAACATCCTCAGTTCTAGCATGAACACAAATGCAATGACCAAAGGCAAGCCCAATTATAATATGAAACTGGCCCAATGCACATGACTTAAATGCACTAGATCTAAAGGTCAAAGTGAACCAGACCAACAGAAACGAAAACAACACCAGTACACAAGAACTAAGTCTGCAACATACAATATACATATATACGTAGGATACAGTGATGCAATATACATATGCATAAGGACCAGACTCAAAGCAACTCGAGCTAGCTCAATGAACCAGAGCACTAATATACATATATAAATATATGAACACGAATGAAATTGCAACAAGCCTCAATAATGAATATGCTACGGAGATGAACCAAATAAGGCACAAGACTCTAATGTACAACTTCAAGTTTACATATATGACAACAACGCAGACATAGATTAGAGCTACTGGACAGTGGACATCAAACTAGCATTGATAATATACAAGCATCAGGTCGAGTATGCTACAGGCATGAACACTCATGCCGAAGTCAAAGGCGGATATCGAAAAAGTCAGTGTCGAAGCAAAAAATATAATCACCATTTCAAAAATGATCAACGTCAAGTTCAAATGCCAGAAACTCAAAGCCGTGATATTCACGAAATCATGAATACGATGAACAAGTCAGAAAAATGAACGGAATCAAATCAGCAAATTCAAAGTCGTGATAACCAAGGAATCAAACACAAGTCAGAATCGAGCCGTGATAATCAAGCAAGGAAAAATGCAAATTGAACCGGTTAAAAAAATCACGAACATTCAAGCATAATCGAAAGGGCGAGCTCAAAAATTATCAGACAAAATTCGAAAATTTATTCGAACGTAAATTTAAGGAATCAATCCATATTTAATCCAATCATCATCGACACTTCGAGATCATTGATTTCAAGCAAGCTAACAAGTAAAGCAAAAAGAATAAATCACATACCATTTAGTGGAACTCGATCAAAATTGGAGCAGCCGTGTGCAAAATCAAAGAGACGATCATTCGACTAAGCAAGCAACGTAAGATTATACACTTGATTGATCTACAAAGTCGGATTCTTAAATTTTATAGAAACCCTAAAGTTTTGAAAGAGGATCGAACGAAGACGAACGATCAAAAAGGAAGTAGACATTATTTTTCAAGAAAAGGATACCGACCTATAATATAAAAGAAAGAAAGGGGCTACACTTTAATTTATTTGGGTCGTTCCTTTTATTATTTGGGCTTTAATATTTTAAAATTAGGGTTTTTGTTTTTAAATTTTTTTATTTTGCTTTTATGTTTTAAAAGTTTGTAATTTCTAGCCATGTGACTAGGGATGAACTACGGTGGTATAGTTCGAGAATTCGCAACTCAGTGGCAGAGTTGTGGCAGGGTTTTGAGCATAGAGTTAGGTTCGTCGGTAGTTGGTGTCACTAGTTTACATATGTAAGAGTCCGACTATTTAATTTCTAGTAGAAACCTTAGGGGCAGCACGAAGGCAGGGTTTTGCCGAAGCTGGGTAAATCTGTGTGTTCTATTTTCTGCTTTTATTATTTTTCTATTATCTATGCTCCTGTTATTCTGCTATTAACTGTGCTGCAATAATTTTATATACTTCCGCAATAAATTTTTATAATTAATAATAACACCCTATTCACCCCTTCTAGGGTGAAATTTGTCCTACAAAAGAGAAAGAAGCATTTAATTTATTGTTCGTTTGCATTTTTAGGTATAACCATAGGGTTTTTTTGCACGGGCCAATTTTGTATGGGTTCGGTCCTATTTTTATTTTGAATGTGGTGTTAATAAAGCTTGGTTTTACTTTTAGACTCTGTATTGACCTGTTCAAGTTATGAGAAATGTGCTTGATATTCTTTTTTATACCCGTGGACCATTTCTCCATCGTAATTTGGCCAAGTTGTTAACCCATCTTGTTTGTTTCTGATCAGGTTCTATTTGACCTATGACCACAATTTAGATCGCCTTATTTTCATAAGTGCGAAGTAACAACAAAGAGTGCTTATTCCTGTGCAATTTTGCTTGACCACTTGGAATAATAGTTCGAACATCCTTTTTTGGATGTTTGAACTAGACCATGCCTAACATTGGGCATTGATCGTTGCTATTAATCTATGATGGTGATTTGGGCACCCTTTCTAGGATTTTTGTTCTTTGACCATGCCTAACTCCAGGCTTCAATCGGGTTTAAACAAGATCTTCCCAGAATTTGGGCCTTGATCTTTCACCTTACCATTCTATGGGCAAGGTCTCGATGCTCTGCCAAACTCCGGGCATGAGCTGCTTGAGAAAACTATCTCATTCTACCATTGCATGTTTATACTCCTGCCTTGAGTCAGGGGTTGAAGGGGTTAATAGGAATCGATCTTCGAATGGAAGGAGTAGACTTACTTCAAATGTCTGATCATGGACCATAGAAGTTCGGTTGGCACACATCTGTGGATACCTTCCACCTGCATCATACATATGTAGATTCATTCATTTTCACCACAATCCTTAATTTATGGTTAAAAGGGGATATAGTAACAGATTCAGGAAGTCATTTCGTTTTATATTCATAGGAAATGACAGATTTTGTCTTCTTAAGTCAAAATTGATCGAATATTTACAAAGTTAGATCTTTAAGTAAAATAATATCACAATTATTCACCTTTCCATGCCTATGGGAGTAATGTTTTGCAAACAGTTTCTAGCTTGAATCTTTCATCTCCAAGCTTGTGTTCAATCATATATGGACCTCCCCAGCTTGGGCCCATATTCATGGTGGGAAGATTCATTTGAGAATGCAATTTCCAATCTCAAAGTTCGGCCTCTTGACCTTGGTATTGTAATATTAAGCGACTCATTTTCGATGTGCAACTGCTCTTAAGTCAGCTTCATCATGTTTCTCGTCAACCACATTGAGAGACTCCAACAGGGGTTCCTCATTCGTTCTGGGAATGTAGTGAGTCACTTGATGAAAAGGTACTTCGGGTTTGAATGGAATAATATCCTCCAATCTGTAGGTTAGGGCAAATGGAGAATGTATTGCAGATTTGTCGGTCGTTTTGTAAGCCTAAAGTACAAATGGTAGTTCATCGACCCATTTGTCCTTGGCCTTCTCAAGTCATATCGTGAGAATGGACCTAATGATTTTGTTCATAGCTTCTACCTATCTATTCACTTGTAAGTGCTCCAGTGTAACAAATCTCTTCTCAATATGATGCCTGCGACAGAACTCTTTGGACTTAACATTATCGAATTGGGTTTCATTATCATAATTGATCATTTATGGGATCCCAAAGCGATAGATGATGTTTTAACTATCAAGTCGATCACCTTCTTAGTAGTGTTCGTGGCTAGCGGTTCCTCATTAACCCACTTCATAAAGTAGTCAATAGGAACGATGGCGTACTTCGTGCCACCTTTGGTTATTGGTAACACACCAATAATATATATTCCCTACACTACAAATGGCTTGGGATTGACCATTTGCGAATCTCTATTGGCAGGGCTCTAGGAGTTTTTGCAAACTTCTGGCATTTTTCACACTTCTTGATTTAATCAGCTGTGTATCAGTTGACAGAGCCATAAGTACCCCTAGTCAAGAATCTTCTTTGCTAGATTTTACTCCCAATGTAGTCACTACATGCTCCCTCGTGCACTTCTTGGAGGACTCGCTTTACTTCCTCACTGGCAACACACCTAAGCAAAGAGAATAAGAATCTCTTCCTATATTGCACTGCTTCTTGAACAATAGTTCTTGAAGCTTTGCAAAGGAGCCATCATCGCTCATTCTTCCTGTCGGGAAGGATTACTTTCTATAAGTAATTCTTAATCAGAGTCATCCACGACTCTTTCTCAGAATCGACCTCTAAGAACCAAACAAAATCCATCTGTTTGATGCTCGAAGCTTTCACGAGGGCCAGGCTTATGATTTTGCTTCTCTTACGCTAGCCAACTTAGCCGGTGAATCAGCCTTCACATTCTGATCTCTGGGAATATGCATTATTGTGTAATACTCGATGTCATTAAGTAGCTTTGGGATTCTATTTGGATTAGGATCTAGTCTTGCCCCTTTTGCTTGAAACTCATTTCTTACTTGGCACACCAGCATACGAGAATTGCAAAATACGTGTAAAGTCCAGACTCCCAACACTTTGACGATCTTGAGTCTTGCAGTTAATGCCTCATATTCTGCTTCGTTATTTGTAATAGGATCGGGTTTTAAGGCGTAACAAATTGAACATCCTTCGGGGGTTACCACCACAACACCTACTCCGGAGGAACGCTCATTAAATGCCTCATCGGTTTACATCTCCATCCAGTATCTCGCACTCTCTCCTTTCCAAAGTATCATCTTGTGCAGTGTACTCAGCAATGAAGTCTGCCAGTGCATGGCCGTGGATAGCCATTCGACGTTGATATGTTATGTCATATTGACTCAATTCAATGTTCCATTTTGACAGCCTTCCAGAAGTCTTAGGTTTCTGCAAGACCTGTCTCAACGGCTAGTTAGTAAGAGTCTTGATTGGATAAGCCTGGACGTATAGGCAGTGTTTCCTCAAAGCGATCAACAGGCACTACGCCAACTTTTCCAACTTTTGGTAGTTTCTCTTTTCCCTTTCAATCTTTGCACGATTTGGGTAAGTCTAGTGGGTGACGTGCTGCTACAGTAGGCAGAGCAATAAGTACTGTTGGTGTAGCTTGTTGAGTAATACGAACTTGCCTTACATGCCTCAAGTATTGTTTGAACCATTCTGACATCCCCCCAATGGTGGGTATTTCTTGGGTGGAGGGCTCTCTAGAATCAAAGGAATGGTTTTGAGCGATAACCAATAATCTATAGTTTGAACTTTTTATTTATAGCTTCCTAAGACAGTATTATTTAATGAAGTAAAATTTTGCCTACTGTGTTAATGTATGTTTGAATAAGTATACGTATGTATATACATGTGTGTGTGTGTATGTGTGTGTGTAGTCAGGCTTTGAAAAATACTTTCAAAATAACAAATACACACACTTACTTTTACCTATCCCAGTTGATCGGGTAACCTAAGCTCTGATACTAAATGTAACAACCCACCTTGAAACGAGCCTTACTTTCGACCCAATAAGAGCCCATCGAACCTCAGACCCATTCCAAAGTTGGTTCTTGGTTAGCAAAACTGATACTATGAACAATACATAAAGCCATCTATCTATGCAATCAGAATCTCACAATGTAAGGAATAAAATATAATATAGAAATAAGTACCCATTTCATATCAAAAATTCATATCTCAGAAATACGGCATAAAATCTAGAATATCCACAATGTCATCAAAATAATATCAATATGCAACAATCTTGGTCTAGATTACCATAAATTAAAATAAAATATGATTTATCTTAGTTAATTTTCAGATGAAATTGGGGAATTTTAGTTAGATTTTTTTTTTTTTTTTTTTTTTTTTTTTTTTTTTTTTTTTTTGCAAAGCAAGCCGGTTTTATAGTGGTCCGTCCACTATTTATTACGAAAGTAATAAAGTTGAAGTACAGGAGTAAGGTAAAGCACCTTAACTACTAAGAGATAAAATGGAAAATACAGCACAGGTACGAGACAAATATGTCATCGTAACTAAAACTAGGAAAAAACTAGCACTCCTCCGAAGAGGAAGACATCGCATCAGTTCCATCCACCAGAGAAGTGACTAAAGGCACGGACCCACAAAAACCAGCAAAAGGTCGGAAAAGAAGAGCAAGACGTGGATCATAACCCAAAGCATCAGAGGAGTAGATAAATGAACGATCCCAGGAAATATCAGCTAGCATCGCAGAATTCGAACTCGCATATAACCCATCCAAATCAAGAACTAAGGAAGCACCAGAAGGTTTGTAGCGAAGGCATCGAAGGTCCTGCTGATCATCAGAAACAAACCGGAAGAAAGAACCATTGACCGGGTTAAATCTCATATCAGAGATGGGATCAATCCAACACCCCTCGGGCTCATCCCAAGCAACAGGCAACGGCGTCGAGCCAGGGACAGGATCAACAACCACAGAAACAGGCCTATCCATCGGCGACGGCAGCAAGTCAGTAGAAGGAACAGCCGATGAAGGGGATATTAGAGAACCAGGGGATGTAACCTTGGGGACCCAAATCCTACGTGGGGGGCGAGGCAAAGGGATCTTCGGAGCAGCCGCGACGGCTTCCGAATGCAAGCAGGCGGTAGCCAGGTGGCCAAAGGAGTGACATGAGGAACAAATTTCCGGAACCCAACCATAGCGAACACGAACTACCTCAACATGACCAACAGCTAGCTGAACAGAAATAGAGGATGGGAGAGGCTTGAATGGGGATATTTCAATAAGAGCCTTAGCATACATCAGCTTATCACGAGCCACTGTATTTGAGTCAAAACATTTTAATTTTCCAACGTTACAGGCTAGCCAATTCAGACCAATAAGAGGTTGTAGAGCAGAGGGAATCTGAGAAAAATATACCCACACGGGGATAGAAAGAACTTGTTCACGTGCACTTGCCACAGTTGGGGTCCAAGGAGTAACAATGAAAGGCCTACCATCAAAGAATGAGGGCTCAGCGTCAAGAGCAATCCGACGATCCTCAAGAGAGGAAAATTTAAGATAGTACATGGAGTCAATCAGCTTCACATCCAAATTACCACGAAGCTTCCATGCCCTCCGAAGTGCTGAAGTCACATTATTTAGACGGTAAGTAGATTCAAGAAAGAAACCTACTAAATGATCAGCCCAAAAATCCACACCGGCTTGCAAAACAGAAGGGGGAGGGATCATCACTCCATTTTCTTCGACCATTTCAAATTCAATCGGGATGTAGTTACCCGCATTTCGAGGCAAGGACAAGAATAGGGAAGACCAAGTTTTGGAGATTGGCATCGAAGGCGGAGTAGGACCAGGGCGCTCCAGAACGGGACGGGAGTCAATAGAGGCAGCTGGAAACGATTCACCAATGCCAGCCAAACTGGGAATAGGAACAGATTTCATTGGGGCATTATCACAAGCACCAAGAGTGCACTGACCAGAACATTGTTTGCCATCCGATTCACTCCCCAGAACACACTCAGGCAATCTAACATTACCCCCAGCATCATTCACAACATTCACTATCAGCTTCCCCACATCACAAACTGGGTCGTGGTTACTTACATTTGTTTCCAATTTGAAATAAATTTGGAATTAAATAAATAAGAAATTGATAAAATGGGTTTCCTAATGAGATAAATAAGTTTGAGAAATTTATAGTAAAATGGTTAGAAATTTATATAATTAAATTTTTGAGATGAAATATCAAATTGATAAACCTATATATTTTTGTGCATTTTTATAAAGTTTATAAGAATTAGTATGCATATTTTTTGTAATGTGTGAAAACAGACGTGAAATTGTATTTAACACCTTATGAAGTTTGATGTAATGGTATCAAGTCTAAAAAGTAATTTTAAGGAATTTCATTTAATTTATATGAATTTATAAAGATGCGATTTCATAATATATAAAAATCAGCCCGGTTTTGTGTAAAAATGACCTACATGTAGAATAACATCAAAATGGTGTAAAAATGATTTCTAAAGTTAAGATACATGTACCTATGATATTGTAAATTTGATTATGGATTTATAGATATATATTCTAAGAGATATGATTTATTTAGTGAGAAATGGAAAAAAAAATGTTTCGAGCGATGGAATGAATTATATCGAAATATATATATATATATATATTATATAAAAGTATAAATTTTAATTTGATATATCTATTCGTACTATGATTTAATCTTGAATTTATAATATTTTTGTAGATAGTTTAAAGATATATATGTGAAAATGTTATGTTCTATTTTCTGGAAACTAGCTTAAAAACATCGATTTGTATAACAATTTTGAAACTATTTCTATTAAAAAAAATTGATGAAATTCAACTGGAAAGGTAACCATCAAATCTTAGAAGAAAATGTATTGAGAATTCGATTAAAAAGGAGCGAGAAATAAGCACAATAAAATATGAAATATTTGCATAATAGCCTGAATTCAGCTAGTCACCATAGGTGCACCAGTGGGGCACATTTTTATCTAGTTTTATTATCAAACAAAGCCAAATCAAAGTGGGTTTGGTATGCGATTCTTCTATAGTATTCGGCCAGCGATTAGGCTATGTCTTTGGAGTGGAATTCCTTGTTTGACTAGACTTAATTTGGTATGTTGGGTTTGATTAAAAACTAGAGAAATCAACGTTTATTTTTAAACATTGTTTTATAGTGAAATTATTTTTTTATAAAGTAAGAAAAACAAAAGAATTAATGCATTTTCTTTTACCGGGTCCCTAGGAAACCTTAGGCCCATGCAGTAATACAATAGAGCTATGTAGAGAAATAAATACATATACTTTCTCTTCATTTTTTCTCATTTTAGCCTAAAAAAAAAATCTAAAAATATCCTCTTCCAATTGAAAACCCTAATAGCTAAATTAAATCCCTAAATCAAAGGGCTTTCGATTAGTAATAGAAGAAATAAAACTAAATTAATCGCTTCCATTCTATCTTGTAGGGCTTAAACTCAGTTTTTCTCTCTTGATTATAATCCTGTTTTTGCGATTTTCTGAGTTTAAACTAGGATTATTGCTAATAGAAATTAGCGTTGGAGAATCGGGTTATTATCATCCAGTCATCTTCATTTCGGTGAGTTAATCTTACACTTCTAGACTATAAATGATGCTTCTTGTTGCTTGTTGTTTTTAAATGGATTTGGTGTTGAAATTGGTCTCAATCTTTTGTATTATTTAGTTCTCCTGTTATGAAACTTTGTGTTTGCTGGAATCCACTTCATATGACCGTGAATTGCATTCATATGCTTGTATATTAGCTAAATCATTGCTTCAGAAGTTAAGGAGGAGATAAACGAAGAAATGATCGACAACAGATAGATGGGGAGACGCCGACATCGCTTGGGGTTCAAGCTAGGCACTACCACTGATGGACCGATCCAACTAGACCGGTGCATCGTTCGTGCCCTGGATCCATCCCCAGGTTAATCCATATGGCTCCCGTTCGCATCCGTTAATTTTTAATTCATTTGTTCGTTTGGCTCCTTTTTGTTGTTTGATTGATTTTGATACTCCAACTCATATTGATTTCAGTGCAAAATTTTGGAGTTTTGCTTTTGAATTTGTGAATTTATCTTGGGTTATTATGCCATGAAAATACTCTATGGATCTATGATATTACACATAAGTTTTAGCGCACAATTTCAACTACAATATTCAAAGGAACAACTTCTATTCCAAATTGTTTTCCTAATTCTTTTCAAGTACGAATATATTTTCTATAAAGGATATTCAATATATATATGTATGTATTATTAATGGTTTTAAAGTTAATTTTGGAATAAGGGTTTAAAATTTTGTGTGCGTATATATATATTTAACCAAAAGCATTCCTATATATATTCTATCTTATAAAACTATATTCTATTAGATTGATTTTAAAGTGAAATATTTTATGAACTTGCACATTATCAATTGAATAAGAAGTTGATTTAAACGGTTTAATCCAATGAGCAGTATGGATGCTCGCGTTTGTTTTACCAGTTAATTCCTGGAGATGTTCCATTGATCCATTTATACACACAAGCAGAGTTTACTAGCTTATATAAACGTTTAGGTAAACCCATATGGATAGGACACATGGCTGTTACTTATTCAGTGCTATTTAAGATTATGTGACACTTATCAACGAGTTTATGACTCGCCCTTAGAGTTCTGTAGGTCTTGCACCTATCTTGGAGTTTATATAGGTCTTGTAACTATTTTGGAGTTTGTAGGAGTTGTTCCAATCTTGGAGTTTATAAGTCTCTCACCTATCATGGAGTTCTATAGGTTCACACCTATCATGAAGTTACTATGGGAATTATACCCATCTTGAAGTTTTTTAGACGCTTTTGTGTATTTTGGAGTTACAGGAGTGTAGATGAATATTTAAACCAATCTTGGAGTTTTAGCGCCTTCCCCTTTTATATGATTTCTAGATTTCTATTAATGATCTAGACTATATGTTATTTGCGTTATCACCAAATAGTTTCGGGGTTTTGCTTTTAGAAGTAACCTTAGGCTTTGACATTTGGTGATTACATTATTGGAGTTTATTGAAACATTCTTGGTGTTTTCCAATACTTGGCTTTGTGTTTATATTTGAGATCTATTTATTTGCATCCATTATTTATCTTACTTAACTCATTCATTATAATCTAGACTGTCTCGTTTATTATTTTATAATACTCGGGTCAGATCAAGATATTTCAGGTGCTCTATTTTTATAGTTCTAGAAAGAATTTCACTCCAATCTTCTGGTTATCTTTATTATATGGATTTTAGAATCATTTATTGTACACGAGAGCGCTATGGAACGCATTTCACGCATGATGAAAAGATTGAATTGTTTTTCAACAAATTGTATTTATTTAATATGTTTTAAAAAAATGTTTTTCATATATATTTAGTCATGTTTTTGTATTGAATCATATGCAAGTAGTTTGAAATTTCATTTCTAAGTTGCAATATCTAATTTCTTGTGAATTTAAATTTTTATTTAGTAAAATTGCTAGATCTATTTTTAGTGATATTATGACTTAGTAAATATTTGTAGAGGAAGATTTGAATTTGTAAAAGAAGCTTAATTGTTAGATCATAATATGCTAAGTTTTGATAATATCTGTAGAGAGATATTTTTGGTATTTCATGTCGATACCAAAAAATGTAACAATAAGTATATTGCAACTATTAATGAAGAATTACATATAAAAGGCTTGCAAATACGCAGTTGGACCAAAAGTTTGTGCTTCCAAACCAACTATTGATAAAGATATTTATACCTATGAGATTTAGCACTTGTATATTCTAAGGTTCGTCATGACCACAATTTTGTAAGTCGACTTTATATACTTATTCAATTTAATTATTTTGTATCTATTTATATTTCGCTCTATATATTCTATGATTCTATGATTTGTATCTATCATATATTATTCTGGATTATTATTCTAGCCATCGTAGTTTTGTTTTAAGCCTCGATTGCATACATCGATTTCACTTGTGATAGAAAATATATATAGCATATTAATCGAATTAACAATGCTTGATTAAAGAAAATTCAGGGATGGTCACTCCTAACCAGCCATATACTATGCACTATCAGATGACATTACTTTGTAATATTGTTTATTAGTGAGGGACTCTAGGTGGAACATCATAGCTTAGTATCAGAGCCGAGTTCAGAGCAAAATATGATACTACGAGCATAAATCTTAGTCTAACTGAGTCTTAAAGACCGCTCACTAGGGGTTCTTGGGATAGATAGTAGGTATCATTCCCTTTTGAAGAAGATAGTATCATTTAGGATTCTAGAAAAGTTTTTCTTCGATTCCACTCTTTGATGTTCCTACTATCGAATCATTTGATCCCTAAGCAATCTTTGATCAAATCTTATCAGTTCCAGAAGTTTAGGTTGCTGGCAGTTGAGTGACTCGTCCTAATATTAGGAAATCCAGCGAGCCTGGTTGAAACGTAGTACTTTGTTCGCCCTGCAAACCATGAAGTTTGTTGTTGAACTTTTTATGATTGGAGTCACACAATGAAAGTAGGCTGATGGTTCCGATGGGCACATTATTTAGTAAATTTGTTACTGTATGATTGGTTGATTGAATGCTTATTTGCATGGAATTCTTAGTGACAATTCAAATTCAATTAAGAGTTGTCCCTTGATAATAGAATTCTATTTGAGATTAATAATTGAATCTTGCGGTATCTTCATTGTAAAAATCACTACAAGAAATACTGAGTTTCTTGGATATAAAATAATCAAGCGAAATCTTATAATTATAAAAAATTAATCAATCGAAGATGGAGAAAAGTTTTGGTACATGGTTACCAATTAGTCAAAAATAAATGATTTATTATTTACTCTAAACAAAGAGTTGACTGAGAATTTTTTAAAAAAATCGCCGCCTAATTAGAAAATACTATCCTATGAAGTTTTATATAAAGTGATTAATGGTGATAATTATAAGCTTGTTATCATATGTATAAATTATGGTATGTAAAGGTATAAGTATTCTTCATTTTATGTGATGTCCTCGAATTTCGGCAATATTTATTTAATAATCTTTGTTAATAAGTAATTTAAATTGGTTTAATAATCTTCTTTTATAATTAACTGGTAAATTTTGTCTTTTAAAACCAATAAAATTATTTTCTATTTACAATGTATATATATTGTAAATAGGAAGTCTTTGGTCTTAATTTAATAAAAGATATGTTTTTAGTTTTTAAATTTAGTATAATAATTTTGAAGACTAATATTAAAATATTTTCTATTTATAATATATATATATATATATTATAGATGGGAAAGCTTTGGTTTGAATTTAACAAATAAAAACATGTTTTCTAATTCTGATATACAATTTGGTAATTTGGATGTTATGATTGAACTTAATATAAAACATATGATACATTAATGCATTTAAATATAAGTAATTTATAAATGATATGGTATCTCGAAATTTCATGCAATTTATGATAATTCCCTTTATAAATTATTTAAAATTGGCAAAATTTTTATTTTCAAACAATAGTAATAATGTGCTTTTTTATATATAGATAAATGAATTTTAATAGAATTATTATTTTCAAATTGAATTTATGTTTGTTTAAATATATATATATATATATATATATATTTGAGTTGATTTTAAATTGAATTTTAAATTGAATTTGAATTTGGATTTAAATTTTAAATTCAAAAGATAGATATCTTAAAATATTTTGGATTGAAAATATAATATATATGATCTTATTAGAATATAGTTTGTTTTATATTATTTTCTTTAAATAGATTTTATTTATTTAAATTAAGAAAGTATTTATTAAAATAGGAAAATAAACTTCGTAAAAACATTTAAAAATAATAAGAAAATGCAAAATGACAAATGTTAATTAGCTTATAAATCATCTCAATAACACATGTAAATTGATTAATAAGTGTAAATGACAAATGTTGAGAAGTTTAACAAGTCTCACTTATTATTTTATTTTCTTTTATATTTTTAATAAATCATTATTTAGTCTATATGAACATGTATCACCTCTCTTCATTACTTTTCCTATTCACATTTTCAAAAACAAAGAAAACTCAAGAAAATAACCTGTAAAACATTTCTCAACCAAATCAAAACTCAAAAGCTGTAACACAAATTTTCAAACCAAAAACCTATAACACTTTAACTCAAACAAGAAATATTAAGGAATCTTCTTAGTTTAAAAAGCAAGATCATCTCAGTTTCAAAGCTTAGGCCATCTCAACAATAAGGATTTTGGTTTTAAGATCAAGTATTTTCATGTGTCAAGTTTCCAGTCAAGGATCAAAAGCATTTTCAAATTTCAATTTCCAAATTTAAATCAAACCTCTACTCCTCTGTTATAACGCCCTACCTCTATACCCACGCTAGCCAAGGACACTACGGTGTAATGCCGTCAACTAGCACGGAGAATAAGGCTGTTGAGTAGCGACCATCTGTATAATTGATTTGTGCGAGTACCGATATGCCAGATAAAATTTAACTTGCATTCTTTTCAAGAGGAAATCCCACATACCGACACAAACTCGAAGCTACTACATAGTGGCTGTAATGTCTTCGGAAACAAATATAGAAATAAACATAACACAAATCAGTCACAGATAATTCATATCACAAAGGCGGAAATAGACATGAATATATATAACACATAAAAGTGTTCATCAGAGTAGTGGTCAAAAAGATCCACAATGACACAAAAGAATAGCAACATGTGCTATACAAAAGAATAAGTACACAACTATGAGTCTATATCTCAAATGTATACAACCAAAAACTACTAATCTAAGTAGTTAGCCAAAAGTCAGGATGATAATCCTAGAAGTGAAGTCAAGCAGAAGCACCTGCAACATCTCGGTCTGACCCGAGTATTATTTAATAAGAAAATAATAAATGGGTCAGTCTAGCTATAAATATCAGATGAAATGATATAGAATAAGAGGTATGACTAAACGTATAATAATCACAATGCCAAGCTGTGATAAATTAGTAATTGAAAATCAACAAGAGATTAATCAATATCACAAAAATCTTCTCAAAGATCAGAAGAAATGTCATACTCCTTATTTCATTCACCAAGCCACAAATATTGACAACATATAATGCCAATCATAGAATTGGTGAAATTCAAATTCTAGAAATCGTCAATAGAAATCTAGAAATCACAAAAATGATCATAAAAATGATCAATCACAAAAAGGGGGAGGCCTATCACAAAACGGGAGCATGAAAACTCACTGACATGTGTATCACAAAACGAGACGCTATTCCATGGTCGCTAACCATAGAGCCGGTGCAACGACGTAGTACAACGGTACGCCCGAGGAACCAGAAACTCGAATAGTTCGGAACAACGACGTAGTACAACGGTACGCCCGAAGAACCCGAAACTTGTAAAATTTGAAACAACGACGTAGCACAACGGTACGCTCGAAGATCCAAACTCCATAAAAATGTGGGTCGCTAGCCCACAAAAATTGGGTCGAAACCCCAAGAAATAAATAGGTCGTTAGCCTATAATAAAAATGAGATGAAACTCTATAAAACGAGGTACTGTCCCCTACGTGGACAAAGAAACATAGCATGGCGCTAGTCTAAATCACAAAAATGATCCTCAATGATCATCAAGAAAGTGTCAATTACTCTAAGCTAGTAAATATATGAGCTTAGCATCATGTCCCATAAACACTAGCATAATGAAAATATTTACGAGCAAATTGTAGATCTCCACTAGAAAATTGTCATCAGAGAATCAATCGAACAAGTCCAAGAATTAACCAACGAAGTAAACGCAAGCGTTCCATACCACTCGTTTTACTAAGCCGTTTAATTAGATTTCTCATACGAGTGAGGTAAAGGTTTGTATACACTAATAGATTGGAAAACGGTTTTAATAAATGAGCTTTGTATTGAAATAATGTTGAAATCGTTTTGATGAAAGAGTTTTGATATTTACTACTAGTATAGAAACCTTTATATTTTTAAAGTGACAAATCACAAAAATGATTGTAAAACAATCAATCACCGAAATTCACATTCGAAGACGTGAATAAATCCAAAGAAATTGATATCAAATTCATCAAAATGGATATTTCGAAAATTCCCAAAGAAAATGTCATCAAAGTCAATAACAAATGATAACAACAAAGAAGGAAAGAACACGAATCGATTAAATTTGGAAACCACGCAAAATTGGCGAAATAGGCAAAATAACAACAGGTCGATCGGCCGACTATAGAGCTCGGTCGACCAGACCCTGTTCTAGAAAAATTCTCGGGTAGTAGGTCGGTCGACTTAGCTCTGTAGCTGGTCGACCGGACCAGAGACAGAAAAGTGCCTATGCACTTTGGTAGCAGGTCGGTCGGCTGGCCTCAGAGCTCGGTCGACCGGAGCCTGTTTCCAGCTCCTCCCAGCCTATCAGAGTGAGGGCCGAATCTCCACCAAATTTAAATTGGACGAGCAATGGACGCTAGGGGTTTATGCCAATTGACTACCCGGCCCTATAAGCTCTTCGATGCATCACAAAATCATGATCAAAGATCAAAGCTATGATTTTTAAGGATTTGGCTTTCAAAACACTAAAATTGGAATATTCACAAAACCAACCTAAATCAAAATCAAATGCACATGAATAAGTGTTAGGAATTCATACCCAACATTCAAAGATAGATATAAGCATAGATGTGAGATAAAAATCTCACCTTTTCACAAAAACAATGAAGAAGAAGCTTGAAAGCAAAGGGGGAATCAACCACTCTTCAACACAACCCAAATGTGCTTGAATCTATGCTAAAAAAGAAGAACATTCCCAAAGTTAGGTTTAGGAATTTCTGAAATTGATAAAAGAATGAGTTGGAGAAGAAGAAGAGAGGCTTACCAAAGTTTCTTCTATTAGTTTGGAGCTAGAGCTTGATTTGCAAAAGAAAACTAGGGTATGGAGTTTTAATTTCCCATTCCACTCACCATTAATCTCTTTAGAACAGAAAAGTAAAGGAAGAGGGAGTGAATGAAGAGGAGTGGTTTAGTTTGGGGTATTAAGTTGGCTAGTGAGCTGAACCCAACCCAAAGCCCTAAGTGAAAAGGTAGCAAAATTCAACTTACTCCAAACATATCGAAGCTTATACTCAAAAAGGTTGCAAATGGCATTTTGAACTCAATGGAAGTGGTCCCGAGTCCTAATTCGACCGTTTGCAAAAAGTAGCTTTTCGGACTAAAATCCGACTAATGATGAAATATTTAAATAAAGTATTTAAATACTCAATCTTAAAATATGCGGGTTGTTACATCTGTTCTTATTTTTTGGTGAGTAAACCTTCCTTTAAAAATAGTTTTAAGTATTGCATATGATAATCCTATATGCAGAAGTTGTAATATGGTTTGTATGATTGATTTTATCTGGATATATTGGAATTGCATTGTTTATATGTGTATATCTGTATATATATAAACTATCTCTGTTATTCCCACGGATTAAAACTACTTTCAAAAATTTAAATCTCATCATACAACCTGAATTGAGTTTTCATCTTTGAATGGAATATAATTATAAACTTATAATAACAATTCTAAAAATGGTTTCAATAATTTTAATTTAGTGATTAAATAAAAATTTAGAAACAACAGTAAGAATTTTATATAGGTTAAAAATCAATGAATGTGATTTCATGTTTGGATTCCATAAATGGAATCGTGGTAGGAAATCATGATTTTTGATATGAATATCTAGATTTTTAGGCTTTTGTTTGTCGAGATAATCAGAGTTGAACGTATTAGGCAATTTCGCCAAATTCCGATGAAGTGTGATAGTTGGTCGTCGCGCATTGGGATGGAAGAAGCGGGTGGCACGGTGAACTCAGGAAAAATGGTTAGTGATTTTTCCTATGGTCGTGGCGTCCCAACAGAGGCGATTTAGGGTTTTTCGACTGTTTGGGGTCGTCATTGTTTTCGTGCAGATTGTTTTGCCGTGGAGGGACCGGACTCGATTGCGTATGGGGGAGACGCTGCGTGAATCTGTGACGGTGATCTGGTTAGAAGGTAGTGGGCTCCAATGGACGGAATCGTCATTGACAAGGGGTATTGTCGATCTGGTCTGAGCGCCTGTTTGTGTTGAGGTGCTCGTTTTTGAATGGCTGATGTTTCCATCATCTGGGTGGACGTATAGGTCGACGAGATGGTCGACATCGTATTGATGATTGATAAGTTGATCGGAGAGGTGGGGAGTACACGTGCATGCGTGTATGATATTATCTAGATTTTTTTGATCGTTGGGGAAGAAGGCTCTGGCTCGGGTCAACTCTCGAGGCATCTGGTGAATTTTTTTGAAGCAGGAGACGGGAAGGAAGTTGGTCCTTGAGTTGCTCGGGGATTTCGTATCTTTACTCGGGGTAGTTGTATAGCTGGCTCGGGTTTTGGTGTTTAGGTTACTAGAGTTTAAAGGAAGTGAAAACATAAATGGTTTTAAAGCTTTAAATTGACTTAGTTTTTACAGAATTGTACTAATTTTAAAGTGTAACTTAAATGAATATGTTTCAGAGTAAAAATAAATCTAGTTTCAAGTATATTAATTAGTTTTCAAAAAAATGGAAGTTTTTCAAAAGCAAAGTGTTAACAATTTAAACAAGTTTTTTTAAAAAAGATTTAAAATGTTTAAAATTTGTTTGTTTAAAGGTAATTATGAAATTTATTTCAAAATTTTCAAATGTAGTTTAATTATGTGATTAAGGAAATGTTTAAGATAAGTGTATTTACAATGTTTTTTTATAGGTTGATTTCAAGTTTTAATTCAATAAGAAATAAATGTAATTAAGAAATTTATTTAGATAAGGAATTTATCTTTAATCAATCAAGATTGTGATTAATTAGGAATAATTAATTAGTGAAATTAGTTTAAAGTTAATTACTTAATGAAATTAATAATCGTTAATTATTTTATGTTAAAAATCAAAGCATAATTACTTAAGGAGGTAATTAATGGATAGTTAATAAATATAATTAATTTAAAGATCATTAACTAGTGATTAAGAGATAATTAATTAATGTAATTAATTTAAAATAATTAGTTTAATTAATTAAGGAAAGTAATTACTTAACTAATTAAAGGTTAATTAATCCAAGTAATTAAAGGTAACTAATTAAGGAGTAATTAATTATTAGAAGTAAGTAAAGAGATTAATTACTCAATGTAATTAATTAAATTAATGTGATTAATTTAAGTTAATTAACTAGTTTAATTAATTTAAGATAATCCCTTAATGATTGATTAAGTATAATTACTTAATGCAATTAATAAGAGTAATTACTTAGTGTAAGAAATTAATGGGTAATTACTGGATGTAATAAATTAAAGAGGAATTACATAATGGTAAGTAATTGAAGAATAATTACTTAGTGGAAGTAATTAAGGATTAATTACTTTGTGTAATTAATTAAGGATTAATTAATATAATTAGTTAATGAGTTAATTAATTAAGATAAGTATTTACAGAATGGTTAATTACTGTTTGTAATTAATTAAGGTTAATTAAAGGAAAGTGATTAATTAAAGTATAATTAATTAATGGAATTAATTAAGGATTAATGTAATTAATTATAGTTAATTAATTAATGAAGCAATTAGAGGATCATTAATTAATGTAATTAATGAGAGTAATTAAAGGATAATTACTGTAAATGATTAAGGGTAATTAATTTGTGTAATTAATTAAAGGCCAATTACTTATTGTAATTAGAGAATAATGAATCAAGGATGATTAATCAAGATGGATAATTAAGGCATGATTAATTAATTGGTTTATAATTAATTTTAGATAAGCAGAATTAAAAGTAATTAAGTAATTAATTTAATTCATTGGTGGTTAATTTAATTAATTAGGGATGGTGTGGTTGATTAATCTTTCTTATGGATACTTGAATGAGATTGAATGCCTTGGGTTATGTGATATCTCTGATATGTGATATGGGTTGCTTGTGATATGAGATACTTTGGTTGAATTGTGATAATATGGATTATCTATATTGTGATAAAGGTGAATTATCTATCTGTGTGAATATAGATAATAAACTAAATTGTTTAAACCCTTAAACCACTTGGACATTAAAACGACATTTTGGATTTCGATGAGACCAGGATCGGATTTCCAAATTGGAATATCCGAAAACCACATCGATCTAAATTAAACGTTAGGTCATGAATTCAAGTGAAGATGAAGACTCAAAGTGTAAGAACTATTCATCGTTAAAACTCTTAGGGTGATTCCAAAATGAGTTTGACGGAGATAGTGCTTTCAGGTTCGAGATGGAGATTCAGAGTGCAAGGGCTATTGTCGTTGACCTAAGAGTGATTCCAAAATGAGTGTAGCAAGATAGTGCCTTTTGTCTCGTTCGAACCTGGAACGAACTTGTATGGCTTGAATGCTTTTAAAACATCGACAGGAGGACGATGAGCATTCTAAGGTAGATGTGTTCTAAAAAGGTAATCGCAGCCTCAAGCCTCATCAAACGGGAATGGCTAAAACAGGGGAGGTGCAGCAAGGCTAAGTGGGTCGCACCCAAGTAGGACGAGATTTTTCCCCTGTCTAGAGGTCCCCTTTAATTCGGCTTAGTGGGCAGTTGGTTCGCAGCCAGCTGCAGGGTGGTCTTGTACGGGAATATCAAGTAAGGGATGGTTCCGACCTTGTGTTGTAGGGGATTTAGGGTGGATACTCGATACGGTGATCTAGGCCACGTACTATGACGGACGGTACCCAGTAGCCCGGCCATTGATGGAAACCCATTTTCCCTACGTGCCTTTACGGTTTTGATTGTATAACCCACTTTGTGGCTAGTATGCTGGAATTTAATCATGTAACAATTTCAACTATTTTCTATTTACTTGAAAACCATAGACACTATTATAATATCACTGGATTTCCTATCAAATATTTTGGTTATCGTAAGGTAAAAACTTTTCCGTGTTTATGTGCGAGAAGTCTTACGAGATACCCTTTGTTTTCCAAGATTTTCAAAGTTAAGCAATTTTAACCCGTTTACTCACACCAAACCAGAAGTTTATTTTCTGTTTTATTAAACTCTTGGGTACTCAAATTTTTATGAGTAGCATAGGGATTCAGGTAAGCTTTGACGAATTCTGGAGGAACTTTGGAGCAGGAGGCTTCAGCGTGTAGATAAATAGAGATTTCCGCTGTGTTGTATCTCTGTGATAAAGTCTATATTGTATTAAAGACAAGTCTTTATAACTACCTAGTTTGTGATGTTTAATCTTTATAACTCTGATGCGTTTTAATACTATGTAATATCTTATGTGATGTAATATAATTTATTCGTTCCGCTGTGAGATTCTGATATTGTTTGGTACTTTCTTTTCTATCTTTTCTCTTTTCTATCCCTTTCTTTCTTAATAATGATGCATCTTTCTAAGAGGTGAAAGTCGGGTCGTAAGATTTTAAAAGAGGATTTTTAAAGTGTGTATATATATATATCTTTATAGATGTTAAATTTCCCGTATTCGATAGGGATTCCAAAACATTCAAATGAGACAATTAGACATGCACTTTTATTAAAGCAAGTGTTTTAGAAAATCATATTTTTGGAAATATGTTAATTCAAGAATAATACAAATATTTTTGAAAATTAGTGTGGTTTAAAACAAAATGGTATTTGGAAATGCATACGAAAATGTATGTATAATTATATATTAAGGTTTAGAAATATAAAGGTATTTCCATACTATAGAAAGAATGGTATATCAATAGAGATAAATTATATAAGTAATAATTTAATAATGAGCTTGGATGCTTAATCCTAGAGACGTCGGGCACAACAAGGCAATGTTGATTTTATAACCAACACCACAAACAATGGTCAAGGCGATTTGTTATAAATAAATATAAAGGTAATATTATGTGTTGTGTATGATATTTGGGAATTGTTTTAAGTTTTGCTCTAAAAATGAATTTTATAAAATGCTTTAGATAGCCTATGAAAGACCACTGTAATCTAAGTAAAAACACATAAGTGTAAATTCTTAAATAACCAAATCAACAAAAACTAAATAGAACCAGGATTCTTTAGGAAGCAAATTCTGAATGGTAAAAAGGGACTAGAGACTTGATAATAATATATTAGATATACATACATACATTGTGTGCATGTGTGTGTGTGTGTGTTTGTATTGATTCACTATTAAATTAGGTAGTGTCTAAAGTTTCAAACTTGCACTTAAAAAAGGTTTTATTTCAAAACAGAAATAATCAAGAATTGGAAGCATTTTTCAAAATTGTAAATGTTGAAAAGCCAAGTATAATAAATAAGACTAGATCAATATTTTGGGTTACTACTCAGTATAAGATTTGTTGAAATAGTATAACACCCATCTAAATTCTGGTAGGAGATAAAATCAAAATGTTTCTAAATGATAAATTATATTAATGAATCCTTTTGATTCATATATTGTATAGTAAATAGGTAGTAGTTGAACTATAAAGAATTTAATTACGAAGATCTCATTTGAAAATCCAAATAAATAACATGAACTCTTTAGAACGAGTTATATAAATTGAATCTTCCAAATTAATGCAAAGTAAGAATTTTACTCAACATAGAAATAAGAAAATCGCATATTTGAAAGAATATAACTAGTAACGAGTATATATGCACATCTAAATAGACCCGCATTTGATCGCTGATCTATAAAATTAGTGCAATGATCACTTGCCACATTAAAATATTCAAATATAACCAACTTCCATTCAATTGCCTTGTGAATTGGTTCGATGTACACAAACAATAAGACCCAACCCGTAACAAAACAATAATAATCATGTACCCATTGTACTTTAAACCAATTATTTTGTCAAACTATTTTGTTCGTGAGCTTATATCAAACTATTTTATCATTGCTATATCTATGTATTTTGATTTTATGTTAATTTTACATACATAATTCATGGTTAAACTTTTAAAGTCCATGCATGTAAACTTAGATGCATATTCCAATTAACAAATTATAAATCACCTTATGAAGAATTGTTAAAATTTATATTCATAGAAATGGTACAGTACAAAGGGAGATGAAATAATAAACGGTTTTCTCATGTGACAATAACCACATTTGCCCATTATTCCTGATAATATTTTAGTCAAGATCCAAGTATTTTCAAATAATACAATACAAAGGATTTGTTTCCGATTTAGTTAGGTTCACACATTTTGGTAACAGTAGTAGAAGTGCACAAAAAACATGTATAATTTTTACATGCCACATTTGCTTTAGTAAATGCAGCTTCCAATAGAAAAGGAACAAACATAATATTCCTTTTTCTCAACTTTTCAAAAAGAACAATAGGGACGACCAAATTTGCGATGTAAAAAATTACATCCATTTAGTGTTAAAGCATAATAAGGTACATATAACAGAAAATAAACATCCAAAAAATTAAGAATGAATAATCTTAGATGGCAAGGCAATTGGTTTATGGATATATCACTTAGTCGACTTCCAAGTCACACCTGCTATATATATAAGATATGTAAATGTGTGCGTGTATTTGTATATGTGTGTATATGTATAAGATATGCAAATATGTGCTAAGTATTAATAAAATAGAAAATACATAAATGAAAAATACGAAGAAAACGCAAATAGGTATTGCTTATATGGAAATTGTTACTGATTCTAAAATTTCCAAGTTTGATTCAATTACTATATTTAAATATTTGGCATAAAAGAGGACTGTCAATATCAATATTTGGCATAATAATGTATTCCAAATTGTTAGGGAAGAAAATTTTACCGCGGCAGACATATCATTAATTTTTAATAGAACCCACAAGCAATATTTTCTTAAAACCTACTATATCTTAATATTAAAATAAAGCTAAAAATTAGGGAACTATGTGTCTAAAATTCCAAATTTGAGAAAATGATCATTCAAGATTCCAAATATTAAGATATTCATGGCTAAATGGAAACTGATGGATTAGTAGAAGTTAACTATACAGTTAAATGACACGTGCCAAACCTTTAGTATCACATTATATGAGCGAATGCAAATTTATTCGTTGCCTTCAATAGTTATCAAATTTATGTTTCACAATTTTAGACGCTTTGACTATAGAGCTCTTTTTTTATAGACTCTTAAATGCATCTAATTTTAATCTGTTCAGTTCTAAGTTCTGCTATACTTAAACATTGTACTTTATGTTGTATGGTATTAGTCAGAGGCTGCGTATAAATTGCAAGTTATACTTGGGTCGGTATTATTGCAAAAACTCATTTCATCCATTTAATAACAAATTTATTATGAGGCAACAAATCTATTAAGTCGGTATTGTTTACTAACACATGTGTAAATAAACTGCATGTGTACTTTTCCATTGTTATGTCTCCTTTCCACTGAAGATATTTCAAAATTAGCCACAATTACAACAAGAAATAAGTAAATGACTAATGACCGTAGTGTTAAAAATACATAATTCCCCTGACTAAACGATCAGATCTTTTATTGCTGCACATTAGTTCTTTCATTGAATGAATATGCTTGATATATAAGGATGCATGATCTCACACCTATGACATTCATTAAAACATTAATGCAGAGAAAAGATAACATACCAATTGGGCAAATAATTGAACCTTGAAGACAACTCCCTCTCTAAATGACTAAGCCAACTATATACAATGCATTTTCTTTAGCCTATTCTGGCAACAGTCCATATAAAGTCAAGTTTGATCCTGAAAATCCAAAATAAGAAATACTAATAAGTATATATAAACAAAACTGAAAGGATATGTTTTCATGGATGAAATTGTAGAGAACAACAAAAGAAGAACATTCATAAATATTTGAAACTGCATGAATATGTCTTCATCATGGAAAAAAAATATTTGGCTTGTTATTTTGAATAATATATTAATATTTATAATATGATGATCAATCAGTGTGGTAGCAAATAATTAGTGTATTTCATGTTTCACCCACATATTATTGTGCATAAAATTAAGTTATACATACAATGTACATTTTAAGAACCTTAAAAAAATTAGAAGGGACCAAAAACATATTATTGTGCATACAATTAAATATGACATACAATATACCTTTTAAGAACCTTAAAAAAATTAGAAGGGACTAAAAAAATTTGCTTCAATTGCATAACCAAAATCATCTAGAGTGAAAGAGATGGTAGCATCGATGAGGGAGACGAATTCATGAAAGTAATGAATATGATGACATAGAGATCTTCACTTCATTATAGATTACATTTAACTAATACAAATAGACAAAATGGTAAATTCAGAAGCAAACTCTCGAAAGCTTTAAAGAAATTAAGTAACATGCTACCGCAACAGATTGCACGCAATGATAATTAAAACATTTGTTAAGTAAATGGAATAGAAATTATATAAACCATTTGATTTGACATATGCCAAAGGAATTAATTGATTTTTTGATGAGTATAACCATGAACATACTACACATTGATATGTACATAAACATACTACACACTAAGTCCACATTTATACCCTATGTAATGCACGGACAGACCCATGAACATACCAAAGTAAAAAAAGTAAAAAATCTATAGTAACCAAAGCTCTTAATAAAAGGTTCAGATTGCATCATGCTCAAGTTTTGAAACTGTTTGATAACCTAAGGACTAGAAGTAAATCAAATTAAAAAAATAAATCAATTAAAGATAGTCCAACTTTTATAGTTTGCAACTAAAAGATTTTATAATGTAGATTAAATAACATATTAAATTAGATTACATAATATACTCAGGTAACCCAGATGGCAATCAAATAAAATTTGAAAGTTGCAATAATCGAATCAATAACTTTGAAGTAGAAGTAGATTTCATTCCTTTTCTAGTAATCAATGTGGCAAAAAATGGAAACATGTGTGAGATAATCAAAGCATTATATAATTTGTTAACAATCATCATCAAAAAAACCATTGGATAATTGATATTTGATAAATTATAAAACGATTTTACTATATTATCAACCTATTATATCATAATCAAATATCAAACTGTTTTACTATAATATCAAACTATTTTATCACCATCAAATCATCAAAAAAGAGTTCATGGATGTTATCATTAGAAAAAATAGATCGTAAAACATAATTCCAAATTCTAAAGTAATGAATATAGCAGAGTCCATGAGTATAAGAAATGGATGGCCAAAAGTCAAAATTAGAAATATTGAATGAAATTAAGCATGAGAAACACATGGTATTGATAAACGTGAAATCTAGACCCGAAGATCACCAAACTATCGAATAAAATTAAGCATGAGAAACACATGGTATTGGTAAATGTTAAATCAAGAACCACAGGTCAGTGACTAACCTTAGTCGATTGTCGATCAATCAGTAAGTGTTAATCGCACGACGAAGTTGGTGAGACGTGGTCAGGAATAGCATCGAAATAACCGTAGTTTGTGCGATTCGCTGGAGGAGACGGTGGGCGTGCAATCGCCTTGGTTGTGGTATCGCCCTAAAGCATCTCATTCATTGGAGAAGATGTTGGGTGTGGAACCGTATGGATTCGGAATCACGATGCATCTGGAGGTTGGTCTTTTAGTTTTGGGTAAGTAGAAAAAGAGAGAAGGCGAGGTTAAAATGTACGAAGGGTAATATCGGAATTTCAAAAAGACATGGTTGATTTTTTGTAAACTGAATTATCATTATTAGTAGTAGAGATTGAGATTTTGTGAATTTTAAATATTAAAACCCATAAGAACAGATTTTCGTTGTAAGATAAGTTTATATTATGAGTCTAGAAGTCATATCAAGGAGAAATCCTAGAATCAATCCACAACTTTCGAATACGATTGATTAAGCAAGTATCTTAGAATATTAAGAGTGATGAGCATTTTTTGAATAAAGAAATAATTTTAATAAATTGTGATGTGCAAATTTGAATTAAAACTATTTTAGGAATTTACAATTAAGAACCTCTTTGGGTTATAACCTTAATTTGATTAGCCGAGGTTGGAATTTATAAATTTTAATCTTTTTAAATGAGTTACAGAAGTGATCCATATGTAATCTAGGAATGGGATAACTAAGAAAATCTCTGGAAGTAAAAGATTATAGAAATTTTGAGAATTCAAACCAATCATTTGAGTTTATCTCAAATAAATAATGATCAAAACTGTATCTTAAGGGAAAATTAAATAGATAACTCCTAGTGGTTTGAATGTGGTGAAAACAAACTTAGAAATGTAATCTAAGAATGGGATAACTAAGAAAATCTCTGGAAGTAAAAGATTATAGAAATTTTGAGAACTCAAACCAATTATTTGAGTTTATCTCAAATAAATAATGATCAAAACTGTATCTTAAGGGAAAATTACATAGAGAACTCCTATGGTTTGAATGTGGTGAAAACAAACATAGAAATCTACCACGTGATTATATTCTTGACTATGGTAGCGCTAGGAGGATCGTGTTTTCCTTAACTGATATTTCCTATTATTGATAGATTCCAAACAGTATCGGCATAGCCCCTTTCGAGACTTTTTTAAAGAGGCCATATCGGTCACTCTCTTGTTAGCTTGAGTCTAGGAAAGAAATTGATCTTATGTCTCGACTCTATTCATGAATCTTTTAGAAAGATCTTGAAATTTTCCATCGGAGATCAAATCTTTATTCATGTTTCTTCCTTGTTGGATGACTTGTATTTCAATCAATTTGGCATAATGGCTCCTTGATATATGGGACCCTACCCAACCATTGAGCATTATGGCCCTACTGCTTATCGAGTTTCTTTACTAGTCTAGGTCTTTTACATTTATGTCATCCTTCATGCGTTTCAGCCCGGAACACTTTAGAAATTCTGATTCTATTCTTAGGCATAGAATCCTTGTTACACTTGAGACCTAACAAAAATCTAACTTATGAACATGGCTCTATTCGTAGTCTCGAAGGTTAAACACCATCGAAATAAAGATGTTTCGCTCATTTAAGTCCTATGGCCCAATGATCCCAAGGAATATACTTATAAAGCTTGAGAGTTAATCAAGCGAATGCCCTGTGTATTTTCCTGAGTTCATTATGGACGAGTCTCCTGTTTTGAGTTTACACTCATTCATAGCTCAATTTCATTTGAGAAGACATGATCTTTTTAATTTGTTATAAACTTTTCCCTTAAGGAAATTGCAGGGACAAAATTTTTATAAGAAGGGAGTTTGTAACAACCCTAGTCGAGATTACTTTTACTTAAACATAAAATATGATTTAATTTATCTTAATTAATTTTAAGATGAAATTGGGGAATTTTATTTGGTTTTGTTTCCAATTTGAAATAAATTTAGAATCAAATAGATAAGAAATTTATAAGATGGGCTTCCTAGTGAGATAAATATAATTGGGAAATTTATAGTAGAATGGTTATAATTACTCTAAGATGAAATATTAATTGACGGACCCGAATATAATTTTTGTGCATTTTTATATACTAATACGAATTTATATACATATATTTTGTAATACGTGAAAATAGCCGTGAAATGGTAATTAGACCATTAGGAACATTTAATCATGTCAAATGGATACATAATTATTTTATGAAGTTTGGTATGATGGTATCAGGTCTAAAAAGCATTTTTGAAGAATTTCATTTAACTTATATGAATTTATAAACATGTGTTCATAGTATATGAAAATCAACCCGATTTTGTGTAAAAAATAATTTGGGATGTAAAATCACATCAAATGGTATAAAAATGTCTTTCATAGTTAAGGCACATATATATGTGAATTTATAAACTTAATTATGGATTTATAAATATGTATTCTAGGAGATATGATTTATTAAGTGAGAAATGGAAAATAAACAATGTTTTAAGCTATGAAATGAATTATATCGAAATAAATAAATAAAATATTTATATAAATTACATAAAAATATTTATAAATTGCAATTAGATATGGTAAGTCTTACTATAATTTTAGTTTGAATTTATAATGATTTTTTGAAGGTAGTTTGAAGATATATACATGTGAAAATGCTATATTTCTATTTTCTGGAATCTTGCTTGAAAACACTGATTTGTACAACAATTTTGAAAATATTTCTATTTAAACTTTTTGATGAAATGAAAGTAGGAAGGTAGTAGAGAATCATGTTTAATTTATAAGAAAATGATTCCAGAATTCGATTAGAAACGAGTGAGAAATAGGCAAAACAAAATACGAAATATTTGCACAATAGGCTGTCTGTATCAGCCAGTGACCATAGATACACCGGTGGTCACCACAGTTGCACCAGTGGGGCACATTTTGATCAGGTTTTTTGATCAAACAAAGCAAAATTGAAGGGTGTTTTTTCAGAGGTTCTTTTGGGTCCGGGCAGCGATTTGACTACGTATTTAGACTAGTATTCCACGTTTGACTTGATTTAATTTGGTATGTTAGCTTTGATTAAAAATTACAGAAATCAGCGTTTATTTTATAAAACGTTGTTTTATAGTTGTTAGCACCAAAATTGGTCACTAACGCCCGTGAGTAGAGTTATGTAGAGAGATTAATGAAGAGAGTAAATTAGAACAATAAAATAGTGTAATTCATTGCAAAAAGAAGAAGAAAAATGAGAACACCAGATTTATAGTGGTTCAGCGTAACTGCCTACGTCCACTTTGATTTCAATTTTTATTGCTTTCTCAATCATTTGAATACAGATACAATCCATAAACAAATCACTTGAATACAAGTTTGAATCAAAAAGGGGAGAATATAAAAAATGGCCGAGTCTCCCCGGTATTCCTGGAAAAAGTTGCATTTCACTGTGCCTCTGCCCTTCTATTTATAGGCGAAGATGGGCTGGACTTCCCTCATGGGCCCAGAAACAAAGTATCTCGGCCCATAGTAGGTGACTTCTGCGCACTGAGCTAGGCATGCCGAACGAGTCATGCCGAGTGACCTTGCTGAGTGGCTTTGCTAAACGATGTCGCCAAAGATTGCCGAGCGATGGCAATGTCGACCGATGGTGTCTGAACTTGAGGTGCCAAGTGATGGTCTCTAAACTCGAGATGCCGAGCGATGGTGGTTGAACCAAAGAATGCTTGGCGATGGAGTTTGAACCGGAGAATACCGAACGGGGGACTTAGGTCGAACGAGGCTTGTGCCGAACAAGGTTTTATGCCGAACGAGGCCTTATGCCGTGCGATGAAGGTCAATTACTCAGACCGAGTGTCTCACACTGAACCATACCTGCCGAACTGCACATAAACACTGAAACATGTCGATTGCATCAAACCCTTATACCTTCAGGCTCTTCTTCGTCGGAACCTTGTCTATTGCTAATAATAGTATCTTCAACTGTCGTTTTGTAGCCGGGCCAAGGTGCCGGATAACAATAGTGATATTATTGTTTTATAGAGTAAGAAAAACAAAAGAATTAGTACATTTTCTCTTATTGGGTCCATAGGAAATCTTAAGCCCATGTAATAATGTATTAGTGCCATGGAGAGAAACAAATACGTATACTCTCTTTCCTTTATTTCTCCTCTCAGCCTAAATTTTTTTTGAATATGCTCTTCCAATTGCAATCTGTACAAGCTATATTATATCCCTAAATCAAAGGCCTTCTGATTAATAATAAAAGAAATATAACTAAGGTAATCTCTTCCGTTCTATCTTGCATTCATTAGGGTTTAATCTCAGTATTTCCCACTTTATTAAAATCTTGTTTTTGCTATTTTATGATTTTAACCTAGGATTAATTACTGATAGAGATCGGCCTAGGAGAATCTAGGTTATCATCATCCAATCAAGTTCAATTCAATGAGTTAATCTCACATTTCTAAACTATAAATGGATGCTTATTATTGTTTGTTGCTGTGAATGAATTTTTTATTGAATTTGATCTCTGTCTTTTGTGTTATTCGCTTGAATGAAATTTTATTGAAATTGATCTTTGTCTTTTGTGTTATTTACTTCTCTTGCTCTGCAAATTTATGTTTGCTAAATCCACTTCATATGATCAAGAATTTCATTTAAATTTTGATGTTTATTTGCTTGTGTGTTAGCTAAATCATTGCTTCAAAAGTTAAGGAGGACATGGACAAAGAAACGAGCGATAGGGGATAGACATGGAGCCCCCAGCATTGCCTGGGGTTCAGCCCAGGCGCTGCCATCGGTGGACTGATCCCACCAGACCAGTTCACTGGTCATGACCTTGGCTGAGTCCTAGGTTACACCGTGTGGCCTACCGTTCGCATCCTTTCATCCACTCATTTGACCCTATTTGTTGTTTGATTGATTTTAGTACTCCAACTCATGTTGATTTCAATGCCAAATTTTGGATTTTTGGTTTTGAATTTGTGAATTCATCTTGGGTTGTTATGATGTGGTAGTACTCTATGGATCCGAGATATTGCACACTAGTTTTATTGTACAATTTCAGCTAGATTTTTCAAAGGAATGATTTCTAATTCAAATCATTTTCCTAAATCTTTTCAAGTATGAATATATTTTTGCATATGTGTGTGTGTATTTAATTATACTATCAATGGTTTTAAAGTTGATTTGGAACAAGGGTTTAAAATTGTACTTATATACGTATATATATTTAACCAAAGGCTTTCCAATACACAAACAGACATTCTAGCTCGTAAAACTATATTTTACAAGAATGATTTTAAAGTAAATATTTTATGAAATTTCACATTATCAATTGAATTAGAAGGTGATTTAAACGGTTTAATAAAATAAGTTATATGGAATGCTTACGCTTGTTTTACTGGTTAATTCCCGGACTTGTTCTATTGAGCCATTTATACACATGAGTGGTGTTTACTAGCTTTTAGTAAATGTTTAAGTAAACCCATATGGTCGAGGATGCATGGTTGTTACTTATTCGGTATCTATTTCAAGCTACATGACACTTATCGACGAGCTTATGGCTCATCCTTGGACTTCAATAGGTCTTGTGCCTATCTTGGAGTTTTTTTGGTCTTGTGCCTATCGTGGAGTTTATAGGACTTGTTTCTATCTTGGAGTTTATAGGTCTCACACATGTCTTGGAGTTATATAGGTTCACGCCCACTTTGTAGTTACTATGGGAATTATACCCATCTTGATGTTTTATAGACGCTTATGTCTATCTTGGAGTTGCATGCGTGTAGATGAATTTATTCACAAATCTTGGAGTTTTGGTGCCTTTCCACCGTTTTATGTGATTTCTAGATTTCCATTGATGATTTCCAGACTCCTTGATATTTTTGTTATCACCAAATAATTTTGGGGGTTTTTCTTTCAGAAGCTATCTTAGGTTTTGATATTTGGTGATTATATTCTTGGAATTTATTGAAGCATTCTTGTTGTTTGCCAATACTTGGCTCTGTGTTTATATTTGAGATCATTTCCTTACATCCATTATTTATCTTGCTCAACTCATTCGTTATAATCTAGACTGACCTATTTGTTAATTTTTAGTACTTGAGTCAAACCGAGATATTTTAGGTACTCCACTTTGATAGTCGTAGCAAGGATTTCACTCAAGTTATCTAGTTATCTTTCATCTTACTTTCGTCTTGTATATGCGTACATATTCATGTAGTGTTGTATGTTATATCAATTTTAAACTCATATTATACATATTTGTACCTATAAGATGTAGTACTTGTATACTCTATGGTTCAAAATGACCATAATTTTGTAAGTTGACTTTATATACCTATTCAATTTGATCAACATGTATCTATTTGTATTCCTCTATGTATATTCTATGATCTGTGATTCTATTATTTGTATTTATCATATATTATTCTAGATTATTATTTTAGCCACATTAATTTTGTATTAATCCTGAAATGCATATGTCGATTTCACTTATGGCAAAAAAAATAGCATATTACTGGACGTACCGATGCTCGCTTAAAGTAAAATTCACTAATGTTTGCTCCTTACTAGCCCTATTCTCTACACCAGCAGACGATATTACTCCGTGATATACTTTGTTAGTTTGGAACTCGAGGTGGGTGTCACACAATGTCTGAAATTAGGTACATCATATTATATCAAGAACATAAATAGATTTATAAACTACCACAAGTCTTTGCCATCGTCGTCATCTTCTCTATTGGCATTATTTCCTCTGATCTATATGTTGTACTGAGAAGTGGTGAATGAAAATCTCAAGTCTTACTGTAATAGTATCTGGGTAGTATCACTTAGAAAATTAATATGTCTTACGCATCATATACTATAACCCACTAGGAATACCTCCTACTGTAAGCCCAAAAGATCTTTCAGTCCTACTCAATAGCATACCTTCAACTGTAGACCAACGACCCCTTTTCCAGTCCAGTGCAACCACAGTCAATCATTTCCAAACAATGCAAGAGAAAGTACATGAGCCACTTAATAATTTTTTAATGGGAATTAGGAAGAATTTGACCATTTAATACCTATACCTAGGTAGTTCCCTACCATTTAATACCTAAATCCAAGGCGGACACCTCTTTTGTACTTCCTAACCGACATCACATTAAAACTCAATAAGCCACTTAATACTACTTTATGGGAAGAGGCGGATCCTACAATAGCTATTTAATACCTCAGCCCTGAAGCAAACCCGTCCTGAGATTCCCTGCTATCTCACCTAAAGAATAATCCCGACATTTAATAGTTCTTTTTTAGAAAAGAGGCAGACCCTACAACAACAGCTTTACACCCCTGACCGAGAAGCAGATTCTACGTTTTATGACCCGTAGCCCAAACTATGATGTCTCACATTAGCCTGGCTATTTGTAAGTGTTGGCAGACATATTAGCCGGGTAGACTTACCCTATAGAATTACGATTAACCTCGCATCCACTAAAGGTACTTATCATAGGTGATGTTCCACATCAGTCCCAAAGTCAAACTGCTAGAAGAAAACTAGCTAGGCAGACTTCTGTATGCTTTTGACTAACCTCGCATTCCTATAACTTTGTCATATTTCCGCTCTCCAAACAGACCACAATATATATATTCTACATATACACATCTCACCACATTTTTCAATGAGGCCATATAAGGAAAAAAACTCCTTGTTCCTATGGATTAATTTCCATAATTATCCATAGCTCCCTTCCTAAGAGTTTAATTATTATCAAGCCTTTTGACTATGCCTTATTTGAATAAATCTAACTTGTTAAACTAGAAAGCCATCAAGGCAGAGAGCCTGAGAGATAACTAGCGATTCCAAAAGCCAAGTATGACCAAGATTACAAGCCCAAAGCATAACAACTAGCCACCAAGCGGTAGCCAACATCCGCATGCATCAATAATCAAAATTTAGAAGTCAAAACAAGATGACTTGAGGTTTGATACCGATACCTACTCGAGGTTCGGTACTGATCCCTACATCTACATCTATATCAGCTTAAATCCTCTCCGCTTCCTACCCACAGTGAACATAACCCTTTTCAAGTTTCAATGGATCATTCACATGCAATGAACATCAAGCGTCTCCAAAACAAGAATCTAGGAGCTCAATTCCATGACCAATCCAACTAATTCAACCAAAAATAAGCTCCTAGCAAAGCAATCAAGATGGAAAGCATGAAATCACAAGCAAAATGCATCCACCCAAGGCAAAGAAGATGAATTATATAGAGATCTTGGGGATCGATACCGATCTCCGACCTTGGTTCGATACCAACCTCTAAAAATACATGACGTGGAAATGATCTCCCAATCACTTCTCTTCATGAGTGTAGGGAATGTGGTGGAGGAATTTTTGATGACCTTCAAATATAAATAGAGGGGAAGGTGACAGTTCGAGGGATCTTTTTTAGTTTTTTATGAATTTCCATAAAAATTTTGTGATCTCGAGACCATTACCGATCCCCATGAACATGTCTGTAAACAACAATATAACTAGCAACAAAACAAAATGGACATGGGCAACGTTTAACAAACCACTATGAAGTGTCTCATTTTTATTTAATTCCTTCGTTTATTTCTCTACTATAATTTCTTGGGTGTTTGTGCCATATTTTAACACAAATATTTTTATGCTTTCATTAGGAGTTGAACTCAAGATATCTGTTCAATCATCTATGTTGGATTGCTTTAATCCGTGAGATCGATCCATTTTCTTTTCTTTTTTGTGCATTCAAAACAACTCAATTTTACAAAGAATTTATGGAAATCTATTTTAAAAGATGGCCCCACTAGGAGACTATTCCACCATATCCAGAGTATAGATGATGTTGAGAATATTGGATCTAAACATGTAGAAGAGGTTGCACAGCTTACTATTAGTAAAGTTTAGAACCTATTGGAAGTGATAACGAGGGTTGAAATGGAACATATGTCAAAACAAATAGAGGGTAAGCTGTAGGAGAGGCGAAATGAAATGAAGCAGTAGATGTAATAGAGTATTAACTTTCTAAATCAACTGACCCGTAATCGCAGAAAAAGCAGGAATGAGTTGACGCCTTTCGATCCATAGGATGATAATTCTTCTTCATTCAAGCAAAGGCATAGGGAAGGAAAGAAAAAGATGGCTAGAAAGGAAACGGATACTGCAAGGCAGAGGTCGGGGACCACTCATGGGTAAAATACGGGGATCAGTACCGAACCCCATGTAGGAATCGATATTGAACCTCCTTTCTCGGTTTGGCGAATTATCATGTTGATGTTGTGGATAATGATGTTGGAGGTATGTCTGGTCATGCTATTGATGGTTAAAATGCTAGAGACCAAGTAGTTGTTGACGATCCACTGCATAGAAATCGAACTAGTAGAAATGCTAGACGAATGGCTCTCCCAAAATTAGGACAACTCTGGTATAATGAACCCAACCAAAAGCGCTTGTCGGACCAATCACTTTGGGCACACCATGAGTATTGCTATTCAGTAGACCCTACAGAGCTAGAATACTTGGCTGAGATGGTATGAAGATTGTTAAGTTAGAATCCACATTGGAGTAACGATGAATGAGGCACTTCCCCTAGCCGAAACCCGTTCACCGATGAGATATTATGCGAGGAGTTTCCTAGGAGATTCATGATGTAAATGATACCATCATATAATGAAAAGATAGATCTGAAGCATCAGCTGATGAAGTATGACTGACACATGGATTCAGTTAGGGAAACTAATGCTATGAGATGTTTTTTTCCAATTGTACTAGAAAGAATTGCAATAAAGTGGCCTATCCATCTTCCACCAAGATTCATCTCATGTTTTAATTAGTTGTCACAAAAATTAATTGATCAATTCAGACTACACACTACCCATCTTAAAGTCATGATGTCATTGTCAAACCTCTTCCAGGTGGCGGGAGAGTCATGGAAGAATTTATTGAACAGGTACCACAAAGCTATGACAAAATTAAGCAACACATAGGAAGACATCATTTTGATGGCACTAATATGGCGGAGTCATCCCAATACCTATTTTGGGAGATGGCTAAAGACTTAATGCTCACCGATGAAGGATATTTTTTTATAGAAAAGCAAACTAGTTCTTATGCTTAGGAGAGGCAAGTACTACAACCAGGAAGGTCAGTGTCAAGCAGTCAGCGGAAGTTATTTGCAGTAGTATTGCTGTGAAGCAGTCCAAAGGGAATTCCAGGAATGTTGATGCTAATGTAGAGGATAAAAATGGCAGCTAGAGAGGGAATGATAACGGGGCCAGAGACCGAAAGTCCGATTCCTGAAGATGCCCAAGATTTCCAAAGTATGACAATTATACTCGGCCGAACAATTTGACTGAGAACATATACCTTGTGACCCATGTATCAAGGTATAGAGTAGTACAAAAAACCAGCTCTGATGGTGTAATTCCCCATAAAATCAACCATAAATAAATACATTTAATAAATTAAATAATATAAGGATAAAAATGGAAATTTGTAAAAGTCGAAATTTGACTACAAAAGTTATATCCTTGTGTTCGAGGCAAAATTTTGTTCAGTTTCCATATATAATACATTTAAAACGGAACTCAAACAGAAAAGTTATGGATGTTTGAAGCTTTCTAATTCAAAATAATTTAGATAGAATTCAAATTCGAGTAGTTAAATAATTCTTAAATTTGAAACTCAAAAATTAACAGTAGATAAACATGGTGGTTGAGTAAAGGTTTAGATTAACATTGACGTTAAAGTGCAATTAAAGAATATATATATATACATATACATATATATATATATATATATATATATATATATAACGATGGCACATTTCCTTCCCAAAATAGATGGAGAGGTCGACCTCCTGACCTTTACTGGTCGATGATGGCATAGGGGAGACCGCTCCTTATCAAGTGTTGGCTAGGTTTTTAATTTTGCATGCTCCGGATTTAATGATTTAAATCCGATGGTTTTGGTGCTTTCTCACCACTATAAATAAGAATCTAGATCCCTCACTTTTATTCACATAATATTTTGAAAACATTAGCAAACCACTGTCGGTTCGTCTTTTCAAAGATTTAGGAAACACCTTGATGTGCACGTAAATGTGCATATTTTTACCACCATATTTAATCTATTTAAATTAAATAAATGATCATATTAGGTATTTTAACTTGTTTTAACCAAAATCCATATTAATTCCAAATTGTCACATATCCATCTTCATATAGGGGCAAAACAGTCATTTGTGTGCATATATTTCTTTGAGAAAAATTAATTGGAAATTTATATATATTTTTGTAGGAATTTGATCTCAAATAGGAGTGGTTTTATGAAGACACATGCATGCACAACATGAATATAAAAGAATGAAGATGGAAATAATTCAATGTGAAGATCATGGAGGACCCCACCTACCCACCTATCTTAATGTACAAATTAGAGGCTAATGCACATGCTTATGGAATTAATGGCTTCATGTACATTTAAATGGGGATTATGACATGCTAATGATTACTTGGTGGCCACACTACCTCATGGGCATTTTGGGCATTCCCCAAAATATGAATTAGGGTTTCATACATGTATAAATACCCATATGTTTCATGTAATCTCCCTCCCCTCTCATCTCTCTTAGTCTCTCTTAGGCCTCCTTCTCTTTAGTTTAGTTTAGATCAAATAAAAGAAAGCTCTCTTTCTCTTTTAATGGCTACTTAGCCAATTTTTATTTCTTGTAATTTTTCTTTTCTTTCTTATGCAATTCAATATATGCTCTTTACATTTACATGCTCTCTTTCTTATGTTGTAGCGTAGATTTCTCTTATTTCATGCAAGTAGATTAGTTTGTTTCTTTGCTTTGCTATCTTTTTCTTCTCTTTTCCTTTAATGTTGCAAGCTATATTTTTTGTTTTGATAACAAATATGAGAGGCTAATCCCTTCAATTTAGGGGTAATGATGCCTCTAATCATATAGCTTGAACATTTTGATAATTATAGCTCTCTTTTTGTGCTTAATGACAATGCTTGAAGTGGTTTAATTTGTTGTTTTTGTTCTGAATTTGATAGCCTACATTGTTGACACCAAATAGGCTATGCTTAAACAATTACTAACACAAATGCCTCTTCATCAAAATATGATTATGGCATAAGAAAGTGATTTGAAATTAAAATTTGATGGTCTATATTTCTAATTAATAGCTAATAGGCCATACTTAAAATAGATTTCATTTTCAACTTTGTTGTCATTTTCATGAGAGTTAGTAAGTGATTTAAAAGTTGTGTTATAGTTTGATGGCTTATGTTGAGCTAATTAATAGCACAAATGAGTCATACTTATGATAAACACATCATTTAAATTCACTTATGACCAAGAGAGATCATAATTTCATAATTTGTTGAACTATATGATCTAGAGAGTGGAATTATCTCTAAATTATCACTTAACTCTCATATTTTTATCATTTTCTTTTGCTAGTTTTTGTTAGTTTCTTACATTTCTAGCTATTCACTCTCGACTTCGGTATAATCTGATTGAATAGAATTTTAAAATCATCAATTCCCTGCGGATCGACCCGTATTCGCCACGTGCTACATTTGTACACCGTGAGCTTGCGGTTATTTTTTAATTTAAATTCGTTCGACGATTTTCTAAACCGATAGAATTTCCATCGACGAACACTCCATTAGGGTTTCAGGTGAGAAATCCTATAGATCTATCTTTGTTTGTTATTTATTTTCTTAACTTCTTCCATTCCAAACCTTTAAGTTTCTAAATCTAATGTATATATAAATCACTTGCTATATATATATGTATGTATGTATGTATTAAAAGAAGAGATCCGATAAGAGATTTCCAAAGGCATGTCAAATCCAGAGGAGGCAAAGCTAAGGATATACTATGACTGAAATCTTATTTTTTTTCTATTTTAGTAGTTGATTAGAGTATTTTTGATTTGAATATGCTTAGGTAAGTTTGGCATGTGAAAACATCATATCATAAACCCCCAAAATTCCTTTAATGTGAAATGTCAATTCTAGGTTGGAATTTCAATTGTTTAAGACGAAATAATGGAAATGGTGTAAATTTTCAGTTTCGATGATTTTACCTTCTATTCCACTCCTTATTCTTCTTCTTTGAAATTGATTATTGAATTTGATTAGGAATAGTGTGTGAGGTACGAATTTATTCATAGTTTGCACCGCTTATTTCCATGAATTAAATAGGAAT
The DNA here is from genome assembly GCA_030765085.1 of Allium cepa. Classification (NCBI taxonomy): domain Eukaryota; kingdom Viridiplantae; phylum Streptophyta; class Magnoliopsida; order Asparagales; family Amaryllidaceae; genus Allium; species Allium cepa. The sequence continues at coordinate 486,371,049 of CM060928.1, read as the reverse complement.
TCCTTTGTTAATTTTCATGTGAAAACGAAGTTGAATAGGGCGTAAAATTGGAATTGTAAGTTTCTACTAGTAAATATTCATTATTTGGATGTAATAAGTTGAGTTTAAATTTTATATTTTATATAAGTCCATTGAATGGAGTTTTTGGATATGAATATTGGAATTTTGTTGTTGTTGATAATATGGAATGAGACTTGTATAATTTTCAAAGAGCTGACATTTAAATGCTAGTTTAGGAAGTATATTCCGCACACTTAGAAATTACTAGGAACACACGCATGCATGCACACACACACACACACATATATGTATGTATGTATGTATGTATGTATGTATGTATGTATGTATGTATGTATGTATTAGCATATTTAATGTATAATTATAACGTGTAATTGTGTAGTTTTGTAGGTTATTAATTTTATTAAATCCCCTTAAGGAAGGTAGTTAATGTTGAAGGTGAAATTGGAAAGATTTCAGGCCATGATTATGGAAAAGGTGAAATGTGTTGTAGAGTGTGATATAAATTATGACTAAATTATAGGGATGCGAGGTCAACCAAAAGTACTCGGAAGTTTGTCCGGTAACCTGGCTACCAAAAATGCGATTTTGGGGCTAATATGAGACATTTACTATAATAAATAACTAAGATGACGTAAGGTTAGTCTCAAATTCTATAGGGTAAGTTTGACCATCTAATCTGGCTACCAGTACCTACGAATAGTCTGGCTAATGTGAGATGCCATCATGATATACGGGTCATAATACAAAGGAACTGCTTCAAAGATTGAAGGTATCAAGTGGTTGTGTAAGGGCCTACCTCTTCTCTATGTAGGAAATAGTAAATTGTCGGGTTATGGGTTAGGCACGGTAGATGATATATCGGGAAAGGACTCGCTTCAATCAAAAGTATCAAGTGATAGAAGAGTTTTCGCGCAATGTCACCTAGATAGTTATTACTGACGAGTCCACCTTGGGATTATAGGTAGTAAATGATGTGGACTTGCCTTAAATAAGGTATTAAATGGTCAGAGTCTATCTAATTCACATGAAAAGGTATAAAGCAACTTGAGTACTATCTCTTACATTGATCAACATTATAGTCGATAGATATGGGTTATTGGGATAGCTATGGGCTTGTATTTAGAAAGCCTTTTATTTAAGTTTGAGTAAAGCCTTTGGGCTTATGTTTGGAAAGACTAAAGCTGTAAATACATATTCCTATTTAAATCATAATACCCAAGTACTAGTGTAGTAAAGCTCGAGATGTTTATTCGCCGGACCTAGTTGAATGTTGATGCAGCGTGATAGGGGGTTCTCGCACTGTGAAGTGTGGCAAAGTTTTGTCTCTTACCCCTAAATAACCCAACAATATGGGTTGGCGATGAATGGCTTGGGTAGTTGAGATGCTAGCCATAAAGCTAGGGTGCTTGGGATTATCATTTGTAGCCACCACCATTTTAGGGTGAGTGTTACATGTGGTATTAAAACATAGGTTGACCGATCAACGGGGAAATGTATACCCATGAGAGTCATAGTTGTTATTTTAGAGATTATTTTTCAAAAATCATACAAAATATAAATATATATACTTATTTTAAACATATGCAAAAACAGTAGGCAAATCTTTACTTTAGCATATAATACCATATTAGGAAATGTTGAAGGAAGAGTTTGTAATTTCAAAGTTAATAAGGCACGGAGTTACAAGAATTTAATAAGTATATAAATGGACCAATTAAGGAGATTATTAGGGAAATTACGGAGATATAAGGAAGGCATAATAGGTAAAAAGATTGAAATGAAAAGATAATTCCTTTGAAAATTGTCCATTAGGAAAATAGTCATTTATTTGGACAACTGACAATTGTAGAAATAGAAAATAAGCATGTTAGATAGTAATTAAATTTTATAAGGTAGCATGATTGTCATTGGGGTAACTTATGTAGCCTTAAATATATAGACGATGGTTAGTGGGCCGAGCTCAATGTATAAAAGTAGATGAGAGATAGGATCCTATGTGTTGTAAACAACTTGAAGTAAAGAATGGAACAAGATGTGAATGAGGAGTGGAGCAAGTTCCCACAACAAGGTGTACATTAATTATGATGACCCACCTTTTGGACCGTTTAAATCGACAACCACATATGTCAACTGAAACCATTCAAAATGGAGGATTGCCAATGGGGAAAATAAGAAAATAAGATAAAAGAAGGAAAAATAAAGCACAGAATCTCGCAGCGGAATGACAAAATATAATAATCAGATAAACAGTTCATGAAGCTGTTTTATAATAAACATTTGACTATATACAACATAATAAGAGTACAATCACAACATACAAAATAATGATGCAATGGAAAATTAATAAAAATATAATATACAAGACTCCATCTTCGTCTTCTAGAAATAAAGTCTTCAACACTGAAAAGCTCAGGCTGACCCGAGCGTAATGGAAAGACAAAACACTTGAGTCAAAACTAAAAGACCTTATGTAAGTTAAATCAACAATAAGTAATTATGAATGTAATGGCTTCAGAGATGTTTACGAGATTTTACATCTCTTATCCAGTGTATAACATGCATGCGATAACTTAAGAGATGTTTTTGGATTTTCCATCTCCTAAGGATCCGTTAAACTATTTATATGTAGTAATATACACTATATATGTAGCGTCTATTAGTAAGGTAAAGTATTAAAATAGAGTTAAGGCGTTACCAATATCCCCCTTAACAAATTTTATAGGCGTCGAAGTCTATATAGTAATGTAAACTCCACCATAAACTGGTGGGCTATCAGTGAGCATTCCATGGGTATGACACAAACTAAAATCGTATTGGGATCAATAAGGCATATGACAAGGCAAATGAGGCAATGCTAGGGTAGGATTCCACCATTTTGCGGAACTAGGCTAGTGGTAACGTATAGCCGCAGCTACCGCCCACCTCGAAACAACACTCCTATAATCAAATCGAGGTGGCCACCAGTCAATCTTAAAGTAACAGATATGAATCGAAGAAGCGTGTCCGATAAGAGGATCGACCTCAATTGTCTTGGTTATGGTTCCTGTTTTAGTCATATCAAGCTGACCCAAAGGTCAGGGTTGCGTTCCTACCTCATACTAGTAGTTTTCACCAAACCAACCTACTTCGTTTTGGATTCTTCACCACATGCATGGTCGTTAAAGTGGTTTTGGAATTACCAGAGAGTTGACAATATCTGACCTTGATCTCTTTAACAACCAAATGCTTATTTCACACCATGGTCATTTTCTAAAACATTTCTACTAATAAATCAAAAAAATAGTTCATACCTTCATATCAAGATATCCATTTACTTATTCCAAAAGTATAAATATTATAAATACCGAGGAATATTTCTTTCAATCAATTTCTAAAATAATTTATAAATCTCTCTCAAACCACTTATAAAATATTTATATGCTTTAGAACCATTTGTAAAGCTATTTATAAATTCCAAAATAGTTTACAACTCTTCCCTTTTTCATAAACCTCTACGCAAATTCCTTTAAAAACGATTCCAAATCCCTTTATACAAGTTCTTTTATAAAACCCTTTATAAATTCCATAAAACCTTTATAACTCCTTTATAAAACTACTATAAAATCCTTTATAAAATTCTTTTATAAAACTCTTTATAAAATTCTTTTACAAAACTTTTATAAATTCCTTAAAATCCTTTCACAAAATTCTAAAAGCTTTTACAAAAATCTTTTATCTATTTAAATTCATTATAAAAATCTATATTTATTATCTTAAATTAAATTTTTAAATAAATCTTTAAAATTATTAAATATTTTATTCAAATAAATTTTAAACTATTTAAAATATATATTTAAAACTTAATAAATTTATAAGTTAAAATCTTAAATTTACATTTAAAACCATATATTGACTTATAATTTGAAGCTTTAAAACATATAAAATAAATTATTTTCAAAATATAAATTTTTAAATAAAATCATTAAATTAAATTTAAAAATCAAATGTATAAATCAAACATACTTCACTATTTAAAAAATAATTTAAAACCAACCGACGGTGTCCATATCGAATTTTCTATCCCATGGTCAAGTGATTAGGTTTGTATCATTTCAACCCAAAATAGTTAAATTTCCCGGGTATATATCATTTTAACCTGTATCCCGAATCAATAATTTCTAAATCAATAAAATCGCTCGAATATGTATCATTTCAACCCGTAATGATTTTCCCAAATCAATAAGATCATTTGGGTATGTATCATTTCAACCCATAGTGATAACAGGGATATATAAAATAAATAAACATCCAATCATCCAAAATGTCAACAAATAAACATCCATCACAATCAATATTCAAATCCGCCAATAAATCACGACAATTAACTGGTTGTCATTATCAGTTATTTAACTTTAAATTTAATTTCAATATTAATTTAAATGGAAATTTAATTCAAATTAAATTTAAATGACAATTTAAATTACCAAACAGAAATTAATAAATTTCTTATGACATTATAAACTTAATTCAACTAACATAGAAGGTCTAATGTTGCGTGAGTAGGTTAAATCACTCTGTTGATTTATCGTCGATTTAAAATCCAAATAAAGCTCAAAATTTAAACAATTTTCAAATCAACCAAAGCAGTTCCATATTGCCTGGAATTTCGATACGAACCTAAGGGAAAAAATTGCGTTCAAATCTGAGCTCGTATGAAAAGGTTATGGAAGTCACAACGTTTAAATTTGAATTAAAAATAAAATAAAATATAAGGGTAAAATAGTAATTATTTTCACCTTTTGCAAACCCTAACGGCCATCGAGCTGCAAACACGTATAGCCACCCCAACGATCATCATCCAAACACCAGGCTCTGCGCTATGCAACCACGATCTAAAGCCACCCTCAAGCTCCATACCTTCGGTCGACCCCCTATTGACCTCCCGACCACCTCCACCTCGTCGAAGCTCGCCGCCATTAAAAAACCAACTTCTAGCGATCCCCTACATCTCTAACACAAACGAAGACCATAGATGCACTCATCTCGACCTCCTCTAGATCGCAGCACTCGTTGATCGCTCTGAAGTCGAAGATCCACCATTGAAAACAAAACCCTAGTTTCAACGAGCGAGACTTCTTCACTGATTTTGGCCATATCGAACCTGATTGCAAAAATGAAATATAGATGTAGATTATGTTCGTCGACAGCTTTCTGACAGTATATAATTCGACAGGTTTTGAGGTGTCTGAATTTTAAAGTTTGATGAAATTGGAAAAATATGGTTTTGGTAAGATAGCCATTGGAGAAGGAACCAATGAGAATAAAAGTATGTATAGAAATTGGAATAGACTGCTAGGATTAGAGAAAAAAATCTATTTACATAGATAGAGATGGATAAGAATGATTGGACAGATCGAATTGGGTCGAAACGATAACAACAATCCAAAAAGCCCGTTTCATTCCTGAAACGAAAATAGATCGTCCAATATATCGAAATATCGGTTTTCAATGTTTTAAACTCAATGAAACTAGTTTTAATTCCTAATTCCATTGTATTAAAATTTAGCTTTAAAGATCGAATTATGTTCATTTAAATTCCTTTAATGATTTCTACTCGTCTCAAGCTCGCATGATCAAACGATAAGTCCGATCGTTACAAAACTTGAAAATCTATAGTAATTCACTGTCACGTATCCGACGAAACTGGTTTCGTCGAAATCCGAGACAGTGTCTAGAAACCCAATTTTTCACGTTAATTAAATAAATTATTATTAAATTGATCTAATCACTTTAAATTTCAAATTTAAAAGTCTATAATTTTATCATTCTTGATTACATAGAAATTTATAATCTTTAAAAAATACAAGTTTCTAATTAAATCCAAGATTTAAAAATTACATTAATTTTAGCGTTCGATTAAAACTGTGATAAATCCATTCGTTATAATTTGAATTTCAAACAAAATCTTTTATTAGATTTAAATTCTTATATTAAATCATTACCCTATGAATTAATTAACATAAGTTTCAATCTTGTTATCCTCATTACCTTAAAATTAACGTCTTTTACCATATTAATTGCATTATTTCAATTATATTAATTTTATTAGTTTCCAAATTAATTTCAATCGGATCAAATAATAAAATAATAATTAAACGGTTGTTACACATTAGTAATCCAAACACATTTTTGAATTTATTGTTTACAAACAAAAGCTAATAAATTTATGTACTAATTAATTTATTTCATATTCTATAATAAACCTATTAGAATTTATAACAGATAATTTCAACATTGAATCCAATATTTAATTTATTCCTTATTTTCAAATATAACCAAATTAACTTTACAATTATTTTAATTGATTGAAATTACGTTAAAATAATGTTAATAACATTCGAACTACTTTATAAAATCATATTTTATTTTATTTTCTCATTAATAAATCACAAATTTTAATTTCTCATAATATTAAATTCAAAATATTATTTAATTTAATAGTTTTAATCATCAAAAATACGGGTCGTGACATTAATCACCAAAAGAGATAATCGAATTTTTATGAAGATTGAGGAAGAAAGAAAGTTCAATAGGAAGGATAATTAAACTCAATTTCTAAATCCAACCCAATGGGAAATAATTTAATAAAAGATTTTAGGAAAATTCCTTGAAATGTTTTGAATAAGTTTACAAAGGATTTATTGATAAATAGTTTTGAAAAAGCAAGGAAATTTGGAAACTCGTAATTTAAAATTTTGTTAAGTCAAAACTTTTCGATTAAAAGGTTTTTAGTAAAAAGGATTTTTCATTTTTTAAATAAGTTTAAAATTTGTTGAGTTAAAAAGTTTTCGATTTCTGAAGAAGTGATTTTTCGTCTTTAAAATAAATGTGAAAAAGATCGTAGGTTGGACTTGATGATGATCTTCTATTTCATAAAATTGGAAGTTCTTATTTTAATACTGTTTGTACCAAAATTGGGCACAACACTATTCGAAAGTATTTGAAGAGATAAAAATGAAGAATAGAAATGTAAAAAGTGGATTATCTAAAAAACACTTCAAAAATAATAATAAAAACATACTGAAACACATGATTTAGAGTGGTTTGGCAATGGCCTACGTCCACTATGAAGTTGATGATTTTATTGATATTCACTTGCTGATTACAACTGACTACAGTGGATTACAGTAATCAAACTCGAGTACAAAAGCAGCCTTGAAGTATAAAAATGGTTTCGGCAGAGTCTGGACGTCAGGAAAAAGTTTCTGTAGGCTTTGGGTGCTACTTATAGGTATAGGATGCAAATATCTCACTCAGACCTCGAAAGACCTCTTCTGGCATGTGAGTGGGACCACGTGATCGATCCATGAGATTTTGACTCAATCTGTGATAAATATGAACGAATTTCGAATCAATCAAGATTTGATCCAATCGAGTCGAAATTTGGCAAGAACATTCTTTAGGACGTTTGGACTTGTAGATTGCAAGTTATGATCGATGCAAATTAGAGTTCCCCTTTTGGTTGTTTGGTTCATATCGATGCACTTCGCATCGATCTATTCGAATCGATCCAGGCTCGTGCTAGCAAGTTGACATGGCGCTCACTCTTTGGATCGATCCACTTTTTATGCCGAGTCAACCGAGTCATTCCATGTACTTGCTTTTTTTGAATTGATCACTATGTTCTATTCGTATCAATTGATTTCGGCCTTGCTCGTATCGATGGTTTTGCACTTATTCGTATCGATCGACCGGCCTGTTATATTCGTACCAATTGATTGTCTGAATCTATTCGAATCGATGTGGAGTGTTTAATTTGTATCGATTTATGGTTGACCAATGCAAAGTATTCAAAGTGTTTCATCGATACGAAGTAGGCATCTATATGGAAGTCAATGGATACGAAGTGAACTTGTATCCTGATGGATACGAAGAATACCATCAGTTGATGGATACGAATAAGACAGCTGTCGACTGATGCAAAGTGGAGTTGTTTGCTAATGGAGTCGAATAGGATCGATACGAAGTCAGATTTAACTTGGATGCTCTATGGACACGAACAAGGCTAATAAGTGGATGGATATGAAGAGTGTAGTTCCCATGATCGATATGAAGAGATGGTTGCGAACGAGTTGTTTTCCTTGGATTGTATCGATCATATCTTGAGCATATGAACACATATTGACTTGAAATTCAGAACATTGTCTTTCATAGCTTTGCTTGTCACGTCTTGTCAATTGTAGATTGATCCGAACTCGGACAAAATTTATCGATATCCATAGCAAACCTACGCATAACCAATATCCGAAATTAGCGACCTTTGGCTTTCAGTCAATTCCTTCATATCTTGGCCTTGCTAAAAGGCGGGATAACATTTGCCCCCAAATTATATCTTGTGAAGACATGACGTGCTTTGTAAAGTTGCAATTTTCATTTTGAACAATTTTATCTGACTTGTTGAACAATTGTTGTCTTTTTGTCAAAAACTGTAACCTTTGACTGATTTCTAGTAATATTAATTGTAGATTGCCAAATGTTGTACTGTGTTCTGTTGTAACTGATTGGCGTATGATATCGATCAGCTGTTTGTTGTTGTAATTGTTCATCGGGTGGGCATTCAATCTGTGAATTTTATAAATTGAAATCAGTCCTACATACATGCATATATGTTAACTTGACTCTTGTTAATGTTTGCACGTTCATAAGTCGTTGACAGTTTTCTCGCATCGAATTCTGTATCGATCCTCTCCTAAATTAATGTGAAACTTGAGTTGCAACAATATTTAACGGTTGTTTTGGAATGTTCCTTCATGTCGATCCTCTCCTGGATTGATGTAAAAGGTTGAAAGATTGTTCTCGCGTCGATGTAATTCAAGTCGATGGATACGAAATAAACATTTCATACCGATGGAGCCATGTGGCTCTAGTGCAGCCTCGATGTTCCTTTCATATCGATGCATTTTCATGAATTTGAACAATTCGCATGAGCTTTATCTTTGTTGCTTGTTGAGTTTCTCTTCGTATCGACGGATTTATGATGGATACGAATAGTCTAGCTGGTCCTCCGGGTATTATTCGCATCGATTGATACGATCTTTCATGGGCTATATGTAAATGGATGCGACCAAAGCAGATCGTGTCGATGCGTTTCAGATGGACTCAAACGTCGATAATACTAGAGTGGATGGATATGAAGAAATCCTTTCGTACATATGGTCGGAGAAACCTGTGTCTACTGGTTGAGTTAACTAGGAGTCAAATTGCCTACTTTCGGTTCTGGGTCCATATATAAGCGATTGTGCTTAGAATTTTTCTCACTTGCTTATTTTATTTCCCTTGTCTTCGCACTGATCAAGACAGAAAAGAAACTGCTTTCATCTCCAAATTGAATAGCCTTTCATTCCTTCGAATCTACTACTTGAATTAGGTAGTTAACTGATCAATCCCACTTTTAAATGATGCGAATCGAGTTTCTATGCCATTTAATTCATGTGTATGGTCGATTCTGGTGATGCCAAAGCTGGAGTTAGGTTGGGGCTTGATTGAGGAAGGTGGTGATAAAGCTCGGACCGATTTGGAGAAGAAAGAGTCCGGGAGCCATCATATCGATTGTTGACGAGGGGCAAGTTCATATCGATTCAAACGAAACATGATTTTGCTACGGTTGACAAAACTATTTCGCACCGATAGAGAGTCAACATTCATGTCGATAGGTTGCTGACCAATCCTTGTATCGATCCAGAGCGATCGATACATAGTCTTGGATTGGTGATCGATATGGAAGACTTATTGCCAATCGATACGAAATGGAGACTATTAATCGATACGTAATGAAGAGTATTGATCAATACGAAATAAAGAAAATTCATCGATATGAAAATGATCAATACAAACAGGCGTACCATGATCGATATGAAATTCGCGTTCTCCTGACCAATACGAATTTGAATTTAGATGATCGATTACGATTTGAACTTTGATGAATCTATACACCCTTTCATATTTGAATACCTGACTCAGACGAGCTTCTACCCTGCATATCTGGACTTAACCTTTTCATTATACACTTGACTGCCTTCCGAAGCTCGTCGATGGAACCATAACTTAACAAAAATTTAATAAACTTTAACTCAAGTTTATCTCTAATGCCTAGATGGCATGGTTGTGATGGTCAGCGATGACGGTCACTCCAATTGAATTCTGAAGTTTTATCTTCTGAATATTTTCTCATACTCTATATAATTTTTGAAGTGACAGCACCGCACTTGTACATTCATGCACTTCACACTAGGGGATACACGGGCTATTATCGTTTAATGATGATTTTTCATAAGTTAGTTAGTTATGGAGTCTACATGTTCACAACAGCAGGAAATTCAGCGTCCACTTCCCCTAACAATCGAGATACCGGCCATCGCGGCCGAAGTTATAAATCTAGCTCCGGATGAGATACCAGGCACTAATTTTGTCGGTAATCCGCTATATTTTGTACCATCCAATGTTTCTAAAGACACACTGGGATGGATATGCTTACAACATGGCTTGTCATTGGAGGATGAGCTATTGCCAGGACCAAACGATAGACCGCGTTTTCCAACGGAGGGGTTTACTACCTTAAATCGCCATGCAGCATAGTAGGAATACTTCCTCCATTTAACCAATACATTAGGGAAGTGTTATCTTTCTTTAGAATTGCTCCATCTCAGTTACACCGCAACGGATGTGCTCTGTTGAATAGCCTATTCATTGTATTTATGGAGCACTCTTCCAGCCACCGACCCTGTTCAAAATTAGATACTTATTCAATGTCAAGAGCCGGGAAGACATCCCTTCTTTTATGTTTTCAGAAGCACTTAGGAATTGTCAAGTGGTAACGGGGTCCTGGACTAGGTTTAAAATGGAATGGTTTTATGTTTGCTGCCTCCTAGGATTCGCCAGCCGATGGCTATTCAGACGTAGGTACCACAATGTTTTCAAGTAGTTAACAAGGTGATCATAACCGATGTCAAATTAATATCTCCTTTTCTTTACAATTGTAATTCCACAACCTGAGAGTGCACATTTTAATGAGATAGCATGGGTTCTCCAAGAAGTTCCAACTGAAATGAGGGAAATAGAGTCGGTTCTAACAGATAGGAATATGAGAATCATCGGGTTAATCGAGCGTAGCCAAAGTATAAGGCTTAAGGGAACAAAAAAGGCTGCCTCGAAGAAACGAGTGAAATGTAAGATGCCCAGAGTTGTTATAACTGAAGGGGTTGATTCAGAAAGAACGCCCATCGATGATGAACATGTAGCCGGGCCTTTTGATACCCTTTAGGATTCCGAAGGAAAGAGAAAAGGAAAAACAACTGCTTTCAAACCCTCTAAATCATTGAGATGGAAATCCATGGTCATGTCTTTTCCTGTCTTGAGATTAGAATTTCGAAGGCTCCTCCCTCGTAGGTGGATAACCTTTTCGAAAGGCTCGCCGATATTCCAATTCCAGATTATATGTCAGTTCAACATGATGCCAAATTAGAGGAGCTTCAGCATGCTTTAGACTTAGCGAGTCTCTTTCCATTAATGTGTCCGACATTTCTGGTTGGTCGGGGGGTTGCGCATACATATACACTTCATGGAATTACATGATTCCCGATCAAAAGTTGCTTATTCTAGGAGATTTCTAACTTTGTTCTTCTTTTACTTCATAGGTACAATGACTAAGCCAGATTCTATGCTTGGAAGCCTCCATTCTGCATGCCAGTCATTGAGTTCATATTATGAGTCTCGTAGGAGGGAAGATGATAGAAACCGCAGCTGCGGTTATTCCAGTCAGGAATACTACGATAAAGATAGGAATAGGGATAGGAACCTAGAGCAGAAGTACCGATCCCGATCGCGTTGTCCATCTCCTCGAATCCCTACGCAAACTTCCGCCTATGTTACACATCCCTCGAAGCCTCCACATCATAAACCTCATTCCCATGCTCAGAGGCCTGATCCTCACCGCTAGAGACATAAGACCGAAACTCCTATTGCCGTTGAATAGGCTATTACTGAGCCCACTAGGGAAGGGGCTATTAAAATCGCACAGCTGAAAAAGGATTTCCCGAACATTTGCTTTAATGGCTACATCTTTCCTCCGCACTTAAAGAGAATTTCAACGAAATCTGAGAATACGATGCAGATTACATTCATGACGTCTACACTCTATATAAGGAGTGGTCGAAAGCCGTAGAGAAAGCATCGAAGCTGGCCTTTGAGCGGGCAACCATCATAGAGAAATTAGAAAACGAGCTTGCTCAAAAGGATCGAATTATCCAGATGTTTAACACTAAAGCTAAATCCTCCCAAAAGTCAAAAATAGAGGCCATTCAAAAGGTCGACGAGGCGAACGTAGCCATGGAGAGGATAGGGCAGATGCACTATGCCCCGATGGAGGAGATGAGCCATCGAAACACCACCGTTACTACCGAACGGGATGCGGTTTTAAAAGAACTTAACGAGCTTAAGGCCAAATTTTCTAAAATCACTAAACAAGGGATGACGCCAATACTGCAACCCAAGAGGCATGTGAGTAGGCAGTAGTGCTCTGGGGTGAATGGGATGTGGCAGTGGCTGAAGTCTGTATGGTGGAGACCGAGGTCAAGGAGAGGGTCTGAATGATGGAGTCTAGGCTAGAGGCGGATATCGAAGATCTCCTCATCACTTATAATGCTAGTGTGCCAAAGGACATGAATCTAGCCTGGCTAAAAAATTATCCGGTACATCTTCACAATGCCTAAGGCTGATTGGTTGAGGAGGAGAAGGCGGTGCATCCAGATGAATCAGTCAACGAATTTGAGCTTAAGAATCGTATGCTGACCGAAGATGAAAGAAAGATTCTCCATGAGTCGATAATTTCACATGAAAAGGAGAAGCTCGACACCCAACACTTGAAGGTTAGTGAAGATTCAGATGTTGAGCTTCATGATGTAAGTCTTGAGATTCCTACGCCAACCCATCTTGAACCTACATCAGCGGTTGATCCCCAATTCCTCCCTGCTTACAATTCAAACAGCCGCAGTTATCTCCGGCAAAAGAGCACACTTCTGAAGTCGATCAGCCATCCACGAGCCAAACCGAGAAAGGTACTATGAATATTTCTCATATGTGTTCAAAATAAGGAGCTTAGTTTGAAGCGTTTACTAATAGTCTTTCTTTTTCTCTATCTAGTGACTAGAGTTATACTGATTGCGCCTTCTGCAACTCAAGAATCGCATCAAACGCAGGAGGCCATCATTACTGAGGTGACCACTATAACAACGACCGCACCGATCGATGGAATGCAGCGGTGCACACTCTCTTTCGATGAGCTAAAGACGGAGGAACTCCTGAGTCACCATAGTGACCCTTTCGCGGACCTACCATTTCTTATGGGTGGGATCGCATCTGCTACTGGCTCTTCAATGCCGACTGCTGATGTTCCCAGCAAGGCTCAAAAAATTCGTAAGGAAGAGATATTGGCCAAAATCGGCACTGAAATGGAGGCAGCGGCTCGTGGCTGTAGCTCTGGAGGTGGAATGGTGGCACCTGGCCCGGCTCTGTTGAGAATGATATCACCCGGTGGTACAGTTGTTGATACCAGCAAGTCTATCCCGCCTCCTGTGGTAGATCCGACCCCTCTAACTCCACCTGCAGGAAGCATCCCCGTACACTCGAGTTCGGAGGAGGATGTTGAGATCATGCCCCCACCTGGAGATCGGTCGTCGAAATGCAAGAGCTCAAAGAGAAAACTAAGCGGTAGCGGCAGCTCCAGTAGGTCTACACCGAAGAAGAAGCTAAAAAAGAAGATAAAGTAGACATGTTTCTTCGGTTTATTTTTGGTAGATAGATAGGAATCTATTTTGTTTTCCTTTGGTAGGTGGTGTATAGATGCCGGTTCGGCCCCTGCTAGTAGGAATTTTGGAAATAACTTGTACATGAACTTCTTTCACAGTTAGTTGAAATGAAATTTTATTTTGACTTCAACTCAATTATTGTTTATTTTTCTTTAGTGTTCCAATATTTGAATTCTAGTTCAGTGCACTTGCAGAGTTCCAACCTTTGAGTCAAGTTTGTTTTATTTATCAAGTCCAAAAATCACAGACACGAGTCATGACCGAGGATTAAGTTGAACTTTGACGTTGCACTGCTTCGGTCAATGATTGACACTTAAGCTCTGCCCCCAGCTTTGGGGATGAGTTGTAAAATTGGACAATGATTGAATTTCGCCTTTATTTCTTCAAGATTAACATCATGAAACGATGCTAAAATAAGTGAGAGTCAAGTGATCGAATCACACTTGCTCACTTATCAATGATCGCGTCCACACTCTGGGGACCTGCATTTGTATGTCGGCGGTCAATCATACCTGTTTAAGTTTTAAGTATATGTCCACGCTCTGGGTACTTAAGTCAATTTGCGATTGGTCATTCACACCCAAGCTATGTTTATACTCTGACCACACTCTGGGGACTCAGAGTTATTTGCGGTCGATTCCCTGGTTCGCACTCTGGGAATCCGAAGATAGTAGACGTTTGTACTCCAGTTCATGCTCCGGGAACTTGAAGTTAGTTGATGTCTATACTCCAATCCACACTCTAGGAATTTGGAGTCGATGTTTATACTCCAACTCGCACTTTGGGAATTTGGAGTTGGTGTTTATACTCCAATTTGCACTCTGAGAACTCAGAGTTGGTGTTTATACTCCAGTTTGCACTCCGAGAACTTAGAGTTGATATTTATACTCCAATACGCACTCTGGAAATTTGGAGTTGGCCGACAGATAGTCAGTCACATCTGTTTAAGGTTTTAGGATTTCGTTCGCATTCCGGGAATGATGGACTTATCAGGATCGTGGATGGTCGATTCACATCCACCTCGAGTTAACAAGTTGGGTCGTTAGATGGACGGGACCATCCTCCTCGAACTGGGTTAGGATACGATCGAAGTCGTTAGGTGGACGGGTCCACCCTCTTCGAAATCGCATTTGTAAGTCTATACTTTACCTCACACTTGGGGAGAGTGGAGTTAGTTAAAGGATTGTCGTGTATCAATCCTTCTTTGGCTTTAGTGTGATGGCTTACCCCCGAGCTCGGGTTTCACTTAGTGAGTGACTAGTCATATCACAGTCACTCCCAATTTGAATAAATTCCACTGTATGATGGAACTTAGCTCTTCGCGTGTCATGATGGTTGTATGTCATATTCAATAAATCACAGCTCTGGCTCAAAGAGATGGAATTTTATTGCTGAAATGAGAAAATACGGCAAAGTCAGTTGCCTTATTACAAATTAAAATTCCGAAATGCAGAAACAAATTGCAGATGAAAAATAGACAAAAATAAATAGAGCCTGTCATGTGTAGTAGCGATAAAGACTCTCTTTGTTCCAAGCTCTTGGCAAAGTAAGACCGACAACGGTCAATAACTTGAATGTGCCATCTTCGAGCTTTCGTTCAATCGCATATGATCCTTCCTATGTTGGTTTCATGTGCGAAGGAACCGAGTAGATTCTTTTGAGGACAATATTGTCAAGTTCAAAAGTTCAAAGTCTGACCTTGGCGTTGTATGATCGGACGACTCGACTTCGGTATGCGGCTGCCCTCAAATCAGCCTCTTCGCGCTTCTCATCCAAAAAATCCAAGGATTCAGCAAGTAGTATGGCATTTATCTTTGGAACAGAATAAGTCACATGATGAGAGATAACTTTCATCTCGACTGGAATAACGGCTTCTAAACCATAGGAAAGAGAGAAGGGAGTGTGTTCGGTTACAGACTTGTGGGTTGTTCGGTAAGCCCATAAAGCCATAAGAAGCTCATCAACCCACTTGCCTCCGGCCTTCTCCATTCATTTCTTTATGATATACTTGATAACCTTATTAATAACTTCAACTTGGCCATTCGTTTGAGGGTGTGCAACTATAGAGAATTTCTTTTGAATATGGGATCATTGGCAGAAATCCTTGAATTCAACGCTGTCGAACTGGGTTTCGTTATCAGTGATGATGGTATGTGGGAGACCAAATCGGCAGATAATATTGTGGACTACAAAGTTGATCACTTTCTTCGTCGTGATTGTAGCAAGAGGTTCAGCTTCGGCCCATTTGGTAAAGTAATCAACTGCGATGATGGCGTACTTTGCACCGCCTTTGGACAGAGGTGGAGAGCCAATGATATCAATGCCCCATACTGTAAATGGCCATGGGCTGACCATTTGGGTTATCTCAGTAGGTGGGTCTCTAGGAATTCAAGCATGCTTTTGACATTTATCACATTTATTGGCGTAATCTGCTGCATCGCGGTTTACCATCGACCAATAATATCCGTATCGGATTACTTTCTTAGCGAGAGCTTTCCCCCCGGTGTGATCACTACATTCTCCTTCGTGAACATCATGTAACACTCATTTAATTTCATCATGGGCGATACACCGGAGTAGAGGAACGGAGTACTCTCTTCTATACATGACTCCATTCTGAATAGTAAACCGTGCATCTTTATGAAGAATCTGTCTTTTCTCACTCCTACGCTCAAGCAGCGTTCCATGGTCGAGGTAATTTCGGAACGAAGTCATCCATGACTCCTTAACGGGAGTGATTTCAAATATCCAGCCTGTTTCCATTTAATCAATGCTTAGGAAGGATAATGTTTCTATAGGAACAAGTCCCATTTGTTATGCTTCACCCGTTCTTGCTAACTTTGCCAACGAATCAGCCTTTTGATTATCACGGGGTATGTAGAAGATGGCATAATAATCAAACTGATTAAGTATCTCCTTGACTCAATCTAGGCAAGCAGCCAGTCTTCGATCCTTGGCCTGATATTCACCCCGAACATGACATACAACTAATTGTGAATCATAATAAATTTCCACAGCAATAATTCTCAATCTAGGGCGAGTTTTAATCTGGCAAGCAAGGCTTCATATTCAGCTTTATTATTGGTCGCACAAAAAACAAAATTTAGAGTATAACATATGGATCGATCTTCGAAGGTCTCAAGTACAACTCCAGCACCGGAGCACCGGTCATTCGATGCACCATCAGTATGCAGCTTCTAGATATACTCGGGAGATTTGTTGGTTTCGAGCATGTCCTCTAGGATGGTAGATTCGGCTATGAAATCTGTTAGGACTTGTCCTTGAGTAGCTCGCCTTGGAGCATAAGTAATATCAAACTGGTTCAGTTCGATATTCCATTTGAGTAACCTACCAGACATCTCAGGCCGTGTAAGGACCTGTCGTAATAGTTGATCGGTGTAAACTGTGAGAGGATGAGCTTGGAAATAGGATGGAGTTTCCTTGAGGAGATAACAAGACAATAAGCCAACTTCTCTAGCTTTAGATAATACTCTCAGCTCCGGCTAGTCATTTGCTGATATAATAGACTGGTTTTTGCACTCGGTCTTCCTCTTGAATTAGGGTGGTACTGATTGCATTTTCTGATACCGCCAAGTAAAGGTACAATTGCTCGTGATCGATAGGCTATGACAAAATAAGCCGTATGGAGAAGTGCTGAATTAGTGCTCGAAATATGCCCTCACATTCCGTGGTCCATTCAAAATTCCGTTTCCCTTTTCAAATCAAATCAATTAAAGGAATGCATTTGTCGATGGACTTTGAAATGAACCTTCTCAACGCTACTACCTTCCCCTTGAAGCTCTGGACTTGCTTTATGGTTCTCAGAGTCTCAAGATTTCTGATTGCCCAGATCTTTTCAGGATTTGCTTCGATTCCTCCAGCATTGACGATAAACCCAAGGAATCTTCCAGATGCGACCCCAAAGTGACATTTCAGTGGATTGAGCTTCATCCTGTATTCTTGAAAATTGATTCCAAGTCTTTAAGATCATCAATAGAGAATCTTGACTTTACCAGCATGTTATCTACATATACTTCCATGGTCTTTCCCATCTGGTTAGCGAACATTCGATTGACTAATCGTTGGTATGTTGCCCCGGCGTTCTTGATTCCGAAAGGCATGACTTTGTAATAGTAGAGTCCCGGATCGGTTATGAAGCTGGTGTGTTCTTGATTGGGTAAGTGCATGGGTATCTACTTGTAACCGGAGTATGCACCCGTAATGGATAATAATTTGTGCCTGGCCGTTGAATTTACGAGCTGATCAATTCGAGGAAGTGGGAAACTATCTTTTGGACAAGCTTTGTTCAAGCCTGAGTAGTAAAAACACGTTCTCTATTTCCCATTTGGCTTTCGGACAAGTACGGGATTGCCCACTCCGGGTATAAGTCATCTCGAATAAACCCATTCGATTTTAACTTATCGACCTCTTCTTTTAAGGCGGCAGATCTCTCTGGGTTCATATCACGTCTTTTCTGTTTGACTAGGACATATTGCGAGTCAATATTCAAAGTGTGGCTCTCGATGTCCGGCGAGATCCCACACATGTCAGAATGCGTCCAGGCGGATATGTCGAGGTTCGTCTAGAGAAATTTAATCAATTGCTTCTGCATTTGTTGGCTTAACTGAGATCCAATCATTACCATCTTCGAATCGTCATCATCGTCGATCGAGACATCGGTTATCGGCTTGGCCGGGGAAGCTTGACTGTCTTTAGTTTCTTCTTCACTTTCAGTATCTTTTGGGTCAAGATCCATTGGGAATCGGTTGGGGTGCCCGGGCCTGGGCCCAGGCACCAATTGTCAATTATCAGCAAAACAGACATAGAGAGGTTCCTCTATGCCTTTCCCTTTCTCCGTTCGCTACTCCCTGTGTAGCTCAGCAACATAACAGGCTCGTCCTGCAGCCTAATCTCCTTGAACGACTCCAACTCCACGATCAGTGGGAAACTTTAGAGTCAAACAATATGGGGCAATGGCTGCCCTAAATTCAGCAAGGGCCGGTCGGCCATAGAAAGCATTGTATGGGGAGTCTATGTCCAACACAACAAACTCCAGTATTCGGACTCTCCAGCGTTCTCCAACTCCCAACTCCACTGGTAGTTCCACTACTCCAGTAGGTATTGTAGCACTCCCATTGAAGACTTGAATGTGAGATTGACAAGGCTTCAAGTCTTTAGCTTCCATTTTCATTTGATCATATGCTCGTTTAAACAAAATATTCATAGAGCTTCCATTGACAACCAAGTTCCTCTTCATCCAAGCAGGACCTACTTGAGCTGATATGACCAGTGGATCGATAGTGGGGGATTCGAACTTGTCAGCATCTCTATTTCGAAACATGATGTCGTCAGTCATCATCTTCTGTTGTTTGGACGGAGCAGCGGCATCACAACTACTACAACATTTGAAGTCTGCATGCCTAATAGAGCTGGCATATGACTCCATTTCCCTCCATCTTCGCTCTGCTGGATAAAGGCCACCACTCATAGTGTTTATCACCAACCTCCCGCCGGTACGAGCGGGTTCCTCCTGTCTTGCCTAATTGGGTATATTATTATGATTCGATGAGCCCGCACCTCCAGACTACGACGCCTGCATAAACTATTCCAACTTCCTCTCTCTAATAAACTTCTCAACGAGGTCTTGTAAATGACAACACTCTTTTGTATTGTGGTCATAACTCTCAAGAAACCTACAAAATTTCCCTGTTTGGATCTTCATCTCCGATGATGGCTTCGGAGCAGGCTTCTTATACTAGATAGTATTGGTGGTTTATAGATATACATTCTCTAGCGACATATTCAGAGGAGTGTAATTATCAAACATTGGAGCTCTACGTCGTGGACTACAGTTCTGATCCCGCTTTTTATTTTGATTCCCACTGACTTTCTGTAGAGTTTTTTATTATGAATATTCAACTGAACTTTCCCGAAGATCTCCCCTGACTATTTAACTACAACATTACTTTTGATGCCTTCCATGCTCGACCCTGCATCATCTGGCTTCCTAGACTATTTCGCATCCTCCCTTCTCAAGAACTAGGCAACCTTGGAATAGAAATAATCCAATGATGCAAGTGGCTTTCCGGCTAACCAGGTACCGAATTCAGAATCGGGATCAATTCCCTAGGTCAATGCCATTAAGATAGAGTTATCATTGGCATTGTTTATCTCTGCACATGCAGCATGAAATCTCTCTAAGTAGCGTCTAAATGTCTCTCCAGGAGCTTGAGTGACACTAGACAGAGTATTAACATCTTTCGGCCTTGCGATGTGCATCTGAAACTGCTCAACAAACTTGGTTGCCAGTTGGTCAAAATAAGAAATAGATTGGGATGACAAACGAGTGAACCACATAGTAGCTATTCCCCTAGTGAGATTGTGGAAGCTTCGACATTTAACTGCATCATTAGCTCGTGCAGCATTCGTCATCCACTCATACTTCAGGATGTGTTGATCGGGATCAGAACTTCCTTCATAGTTTGTTAAAGTCGGCATCCTGAATCGCCGAGGTGGTTCAACATATAGTATGTCATCAAAGAAAGGGGCATTACTCTGGGAGATTCCCTAGTCGTCATTAGCGAGACCCTGACTCTCACGGATCATATGATGAATCATAGTTGGTATATCCGACATCTGGACATTCTATGCACGTTAAGCCAAGGTATGGTCGAGTTCCATAATGCGAGGCTAGACCGGACACTATCGATGGCCCATGTCTCGCCTCCTTCGTTCTAAGTCTTTGGGGACGTAGGGTTCGGTAGTATGTCCATGCCGATGATAGTTCAGATCTGGTTGATTTAGCGCATCAACTCCCGGTTCAATAACAACGGTGGTAGCACAGTTGTCTGTGGTGCAATAAGGGGCAGTACCTCCCTAGGAGGAGGGTCCAGTCTGGTAGCTAGTCGATGGGACAACTCTTGGTTATCCGATGTTTAGAGTTGGCTTATGTCTAGTGGCTTGGGTGTAGCTTACATCCAATCGTGGACGTGTAGATATATGATGGTAGTCGGATGAGGTTGAACTTTCGATGGATGAGTAGGAGGCCTGATCCCTCCGGGTTCTCCAACGCCTTTGGTGATTTAGCTGACTAGTCAATTCTATATTGGCGTGCAGTTGTTCAGTAAGTTGTTATCGACTCTGTCAACTCTTGAAGTGGCATCTGAAACTCTTGTCTGGTAAACGGACCTGACGGGTCTGATGGTCCGGCGGCATTCTGGTTGGATGGAGGCAGTTGTACGGGATTCTGTCTGCACCATGCTTCTTGATCTGAAGCTGTAGAGGCACTCCTTGTGCTTACCATGGCGGATGATGAAGTCATTTCCTAGATTTGATGCAAATCTGTAGAGGTTAGATCGATTCTGAATTTGAGATCTGGATCTTCTTCTTAGATTTATGCGATCCGGTATTGACAGTAGATCCAAAGAGCAGGAGAAAAGCTATATTTTCTCAATGAAAGCACCAAAGTATTTGTACCAAAATTGGACACAACACTCTTTAGAAGTATTTAAAGAGATAAAAATGAAGAATAGAAATGTAAAAAGAGGATTATCTAACAAGCACTTCAAAAACTAATAATAAAAATACACAGAAGCATAATAATTTAGAGTTGTTTGGCGTTTACGTCCACTATGAAGTTGATGATTTTATAAGTATTCACTTGTTGATTATAACTGACTATAATGGATTGCAGTTATCAAATTTGAGTATAACAGCAGCCTTGAAGTATAAAAATGGTTTCGGTAGAGTATGGACGTCAAAGAGCAAAACGATCCTTTTTCTATAGGCTCAAGGGTGCTACTTATAGGCATAGGATGCAAATATTTCGCTCAGACCTTGGGAGACCTCTTTTGGCACGTGTGTGGGCCCGTGCGATTGATCCTATGAGATTTCGACACGATCCGTGATCGATACGAACGAATTCATATCGATCAAGATTTGATCCAATCGTGTCGAAATTTGGCAAGAACATTCTTTAGGATGTAGGTAAGCTCCTGTTAAAATTTCAAAGCGTTTGGACTTGTAGATTGCAAGTTATGATCGATGCAAATTAGAGTTCCTCTTTTGGCTGTTTGGTTCGTACCAATGCACTTCACATCGATCTATTCGAACCGATCCAGGCACGTGCTAGCAAGTTGACGTGGCGCTCACTCTTCGGATCGATCCACTTTATATGCCGAGTCGATCGAGTCTTCCCAATGCACGTGCTTTGTTTGAACCGATCGCTATGCTCTGTTCATATCGATTGATTTCAGTTTTGTTCTTATTGATTGTTTTGCACCTATTTGTATCGATCGACCGACCTGTTAAATTCGTACCAATCGATTGTCTAGTTCTGTTCGAATCGATGGGAAGTGTTTAATTCGTATGGATATGTGGTTGACCGATGCGAAGTATCCAAAATGTTTCATCGATATGAAGCAGACGCTCATATCGCAGTCAATAGATACGAAGTGAACTTGTATCCTGATGGATACGAAGAATATCATCAGTCAATGGATACGAATAAAACAGCTGCCGACCGATGCGAAGTGGAGTTGTTTTGCTAATGGAGTCGAATAGGATCGATATGAAGTTAGATTTAACTTGGATTCTCTATGGACACGAACAAGGCCATTAAGTGGATGGATATGAAGAGCGTAGTTGCCCTGATCGATACAAAGAGATGGTTGCGAACGAGTTGTTTTCCTTGGAATGTATCGATCATATCTTAAGCATATAAACTCGGATTGACTTGAAATTCGAAATGTTGGCTTTCATAGCATTGCTTGTCATGTCTCGTCAATTATAGCTTGATCCAGACTCGGACAAAATTGATTAATATCCATAGCAAACCCTATGCATAACTGATATTCAGAATTAGTGACCTTTGGCTTTCTGTCAATTCCTTGACATCTCAGTCTTGTCAAAAGGCGAGATAACAAATTCTTTCTAAAAATGGGAATAAAGGGAAATGGAACTTAATTAA
Organism: Allium cepa; assembly: GCA_030765085.1. Taxonomy (NCBI): domain Eukaryota; kingdom Viridiplantae; phylum Streptophyta; class Magnoliopsida; order Asparagales; family Amaryllidaceae; genus Allium; species Allium cepa. Next base: position 486,348,219 of record CM060928.1, on the reverse strand, counting down.
ATTAAGGAATAAAGAATAAAAGTATAAGAATAACTAGAATAGAAGGAACATTTCTAATATGGAAAATATGGAGTATAACAGCAGAAGGAGGAGCCGATTAGTTAGGAGGATATAAATAGAGACCATATTGGGAGATTTAGATTGGAATAGTATTATGAATATATATAAAATATGAATAGTATTCTAGTTAGAAATTAATACGATAGATGTTATCCTTATCTCCTCCACTTTTCATTATTTTAGGTTCAAGAATATGTTTTTGAAAAAAAAATTACTGTTGGATTCAATAAAATGATGATAATTAACAAATGAGATATATTAATTTTGTAAATGTTATAAGTAAATGCATTTATGTGAGGATGATACTTTTATATATTCATTTTAGAATTTTTTTTATAATGGTAATAAAAGAGTAATAAATTTGGAATTCGGCATGCATATGAATAGTTGTGGTTTGAAGTCTAATTGTCTTGTAATAGAAATATTTGTAACAGACAAAGGAAAATCTATTATTTTGGAGGCTATCTTTGTAATGGGTTTAAGGTTGGTTAAATTTGGAAAATAATAGGGGTCAATGAACAATTCATAAGTATATGCCATAATTTCATGGAGTAGTAAATGTTTATTGGAATTTAATGTAATAAGTATATGAATTTTTTTTTGTATGTTGTAGAAGATTTTTGAGAAAGAAAATCAATTTTCTCCTTTATGGAATTAAGCAATTTTTGAAATTTTGATTTAGTAATGGTTTGTTTGATAATTTAGTTTGAAATGTTTAGAAATTAAAATCCAACTTTTAAGAAATAAATCATGGTTGTAGAAGATCCTTAAAAAGGAAAAGTTGGTTAAAAAAGAAAAAAAATTCACAGCTCATTTTGGGAAATACATAATTTTTGAAAATTGGGAAAAAGGGTTTCCAAGTTTATATCTTCAAAATAAAGGTTTCGGATAAGGTACTTTATAATTTTAAAATGTTAGTTTTAAAAATGGTGGGAACTAAACCAATTTTTTTATGAAGTAGATAGGGATCACTACCCATGCAAGGCGGTGCAAATGTTTCAAGATATGAATAAAATAGAAAAAGTATGTACAAGTGGAACTGGAAATCTGAAATCGGTCTCAAATGTTCAATTGTAGAACTGGTAAAGTTGTGAAGATATTCTAGATTTATAATTGGGTTGTAAATTATATTGCCATAGTTGACTTGGAATCTTTATTTCTATGTTTTGATTTATTTGGAGCATTCTCAATGTGACTTCCATAAATTTTGCAATTCCAAAATATGTATACAAATATGGCAATTGAATTAATAAAGAATATACCGAAGTAGGGAAGAGATATGTAAAACGTGAATATTTTTTTCCATAGTTTACATTGTCTATTTCAATAAAAGAAAAAGAAATAATTCCTTGTAATTTCAGAAGAAGCAAAAATCTCACTTTGGTTAATTTATGAAAAATTATAATGGTGATCCTTTTTAGAAGGATAGCTTTGCTAAATTAAAATATGAAAAGGAATGTTCTAATTTAGAAATTAACATACAGAACACGTATAACCGTGCTTAACGTATAAAAATAGAAATATATAAATAGTGTAATATGCAACAATATTTGTATTAATAATTATAGGATTAGGATTTAAGGACATTAATTACATATTTAACGGGAAATAAATTTGTAATTTATAGAGAATTAAAAAAGAATTAAGTAGGGACTGATTAAGGAATTTAATATGATGGAGGAATTGGATCGGCATAATAAATGGATTTTGAAACTGGTAATAAGTTTAAAGAGATTTAAATGAGGGTTGACTAGAGATGGTCCAATTTGACACTAATAATGAATTATTACGGATATATTAGTTCTAAATGTTTTGAAATTAAAATCCAACTTTTAAGGAAATAAATCTCAGTTGTTGAAGATCCTTAAAAAGGAAAAGTTGGTTAAAAAAAGGAAAAACTTTCACGGCTCATTTTAGGAAATACGCAATTTTTGAAAATTGGGAAAAAGGGTTTTCAAGTTTATATCTTTAAAAAAAGGTTTCGGATAACACACTTTATAATTTTGAAATTTTAACTTTAAAAATGGTGGGAACTAAACCAATTTTTTTATGAAGTGGATAGGGATCAATACCTACGCAAGGCAGTGTAAAGGTTTTAAGATATGAATAAAAAAGAAAAAGTATGTACAAGCGGAATTGGAAATTTGAAATCGGTCTCAAATGTTTAATTGTAGAACCGGTAAAGTTGTGAAGATATTCCAGATTTATAATTGGGTTATAAATTATATTGCCATAGCTGACTTGGAATGTATATTTCTATGTTTTGATTTATTTTGAGCGTTCTCCATGTGATTTCCATAAATTTTACAATTCCAAAATATGGTTAAAAGTATGGCATTTGAATTAATAAGGAATATACCGAAGTAGGGAAGAGATATGTAAGACATGGATATTCTTTTCCATAATTTACATTGTCTATTTCAATAAAAGAAAAAGAAATAATTCCTTGTAATTTCAGAAGAAGCAAAAATCTCACTTTGGTTAATTTATGGAAAATTATAATGGTGATCCTTTTGAGAAGGACAGCTTTGGTAAATTAAAATACGGAAAGGAATGTTCTAATTTAGAAATTAACATATAGAACACGTATAACCGTGCTTAAGTATAAAAATAGAAGTATAGAAATAGTGTAATATACAATGAAATTCGTATTAGTAATTATAGGACTAAGATTTAAGGACATTAATTACATATTAACGGGAAATAAATTTGTAATCTATAGACAATTAGAAAAGAATTAAGTAAGGACTGATTAAGGAATTTAATATGATGGAGGAAATGGATCGACATAATAAATGGATTTTCAAACTGGTAATAAGTTTAAAGATATTTAAATGAGGATTGATTAGAGATGGTCCAATTTGACACTAATGATGAATTATTATAGATATATTAACCGGAGTAACAAATGAACTGCATTTATTAGAAAGCAAAAAGGAGAAGTAAAGAAGATGTATGATTAGATAGAATAACATAATAGGGATGTACATCTTAATTTAGTATGGAGTATTACGGTCCTAACATTTTAACACCAGTTAATGATAAATGACAACTTCGAGAGAAAAAATTCTTTTGGAGTTTTTGATTATTATCACTAGTTTCTCCCTTATTCTATTGGAAAAGAGTGCAATATAGTAGAAGAAATGTTCCTATTTTATAATTGGTTTGATTTTATGGACAGGATTAGACCTCCAAATAAACATATGTAAGGTGGAACAATGTAAATAAGGAAATTTCATAAAGGCACATAGCTAGTGATAAACTGTAGGTAAGACAGTAATTAATAAGGAGATTTAGCTAGTAACTAGAAATAAAAGAATGCATCAACCCCGAAAAATTTAGGATTTTTGGTAAAATAAATTTGGTTTACTAAGAGACACCAATCAAAGATGACCATTTGCCTAAAGGAGTTAAGATGAATATGAATATGAAGAGAATTTTCTATTAGGTAGGGATAGGTGGCAGAATTTGCCTCTAGGCATTAGACGTGCAAAAAAAAGATAAAATTTATTAGGCAGCGAATGAAGACCGTGCAAGATCGCCAGAATTCCTACGTGGACAATCATTGTAACGACCTGAAATTTTTGAAGATTTAAAACTAGAATTTAATATGATTTTGTATTAATGTTTAGATAGAGAAGAAAATCTTATAATTTATAATAAAGTGAATGTTAGAATTTAAATGAGCAATTGTAATAAATGGAATAATATTGAAGCGAATAAATTTGGATAGATTTAATGAAACCGAAATAAATGAAATAGGGTAAGTATTATACCTGAATATAATTGAATACGGAGAAAAAAAAGTAAGTATTGAATTCAAACTATGTATAATTTGGGTAATAAAATAAGTTTATTTATGTAGTAATATTTTTATATTATTTTAGGCTATAAATCAAATAGAAGAGAACAAGCGTAAATCTTAAGGGTATGATAACAATTGTTACATATTACCTAATTTATTGGTCAATCAATTTATTTGAAATAAATTCCTCTTAAATGTTAAGTAATTTTAGTACTGTTATTGAGGAAACGTTACTTAACGATTTTTAATTTAGTAACGGAAGAGTGAATGAGAATTGCTAGAAAACATAAATTTATTTATAAGTAAACAAGAGTATATATTGAACAAATTTATGATAATTGGATAATGCAGTGTTAATGGAAATTAATTAGTGTTATATATGGGATTTATACCTGGGTGGGTAAGTAGTAAACTTATAAATGAAAGAAAGTAAGCAGGTGACCATTTATTTAGGTTATTTATTCATTTAGTACGTTAAATAAAAATTTGGGAATCAGATCTCAATTAAGGGAAATTAAGTTGTACGTTAATTTGAAATAAAATCCAATAAATATTACATAATATGGAATGTAGTACAAATGGTTAGGGATTGTCAAATTTGGTAAAAAGGAATTTAACTTCGGAAATTTTGTTAATTGAGTTTAAAACCTTAATTATTCGAATAGTCTAGCTTGTTCTCTTCATATCGACGAATTTATGATGGATACGAAGAGTCTAGCTGGTCCTCTTCGTATCGACGGATTTATGATGGATACGAATAGTCTAGCTGGTCCTCCGGGTATTATTCGCATCGATTGATACGATCTTTCATGGGCTATATGTAAATGGATACGACCAAAGCAGATCGTGTCGATGCGTTTCAGATGGACTCGAACGTCGATAAGACTAGAGTGGATGGATATGAAGAAATCCTTTCGTACATATGGTCGGAGAAACCTGTGTCTACTGGTCGAGTTAACTAGGAGTCAAATTGCCTACTTTCGGTTCTGGGTCCATATATAAGCGATTGTGCTTAGAATTTTTCTCACTTGCTTATATTATTTCCCTTGTCTTCGCACTGATCAAGACAGAAAAGAAACTGCTTTCATCTCCAAATTGAATAGCCTTTCATTCCTTCGAATCTACTACTTGAATTAGGTAGTTAACTGATCAATCCCACTTTTAAATGATGCGAATCAAGTTTCTATGCCATTTAATTCATGTGTATGGTCGATTCTGGTGATGCCAAAGCTGGAGTTAGGTTGGGGCTTGATTGAGGAAGGTGGTGATAAAGCTCGGACCGATTTGGAGAAGAAAGAGTCCGGGAGCCATCATATCGATTGTGGACGAGGGGCAAGTTCATATCGATTCAAACGAAACATGATTTTGCTACGGTTGACAAAACTATTTCGCACCGATAGAGAGTCAACATTCATGTCGATAGGTTGCTGACCAATCCTTGTATCGATCCAGAGCGATCGATACATAGTCTTGGATTGGTGATCGATATGGAAGACTTATTGCCAATCGATACGAAATGGAGACTATTAATCGATACGTAATGAAGAGTATTGATCAATACGAAATAAAGAAAATTCATCGATATGAAAATGATCAATACAAACAGGCGTACCATGATCGATATGAAATTCGCGTTCTCCTGACCAATACGAATTTGAATTTAGATGATCGATTACGATTTGAACTTTGATGAATCTATACACCCTTTCATATTTGAATACCTGACTCAGACGAGCTTCTACCCTGCATATCTGGACTTAACCTTTTCATTATACACTTGACTGCCTTCCGAAGCTCGTCGATGGAACCATAACTTAACAAAAATTTAATAAACTTTAACTCAAGTTTATCTCTAATGCCTAGATGGCATGGTTGTGATGGTCAGCGATGACGGTCACTCCAATTGAATTCTGAAGTTTTATCTTCTGAATATTTTCTCATACTCTATATAATTTTTGAAGTGACAGCACCGCACTTGTACATTCATGCACTTCACACTAGGGGATACACGGGCTATTATCGTTTAATGATGATTTTTCATAAGTTAGTTAGTTATGGAGTCTACATGTTCACAACAGCAGGAAATTCAGCGTCCACTTCCCCTAACAATCGAGATACCGGCCATCGCGGCCGAAGTTATAAATCTAGCTCCGGATGAGATACCAGGCACTAATTTTGTCGGTAATCCGCTATATTTTGTACCATCCAATGTTTCTAAAGACACACTGGGATGGATATGCTTACAACATGGCTTGTCATTGGAGGATGAGCTATTGCCAGGACCAAACGATAGACCGCGTTTTCCAACGGAGGGGTTTACTACCTTAAATCGCCATGCAGCATAGTAGGAATACTTCCTCCATTTAACCAATACATTAGGGAAGTGTTATCTTTCTTTAGAATTGCTCCATCTCAGTTACACCGCAACGGATGTGCTCTGTTGAATAGCCTATTCATTGTATTTATGGAGCACTCTTCCAGCCACCGACCCTGTTCAAAATTAGATACTTATTCAATGTCAAGAGCCGGGAAGACATCCCTTCTTTTATGTTTTCAGAAGCACTTAGGAATTGTCAAGTGGTAACGGGGTCCTGGACTAGGTTTAAAATGGAATGGTTTTATGTTTGCTGCCTCCTAGGATTCGCCAGCCGATGGCTATTCAGACGTAGGTACCACAATGTTTTCAAGTAGTTAACAAGGTGATCATAACCGATGTCAAATTAATATCTCCTTTTCTTTACAATTGTAATTCCACAACCTGAGAGTGCACATTTTAATGAGATAGCATGGGTTCTCCAAGAAGTTCCAACTGAAATGAGGGAAATAGAGTCGGTTCTAACAGATAGGAATATGAGAATCATCGGGTTAATCGAGCGTAGCCAAAGTATAAGGCTTAAGGGAACAAAAAAGGCTGCCTCGAAGAAACGAGTGAAATGTAAGATGCCCAGAGTTGTTATAACTGAAGGGGTTGATTCAGAAAGAACGCCCATCGATGATGAACATGTAGCCGGGCCTTTTGATACCCTTTAGGATTCCGAAGGAAAGAGAAAAGGAAAAACAACTGCTTTCAAACCCTCTAAATCATTGAGATGGAAATCCATGGTCATGTCTTTTCCTGTCTTGAGATTAGAATTTCGAAGGCTCCTCCCTCGTAGGTGGATAACCTTTTCGAAAGGCTCGCCGATATTCCAATTCCAGATTATATGTCAGTTCAACATGATGCCAAATTAGAGGAGCTTCAGCATGCTTTAGACTTAGCGAGTCTCTTTCCATTAATGTGTCCGACATTTCTGGTTGGTCGGGGGGTTGCGCATACATATACACTTCATGGAATTACATGATTCCCGATCAAAAGTTGCTTATTCTAGGAGATTTCTAACTTTGTTCTTCTTTTACTTCATAGGTACAATGACTAAGCCAGATTCTATGCTTGGAAGCCTCCATTCTGCATGCCAGTCATTGAGTTCATATTATGAGTCTCGTAGGAGGGAAGATGATAGAAACCGCAGCTGCGGTTATTCCAGTCAGGAATACTACGATAAAGATAGGAATAGGGATAGGAACCTAGAGCAGAAGTACCGATCCCGATCGCGCTGTCCATCTCCTCGAATCCCTACGCAAACTTCCGCCTATGTTACACATCCCTCGAAGCCTCCACATCATAAACCTCATTCCCATGCTCAGAGGCCTGATCCTCACCGCTAGAGACATAAGACCGAAACTCCTATTGCCGTTGAATAGGCTATTACTGAGCCCACTAGGGAAGGGGCTATTAAAATCGCACAGCTGAAAAAGGATTTCCCGAACATTTGCTTTAATGGCTACATCTTTCCTCCGCACTTAAAGAGAATTTCAACGAAATCTGAGAATACGATGCAGATTACATTCATGACGTCTACACTCTATATAAGGAGTGGTCGAAAGCCGTAGAGAAAGCATCGAAGCTGGCCTTTGAGCGGGCAACCATCATAGAGAAATTAGAAAACGAGCTTGCTCAAAAGGATCGAATTATCCAGATGTTTAACACTAAAGCTAAATCCTCCCAAAAGTCAAAAATAGAGGCCATTCAAAAGGTCGACGAGGCGAACGTAGCCATGGAGAGGATAGGGCAGATGCACTATGCCCCGATGGAGGAGATGAGCCATCGAAACACCACCGTTACTACCGAACGGGATGCGGTTTTAAAAGAACTTAACGAGCTTAAGGCCAAATTTTCTAAAATCACTAAACAAGGGATGACGCCAATACTGCAACCCAAGAGGCATGTGAGTAGGCAGTAGTGCTCTGGGGTGAATGGGATGTGGCAGTGGCTGAAGTCTGTATGGTGGAGACCGAGGTCAAGGAGAGGGTCTGAATGATGGAGTCTAGGCTAGAGGCGGATATCGAAGATCTCCTCATCACTTATAATGCTAGTGTGCCAAAGGACATGAATCTAGCCTGGCTAAAAAATTATCCGGTACATCTTCACAATGCCTAAGGCTGATTGGTTGAGGAGGAGAAGGCGGTGCATCCAGATGAATCAGTCAACGAATTTGAGCTTAAGAATCGTATGCTGACCGAAGATGAAAGAAAGATTCTCCATGAGTCGATAATTTCACATGAAAAGGAGAAGCTCGACACCCAACACTTGAAGGTTAGTGAAGATTCAGATGTTGAGCTTCATGATGTAAGTCTTGAGATTCCTACGCCAACCCATCTTGAACCTACATCAGCGGTTGATCCCCAATTCCTCCCTGCTTACAATTCAAACAGCCGCAGTTATCTCCGGCAAAAGAGCACACTTCTGAAGTCGATCAGCCATCCACGAGCCAAACCGAGAAAGGTACTATGAATATTTCTCATATATGTTCAAAATAAGGAGCTTAGTTTGAAGCGTTTACTAATAGTCTTTCTTTTTCTCTATCTAGTGACTAGAGTTATACTGATTGCGCCTTCTGCAACTCAAGAATCGCATCAAACGCAGGAGGCCATCATTACTGAGGTGACCACTATAACAACGACCGCACCGATCGATGGAATGCAGCGGTGCACACTCTCTTTCGATGAGCTAAAGACGGAGGAACTCCTGAGTCACCATAGTGACCCTTTCGCGGACCTACCATTTCTTATGGGTGGGATCGCATCTGCTACTGGCTCTTCAATGCCGACTGCTGATGTTCCCAGCAAGGCTCAAAAAATTCGTAAGGAAGAGATATTGGCCAAAATCGGCACTGAAATGGAGGCAGCGGCTCGTGGCTGTAGCTCTGGAGGTGGAATGGTGGCACCTGGCCCGGCTCTGTTGAGAATGATATCACCCGGTGGTACAGTTGTTGATACCAGCAAGTCTATCCCGCCTCCTGTGGTAGATCCGACCCCTCTAACTCCACCTGCAGGAAGCATCCCCGTACACTCGAGTTCGGAGGAGGATGTTGAGATCATGCCCCCACCTGGAGATCGGTCGTCGAAATGCAAGAGCTCAAAGAGAAAACTAAGCGGTAGCGGCAGCTCCAGTAGGTCTACACCGAAGAAGAAGCTAAAAAAGAAGATAAAGTAGACATGTTTCTTCGGTTTATTTTTGGTAGATAGATAGGAATCTATTTTGTTTTCCTTTGGTAGGTGGTGTATAGATGCCGGTTCGGCCCCTGCTAGTAGGAATTTTGGAAATAACTTGTACATGAACTTCTTTCACAGTTAGTTGAAATGAAATTTTATTTTGACTTCAACTCAATTATTGTTTATTTTTCTTTAGTGTTCCAATATTTGAATTCTAGTTCAGTGCACTTGCAGAGTTCCAACCTTTGAGTCAAGTTTGTTTTATTTATCAAGTCCAAAAATCACAGACACGAGTCATGACCGAGGATTAAGTTGAACTTTGACGTTGCACTGCTTCGGTCAATGATTGACACTTAAGCTCTGCCCCCAGCTTTGGGGATGAGTTGTAAAATTGGACAATGATTGAATTTCGCCTTTATTTCTTCAAGATTAACATCATGAAACGATGCTAAAATAAGTGAGAGTCAAGTGATCGAATCACACTTGCTCACTTATCAATGATCGCGTCCACACTCTGGGGACCTGCATTTGTATGTCGGCGGTCAATCATACCTGTTTAAGTTTTAAGTATATGTCCATGCTCTGGGTACTTAAGTCAATTTGCGATTGGTCATTCACACCCAAGCTATGTTTATACTCTGACCACACTCTGGGGACTCAGAGTTATTTGCGGTCGATTCCCTGGTTCGCACTCTGGGAATCCGAAGATAGTAGACGTTTGTACTCCAGTTCATGCTCCGGGAACTTGAAGTTAGTTGATGTCTATACTCCAATCCACACTCTAGGAATTTGGAGTCGATGTTTATACTCCAACTCGCACTTTGGGAATTTGGAGTTGGTGTTTATACTCCAATTTGCACTCTGAGAACTCAGAGTTGGTGTTTATACTCCAGTTTGCACTCCGAGAACTTAGAGTTGATATTTATACTCCAATACGCACTCTGGAAATTTGGAGTTGGCCGACAGATAGTCAGTCACATCTGTTTAAGGTTTTAGGATTTCGTTCGCATTCCGAGAATGATGGATTTATCAGGATCGTGGATGGTCGATTCACATCCACCTCGAGTTAACAAGTTGGGTCGTTAGATGGATGGGACCATCCTCCTCGAACTGGGTTAGGATACGATCGAAGTCGTTAGGTGGACGGGTCCACCCTCTTCGAAATCGCATTTGTAAGTCTATACTTTACCTCACACTTGGGGAGAGTGGAGTTAGTTAAAGGATTGTCGTGTATCAATCCTTCTTTGGCTTTAGTGTGATGGCTTACCCCCGAGCTCGGGTTTCACATAGTGAGTGACTAGTCATATCACAGTCACTCCCAATTTGAATAAATTCCACTGTATGATGGAACTTAGCTCTTCGCGTGTCATGATGGTTGTATGTCATATTCAATAAATCACAGCTCTGGCTCAAAGAGATGGAATTTTATTGCTGAAATGAGAAAATACGGCAAAGTCAGTTGCCTTATTACAAATTAAAATTCCGAAATGCAGAAACAAATTGCAGATGAAAAATAGACAAAAATAAATAGAGCCTGTCATGTGTAGTAGCGATAAAGACTCTCTTTGTTCCAAGCTCTTGGCAAAGTAAGACCGTCAACGGTCAATAACTTGAATGTGCCATCTTCGAGCTTTCGTTCAATCGCATATGATCCTTCCTATGTTGGTTTCATGTGCGAGGGAACCGAGTAGATTCTTTTGAGGACAATATTGTCAAGTTCAAAAGTTCAAAGTCTGACCTTGGCGTTGTATGATCGGACGACTCGACTTCGGTATGCGGCTGCCCTCAAATCAGCCTCTTCGCGCTTCTCATCCAAAAAATCCAAGGATTCAGCAAGTAGTATGGCATTTATCTTTGGAACAGAATAAGTCACATGATGAGAGATAACTTTCATCTCGACTGGAATAACGGCTTCTAAACCATAGGAAAGAGAGAAGGGAGTGTGTTCGGTTACAGACTTGTGGGTTGTTCGGTAAGCCCATAAAGCCATAAGAAGCTCATCAACCCACTTGCCTCCGGCCTTCTCCATTCATTTCTTTATGATATACTTGATAACCTTATTAATAACTTCAACTTGGCCATTCGTTTGAGGGTGTGCAACTATAGAGAATTTCTTTTGAATATGGGATCATTGGCAGAAATCCTTGAATTCAACGCTGTCGAACTGGGTTTCGTTATCAGTGATGATGGTATGTGGGAGACCAAATCGGCAGATAATGTTGTGGACTACAAAGTTGATCACTTTCTTCGTCGTGATTGTAGCAAGAGGTTCAGCTTCGGCCCATTTGGTAAAGTAATCAACTGCGATGATGGCGTACTTTGCACCGCCTTTGGACAGAGGTGGAGAGCCAATGATATCAATGCCCCATACTGTAAATGGCCATGGGCTGACCATTTGGGTTATCTCAGTAGGTGGGTCTCTAGGAATTCAAGCATGCTTTTGACATTTATCACATTTATTGGCGTAATCTGCTGCATCGCGGTTTACCATCGACCAATAATATCCGTATCGGATTACTTTCTTAGCGAGAGCTTTCCCCCCGGTGTGATCACTACATTCTCCTTCGTGAACATCATGTAACACTCATTTAATTTCATCATGGGCGATACACCGGAGTAGAGGAACGGAGTACTCTCTTCTATACATGACTCCATTCTGAATAGTAAACCGTGCATCTTTATGAAGAATCTGTCTTTTCTCACTCCTACGCTCAAGCAGCGTTCCATGGTCGAGGTAATTTCGGAACGAAGTCATCCATGACTCCTTAACGGGAGTGATTTCAAATATCCAGCCTGTTTCCATTTAATCAATGCTTAGGAAGGATAATGTTTCTATAGGAACAAGTCCCATTTGTTATGCTTCGCCCGTTCTTGCTAACTTTGCCAACGAATCAGCCTTTTGATTATCACGGGGTATGTAGAAGATGGCATAATAATCAAACTGATTAAGTATCTCCTTGACTCAATCTAGGCAAGCAGCCAGTCTTCGATCCTTCGCCTGATATTCACCCCGAACATGACATACAACTAATTGTGAATCATAATAAATTTCCACAGCAATAATTCTCAATCTCGGGCGAGTTTTAATCTGGCAAGCAAGGCTTCATATTCAGCTTTATTATTGGGCGCACAAAAAACAAAATTTAGAGTATAACATATGGATCGATCTTCGAAGGTCTCAAGTACAACTCCAGCACCGGAGCACCGGTCATTCGATGCACCATCAGTATGCAGCTTCTAGATGTACTCGGGAGATTTGTTGGTTTCGAGCATGTCCTCTAGGATGGTAGATTCGGCTATGAAATCTGTTAAGACTTGTCCTTGAGTAGCTCGCCTTGGAGCATAAGTAATATCAAACTGGTTCAGTTCGATATTCCATTTGAGTAACCTACCAGACATCTCAGGCCGTGTAAGGACCTGTCGTAATAGTTGATCGGTGTAAACTGTGAGAGGATGGGCTTGGAAATAGGATGGAGTTTCCTTGAGGAGATAACAAGACAATAAGCCAACTTCTCTAGCTTTAGATAATATCTCTCAGCTCCGGCTAGTCATTTGCTGATATAATAGACTGGTTTTTGCACTCGGTCTTCCTCTTGAATTAGGGTGGTACTGATTGCATTTTCTGATACCGCCAAGTAAAGGTACAATTGCTCGTGATCGATAGGCTATGACAAAATAAGCCGTATGGAGAAGTGCTGAATTAGTGCTCGAAATATGCCCTCACATTCCGTGGTCCATTCAAAATTCCGTTTCCCTTTTCAAATCAAATCAATTAAAGGAATGCATTTGTCGATGGACTTTGAAATGAACCTTCTCAACGCTACTACCTTCCCCTTGAAGCTCTGGACTTGCTTTATGTTTCGCAGAGTCTCAAGATTTCTGATTGCCCAGATCTTTTCAGGATTTGCTTCGATTCCTCCAGCATTGACGATAAACCCAAGGAATCTTCCAGATGCGACCCCAAAGTGACATTTCAGTGGATTGAGCTTCATCATGTATTCTTGAAAATTGATTCCAAGTCTTTAAGATCATCAATAGAGAATCTTTACTTTACCAGCATGTTATCTACATATACTTCCATGGTCTTTCCCATCTGGTTAGCGAACATTCGATTGACTAATCGTTGGTATGTTGCCCCGGCGTTCTTGATTCCGAAAGGCATGACTTTGTAATAGTAGAGTTCCGGATCGGTTATGAAGCTGGTGTGTTCTTGATTGGGTAAGTGCATGGGTATCTACTTGTAACCGGAGTATGCACCCATAATGGATAATAATTTGTGCCCGGCCGTTGAATTTACGAGCTGATCAATTCGAGGAAGTGGGAAACTATCTTTTGGACAAGCTTTGTTCAAGCCTGAGTAGTAAAAACACGTTCTCTATTTCCCATTTGGCTTTCGGACAAGTACGGGATTGCCCACTCCGGGTATAAGGCATCTCGAATAAACCCATTCGATTTTAACTTATCGACCTCTTCTTTTAAGGCGGCAGATCTCTCTGGGTTCATATCACGTCTTTTCTGTTTGACTAGGACATATTGCGAGTCAATATTCAAAGTGTGGCTCTCGATGTCCGGCGAGATCCCACACATGTCAGAATGCGTCCAGGCGGATATGTCGAGGTTCGTCTAGAGAAATTTAATCAATTGCTTCTGCATTTGTTGGCTTAACTGAGATCCAATCATTACCATCTTCGAATCGTCATCATCGTCGATCGAGACATCGGTTATCAGCTTGGCCGGGGAAGCTTGACTGTCTTTAGTTTCTTCTTCACTTTCAGTATCTTTTGGGTCAAGATCCATTGGGAATCGGTTGGGGTGCCCGGGCCTGGGCCCAGGCACCAATTGTCAATTATCAGCAAAACAGACATAGAGAGGTTCCTCTATGCCTTTCCCTTTCTCCGTTCGCTACTCCCTGTGTAGCTCAGCAACATAACAGGCTCGTCCTGCAGCCTAATCTCCTTGAACGACTCCAACTCCACGATCAGTGGGAAACTTTAGAGTCAAACAATATGGGGCAATGGCTGCCCTAAATTCAGCAAGGGCCGGTCGGCCATAGAAAGCATTGTATGGGGAGTCTATGTCCAACACAACAAACTCCAGTATTCGGACTCTCCAGCGTTCTCCAACTCCCAACTCCACTGGTAGTTCCACTACTCCAGTAGGTATTGTAGCACTCCCATTGAAGACTTGAATGTGAGATTGACAAGGCTTCAAGTCTTTAGCTTCCATTTTCATTTGATCATATGCTCGTTTAAACAAAATATTCATAGAGCTTCCATTGACAACCAAGTTCCTCTTCATCCAAGCAGGACCTACTTGAGCTGATATGACCAGTGGATCGATAGTGGGGGATTCGAACTTGTCAGCATCTCTATTTCGAAACATGATGTCGTCAGTCATCATCTTCTGTTGTTTGGACGGAGCAGCGGCATCACAACTACTACAACACTTGAAGTCTGCATGCCTAATAGAGCTGGCATATGACTCCATTTCCCTCCATCTTCGCTCTGCTGGATAAAGGCCACCACTCATAGTGTTTATCACCAACCTCCCGCCGGTACGAGCGGGTTCCTCCTGTCTTGCCTAATTGGGTATATTATTATGATTCGATGAGCCCGCACCTCCAGACTACGACGCCTGCATAAACTGTTCCAACTTCCTCTCTCTAATAAACTTCTCAACGAGGTCTTGTAAATGACAACACTCTTTTGTATTGTGGTCATAACTCTCAAGAAACCTACAAAATTTCCCTGTTTGGATCTTCATCTCCGATGATGGCTTCGGAGCAGGCTTCTTATACTAGATAGTATTGGTGGTTATAGATATACATTCTCTAGCGACATATTCAGAGGAGTGTAATTATCAAACATTGGAGCTCTACGTCGTGGACTACAGTTCTGATCCCGCTTTTTATTTTGATTCCCACTGACTTTCTGTAGAGTTTTTTATTATGAATATTCAACTGAACTTTCCCGAAGATCTCCCCTGACTATTTAACTACAACATTACTTTTGATGCCTTCCATGCTCGACCCTGCATCATCTGGCTTCCTAGACTATTTCGCATCCTCCCTTCTCAAGAACTAGGCAACCTTGGAATAGAAATAATCCAATGATGCAAGTGGCTTTCCGGCTAACCAGGTACCGAATTCAGAATCGGGATCAATTCCCTAGGTCAATGCCATTAAGATAGAGTTATCATTGGCATTGTTTATCTCTGCACATGCAGCATGAAATCTCTCTAAGTAGCGTCTAAATGTCTCTCCAGGAGCTTGAGTGACACTAGACAGAGTATTAACATCTTTCGGCCTTGCGATGTGCATCTGAAACTGCTCAACAAACTTGGTTGCCAGTTGGTCAAAATAAGAAATAGATTGGGATGACAAACGAGTGAACCACATAGTAGCTATTCCCCTAGTGAGATTGTGGAAGCTTCGATATTTAACTGCATCATTAGCTCGTGCAGCATTCGTCATCCACTCATACTTCAGGATGTGTTGATCGGGATCAGAACTTCCTTCATAGTTTGTTAAAGTCGGCATCCTGAATCGCCGAGGTGGTTCAACATATAGTATGTCATCAAAGAAAGGGGCATTACTCTGGGAGATTCCCTAGTCGTCATTAGCGAGACCCTGACTCTCACGGATCATATGATGAATCATAGTTGGTATATCCAACATCTGGACATTCTATGCACGTTAAGCCAAGGTATGGTCGAGTTCCATAATGCGAGGCTAGACCGGACACTATCGATGGCCCATGTCTCGCCTCCTTCGTTCTAAGTCTTTGGGGACGTAGGGTTCGGTAGTATGTCCATGCCGACGATAGTTCAGATCTGGTTGATTTAGCGCATCAACTCCCGGTTCAATAACAGCGGTGGTAGCACAGTTGTCTGTGGTGCAATAAGGGGCAGTACCTCCCTAGGAGGAGGGTCCAGTCTGGTAGCTAGTCGATGGGACAACTCTTGGTTTTCCGATGTTTAGAGTTGGCTTATGTCTAGTGGCTTGGGTGTAGCTTACATCCAATCGTGGACGTGTAGATATATGATGGTAGTCGGATGAGGTTGAACTTTCGGTGGATGAGTAGGAGGCCTGATCCCTCCGGGTTCTCCAACGCCTTTGGTGATTTAGCTGACTAGTCAATTCTATATTGGCGTGCAGTTGTTCAGTAAGTTGTTATCGACTCTGTCAACTCTTGAAGTGGCATCTGAAACTCTTGTCTGGTAAACGGACCTGACGGGTCTGATGGTCCGGCGGCATTCTGGTTGGATGGAGGCAGTTGTACGGGATTCTGTCTGCACCATGCTTCTTGATCTGAAGCTGTAGAGGCACTCCTTGTGCTTACCATGGCGGATGATGAAGTCATTTCCTAGATTTGATGCAAATCTGTAGAGGTTAGATCGATTCTGAATTTGAGATCTGGATCTTCTTCTTAGATTTATGCGATCCGGTATTGACAGTAGATCCAAAGAGCAGGAGAAAAGCTATATTTTCTCAATGAAAGCACCAAAGTATTTGTACCAAAATTGGACACAACACTCTTTAGAAGTATTTAAAGAGATAAAAATGAAGAATAGAAATGTAAAAAGAGGATTATCTAACAAGCACTTCAAAAACTAATAATAAAAATACACAGAAGCATAATAATTTAGAGTTGTTTGGCGTTTACGTCCACTATGAAGTTGATGATTTTATAAGTATTCACTTGTTGATTATAACTGACTATAATGGATTGCAGTTATCAAATTTGAGTATAACAGCAGCCTTGAAGTATAAAAATGGTTTCGGTAGAGTATGGACGTCAAAGAGCAAAACGATCCTTTTTCTATAGGCTCAAGGGTGCTACTTATAGGCATAGGATGCAAATATCTCGCTCAGACCTTGGGAGACCTCTTTTGGCACGTGTGTGGGCCCGTGCGATTGATCCTATGAGATTTCGACACGATCCGTGATCGATACGAACGAATTCATATCGATCAAGATTTGATCCAATCGTGTCGAAATTTGGCAAGAACATTCTTTAGGATGTAGGTAAGCTCTTGTTAAAATTTCAAAGCGTTTGGAATTGTAGATTGCAAGTTATGATCGATGCAAATTAGAGTTCCTCTTTTGGCTGTTTGGTTCGTACCAATGCACTTCACATCGATCTATTCGAACCGATCCAGGCACGTGCTAGCAAGTTGACATGGCGCTCACTCTTCGGATCGATCCACTTTATATGCCGAGTCGATCGAGTCTTCCCAATGCACGTGCTTTGTTTGAACCGATCGCTATGCTTTGTTCATATCGATTGATTTCAGTTTTGTTCTTATTGATTGTTTTGCACCTATTTGTATCGATCGACCGACCTGTTAAATTCGTACCAATCGATTGTCTAGTTCTGTTCGAATCGATGGGAAATGTTTAATTCGTATGGATATGTGGTTGACCGATGCGAAGTATCCAAAATGTTTCATCGATATGAAGCAGACGCTCATATCGCAGTCAATAGATACGAAGTGAACTTGTATCCTGATGGATACGAAGAATATCATCAGTCAATGGATACGAATAAAACAGCTGCCGACCGATGCGAAGTGGAGTTGTTTTGCTAATGGAGTCGAATAGGATCGATATGAAGTTAGATTTAACTTGGATTCTCTATGGACACGAACAAGGCCATTAAGTGGATGGATATGAAGAGCGTAGTTCCCCTGATCGATACAAAGAGATGGTTGCGAACGAGTTGTTTTCCTTGGAATGTATCGATCATATCTTAAGCATATAAACTCGGATTGACTTGAAATTCGAAATGTTGGCTTTCATAGCATTGCTTGTCATGTCTCGTCAATTATAGCTTGATCCAGACTCGGACAAAATTGATTAATATCCATAGCAAACCCTACGCATAACTGATATTCGGAATTAGTGACCTTTGGCTTTCTGTCAATTCCTTGACATCTCAGTCTTGTCAAAAGGCAAGATAACAAATTCTTTCTAAAAATGGGAATAAAGGGAAATGGAACTTAATTAAATTAAGGAATAAAGAATAAAAGTATAAGAATAACTAGAATAGAAGGAACATTTCTAATATGGAAAATATGGAGTATAACAGCAGAAGGAGGAGCCGATTAGTTAGGAGGATATAAATAGAGACCATATTGGGAGATTTAGATTGGAATAGTATTATGAATATATATAAAATATGAACAGTATTCTAGTTAGAAATTAATACGATAGATGTTATCCTTATCTCCTCCACTTTTCATTATTTTAGGTTCAAGAATATGTTTTTGAAAAAAAATTTACTGTTGGATTCAATAAAATGATGATAATTAATAAATGAGATATATTAATTTTGTAAATGTTATAAGTAAATGCATTTATGTAAGGATGATACTTTTATATATTCATTTTAGAATTTTTTTTATAATGGTAATAAAAGAGTAATAAATTTGGAATTCGGCATGCATATGAATAGTTGTGGTTTGAAGTCTAATTGTCTTGTAATAGAAATATTTGTAACAGACAAAGGAAAATCTATTATTTTGGAGGCTATCTTTGTAATGGGTTTAAGGTTGGTTAAATTTGGAAAATAATAGGGGTCAATGAACAATTCATAAGTATATGCCATAATTTCATGGAGTAGTAAATGTTTATTGGAATTTAATGTAATAAGTATATGAATTTTTTTTTGTATGTTGTAGAAGATTTTTGAGAAAGAAAATCAATTTTCTCCTTTATGGAATTAAGCAATTTTTGAAATTTTGATTTAGTAATGGTTTGTTTGATAATTTAGTTTGAAATGTTTAGAAATTAAAATCCAACTTTTAAGAAATAAATCATGGTTGTAGAAGATCCTTAAAAAGGAAAAGTTGGTTAAAAAAGAAAAAAAATTCACAGCTCATTTTGGGAAATACATAATTTTTGAAAATTGGGAAAAAGGGTTTCCAAGTTTATATCTTCAAAATAAAGGTTTCGGATAAGGTACTTTATAATTTTAAAATGTTAGTTTTAAAAATGGTGGGAACTAAACCAATTTTTTTATGAAGTAGATAGGGATCACTACCCATGCAAGGCGGTGCAAATGTTTCAAGATATGAATAAAATAGAAAAAGTATGTACAAGTGGAACTGGAAATCTGAAATCGGTCTCAAATGTTCAATTGTAGAACTGGTAAAGTTGTGAAGATATTCTAGATTTATAATTGGGTTGTAAATTATATTGCCATAGTTGACTTGGAATCTTTATTTCTATGTTTTGATTTATTTGGAGCATTCTCAATGTGGCTTCCATAAATTTTGCAATTCCAAAATATGTATACAAATATGGCAATTGAATTAATAAAGAATATACCGAAGTAGGGAAGAGATATGTAAAACATGAATATTTTTTTCCATAGTTTACATTGTCTATTTCAATAAAAGAAAAAGAAATAATTCCTTGTAATTTCAGAAGAAGCAAAAATCTCACTTTGGTTAATTTATGAAAAATTATAATGGTGATCCTTTTTAGAAGGATAGCTTTGCTAAATTAAAATATGAAAAGGAATGTTCTAATTTAGAAATTAACATACAGAACACGTATAACCGTGCTTAACGTATAAAAATAGAAATATATAAATAGTGTAATATGCAACAATATTTGTATTAATAATTATAGGATTAGGATTTAAGGACATTAATTACATATTTAACGGGAAATAAATTTGTAATTTATAGAGAATTAAAAAAGAATTAAGTAGGGACTGATTAAGGAATTTAATATGATGGAGGAATTGGATCGGCATAATAAATGGATTTTGAAACTGGTAATAAGTTTAAAGAGATTTAAATGAGGGTTGACTAGAGATGGTCCAATTTGACACTAATAATGAATTATTACGGATATATTAGTTCTAAATGTTTTGAAATTAAAATCCAACTTTTAAGGAAATAAATCTCAGTTGTTGAAGATCCTTAAAAAGGAAAAGTTGGTTAAAAAAAGGAAAAACTTTCACGGCTCATTTTAGGAAATACGCAATTTTTGAAAATTGGGAAAAAGGGTTTTCAAGTTTATATCTTTAAAAAAAGGTTTCAGATAAGACACTTTATAATTTTGAAATTTTAACTTTAAAAATGGTGGGAACTAAACCAATTTTTTTATGAAGTGGATAGGGATCAATACCTACGCAAGGCAGTGTAAAGGTTTTAAGATATGAATAAAAAAGAAAAAGTATGTACAAGCGGAATTGGAAATTTGAAATCGGTCTCAAATGTTTAATTATAGAACCGGTAAAGTTGTGAAGATATTCCAGATTTATAATTGGGTTATAAATTATATTGCCATAGCTGACTTGGAATGTATATTTCTATGTTTTGATTTATTTTGAGCGTTCTCCATGTGATTTCCATAAATTTTACAATTCCAAAATATGGTTAAAAGTATGGCATTTGAATTAATAAGGAATATACCGAAGTAGGTAAGAGATATGTAAGACATGGATATTCTTTTCCATAATTTACATTGTCTATTTCAATAAAAGAAAAAGAAATAATTCCTTGTAATTTCAGAAGAAGCAAAAATCTCACTTTGGTTAATTTATGGAAAATTATAATGGTGATCCTTTTGAGAAGGACGGCTTTGGTAAATTAAAATACGGAAAGGAATGTTCTAATTTAGAAATTAACATACAGAACACGTATAACCGTGCTTAAGTATAAAAATAGAAGTATAGAAATAGTGTAATATACAATGAAATTCGTATTAGTAATTATAGGACTAAGATTTAAGGACATTAATTACATATTAACGGGAAATAAATTTGTAATCTATAGACAATTAGAAAAGAATTAAGTAAGGACTGATTAAGGAATTTAATATGATGGAGGAATTGGATCGACATAATAAATGGATTTTCAAACTGGTAATAAGTTTAAAGATATTTAAATGAGGATTGATTAGAGATGGTCCAATTTGACACTAATGATGAATTATTATAGATATATTAACCGGAGTAACAAATGAACTGCATTTATTAGAAAGCAAAAAGGAGAAGTAAAGAAGATGTATGATTAGATAGAATAACATAATAGGGATGTACATCTTAATTTAGTATGGAGTATTACGGTCCTAACATTTTTAACACCAGGTAATGATAAATGACAACTTCGAGAGAAAAAATTCTTTTGGAGTTTTTGATTATTATCACTAGTTTCTCCCTTATGCTATTGGAAAAGAGTGCAATATAGTAGAAGAAATGTTCCTATTTTATAATTGGTTTGATTTTATGGACAGGATTAGACCTCCAAATAAACATATGTATGGTGGAACAATGTAAATAAGGAAATTTCATAAAGGCACATAGCTAGTGATAAACTGTAGGTAAGACAGTAATTAATAAGGAGATTTAGCTAGTAACTAGAAATAAAAGAATGCATCAACCCCGAAAAATTTAGGATTTTTGGTAAAATAAATTTGGTTTACTAAGAGACACCATTCAAAGATGACCATTTGCCTAAAGGAGTTAAGATGAATATGAATATGAAGAGAATTTTCTATTAGGTAGGGATAGGTGGCAGAATTTGCCTCTAGGCATTAGACGTGCAAAAAAAAGATAAAATTTATTAGGCAGCGAATGAAGACCGTGCAAGATCGCCAGAATTCCTACGTGGACAATCATTGTAACGACCTGAAATTTTTGAAGATTTAAAACTAGAATTTAATATGATTTTGTATTAATGTTTAGATAGAGAAGAAAATCTTATAATTTATAATAAAGTGAATGTTAGAATTTAAATGAGCAATTGTAATAAATGGAATAATATTGAAGCGAATAAATTTGGATAGATTTAATGAAACCGAAATAAATGAAATAGGGTAAGTTTTATACCTGAATATAATTGAATACGGAGAAAAAAAAGTAAGTATTGAATTCAAACTATGTATAATTTGGGTAATAAAATAAGTTTATTTATGTAGTAATATTTTTATATTATTTTAGGCTATAAATCAAATAGAAGAGAACAAGCGTAAATCTTAAGGGTATGATAACAATTATTATATATTACGTAATTTATTGGTCAATCAATTTATTTGAAATAAATTCCTCTTAAATGTTAAGTAATTTTAGTACTGTTATTGAGGAAACGTTACTTAATGATTTTTAATTTAGTAACGGAAGAGTGAATGAGAATTGCTAGAAAACATAAATTTATTTATAAGTAAACAAGAGTATATATTGAACAAATTTATGATAATTGGATAATGCAGTGTTAATGGAAATTAATTAGTGCTATATATGGGATTTATACCTGGGTGGGTAAGTAGTAAACTTATAAATGAAAGAAAGTAAGCAGGTGACCATTTATTTAGGTTATTTATTCATTTAGTATGTTAAATAAAAATTTAGGAATCAGATCTCAATTAAGGGAAATTAAGTTGTACGTTAATTTGAAATAAAATCCAATAAATATTACATAATATGGAATGTAGTACAAATGGTTAGGGATTGTCAAATTTGGTAAAAAGGAATTTAACTTCGGAAATTTTGTTAATTGAGTTTAAAACCTTAATTAATACGCGCAATTGACAAGATTCACATTTTTAAATATAACCGTTGATACAAATCTAAGAGGTATATAGAAGTATCGGTTTAATGAAATGTAAACAAATGTTAAATATGCTTATAGGATAACGATTGTTTGGATAAAAAGAATGGGAATCAACATTTAATTATTTATTTGAATTTAAATCACGATAATATGGTTTATTGCAATTAAATGGATTTGATATTTGAAAATTTCTTAAATATTTATTTAGATGAAATTGTAGTTATTTATGTAATGAGTATGAATCTAATGTAAATTTTACTTATCAAATGACAGTTGATATTGAATGGAAAGAATGCAAATTTAAGTTGTGTCAATATATGGGAAATTAGCGTATAATAATAGGTTTTATTGGAATTAAATGAAATCAAACATCTAATTATTATGTTAATAGAAAGTTAAATGGAATGTAAGAATATTATGGTAATAGTTGTAAATCCAATATTTTATCCGTTTAATGATAGTGTATTGAATAATAGAATTTGAATTTTAATAGTGAGTTAAATTATTTAATTTATAACAATTGAATTTATTGCAAATGAATGAAATCAAATATTTAATTATTACGTTAATTTAAAAATTAAGTTGAAATTGGGAAATATTTATGTAATAATTTTTTAATCCAATGGTAAACCCTTCTATTTGAAATTAATGAATGGAATAATTATGAATTAATTCAATTTAATGGAAATTTTATCTATAATTTTGAATTTTATGAAATTGAAGATTTATATTGATTAATCTTTAATAAGTTGGTATTTAAAAATTGTTAAATCATTGTAAATGTTTGAGAATTTTAAAGTGATAAAGGTTGCAAATTTCAAAATTTAAACGCGAAATTTGATTTAATTAATTTATTTTAAATTTATTTAATTAATGGAAAAATAGCCATTTTGGCCATGAACTTGGATTTCGAAGAAACAAGTTTCATCGGATCCGTAACGGTGAATTATAATAGTGTTTCAAGTTTCATGGTGATCGGACTTGTCATTTGATCGTACGGACTCGAAACGCCTTGAAATTTATGCAATTTAAATCAATTGAAATCAATTTGAAAATTTTGAATTTATCATAACTTCTTAATACGATGGAATTTGGACGTGAAACTTTTTCCATCGTGTTTAAAATATTTTTAAACATATATTTTGATATATGGGTTGACCCTTTTCCGTTCCGGAATCGAAACGGTCTTTTCGGGTCAATTATCGTTCAAAACCCAAATCCAACCTATCCCATTCTTTCTATTCTGTTTGCCTGTATATATGTGGTTATAAACCCTAGGTCATTGCTTATTCCTCATTCTGAATGTATGTTCTTCCTTATTCCACTTCAAACTCTAATCTTCCCAATCCAATTTCAATTTCAAAAAAAAAATTGCGGATCTGCAGCAACTTCTGGTCGCGCTTCGAGTTTCAGAGGCAAAACCGCTGCATCTACTTCGGGTTAGTAAGAAAGTTACTCGGGTCGCTCCAGGTTGTTTTGGCAAAAACTCCAAGCAAGCACCGGGGAATTGAGGCGGTGGACCGAAGTTGAACCCGAAGTCGACTCAGGACCAGAATTTTCCAATCTTCTAATTTTCCTAACTTTTTCATACGAGCTCCATTTCATGCGCAACTTTTTTTGTTAGGATCGTAATAAAATTCCAGACACATTGATCCTGGTTTGGACAAATTTGGAGACCGTTCAATTTTTGGGTTTAAATTGAATTTAAATTCAATTTAAATTCAAAAGGTGAGTGTTTTAACCCACTCACAACTTCTAAGATTTCTTATGTTGGTTAAATTGATTTATGATGTGTTAAAATTTTATTTGTAGCTGTTTGGCATATATTTCATCATTTTCTCAGTTAAATTGCATTCATTTAATTTATGCGTTATTTAATTCATTATTGCATTTAAAACTGCCAGTTAATTATTAATTAATTTATTCATTGCATTAAAACTGTCAGTTAAAATTTTAGTAAAATTTATTGTAGCATATAACATGCTAGTTAAATTTATGTATTATTGCTTATAAACTACAGTTAAACAGTTATTTAATTCATTATTGGAAATATAACTATCAGTAATTAATTATTATTTATTGTTGTGATTGTTTGAATTGGATGATAAATTGATGAATGTTTGATGATTGATATGATGGACGAATGGATGCTGTATTTATATTGTATAAACTGCAAGTTATTATTATGCATTTTCATTTCATTTGGGATTGCGGTTTGAAATGATATACAACCGCATTTTTATTTTTAAATTGCGGATTGAAATGATAAATATCCATATCACTTGACCATATGATAGAAATTATATACAGGCACCGCGGTATATATATAAAATTATTTTGAAATGGTTTTCTATGGTTTTGGAAAGAATACGGTTTAATAAATATTAAATTTTGAAATATATATAGTAAAATTTCTTGAATTTAGCTATGTATAAATTTGTTCCGAATTTTAAAATAAGCTAAATAATGAAGTTGATTTCGTTTATATAATATGGTTAAGAATATATTTGAAATTCTACTGTATATAGAGTTTATAATAACTCAAATAAAAGTAAGGTTGAAGATAAATGTGAATATGATTTGAATTAATGTATCTAAGAATTTTCCTCGAAAAATTTGTTTTGAAATGTAAATAAATTAAGATTTAAAGGGTATGATCTTATAACTTGAGTTTTGAGTAGAGGATTTAAACGAATATCACATTTATTTAAAGAACACTATCAAGTTAATTAAATTAAGAGAATATCCTGTTATTGAAGTTTAAGGGTTTTACCTGAATAATATTTGTTTAGTAAGTAAATATTTCAAATTTAAATAATAGGAATTGGATTTGATATATATTAAATTTTCAAAGAATCCAATTTGAAATAGTGGAATATTTAAAGATTGAAATATATGAACTATAAAGTTTTGAAATACAGAATATTTAAGCTTTGAAATATATAGGAATTAAAATGGTTTATTTGGAGGTTCAAATTGATATTGGGAATTTATTGTGAAATTTGAAGAAGCTGTTTATTTTATAAAGTAATATAGTATTTGAACCATTAAGTATTAAAAGTTTTATGTTTCAAAGCTATGGTTTAAAGGTATATATATTTGAAAATATTATGAGTTTGGGAAAGGAATATTTATAAAATAAAATGATATCATATGGATTTGGGTTTTAAAAATATAAATGATACCGTATTTGTATGGTTTGAAAAAGATATTATATTCTAGTTTGAAAGTATAAATTATTTTGAAATAACCGTGGTGTTATAATAACGACTGGTTGTTAAAGAGACCGGGATCGGAAGTTGTCATACTCTCTGCCAACCCCGAAAACCATTTTAACAACCGTGTACGCAGTGGAGATTCCAGAATGAAGTAGGATGGCGGCGGCGTTTCCTTTAAGGTAAATACGTGGACCCAACTCCCGTGCGTTGGCATAAGGTGGCTAAAACAGGAGCGATTGACGGGTTAATTGAGGTAGCACCTTTGATCGGACACATCCCTTCAATATTATGCTTTGACTCTTGGATTGATTCGGTGGCCACTTTTGACTTTTTATTTAGGGGTGTGGTGGGCGGTAGCTGCACGCTACGCGTTACCACCAACCCGAAAGCGTAATTGGTATATCTACCCTGGCATTGCCTAGTTGTTCCGTGTCACCTACCCTATCGCGCCTTGTACGAGTTTGGTTTTCTCCCGTAGCCCGTGGAGTATTTTGGGTAGTCTCCCGATCTAGAGATGCGCTGATACTGGATGGACTACTGGGACTATTACGTGTTAAGGTGGAAAATGTAAAGCCTTAATGCTATTTAAAAGTAAGTTTATTTTATAAATAGACATTATTATAACAGCGAAATATTATTACATAGTAAATAGTTTAACAGATCCTTATGAGATGTAAATCCCGAGCATCTCTTGAGTTACTGCACTCATATTTACTTCTTTTGATTTAACTTGCATAAGATCTTTTAGTTCTGACTCGAGTGTTTTGTCTTTTCAATTCGCTCGGGTCAGTCCGAGCATTTCAGGATCGAAGACTTTATTTCTGGAGGACGAAGACGAGGATTTCATTATGTAGCGACCCGGAATTTTGGGCAATATAAATTTAACTGTGTTAATAATTTAATTGATTTGATAACTTTCTTTATAATTTCAATTTAAAATTGACTAATTTAATCTTTTAAAGGTTAATGAATTTTAATCTGACAATTTAAATTTGATAAGAATTGTTTTCCAAAAGCTAATTAAATTTTTTATTCTATTTATAATATATACATTTGATATATATTGTGAATATGATATCTTCTGTTTAAATTAAAGATTAATTTTCAAATTGTAACATATATGTATGTATATGTTATAGTTTGATATTGTTTTGAAATTTAGTTTAATCTATTGATAATTTAATATGAATGAATTGTAATTCAAAGCTTTGCTTTAAAACTTGATATTTTCCAAAAGCTAATTTAAGTTTGATTCATTTATTTGCAAAATATAGGATTGTTATTTATTTTAAAATATGATAGTTAAACAAAGTTTTATCTTGTTTTCTTTAAAATGCTTAAATGAAAATGGTTATAAATGCATATGTATAATGGTTTTAGATTTTTTTTAGAAAACAAAGAAATTATTTATATTAGTTTTGAAACATTTTCTTTTAAAGATAAACTTATATATATACATATGTAAGTATTAATTAATAAAGTAAATTAAGCATGTTAGTTTATGTTAACATTTAAATTAAATTAAAATTTATTCAAAACATTTAAAAACATGTGTAAACATGTTAACTCCCTTAATAAACACATGTAAGTTAATTAAGTAATAAAGTGACAAGTGTCTTTTTTTTAGAAAATTCACTTTCTTTAATTCTAATGAAAACATAACACTTTTTTTTGTTTGTTTTTTTAAATAAAACCAGAAATTTACTTTCTCAAATCTGAAATCTAAACCAAAGGCAATTCAAACCTGGGTGATCTGAGTTGAGACCGAGGATTCTCATGTGGATAGGAGCTGTTGGAGTAATCAGAAGTTTTTCAGCATCTGGAGTTGAGTTCCATATTTGTTTTGGTTCCAGAAGCGATTTTGGTAGCTAGCCTGGTTGTAGAATGGCTCTTGAGGGAGAGTTGGTATAGCAACTCAGATATTTTTGGATTTGGAATTGGATTGATCTAACTCTTGAATTGGATTCTGTTATAAGGTTGTGTGACTGAGTCAGAGGAGTCACTCAAAATTTTATGGATTTGATGAACAAGGTTTCCGAATTTAGTGGATAAGTTTGTATTCGTGTTCATCAACATTTTTCTCATCTACTTCAGAATCATAGTTGTGCAGCGGAAGCAAGGTAGCAGCTGTGTAAGGATGGAAACAAGTTATGTTTGATATTGCTTGAGTAGTAGAGCTTGTGTTCTGGATTTCGACGGATTTTGAAAGACTTTTCCGTTGGATAGGATATTGAAGCTTGTCTGTTTTGGGTCTAGTTGTTTCTGGAAGTATCAGCATAGATTGAGCTGATCAGGAAGAGTTTGGCAGCCTTGGATTGTCTGTTGAGTTACAGATATGAGATTTGAGATAAGGAGTTTGGAATTTGAAGTTGGAGACTTCAGTGTTGTTAGATCTCTCTAGTTAAGAGAACAGATATTGGATAAGTTTGGTTGGTTTGTGCTGAGGCATTTGAGGATTTCTTATCTGTGTTAGGATAAGATTGAATTGCCAATTTGGATAGCTGAAATTCATTGTGTATCACGTATCTCTAAGGGAATGCGTGTATGATTCATCGATTGGTTGTTAAATCTGTAGTTCAGTTGGAGTTGGATGTTGAGCTGGATTTGAGAGTAATTTGATGTTCTATTCAGATTGATTTATCTGGAGATGAAAGGAGCTCTGGATTTTGGTAGTGTAGTTAGTTCATTGGCTTTTATAGAGCGAGTCACCTGGTGATTTATACTTGGGGAAACTCGAGATAGTATTAGAGATTTATTCTGATTTGTGTCAGAATAATTAGTTAGATTTGGTTGTTTATTTGATTGCTATAATTGTTAGTAATTGGTTGTTAGGAATGCTTTGCTAGTTGAAATTAAAATCTGTATTGGATTATTAAATTACCTTTGCTTTTAAATTTCGGGGACGAAATTCTTTGAAGGTGGGAGGATTGTAACGACCCGGAATTTTGGGCAATATAAATTTAATAATTTGTGTTAATAATTTAATTGATTTGATAACTTTCTTTATAATTTCAATTTAAAATTGGCTAATTTAATCTTTTAAAGGTTAATGAATTTTAATCTGACAATTTAAATTTGATAAGAATTGTTTTTCAAAAGCTAATTAAATTTTTTATTCTATTTATAATATATACATTTGATATATATTGTGAATATGATATCTTCTGTTTAAATTAAAGATTAATTTTCAAATTGTAACATATATGTATGTATATGTTATAGTTTGATATTGTTTTCAAATTTAGTTTAATCTATTGATAATTTAATAAGAATGAATTGTAATTCAAAGCTTTGCTTTAAAACTTAATATTTTTCCAAAAGCTAATTTAAGTTTGATTCATTTATTTGCAAAATATAGGATTGTTATTTATTTTAAAATATGATAGTTAAACAAAGTTTTATCTTGTTTTCTTTAAAATGCTTAAATGAAAATGGTTATAAATGCATATGTATAATGGTTTTAGATTTTTTTTAGAAAACAAAGAAATTATTTATATTAGTTTTGAAACATTTTCTTTTAAAGATAAACTTATATATATACATATGTAAGTATTAATTAATAAAGTAAATTAAGCATGTTAGTTTATGTTAACATTTAAATTAAATTAAAATTTATTCAAAACATTTAAAAACATGTGTAAACATGTTAACTCCCTTAATAAACACATGTAAGTTAATTAAGTAATAAAGTGACAAGTGTCTTTTTTTTAGAAAATTCACTTTCTTTAATTCTAATGAAAACATAACACTTTTTTTTGTTTGTTTTTTTAAATAAAACCAGAAATTTACTTTCTCAAATCTGAAATCTAAACCAAAGGCAATTCAAACCTGTAATTAAAAGCAAAATTCTTCATATCAACCTGCAAACAACAGATTTGAATGTTATTAATATCATCAATTCAACCTGCATTCAAAAGAAAAGCTTTAACCTGCAACAAAGGAAGTTCAACTGCAAGTTTCAACTTTTAATCAACCCAACAAGTTAAAGAAATCTGTAAACAATAAAAATTGAAGCATGCAGAGTGATTTAACAGCAAGGAATCAAAAGCAAATGCATTTTCTGGACTATAGTTCAAACCTGGGAAATGAAGTTCTCTGCTCTGCTTAAATAATGTGAGTAAACTTCATTAAAAACAGTTTGAATTGTTTTTACTTTCATGCATGTGATGATATTGTCTGGTATTGAAGATCTATAACCTGAAATTATATGAATTATCTCTGTTTTGTTGAATGTGGTAAGTATGTGTGTATGTTCATTTGCAGAACTTTGAATTCTGTTTCTTTGAACATATTTTAACCTTAATCTTCCACTAAGAACAGTAAATTGGACTGGATGATTGAATGAAAGAATTTGTGTAAATGTTGAAGGTAATTCTAAGATATAGTTTCTGTAGTTTTCAATTTACAAATAATATTAAAAATGGAAAACTCAGTAAACAACCTATACATGTTAAAAATCACTGAATTAAATTTATAGTTTAGATTGAATAAATGGATTCATGTTTGTAAATCATGAATTTAAATACAAGTTTCATGATTTTTAGTTTAAAGAATCAAGAGAATTTCGAGGTTGAACAATTTTGGGATTTTCATGAACTGCATATTGAATTCATAATAATTTGATTTGATTCATGGATCGTAGTTTGTATGTAAGCTATAGATCATGGGAAAAATATCTAAGAATTTTTCTAATGTCATAATTGTGTGAATTAGTGGTAACTAGGGTTTTAGGTAAGTTTCAGTTCGAGTTACTGTAATGACATTTGCGACTTCGGTGATGGATCGAGTTCCTTCCTTTTTGGTGAAGATGAAGTCCATGATGTGATGTATATATGGTTTGATTGGTGAGGATGAACGGCGACAGGTTTGATGTCGGCAATGGAGTTTTGGGTTCGAGTAATATGCAGTTTTTTCGAGTTGAGTACAAATTTTCGATTCACGTGAGATTATTTGAATCTGGGTGCTCGGTCGTGATGTTGGGGTTGCGTGCGATGATGGTTGGGAGTCGCGACGACCGTAGCTGGCCGGAGGCGAGGGGAGATGTGCACAGGGGTGTTGTGTGCACGACATTATCTGGGGAAGTTTAGTTTTGGGGGAAGACGAAGTTTTATCGTGCGAAGCTCGGGTTTTCATATAGGGCGACTCGAAGAAGGGGGGGTTGCTTTGCTTCGGTATTGACCCGAGATGATTTGTGTTTTGCTTCGGGACTTTGGCTACTGATCTGGTAGTTAGGCATTATTCTATGTTGCAATTAATTTTATACAAGTTTATAAGGAGTTAGATGCTATGTTTAAACTAGTTGATTAAAATGTAATGTTAATCAAACTTCTTAAAGTATAAGTTGGATTTTATTTATTTTATTTGTCTTTAAACTTATTTAAAATGATTTCATTTGTAAGTAAATTTAATTACATTTTGGGATTCAAAGGATATTTTGAATTAGATATTAAATCAAAGTTAAGTTTTAATGTTAAATAATGATTCAAATCTAAGATTTCAAATTTATATTTGAAATAAATAAGTCTGATATTAGATGTTTAAAAGTATTCTTAAATTTGAATTTTTATTCTAACTTCCTATTTTTAAATAAGATTATCATTATGATTTTGGTAAACCAAGATTAATAACTTGTCTTTAAAATTAATTTATTTAATTCAAATGATTTGTTTATAGGAATAATTAAGGTTAAATTATTTGAATATGACTTAAGAATACTTATTTAAGTATAATTGTTAATAAGTAAGTGATTAAATAAAATTTATTTTTTTCTTAATTAATTAAAGATTTTCCTTAATTATAAGAAGATTAGTTAATTAATTATTTATTTAATTAATTTTAAAATTTTAGTTAATTATTTATTAAATTTTAAATAATCATTTAATTATTGATTAATTAATTATAATTACTTGATAAAGTAATTAATGATGAATTATTAAGTGTAATTAAGGAAGTTAATTATTATGGAAGTAACTAGAGAAAATTACTCATGGGGTAATTAAGTTGAAGTGATTAAGGGTAATTCACACGTTGTTATCAACTAAGAAATTGATTTATTTAATTGTTTTGAAATTAATTAATTATGGAGTAATTAATTAATTAAAGAATTAAGAATTATTTAATGATGGAATTAATTATTTGTTAAGTAATTAATTAAGAGATTAATTAAGATTTATTAATAGAAGTAATTAGAGATAATTACTTATGTAAGTAATTAAGAGTTAATTACTTAATTTTATTTTAGTTAATTAATTATTGTAATTAATTAATTAATGAATGAGATTAATTTAAGATTTATTAGTAAAGGTAATTAATTAAAATGTAATTAATTAAGTAATTGAATAAGGATTAATTGTTAATTTAAATTGTTTAATAATTACTTAGTGAAGTAATTAAAGATTAATTAATTGAATCAATTAATCAAGGATTAAAATAATTAAATTAGAAGTTAATTAATTTAGTTAGGTAATTACAAATTGTTAATTACTAATTATGATTAATTAGTTGATTAATTATAAGTTAACTATTTAATTAATTAAAGTAATTATTAATTAATAAGGATCATTAATTAATATAATTAATGATATTAATCAAGGATGATTAATATAAGTAATTAACTTAAGTATGATTAATTAATTGTAATTAATTAAGAATTAATGTAATTAACTATAGTTAATTAATTAATGAATGATCATTAATTATTGAAATTAATGATAGTAATTAAGGTTAATTACTTAATATGGTTAAGGATAATTACTTGAAGGTATTAAAGAATAATTAATTAAAGAAAGATTAATTAGTGAAGATCATTAGAGATGATTAATTTATTTATTTGGGATAAATAAATGAAGAATGATTTAAGTAATCCAATTGATTAGAGTTGATCAATTCTGTTTTGAATGAATGATTAATATTGAATGAATGATTAATATTGGATGAATGATTAATATTGGATGAATGATTGATATTGGATGCTGAATGATATTGGGTGATTGGTTGATATTGGATGTTGATAATGGTTGATACTGTACATCTCTGTTATGTGATATGCTGCTTTGTGAAGATGAATGTTAGTATGAATTATCTGTTAGGATAATATAATTCATCTACCTGTTTATATATATCATCCTGAATATAAGTTAAACTGTTTAAAACCCTTAAGTATAACTTGGACATTTAAAATGGCGTTTGATTTCGGTGAGACCGAGATTGGATTTCTATATTTGGAATTCGAAAATCACATCGATTCCAATTAAACGTTAGGTCGTTAATCCAAGTGGAGCAAGTGAAGACTCGAGGTGTAAGGGCTATACGTCAGTATAACTCTGTGGGTGATTCCGTAATGAGTTTGACGGAATAGTGCTTATAGATTCGAGATGGCGAATCAGAGTGCAAGGGCTATGGTCGTTGACTCTGAGGGTGATTCCAATAATGAGTGCAACGAGATAGTGCCTTCGGTTTCGTTCGAACCCGGAACGAACTTGTATGGATTGAATGCTTTCAGCACATCGTCAGGCGGACGATGAGCATTCTAAGATAATGTGTTCTATAAAGGTAATCGTAACCTCAAGCCTCATCAACCAGGAATGGCTAAAACAGGGGAGGTGCAGCAAGGCTTCGTGGGTAGCCCCCAGTTGAGAGCGAGATTTACCCCTGTCTA
This sequence comes from Allium cepa, assembly GCA_030765085.1. Taxonomy (NCBI): domain Eukaryota; kingdom Viridiplantae; phylum Streptophyta; class Magnoliopsida; order Asparagales; family Amaryllidaceae; genus Allium; species Allium cepa. The sequence goes on along the minus strand of CM060928.1, from coordinate 486,314,381 downwards.
GAGGTCCCTTTCTATTTCGGCTTAATGTGTGGTTGGTCACGCCAACTACGGGGTTGTCTTGTTCGGGACTGTCCAGTAAGGGATGGTTCCGGCCTTGTGTTGCAGGGGATGAAGGGAGTAATCCTCGGTACGTTGATCTAGGCGACGTACTGTGACGGGCGGTACCCCAGTAGCCCTGCCATTGATGGAAACCCATTTTCCCTACGAGACCCTACGGTTTTGTTTGTATTACTCACTTTTGTGGCTAGTAGCTGGAATTTAATCATGTAACAATTTCGGCTATTTCTTATTTACTTGAAAACCCTAGGTACTATTATAATATCACTGGGTTTCCTATCAAATGTTTTGGTTAGCGTAAGGTAAAAACTTTTCCATGTTTATGTGTGGGAAGTCTTACGTGATACCTTTTTATTTCAAAGGTTTTTCTAAAGTTAAGCAATTTTAACTCGTTTACTCACACCAGACCCCTGTCTGACCCGAGTGTTTATTTTCTGTTTTATTAAACTCTTGGGTACTCGTATTATGTATGAGTAGTCAAGTGATTCAGGTTAGCTTGACGAATTCTGGAGGAGTAATGGAGCAGGAGACTTTAACGTGTAGATATATATTGATTCCGCTGTGTTTGATTGATGTCTGTTTCTTCTTGTATACTTGAGTTGTATGAATTAGACAGATGTTTATAACTGTCTAATATGTGTTGTATGGTTGTGTACTCTGATGTAATGAGGTACTATGTAATATTTTATGTTAATTATTATATTTTATTCGTTCCGCTGTGAGTTCTCTGATGTTGTTTGTGTTCTTCTTTCTCTTTCTTTCTTCTTCTATCCCTTTCTTTCTTCACTAGTGATGTGATTTCCTGGAGATAGGAAGTCGGGTCGCTACACTTGGTATCAGAGAATTAGGCTCTGAAGTGTGTCTTTCTTTAGGGAGCTTTAGGTTGAGTGAATACCTAGGCTCTATAGTAGTGTCTTTCTTGAGAGAGCGTACTTGTAATTTTTATATATAACCATATATATATATATCTATGTCTACCTAATAAGTTGGGTTATCTGTACGGATTTTCCAACATAAGTTTTAGAGGTAGATGGAGTAGTGGTGTTTGTGGGTAACACAACTACCACAGATGGAAGAGGTTCCATATGTTTGAGGTTGGAAGTTTTTGTTGAGACTGTAGACCTAATACCATCTCGAATAAGATTTGTAGTTTGGAGAAGGATTTCTCTGATATCCGAAGGAAATCTTTTGAAGATTCGGAGTGTATCTTTGGAATGTAAGTTTGGATTTTGCTTGGATAAGCGAATTTTTCTAGTGTTTGGATCTGTAGGAAGTGCAGAAGTAAGTGATGATATCCTGGTAACTGCGTGATGAGATGCAGTATCCTTGGATTTTTTTTTTCTCTGAAGGTGTTTTCTCTTGAAACAGTTTTAGTAGTGGTTGAGGAGCAGTCTTTACCTGCTGCAGGGAAGACCCGTCTGTGTAGAAGTTGTTTGGATTTTCTGTAAGGAGGTTGGCTGTTTTGGAATGTGAGACTAAGGTCTATAAGTTATTTACTTTGGCATGGTCTCATCTGTCATTCCCTAAGGAAAGCGAGTTGTTGATGCTTGGTTTGGAGTCCGAGTTTCTTGAAGAGTTGTATGCCATCTTGGAAGTCAGTTGTGTGGTTTGTTGATGGTTATGGGTTTTGAGAAGCCTTTGGATTTGAAGTCTTTGGTTAGCTGTGGAAGCAGTGCAACTCGAAGTGTTAGGTGTGCTGACGAGGAGGTCTTTTAGCTTTGCAGTATCATCGAGGTAGAGTTTGGAAGCGGCTGTGTGGCTTGTTTCTCCGAGGGTTTAGAAATCTTTGTTGTTCTCTTTCAGCAGTCCGGGCTGAAGGTAGTGAAGTTTTCTTGAAAGGTTAACCTTGTTTGGAAAAGCTTTAAGTTCAAAATGGGTAAAGAGAAGACAGTTTCTTTGGAATCCGAACTAGGTAAGATCGCAAAAGCGACTTGCGATTAGTTGGGAATTTTCTTAGGCTATCTTGGGTGATCTGAGTTGAGACCGAGGATTCTCATGTGGATAGGAGCTGTTGGAGTAATCAGAAGTTTTTCAGCATCTGGAGTTGAGTTCCATATTTGTTTTGGTTCCAGAAGCGATTTTGGTAGCTAGCCTGGTTGTAGAATGGCTCTTGAGGGAGAGTTGGTATAGCAACTCAGATATTTTTGGATTTGGAATTGGATTGATCTAACTCTTGAATTGGATTCTGTTATAAGGTTGTGTGACTGAGTCAGAGGAGTCACTCAAAATTTTATGGATTTGATGAACAAGGTTTCCGAATTTAGTGGATAAGTTTGTATTCGTGTTCATCAACATTTTTCTCATCTACTTCAGAATCATAGTTGTGCAGCGGAAGCAAGGTAGCAGTTGTGTAAGGATGGAAACAAGTTATGTTTGATATTGCTTGAGTAGTAGAGCTTGTGTTCTGGATTTCGACGGATTTTGAAAGACTTTTCCGTTGGATAGGATATTGAAGCTTGTCTGTTTTGGGTCTAGTTGTTTCTGGAAGTATCAGCATAGATTGAGCTGATCAGGAAGAGTTTGGCAGCCTTGGATTGTCTGTTGAGTTACAGATATGAGATTTGAGATAAGGAGTTTGGAATTTGAAGTTGGAGACTTCAGTGTTGTTAGATCTCTCTAGTTAAGAGAACAGATATTGGATAAGTTTGGTTGGTTTGTGCTGAGGCATTTGAGGATTTCTTATCTGTGTTAGGATAAGATTGAATTGCCAATTTGGATAGCTGAAATTCATTGTGTATCACGTATCTCTAAGGGAATGCGTGTATGATTCATCGATTGGTTGTTAAATCTGTAGTTCAGTTGGAGTTGGATGTTGAGCTGGATTTGAGAGTAATTTGATGTTCTATTCAGATTGATTTATCTGGAGATGAAAGGAGCTCTGGATTTTGGTAGTGTAGTTAGTTCATTGGCTTTTATAGAGCGAGTCACCTGGTGATTTATACTTGGGGAAACTCGAGATAGTATTAGAGATTTATTCTGATTTGTGTCAGAATAATTAGTTAGATTTGGTTGTTTATTTGATTGCTATAATTGTTAGTAATTGGTTGTTAGGAATGCTTTGCTAGTTGAAATTAAAATCTGTATTGGATTATTAAATTACCTTTGCTTTTAAATTTCGGGGACGAAATTCTTTGAAGGTGGGAGGATTGTAACGACCCGGAATTTTGGGCAATATAAATTTAATAATCTGTGTTAATAATTTAATTGATTTGATAACTTTCTTTATAATTTCAATTTAAAATTGGCTAATTTAATCTTTTAAAGGTTAATGAATTTTAATCTGACAATTTAAATTTGATAAGAATTGTTTTTCAAAAGCTAATTAAATTTTTTATTCTATTTATAATATATACATTTGATATATATTGTGAATATGATATCTTCTGTTTAAATTAAAGATTAATTTTCAAATTGTAACATATATGTATGTATATGTTATAGTTTGATATTGTTTTCAAATTTAGTTTAATCTATTGATAATTTAATAAGAATGAATTGTAATTCAAAGCTTTGCTTTAAAACTTAATATTTTTCCAAAAGCTAATTTAAGTTTGATTCATTTATTTGCAAAATATAGGATTGTTATTTATTTTAAAATATGATAGTTAAACAAAGTTTTATCTTGTTTTCTTTAAAATGCTTAAATGAAAATGGTTATAAATGCATATGTATAATGGTTTTAGATTTTTTTTAGAAAACAAAGAAATTATTTATATTAGTTTTGAAACATTTTCTTTTAAAGATAAACTTATATATATACATATGTAAGTATTAATTAATAAAGTAAATTAAGCATGTTAGTTTATGTTAACATTTAAATTAAATTAAAATTTATTCAAAACATTTAAAAACATGTGTAAACATGTTAACTCCCTTAATAAACACATGTAAGTTAATTAAGTAATAAAGTGACAAGTGTCTTTTTTTTAGAAAATTCACTTTCTTTAATTCTAATGAAAACATAACACTTTTTTTTGTTTGTTTTTTTAAATAAAACCAGAAATTTACTTTCTCAAATCTGAAATCTAAACCAAAGGCAATTCAAACCTGTAATTAAAAGCAAAATTCTTCATATCAACCTGCAAACAACAGATTTGAATGTTATTAATATCATCAATTCAACCTGCATTCAAAAGAAAAGCTTTAACCTGCAACAAAGGAAGTTCAACTGCAAGTTTCAACTTTTAATCAACCCAACAAGTTAAAGAAATCTGTAAACAATAAAAATTGAAGCATGCAGAGTGATTTAACAGCAAGGAATCAAAAGCAAATGCATTTTCTGGACTATAGTTCAAACCTGGGAAATGAAGTTCTCTGCTCTGCTTAAATAATGTGAGTAAACTTCATTAAAAACAGTTTGAATTGTTTTTACTTTCATGCATGTGATGATATTGTCTGGTATTGAAGATCTATAACCTGAAATTATATGAATTATCTCTGTTTTGTTGAATGTGGTAAGTATGTGTGTATGTTCATTTGCAGAACTTTGAATTCTGTTTCTTTGAACATATTTTAACCTTAATCTTCCACTAAGAACAGTAAATTGGACTGGATGATTGAATGAAAGAATTTGTGTAAATGTTGAAGGTAATTCTAAGATATAGTTTCTGTAGTTTTCAATTTACAAATAATATTAAAAATGGAAAACTCAGTAAACAACCTATACATGTTAAAAATCACTGAATTAAATTTATAGTTTAGATTGAATAAATGGATTCATGTTTGTAAATCATGAATTTAAATACAAGTTTCATGATTTTTAGTTTAAAGAATCAAGAGAATTTCGAGGTTGAACAATTTTGGGATTTTCATGAACTGCATATTGAATTCATAATAATTTGATTTGATTCATGGATCGTAGTTTGTATGTAAGCTATAGATCATGGGAAAAATATCTAAGAATTTTTCTAATGTCAGAATTGTGTGAATTAGTGGTAACTAGGGTTTTAGGTAAGTTTCTGTTCGAGTTACTGTAATGACATTTGCGACTTCGGTGATGGATCGAGTTCTTTCCTTTTTGGTGAAGATGAAGTCCATGATGTGATGTATATATGGTGGGATTGGTGAGGATGAACGGCGACAGGTTTGACGTCGGCAATGGAGTTTTGGGTTCGAGTAATCTGCAGTTTTTTCGAGTTGAGTACAAATTTTCGATTCACATGAGATTATTTGAATCTGGGTGCTCGGTCGTGATGTTGGGGTTGCGTGTGATGATGGTTGGGAGTCGCGACGACCGTAGCTGGCCAGAGGCGAGGGGAGATGTGCACAGGGGTGTTGTGTGCACGACATTATCTGGGGAAGTTTAGTTTTGGGGGAAGACGAAGTTTTATCGTGTGAAGCTCGGGTTTTCATATAGGGCGACTCGAAGAAGGGGGGGTTGCTTTGCTTCGGTATTGACCCGAGATGATTTGTGTTTTGCTTCGGGACTTTGGCTACTGATCTGGTAGTTAGGCATTATTCTATGTTGCAATTAATTTTATACAAGTTTATAAGGAGTTAGATGCTATGTTTAAACTAGTTGATTAAAATGTAATGTTAATCAAACTTCTTAAAGTATAAGTTGGATTTTATTTATTTTATTTGTCTTTAAACTTATTTAAAATGATTTCATTTGTAAGTAAATTTAATTACATTTTGGGATTCAAAGGATATTTTGAATTAGATATTAAATCAAATTTAAGTTTTAATGTTAAATAATGATTCAAATCTAAGATTTCAAATTTATATTTGAAATAAATAAGTCTGATATTAGATGTTTAAAAGTATTCTTAAATTTGAATTTTTATTCTAACTTCCTATTTTTAAATAAGATTATCATTATGATTTTGGTAAACCAAGATTAATAACTTGTCTTTAAAATTAATTTATTTAATTCAAATGATTTGTTTATAGGAATAATTAAGGTTAAATTATTTGAATATGACTTAAGAATACTTATTTAAGTATAATTGTTAATAAGTAAGTGATTAAATAAAATTTATGTTTTTCTTAATTAATTAAAGATTTTCTTTAATTATAAGAAGATTAGTTAATTAATTAATTATTTAATTAATTTTAAAAATTTAGTTAATTATTTATTAAATTTTAAATAATCATTTAATTATGGATTAATTAAGTATAATTACTTGATAAAGTAATTAATGATGAATTATTAAGTGTAATTAAGGAAGTTAATTACTTATGGAAGTAACTAGAGAAAATTACTCATGGGGTAATTAAGTTGAAGTGATTAAGGGTAATTCACATGTTGTTATCAACTAAGGAATTGATTTATTTAATTGTTTTGAAATTAATTAATTATGGAGTAATTAATTAATTAAAGAATTAAGAATTATTTAATGATGGAATTAATTATTTGTTAAGTAATTAATTAAGAGATTAATTAAGATTTATTAATAGAAGTAATTAGAGATAATTACTTATGTAAGTAATTAAGAGTTAATTACTTAATTTTATTTTAGTCAATTAATTATTGTAATTAATTAATTAATGAATGAGATTAATTTAAGATTTATTAGTAAAGGTAATTAATTAAAATGTAACTAATTAAGTAATTAAATAAGGATTAATTGTTAATTTAAATTGTTTAATAATTACTTAATGAAGTAATTAAAGATTAATTAATTGAATCAGTTAATCAAGTATTAAAATAATTAAATTAGAAGTTAATTAATTTAGTTAGGTAATTACAAATTGTTAATTACTAATTATGATTAATTAGTTGATTAATTATAAGTTAACTATTTAATTAATTAAAGTAATTATTAATTAATAAGGATCATTAATTAATATAATTAATGATACTAATCAAGGATGATTAATATAAGTAATTAACTTAAGTATGATTAATTAATTGTAATTAATTAAGAATTAATGTAATTAACTATAGTTAATTAATTAATGAATGATCATTAATTATTGAAATTAATGATAGTAATTAAGGTTAATTACTGAATATGGTTAAGGATAATTACTTGAAGGTAATTAAAGAATAATTAATCAAAGAAAGATTAATTAGTGAAGATCATTAGAGATGATTAATTTATTTATTTGGGATAAATAAATGAAGAATGATTTAAGTAATCCAATTGATTAGAGTTGATCAATTCTGTTTTGAATGAATGATTAATATTGAATGAATGATTAATATTGGATGAATGATTAATATTGGATGAATGATTGATATTGGATGCTGAATGATATTGGGTGATTGGTTGATATTGGATGTTGATAATGGTTGATACTGTACATCTCTGTTATGTGATATGCTGCTTTGTGAAGATGAATGTTAGTATGAATTATCTGTTAGGATAATATAATTCATCTATCTGTTTATATATATCATCCTGAATATAAGTTAAACTGTTTAAAACCCTTAAGTATAACTTGGACATTTAAAATGGCGTTTGGTTTCGGTGAGACCGGGATCAGATTTCTATATTTGGAATCCGAAAACCACATCGATTCCAATTAAACGTTAGGTCGTTAATCCAAGTGGAGCAAGTGAAGACTCGAGGTGTAAGGGCTATACGTCAGTATAACTCTGTGGGTGATTCCGTAATGAGTTTGATGGAATAGTGCTTATAGATTCGAGATGGCGAATCAGAGTGCAAGGGCTATGGTCGTTGACTCTGAGGGTGATTCCAATAATGAGTGCAACGAGATAGTGCCTTCGGTTTCGTTCGAACCCGGAACGAACTTGTATGGATTGAATGCTTTCAGCACATCGTCAGGCGGACGATGAGCATTCTAAGATAATGTGTTCTATAAAGGTAATCGTAACCTCAAGCCTCATCAACCGAGAATGGCTAAAACAGGGGAGGTGCAGCAAGGCTTCGTGGGTAGCCCCCAGTTGAGAGCGAGATTTACCCCTGTCTAGAGGTCCCTTTCTATTTCGGCTTAATGTGTGGTTGGTCACGCCAACTACGGGGTTGTCTTGTTCGGGACTGTCCAGTAAGGGATGGTTCCGGTCTTGTGTTGCAGGGGATGAAGGGAGTAATCCTCGGTACGTTGATCTAGGCCACGTACTGTGACGGGCGGTACCCCAGTAGCCCTGCCATTGATGGAAACCCATTTTCCCTACGAGATCCTACGGTTTTGTTTGTATTACCCACTTTTGTGGCTAGTAGCTGGAATTTAATCATGTAGCAATTTCGGCTATTTCTTATTTACTTGAAAACCCTAGACACTATTATAATATCACTGGATTTCCTATCAAATGTTTTGGTTAGCGTAAGGTAAAAACTTTTCCATGTTTATGTGTGGGAAGTCTTACGTGATACCTTTTTCTTTCAAAGGTTTTTCTAAAGTTAAGCAATTTAAACCCATTTACTCACACCAGACCCCTGTCTGACCCGAGTGTTTATTTTCTGTTTTATTAAACTCTTGGGTACTCATATTATGTATGAGTAGTCAAGTGATTCAGGTTAGCTTGACGAATTCTGGAGGAGTAATGGAGCAGGAGACTTCGACGTGTAGATATATATTGATTCCGCTGTGTTTGATTGACGTCTGTTTCTTCTTGTATACTTGAGTTGTATGAATTAGGCAGATGTTTATAACTGTCTAATATGTGTTGTATAGTTGTGTACTCTGATGTAATAAGGTACTATGTAATATTTTATGTTAATTATTATATTTTATTCGTTCCGTTGTGAGTTCTCTGATGTTGTTTGTGTTCTTCTTTCTCTTTCTTTCTTCTTCTATCCCTTTCTTTCTTCACTAGTGATGCGATTTCCTGGAGATAGGAAGTCGGGTCGCTACACATTATTTTTGTCATTATATATTATATGGTTCCACCACACACTATATTCCGCTGCATTGATATTTATTGGTATGTGAACTCTGATATTTATTGTATAAAGAAGAATCTAATGTTTTGTAAACAGTTTTATGAACTGTATATTGATTATTATATTTTATCGTTCCGCTGTGAGATTCTGTTTTGTTTTATTTCTTTCTTGTTTTCTTATTTACCCCATAACAATCTGCCCTTCCGTATGGTTTGAATTGGCACGTGTGTCGATTTAAAGCGTGCGAAAAGGCGGGACGTTACAATCATAGATAAGAGATATAATTATAAGTAGGGATATGTTATTTACTAAAAAAAATCCTCTTAGATAAGTCATGAGATTTGGAAAGTCGTGAAAGTTGGCACTAAAATTTATTGGGTCATTTCCAATTTTAGAAAGAGTAGGAAGAATTGTTGTCATGAGGCGTGATCAGATGATTAGCACAAGTCCATGAAGTTTATTTTGTTTCATATTTGAGTAAATGCCTTTAGGGAATAACTATTATGGTAGAACCTAATATATTTGAGGATATTGAGATAGAGCCTATAGTATCCCATGCCACCACAAGCTTCGTGGAGCACGATGCTAGAAAGATTCATAACAAAGAAATTAGATTGGTTCGAGTATAATGGGGGAAAATCCGGTGGAAAGCATGAGGACTTCTCATCCTAAGCTTTTCACATGCTAACCGTGACGACCCACCTTTTCGACCCTTGGGAATGACACTTAATACATCCGTGGTATTCGTGTGTCATTGCATAAGCATCCAAAAGGTGAGATGTGATTGGGGAAAATAAAAGAATAGAATATTAATCTCCCAATGAAACAGTTAAATATAATGTAACAATATGATAGTACATATGGTTACTCCTTAATATGTAGTAATCAAAGTTAGAACAATAGTTCTACAATCAATCTAAATAGTTATAACAACCTGCCTTTACACTTATGGATACAAAATACACATACATAAATAAACATGACAGCGGAAATGAATAGCTAGGCCGATAAGGAACCTCTAGCTCGACCATTGTCTTCAGAAGAGCTCTAAGAAACCTGTCACTCTCAGACTATGCAAATACAAAAGAGTACCAGAGAATTAAAGGAAAATAAACAACTCAGATCAAACAGTAAGTCTATTATGAGAAAACTCCAAATAAAAATGGAACATGTAAACTAGATGTGAGACCACACCACAAAACACAAAATGGGTTTCCTCTCATAAGAATAACATTCAAGCATAAAGAGTGGACACAAATAATTAAACATCGCGGTGTGCAAATCACTTCCTGACGAAATTAAGGGAGAATTAATTCAAAGGTTTGAATCAAAATAAGGAAAGGGAAATTTTCCAACAACGACTAAGAGGGCGCATCCCCTTTACCTAAAGTATACCTATAGACAATACAATTCAGAGGGTCATTTAATCTATGACTCTCTCGAACTCATCCAAGCCGGATCCCACCAATCTTGCCGAAAATCTAAGTATTTCACATCTTCTTGCGCATACCACCGAATCCAAACTAGTGTAGATGTAAAGATACCTTATTGGGAGTAGCCCAACAAAGCTTGGCTTTCACTTGCTTATTGGTTTTAGTCATTTTCGACAAAGGATATCATCACTCAAAATGATCAACAAATCATCTTAGATTGAAGAAACAAAAAAGATAGCAGAATCGATAGTCGATACATCAACTATCGGGAAAAATCAAAATGATAATATATGGAAATTAAATTTCTTATCCTTATCACCACTTGCCGATTTCAAACTTATACAATCCCTTAGTTAAAAATGAAGCCGGGACAGTTAAGGTAGTGTTAACTCTAAACCTTACCTTGACGACATTTTAATCTCTGGTATAGAAATGAGTTTCCATATATTGAAATTTAGCGCTAAGGATATGACTAAATCATTTCCATATAAGCGATATTATTCAAGGAAATTAAATTTCTTATCCTTTCAATAACAGGATCAAACTTTTAAACTTTAAAAAGCCAAATTTCTGCTTGGTTTTCACATCACAAATATACACTTAAATAGCTTTATTAAAGTGATTAATTAACTTTAAATAGCTTTATTAAAGTCATTAATTATAACTTTAAATGATTAGTAAAATGATTAATTTACTATAAACACCATTGTTAAAATGATTAATTAACTTTAAACATTATTAATTAAATAATTAATTAACCTTGAACATCATTGTTTGAAATGATTAATTAACTTTAAATGCCATTAGAGAAATGATTAATTAGCTTTAAACATCATTATTAAAATGATTAATTAACTTAAACATCATTATCTAAAATGATTAATTAAGTTTAAACATCATTATTAAAATGATTAATTAACTCTAAACATCATTATAAAAATAATTAATTAAAATAATGTATTATTAATGTCTCAAAATAATCTCTTACTTTAAGATATCAAATATATCTAAACTGTATTCATAGCGACTATCGATATATGGACCGTAACTTTTAAACTTGTTTTGTAAATAAAATTGCTCCAAATCTTGGTTCAAAAGACTTTTTAAAAATAGCCAAAAAACAACCAAATATTTTTTTTCTAAAATGCAAGCACAAAACCACATGCAAAAGGTTTCAAAAGGAATGATATTCCAAAGTGTTGGTATAGTGATATTCGTTATAATGACATTTTCATGGAAATAAGCTACATGTCATATACATTCATTTTTATAAACATCATAACATGAAGATGAACCATTATAGGTACTACTTAGGGTCTCTCCACAAAAATCCCCTATAAAATCTTTCATATGCTCTTCGAAATGTGTCATAGCGACTCATTCGCTATAAACACTTCAACTTCATTCAAGTCACCTACAAACAACTTATGTGTCATTCGCTTCCAAGCAGGAACTAAACGAAACATTAATCATTGCAAACACTTAACAACATAAGTATTTAACTAAGATTATTACCACAAATAATAAAGCTAAAAACTTGGTTTTTAAAGTGAGTTTTACTCACCTCAACCATCACGAACTTTAACCAAACTACCACAACTTATCAAACCACACACAAACCTAGCTTTTTCTTGGAAAAACTTGACTTTTAGGCATTAGAGGAGGTCAATATGGAACGGCCATGGTGCTAAGGCTCTTGGCCTTGGCCAAAAATGGGAGCTTTGGGTCTCGTTTTGGTATCGGAGTGAAGATAAAGAAGAGTAAAAGTGATTTAAGGACTAACTTAGTGTTTTAAAGAGAAAAGAAGGAATTTTTAAATTTAAAACCTTTAAGATGCCATGGAAGGAAACAAGGAAGGTTAGAAAAATAAATGACGATAAGAATTGAAAAATGAAGAGAATGAAGTGAAGGAAAAAGTGAAAAGTTGAGTTGTTTTTTATATAGAAAATGCGAATGAGAAAATTACAAAAATGACCGTTCATCAAGATAAAAACTACCCTCCACCAAAAACATGCCACATCACCTCCTTCCCATATCCCTTCCATACATAAGCCCCATCCCACACTCCACCATCACCTCTCCTTTTTGTTGAAGTACTTTGTTTAGGATTATGTGCTTTTGTATATTTTAAATTCAAAAAGAAAAGTCAAATTTCTTATTAATATATTAAGTATATTTTTAAACCAAATTAAAGTCAAATCATATTGTTAAAAAAAGCATAGGTTATTTTTATGAATATGTACACTTGTACACTAGTGTACACAACATATTTTGACAACTTTTGGTCGATGAAAAGTCAAAAATCCAAAAAATGATTCTTGGTTGCATTTTCGATTTTTCTCCGAACTGCTTATTTTTTAAACCAAATTTTAAAACAACTTTACTATCATTAGTTATTACTAATAAGAGTTCTATTTTAGTTATAAAATCCATAGTTTAAATATTTAAAAGTATATTAAGTATCTAAATTCAAAGTGATTAAACTACAGGTCATTAATTCATCCCCTCCTTATAGAGAATTTCATCTTTGAAATTAATCATACATAATAAAAGACCCCAAAAGAAACTCAAATGATCTCATTCAACAAATAGGTACAAAGAAAGTGACTTCACCACAACCGGTGAGTACATCAAATAGACACAACAAAATACAAACAGCTACAACAACTCGGGATAAGAATCACTAATACAGTCTTCGATTTTCTAAGTACAATATCTATCATCTCCACTCCACTAAACCTTAACAAGATTCACAACCTTCATTCTTAATCACTTTATATCTCATGCGATGATATGAATAGGCCGCCTAAGAATGGTTAGGTTAGGTTAAACCTCCAAATTAGCTTGTTGTGTCGGATCCAGTATCGTCGAAGGGTCGTGTACATACTAATGTAAACGAGATACATAAATATGTTGTGCGCATCTAAGAGCCTATTTGGTAACTCCACTTTGTAGGCAAGTCTACTAATCTAATCAACAATATAATGAGGAGCTAGCTTCTTTGATTTCCCAAACCTTATAACACTTCTCAATGGATAAAATTTCACAAACACCAAATCTCTAACCGAGAAGTCAAGATTCCTACAGTTTTGATCCGTATAACACGTCTACCAATCTCGTGCTTCCTTTATTCTTCTTCTAATTTTAGCTACTTTCTCACTGGCTTCTAAAATTATGTCAGACCCAAGAATATTCTATCATTAGAATCAACCCAACACGATGGAGGACGATATAGACGATCATAAAAGAGATTCGAAAGGGGCCATACCAATGCTTGCCTAATAGTTGTTGTTGTAAGTGAATTCGATTAAGTGTAAATGATTTTACAAGAACCCCGAAGTCTAAAATGCATACTCGCAACAAATCTTCCAAAATTTGATTCACTCTTCCCGTCTATCCATCTGCCTTTGGATAATAAGATGTACTCAAACTTAGCTCAGTCCTAAAGTAGATTGCAGTCCCTCCCAAAACCAACTAATGAAATCGGGACTTGGACACTTGTAGTACTACAAGGAACACCATGGAGTCTCGTAATCTCCTTCACATACAAGCTCTCCAGACTTGTAGCAGTCCTAGTCGGCTTAACATGAATGAAATGGGCACTCTTGGTCAGTCGATCGATTATAACCCAAATGCCTTCGTTCCCTCTTCTTGACCTAAGAAGTCCATCAATAATGTCCGTGGAGATCTGCTCCCACTTCCACTAGGGGATCCCAAGTGACTGATGCTATCCAGCTATCTTTTGATAGTCACTTTTAGTCTATAGGTAGTTTGTACACTGACTCACAAAGATCGAAATATCTCGCTTCATCCCCTTCCGTAAGAATGCCCTCTTCATATCTTAGAGCATCTTGGTCGCTCTTGGATGGAAATATAGTTTGAATGGTGGCATTCGGCTAACATTTCTTGCATATGTCTATTAAATTTTGAAACATAAGTATGCTTTTCTATTTTTAATACATCTCGAGGATCAGTCTCAAAGCTAAAAACAATTCCTTCTTGAACATCCTTCTTAAGTCGAGATAAAATAGGATCTGCCTCTTGATTAGATGCAATGCTCTCCATTAATACTGGCTTAATTTCTATGTTAGCAACCATTGCAACATTTCTATTCAATGCATCTGCAATAGCGTTTTCTTTTCCATGGGTATAAAGAATCTCTAGATTTTGAGAAGCGAGAAACTCCAGCCATTTGTACTATCTCAAATTCAAATCATTTTGGGTAAAGAGGCATTTTAAGGAATTTTAGTCCATATATAACTCGAACTTCTCAGCCAAAAGATAATGCATCCATATATTAAGTGCGAAGAAAACAGCCAAAAGCTCCAAATCATGTGTAGCATGATTTTTATTGGGTGGCTTTAGCTATCGACTCACACAGGCAATAATTTTCCCATGCTACATCAGAACTACACCCAATCTTGTTCCACAAGCATCTATATATATTGTTAAGCCTTCGCTTTCATCTAGAATAGTTAAAAAGAAGTGCTAGTCAACTTTTCCTTTAATTCATTGAATTCTTAATCACACTTAGGTGTCCACACGACCTTACAATCTTTCTTTGATAACTTTGTCAAATGAGAAGCAATCTTCGAGAAGTCTTTAATGAACGTATGGTAAAAATCAATCAATTCCAAGAAACTTTTATCGTACTTTCGATCTTCTTCTAGTCTTGAATCGCAGCAATCTTAGTTGGGTCAACTGATATGCCTTCTGCCAAAACAATATGCCTTAGAAACCTAACTTTAGATTTTCGAAAATAGCATTTAGAAAACTTGGCTTTTAACACATTGCACCTTAAGGTATCGAGTATGACATATAGATGATATTTGTGCTCCTCCTCCGTCGTCGAATAGAGAACAATGTCATCAATATAAAAGAGAACAAATTTATTAAGAACATCTCAAAAAACTCGTTTCATTAAGTTCACAAAATAAGCAGTTGCATTAGTCAGCCCAAACGGCATAACTAACCATGCATAAAATTATCGGGAGTTTGAAAAGTTGTTAAGGGCATTGTTAACCCGCCTTTGGCAGGGTCATATGTAGGCGTATTTAACCCAACAAACTTCATGGTTATCGAGGGTGGAATATAATGGATTTGGTTCAGATGAAGGATGGACGATCCACTAGGATAATAATATAAAGCTAAGATAAAACATAGTCGATGGATGAATGATGCAGGTTGCTTGGAAGGTGGATATTGGCTTGAATAAAGAAGAATCAGCATAAGAGGGCTCGGTGTGATATGGATCGACATGGGTTGGATTAGCTAAGCTCAGCATAGGAAGGGTTCAACATAGTAGAGGTCGGCATGGAAGGGGTCGGCAAGGAATGAAGTAACATGGTTTCGATCGACATAGTTTCACGGGATGGAGGGTTCGGCATGAAAGGGTCGGCATGTTTGATTGGCTTGTGGAGTTGTGTTGAAGGGATCGGCTTTGTAGGCTAGAAAGGGTTGGCGTATGTCAATTCTCAAGTAAGGGATCATTATAGCTCGGGTTGGCAAGTCTTGAAGGAAGGATAAGGGTTGGCACAGCTTGGATCGACAAGGCTTGGAGGAAGGCTAGGGGTCGGCATGGTCGAAGGAAAGGGGGGATCGATATGGCCTATGGAAGATGGATCAATAAAGAATATGAAGGAAGGGATCAACATAAAAGCATGGATCGACATTAGATTAGAGTAAGTGGGATCGACATTGGTCTGAACGAAGAGGATCAGCATTGGTTTGGAGGTGGATGGATCGACATTTGTTTGAATGAAGAGGGATCGGCATTGGTTTGGAGGTGGATGGATCGGTGAAGCTTGTTGGAGGGCTGTAGATCGGCACGCTTTAGGACGAGGGATCGACATTGAGTTAAGAGGAGGGTACTGATTCGTAGTGCAAGGCTGATCATTATTTTTGATTGAGTTGGGCTTGACGGTCATTATGGTGGGCTCATGTAGGTGAGAAGACCCTATAGCCGAAGTTTCACCTATAAATATAGCAGGCAGTGCTATAGAAAAAAGACCTTCATTCTATTTCTCTTCATCTTCTATCTAAGGCATAGTCTGCCATTTTTATTTTGGAATTCTGGATTGTAACTGCAATCAAATTTTAGTATAATAAAAAGGAATATTCAGGAGTGGACATAGGCCGTAATTAGCCGAACCACTATAAATCTTGTCTTTCTTTCACTTGCTTTCATTTTTATTTGTTTATTCTTTATATTATATTTTCTACATCATATACTATCTATGGTACGTTACTGCATATCGGTGCTTTAACGTACATCGGGTATTGATGGCCGTTTTTGAGGCCAACATGCACACTCTTATCTGCTACCCTTAATTTGTGGAAACTGGAAGCAAGATCTAATTGAGAAAATATACAAGCGACATGGAGCTGATCAAACATATCTTCGATCCTTGGCAAAGGATATTTATTTTTGATAGTCCTCTTGTTCAACTTTTGGTAGTCTATACATAACCATAAAGAACCATCTGACTTTGTAACTGAAGCGACTGGCGATCCCCAACTCAAGGTACTATGTTGGATCAAACCTTTCTACAACAACTCAAATGTTTACCCTTCGAACTCCCTCTTCTCTTTTGGAGACAACTTTCTCGAAGGTTGTATAGTAGGTCTAGATCCTTGAATCAAATCAACACGAAACTCTATTTCATGGCGAGGAGGTAAACCCGGCAGCTCATCAAAAATATCAATGAAATTGTAAACAACCGATATATCTTCTACCTCTAGCCACTTCAGGTGAATAGAGAAAATTGCTTATTAACTTGTTAGGCTCTTCACAAAATATATCAATGCTTTTACATCCTTTACCATGATCATTCTCCTAACACAATCAAAGACAGCTCTAAACTTAGATAACCAACCCATTCACAGTAATACTCCAAAACTGATGAACCCCGGCATAAACAAGTCAAAAGTAAAATAGATGATTTTGATAAAAAAATAGGAACATTTAAACAAATTGTATCAAGATATTTCGGACCCCTAAGAGGGTTTGACATATAAAGAGGATTACTCAAAAGGATGGGTTGACAGTTAAGTTTGTCAGCAAGATCAATTGAAATAAAACTATGGGTAGTACCAGCATCAAGTAATAATCTTGTAGGAATATTATAGATGGATAATTTACCTTGCATCACCTATTTCCCCTTTTGACCTAGAGAAGTGGATGGTACCTCTTCAATGGAAAAAGCCTGCCCTTGAGACCCTCACTTTGGAAATAGGCATTCATTTTTTATGTGTCCTTGCTTGTGAAAACCATAGAAGGTTGGTTCGCTGGGGGTTCTAGTATGCTGATTTGCAAAGTGGCCTATTTTATTGCAAATGAACAAAGAATGTTGGCCAAGTTGAGCTACTTCTTCTGTGCTAGAATTCTACCTTTGGGTTTCTTCCATGCCCATTGCTTCTTTAATTTGGGCTTGAAATTTGGCCTGCCTCCTGCTGGTATAACCGATAAAGGCTTGGCACTAACTGCTGGTACTATTCCCATCTGCACTCCCTCCTTAATACCAAGAGCTTCAAACCTCAAAGCCATGCAGATAAGGTTGATAATGTACCATAACATGATTGGTCATTTCATGATGGAACTTTAGCCGCATCCCATTCATAAACATTTCATTTTTCTTGAGCGGTGTGTTTATTAATCCAAGTCCGAAATGGGACAAAGAATTAAAGTTATGCTCGTACTACGACACCATTAAATCACCTTGCTTTAAATTAAGGGAATCCTAAGCAACTGAGTAGGATATCTTATTGTTTTGCAATATGGTCCATCTTGTACTCTATGATATATACTAAACCAAATGTAGCTTTTTCACAAGGTGTTGTTAGTTAATATTAATCAAAATGGGTGAAAAGCATTGGATAATAGTAAAGATCATCCTGAAAGAAATACTAAGGGTTAATTTCTATATTGAATATAATGAAAGTCTTATGAATGGATACTCACACTAGAGTTGTCAACGTGATGCTAACGGTAGGAAATCAGTCTTGGGATTTGTATTTACGCTCAACAGAAGGGCTATTAGTTGGAAGAGTTCAAAACATGAAGTTGTAGTTGATATGAACATGGAGGTTATATCCAATGCCTTAAACAATGTCGTAGAACATAAAGCTCGAATGCTTTAATTCATAAAAGATCTAGAAGTGTTCCCAAACATTGAAGGTTATATGCAGATGTATTGCGAGAATAATACAACAATACAGATTTTCAAAGAATCAAGAGCTCATAAGCAGTCAAGACATAGTATATATTAAGAAGATGGGAAAAAATGCAATTTGGATGTGTAGTTTTCTTGAGTGTTCTAAATGAAACAATAATGGCAGTTTAGATTATTTTTCTTCAAAAAGTGCATATTGTTCTACAAGAATGAATATATATATATATATATATATATATATATATATATATATATATATATATGCAAGCCAATGGTTTTGCAATTTGGAAAATGACTCATGTTTAGTTCGAGGAACCAAATACTGATTTTGAAACATGGACTAATGACAAAAGGACCACTGTTTAATACTTATCAATCCATATTTCAAAGTCAGTATTCAGTTCATGGTACTGAACTTGAGTTATTTTCAAATTATGAAGCAATTGGCTTGCATGTGTACTCTCATTCTTGTAGAACAATACACATAGTTTTAAGTAGTGATAAATTATGACGACTGCCCTATACCACCTATATCTATAATATCAAAGTAGTGCGCTGCAGCTATGCCTGATCAATATAGGACAATCATCATGGTGGAAATGAAATGAATACAACATATAACCTATCATATATCTTACAGCTCATGGGTAAAATATAATATCATAGATATAATTTGAGAGACGGTAATAACTATGTGAACAAATCATCAGGACACAAATCCACAGAGTTATACACAAATGTAGTAGAACTCATACAATGGAAGTAAACTCGATAACTATCTCATCACAAGAAAATAAGCAGTAACTGCTAAGGCTCCCTAGTGATACACAGTGGAATAAGCGTAAAAATCCATATAAGTGTATAATACGAGATAGCTCCATCCTTCTCGTCCTCTACATAGCCAGTACGTTATCTAGTCTACTTATTTAAGAGTAACTAAGATAATAAGAAACAAAGCATAAAACCATAGATTAGACAACAGACTGTTATAAGCGGCAAATGAATCTCAGAATACTATGTAGGTAAATATGGTAAGGAACAGAGGTAGAAAATCATACCTGATCTATCCCTACAATCAAAGAGTTAGAACATAACATCATAATATGCTACTTTGCAAATAACATAAAGGTATTCTACTCAAAATAAGGATATCAGTACTCTAGGTATTCATATCACCAATACCTCCTCCTAATGATATCTCTAAGTGATAGCCTAGAAAGCAACTAAAGCAACCATAGCGTCAATCAAGCAATCCCCACTATCACTATTTATAGTCAACTATCTGATAACTTGAGTGGTATCCTTACTACCAGGTACTAACAGAAATCCTCGTTTCCAATGTACTCTCATATCTTATAGCCCAAAGCTAGATACATGTCTTGCAGCCTAAAGCTTGACACTAGACCTAAAGTCACTGGTCCATGATTTACAATTTGAATTCATTGATCCATGGGTGTCCCCACATATAATACCCCTTCATTGAGGGCAACATAAAATACTCCGAGTATCGACGATTCCTTATTACATACATTCGAGTACTACTTTGCTCCATTCGTATATGAGCCCTTCCTTTGCTCAGTCCAGTTTCCATTATTTAGAATCCTTCACATTCCCCATCTATGGCTACCTCATTTATCGAGCAACCAACTTCGGCACCTACTCTGTAATAACCCTAGTCAAGATTAAAAGCAAAATAAATAATTACTGAATTAAATAAAATTATGCAGTTATCGAAATATAATTTGAAAAATGAAGTGTAAATCAGTTTCAAGCATTTCAATTGGATTGGAATAGATTTACGAATATAATAGTAGTTTACAAGGAAAGGAAAAATAAATAGCAATAAAAAAAGAGAATGGAAAAATAGTGAAGCACAAGCCCAAATAGGAGTTAAATACTTCGTCTTTTTTGAGCTAAAATGAATTACACTCGTGAAATGAAGAAGCATGTTCTCTTCCCTAAATTTTGAAAACCCTAATTCAAAAATCACTTTGAAAAAATATATAAACGCATGCACATGCTGGAGAAGAGGCGACGCTGGCAAGGATGGTGGCCGGTGTTGTGCAACCGATCGTGCACGTGGCAAGGCAAGGCAAAGGTGGGCTCAGATTAGGTCATGATGGGGAAGCACGATGTTTGGAGGAGCGCCACAGTGCCAGGTCTCAATCCGCACATGCATACTAGGGTTTGGAAACCTTGATGATCGACGGTGGCAAGCATAGTATCGTAGGTGGTTGTTAGGGAGGAGATTAGGAAAACAACGTTGTTTGTAGAGTTACTCGCATTTGTAAACTTCGATGGGAAAATTCAATGAGCAAAAGGGGCTATGGCGAGTTGTTTATAGCTCACATATATGTTTAACTTTTATGCATGCCTTACATTGATTATAAATGATGGTAACCTGTGTTATGAATCATTGAATGAGTGAATGCTTTCATGCTATGGTTTCAATTGGTTTATGTTTAATTAGTTGAATAAAATGTTAGGAATATTAGATTTAATTCGATAATGATTATGAAATTGCATATATATATATATATATATATATATATAGACACACACACATACACACACATTATGCTCCTAGTTGCATGCAAATTTATTTAGATTGAAATTGTCATGCTTTTACTGGTGGCCTACTTTCTTTAACTTGCTTTCCTTGTCCTTTCTTGGTTGTTTGTAATGCAGTGTTCATTTTATTGTTTTTAATTGCTTCTTGGTTTCCTGAGATTTTGATTCCTCCATTTCGTACCTTGAGATGATTTAGCCTTAAGATGATATACGGTTGAACACAATCGATCAATTTAATTGGCATGGCTATTTTTGCTAAGGTTAGCCTTCTTGGACTTACAAATCTTATCATATTTTTTGATTTTTTGAGTTTTTAGTTCTCTAATTTGATGATTCTTATTGATTTAAGACTTTGAATTTTATATGAATATCTTCCTATTATATGTATATATGAATAGTTTGAATTCAAAGTTTACAAAAGATAGTATATTAATATTTAATGTTTCAAACCATGTTTTAAATCAATTTTAAAAGCAAACATAGTTTCAAACCTACTTTTGAAATTGCAGTGATTTTAATAAAAAAATTGATTTCAAAATTTATTTATAAACTATAGTTTTAAAGTATTAATCTTATGTCATTAGAGTAATGTTTCAAATTGTTTCAAAAGAAGTGTTTACTTAAAAGAAAACTATTACCTCGCTCGAATAAGAAATCTAATTAAATGATTTAGCAACACAAGTGTTGTGGAATATTTGCATTATATTATCAGTTAATTCTTAAACTTGTTCAATGGACTATTTTTATAAGCTATTTCTAATTTTTTCACTGGAGTTTACTAACTATTTGCAAACATTCGAGTCTCCTCTGGTGGTATGGGATGCTTTGACGAAATTCATTTGGTTACTAATTGAGAATAAGTGACACTTATGGGGATGACGTCGCCTTAGCACTCGTCTTTGTGGATGGCGTTGCCTTCGTGGGTGTCTTACGTGGACGACAGAACCCTGTTTTCATCTTTGTAGTCCATGAGGGGGTAGCATCTCATTTATGTTCGGCACAGCCTTCATGCTCGTATTTGTATTCGACGTAACCTTAAGGTTTGTCTTTGTGGTTCAATAGGGGACTATACCTCTATCCGAGAGACTGTACCTGTATCGAACCATTTTCCTTACCTTTTGAATCGATAATAAACCACACATGTCCAACTCAAATTGCACGAATAAGTGGATCATTAAGGGTAGAAAGAAAATAAAGACAAAACGGAATCTAACACGAATGGAATAACATATATTATTTCAATAATAATCTTTACAGCGGAAAATTTTAAAATACAATATCAGAGTCTAACCTAGATTCATCCGGACAGTTATAAACCTCTGTCCTTAAAAATGCTAAAAACAACAAAATAAATGCAATAGATGTAGAAGATAATAGAATACGTCTATACGATGATGAAGATCTCCAGCTCTCCTTTGGAAACTCCAAGCGTCTTCAACTAAATCTAAAACTGTTCGGATCTGACCCAAGTATTAAAAATACCCAAATCATGCTTGATAAACCTGCATGAGATACTCGAAATTTAAAATGTATAGATCATGAAAATGTTATCAAAACCTTTGAAAAGAAGGTTATCTCATAAGACCTCGTCCGCACATAAACACAAACAGGTTTTTACGTTATGATAACCAAAACACTTTTATTACCAAAATAATTTGATATTATCTTTAATGACATTCTTTTGGAAACAAATCTTTCAAATAAACTTAGCCAAATATGGTATCAATACCCGCACAAGTCTAAGGTAATATATCCAGACTGGGTCAATGGAATATACCACACGGAATATAAGATACCAAAAGGGGTAGCTGAAATATTTGCAAGTCATTACAGCTATTTGGGAATACAATCAAAATCGTAAAGCTCGTATTGGGATTGGATTTTCCAACATTATAGGGAACTCCATGGAAAGATCAATCTGTATCCAGGGCTTACGTCCAAGACTCAGACATCGTTATACAACAACACAAATGGATAAAAAGGGATACAATCTGCGAATAACAACCAAGGACTCGACTTCGCTCATCCCTACGATAAGGCCCAAATGTATCTTGTCCTAGGGCTCAGAACATCTAATGACCCAAATCACTATTATCTGAAATGCGAGCATGCATCTGACCACATAGAATCCCATCATAACATGGGTGTGATCGCAAGGCAACGATTACCTTTCACAAATCACATATCATATCTCTGAATGCCACATTGTCATTCCATGTCACACAGCTGATTTCTACAAAGTATAATTTCCTGAGCTCGTATGTCTCGAAAAAGTTGTTAAGCTAAGAGAAGTTGTCTTCTCCGCCATCAATCGATACACGTTTATAGAAACCACTCGAATGTGATTTAAAATACAATGTCAGACAAATGTCCATACAAATTCATTCTGGGATTGAACGAAACTGAAGGCACTCTCCTACTATCGCTAGTAGCGAGTAGTCCTTGCTATCCGAAAAAAATCTCCATAACGAGGAAACCACTACTATAAACAACCCTATAATAGGAGCGACCCAGAGTATATCAACAAGCTGTCCTCATGCTATGTAGATCCTCAGTATTCAATAATCATCATCTGCAACATGTCTTCACTTTCGAACATATACATTGGTTCGAACTGGTTTTTGAATAGGCGTTACCCAAATCCGACCTCGGTTCCTTCGAAGACAATTATCGATAAAAAAGATGTTAAGTTCATAGAAGGATATTAATCATCAATCATTACTTCATCGTTTATGAAATATCTTTCCTAGATATATTATTTTCAATTTATTCCATTTTCTTTTCAAGTGTGTATGAAATCATTAAGCCTCATTTATCAAATCATTTGATTTATTAAACCTATTTAGATATTGGAGTAATTCCAATCATTTTCACTTTTAATTAGGAAAACCTTTCCAAATCATTCATTAAATCTTAATAAAAGATTTTTTATATTCAAGTTATAACATTTAACTTAGGGAATATATTCCCAAATCAATTATTAATATTTTAATTTTTTTCTTTTTATATCGGAAATACTTAAATATGATTTTTAAAGCATCGGGCTTTCCTTTCGATCTGTTCCACCCCTCACCTAAGAAGAGAAAATATAGGCCAGGTAAGTTCAGGACACTGGTTGCACCATTCCTAACCTTAGTTAAACGCCTTATTTTATCTTTTCAAATCTCACAGGCGGGACAAATGTACTAGTCGTTTCCTAATATACAGTTTGTTATTACATTCAATATTCTTCACTTTTTGTTTAAAGTATTATAAACAATTCCTCTTGCATTTATTCCAACTCTTACTGAAACTTCCAAATCATCTTTAAATTACTTAATTATTCTGTTAAAATCATTCACAAAATATTTTGGAAAGGATTGTTAAGTTTAAAACTACATTTCAAAAGTTATTTAAAACTGCTATGAAAAGCATTGCGAAAAGTGTTGCAAATAGTGTTTTAAAAGCTATATTCTTCAAAACGGCTTTTATGTCATTTTGAAATCCATCATTTCAACCTAAATCTCTTTGAAAACATTTCAAAATATTTTTAGAATTAATTTCATATTTTAAAACGTTTAAAATATCATTTTTAAAGAAATCCCTTTTTGGATTCCGAATTGCAAAAGCGCGGAGTTTTTAGAAAATTGTTTTGGACATATCTCAAAACCTACTTAATGAAATCTCAATTTTCTTTCTTTGTTGGAGAACTATTATCATTGTGGACGAAAAGAAAATTTATTTCAAAGAAATCCGACTTCTCTACTTTAATTAGAAGTTACTGGTCGAAATTTATGAACTGTCGCTACGCAACGAGGTCGATTTTGACAAATTTTGTGAATTGCTTCGGAACTTGTCCGAAACACTTCAAATTTTTTTTAAACCACGCCTATAACTTATTCAAAACAATATTTTCATCATTTCAAACTGATTTGTTATTTCATTTCGTATTATAATATTATATTTTATTATATCATTTTCAATCTTTTTAGATATTTTAAAATCATTAAAAGGCTAAATAATTTACATATACACATTTGTATGGATTTAATTCTCATTTTATTAACTATGATTACTAACCATTTCTCTTATCATTTATCAAACCAAGTAATCATCCACATTATTGACATATAATCAACCATAATATCATCCATCATATAACAAACTTTTCATTTAATTAACTTGAAATATTTTTTATGAATTAGTAACTTAAAATATGAGTACTCACCTTTAACAAAATCATTTAACTTCCTACCAACATTCGTTTAACCTAACACTTCACTAAACCATTGCTAACTTCCACTAATATCTTCTACTCCATTAATACATTACCTAAACAACTCCACCTTGTAACTCTATGTACCGACCCTGGATTTTGGCCCTATTATTTTAATAAATATTTAATCTAGTTTAAATAAACAGCAAATTTATCATTTGAAAATGATTAAATCTTGTGGAATAATTGCCATTTATTTGTATATATTTGTATTTTAAAAGGAAGATTTGATTTGGAAATTTAAAATAATGTCTCTTAATAATATTTACAATAAAATCTATCTTATATAATTAAATTAAAATACTTTGTCTTGTTAACATTTGGTATATATACATATGGATGATAATGTTTAAAATAAAATCAATTTCTATCAATATAAAATGTAAGTCAAGAATATGAATGTAACTTAAATATAGATAGCTAAAATACAAGTACAAATAAATATAAGTATAAGTAAGCCATACGAATATTGATAGTCAAAATATAAAATACAAATGTAAATAAAAAAATTGAGTGAAACACAAAGCATAGAATAAAACAAGAACAAAGAAGAAACGTGAACCAGACAAACTATGTACATGAGTTCAAGCTAGAAAATAACAAAACAAATATCTTCATTCACAAGCCATATGTCTAATTGCAAAGTCTTCTTTTACATACAAATATATATACACAGCAAACATAATTATAATGTGCAAACTAATTAAGAAACAGGCATTAATTGCTATCATCTCCGCCTAACATTTTGTCTATTCAAAATATTCACAAATCCTTTCATTTGCAGTAAAAAAGTCTGTTCATATCAAAACAAAATGAAGAAAATGCTTGGCTAGTTAATATCTTCCCATATTACAACTGTTATCTTATATGTGTGTGTGTGTGTGTGACCATCTTTTATTTAGTTCCAGTTCGTTCAGTAGCTCATAAGAGAAAGAAAAAAAGAAGAAGCGAACTCAAATTTAAATTCAAAACAAAAACAGAGAAAAAAGGAACTCAAAACAGATTCAAGGGCAGTTTCAAGTTACAGGTGTTCATAACATCAAGTATTCTCTATTCAAAGATTTTGTAGGTGAGTAAACAAGAAATTTTTAAGCTTTAAGTTTATTTAAAAATAGTTCAAGTTTTATTGATAATTTGGATTATATGTGCTTCAGTTTGAATATATGTTTGTGATGCTCTGTACTCCTCTGATGATTTATACAGGTTGTATATTTTCTTCCAAATTCAATTTATTCTCATCAAATCATTACGAAGCCTAAACATTTCAACTGAAATAAGATGGTAAACCTAAATCAATATTTTTAGAAGATGTTTAAACCATCTTTGAAAAGAATACTACTGTAATACTGTTTTACAGGAAATCAAGCAATAAATTGATAAATTCAATTATTATAAAAAGCTATTTCAAGTTTATAACTTGAATGCTTACTGAAATTTATTATTTTTAAAACGAAAATGAAGATTTTTAGATTTGTATTTAAAGAGAAGTTTGTATATAAACAAAGATTACATTTTTGCAAATTTCTGGTTATCGATCCAATTTAAAATGTTGAAACTAAAATTGAAGCTAGTATTAACATCACGGATCTTGAGAAAATTATCAGAGAATTTTTCCATTGTATAAATTGAAGGAACGAATTCATTTTAGGGTTTTAGTTGGAGTTTTTGGTCTTGTTTGTAACAAGGGGTGTTCGTCGCCTTCACGTGATCGAGTGTCACGAGGTTCAGGAGGGTGGAAGTTTGTCGCGTTGTCGCGGTATGGCCGAAGAGTGGGCGTCTCTGGTGGTCGGAGTGATGGAGGTGAGGCGGTTATGTTGACTGGGGTATGCTTTAGGTTCGAGCAAGAAGGCTTTATTTCGATTCGAAAATATTTGATGTGATTCGAGTTTGGATTTCGAGTATTTGCGTGAATTGTGACTTGCCGATGATCTTGGAAGTTCACCAGAGCCTCGTGTGTCGTCGTGCATGTATATGGGGAAGTATTGGTGTCAGTGACGTTGAGGTGAGGTGTCTCGAGTCGCTACACGAGGAAGAGATCGAGTTGCTTCGGGTTTAGATCAAGTTCGAGAGTGTGTTACCTGGTGCTTTAATTTATACTTAAGTTAAATTTATACTTGCCGGAAATATTGAAAAAAAGATGGGAAGAAGAAGAAGAACATACAGGTGAACGTTTCGGAGCAAATGGGTAAGTTACTCGAAGTATTACTCGAGTTGAATAAGAGGAAGTCTCGGGTTTGCTTCCTTTCAGAGCTGCAGTTTAAAAATCAAAGACACATTGTTAAGTAAATTTGTGTTTCAACAGGATTTTAAGCATTGTAAATTTAATAAATGTTTAACAACTTAAGTTAAAAACTTAAATACAAGTTTTAATCATTTATTTAATACTTTAACAATGTTTTTAACATCTAATTATTATTTTAATTAAGTAATTAAGTTAAGTATGGAATTAATTAACATTAAAAGTTTATAGTTAATATTAAATTGATTTTCGAAGTTTAAGAAGATTTCTTTAGAAATGTTAGTTAAGTTGAATAATTAATATCAATTAATTATTTTAGAAAGTAATTAAGAATAATTACATAATAATTGTAATTAGAGTTTGAATTTATCATTGCTTAAGAGATTATTAAATTTATAATTAACTACTTTAAGTTAATTAATTAATGATTAGTAGTTAAGTAATTAAGTAATTTAATTAAGAATCAATAATTGGTTAATTAAGTAATTAGTGGTTAATGAATGAATAAATAAGTTTTATTAATTAATAATTAAGGTTATGGATTAATAATTAAGAGTAATTAATTAAATAATTAAGACTTAATAATTGATTTAGAAATGAGTAATTAATTAAATAATTTGAAATGTAATAAGAAATTGATTAATTAATTAATCATTAACTAAATAGGGTTAAGAGATGAATTCTCAAGTAATTGATTTTTATTGAATTAATTACAATAAGAATCAAGATGTTTGCTTATGAATGCTGTATATGTAGAATATCTGATTTGTGATATTTATTGGTGATATTCTGTGATGCTCTGTGATATGCCTTGATATATCTATGGTAATTGTGTATGATTTATCTGTGATAAATGTTATTTGAATTCAAGTGTTGAATTTAAAACTATTTAAACTATTAAACAACTTGGCCTTTAAAATGGCGTTTGGATTTCGATGAGACCGGGATCGGGTGTCATTTATGATTATCCGAAAACCACATCGATCCAAATTAAACGTTAGGTCATGAATTCTCAAGCGAAGATCGAGATGGTGTTTTCAGAGTGCAAAGGTTATTGTCGTTAACTCTAAGGGTGATTCCGAAATGAGTGTAACGAGATAATGCCTTTGGTTTCATTCGAACCCGTAACGAACTTGTATGGATTGAATGCTTTCAGCACATCGTCAGGCAGACGATGAGCACTCTAAGAGATATATCCTGTAAAGGTAATCGCTGCCTCAAGCCTCATCAACAGGGAATGGCTAAAACAGGGAAGATGCAGAAAGGTTAGGTGGGTCATGCCCAAGCAGGATGAAATATACCCCTGTATAGATGTCCCTTTTTATTTCGGCTGTGTGGGCGGTTGCTAGCTACAATCGTGGGGTTATCTTGTTCGGGACTGTTCAGTAAGTAATGGTTCCGGCCATGTGTTGCAGGGGAGTTAGGGTGGCTCCTCAGTACGGTGATCTAGGCCACGTACTGGGACGGGAGGTACCCCAGTAGCCCTGCCATTGTATGGAATCCAATCTCCAATAAGAGCCGTACGTTTTGATTGTGCCCAACTATGTTGGAATGTGAGATGTAAGCATTTCAGCTATTTCTGTATTTTACTTGAAAACCCTGGACACTATTATAATATCACTGGATTTCCTATAAATGTTTTGGTTACCGTAAGGTAAAAACTTACCCGTATTTATTTGTGGGGAGTCTTGCGTGATACCTTTATTTTCAAATGTTTTTCAAAGTTAAACAACTTTAAACCGTTTACTCATACCAGACCCATGTCTGACCCGGAGTTTATATTTTTTTTTTCATAAACTCTTGGGTACTCAAATTTTCATGAGTAGCCAAGTGATAGGTTTTGGACTTTGATTTCTGGAGGAGCTTGGAGCAGGAGTTCCAGACGTATGTAGCTATCTATCTAGTTTCGCTATGTTTTGTTGATGTATGTTGTATCTTTGGGATGTATGTAGTGATAGATGTATATATGACTGTCATACGTATGATATTGTATAACTCTGATATATGTAAACCTATGTAATAGTTATGTGATGTATTATATTTTGTTCCGTTCCGCTGTGAGATTATGATGTTGTTGTTCTTTCTTTCTTTCTTTTCTATTTCTATCCCTTTCTTTCTTAATGATGATACGTCTTTCTGGGAGTAGAAGCGCGGGTCGTCACAAGTGGTATCAGAGCGCTAGGTTGATCGAATACCTAGGCTCTTGAGTGATTTCTTTCTTGAGAGAGCGTATTTGTAACTTTGATATATATATATATATATATATATATATATACCTATTTGTTTGGCTACCTGTTCTGGTATAAAGGTAGATAGGGTAGTGGCATGTGTAACACGACTACCGATGGTTGGAGTTTTAAATGGTTGAGGTTAGAAGTGTATTTGTCGAGACTGTAGACCTATTACCGTCTCGATTGAGCTTTGGGTGGTTGTAAGGATTTCATCGACCTCTGAAGGAATCTGTTAAGGTTTGGAGTTCATCTTTGAAGTGTAAGTTTGGATGAGCCAGAGTTTGGATCTGTCGGTTGGTCAGAAGCAAGTCATGATATCTTGATACCTCAGGATGTAGTAGCTATGTGATGAGACACAGGGACTATGGATGTCTCCGAAGATGTTTCTTTGGAACAAGTTAAGGAAGTATGTATGCTTCGGTGTTGTGGCTAAGTTCAATAGGGTGTTTCTGCTTGGTTCGGGGTCCGAGTTTCTCGAAGAGCTTTGGATAGGAAGTCTTTGGGCATCTGGGTCAGCATTGTAGCTCGAAGTGTTCTGTGTGGCGTCGAGGAGACCTTCTAGCTCAGCAGTTTTTCTTGAGGTAATTTCAGAAGCAACAGAGTGGTTCCATTTCTTAGATGGATTGGCTCGATAAGTATAAAGTTGTTCTGAATTGTGATGAGAGAGATGTTTCTTTGGAAACTGATTTGGGTAGGATTGCCAGAGTGTCATGTGATAATTCTAGAATTCACTTGAGCAGTCTTTTGCATGGAGTTGAGACTTCTCAAGAGAAGGTAGAAGATAGCGATGTGGTCCAAGATTTTCCTGATATATTCGAGGAAGTCAAATGTTTGCCTCCGCATCGAGAGATAGAGTTTTGTATTGATTTGATTCCAGGAGCAGTGCCGGTGATTCAACCTAGTAGGAGGATAGCTCCTAGAGAGAGATGAGTTAGTTAAGCAGACTAGGATCTTTTGGAGAAAGGATTGATTAGGCCCAGTTTTTCTTGTTGGGATTCTGCTACAGTGGTTTCCACTAAATCGGATGGATCGCTAAGGTTCTATGTTGACCTAATGAATCGAGTCTTTTGGGATGCGTTGAATAAGTTTGTTCTGGTATTCATTGATGATATCCTGATCTATTCTAAGTCTGAAGAAGAGCACAAGCAGCATTTGAGGATAGTGTTGGAGATACTGAGGAGGCATGTTTTGAAGGCGAAATACTCTAAGTGCCATTTTTGGAAAATCAAAAGTCAAATTTTTGGGGCATATTGTTTCTAGTGAAGGTATCTCTGTAGATCCAGCGAAGGTCGAGACTATTCTGGAATGGAAGCAACCGAAGTCACCGACTAGAATTCGCATTTTTCTAGGACTAGCTGGCTACTACATGAAATTTAACAAGGATTATTGCAAGATTTCTTCACATCTGACTAAGTTGAAAAGGATAGGAGTTAAATTCAAATGTACATCCCAGTGTGAGAAAGCTTTTCAAAATTGAAGATGAGGCTAATCAGTGCACCAGTGCTTGCTATTCCGGATAGGAAGAGCAAATTTGAGTTTATACAGATGCTTGTATAGTTTGTTTGGGAGCAGTTCTGATGCAGACTGGAAGAGTAATTGCGTATGCGAGTCGGCAATTAAAGCCACATGAAAGGAACTAATTTTTGGAACTAAGGATGGCCGATATTCGGATTTCAAGGTGGATGATCAAGGTGTTTTAAGGATTAATGGCCGTTTGTTTGTACCTAATATAGATGGATTGAGGCAAGAAGTCTTAACTGATTATCATCGCTCCAGATTGAATATACACTCAGGAATCTCTAAGATGTATATGGATATGAGAAGAATTTTCTGGTGGTCGAGCATGAAGAGGGATGTAGCTGCTTTCGTAAATAGTTGTGCTATCTTTCAGCATGTTAAAGGAGATCAACAGAAGTCAGCCAGTTGTTTGCAACCTTTGGAAAACCCCAGAATGGAAATGGGAAATGATTTCGATGGATTTCATCAATGGTTTTCCAAGAACTAAGAAAGGAAACAATGGAATATGGGTTATTGTGGATCGGTTAACTAAGAGCGCCCATTTTATACCGGTTAAGGCAACTCATACTGCAGTTTCTCTAGCAGAGATTTTCTTGAGGGAGATAGTCAGATTGCATGGTGTTCCTGTCAGTATAGCAAGTGATCATGATCCTATCTTCACCAGCAAATTTTGGGAGGCTCTGTAATCAGCTATGGGAACAGGTTTGAGATTGAGTACAGCCTATCATCCTCAGACAGATAGGCGGACGGAGAGGCTGAATCGTATTCTAGAAGATATGTTGCGAGCTTGTGTTTTGGATTTCGGTGGATCTGGGGAAAGACCATCTTCATTTGGTAGAATTCTCCTGTAATAATAGCTACCAAGCGAGTATTAAGATGGCACCTTATGAAGTTCTGTATGGATGACTGTGTAGATCCCCATTCTGTTGAATAGAGTCGGAAGATCGTCTTGTGTTTGGGCCAGATTTGATTCGTGAAGCCTCTGCTCAAGTTGAGCTTATCAAGAAAAGGATGAAAGCTGTTCAGGACCGTCAAAAGAAGTACGTACATAAGAGAAGGAGATAATTGGAATTCGAGATTGGTGATTTTGTTTTTGTCAAAGTTTCCCCGATTAAAGGTACTATTAGGTTTGGGAAGACGGTAAAACTTTCCCCGAGATATATTGGATCATTTTGAGTATTGGAAAGGATTGGTGCTGTAGCTTACAGTGTTGAATTGCCAGAATGGATGTTTGGAACTCATAATGTATTCCATGTATCCCATCTAAGGAAATTTGTTCATGATCCATCATTAGTTGTAGAACCAGTAGTTCAGGAAGATTTGGAAGTCGAGCCGAATTTGACTGTGGTCAGGAATCTAGTCTGGATTGTTGATCAAGACGAGAGGCAACTCAGGAGCAAGGTAGTGAAGCTTGTCAGAGTGCAGTGTAGTGAGGATCGTAGAAATTGCATCTGACAAACTCTGGATAGTTTTAGTAAAGCATATCCGGATTTGTGTCTGGGTAGCGAATGATGTTTGTTAGGATAGATTGTTAGATTATTTTGCTAATATATGAATGATATGTATGTTTGAATGGTTGGTATAACAGCTTTTGAATTATCTTTTGTTTTAAATTTCTAAGACGAAATTCTTTTAAGAGGGGAGGAATGCAACGACCCTGGATTTTGGCCCAATTATTTTAATAAATATTTAATCTAATTTAAATAAAAAGTAAGTTTATCATTTGAAAATGATTAAATCTTTTGGAATAATTGCCATTTATTTGTATATATATGTATTTTAAAAGGAAGATTTGATTTGGAAATTTAAAATAAAGACTCTTAATAATATTTACAATAAAATCTATCTTATATAATTAAATTAAAATACTTTGTCTTGTTAACATTTGGTATATATACATATGGATGATAATGTTTAAAATAAAATCAATTTCTATCAATATAAAATGTAAGTCAAGAATATGAATGTAATTTAAATATTGATAGCTAAAATAAAAATACAAATAAATATAAGTATAAGTAAGCTATATGAATATTGATAGTCAAAATATAAAATACAAATGTAAATAAAAAACAAGAATTAAGTGAAACACAAAGCATAGAATAAAACAAGAAAAAAGAAGAAAAGTGAACCACACAAAATATGTACATGAGTTCAAGCTAGAAAATAACAAAACAAATATCTTCATTCACAAGCCATATGTCTAATTGCAAAGTGTACTTTTACATACAAATATATACATAGCAAACATAATTATAATATGTAAACTAATTAAGAAACCAGGCATTAATTGTTATCATCTCAGCCTAACATTTTGTCTATTCAAAATATTCACAAATCCTTTCATTTACAGTAATAAAAATCTGTTCATATCAAAACAAAATGAAGAAAATGCTTGGCTAGTTAATACCTTCCCATATTACAATTGTTATCTTATATATATATATATATATGTGTGTGTGTGTGTGACCATATTTTATTTAGTTCCAGTTCGTTCAGTAGCTCGTAAGAAAAAGAAAAAAAAGAAGCAAACTCAAATTTAAATTCAAAACAAAAACAGAGAAAAAGGAACTCAAAACAGATTCAAGGGCAGCTTCAAGTTACAGGTGTTCATAACATCAAGTATTCTCTGTTCAAAGATTTTGCAGGTGAGTAAACAAGAAATTTTTAAGCTTTAAGTTTATTTAAAAATAGTTCAAGTTTTAATGATAATTTGGATTATATGTGCTTCAGTTTGAATATATGTTTGTAATGCTCTGTACTCCTCTGATGATTTATACAAGTTGTATATTTTCTTCCAAATTCAATTTATTCTCATCAAATCATTACGAAGCTTAAAGTTTTCAACTGAAACAAGATGGTAAACCTAAATCAAGATTTTTAGAAGATGTTTAAACCACCTTTGAAAAGAATACTACTGTAATACTGTTTTACAGGAAATCAAGCAATAAATTAATAAATTAAATTATTATAAAAAGCTAATTCAAGTTTATAACTTGAATGCTTACAGAAATTTATGATTTTTAAAACGAAAATGAAGATTTTTAGATTTGTATTTAAAGAGCAGTTCGTATATAAACAGTGATTACATTTTTGCAAATTTCTGGTTATCGATCCAATTTAAAATGTGGAAACTTGGATTGAAGCTAGTATTAACATCAAGGATCTTGAGAAAATTATCAAAGAATTTTTCCATTGTATAAATTAAAGGAAAGAATTCATTTTAGGGTTTTAGTTGGAGTTTTTGGTCTTGTCTGTAACAAGGGGTGTTCGTCGCCTTCACGGGATCGAGTGTCACGAGGTTCGGAAGGGTGGAAGCTTGTCGCGTTGTCATGGTATGGCCGAAGCGTGGGCATCTCTGGTGGTCGGAGTGATGGAGGCGAGGCGGTTATGTTGATTGGGGTAAGCTTTAGGTTCGAGCAAGAAGGCTTTATTTCGATTCGAATTTTTTTAGGGTGATTCGAGTTTGGATTTCGAGTATTTGTGTGAATTGTGACTTGCCGATGATCTTGGAAGTTCACCAGAGCCTCGTGTGTCGCCGAGCACGTGTACGGTGAAGTATTGGTGTCAGTGACGTTGAGGCCAGGTGTCTCGAGTCGCTACGCGAGGAAGAGATCGAGTTGCTTCGGGTTTAGGTCGAGTTCGAGAGTGTGTTACCTGGTGCTTTAATTTATACTTAAGTTAAATTTATACTTATCGGAAATATTAAAAAAAAAGGGGAAGAAGAAGAAGAACATACATGTGAACGTCTCGAAGCAAATGGGTAAGTTACTCAAAGTATTACTCGAGTAGAACAAAAGGAAGTCTTGGGTTTGCTTCCTTTCAGAGCTGCAGTTTGCAAATCAAAGAAACATTGTTAAGTAAATTTGTGTTTCAACAGGATTTTAAGTTAAAAACTTAAATACAAGTTTTAATCATTTAGAATGTTTTTAACATCTAATTAAAGTTAAGTATGAAATTAATTAACATTAAAATTTTGGAGTTAATATTAAATTGATTTTCAAAGTTTAAGGAGATTTCTTTAAAAATGTTAGTTAAGTTGAATAATTAATATTACTTAATTATTTTAAAAAGTAATTAATAATAATTACATTATAATTGTAATTAGACTTTGAATTAATCAATGCTTAAGTGATTACTCAATTTATAATTAACTACTTTAAGTTAATTAATTAATGATTAGTAGTTAAGTAATTAAGTAATTTAATTAATAATTAATAATTGGTTAATTAAGTAATTTGTGGTTAATAAATGAATAAAAAAAATTATTAATTAATAATTATGGTTATGAATTAATAATTAAGAGTAATTAATTAAATAATTAAGACTTAATAATTGATTTAGAAATGAGTAATTAATTAAATAATTTGAACTGGAATAAGAAATTAATTAATTAATCAATTAATCTTTAACTAAACAGGGTTAAGAGATTAATTCTCAAGTAATTGATTTTTATTGAATTAATTACAATAAGAATCAAGATGTTTGCTTATGAATGTTGTATATGTAGAATATCTGATTTGTGATATTTATTGGTGATATTCTGTGATGCTCTGTGACATGCCTTAATATATCTATGGTAATTGTGTATGATTTATCTGTGATAAATGTTATCTGAATTCAAGTGTTGAATTTAAATCTGTTTAAACTATTAAACAACTTGGCCTTTATAATCGCGTTTGGATTTCGATGAGACCAGGATCGGGTGTCATTTATGATTATCCGAAAACCACATCGATCCAAATTAAACATTAGGTCGTGAATTCTCAAGTGAAGATCGAGATGGTGTTTTCAGAGTGCAAGGGTTATTGTGATTAACACTGAGGGTGATTCCGACATGAGTGTAACGAGATAATGCCTTAAGTTTCGTTCGAACCCGTAACGAACTTGTATGGATTGAATGCTTTCAGCACATCGTCAGGCAGACGATGAGCACTCTAAGAGATATATCCTGTAAAGGTAATCGCTGCCTCAAGCCTCATCAACAGGGAATGGCTAAAACAGGGAAGATGCAGAAAGGTTAGGTGGGTCATGCCCAAGCAGGATGAAATATACCCCTGTATAGATGTCCCTTTTTATTTCGGCTGTGTGGGCGGTTGCTAGCTACAATCGTGGGGTTATCTTGTTCGGGACTGTTCAGTAAGTAATGGTTCCGGCCATGTGTTGCAGGGGAGTTAGGGTGGCTCCTCAGTACGGTGATCTAGGCCACGTACTGGGACGGGAGGTACCCCAGTAGCCCTGCCATTGTATGGAATCCAATCTCCAATAAGAGCCGTACGTTTTGATTGTGCCCAACTATGTTGGAATGTGAGATGTAAGCATTTCAGCTATTTCTGTATTTTACTTGAAAACCCTGGACACTATTATAATATCACTGGATTTCCTATAAAATGTTTTGGTTACCGTAAGGTAAAAACTTACCCGTATTTATTTGTGGGGAGTCTTACATGATACCTTTATTTTCAAATGTTTTTCAAAGTTAAACAACTTTAAACCGTTTACTCATACCAGACCCATGTCTGACCCGGAGTTTATATTTTTTTTCTCATAAACTCTTGGGTACTCAAACTTTTATGAGTAGCCAAGTGATAGGTTTTGGACTTTGATTTCTGAAGGAGCTTGGAGCAGGAGTTCCAGACATATGTAGCTATCTATCTAGTTCTGCTGTGTTTAGTTGATGTATGTTGTATCTTTGGGATGTATGTAGTGATAGATGTATATATGACTGTCATACATATGATATTGTATAACTCTGATATATGTAAACCTATGTAATAGTTATGTGATGTATTATATTTTGTTCCGTTCCGCTGTGAGATTCTGATGTTGTTGTTCTTTCTTTCTTTCTTTTCTATTTCTATCCCTTTCTTTCTTAATGATGATACGTCTTTCTGGGAGTAGAAGGGCGGGCCGTCACAGTCTACATGGTGGATCGTGTAGTTATATGCAAGTATATGTGACAAAATATATGATTCAACTAAAACAATATTAATCTACGTAAATATAGAATAAGCACACCAGGATTTTATACTGGTTCGGACCTCCCATCCTACGTCCAGTCCCCAAGCTCCCCTTCGAAATTCCACTATCAAACACCCTCACTTCGCGGAGGAATATGCTTAGGTACAATAACTTGTTCTTGTCAGTAACATGGATGTTGACTAATAAGTACAAATGCTTCCACTATATATCTAGAGAGTATTGTCTTTGAAGAACTGAATATATGGAAGAACGTGAAATACAAGTACAGATTGCTAGAGTTCAAGAATAAAATAGAGTATATATGTAGAAAGCATAAGTAAGTAAGGTGAGTGTTCTCTTGATTCTTGATGATATATATAATTTTAGGGAGGTTCCTTGAGTAGTTGCATCCATTAACAAGTGCTCTACAGTTGCTTTTGTTGATGATGAAGAGTTGCAGCGAAGAGAAGCAAAGATGTCTATTCAAATTTGACAGTTGAAGTTTTAAATTTAAATCTCGAGTTCGAAATCAGACGTTTGGTATTTGTATCAGACATCTGATACTATATATTTTTTGTACATAGTAGACTTTCAAACGTTTGAGTGCATCTACCAGACATCTGCTTCTGTTTGTTTTGTTATTCCAAAGGACTGCTCCAAACGTATGGCTTGTGCACCAAGGCATCTGAAACATGTACATGTCTGTTTTGTGCATCTTTTATGTTGCTTATTTGATCCAATCGACTTATAGTCTCTTGTAATATTCTTTGAGCCTTGTTCTTGTCTTTCTAGTGATGTTGCTCTAGCAATTACCTATATATAGAAATGTATACGCATATTCGATTTCCATTGTATAGTTGTTGTCATTGAAACCACAGATTTGATTTCCTAACAATCTCTCCCTTTTTGATGATGACAACTATACAATGTACTTATATATAATTTTATAAATCTCCCCCTGAATATGTGCTTTCCATAATTTATTGTGATCTCCCCGCTGAATATTATTTCTTCCCCTTTGGTAATATCAAAAAGGATATAATAACTTTTTAAATGTAGAAATCATCAAATATTTACCAATCGTTGTAAGAAAGAAATATACGCGGAGATAACACACCAAAAGAGAAATTTCATTAATTACATTAATCGAGTACATTCATAGATTTTTTATCAATTTTACATAAGATGGAAACCTAAAAATCTACAAGTCTTTTGGGGAAACTTTCTCTTGATCATCTCCTTTATCTTCATTTTTGGATGAGCTTGGTTGCTTTGTAGGAGATGTCATAGCTTGTTCTAGAGGTTCGTTCTCCTCAAAAAGTTTGGAATGTTTTGAAGGAGGAGAAGGCACGGGGGTTGGCCAATCTTTTGAAGGTGGTGTAGGACCACAAACCTTTTGAAGAACCACTTTTAGAACTAATAATACGGTTGAAAGTGATGTTTCAACTGTAACCAGGCATGTAGCGAAAGATGTTTCAAAACTGTCAATGCGCTTAGCCAAAAGTTTTTGATTTCGAGATAAAATATGCTGATTTTGAAGAGTGAGTTCTCAAATATTTTCATTTGGATTCGTCTCTGTTCGAGTCTCCAAAATATCATCGTGGCACGTATAATCAAATGGTGCAGGAGGAGGAGGAGTAGTCTCGCGATGTTGTTCCACCTCTTGTGATGGTTCAGGGTGTGTTTGAGGTGAAGGACCAGCTTGTCTGGCTTGACGACATTGCATCCACTCTTCAAATAATATAACCTCTGGAGATTTTCCGGTAGGTGTATTAGTGAGAAAATTTTTGTGGAAGCATATTTCAGAGAAATTTTTTCGAAAGTGGGTAGGTTATAATGCTAATCTATTTAAAATATAAACCATATATTTATATTGTAAATAGAAACCAATTTATTATTATTTTTAAAATAAAATAACTAATTAAATAGTTATTGAAGAAGATTATTAAATCAATTTGAATTATTATTAACAGAATATCAATATCAATTTAATTTTTAATACAGATTATTAAATTGATATTAATTAAAAATTCTGGGATATTGCAATCCTCCACCCTTAAAAGAATTTCGTCCCCGAAATTTAAAACAAAGGTAATTTCATAATCTCATTAAAAATTTAATTTTAAAACACAAGCATATATCAAACATATGCTAACAGTCAAAACAACCAATTAAACCAATCAAACAAATCTAATTATCCAGGAAAATTGTAGATAGAATTTCATCGAGTTTCCCCAAGTGTATATATACCGGGATACTCGCTCTAGAGAATCCAAACAATCAATACTATGAAGCTATAAAGCTCCTATTCATGTATATCAACAACTGAACAAGACATCAGACTATAGACAAGTCTGATTCAACAACCAAATCTCTCAGAACAACTGATTCCAAAACCAGAAATAGATCATACGCGTACTCCCTCAGAGATACGTGAAACTCATCGAATCCCAGTTATCCAAGCTGGCAATCCAATCTTGTAGATCAATCACTTATTCTCCAAGAATACAGAAAAGATCCAAAACACTACAGAGCTAACTTCTCAGCCTTACCCAATCTTATAGCTCACTTTTGATCGGAGAAAACTTATCCAAAGTCAAATTTTCGACTTTAGAATTTAAACTCCTCTGTCCCAAATCCATAAAATTTTCCAAACGATCCTGAGCTGTTAACAACCTTACTGATCAGCTCATCCCTCGCTGATGCCTCTAGAACAAACAAAACCAATCAACTCAACAAAATGATCTCCTCAAGATCAACCTAGATCAAAATCTCAAACTCTACTCCTCAACATCGGAAGACAACAACTTCTCTTATCCGGAAAAGAAAAGCAGATACACTTCCTAACTGCTTCCGCTGCTCAACTCTGATTCTAAGTAGAGGAGAATGATGAAGAAGAACACGAGCACATCTCAACAACACACCCCAGAGATATGGTTCAACAGATCCATAAGAAAATTCAAAAGTTCCTCCAAAACTTTGAGCTGCTGCACCAACTCAATCTCTTGGAACCATTCTTCTATAAAGCTCAACCACCGGTAGTACTCTTGGAATCCCAGACGATAAGAAAACTCAATCTGCAGATGCGAACAAAACTCTGACTCCCTGAAGACATCCAGAAAAACTAAGATCACCCAAGAGATTACTCAAACAATCGCAAGTCACTTTTGCGATCCACCCAAACCAAACCCAAGGAAAACGGTTCTCCCTTAACCAAATAGAACAGCTTACACTTAACTAGCCAACCCATCGAAGAAATGGGTCCATTTAACTGCTTCTAAACTCCACTCCAGAAAAACTGCTAAGCTAGAAGATCTGCCAACCCCGAGAACACTCCAAGCTGCACTGCTGTCACAGATGCCAAAGAATTCTAATCCAAAGCTCTTCGAGAAACTCGGACTTCAAATCAACAGAAACACCAGCTGAACACAGCCACAACACCGAAGCAGACCAACCTCCTTAACTTGTTCCAAAAAAACATCTTCGGGAACATCCATGGTCGCTGCATCTCATCACGCAGCTACTACTTCCTGAGGTATCAAAATACCATCACTTACTTCTGCCCAACCGACAGATCCAAACTCAACTCATCCAACTTCAAAGATAGACTCCAATCCTTAACAGGTTACCTTCAGAGACCGATGAAATCCTT
The DNA here is from genome assembly GCA_030765085.1 of Allium cepa. Classification (NCBI taxonomy): domain Eukaryota; kingdom Viridiplantae; phylum Streptophyta; class Magnoliopsida; order Asparagales; family Amaryllidaceae; genus Allium; species Allium cepa. The sequence goes on along the minus strand of CM060928.1, from coordinate 486,273,501 downwards.
CATCACTACAGAACTCACTCGAGACGGTATTAGGTCTACAGTCTCAATAAATACACTTCCAACCTTAAACATTCGAACTCCAACCAATGGTACTAGACAAAAAAAGTGGGTAATACAATCAAATACGATGGCGCTTATTGGATTTTGGATTCCATATAATGGCAGGGCTACTAGGGTACCGCCCGTCACAGTACGTGGCCTAGATCAACGTACCGAGGAGCCACCCTAACTCCCCTGCAACACAAGGCCGGACCCATTCCTTATTGAACAGTTCCGAACAAGACCACCCCGCGGTTGTAGCTAGCAACAGCCCACACAGCCGAATATAAAGGGACTTCTAGACAGGGGTAAATCTCACTCTCAAATGGGGGCTGCCCACGAAGCCTTGTTGCACCTCCCCTTTTTTAGCCATTCCCAGTTGATGAGGCTTGAGGCTACGATTACCTTTATAGGACATATCACTTAGAATGCTCATCGTCCACCTGACGATGTTCTGAAAGCATTCAATCCATACAAGTTCGTTCTGGGTTCGAACAAAACCGAAGGCATTATCTCGTTACACTCATTTTGGAATCACCCTCAGAGTTAACGATGATAACCCTTGCACTCTGAACCACCATCCCTAACCTATAAGAACTAGTTCCGTCAAACTCATCATGGAATCACCCATAGAGTTATACTGACGTATAGTCCTTACACCTCGAGTATTCACTCTTCACATAAGATTCTCGACCTACCGTTAATTTGGATCGATGTGGTTTTCGGATATCCAAATATGGAAACCCGGTCCCGGTCTCATCGAAATCCAAAGCTTGTCTTTTAGGTCAAGTTGTTTTAAGGTTTAAAAGAATTCAATACAGTATCTATATACACACAGATAGATAACTCACAAGTCACAATTGATAATCCACATTATCAAATAAACGGGTAACCCACATTATCAATATCAAAATAGATAATCCATATATTACCATCACAATAGATAATCTATGTTATCATCACAATGCAACTAAGCATTCATGCCACACAACCTGTCTCATTTCTAAGATCACAAAGCATCCAAGACAATCAATGTCATCCATTCATACATAAGCAATGATTTATCTCATCACAATATAATTAATTTAAAATGAATTAAATTAACTATCTCCATTTCTAATTAATTTAAAATGAATTAAATTAATACTTCATCTTTAATTAATTTAAAATAAATTAAATTAATTACTTCATCAATATATATCTGCTTACCCAATCATTAAATTGATTACAATCAATTAATCATTCATTATTAATTACCTAGATTAATCACCTTTGATTAATTACTCTTAATTACATTCGTGTAATTATCCTTAATTAATTTCACAAATTAATTATTCTTAAACAAAACAGTAATTAACCTTTAATTACTTCAATTAATTAATTAATCATAATTACATTATCCTTAATTAATTACATTAATTAATTACCATTAATTATTTATCATTGATTAATTAATCATAATTAATCAACTTTTAATTACATCATTAATTATAATAATTAATGATTTTTAGTTATATTTAATAAAATTATCTTCCTAAATTAATTACCTTGAGTAATTAACTCATAATTATTAATCATCACAGATTAATTACATTCAGTAATTAACTAACTTAATTACTTTATTGAAACAAATTAATTATCCCTTAATTTATTTCTTAATTAATCCCTTGATTAATTACTAAGTAATTTAATCCAAATTACTTCATTCTTAAATTCTTCAATTAATTACAACCTGAAATTATTAATCAATTACTTAACTAAGTAATTTCCAATCCATTAATTATATACAGTAATTATTTTTAAAACCCAAGTGTTTAAAATTAATTAAACCTAATTAATTAAAATAAACAATCATATTAACTCAATTAATTACCTTAAGTAATTAATTTCTAAATTACTTCATAAAGTAATTACACTTAAATCATTTACAAATGATTATTACTAAATTAATTAATCTAATTAATTATAAAAATTATCACATTAATTAATTATTAAATAATCCCTGTTAATGACCTTCATTAACCATTCTTTAATTATTTTCATTAAGTAATTAACTTAGATTGATTTCAAGTTAAATTGTTTTTAATTATCCATTAATTAAAGTCTAATTTATTTAATTAATTAACCTTGATTAAAAACTTAATTACTTAATTAATAATTCATAATCATTAATTTAAAAATCTAATTAATGATCTAATTTTAAATTGATTAATCATTAATCAATATTTATTAAACCTTAATCAATAATTAATTAAATTAACTAACTATTCCTTAATTACCTTATTAATTAAATAAATTTTCAAAACATTTATCTTAATCAACTTAAGATAAAACATTTCTAAATTTTGTTTTCAGAAACAAAATTTATTTAAAACAAAGTACTTTTGAAAATTACCTTTAAATTCCATTTTAAATACAAGTTTTAAAATAAGAATAATTTAAACTTATCAAAGTTTAAATAAATTTAAAACTTTTTAAACTGCAAGACAAACAAGTGTTTGTCTTAGAATTTAAATTCATAAGAATTTTGAAACAAAAACTCGTTTCAAAATTTTACAAACTTCAGTGGATATTTAGTTTAAAACTTCCAAATTTTAACCTTCTTTTAAATTTGAAAACTAAAGTTCATATTTAAATTTAAGATTTCCAGATTTATATTTTATTTTAAATCTTTCTTGCATTTTACAAACTTCAATTTAAAAGATTTAAATTACTTTCCAAAATAATGTAGTTATACAAGTTTAAGTTTAAAGCCTTATTTCCTTTATTTTATTTATTTATTTAAAACTGAGATTTTGAATTAAACTTGAATTTCTAAATTCGAACTTGAATTTAAATTTAATTTAAAATTCCCTTAAAAAATAAACTTCAAATTTTAAAATTTTAAAAAGAAACTACAGGTTTCTGGAAAAACTGGAAAATACAGAGCAAACCCGAGAAACCCCAAAAACTACTTCGAGTGTTATGCATGCCTTCTTCGAGTTTCCTACCCACTTACTTCAAGAAAAACCAAATCTTCCCCTGTAAACAAAACTAACCCACACACTATCATCGACATCTCATCGCTGTGCATATGCACGGTGACCACTGCCTCCACTGATCATCAGAGATGATCGAACTACTTCCGGAAACACCTCTACACCCATATGCGATCAACAGTTCAATCAATTATGCAAAGAATCAAAATTGAACCGTTATGAGCAATACCTGGAACATTAAACAGGTTTTCCTCCAAAACCTGTCAATGGCGATCTTACGCCTCTCCGACCACCTGAGGTCCACCCACTCCGGCCTCGAACTCATCCACATACCAACTACCCATTCCTCAAATATCATCGCACTCGATCCATTCTTCTTCCTGAAATGTTTGATTCTTCGTACCCTTCTCAAAACTAGGGTTTAAAATTGATTTCCAAACTGCATCCTCTCTGACCAATTTTAATCACATCTCTGATTTTTCTGAGCATCAACTAACACCCATCTACTAGCAGAAGAACCCTAAACTTCCTCAGTCCAAAGATCACCAGTATTAGATGTAAATCCATTTTTAGTTCAATTCTAAACTGCAACTTTAACATTACTCTAAAAATCCTATTTCTTTATTTAAAAATCAAGTTATAGTTAATGCTTTACATTTATGAAACTGCATTACAAGATTAACATATTTAATTTTGGTTCAAAATTATCAAATACTGATGTTCTGTGTTTTCCAGAGACTACCACTTATATTTTTACTTAATTTTTTTTTTAAATATTAACTTAAGAAAAAAACAACTTTACTTTGTAAATCTGATCATCTCAGAAACTAAATTAAAAGATCAGTGTTATATATGAAGTTTTATGTTTGGAAAGTCAAACAGAACAGGCAAGTAAAAAAACAATAACATGCACACATTACATCCTCACATCAGATTTTCACAATCAATGCTTATTTATCAATTATTCTAGCTTGCAACCTATTTTAATTCTAACTTCAAAAAGTTACTCACCTTTATTTAAATGCAGAGCTTCAGTTTGCCCCTTTTTGAAATTTGTAGAAATAAAAATGCAGGCAGGATTTTTTTCTTTTTAAAATTTGAGTTGCAACCCTTGTTGAAATTTGAAATGCTCATGTTTCCTGACTACAAATACTTGCATGCAGATGTTTTTTGAACAATGAAACACACATATGTTATAACAAAATAATATAACATAACTCTTTTATTTGTTCAAGGGACATTGAACATTTAAGATCCAATTAATCCGAGTTCAAATTCAAAAATAGGTCAGTTGAAGGGAAAGTAAAAAAAAATGAGGAATTCGTCGTGGTTCAAATCTGAAGTTGTGCAGAGAGTAGATGCAGGCCCTATTTGATTTTGAGGAAGTTGAATATGCAAATTTTCTGGATTTTGAGGAAGTGCAGATTTTTTTGATGCTGAGGGATTTGTGAAATGGTGATGATCATGATTTGTTCACGGATTTAGTTTTGATGAGGAGTTTTGATATGGAGATGCTTTGAAGTTTACTGATTTTAGACTTGCACATGATTTGAATATGCAGGGTTTCATTTCCAGGTTTATAAAAATGCAGGTCTATTTGATTTTAAGGAATTTGTATATGCAGGGTTTGATTTATGCATATGAAGATGAGTTTTGATTTTTGAGGAGGTGTTTTTGAAGTTTTCTCTTTGATTTAGGAAATGGAAAAACATGTATAAAAGAAATGTAAGTTTATATATAGATATATTTTCATATTTATCAAATAAAAGAAAATTAAAACAAAAGTTTACACTTGTACAAATTATTCAACATTTGTCAATTTGTTATGTTAGTTTTTGAACACTTGTTAAATGAATGTTTAAAAATGCAACACTTGTCTCTTTTAAAGTGATTAGTATTAAATTTACAAGTTAATATATGTGTTAATGTATGTATTAAGTCAAATTAAATTTGTTAGTTTATATTTAAATATGTGTTTAAATTCATCAAAGAAATAAAAACAAACCATGTTTATAAAATAAAACTTATACATATAGAAATTAAAACATTTAAGATTTATACTTTGAAATTTTAAATTCAAATCAAATTCAAAATCAAATATTTTAAAAATCAAGTTATGTACATAAATTTAATTTTAAATAACAATTTCAAATTTTATTCAAAATCTATTTATAAAGATAATACTCTATTAATATTATTTTTATAAATATCTTATTGTTAAATTAAAATCATTTTAAAAGAAATTATATTTTTATCAATAAATTATCTATTTTAATAAGCCATAAAACCTTTTTGTTAATTCATTCTAAATTTAAAACTCAAGCCAAATTATTTTAAACATTTAATATTTTTCTTATCCATTTTAAAATCATATATTTATTAATTAAATAGTTTTAAAAACTCAATACTAATTTAAATCAAAATTTCCAAATTATAATGTATATATTAGAATTTTAAAACATGATTCACTTATTAAATTTAAACCAAAATCATTTATTCAATAACTTTGAAAAGCTAATATTAAATAAAAACTAATTTTCCAAATTACTACAAATACTAAAATTAGAAAAATATGCTTTACTTATTAATGTTAAAATAATGCTAATCTATTTAAAATATAAACCATATATTTATATTGTAAATAGAAACCAATTTATTATTATTTTAAAAAATAAAATAACTAATTAAATAATTATTGAAGAAGATTATTAAATCAATTTGAATTATTATTAACAAAATATCAATATCAAATTAATTTTTAATACAGATTAATAAATTGATATTGTTTAAAAATTCCGGGATATTGTAATCCTCCCCCCTTAAAAGAATTTCGTCCCCAAAATTTAAAACAAAGTTAATTTAATAATCTCATTAAAGATTTAATTTTAAAACACAAGCATATATCAAACATATTCAAACAGTCAAAACAACCAATTCAATCAATCAAACAAATCTAATTATCCAGGCAAATTCTGGATAGAATTTCATCGAGTTTCCCCAATTATTTATATACCGGGATACTCGCTCTAGAGAATCCAAACAATCAATACTATGAAGCTATAAAGATCCTATTCATCTATATCAACAACTAAACAAGATATCAGACTACAGACAAGTCTGATTCAACAACCAAATCTCTCAGAACAACTGATTCCAAAACCAGAAATAGATATACACGTACTCCCTCAGAGATACGTGAAACTCATCGAATCCCAATTATACAAGCTGGCAATCCAATCCTGTAGATCAATCACTTATTCTCCCAGAATACAGAAAAGATCCAAAACACTATAGAGCTAACTTCTCAGCCTTACCCAATCTTATAGCTCACTTTTGATCGGAGAAAACTTATCCAAAATCAAATTTCCGACTTCAGAATTCAAACTCCTCCGTCCCAAATCCATAAAATTTTCCAGACGATCCTGAGCTGTTAACAACCTTACTGATCAGCTCATCCCTCGCTGATGCCTCTAGAACAAACAAAACCAATCAACTCAACAAAATGATCTCCTCAAGATCAACCAAGATCAAAATCTCAAACTCTAATCCTCAACATCGGAAGACAACAACTTCTCTTATCCGGAAAAGAAAAGCAGATACACTTCCCAACTGCTTCCGCCGCTCAACTCTGATTCTAAGTAGAGGAGAATGCTGAAGAAGAACATGAGCACATCTCAACAACACACCCCAGAGATATGGTTCAACAGATCCATAAGAAAATTTAGAAGTTCCTCCAAAACATTGAGTTGCTGCACCAACCCAATCTCTTGGAACCATTTTCTATAAAGCTGAACCACCGGTAGTACTCTTGGAATCCCAGACGATAAGAAAACACAATCTCCATATGCGAACAAAACTATGACTCCCTGAAGACATCCAGAAAAACTCAGATAACCCAAGAGATTACTCAAACAATCGCAAGTCACTTTTGCGATCCACCCAAACCAAACCCAAGGGAAACTGTTCTCCCTTAACCAAATAGAACAGTTTACACTTAAGTAGCCAACACATCGAAGAAACGGGTCCACTTAACTGCTTCTGAACTCCACTCCAGAAAATCTGCTAAGCCAGAAGATCTGCCAACCCTGAGAACACTCGAAGCTGCACTGCTGTCACAGATGCCAAAGAATTCTAATCCAAAGCTCTTCGAGAAACTCGGACTTCAAATCAACAGAAACACCGGCTGAACACAGCCACAACACCGAAGCAGACTTACCTCCTTAACTTGTTCCAAAACATCTTCGGGACCATCCATGGTCACTGCATCTCATCACGCGGCTACTACTTCCTGAGGTATCAAAATACCATCACTTACTTCTTCCCAACCGACAGATCCAAACTCAACTCATCCAACTTCAAAGATAGACTCCGAACCTTAACAGGTTACCTTCAAAGATCGATGAAATCCTTCATCATTACAGAACTCATCGAGACGGTATTAGGTCTACAGTCTCAATAAATACACTTCCAACCTCAAACATTCAAACTCCAACCAATGGTAGTCGTGTTACACACACCACTACCCCATCTATCTTAACTTATGTTGGAAAACCTAAACAGGTTACCCAACAGATAGGTAGAAATATATATATATATATATATATATATATATATATATATATATATATATTTAAAATTACAAATATGCTCTCTCAAGATAGACACTATTACAGAGCCTAGGTATTCACCTAACCAAATTCTCTGATACCAAGTGAAACGACCCGACTTTCTTACCACAGAAAATTGGATCATTTTTGAAGAAAGAAAGGGATAGAAAAGAGAAAAGAAAGAAGAGAAGAAAGAAACAACATCAGAATCTAAACAGCGGAACGAATAAATTATATTAATAACGTAAACTTTACATAGTTTACAACCACTATTAGAGTTACACAGATATACAACACATACTAGACAGTTATAAACACTTGTCTAGTTATACAACTCAATATAGTACAAGAAACAACTCAGAGAAATCTACACAGCGGAATACTACATATCTACACGTAGAAGCCTCCTGCTCTATTGCTCCTCCATAATTCGTCAAAGCTCACCTGAATCCCTTGGCTACTCGTAAAAATTTGAGTACCTAAGAGTTTAAGAAAACAGAAGATAAACTCTGGGTCAGACATGGGTCTAGTGTGAGTAACAGGTTAAGTTTGCTTAACTTTTAAAAACCTTTTGAAAAGAAAGGTATCACGTAAGACTTCCCACACATAAACATGGAAAAGTTTTTACCTTACGCTAACCAAAACATTTGATAGGAAATTTAGTGATATTATAATAGGTCTAGGGATTTCAAATAAATCAGAAATAACCGAAATTGTTACATTATTAAATTCCAGCTACTAGCCATAAAAGTGGGTAATACAATCAAATACGATGGCGCTTATTGGATTTTGGATTCCATACAATGGCAGGGCTACTGGGGTACCGCCCGTCACAGTACGTGGCCTAGATCAACATACCGAGGAGCCACCCTAACTCCCCTGCAACACAAGGCCGTACCCATTCCTTACTGAACAGTTCCGAACAAGACCAACAGTGGTTGTACCAAGAAACCGCCCACACAGCCGAATATAAAGGGACTTCTAGACAGGGGTAAATCTCACTCTCAAGTGGGGGCTACCCACGAAGCCTTGCTGCACCTCCCCTGTTTTAGCCATTCCCGGTTGATGAGGCTTGAGGCTACGATTACCTTTATAGGACATATCACTTAGAATGCTCATCGTCCACCTGACGATGTTCTGAAAGCATTCAATCCATACAAGTTTGTTCCAGGTTCGAACGAAACCGAAGGCATTATCTCGTTACACTCATTTTGGAATCACCCTCAGAGTTAACGACGATAACCGTTGCACTCTGAACAACCATACTGAACATATAAGAACTAGTTCCGTCAAACTCATCACAGAATCACCTACAGAGTTATACTGATGTATAGTCCTTACACCTCGAGTCTTCACTCTTCACATAAGATTCACGACCTATCGTTAATTTGGATCGATGTGGTTTTCGGATATCCAAATATGGAAACCCGATCCCGGTCTCATCGAAATCCAAAGCGTGTCTTTTAGGTCAAGTTGTTTTAAGGTTTAAAACAATTCAATACAGTATCTATATACACACAGATAGATAACTCACAAGTCACAATTGATAATCCACATTATCAAATAAACAGGTAATCTACATTATCAACATCAAAATAGATAATCCATATATTACCATCACAATAGATAATCTATGTTATCATCACAATGCAACTAAGCATTCATGCCACACAACCTGTCTTATTTCTGAGATCACAAAGCATCCAAGACAATCAATGTCATCCACTCATACATAAGCAATGATTTATCTCATCATAATATAATTAATTTAAAATGAATTAAATTTACTATCTCTATCTCTAATTAATTTAAAATGAATTAAATTAATACTTCATCTTTAATTAATTTAAAATAAATTAAATTAATTACTTCATCAATATATATCTTGCTTACTCAATCATTAAATTGATTACAATCAACAAATCATTCATTATTAATTACCTAAATTAATCACCTTTGATTAATTACTCTTAATTACATTCGTGTAATTATCCTTAATTAATTTCATAAATTAATTATTCTTAAACAAAACAGTAATTAACCTTTAATTACTTCAATTAATTAATTAATCATAATTACATTAATCCTTAATTAATTACATTAATTAATTACCTTTAATTATTTCTCATTGATTAATTAATCATAATTAATCAACTTTTAATTACATCATTAATTATAATATTAATGATTTCTAATTATATTTAATAAAATTATCTTCCTAAATTAATTACCTTGAGTAATTAACTCATAATTATTAATCATCACAGATTAATTACATTCAGTAATTAACTAACTTAATACTTTATTAAAACAAATTAATTATCCCTTAATTAATTTCTTAATTAATCCCTTGATTAATTACTAAGTAATTTAATCCAAATTACTTCATTCTTAAATTCTTCAATTAATTACAACCTGTAATTATTAATCAATTACTTAACTAAGTAATTTCCAATCCATTAATTATATACAGTAATTATTTTTAAAACCTAAGTGTTTAAAATTAATTAAGCCTAATTAATTAAAATAAACAATCATATTAACTCAATTAATTACCTTAAGTAATTAATTTCTAAATTACTTCATAAAGTAATTACACTTAAATCATTTACAAATGATTATTATTAAATTAATTAATCTAATTGTTATAAACAATTATCACATTAATTAATTATTAAATAATCATGGCTAATGACCTTCGTTAACCATTCTTTAATTATTTTCATTAAGTAATTAACTTAGATTAATTTCAAATTAAATTGTTTTTAATTATCCATTAATTAAAGTCTAATTTATTTAATTAATTAACCTTGATTAAAAACTTAATTACTTAATTAATAATTCATAAATCATTAATTTAAAAATCTAATTAATGGTCTTAATTTGAAATTGATTAATCATTAATCAATATTTATTAAACCTTAGTCAATAATTATTTAAATTAACTAACTATTCCGTAATTACCTTATTAATTAAATAAATTTTAAAAACATTTATCTTAATTAACTTAAGATAAAACATTTCTAATTTTGTTTTTAAAAACAAAATTTATTTAATACAAAGTACTTTTGAAAATTACCTTTAAATTCCATTTTAAATACAAGTTTTAAAATAAGAATAATTTAAACTTATCAAAGTTTAAATAAATTTAAAACTTTTTAAACTACAAGACAAACAAGTGTTTGACTTAGAATTTAAATTCATAAGAATTTTGAAAACAAAAACTCATTTCAAAATATTACTAACTTCAATTGATATTTAGTTTAAAATTTTTAAATTTAAACCTTCTTTTAAATTTAAAAACTGAAGTTCATATTTAAATTTAAGATTTCCAGATTTAAATTTTATTTTAAATCTTGCTCACATTTTACAAACTTAAATTTAAAAGATTTAAATTACTTTCCAAAATAATGTAGTTATACGAGTTTAAGTTTAAAGCCTTATTTCCTTTATTTTATTTATATATTTATTTAAAACTGAGATTTTGAATTAAACAAGAATTTCTAAAACTCAAACTTGAATTTAAATTTAATTTAAACTTCCCTTAACAAATAAACTTCAGATTTTAAAATTTTAAACTGAAACTACAGGTTTCTGGAAAAACTGGAAAATACAGAGCAAACCCGAGAAACCCCTAAAACTACTTCGAGTTTTATGCCTGCCTTCTTCGAGTTTCCTACCCACTTACTTCCAGAAAAAACAAATCTTCCCCTATAAACAAAACTAACCCACACACTATCATCAGACATCTCATCGCCGTGCATATGCACGGCGACCACCGCCTCCACTGATCATCAGAGATGATCGAACTACTTCCAGAAACACCACTACACCCATATGTGATCAACAGTTCAATCAATTATGCAAAGAATCAAAATTGAACCCTTATGAGCAAAACCTGGAACATTAAACAGGTTTTCCCCCAAAACCTGTCAACGGTGATCTTACTCCTCTCCGACCACCTGAGGTCCACACACTCCAGCCTCAAACTCATCCACACACAAACTACCCATTCCCCAAACATCATAGCACTCGATCCATTCTTCTTCCCGAAATGTTTGATTCTTCATACCCTTCTCAAAACTAGGGTTTAAAAATAGATTTCAAAACTGCATCCTCTTTGACAAATTTTAATCACATCTCTTATTTTTTTGAGCATCAACTAACACCCATCTACTAGCCAGAAGAACCCTAAACTTCCTTAGTCCAAAGATCACCAGTATTAGATGTAAATCCATTTTTAGTTCAATTCTAAACTGCAACTTTAACTTTACTCTAAAAATCCTATTTCTTGATTTAAAAATCAAGTTATAGTTAATGATTTATATTTATGAAACTGCATTACAAGATTAACATATTTAATTTTGGTTCAAAATTATCAGATACTGATGTTCTGTGTTTTCCAGAGACTACCACTTATATTTTTACTTACTTAATTTTTTTTTAAATATTAACTTAAGAAAAATAAAACAACTTTACTTTATAAATCTGATCATCTCAGAAACTAAATTAAAAGATCAGTGTTATATATGAAGTTTTATGTCTGGAAAGTCAAACACAACAGGCAAGTAAAAAAACAATAGCATGAACATATTACATCCTCACATCAGATTTTCACAATCAATGCTTATTTATCAATTATTCTTGCATGCAACCTATTTTAATTTATAATTTTAAAAAGTTACTCACCTTTATTTAAATGCAGAGCTTCAGTTTGCCCCTTTTTGAAATTTGCAGAAATAAAAATGCAGGCAAGATTTTTTTCTTTTTAAAATTTGAGTTGCAACCCTTGTTGAAATTAGAAATGCTCATTTTTCTTAACCACAAATACTTGCATGCAGATGTTTTTTTGAACAAGCTTCAAATCTGAAGTTGTGCAAAGAGTAGATGCATGCCCTATTTGATTTTGAGGAAGTTGAATATGCAGATTTTTTAGATTTCGAGGAAGTGCAGATTTTTTTTGATGCTGAGGGATTTGTGAAATGGTGATGATCATGATTAGTTCACAGATTTGGTTTTGATGAGGAGTTTTGATATGAAGATTGACGCAGCGGATTAATCAAAATAAACTTCAATCGGTGAAAGTAGCAATCGGTGGATTGATGAATACCAAAATGTCCAAATTCGTTGATCCGAAGATACCGAATTCTAGCTATCTCAAACACGTTGATAGCGCACTATACCATGTTCAAAGATCTACGATTCTTCGCACGTTGATCTAGCGCACTAGATTCCGTGAATCGGCTTCTACGATCGTTGAATCGAGCGCACTCGATTAACCGAAAGATGAGATAGGAGATTACACTCAACTACCAATTTAAGATGAAAGCACACAGCAATCAACAAGAAATTTTATTCAAAAATCAACTACCAAAAAGTTACAACTCACTCCCTATTTATAGAAGTTTACAACACAGCCCATAAGTCGCGTACGACTCAAGACCTGACCGACTCATCACAAGACTTACGACTCATATTGACTCGGCAGTGACTCAAACACCATGCGACTCAATATATGTCAACAACGACCTAACACCAATATGTACAGACGACTCAAAGATACAACGACTCATATATACACATAACCGAGACAACTCTTTAGTCGGCACCGACTTAACATGAAGCGATTCATCCCTTTACAACAAACAAAAATGCAAACGACTTAGGCAAGGTCGTTACCGACCTAACTGACTCAAGATACAATGACTCATCATAGGTCGTGAATGACTTACGACTCAGAAACTACAAACACACATCCTTCTACCGACTCAACTTCATGCCGACTCACGACCTATGGAGTAACCGACTCAAGAAAAAACACTACACAGACACATTGCGGCATAACTCCTTAACGACTCAATTAGGTCGACTCATCATGAGTCGTAACTCGTTGACTCGGCACCGTTTTCTCTCTGTATCCAGTTATCCCTTCTTTCAGTCTTTCCTTAGGTCGTTGCCGACCTAAGTCCTTAGGTCGTGGCCGACCTACATCCGAAGCTTTGTTAACTCGGGCTAACTTCCCCCATGGCTTGTTAGATCGTGGCCATCCTTCCTTAGCTCGGAAACGACTCAAGCTTTCATTGAGTCGTGGACGACTCATCAAACTACACCACAAACTCATGTTTTCAGGAATTAAAGATTGCACAATTTCTTCTCTGGCCTTAGCTGCATCATCCTCCCCTGGTTGAGAAAAATTCGTCCTCGAATTTGTACATTCTTCTTCATCTGATTGTTTACCTCCATAATATGGAACAAGATGTTTAACATTGAACACGTCAGACGTGTAAACATCTTCTGGCAGCTTCAACTTATAAGCATTTTCATTAATTTTCTTCACAATTTCAATTGGACCAATTTTCCGCGCCTTCAACTTGTTATAAGCACCCACCGGAAAACGATCCTTCGTCAATACAGCATAAACCAAATCACCTTCCTTAAATTCAACACTCCGTCGTTTCAAATCAGCAGCCCGCTTATACTTCTCATTTGACTTTTCTAATCGTTCTTGAACGATCTTATGACATTCCGTCAACCCGTCAACAAAGTCTACAGCTCGTTTAACCGTCCCCTTCAGTTGTGGTACTACTGCCAAATCCAACGGTCCCCTGGGTAAATTTGAATATACAATCTGGAATGGACTGAATCCCGTGCTATGATTCACTGCATGATTATGAGCAAACTCTGCCTGGCATAACTTCATGTCCCAACTTTTCAGATTATCTTTCACCAAACATCGCAACAAATTTCCCAATGATCTGTTCACAACTTCGGTTTGACCATCTGTCTACGGATGATACGCGCTGCTAAAGTTCAACTTCGTTCCCATCATCTTCCACAAACTTAACCAAAAGTGACTCAGAAAACGAGTATCTCTATCCGACACAATAGACTCTGGCAATCCATGAAGTCGATAGATCTCCTTGAAAAATAACTAAGCAACACGAACAGCATCCGTCGTCTTCTTGCAAGCAATAAAATGTGCCATTTTAGAAAATCTGTCAACCACTACATATATAGAATCATTACCACGCTGCGTTCTCGGCAATCCCAATACAAAGTCCATACTCACATCAACACATGGTCTAGCCGGTACAGGCAACGGGATATACAACCCAGCATTGGTCGCGGTTCCTTTCGAAACTTGGCAAATATGGCATCTCTCCACAAATCTTTCAACCTCTTTTCTCATCGACGGCCAAAAGTACGATTGAGAAATCAACTGTAATATACGATCACGGCCCACATGTCCTTCCTCGTGCAATTCTTTGATAATCTTCATTCTTAAGCTGCTCTCTGGAATACATAATCGATTTCCTTTAAACAAGAATCCATCAACCAACATAAATTCATCAGTATCTCCATCCTTAACTTTCTCAACAAACTTGCAAAGTAAGGATCCTCCCCAAACAATTCTGGCAATAATTCAAACCCCGTCACTTCAACCTTTAATGTTGTCAACAAATGACTCCTCCTACTCAAAGCATCAGCCACACGGTTCGTCACCCCTGACTTATGTTTAACCACAAAAGTAAACTGCTGTAAATAAGCGATCCATGATGCATGTCTTGCTGAAATTTTATCCTGCCCCTGCAAATGCTTCAACGCCTCATGATCAGTATAAAGAACAAACTCTTTCTGAAATAGATAATGCCTCCAATGCTTAACAGCTTGCACAACAGCATAAAACTCAACATCGTATGTACTGTATCTCATCTTTGCCCCTGACAATTTTTCACTGAAATATGCAATAGGTCTCCCACTCTGACTCAACACTCCTCCAATTCCCACCTTCGATGCATCAGTATGTAGCTCAAACAACAACTGAAAATCCGGTAATACAAGAATTGGTGTTGTCGTCAATAGTTCTTTGATTCGTTCAAAAGCAACTCCCGCTTCCTCTGACCATACAAACTGTTTTCCTTTCATGCAATCAGTAACTGGTGCCATCACGCTACTGAAGTGTGGAATGAACTTTCGGTAGAATGATGCCAATCCATGAAAACTTCTAACTTCAGTGATAGTTCTCGGCTGTGGCCAATTTCTGACTGCCTCAACTTTACTCTGGTCAACTTGAATACCTTCTCCTGAAACAACATAACCCAGAAATAAAACACCGTGTGTCATAAACACGCACTTCTTTGTAGCAGCATAAAATTGTTCCTCATGAAGAATAATCAATACTTCCCTCAAATGTTGAACATGCTCCTCCGTACTCCTGCTGTATATCAGAATATCATCGAAATAAACCACCACGAACTTCCCAATGAATGGTCTAAAGATTTGATTCATCACCCGCATGAATGTACTCGGTGCATTTGATAATCCAAATGGCATAACCAACCATTCGTATAACCCCTCTCTTGTCTTGAAAGCTGTCTTCCATTCGTCTCCAGGTCTAATTCGAATCTGATGATAACCACTCTTCAGATCAATCTTCGAAAAGATAGTTGCCCCACTCAACTGATCCAGCAAGTCATCCAACCTTGGCATAGGAAATCTGTAACGTACAGTAATTTTGTTCAAAGCTCTACTATCTGTGCACATCCTTCATGTTCCATCCTTCTTCGGCACCAACAAAGCTGGTACTGCACAAGGACTCAAGCTTTCCTAAACACGTCCCTGCTCTAACAACTCTTCCACTTGCCTTCGTAACTCTTCATGTTCCTTCGGACTCATTCGGTAATGTGGTCGATGTGGTAAAACTGCACCCGGAACAAGATCAATTTGATGTTGAATGTCTCTAAGTGGCGGTAACTCCTTAGGCAACTCTTCTGGAAATACATCTTCAAATTCTTTCAAAACTGGCTTTGCTTCTTCAGGAATTTCAACCTCTTCACTGCACTCTCGCCCAATCAACAAAAATACTTCAGGCTCCTCTTCAACTTCTTTAACAAACTCTTTCAAGGATAATAAAGTTTTCAATTCCTCAATCTCCTCTAGCTTACTTTCCTTCTGTTGTTGCTTCTTAGGAACTAAAGTGATTTTAGTACCTTCGAACATGAAACTGTAACTATTAGCACGACCATCATGTTGCACTGCTCTATCAAACTGCCATGGTCTGCCCAACAACAGATGACACACATCCATGTCTACAACGTCACACCAAATTTCATCTTTGTACTTCTTCCAAATAGAAAAATTCACACAAGCCCTTCGAAACACCTTCACTTCACCACCTTTCCTTAACCATGCTAGCTTGTACGGTTTAGGATGCTTCTCAGTTTTCAAGTTCAACTTTCTTACTGCTTCTGTAGAAATAATGTTGTCACAGCTTCCAGCATCAATAACGAACTTGCAAACTTTCCCTAGAATAGTGCATGTGGACTGAAAAATATTGCTTCTCAACCAACTACAATCCTCCTCTTGCTTTGGTGTAAGACATGACCTCGTCATCATAAGATTGCAACCTTCATCTCCAGACAATTCTTCTTCCTCCTCAACATAAGGTGCATTTGAACATTCTTCCTCCTCACCATCATCCTCAATCTCAGCAATCATTGCTCTCTTCTTCGGCTTCGGACATTCATTTCTTTTGTGACCCAACTCCTGACAATTATAACATTTGAAACCACTATTAACCTTCGCCTTCTCAGCCTCTTTCACCACTGGCTTATTGACAGGTTTAGGAACATTAGAACTTCCACTAACACCCCTCGCTTGATTATTGGAATTAGTAAACACACCACCTCCACGCCTTCCTTGCTTCTCCCAAGCCAACGCTTTCTGATGTGCCTCTGCCACTGATCTAGGATCAAACACATTAACCATATCCTGGATCTGCATTCTCAATCCCCCAGTGAATCGAGCAGTTAGTTGTTCTTCCGTTTCCATAATATCATTCCTGGCAATGAGTTGGTAAAATTCGTCAGCATAATCACTAACAGACTTCGTCCCTTGCCTCAGATTCTGCAATCTCTGGTACATAAGTGATTGATAGTTGTATGGTAAGAATGTAGCTCGCATCAATTTCTTCATCTTCTCCCAAGATTCTATCTTTGACTTTCCCATTCTCTCCCTGGTAAGTTTAGTTTGCTACCACCATGCCAAAGCTCTCCCCCTCAACCTAGTAGCAACCAATTTCACTCTCCTATGCTCAGGAACCTCCTTAAAATCAAAGATCTCTTCAACATTTGACACCCAATCAAGAAATTCTTCAGCTACCATCCCTCCTTTAAATTCTAGAATTTCCATCTTCATACCCGATTCCCAACGTCGATCATCATCAATAACCCGATACTGACGTTGTCCCTGATCTCGGTCTCTGAAATGAATACTTCCCCTCTCACCATCAAACTCCTCATCAAAGTCTGATGCATATCGTTGTCTTTCACGCCCTCCAGCATCTCTACCACCACTCCTACTACCAACATCCCGTCTATCATGATCATCAACATTCCTCCTACTTCGATTATCAACACTCCTAGGCTCTTGACTTTCTCTCCTCTCCCGTTCTGAATGTGATGACACTCTACTACCCCCATGGATGGATTCAGGTGAATTTCTTCTTCTACTTTGATTCATATCAATCATAAGCTTCTCCAACCTACCAATGCCTTCATCAATCTTCTCATGCATACGTTGCTCCATTTGATCAGCTTCTTCTCTTCGATACAAAGCTTCAACATTTTGATGGCGGTTAGCTCTCCTTGGCGGCATGATTGAATCAACACAACACTTCAACAAAACAACAATAAGTCACGGCTCAACCTTCAAAACAACTTCACAAGGCACGGCCTAACTCCTTAGCTCGAAACAAGCTTCCAATGATCCTTCCTAGGCTCGGCTACTTCACAAGTATACACGGCCTACTTCAAATTCAAACACCTTTTAACACTTTGATCCAAAATGGAATGGATCGAAAGTTCTCCCTCTTGTTGCAACTTTAATATGAACGCGATGAACAACTTCCAACTTCAACACTTGGCTCCAAGACCCGATTTAGCTATGATTGGCTAAAACAAGCTCTGATACCAAACTGACGCAGCGGATTAATCAAAATAAACTTCAATCGGTGAAAGTAGCAATCGGTGGATTGATGAATACCAAAATGCCCAAATTCGTTGATCCGAAGATACCGAATTCTAGCTATCTCAAACACGTTGATAGCGCACTATACCGTGTTCAAAGATCTACGATTCTTCGCACGTTGATCTAGCGCACTAGATTCCGTGAATCGGCTTCTACGATCGTTGAATCGAGCGCACTCGATTAACCGAAAGAGGAGATAGGAGATTACACTCAACTACCAATTTAAGATGAAAGCACACAGCAATCAACAAGAAATTTTATTCAAAAATCAACTACCAAAAAGTTACAACTCACTCCCTATTTATAGAAGTTTACAACATAGCCCATAAGTCGCGTACGACTCAAGACCTGACCGACTCATCATAAGACTTACGACTCATATTGACTCGGCAGCGACTCAAACACCATGCGACTCAATATATGTCAACAACGACCTAACACCAATATGTACAGACGACTCAAAGATACAACGACTCATATATACACATAACCGAGACAACTCTTAAGTCGGCACCGACTTAACATGAAGCGATTCATCCCCTTTACAACAAACAAAAATGCAAACGACTTAGGCAAGGTCGTTACTGACCTAACTGACTCAAGATACAATGACTCATCATAGGTCGTGAACGACTTACGACTCAAAAACTACAAACACACATCCTTCTACCGACTCAACTTCATGCCGACTCACGACCTATGGAGTAACCGACTCAAGAAAAAACACTACACAGACACATTGCGGCATAACTCCTTAACGACTCAATTAGGTCGACTCATCATGAGTCGTAACTCGTTGACTCGGCACCGTTTTCTCTCTGTATCCAGTTATCCCTTCTTTCAGTCTTTCCTTAGGTCGTTGCCGACCTAAGTCCTTAGGTCGTGGCCGACCTACATCCGAAGCTTTGTTAACTCGGGCTAACTTCCCCCATGGCTTGTTAGATCATGGCCATCCTTCCTTAGCTCGGAAACGACTCAAGCTTTCATTGAGTCGTGGATGACTCATCAAACTACACCACAAACTCATGTTTTCAGGAATTAAAGATTGCACAATTTCTTCTCTGGCCTTAGCTGCATCAAAGATGCTTTGAAGTTTACTGATTTTAGACTTGTACATGATTTGAATATGCAGGGTTTCATTTCCAGGTTTATAAAAATGCAGGTCTATTTGATTTTGAGGAATTTGTGTATGCAGGGTTTGATTTATGCATATGAAGATGAGTTTTGATTTTTGAGGTGTTTTCGAAGTTTTCTCTTTGATTTAGGAAATGGAAAAACATGTATGAAAGAAATGTAAGTATATATATAACTATATTTTCATATTTATCAAATAAAAGAAAATTAAAACAAAAGTTTACACTTGTACAAATTATTCAACATTTGTCAATTTGTTATGTTAGTTTTTGAACACTTGTTAAATGAATGTTTAAAAATGCAACACTTGTCTCTTTTATGGTGATTAGTATTAAATTTACAAGTTAATATATGTGTTAATGTATGTATTAAGTCAAATTAAATTTGTTAGTTTATATTTAAATATGTGTATAAATTCATAAAAGAAATAAAAACAAACCATGTTTATAAAATAAAACTTATACATATAGAAATTAAAACAATTAAGGTTTATACTTCGAAATTTTAAACTCAAATCAAATTCAAAATCAAATGTTTTAAAAATCAAGTTATGTACATAAATTTAATTTGAAATAACAATTTCAATTTTATTCAAAATCTATTTGTAAAGACAATACTCTATTAATATTATTTTTATAAATATCTTATAATTAAATTAAAATCATTTTAAAAGAAATTGTATTTTTATCAATAAATTATCTATTTTATTATGCCATAAAACCTTTTTGTTAGTTCATTCTAAATTTAAAACTCAAGCCAAATTATTTTAAACATTTAATATTTTTCTTATCCATTTTAAAATCATATATTTATTAATTAAATAGTTTTAAAAACTCAATACTAATTTAAATCAAAATTTCTAAATTATAATGTATATATTAGAATTTTAAAACATGATTTACTTATTAAATTTAAACCAAAATCATTTATTCAATAACTTTGAAAAGCTAATATTAAATAAAAATTAATTTTCCAAATTACTACAAATATAAAAATTAGAAAAATATGCTTTACTTATTAATGTTAAAATAATGCTAATCTATTTAAAATATAAACCATATATTTATATTGTAAATAGAAACCAATTTATTATTTTTTTTAAAAATAAAATAACTAATTAAATAATTATTGAAGAAGATTATTAAATCAATTTGAATTGTTATTAACAGAATATCAATATCAATTTAATTTTTAATACAGATTATTAAATTGATATTGTTTAAAAATTCCGGGATATTACAAGTCTCGTCTTAGGTCGTAGATATTTGGATGCGGATTTAGGCATTTCATCCTCCCATATTTGTGTGCTATATTGTCTCTTGGTTTGAGATGCATATCAGGAATACTATATAAATCTTCTCCGGAATCGGAACATTTGAGGGTTCTGCCTATGATTACTGGAGTGAGCCTAATTGTTTTGCCATAAACACTAGACCATAACCAATTATCCTCGTTTTCAATGTTCCAAAACGTCGTGCTATCCAAAATAGCATAGAAGAGAAATATAGCCAACTGATCAATTTGGATGTTATTGAAATTGAAAGATATCAAAGTTTCTAAACCGGCACATTCACACACTTCATCTGGAACTTGAGTAAGTTATAAAATGGACCTATGTGTAGTTTCTTCTTCTTAATATCCTTATATCTCTTGAGTGAATGCGGTACTCGATTCATCCATCATTCAATTTGATCACCTAAGCAAACTTGAGGCTTGGAGGAAGTTGCTTGGACTTGTTTTCGCTTAGAGATCTTAGGATTTTTTTGTTTTAGGAGCCATCAAATTTGATCAAGTTTGTAAGAGAAAGGATTTTTGAGAAGTTAAAAATAAGGATTGCAGTAGAATTAAAATGAAATGAAGTAAGAAAAGTAAAAAAATTGACATTATTTGGGCGTATAGATGTGTCGATTGAATTTCAGACGTCAGGTAGGTAAATCTGACGTCTGATTTAACCTAGTTTGAAGATATGTAATAGAATCAAACGTCTGGTTTGTTGTGGTAGACAATTGAATTTGGTGGATTTGTAAAATTTGATAGTCAGAGACAATTATTAGACGTCTGTTTGTATTATAAGACGTCTGGAATAGGTAGAATATTTAATTCTGAATGGCAGATAGTTTTCTCAAATGTCTGGTTCAAACAGTAGACGTTTGAAAATGAACTGAGTTTTTATAATACGGTGGCAGAGATTTTGTTCAAACATTTGGTTCGTACTTTTGACATTTGAAATTAGACTAGTTTCCTTTTTTATTAAGTAGAGGCAATTTTCAGACATTTAGAAGGTTATATCAGACATCTGATATATGCATGATGGTGTAAAATTTGTGTGATATCAGAGTGTCAGACGTCTAATGGCAATGTTCAGACGTATGAAATGACAAATTTTTCTAAAAATAGCCTAATTTTGAAGGGTTTTGCTTATTTTTCGACCTTTTATAAAAACATAGTATTATTTTTGTGAAACAAAATTACAAATATACGCAGATACAAACACAATGAGAATAATTTAATTGATTTAGATGGCGATGAAGTATTGCGATCTTCAGACTTGTCATCGATCCATGGCTTGAGTGGAGACCATATGTTTCCACGTTCGTGGGTTCTCGCTAAACCAGAGAATCGCCTCGGTGAAGGATCCAAAGGTGTATGATATGAGGTAGAGGGATCCAAAGAACTGCAAGAAATCAAAAGTGGTTCATGTACATCCTTCTTCCATGAATTACAAAATTATATCGCTACTTGCTCCAGAAAACTTAGTCGTCACGCCGTGACTTTTTGCTCAAAATATAATTCTCGTTGTACATCTATTTGTTACTTTTGATAGTGATGTATCTCATCAATTTTCTCCTTGGTGTTAGGAGAAACAAAGACTTCTTGTTATCGAGAGTAAACCCCGTGTGATAGCAGGACCACCTATACGTCGATTCCTGATTTGGTGTAGGGGTAGGAAGGCGGTGAGGTGTATCCACTGAGCTATCTATTGTAGGTGTCGAGAAGGACAGATGAAAATTGTCGGAATACATGAATATATTTTCTGTTGTAAAATTATAAAATCTATATATTCTTTACCTTTTGTTTTGTAAAGATTTATATATATTTTTAAAAATTATTTATAGGTAATTTCAGTAAACAACCACCTAAAAAATTTAAGGTGAAGGAGTTATCAACTTAATTTGTGGATAGAAACACTTTTAGCTAAATATAAAATAAATGAAGATGTGGTATTAGTTTAGAAGATCGCTAATAGAGCATATCCCTAAATCATATCGAAATTTAACAAATGTTTGTTAATTTAGTGGTTTTGTTAAACTATCCGCTATTTGATTCTCGGTATTTACGTATTCGAATGTTATAAGTCCTTTTTCTACATTATCATGTAAGAAATGACGACGAATATCTATATGCATAGTACGCGGTTAATTTACAAGGTTTTCTGATAGATTTATTGCACTCGTATTATCGCAATATATTGGTGATTTATTGATATCTTTGCCGAAGTCCGTACGTGTTTGTTGCATGTATATCACTTGTGCACATGCTAGAGCTGCTGAAATATATTTGGCTTCACAAGTAGATAAGGAGACACAATTTTTCTTTTTTCTAAACCATGAGACTAATAATTGCCCGATAAAGTGACATGTTCCGCTAGAACTCTTACAACCTATTTTACATCCATCGAAATCTGCACCGTTATAAGAAACTATTTCAAACGATTATCCCTTAGGGTAAAACAAATCGTAATCTCTAGTACTAGATAGATATCGTAAGATACGTTTAACAGCTCTTTGGTGAGAATTTTTTGGTTTTGCTTGAAATCGGGCACAAAGACACACTCATCATAATGTCGGGTCGACTAGCCGTCAAATAAAGTAAGTATCCAATCATACTACGGTATAATTTTTCATCAAAATCTTTTCCAATATCATCTTTTTCCAAGTGAACACTAGTACTCATTGGTGTTGGTTTGCTTGAAGTTTTATCTATTTCAAAACGACGTAATAGATCGTTACAATATTTTTCTTGATGAATAAAAATACCATTTTCAAGTTATTTTATTTGTAGACCTAAAATGAAATTTAATTTTCCTATGTGAGACCTCTCAAATTCATTTTTTATAATATTTGAAAATTGATTACAAAGATTTTCGTTAGTTGAACCAAAAATAATATCGTCTATGTAAATTTGTACAACTAAAATATCGTTATTATCTCGTTTAATAAATAGAGTTGTATCGATTTTTACCTATTTGAAAACCAGATGTAATTAAATGATATTTAAGACATTCCTATTAGGCACGGGGGGCTTGTTTTAAACCATATAAGGATTTTTGTAATTTAAAAACAGGTCGGGATATTATTCGTGAACAAACAATGGAGGTTGTTCAACATATACGTTTTCTTTAATAAAACCATTTAAAAAAGCACTTTTGACATCCATTTCAAATAGTTGAAAATTATGATGATTTGCAAAGGCTAGTACTGTACGTATGGCTTCGAGTCTCGCTACTGGAGCAAAGGTTTCATCGTAGTCGATACCTTTTTCTTGATTATAACATTGAGCAACTAAACGTGCTTTATTTCTAACTATATTTCCATTTTCATCTGCTTTGTTCTTAAATACCCTTTTTGTTCCTATAACCGATTGATTTTCTTCACTTGGTACTAATTCCCAAACATTATTACGTTCAAATTGATTTAGTTCTTCTTACGTAGCTATTATCCAAAAGTTATCTTTTGAAGCTTCTTTGTAATTTTTTGGTTCGAAATTTAACACAAATGCTATATGACTTATTTGGTTAAGTTGATTTCTGTTTACTCTAGAATTGAGATCTCCAATGATATTATCTTTTGGATGATCCTTAAGAATTTTAGGAGATGATACAAAAGTATTATTTTGTGCATTTGTCTCATTATTAAAAGAATTTGTTGTATTTGTTATTGGAATTATCTCTTCATCGTCATTAGTACGATGGTTAAGAAGATTTTCATCGAACGAAACATGTAAACTTTCTTCAATTGTGTTATTTCATTTATTAAAAATTCTATGTGCTTTGCTACGATCCGAATATCCAACAAAGATTACTTCATCGGCCTTCAGGTCAAATTTTCCCAAATTATATTTTGTATTTAATATAAAACATTTCGATTCGAATGTTTTAAAGTATGATACTTTAGGTTCTCTTTCAAAAAATATTTCAAAACAAGTTTGTTTAGTCATGGGTCGTATGGTTACTTGATTCAAAACATAACAAGCTGTTGCAATAGCTTCAGCTCAAAATCGTTTTGGTAGTCGCTAGTATTTAATAGTGTTCGTGCACATTCTTGTAGCTTATGATATTTTTTTTCTACTACACCATTTGTTGAGTGTACAGGGAAAAGAAAATTTATGACTCGTACCTTTTTTATTACAAAAATTAGTAAAAAGATCATTTTCGAATTCTCCACCGTGATGACTTCGAATATTCTTAATTTTCAAATCCATTTGTATTTTAATTCTTTTAGCAAAAATTTTAAACATAACAAAGGTGTAACTTTTATGTTTTGAAAATAAAGTCCATGTATATCTTGAAAAATCATCAACTATAACGAAAATATATTTACTGTGATTTATATATCGTACTTGAGTTGGACCAAATAAATATAAATGTTATAATTCTAATGGTTGTTTTGTAGAAATATTATTTTTAGCTTTAGAAGTGCTTTTCTTTAGTTTTCCAATTTGACCATCGTCACATAAATTTTCTACTTTGTAATTTATTTTAGGTAAACCTCTAAGTAGCTCATATTTTGCTAATTTATTAATATATTTAAAATTAATATGACAAAATCGTTTATGCCACAACCATGGATCATCATGTTTAGCGATTAAACACAAATTTGAATTTTTATTTACATTCATATTTAAGACATAAATATTTTTGTTTCTAAAACCCTCAAATATAAGTCGTTTGTTATTGTCGAAAATATTGCATCTATCTTTTTCAAAATTGACTTGAAAACCTTTATCGCATAATTGACTAATACTAAGTAGGATGTGTTTTAGATTTTCTACTAACAAAACATTTGCAATAATAGGAGAGTTAGAAATACCAGAGTTGATGAATTCTCCAATGCCCACGACGTATCCTTTTGAGTTATCTCCAAAGGTCACAGTTCCACCATCGATGTATGTTATATTTGATAACATTTTTTAATTTCCGGTCATATGCTTGGAGCATCCACTATCAAGTATCCATTTCTACTTATTTTTTATTTTGGTTACCTGCAAAGTAAAAGATGATTTAATTGGTACCTATATACTTTGTTAGGGTCCTAGATGTTAGGAGAAGTAGGTAGCCATACCCAAGAAGGTTTGATACCTTTGTGAACATGTTTTTTTTATTATAAACTACATTTTCTAAAAGATTATTAATATGTTTTTGTCTAATCAAATCATGATTTGTCTTAGGAATCCAAATTTTTATATTTCCGGTATTCGTTTTAGGCTTAAGTGACCTTTTAATCTTTTGAAAAATACAACTATATTTCTTAATATTATTCCCTTTTTGTTTAGGAATATTTTTAAATCCTATTCCATTTCTATTACTTGATGGTTTTGAAGTTTTGATAAGATTTTTCAAATCTTGTTTTCCTTTATTAAATTTTGAAACATTATTTGTAATTTTATCTAATTTTTCTTTTAATTCTAATTTTCAATTTTCAATTTTCAATGTTTTAATATAACTTTTCAAGTTGATATTTTCTTTTAACAAGTCATTCTTTTCTAGTATAGTTTTAACAAATTCTATAATTATAGTTTCAATTTCAATCAATCTATTTTTAATTTTCTTCTTCGGATAATTCTATTTCCTCTTCGAAAATAATTTTTTCATCTTTTAACATTTCTATTTCAAGTTCTAATCTATTTATTTTGGCTATATATTCTTTGTTCAATTTTTTAATTTGCCTAAATTTATCATCTAATTCTTTTCTAAGTTCTAATAATCCATCATAACTAAGTTCGGAACATACCTCATCAATTTGTGCCATAAAGCACATATTAGCTTGTTCTCCGTCATTATCGCTATCACTGTCTGATGATAATGAAGAATACGAGTCATCCCATATTACTTTGAAAGCTTTCTTCTTTTTGAATTTTTCAAATTTGTTCTTCTTTTTATTATTACTGAGCTTAGGACAGTCTCTCTTCATATGTCCAAAAAGGTCACATTTATAGAATTTGATTGATGTTTGATATGTTGAGCTTGATTCCTCCTTTCTGAAATCTAATCATTTTCCTAAATTTCTTCAATTTGTTGTAGTTTTTGGAAATAATACAATTTCTTCTTCGTCTAAATCGTAAATTTCATTCGTTGCTAGGAATGTTATGTTCTTTTTTTCGGAATGTTGTACTTTTCGTGCCTGCAAATTAGCTTCATAGACATTAAATTTCCTATCAACTAAGAGTGTTGAAAGATCATTAACTTCTTTAATAGCTAATACTTTTCTTTTCCACTCTGGAGTTAAAGAATTAAGTATTCTAGATACTAAGTCAAAATTTGTGAATTTGACTCCAAGTGCTATTAAATCGTGTTGAATGGTTTGAAATCTGGAGTACATGTCTACTATAGATTCATTTAGTTTCATTTTAAATAATGAAAATTGATTTTGTAAAATTGAAATCTTAGTTGTTTAACTTTTTTTGTGCCTTCATGTGTAACTTGTAAGGTACGTCAAATATCATATGCAGTGTTATATAGCATGACACGTGAAAATTCATTCTTATCTAGTGAACAAAATAGAACATTCATAGCTTTGGCATTATCATAAGCTGTGGTTTTTTGTGCATTTTTCCATGTGTTTATAGTAGTGTCAGGTGTTTCATATTTATTTTGAGTGGCTGACCAAATTTCTAATCCATTAGCTTCCATAAAAATTCTCATACGTGTTGACCAATATGCATAGTTGGAACCATTAAAAAGTGGGGGTCGTGTTGTGGATTGACCTTCTTGAAAAATACTTGCCATATTATAGTAATTCAAAAACATGTTACTGTATTTTGATCAAACCTTGCTCTAATACCAATTGTAAGTCTACAAGGTGGATCGTGTAGTGTATATGCAAGTATATGTGACAAAATATATGATAAACTAAAACAATATTAATCTAGGTAAATATAGAATAAGCACACCAGGATTTTATATTGGTTCGGGCCTCCCGTCCTACATCCAGTCCCGAAGTTCCCGTTTGGAATTCGACTATCAAACACCCTCACTTCGTCTGAAGGAATAGGCTTGGTTACAATAACTTGTTCTTGTCAAGTATGTGTTGTATAACGTGGATATTGACTAATAAGTACAAATGCTTCCACTATATAACTAGAGAGTATTGTTTGTGGAGAACTGAATATATGGAAGAGTGAAATAAAAGTATAGATTGCTAGAGATCAAGAATATAATAGAATATGTAAGTAGAGAGCATAAGTAAGTAAGGTGAGTGTTCTCTTGATTCTTGATGACATATATAGTTGTAGAGAGGTTCCTTGAGTAGTTGCATCCATTAACAAGTGCTTTATAGTTGCTTCTTGTAACGACCCAGAATTTCTGTCAATTAAAATTCGAATATTTAATTGAATTTAAATATTAACAAGTAAGATTTGTAAGTCGAATAAATTTTATTTTGAACATCTAGATTTAATTGGATAATTAAATCGATAATTTAATATTTGAAATTCCAGAAATAATTGAAAATTGGGTTTAATATGATTGAAAATGATTTATAAAATTTTATTTAATCATATTGGAGTTAGAATGATGTTATAGAACTTTTAAAATCGAATTAAAAGTTAATTTATGAAAATTGAATATTTTAATATTTAATTGACGAGTTAAAATAGCCATTTTTCAAATAGTCTCGGATTTCGACGAAACTAGTTTCATCGGATCCGTAATGTTATATTATTGTATGGTTTCAAATTTCATGTCAATCGGATTTACCGTTTGTCCGGGGCAAGCCAAAACGCATAGAAATTAGTTTAAATCGATTTAATTTAAAATCGATCGTTTATTGCCGTAACTCGCACAGATGATCGAATTAGCCTCCAAAACCTATTCCATTGTGTCCAGAACGCGAGGTAGTCCTTAGAAACGCCAGCCGGCATGCTTCGTTTGGAGTTCGGAAAATTCGGGATGAATAGTGTTTTGGGCAATTTTCTATGAAAGGACCTTTATGTTTTCATTTGCAAAGAAAAAACAAAACCCTAGGGTTTAGTTCAGCAGCCGCCGGCTATATATTCAATGGCTAAGAATTCACCTTCTTCTTCCTCAAAATTCTTCAAATCCATCAGTTTTTAGCAAAAGTTATCAACTACAAAGTTATAGATAACGATGAGATCTTCCACTTTAACGGTCAAGATCGTAAAAGGAATTACAGATTGTCGGCAATATGCATTCAAAGGCGCGGCAGTATTCATGTTTTTCGAGGCCAAATAGGAGGCCGAGCTCGATCGCTTTCCGGGTGATGGTTGAGCACGAGATGAGCTTCGCAACGATGGAGGCCGATCGTCTTAAAACTTCATGGTGTAGACGCGATAATTTGAAGATGAATGACGGCTATGGGTTAGGTTTTCACGTGAAAACCTGGGAAGGGAAGAAGAACGTGTTGCGGCCGAGATCTGCAAATTCAAACGCACGGCTGTGATTTAATCTAGGTTAAAAAAATAAAAGAAATTGTAAATTATATTTATATTAATTCGTTCAAACTTTAAAAGTGTGTAACATTTTGATACGAGGTCGAAAGATTACGAAACGAATTGCGTTGGATTCGTTTTGTCGAGCACTATGCAATGGAGCTAGTTTGGAGTCGTTTGGAGATAGTTTGAATTTTGGGTAAAATTAAACGTACGTTTAATTTTATTCGAAATAAAACGCTACAACTGTTATCGGAAACTCAAGGTGAGAACTTCTCACTCAATCGAATAGTTTCGATTTAAATTTTAAATAGTTAGATTTGAAATTGATGATTGTATGCCTGGATGATAAAATATTATCTATTGATTGTTAAATAGACATTATACGCCGTATATTAAGCGGAGGTTATTTATTAAAAACATGTACCGCGAATATTTCACTGCAAAGTGAAATTGGTATTATTTATGTACATGGAGTTGATTTTCCCGCATTATATAGTGGATGAGACCCTATTGCGCCGCATAATAGCGGATAATATTTTATAAATCCCATATACCGCGATATTCCATATTGGAATGGAATTGGTATTGTGCTAACATCTGTGGATGCAGGGAAACAGGTTGGAGGGATCCAACTGGATTCCTCACCAATATTTATTTGATTACAGATATTGTGATATTTGTTGATTATCATATTGATATATGATATTTGGATGCCGTGATTGATTATTTGGTGTTGTTGCATCATTGACCATATTTTGGAGTTTTAAAAATATATTAAAGTAACAATTTCGAATTTAAAAGGATTTTAAAGTGATTTTCTTTTGAAAGTATAAGTTTTATTAAATTTTGAATTGTTAAAATAAATAAACGTTATAATTTTTATTATTATAAAAGTTATATTTTTTTTTTTGGAAAATAGTACTTAAGTATGATTTTGGAGTTATATATAAGCTTTCATAACGATTTGTAAATTATTAACAAGATTGATTTATTTAAATTGGGATTTTTGAATTATTATAAACGGTTTATATAAAAGATTTATAAAATTGATATTTATAAATTCAAATATTGGAATTATAAAACGAGTTTTTATTAGTGTTAGAATGAAATAAAAAATGGATTTCCTAAGTGAATGAAATTTATAGATTTATAAATTATGAAATTTTAAAATGAATAGATTTTTGTAAAATAAAAGATTTATAAGTAATTAACTTATAAATTAGATTTTGGGAATAAAATTGAGTTATAAATTGAATTGGTAAATAAAGGAGATTTGTAAATCGAAGTTTTTATAAATACAAATGGAATTTATAAACATTGTTTTATAAATCCAAAATCAATTGAATTTGATGAATTAAACATAGAAGTTTATTAAAGGAGATATATTCGTGATTTTGGACAGCGAATTATCCTTTAAGTTAAATGTTGTAATAATAAGAGTTTGGTTGGGAATTATATTCACGATTTTGGACAGTGAGTATATTATTAAATCAAATGGATATGTTTTGGGAAGTGATATTTTAAATAGAATTAAAACGATTTAAAGATGTTTTAAAATGTATTAAGCATCGAAACCATAAATTTCCACATTCATTGTTGAAATAGACGTTTTCGAGAAATAGAAGGAAATAGTGGACTATAACACTGTTGTTATAGTAAATGATTTCTGAAAGGAAATTTTTTATATAGTATTGGGATTTATATATCTATCTTAATTTCGAATCCCTATACTAGTTATTTTGGGTCGTCGTAACGATGTTTTACGCAACATTCATTTTGACCCAAATAAATGCGTTTGAAAGAATGTTTTCCTTAAAGAATAAAATCTATAATTAACTGTGATTTAAGTATATTGAATATTTTCCAAATATTGAAAATAAATGGATTTGTGAATTACTTATTATTATTAAATAAGTATGGAAATGTTTTTCCAATATGAAGTGAATGTTTTGAGATTTTATCTTTTAAAGATAAATTGAAAATGAATATTAGAAATCGATTTGGAAATCGTATATTCATAGATATTTTGGAATTGTAAATTCAATATGGAATTTATAAAAGAAAGGGGAATTTGTTTAAAAATAAACGTTGATTTATCTTTGAAGTGTGGAAATAAATTTACGGATTTGGAACGTAAATATAAAGTAAATCGGTAAGGATTTATTTAATTGGTTTAAATGAACCATTTTGAAATGAAAATGAATAAAGATTTGTGAATATATCCCGTGTAGGGAAGCGATTTGAAATTTGTTTTCAATTGTTGAAGTGTGGAAAAAATATATATCTTGTAAAGATATTTTGGAAAATAAATAATTTGGGAAATTATTTGGAATCTGGTGATGTTGTGCATACCTATTGATAGTTAAATAACCGACTATCAATATTTACCTTTAAATAGGTATTTGTTGTGATTTGCTTGAATTTGAATGCCACACTTATTTTCAAAATAAGCGCTCACATTCGGGTTTGCCGGGAAAGGACCTTGAGGTCGTATAACCTATTCCGAATATGTGATACGTCGTTATGGATTGCATTTGAAGACCGGTGTTGAAGACCGGATATTTCTGAAAACGGAAGGATTACCGTCGAATGACTCTGCATCGGTTGATCTCCGATATAGAGGTTTTATCACCCTTAGTGACGGGAACTTCGGACGTGATTAGTGAATATCCAAATTGCAAGGGCTTCTTTGGAAGTGCCTTTGGTTCCGTTCGATCCCGGAACGGACTTGTATGGATTGTGTATCTGATATTACAATTTGAGATGTAAAGTCGGTTTCTATCAAATATATTTCTTTTGAGGCGAAGAATTTATTCTCTTAGCTTAACACCCTTCTCTGAGACGTACGAGCTCAGAGGTTATGTAGTTGATGGTTACTAGTGATACATTCCCAAAATTGGTAATGTGGCATACGAAGTGCTGTTGAGCATTTGATGATCAAAGCACGGCTTTTGTATAAAGCTTAGCTTTGTGGACGAGACTTCGTTGGACCTCACACCCCGGAAATGGTCAAAACAGGAAGGATGCAGCAAGGTTATTAGGGGTAGCGCCCCTTTAGTGTATGTCATTCCTTTTGAATAGAGGTGGTATCATGGTATGGAACCCAGATATTTAACCTATGTTGTTGCTACAAATTTATTACTTTGTGGTTGTTGGAATCGAGGATCCTCGGATATAGTTCGGTTACAATCGGAGAATGACATATTCGTGTCAGTAGTTACCCAGTTTGAAGGGTAACCCGGCCTTGTGTTGGCAGAGATCTAACCGTAACGTTAGGTTCTTGGGTCGTCTTTCCATAAGCGTACCCATGTGGCAAGGGGAAGTTCCTTGTCCTGACCATTTGTTGGAAACCCAAAGAAACAATACGATCTTGTACGGTATCTAGTTGTAGAACCTATCATTCACTTGTGGTGGTCACCACTGTTTGGATGGTAGCTATAGTAGGCATAAGTGCGAAATGCCTATGCTGGCTAAGATTTATATCTTTGCTTTCGAATGTTTTCTACACTATGCACTAGTAATAATATCAAATGTTTCTTTTTAGTGCGTATCCAGCATCTTTGGCTATCATAAGGAGAAATCTCCTTCGATTCTGCGTTTGCATTGTGTGTGTGTGTGCGGGAGGCCTTATGGTAGTTTCATTTTCCAAAAAGCATTGCGAATCTATTTTAAAATATTTCTTTGTTTGTTTTAAAGATAAATAACTGTTTTAAGTTCTCACACCAGTCCCACGACTGACTCGGAGTTTATTGTTTTCCTTCCTAAACTCTGGGTGCCCACCAATTTCTACACAGGCATTCTAGAATCAGGTTATCAGATTATTCTGGAATTCAGGAGTTGCTGAAGGCAAGCTGGATGGCATGGCGTATTCACTAGTATATAGTATTTCTTTTCCGCTGTTTGTTGTTGTTTGTTGTTGTACACTCTGATGATGTAATGTAATGTAATGTAATAACTGATATAGTTCTTTTGTTTAAAGATTATTCATTTATCTATTATATGTTGTTCCGCTGCCATTTTGAGATTCTGATATTGTTCTGTTGTTTTCTTTCTTTCTTCTTATACCATTTTCTTCTTCTTTAACCCTAACGGTACGGTTTTCCGGCCTTCGATTGCTCGACAGTTGATACAGTGCACGTATTGATGTCGGTTTTCGAGCGTCGAAAAATCTCGATCGTTACATTTGGTATCAGAGCTTATGGTTAAGCACCAACCATGGCTCTATTGGGAATTACTCATTAGAGATGGGGTCAGTAGTACTCTAGAATGAGTGTGAGTGTAATAATAGCCATGAGCGCGTATTTGTTAGTGAATATAAAAATGTTTTATATTGTGTTGCTTATCCGTTGAGCCGTTTGTGAATTCTGGTCGGTAGATGGGACGCCATATTATCGATAGGGGTTTCTAAACTCTTAAACGAGATAAACCGACATAGTATCATTTTAAATAGGGTAAATGAAATAATTTACCTCGATTATATTTTATATATAAAGGAATAATTTTTTAGAATTATTAAAGTGTATATGAATTGATTGTTTGGTTGTTGAATAAGTTAAATAAAAACAACAGCTGTAAAAGAATAAATTTTATAAGCAAATGAATTATAAGTATGAAGTTATAATTAAAATGATTTACAATTGGGAATAATCTTATATATAAGAAATGAAATTATATAAGCAAAAGGTTTGTAAATGTGATTTATAATCTAAAGTAAAATTCTAGAGAAGTGTTTTGAAAGGATTTGATAATTTGGAAAATTGTTTTGGAGAAATTAAAGCTCTAAACTCTTTTCGGTCGCTGGAAAATAATTTCGATGATGACCGCGACATCATTGGTGTTCATTTTCGGGATTCCAAAAGTGGGATTGCTGCCAAGTTATTTTAAATGAAAGTTGTTTGGAAAAATTTGGGTTTGGGTTTTGAAATTCAAAAGAGAATTTGAATTGATTTCAAAAAAATTGTTTTGAAAGGTTGAAAAGACTATGAAATCCTATTTAAAATATTATGGGAATGATAAATGGGTTGATAACTTATACAATTTGAATTTTGATAGAATAAATTTAACTTAAAGGATGGAGTTAAATTAAAGTAAGTATAAGTAAATCAATAAAATCCAAGTGGTAATTGTTGAATATAAGTTGTATAACTTATAAAATGAGAAAATGTAAGTGAAACCAATTATTAAAATGGTTAAACAATTTGTTAAGCAAAATAAATCCGAATTTGAATAAGTGATGAAAATTTGACTTTGGTAAAAGTAAATGGAATTTACTTTAGAATTGGAATCTGAATTGGATTATAAGTGAAATTTAAGGAAAGTTAAAAGAATTGATATGGGATAATGAATGTAAGTGTAAATTCATTCGAAGCTAATGAAGTTGAGAAATTGAATAATTGAATGGAAGTCAATTTAATATCAACCAATTGGAATTAAAAGTGTTAAACCAAATTGAATGAATGTAAGCGAAGTAAATAAATTTGGTAATGTTGGATGTACATTGTTTGTTATATGATTGTTAGTTGATTTTATATAATTCATTAAGTGTTAATGAAATTGAATTAAGAAAAATTGAAAGCTATAAATCAAATTGGAAGTTAAGTGAATTTGGTTTGAATGTGGAAGTGAACCCACTTGAATGTAAATTAGTGAATGCAAACTAATTGAAACTGAATATGAATGAATGTTAGTAAACCCAATGTTAATGAATCAAATGTGATTTAAATTGGAAAACCAATTCATTAAATATTAATGAGAAGTGAATTTATATTAATTTGGTTATGAATTTGTTGAATGTTAATTGGATGATAGTTGTTGCATTTGTTGCATTTGCTATGTTGGCACATGTAGTTGTTATGTTACTATATGATGTATATTGATATTATTTTCATATATACATGTTTCTCATTTGTTTGTTGAGTGTTTAGCAGGTGCGGATTGCGCTTGCTTCGCTTTTGGAGCTCGCTTTCGTGCTATATTAGCCGTATATGCTCGCTAATAAAATATAAGGTACATATCTCGGATTAAATATCGTACTTTTACACTTTTTTTCCTGCGAGATGCCTCATCACTTGATGAGATGTATATTTGTGATATATATACTGCCATTTTTTTCGGATCGAGCCGCGCAAGGAGACTGGCGAAATTTTTCGAAAATTTAAGGCGATAGAATATTTTTGAGAAAATTGAGAAATTTTTGAAAACTAAGTTTGGATTTGGAAACTTAATAAAGATTTTGTAAGAAGTTTAACTATGAATTTTGGGAAAGTTAAACACTTAAGAGATTTGAAAAACCCAAATTGAACGGTTTGTTTTGGAAAGTTAATGGATTCTATAACTTTTTCTTACTTGGTAATTTCGAGGACGAAATTCTTTTAAAGGGGAAGTTTGTAACGACCCATAATTTCTGTCAATTAAAATTCGAATATTTAATTGAATTTAAATATTAACAAGTAAGATTTGTAAGTCGAATAAATTTTATTTTGAATATCTAGATTTAATTGGATAATTAAATTGATAATTTAATATTGAAAATTCCAGAAATAATTGAAAATTGGGTTTAATATGATTGAAAATGATTTGTAAAATTTTATTTAATCATATTGGAGTTAGAATGATGTTATAGAACTTTTAAAATCGAATTAAAAGTTAATTTGTGAAAATTGAATATTTTAATATTTAATTGATGAGTTAAATAGCCATTTTTCAAACAGTCTTGGATTTCGACGAAACCAGTTTCATCGGATTCGTAATGTTATATTATTGTATGGTTCCAAATTTCATGTCAATCGGATTTATCGTTTGTCCGGGGCAAGCCAAAACGCATAGAAATTAGTTTAAATAGATTTAATTTAAAATCGATCGTTTATTGTCGTAACTCGCACAGATGATCGAATTAGCCTCTGAAACCTATTCCGTTGTGTCCGAAACGCGGGGTAAACCCTAGAAACGCCAGCCGGCACGCTTCGTTTGGAGTTCGGGAAATTCGGGATGAATAGTGTTTTGGGCAATTTTCTATAAAAGGACCTTTATGTTTTCATTTGCAAAGAAAAAACAAAACCCTAGGGTTTAGTTCAGCAGCCGCCGGCTATATATTCAATGGCTGAGAATTCACCTTCTTCTTCCTCAAAATTCTTCAAATCCATCAGTTTTTATCGAAAGTTATCAAAAGTTGTAGATAACGATGAGATCTTCAACGGTCAAAATCGTAAAAGGAGTTACAGATTGTCAACAATATGCGTTCAAAGGCGCGGCAGTATTCACGTTTTTCGAGGCCAAATAGGAGGCCGAGCTCGACCGCTTTTCTGGTGATGGTTGAGCATGAGATGAGCTACGAAACGATGTAGGCCGATCGTCTTCAAACTTCATGGTGTAGGCGCGATAATTTGAAGATGAATGACGGCTATGGGTAGGTTTTCACGTGAAAACCTGGGAATGGAAGAAGAACGTGTTGCGGCCGAGATCTGCAAATTCAAACGCAAGGCTGTGATTTAATCTAGGTTAAAAAAATAAAAGAAATTGTAAATTATATTTATATTAATTCGTTCAAACTTTAAAAGTGTGTAACTTTTTGATACGAGGTCGAAAAATTACGAAACGAATTGCGTTGGATTCGTTTTGTCGAGCACTACGCAATGGAGCTGGTTTGGAGTCGTTTGGAGATAGTTTGAATTTCAGATAAAATTAAACGTACGTTTAATTTTATTCGAAATAAAACGCTACAACTGTTATCGGAAACTCAAGGTGAGAACTTCTCAGTCGATCGAATAGTTTCGATTTAAATTTGAAATTGTTAGATTTAAAATTAATGATTGTATGCCTGGATGATAAATTATTATCTATTGATTGTTAAATAGACATTATACGCCGTACATTAACCGGAGGTTATTTATTAAAAACATATACCGCGAATATTTCACTGCAAAGTGAAATTGGTATTATTTATGTACTTGGAGTTGATTTTCCCGCATTATACAGCGGATGAGACCCTATTGCGCCACATAATAGCGGATAATATTTTATAAATCCCATATACCACGATATTCCGTATTGGAACGAAATTGGTATTGTGCTAACATCTGTGGATGCAGGGAAACAGGTTGGAGGGATCCAACTGGATTCCTCGCCAGTATTTATTTGATTACAAATATTGTAATATTTGTTTCTTATCATATTGATATATGATATTTGGATGCCGTGATTGATTATTTGGTGTTGTTGCATCATTGACCCTATTTTGGAGTTTTAAAAAATATATTAAAGCAACGATATCGAATTTAAAAGGATTTTAAAGTGATTTTTTTTGAAAGTATAAGTTTTATTAAATTTTGAATTGTTAAAATAAATAAACGTTATAATTTTTATTATTATAAAAGTTATATTTTTTTGGAAAATAATACTTAAGTATGATTTTGGAGTTATATATAAGCTTTAATAACGATTTGTAAATTATTAAAAAGATTGATTTATTTAAATTGGGATTTTTGAATAATTATAAACGGTTTATATAAAAGATTTACAAAATTGATATTTATAAATTAAAATATTGGAATTATAAAATGAGTTTTTATAAGTGTTAGAATGAAATAAAAAAAATGGATTTCCTAAGTGAATGAAATTTATAGATTTATAAATTGTGAAATTTTAAAATGAATAGATTTTTGTAAATTAAAAGATTTATAAGTAATTAACTTATAAATTAGATTTTGGGAATAAAATTGAGTTATAAATTGAATTGGTAAATAAAGGAGATTTGTAAATCGAAGTTTTTATAAATACAAATGGAATTTATGAACATTGTTTTATAAATCCGAAATTAATTGAATTTGATGAATTAAACATAGAAGTTTATTAAAGGAGATATATTCGTGATTTTGGACAGCGAATTATCCTTTAAGTTAAATGTTGTAATAATAAGAGTTTGGTTGGGAATTATATTCACGATTTTGGACAGTGAGTATATTATTAAATCAATCACAAACTTACAAACTTTTCCCAGAATAGTGCATGTAGATTGAAAAATGTTGCTCCTCAACCAACTAGCCTCATCCTCTTGTTTTGGTGTTAAACAAGACCTCCTCATCATTAGATTACACCCTTCGTCTCCCGATGCGATGTCCTGTTCATTCTCCTCAACTGGACTATCTTCACCATCAACAGCATTCTCACTTTCAACCTCAGCTATCATAGCTCGTTTCTTCGATTTTGGACACTCATTGCTTTTATGACCCATCTCCTGACAATTGTAACATTTGAACCCATTGCTAATCTTCTCCTTCTCACCTTCCTTCACAACTGGCTTTGTAACAGCTTTAGGAGCATTAGAACTTCCACTGGCACCCTTCACTGGATTATTGGAATTAGTAAACACACCACCTCCACGTCTTCCCTGCTTCTCCCAAGCTAACGCCTTCTGATGTGCCTCCGCCACAGATCTTGGATCAAACATATTAACCATATCCTGGATCTGCATTCGTAACCCTCCAACAAATCTTGCTGTCAGTTGCTCTTCCGTTTCCATTATATCGTTCCTGGCAATGAGTTGGTAAAATTCATCTGCATAGTCGTTAACTGATTTCGTCCCCTGCCGTAGATTCTGCAATCTCTGGTACATGAGTGATTGATAGTTGTATGGTAAAAATGTAGCTCTCATCAATTTCTTCATTTTCTCCCACTCTACAACCTTTGAATTCCCCATCCTTTCTCTCGTAAGTTTAGTTTGCTGCCACCACGCCAAAGCTCTTCCCCTCAATCTAGTAGCAACCAACTTCACTCGACGATCTTTAGGAACCTCCTTGAAATCAAAGATCTCCTCAACATTAGACAACCAATCCAAAAATTCTTCGGCAACCATTCCACCTTTAAATTCAGGAATTTCCATCTTCATTCCCGATTCCCATCGACGATCATCATCTACATCTCGATACTGACGTCGTGTTTGTTCTCTATCTCGACAATGATCACTTCCCCTATCACCATCAAACTCCTCATCAAAATCTGAAGTATATCGATGTCGATTACGACCTCCAACATCTCTACTATCACTCCTTCGATCAACATTCCTATCACGATTATCAACACTTCTATGATCTTCTCTTCTCTCCCGATCTGAATGTATCGAAGCTCTACTTCTCCCATGGCTCGATTCAGGTGAAACTCTTCTTCTACTTTGATTCATTTCAAGCATCATTCTCTCTAAGCGACCAATTCCTTCATTCAACTTCTAAGTGAAGCTCTCGTTGATTCATTGCTCCATTTCATCGGCCTCTTCTCTTCCATACAAGGTATTAATATTGCGATGACGTTGAGCTCGTCTCAGTGGCATGAATGAACTTCACAAATAATTCAACAAATCAAAACTTCACAAAATCTTTAAACAACAAACTTCAACTTCGAAAGTTTGCACGCTCAAACTTCACTTTAACTCGGCTCGGCTCCCACTAGCTAGCACAAGCTTGCTTCGACTTAAGGCTTAGGTCTCTCGACTTCTAACAAAGCACAACTCCAACACTTCAACACAAGAACAAGGCACGGCCTATGCTTGACTCGGCTCGGCCTCAAAACCCACTTCAATACTTTGCCGAGCAAAATTCTCCCCCACAAATTCAAACACTTTTGCACACTTTGATCCAAAATGAAATGGATCGAAAGTCTTCAAACTTGTTGCAACTT
Organism: Allium cepa; assembly: GCA_030765085.1. NCBI lineage: Eukaryota > Viridiplantae > Streptophyta > Magnoliopsida > Asparagales > Amaryllidaceae > Allium > Allium cepa. The sequence continues at coordinate 486,233,378 of CM060928.1, read as the reverse complement.
CAAGATGAACACGATGAACTTCAAACTTCAAACTCCTTGGCTCCAAGACTCGGCTTAGCTATGATTGGCTAAGTCTAGCTCTGATACCAAACTGACGCAGCGGATTAACAAAAACTTGATATGTCGATGGAATTAGCAATCGATTGATTTAACAATACTGAAAATGCCCAAATCCGTTGATCTCAAGAGATACCGGATTCTAGCTATCCTTAACACGTTGATCGCGCACGATACCGTGATGAAGGATCTACGATTCTTCGACGTTGATCAAGCGCACTTGATTCCGTGAATCGGCTTCAACGTTCGTTGATTCGAGCGCACTCGAATGCCGAAGTGGGGATAGGAGATTTTCACTCGACTACCAATTTAAAGAAAGCACAAAGCAATCAAATGGAAATTTTATTCAAAAGTCAACAACCCTTACAAGTGACACGACTTGCCTATTTATAGGCTTACATCTCAACAACACTACACAAAGTACAACACGTTACAAACAGTTACCACATAACATGACTTGCCACAAAACAGACGACTTAAGAGACAACGCACGTGACCTACAAACAAAAGTAACAAAATGCGACCTAAAATTAACTCGACAGCGACTTAAAATTATCTCGGCTTATAGATGACTCGGTAACGATTCAAATTATCTCGTGACTCAACAGAAATAGTTCGCGACTTATAGAATGAAATGATTCGCGACTTAACAATTCATCGCCGACTCAACTAAGGTCGTTTGCGACTTAGTGATGGATCGTTAATGACTTAAGGAAGAGATCTTCGCGACTTAGCAAACTCGCGACTTAGGGTAGCAGAACGCGACTTTGATATGGAGGAGGTGGAGTATAGGGGCTGCGGAGTATAGGGGAAAGTCATTCGCGACTCATGATATCTCGCGCGCGCATATGGAAGAGGCGGTTTTAGGGATGCCGATGTGATAATAGGTCGGCTGCGACTCATTGGTGGAGATAGGTCGTGGGTCGGAGGGAATTAGGTCGGAGGGAATTGGGTCGGAGGGAATTGGGTCGGAGGGAATTAGGTCGGAGGGAATTGGGTCGGCGCGGTTTAAGGTTTCTATTTCATCACTTTATTTATTTTTCTTTTTCTCTTATTTGGTTTGGGCCGGGTTGTTTGGCCTAAGACCACTCAACGTTGTATTTTCCTATATAAGGACTATGTATTGTATCTGTTACAGTTTAATCAATATAGAGATCATTATTCTTTTTCTTTTAGTATTCAATCTTCATTACAATTCTAATCTGATCAATATAATATTATGATTCATTCACTCAAAACACAAATTCAATATTACTCAAAACTTTAACATGGCATCAGAGCCATTACTACAAGCCTAACAACATTTCTGGAATCAATTCAAGATCTGAAGCTTTGTTTTCATTCGAAAGTTGTCAGAATTTAAGGTTTCGTGGAGCATTTTTGAAATTCCTTTTGAAAATAGAAATTTATTGATATTCAAGTAATCATCGAAGAAACTTCATCATTTGATTTCTTGAAACCCATCGGGTATATTTCATCATTCAGATTTATAAAATTGAATTTTCCTATAAAATAAGTATCGTGCCAAAGAAATAGATAAACTTCTAGCAGCAACAAGTTTTATAAAAGAGGAGTGCAAATTCTGTTGCAAGAAGCATCTTAAAAGTTAGTTTCATAAATTAAGAAAGCAATCATAAGCAGAAAGATAGTCGTTACCCTGCTAAGAATCCATCATATTATATTATCATCATTAGATTCGGTTGCAACATACCTGATCTGTCTGCAGTCAAGCCTTCTTGAATTTGCAAGTTCTTTTGTTTCCTCCGTGACTGTTTCTTTGTAACTGATTTCTCCATGGCTGAAGGAGATTACTCATCAGCAACATCAGATGATGATTCCAATCCTCAATAGCAGACGGTTGAAGCAACAGAGAAGTCGATCAATACTATCATTAGTCTCCAAAGTCAGCTTATTACCATCCATCTGGAAGAAGATAATTATCTTTTATGGAAGCTTCAAGTTGAAACTATCATACAAGGATATGGTCTTGAAAGTTTTATTCTTGGAACCAGTTCAAGTCCCCCAAGATTCATTGCTGATTCACGAGGGAAAACAATTAGCAATGAAGAATACACAAAATATTATAGGAAAGATAGATTAATACATACTTGGTGCTATCACCATCAATACAAAGCTATTATCACAAGTTATAGGCTATAAATCTGCTAATGAAATATGGATTACATTAGAAAGAATATTCAATACATAATCTCCTGCAAAGATTATGCACTACAAGAGACAACTTCAAAGTGTCAGCAAGGATAGTCAGGCCATGAGAGATTATTTGGCATAGGTTAATAACATATGCAATATATTAGAAGCAGCTGGGCTTAAAATTATAGAAATTGAACATGTGTTGTCCATATTGAATGACCTCAGTGATGAGTATGAGGTTGTAGTTGCAGTTTTAACATCTCAACCCACCATACCATCTATGGAGTATGTTCACTCAACACTGCTTGCTCATGAAGCAAGACTTGATCATAAGAAACCTCAAGATTTAGATATATCAATCAATTATGCTACTAGTAATAAAAAACAGAGGTTCAAGTACCAATAAACAAGGCTAATCTTATCAAAGAGGTGGTAACTCAAATAGATCCCGAGGCAGAGGAAGGTGGGGAAACAACAACAACAATAGATCAAGATGCCAAATCTATAATAAATTGGGTCATACATCAATGAAGTGTTACTTCAGACTTAAATGCTAATTACGTGCCTAACTAAAATAAAAACAATCAGAGAAGTGGTGATCCTAGTATCAATATAGCATAGGTGCAATCTGATACAAACGATATATTTGATAATAGCAGAGCAACCAATCAAGATACTATAGCAAAGTCAGAACATATACATGATGAAAGCTGGTATCTAGATTCAGGAGCTACAAATCACATTACTAACAATCTTAATAATTTAAACCTTGGAAATAAAGAGTACAGAGGTAAACAAACAATTTACATGGGAAATGGTGAGTCTATTAATATTACTCATATTGGAAATGCATCAAACAATGGTGAAAGGCAGTTATTTTTAAATAATTTGTTAAAAGTGACAAAGATAAAGAAAAACCTCATGAGTGTCTCTCAATTTGCAAAAGATAATAATTTCTATTTTGAACTTTATCAAAATTATTGTTTAGTTAGAGAATTCTAACTAAAGAAATTTTGTTATAGGGCAACGCTGTGAGAGGTCTGTGCAGATTCAATCTTGTCAGTTCAGAAAAGTTTGTGAGAAATCATCAATGTTGCAATATTGTTGAAGTTAGTCAGACAAAGAAAAATAAAGATGTATTTGATCTTTGGCATTATAAACATGGCCATCCTAATGCAAATGTAGCTAAAAAAGTTCTCAATGAAAATAAAATTGGTTCTATTGATATATCGTTGCCATATGTATGTTCTTATTGTCAAATGGGCAAGAGTCGCAAATTAGCAATTAGTGATTCTTTAACTGTATATTCAAAACCATTGGAATTAGTTGCAACAGACTTATGGGGTCCAGCCTATGCAGTTAATTCCCCGCATTTACCTGGCCATAACCCTGCTATATCTCGTAGCGGATTTCTACCGCTACGTTTTTCAATACAGCCCCAAATATAGCCTTTCCGCTTTAAGCCCCGCTATTTCCGCTATATCCCATTATTCCCGCTATATTTTGCTATTTCCGCTATATCTTTTTTAAAACCAATGAACTAAAAATGAAATTTATACATTATAAAAATTATGAAGTCAATTTATTTAATTGAGTTTTTAATATATTTTCAAAAATGAAAATATTCTAGTATTCTAGTAAATTCAATTATGTTATATAACAGTTTTACATTTATTTACTGTATATTCGCACATATTTTTATTTAAAATTATTTATGTATTAATTATAATTCAATTGAATGTCAATTTTTCATTTAACTACCATTTATATATTTGTAAAAATATTAACTACGAGTTTCATATGCTATTTTAGAGCCATCCGCTATATCCTCGCTGTATCCTCGCCATGACTTTTTGCACCTCCACTGCATTGAATTTGCCAAGGACTTTAACTGCACAGGGTCCAGCACTAATATATTTTGACTATGGCTATAGGTATTATATACCATTTATTGATGCTTTTTCAAGGCATACATTGATATATTTTTTGAAGTCTAAATTTGAAACATGCAATGTTGTTATTCATTTTATATCCGTAGTAGAAAAGCAAACTGGTTGCCAAGCTAAAATCATGCAAACTGATAGTGGAACTGAGTATAAACCTGTAACAACTTTGGTTTTGCTGATTACCTGTAAATATTAAATTATAATGGTGGTTATAATTTAATACTAAGAATTAAAATAAATTGAAGATTTAAATTTTTTATTTGGAAAAAACAATGGATTTTGGAAATAAACGTGAAAATAAAGTTTTAGAAACTTTATTTTTGGATGTTTGGGATAATAATGAATGAAAAATGTTTTTTAGAGGAAATGCAATAATTCTTGTAATTATTGCCAATTACTTCTTTTAATAATTTTTAAAGGAAGTGATTGATTTTATAATGTTTTTTATTTAAATAAAAAGTTGAAATTTGGTTTAAAAATGAGTTTTAGTTATTAAACTGATGGAAAACGGTTTGTTTCATTTTATTACATAAGAAAATTATTTTTGTATAATTTTTGAAGTTAAAAATGAGATTTTAAGTGAATATTTGTGTTAAATGGGTTATTTGTTTAAAAATGAGAGTTTATGATAATAAAATATTTTTATGAATAAAATTATCTTTTTATTAAGTGCAAAATATTTTAATTAACATGGAAAGTGTTTGTATAATTTTTGTATGAAGAAATTTTGTTAAAACATGTTGTTTAGATTTATTTACATGTGTATATTTGTGTTTAAGTGGTAAAAACCAATTTTCTTGGGCTAATCAGATTAATTACTTTATTTTATTTTGGGTCCAAGCCCATTATCTCACAACCTGAAGTGAGAAAAGGCTTCCTTCCTAAACCTATACATTCTCATTATTCATTTTACAGTAAATCAAACAGAAAGAAAAGGACAACCATCTCCTCCTTTCAAATCTAAATCAAATTCCTACCTTTCTTCTATATCAATTGTTGTTTTAATCAAACTAGAGAGATTCTCTATAGGTAATCAATTCAAAAATAACCCAAAGCCAAATGCATCTATTTTAATTTTCATGAGTATGCTGTCAACTTTCTATTTTCTTTTCGCATGTTTGTTTCTTCTTCTTCTATAGGTTTCTAGCCCCAAATCAAGGCCAAAGCTTCCAAATTTCTCTCTTATTCACTATAGATTCACTGAAAATAATCTAAGGTGGGTTGAAAACTCACATTCTAGCGAAGATTAAGATCTCAAGGTTAGAAATCTCAATTTTTTTGTTGCATTTTCATTTGTGAATCGCTATCAGTTAAATGGGCATATCTCTTCCGTTTTAAATCGGAATTTGATTTTGTTTGAAGTTATGGAAAGCTTGGAAAGAGTGCGATAACTTTCATGTTAAATACTTTCAAAATTTTTAAGAATAAGGGGTCGAGAAACCTAATAAAAACTCACTGCCCTATCATTGTAAAACTGTGACTTTCTGTGCTTAATGTCGCTGGTAATTTGAGCATATCTTTCTCATTTGATGTATCATTTTTATTGCATTAGGATGTATTAGTGTATATGTATATATCTTTTTATTATTCTATGATGTGACATGCATTTAGTTATATTTTGTTTTGATAGATCCGTTAGCCACTTATAGTTTTGTATTAAGCATTTATTGAATATGTCGACCCACATGAGATAGAAAAAAATAGAGCATTTATCAACGTATTTAATAGATGTATACAATAAGGCTATAGATGGTCGCTCCTAACCAACCCTATTCTCCACATTAGCAGACAATGTTACCCAGTAATACTCTTTGTTAATGTTGGTCTCGGGGTAGGTCATCACAAAACCACTCAGTAGTTATTTCAATAAAAAGGGAATATTTCATAGTACTACTTACCCCTATACATCTAAAAAAAGGGTTAATCGAGAGAAAACACAGAGATATTGTTGAGTCTTACTTTATTAGCTCAAGCATCTTTGCCATTGAAATTTTGGCCCAAGTCTTTTAACACCGCTGTTTATTAATAGATTTCCAACAAAGTTTCTCAAAGGAATATCACCTATAGAAAAATTATTTGGAATTAAACTTGATTATCAATACTTGAGAACCTTTGGATGTCTATGTTTTCCCTACTTAAGATCTTACAATAGCAATAAATTAGATTTCAGATCAAAACCATGTACATTCTTGGGGTATGGATCCAATCAAACAGGTTATAAATGTCTTGATGATAATGGAAGAATATATGTTAGCAGACATGTTGTTTTTAATGAGCAGGTATTTCCTTTCAGCAATTTCACAATAAAAACAAGCAAAAAGATTCATAATCCAAATGTATCCATACTTGGCATACCTATATATACCGATGGTCTGCAAACTTGGAAGACCGAAAGGACCGTTGGAGCAGATGATTCTCAACACATAGTTCTTGATCAACCGGGTCATGAATCATCTGAGAAGTCCAACTATCACAGCCAATCTCCAGCAAATTCAAATATACAATCATAACAAGTAAGTGGAAGCTATATGGAAAATCAGGAAGATCAATCAGAAAATAGCAACACGAATGAAGAAGCACAACCACAAGCAAGAGCAGGTCATCCCACGATCACAAGAGCAAAAAGTGGTACTTTCAAAGCAAAGTTATATACTGCTGTAACCAGTATAGAAGAGCCTGAAACTTTTGAGCAAGCAACTGTTGACAAGAACTGGAAAGTAGCTATGGAAGAGGAGTATAATGCTCTCACGAAAACAAAACATGGAGTTTAGTATATCCTCTAGAGAATAAAAATATAATTTGATGCAAATGGATCTTCAAAATAAAGAAAAATCCAGATGAAGCAGTAGCTAGATACAAGGTCAGACTTATGGCTAAGGGTTACACATAGGAGTATGGGTTTGACTACAATGAGACTTTTTCTCCTGTAGTCAAACCTGTAACCATAAGAATTATTTTGTCTATTGCTCTATATAAACGTTGGAATATTAGACAACTTGATGTTAATAATGCTTTTTTGAATGGCACTTTACAGCAAGAAATATTTATGGAGCAACCTCAAGGGTATAAGCAAGATATGAATCTTGTTTGGAAATTGAATAAGGCCATATATGGTCGTAAACAGGCTCCAAGAGTCTGGTTTGATATTCTGAAAACCACATTATCTACACTAGGCTATCAGTCTACCATATTAGATAATTCTTTATTCATCAAGCCTAATAAAAATTCAAGTATATACATTGTGATATATGTTTATTTAATTATTACAGGGGATAGTGAAAACGAAATCAACAGACTTACTCTGTATCTTGATGAACAATTTTCAGTTAAGGATCTTGGTGATTTAAGTTATTTTTTGGCATAGAAATCAAAAGGAGATTAAACTCAGCAATGTTCTTAAGCCAACGGAAATATATTTCAGAGTTGCTATTCAAAACAAAAATGGATAAAGCAAAGCATCGACCAACACCAATGATAAGCAGTCAGCAATTGACCAAAAACAGAGAAGAACCCATAACTAATATCAAACAATATAGAAGTATTGTTGGTGCTTTGCAGTATGCAACTATCACTAAACCAGATATATTATTTTGTGTAAATAAAGTTTGTCAATTTGTGCAGGAACCATTGGATAATCATTGGAAAGCAATTAAAAGATTATTGAGCTATCTAAAAGGAACTGCTAATTTTGGTCTACTGCTAACTGGATATTCAGATGCAGATTGGGCTACCGATTCAGATAACAGAAGATCTGTAACAGGATATTGCATTTATCGTGGAAATCCTATATCATGGTGTTTGAAAAATCAGCCTACAACATCCAGAACTAGCGTAAAAACAGAATATAAAAGTGTGGCTAGTGTAACAGCAGAGATGATTTGGATTCAGTCATTATTAAGTGAACCAAACATGAAGTTACAGACCAAACGAACTTTGTGGTGTGATAATCAAAGTGCAATATGAATGGAAACTAACCCTATTCAACATTCGATGACAAACGTATACAAATTGATCTTTATTTTGTTCGAGAGCATGTGTTAAAGGGAAACTTACAAATAAACTATGTACATGCACCTCACCAATGAGCTGATGCTCTCATGAAGGCTTTATCAGCTTGAAATTTTGTCAGATTACGAAGTGACTTAAAGGTAAAAGAGATTCCAAAGGATATAAGAGAAGCTACTGACTGATTTAACTTTTTTAGTGAAAAATTCATCATCGATTTCTATTTGTCTACAAGTTTTAGTTTTTCAACTGCAAAAGAGCTTAGTTCCATATGAGATTTGAGTATATCTACTCGTGTGAATTCTTTTTCCTCTTGAAAGACTGGATTTTTTTCGAAGATTTGAAGTCACCGACATAAAGTTTTGGTCGCTATGCCCAAACCCTAACTTTGGTTTGAGGGGGGTAAACGAAATGAAGTGTTACCATATTTCATCAAGAGACTTTATTTCTTTTTCTCTTATGTGATTTGGGCTGGGTTGTTTGGCCCAAGACCACTCAGCATTGTATTTTCTTATATAACTACTATGTACTATATCCGTTACAATTTAATCAATACAGAGATCATTATTCTTTTTCTTTCAGTATTCAACCTTTATAATAATTCGCATCTGGTCAATAAAATTATCTGATTTATTCACTCAAAACACAAATTCAATATTACTCAAAATTTTAACAAAGTTTCTATGGAGCTCATACATTTAGGCATTGGATTTTGAACAAACTCTCTCAAGGATTAATCGAGGATGCATATAATGACCTACAAAAGATAAAACAGTTTGTTAGAGTCGCTTGGGCTTATATCATTATTAAGTCGCCTGGGTTATTTTAGCTCCTTGAGCTACAAATGTATATTTGAGATGCTCAGGCTTTTGGTATTTATTTTAAAGTTCATGATACAATTACAAGAAGAAAAATGTCCTCGATTATAGCTGAAACAACTTAAAAATTCAAGTTTTATGGACTTAGTTATCTTGTAATTTAGTAGAATGATATTAAAATTATATTTTAACATGGTAAAAATTATGGTATAAAAAATTCAACCCAATGTTCAATTTGTAAGAACGATTCGTGGGGTAACTACCAAGTGGTATTTGGTTGACGAACTATATTAGGGGATTTTACCAAGCTAATAATATCATTTACTTTATATCTATGATTAATTACCTTAACCTAAAAATTTATAATACGCATATATTCGTGTAATGATCTCTGGCATAGTTGAAGTCTAAATGAAGTGCATTTTGAGGTGACCTCAAGAGAAGCTCTTAGCATTGGAAACATATCGGTTTCTTTATAAAAAGAAGTATCTAGTTAAAAATGTTTGAAATGCAATTCACTCTCTTCGTTATAGAAGTGAGTAAACGATCCAATTTGCCAAATCTTGAGGCAAAATAGTCTTGGGGCTAGCTACCAGTACATGAGGATTTACTTGGGATGTACCACGACGCCTAAGCTTCGCTAGTGGAAAGTATCGGTTATGCTTATTTGAGAGCTTTTATTATCTCTAGTTATGCATTAAATCCTCAGTAAAATGCTTAGAGCATTTCGATCACCATGCCTTTTTAAGTAGCCCTGAATAGTATATTCGTTAAAAGCCCCACTATTTTTCGTATGTCCGCTAATTGAGGGGCTTTTAGCTACCACTTTACTAACTTTAATATCAAAAGGTTAATTTGGCGTATTCTCTTGTAAACCAAATCGTCAAATTGTGGAAATAGGTCTAAGATCAAGTCTTTAGCTTTCAACATTAATTAGAAGACCAATCAATTAATATGAATTGTATGGAACATAATATTTTTCAGTTTTGTTATGTAAACCGTGTTTCTTTTTTCTATAAATTAACATTGAAGAATTTATTTTATCTCCAATAAAATTTTCTATACCTCCATTATTTTCCTATATACCTCCACATTATTATCGTTATAATTTTTTATAACACCACGGCTATAAAATCGCTAAGCGCTTTAACTGCATAGATTTTTAGATTCTTTATTGGTTGTTAGACAATATCGCTATGATAAAGAGCATTCATTTAATGTGATAGGGTGCGTGGGCCCGTGTAAAAACGAAGTCGGCCGACCATAATAATATCTTAGGTTGCGCTTGGGTTATTCTTGACCAAAAACATACTTTTAAAATTGTTTAAGAACAATACAAAATCTGTAATAAAATATATGATAATTTATTAATCTTTTTTCACGAGAATGATCTAGGTCGATCGCAACATTCTTGACATTGTACATTCAAAATCGTCAGATTGATCTAGGCTTTGCAACCCTTTGGGTTGGTAGGCACCCGACTTACACATAAATTTTTTTTTTTTTTTGGAACTGGTACTTTATAGCAAGTTTCGAACTTGTAACCTGCGCCAAAACCGAATCAATTAACCACTTGGACAAAGGTGGTTGTCTACACATAAAATATTTAACATTAATTAAAGAGGGAATTAGAGAAAATGATAAACTTTGGAAAAAAAATAGGCCGGATTACAACAGTTTCATTTTTAGGCTAAAAGACAAATGTTAGTTATAATTAGCATTATATTCCACTTTTACACTACACAGAATGCTAGTTACATCTAGAATTATATTCAAATTATACTATACAAAATGTTAGTTATAACTTGCATTGTCCTTCAACCTAAAAAGCAAACTTTTTGTCTTTCGGTCTAAATTATTTTCTAAGTTTTTTCTTATGCCTATTTTTCTGTTAATTAAAACTATAACATATAATGTATATAATGCTAAATACTGAAAATATTCATAAAAGTGATATAAAGATATACTTAATGTGGTATAGAGCGAAGGGCACGAGCTCCGTGATGTAATGGGTCGTGTTTTTTTACAACTCAATCAAGAAGGAGAGATGAGTTTGTGCTTGAGAACACGACAAACCAGGTTTCAACAACGCCCTCGTAGTGATTACTCAAACTTAATTAATTTTATTTTTTAAATTTATACATGATGTGCCTTGAATAATTATTTACTTTACGTAAGATAAACATGAAGTTATCGTCTTGTGAACTATAGGAAAATTTGATGGATAATAATAGTTACAAGCTTTACATGAATAAATAATCATCATCTAGAAATTCATTAGAAATTGAAAATTGTTATGGAAATTTATTGATAATAATTGTCATATAGCTTTAAATAAACAAATAAATTAATAGTTACTTATCTAAAAGGAAACCAATAAATAAAAATGATCGTATGAGTTTTAAGCAAAATCAATTAGATATCATATAAATGCAGCATACAAAGGCGATACATACGAAGTAAGTTCTGGCGTATTAAACGAGAGAGAGGGGATTCAACACAAAGCACTAAAGCAAGAAAGTACAAATTTAGAAACTCCAAGGAAAAGTACGTACAAGAGCTGGAAGATGAGATGTAGTCTGTGATAGAGATTGTACGACACTTGTAGATGTAGTTGTAGTAGCAATGTGTAGATCAGAATCAATCTTTGACCTATCATGACCCACGAATTATTTTTATGAGCATTGCACCCTTAGCGCGTGACAAAGAGACCTGAATTGTTTTAGCTCAATACGTTTTAAAAAATATTTTTCACAAATATTTAGTATATTTTTGTATTGAATCACACGTAGTTAATTTAAATTTTTATTTCTAGATTGCAATATTTAATTTTCTTCCTTATTTTAATATTTTATTTATATTATTAGCTAAAAAACGAATTTTTAAAGTAGTTTGTTTGTTAGACTGTGTTTTTAAGTGATGCTAAAACTTGGTAAAATTTATAGAGGAAATTATAATAATTTGTAAAGAAAGCTTAATGGTCAGATCCTATTTTTAAGTTATACCAAATTTTGATAATATTGGTAGAAAAAGATTTTTGGTATTTTACGCTCATACACCAAAAAGAATATGACACCAAACGTGTTATAACTATTAGTAAAGAAATACATATAAAGACAATTTTTAAACTTCTTGGTCCGACCAAAAGTTTGTGTTTCTATTCTAACTATATGAAAAGATTTGTTCTACTTTTGGACTTCGTGTTATTATTTGCTTGGCTCATTATAATTGGTATTTGGATGTGTATATTTTTGTATATTATTAGGGTCATCTGACGTTGCACGTGTTATTTTGTGATATGTGTGGTAGGGCATGACGTGATTTGTGTTTGATATGGTTATGTTTGTTACGATATGTGATGTTTATGTTTATTATTACTTGTCTGTGACGTTAGATATTGCATGTAGTGATCTATAATTTCTTATGGGGATATACATTATTAATACTGCCTATTGTAAATTGCTGGTTTGGATTTTTATGATATTATGTTGTGGTCTTTGTTGAATGGGGAAAGTGCGACAAAATTTTGCTAATTTTTGTTCCAAGTTGACATCGTTAAGTCATTGCTAAGGCATCAATAAATACCATTTTTAGACTTGAAAGTGAAAATTGCTTCGCAAAAGCATAGTAAATGTTTAGCGCAATAATGTCATCAGAATAACATCGTAAGTTGATGCAGAGCATACGAATAACATCGTAAGTTGATGCAGAGCATACGAAACTCAAATCACAAGGTGTAGGAAAGATGTTGCTATACTAACGGTGGAACTAGCCCAACATGCAATGGTTTAAATGGGAAATTTTTTAATTTTTTTTACCATTTTGAATTTTATTGGACTTATGAAGTCTAAACTCATTTATTAGATCTACTCTAATTACTTTAAATAAAATCCAAATTCGTTTAATTTTCTAGACAGTTGGTGAATTTAATTATTAGGCATTTTTTATATTATATGTGTATATAATATAATCTTGTGTAAATATAATGTATGTGTAACATATAATAAAGTGTTCATGGTTAAAGTGTACATATATCGGTATTGAGATTTACATCTATAATAGATGCATTTGCCACCCATTTAAGCATTTGTTTTCTCAAAATTGTTATAAAAATATGTATGCATTAAAACATATATGTTAAACTACATGTTGATGAGATTTTTCATCCCGCAACACCCAAGATGATCATAGAGTAATTATAGTGTCAATTACCTTTAGGATAACGAATCAGCATACTTAAGTAATATCAAATTTTCCTTAAGTTAGTAATTACACTCCAGTGTGCTTACGTATGCAGGAAGCAACATACCAACTGTTTGTTGAAATATCTCTTTCATTTTATCCATTCTCCCATTAAATTTCTTAATCAAATTGGACCTGGAGAATGTAATCAAAAATGTAATAAAATAAAGACACCAAAATTTACGTGGTTTGGATCTTGATGGATCTTACGTCCATGGGAAATTTCATCCTCTATTCTTTCATTCATCCTTTGACATTTTACATTGCTTTATTATTACAAAGAATCTTTGCTACATAGTACATTTCTCCTTTGGGAATCAAGAAAAAACCCTGTCCTCGACACTGCTACAGTGCCAATCTATTTAAAGTCTCACCTTCCTCCTATGATTTGGCACCGTTATCCCGTCGTGCTTTGTTCCCTCCATCAGATCTTTACACGTGTCGTCTATCCATTACTTGCATTAAGCATGTGCAGATTGGTGATATGGCTTTGGGCGAGAAGTTTCCCATTGGCGAGAATTTCGATCTTGGGCGAGGCGATTTGTAATTAAGGTGGGAACCATCCAAATTTGAATAAGTACACCTTCTTTGACTCTACAGAGTAGCTAGTTTGTGAATTGCAAACATGTATAGGTAAAACAGCATTGGGGGTGGCTAGGATTGAGTTGTCCTACCCATTTTGCAATGTTTGTTCGACATCCTGTGGAGGATAAATGGAGCTGAGTTGCTATGCCCCCAACTTATAGCGTTAGCTCAATATCTGTGTGGATTTGTTCTGATCTTCTCTTAATGTTGATATGTGCAAGTTGCTTGATAATGGCAGCTTGTGCCTTTACTATTTTCTAACAAATGAAAAACTACGAAAAAGCAATGCTTGGGTAACTCTGTGTGCAGCTCTTTGAATGCTTATGATTCCGCATGGTACTGCTTAAAGAGTCCTTAGTAAGTATGGCATAGGTCTGGGTTTAGATTTGTTAAAAGGATAGGATATGCCTAGTGCAGCTTATTAGCCTTGGACATTATTCCCTTAAAGTAGCAGTGCGATATTGTCGCTTTATCTTTGGTATTGGACTATAGTGCAGTTTTGTTCTTTCAATGTCATCTCATGGTAATGGTGTCATTTCAGCTTTATTATATGATTTTAAATTGTGGCGTAGTCTTGCTAAGTCAGATGTTAGTTTCATTTTGTTCCTTATCTCTACTTAGGGATAGTCATTTAAGCATATGTATCACAGCTTCAACTTAAGATGAATACTAAGATTGCAGGTCGGCTACTATCATTTGGATTTTGCTCCAATGTGGGACTACCGCTCAATCCAATGTTATAAATATTATGTAGTTTGAGGTGGCTGTGTAAAACGGTTTAGGATGGGTTTCGGTGTTGAGATTTGACTTCACATCGATTCAGTATGGAGTTTATGCTTCCAAAGTGTGCCAATGCAGTTTGGTTGCAACGAACTCGATTTTGATAGGGATGTAATTGGCTACCTTTGCATATTGGAGTGGGCTTTCCTATCAGAATTGGAGCAGTTTACAAGCGTGGCACAGTTATTCTTTGTTTGGCTTGGCTCGGTCCTCTTTGGACATGCATTAATGCTACATTGGCTATCATACTAAGATTGCTTGCTTCTACGTTAAGAATCTTCTAATCAATTGGGTCAAGAATCATGAATATGGCTATACGACTCATCTTGGGTTTATTTGGTTTAGTTGCTTAGTTTTGGGTATAACGGTCTGCTTCTATACTTAGTACTTTGGTGATCAAGTGGGTTGTAAGTATGATAATGTTCATCCCTATTTGACGAAGCTAGCTTACTACCGTGCATATTTGACCTCATATGACCTTGACTTGTGTTGTTAGTGATTTTTTGACCTTATCATCCTTCCATTTTAATGCGGTAAGTGGGCGCAGTTATACCTTAAAGATATGTGGTCTGATATATTTTTAAGGTGTAGTGTGTGTTTGTTATGTTTGTGTATTTTGATCCTGTGTGTTTTACTTCACTGTTTAATGAATTTCCATATCTTACTGCATCTCGAAAAGTGGGCATAACACTTGACCCCCAAGTCTGTGCTAATGCCTATTAGGGCAGACTTGTCAATCTACATCCAGTTTTCGAGCCGTCTAATCGGTCATTTCACATTTAATGCTCTGTACACGTGTTTCATTTTGGTCGGCTTCTTTTTATGACCATTGTTACACAAATCGTTTCATATCCCAAGAGAAAATATTTAGTTTTTCGTTATTGACGGATATTTTTAATGTCTGTGGTTTCATTATGCTTCGGGGTTCTAAGGTTTTGATTTCATTTGCTAATTTGTAAATATTACTTCTTCTTCCCTACTTACTCTTTTACTGATTTGAAATAGAATAAACCATACGATGATCTTGATTTCACATTTCTCTTCGAATTAATCCCAAATTCATTTGTAAGTTGAATTTTCTTACTCATTCCATTTTTTGTTAAGCATCTCCTAAGTTGAATTCTAGGTTGATTTTTTTTGATCGAAATCCTTGTCTGGAATTCCTTAATTAATTTATGTAAAATGCTATAAGAAGCCCGATTTTTCGTAATTTTGAGGTTGATTTACGTTGTTTTGTGAGTAATTCATTTCTTCTACTTAGTTTAGTTATCAATGGCCTTTGACGATCATCTTGGCTCTTCCGGTCATTTTTCACTTTTTATTGTATTACATTTGGCCATTCGTGAGAGAAGTTAGGTGGAGGGAATTTTGGCTAATTTATGTATTAGTGATTACAAATTTAGAGTTCGCTCATCATCTAATCGCATCTATTCGACCCTTGATGGGTATGTTTTGGCATCATTTGAGCATATCAAATGTGGCCTTTACTTGCCTCTTCTTTCTCTTCTCAAAGAATGGCTCGCGATGCATTAGTTGGCCTTGGTTTCTTATTACCTTCTGACGTGCACTTATGTCTTTTATGCCAAGAATTTGAATCCTCCCTATAATGACCCGTATTTTGAAAATAGGACATTTAAATAATTGCTATAAATATTAAACCGTTAATTTACTTAAAGGCCCAAAAATATGAATTTTAGCATACTACCAAATCAGGACTCGAGACCACTTCAGTTCAGATTGATGTTGCAAATTAAAATGGGTATAAGTATAGATATATTTGGAAATCGGATGATCTGTTCGCCAAAACGATCTCAGATAGCGATGAAATTCATACCATTGAGATCGAAAAAATGAGATGATGCACGTTGACGAGTTTCATTGTGATCGAATGCGTTATGTGAATGTACGAGCTTGAAAGGTGCAATGTTTTATTTGAGAAACCAAATAAATAAATAATATAATTTAAACTAATGCACACTAAAACCATTCCCTTGTCTCATTTTTACTGTTGCATTGCCAGTAAACAAGAATATGGCTGCCACTCTCTTAAAACCCTTCAAAAAATTATATCTAGAGTTCCACACCATGATAAATCATGAAACCAAATTCATTGAACAAGTGTTCGAGAGAGCTTCGCATCCATGTGGGCTTTGAAGGATGCAACGACGATTGAGGCGTTCGACATTTTCAAGGCAGTGACTAGGGTTGCAATTTGCTGACGATTGGGGAGCAGATAGGATAGACGGAGGGTACAATCGAGTTTCCCTTGGTATCTAGCACCTTGCTACACCATTCGCTCAATCTAGGGGGGGCATTTTGACCGTAACCTGTACAGTCGAAGAAAGGAGAGCATGTGTCGCATTTTGATCGGGGGCTGCGAGTTTGACAAGTTTGGGTCCATAGCCAATGTGACGACCCGCAAATCCGTACCCTTTGAATCGATAATAAACCATACATGTCCGATCCAAAAAGTACAGACTGACGGAAAGACATGAGAAAGAAAAGAAGAGAGAAGAAGTGAAGAGAAGAGAGAATCAAACAGAACAATTTAGAATCTCACATCGTAGTGGAAAACATATAATATCGCATCAATGATCTTTACAAATCAGAAACTGTATATACATATATCAATCAGAGTTAAACAATCAGTCACTAGTTATCAGCCTGGACAGTTATAATAACCTGTCTTTACAATTGCTGATAATATAAAACAACTAAGCAGCGAATAATTTCAGATACGTGTATACAAAAATGAAGATCTCCAGCTTTCCTGCTGATGCTCCAAAAGCACCAAATCTGAACATGTAAATATACTCAGTCTGACCCGAGCATTGAAAGGAAGAATGCCCGGATCAGTCTAGTAAACCAGCGTGAGAAAACACACTCAACTGAATTTATTTAATTACCAAAATTTTCTTTTCAAAACAAAAGTATCTCGTAACATAAACACAGACATGTTTTTACCTTACGATAACCAAAATATTTCATATCAAATCATCTTATATTATACTAGTGTCTATTGCACAAATAATATTAAAATAGCCGAAGTTGTTACCATTATTAAATTCTAGCATACTAGGCTCTACATATAAAATGGAAGGTACGTAGTGGAGTTTGGATTTTCATACAAATGATAGGTGAAGGGACTACCTTCCGGCAGTACATCCCTAGAGAAATGTACAGAGAAACAACACAAAGGATCCTCTACTTATACAAGACCATCCTACCTCTATAACTAGGTAGTACCGAGTATATCATTCCTCGGTCGTTACCAACTTTTTCGAGGGCCCACGTAGCATATAAACCACAATAATTTACATCCCAAAAATCATAACATGAAGAAATATGTCTAAAAGAGGACGATCATATCCTAATTGAGAATGACCAACTTAGCCTTGCTGCATTTAACCATGTTTCGGTCATTTCCAGTTAGTGAGGCCTGAGGCAACAATTATCTTTCACATATCACAAATCACATCACTTTGAATACCACATTACCATTTCTGTTGAGTACTAATTGCCTTCCATAAAAATACAACCCTTGAGCTTGTATGTCTCAAGGAGGGTATTAAGCTAAGAGAAGTTGCCTTCTCCGCCACCATTGATGTAAGTTTGTAAATACCAATGTATGTAATCTTTAGAAATGCAATATCGGACACTCGTCCATACAAGTTGTCCAAGAACAGGAAAAACCGAAGGTACTTTATTACCACATCCCGTCGGAAAATCCCTAGGACTACTAGCGAATAGTCCTTGCATTGGATATTTCATAACAAAGAGATCACTGCTACTATATGTCTATTGGGATTTTAATCTCAAACGATCAACAAGCAGTCCTCAACTATGAAAATCCTAAATATCAATATTATTGATAACCTGAACAATCGAACATTTATACGTTGGTCCGAAGTGGTTTTCAGATAAATATGATCTCGATCTCTTCGCACCAACAAAGCAAAAGCGTTTCTCAACCTCACACATAAACTAAGTCTCATAGACTTATCACGTCTTCAACTTTGAACTTGCTAACCTTCAGCCAAGAAGGAAGCTTGATAGATTGGAGTAATAATCTGCACTACATGAATCAACATCCTCAACACAAACGATAATCATGCCTACACAGAAGGCTATATACTAGTGTATGACTAAATAGTTTCCACATCAAGTCGAGGAACTAAAATGAGCAAATTTTGATAGTCGGTTATTTAACTATCAAAGCGAACAAACAAATATCTAGCACTATAAGAAATCACTAGGCCCTTTTAATTAATCTTTTGTTAATTAAATCACTTTCCAAATATTCACTTCAAATTATCGTTTAAAAAGATATATTCTCAAAACCATTTTGAATTCTATATTGAAAACATTTCCATATACTTATTTAATAATAAGTAATTCACAATTCTCTATAATTTAAACCCTTACAAAATATTACATATACTTAAATCATGATTAAGTGTATAGTTTATTCTTTAAGGAAAACATTCTATTAAATACTTATTTGGGTCAAAACGAATGTTTCATAAAACATCGTTACGACAACCAAAAATCATTAGTATAGGGATTCGATAATTAGATAAATGTATAAATCTCATATACTATACGAAACATCTCCTTTCGAAAATCATTTACTATAACAACAGTGTTATAGTCCACCATTTCTTCATTTCTCGAAGACGTCTATTTCAACAATGGATGTTGAAATCTATGTATTCGATACTTAACGCATTTTAAAACATCTTCAAACCATTTAACTCCATTAAAAAGATCACTTTTCAAAACATTTATTTCATTTGAAAGATTATTCACTACCCAAAATCATGAATATGATTTCTAACCAAATTCATTATTTCTACACATTTATTAAAGGGTTATCCACTGTCCAAAATTATGAATATAATTCCCAACCAATTTCATTACTATTGCACATTTATTAAGATCATCCACTGTCCAAAGTCGTGAATATAAATCCTTTTAATAAACTTTCATATTTAACTTCAAAATAAGTTGATTTCGGATTTATAAAACAATGTTTATAAATTCACATTTCTACTTTATAAATACTTCCATTTATAAAATTTCTTTATTAACCCATTCTATTTATATCTCATTTACATGCCAAAAATCCGATTACAAATTAATTACTTGTAAATCTCTTATTTATAAATTCTTTCTTTTTATAACTTCACAAAATTTGTAAATCTTATTTACTTATAAGATTCATTTATACTTCATCTTAAACACCTGTAAAACTCCTTCATACTTCCACCGCTTTTTTTAATTAAAATATCAATTTATAAATCTTATATATAAACCGTTTATAATATATTCAAAAATCTCAATTTAACTTATTTTACAAATTAATCAACTTCATATTTCAAAAATCACATTTTGATATATTTCACAAAAATCATAATTTCTATAACATAAAAATCATAACTTTTATTTATTTAAAGTAAATTCATTTCCTTAACAATTCAAAAGTTAATAAAACATTAATTTTCAAAATCACTTGAAAATCCTTAAAATCATCACTTTAATATTTTTAAAATTCCAAAACATGGCCCAGTGTTGCAACATCACTAAATACATCAATCACGGCATCCAAAACATCATATATCACATCATAACAGCATATATAACAATATCTGTAAATAAAATCAACACCGATGAGAAATCTAGTTAGATCCCTTCAACTTGTCACCTGCAATAAATATACATATTAGAAAATATGTACAGTGTCCTCTTCAAGGCACATGCGCATACAAAAGGCCGTCCACTCATACACGGGAACATATAGGATCCCATCTGCTCCAATAGGTAGGAATATATCCAAATACCAATCAATATATAATACATCGTCCAACCAATCAACAATCAGCATAAAATAATTTAGTCGTTGCACTCACTTTGGTTCCAATAGTCGTTGTGGCGTTTTATTCCGAATAGAATTAAACGCACGTTTAATTTTATCCAAAATTTTCACTAGCTCCTATTAACTTCAAACTAGTTTTACAATGTAGTGCTCGTCAATACGAACCCAACACAACTTGTTTCGTCAAAAGAGGACCTCGTATGAAGAAGTTATAGCATTTTAGACATTACACGATTTAAATAAATTAATTTACAATTTATATTTTATTTTTTTAAATCTCAATTAAATCGCAGCCATTTGATCTCGCATCTTCTCATCTGGACCGCATTCTTCCTCCCCAGGCTTTCACGCGTGCAAATAACCCAATGCTGCCATCGCTTCTTCAAATTTTGCTCCTTCCACGATCATCTATGCAACGATCAAGTACCACCAAAACGAAGCTCGTCTCGAGACACGCCACCACCAGAAGACCGGTCAAGCTCGGTCGCGTCCTCCTCTCATAAATCATGTACGAACGACGCGACTTTGAGCACAAATTGCCACCTATCCTTTGCGTAATTTTTGATCATCACAGTTGGATGTGAAGATCTCACCTAGCTCTTCAACTTTATAGCTGGAAGTTTCTCGAAATAGTGGGTAGATGGAGAGATAAACGAGGAGGAAGATCGGAAGATACCGGCCATTAAAAATAATAGTGGCGGTGGCTGTAACCTAGGTACATTAGGGTTTTGTGAAAATAGAAAATGTTGAGGTCCTTTTATAGAAAATTCTCGTGCACTATTCATCCGAAAATTTTCCAAACTCCAAATGAAGCATGCCGCCTGGCGTTGATAATGTTTTACCTCTATTCTGAACACAATGAAATATATATTGGGAGCTAATTTGATCATATGTGGAAGATAGGTTTTCGAATCGACTTATTTAAATTAAAATTTCACTTAAACAAATTTCTACGCCTTTCAGCTTCCCACGACTAAACCATAAATCCGATTGACATGAAATTTGAAATCCTACAATAATATAACATTATGGATCCAATGAAACTAGTTTCGTCGAAATATAAGACCGTGTCAAAATGACTATTTTTACATGTTAATTAAATATTAAAATATTCAATTTTTATAAATTAACTTTTAAATCAATTTTAAAAGCTTACCTACATCTTTCTAATTCAAATAGAATTTAATTCAACTTTATAAATCATTTTCGTTCTTATTAAATCCAAATTTCAATTATGTCTGCAATTTCAAATATTAAGTTAGAAATTTAATTATATAATTAATCATTATATTCGAAATATAAGTTATTCAACTTATAAAATTTATTTTTGAATATTTAAAATTAATTAAATATACGAATTTCAAATGACTGAAATTCTGGGTCGTTACATTCTCCCATACTTAAAAGAATTTCGTCCCCGAAATTACTAAATAAGAAAAAGCCATAAAATTCATTAACTTTTCAAAACAAATCTTTCAAATTAGCTTTACAAATCCATTTAAACCTTTTAGATTTTCCAAAATCCATTAGTTAAACTTCTTACAAAAAAGTTTCTAAGTTTTCAAATCCTTACTTAGTTATTCTTCTCAAAACCAACTAATATCATTCAACTTTTAACTAAAAATTAAAATTATAGTTGTCAGAATATTCCAAAATTCCCAAAAAAATTCTAATGCCTTAAATTTTCAAAAAATTTCTCCATAGCCTCCTTTGCGCGGTCCGATCCAAAAAAATAACAATATATGTATACACACACACATACATATATATACACATACATACACACACACACACACACACACACACACACA
The DNA here is from genome assembly GCA_030765085.1 of Allium cepa. Taxonomy (NCBI): domain Eukaryota; kingdom Viridiplantae; phylum Streptophyta; class Magnoliopsida; order Asparagales; family Amaryllidaceae; genus Allium; species Allium cepa. The sequence continues at coordinate 486,211,105 of CM060928.1, read as the reverse complement.
CACACACACATATATATATATATATCACAAATACACATCTCATCTTCGAGGATGAGGCATCCCGTAGGGATTTTTTTATAAAAGTACGATATGTAATCCGAGATATGTACCATATACATTATTAGAGAGTATATACGGCTAATATAGTGCGAAAGCGAGCTCCAAATGCGAAGCATATGCCATCTGCACCTACTAAACATTCGACAAACAAATGAGAAACATGTATTTATGAAAGTAATATCAATATACAACATATACCAACACTACAACTATATATGCCAATATAGCAAATGCAATCAAAAGCAGCAAATCCAACCATCAAACAACTATCATCTAACTAACATACAACAAACCAATATCTATGCAATAAATCCATAACCAAATCAATATACATTCACTTCTCATTAATATTCACTGAATTGGTTTTCAATTTAATCACATTTAATTCATTCGCATTGGATTTTACTTAACATTCATTTATTCAAATTCAATTTGTTTACATTCATTAATTTATATTTAAGTTAGTTCACTTTCAATTTAAATCTATTCTATTTAAATTCACTTACTTCCAGTTTGAATTCAGTTATTTAACTTTCAATTTTATTAATTCAATTTCATTAATATTTAATGAATTTCTATTCGATCAACTAACATCCATCTAACAACCAATGCATATCCAACATAACCAAATTTATTTTATTTACACTTAAGATTCATATTTACTTCATTTACCTTCAATTTGGTTTAATATTCAATTTATAAAAATAACATTTCAATTTTCATTCACTAATTCGATTGCTAATTCATTTAACAACTAAAGCTGAATTTCATTATATAACTCAAATTTATATTCATATTTCTCACTTCACTTTATTAATTCATTTTGATATCAAATTTAACTTCATTGAACATTACTTAAGCTATGTTTTGTTTCATTCTCACTTGCATTTACTTTCACTATACAACTTAAGTTCACTTCTAATACAAAAATTATATTTTATTTAACTTTTACTAAAGTCAAATTTATATCACTGCTCAAATTTAGATTTTGTTCTGCTTAAAAAAATTGTTTAATGATTTTAATATTTGGTTTTACTTATGTAACGACCTGTAATTTTCGATCCCGAAAATTCCAGATAGTTAGAAAAAAGAAGAAAGTGATAGAAGAAAACGAAGAATAGAAACACCAACATCTCACGTTCGCAGTGGATAAAATATAATAACAAATAATAACAGTCATACAAAGGAAAACTGTACTTGTAAAATTTCACTTTAATACATCAGAGTTACAACATATATACAAACACTAGATAGATACAATCAACATGTCTCAGATATATACAACAATATAAAATAGCAGAAACACTCCATACGTTCCTGTCATCCAACCCGTCTCCTGAGCTCCAAAACGTCCTTACCTGAAAATCTGTAATACTCGGTCTGACCCGAGCATTACATCAAAGTAACAGCCGGATCAGGCTAGAAACCAGCGTAAGTAAACCCATCTAACATGGAATACAAAAGCATATACTTATATAAACCCGGGGTAAATTGTATCAATTTACAACTTCACATGTTGTTATAGACATCACTTATTTCACACATTAATTTCTAAGTACCAAAACTTAGATTAAATGGTCCAATTCACTTAAATCATTCCATTTCAGCCTATTGTTTCCATATATCAGTTTATAAAAAAATCGAAGTGGTTTCGGGTATTTACTAATACCCGACTCCGGTCTCTTCGAATCCAATGTCATCTTAACCCAAGTTATTCAAGTGATTAAATTCAAATACTGGATGTCACTTTTACACAGCAATAACACAGATAAACATCACTCATTTATCATTGATATAACCAATATCATATCAATAGAATGTCACAACATATCATCCAATAGATATCATTCAATAGATACCATTCAATTGACATTCAACAAACAATCATCCATAAGCAAGCATTATCAATTCATATCATAATTAATCATCTAATCATGTTTAATCAACCATTAATTATTTACAATCATTTAATTAATTCATCACTCCTTGATTACCTCATCAATCAATCAGTTAATCTCTAATCACAGATTAATTATTCTTTAATTATCAATTAATAAACCTCAATTATTAATTAATCTCCTTTAATACAAAGTAATCAATCCTTAATTACTTTATAATCTATTAATTAACCTCTAATTAACTTATTATTTAACCATCATCTATTGATTAATAACCTTAATTATTAATCAATATCTCTTAATACAAATTAATTAATCCATAATTATTCTTATAATTAATTAATTAATCATTAATTAACTTATTAATTATCTCTTAATTATTAACTAATAGAACTTAATTATTAATTATTAATTAACAACTTAATTAAAGATTAATTACTCCTTAATTACCAGTTGATTAACCATTTGATTAATCCTTAATTAACAGTTAACCATCCTTAATTAATAGTTAATCGATCCTTAATTACCATTTGATTAATCCTTAATCACCATTGATTAATCAATTAATTACCAATTAACAACTTCTTAATTACTTTTATAAATCCTTTGATTAATTATACCAAATAATAAATCCTTAATTACTTTTATCAAGTAATTATTCCTTTAAATTACTTCCCATTAAGTAATTTCCCTTATATGAATTACATCCAGTAATTAATTTATCAATCATTTACACTAAGTAATTACACTATCAAATCTCATTAAGTAATTATACTTAATCAATTACCAAATGACTATCTTTAATTAATTAACAAGTTAATTAACTTAAATAAATCACATTCACCTCACTAATCACAAATGAGTAATTCATCCCTTAATTTCTCTTTAAACAAATCAATTAATCTTTCATTACAGATTAATTAGCCTTATGATAAATCATTATCTTTAAAACATTTGATCTTAGTAATTAACTTTACTTGATTAAATCATTAATTAAGTTTAAAATAAAAAAATCGTTAACTATTTATCTCTAATTATTAATTAACAATCCTTAATTACAATTTAATAAATCACTTGAAACCCTTAACTGTTAATTAATAAATCACTAATCATCAACTAATTTAATTGACTAATCACTCTTTAGTTATTTCATTAATTATCAAACTTTAATTAAGTTTTTAAGATTAAAAAAAAATTCCTTTATTAATTCCTTTTTACATTTCAAATTAAGTTTGAAAATAACTTAAGGATTTAACTTAAAACATTTAAATTAACAAATCATACAAATTAACTTATACAAACTATTCATTACAAGGAAATGAATTTTCAAGAGAATTGGTTAAAATTGATTATTTCCTTGTATAAATAGTTTTCAAGGAATACAAATTGATTATTTCCTTATACAAACTATTCAAGGAATTGAAACTTATACAAATTGATTATTTCCTTATACAAACTTATAACTTGTAACTTATACAAACTATTCATACAAATCAATTCTCTAATTATAACTTATACAAACTATTCATACAAATTGATTATTTCCTTAAAATCGATTACAAGGAATTGAAACTATTCATTACAAACTTGTATAAATTCTCTTTTACACTTCAAACACTTTCCTCCTTTCCTTCCGACAATAGATTCAACAAGGGGAGATTTATTTTATATAACAAAGATATATATAACTTTGTTTATTCCAAATCAAATATTCAAATTTGATTACTTTATAAAGCCACTTACGAGTTTACTTACTTCCATAAAGTAAATTTTTACCATAGAAATATCCAATTTCCACTTTACTTCATCATATATTTCACAAAATATATCTTCATTTCAAAAACTATTTCACATTTCTTATCCATAAATTTCTAGTATCAATTTCATTCAAACCCGTATGTACACATATCATCTATATGCTATATCAATCTGATGGCGCACTCGATCACACAATTTCACTACCGAACTAGTATCGTCCACCCGACTTCCTAGTGCGGACTCAATTCTGGTTTCTTGATCAGAAACCGTCATTCTCCTTGCATAGTCATAACTATGATAGAGAATATCCAAATTCACCATTGAAAATCAAGTGAAAAATCCCAACTCGGATCAATATACTATCTCGAAATTCAGTGCTCAAATCCGGATCAAATCACTATGCGAATAGAATAACATACGTACATCCTACGTATTTATCTTCATTGATTATTATATAATCAATCTCCTTTTCTATTCGCATTCCCTTAGGTTCTTATTCATTTATTCACCATTGCTTCAATCCCATTTGGATTATCACCTCAATTCTTATTTCAAATGGATATTTAATCATAAACAATTTGCACTCTGTCCAGCTTATATTTAGAAAATAGTTTGAAAAGTTTAAAATGGATAAATAGTAGAAAAATACTTATTAGTTTGTAAACTAGCTGTAAAATAGTTAAATAGTTATAGAAATTTTAAATATTTGCAAAAAAGTTGTAAAATAGTAATTAATTTATAAAATAGTTGAATAATAGTAATTAATTTATAAAACCGTTGAAAAATTGTTAAATAGTTCCAAAAATAATTGTAAAATAAGCATAAGATAATTTGGCTTTTAAAAAGAAAATTTGTATAGTAAATAGTTTGGAAAAAATAGATTTGTACTAAAACAATTTGTTTTGAAAATAGTCCAGAGTCAAACTATTCAATTACCAACCTCCATTTCCAATCAATTCAATTTAAATTTTCACTTCCATTTTAAATCGACTCAATTCCAATTTAAATAACTTCAATTTCCATTGAAATTGATTTAACCCCAATTCAAGTTGAATGAACCTCAATTTCTTTCCAAATTCAAATCAAATTCCATTTGGATTTTTAAACCTAATCAACCTTAATCACAATTCCAAATTATTCAAATCAATTTGGATTTGAACAAATTTCAAATTCACCCTTACTTTAAATCATCTCGAATTATATAAATTCGAGTTAAACTTTCAAATGTTGATTTAATTCCGTTAAATCAATTTAACCTATATCTATAAACCATTTAATTCTGGATCCAAAGTCCATTTTATCTTAATAATGGATATATTACCATACCCCATTTCTTCATTCATTTAAACAAATCTAATTTCAGATTATTAATAACAACAGGATGGTATCATTCAAATTATTTTAAAACATCCATCCATTTCCAATTTCTAGATCAAACCCAATTTGAGATTACTCATAACTCCCATTTCAAATTTTAAACTTCACATTAATGATCTTCCCACTTATATGTTCAAAAACTTATCACTTTGGGTATCACATCCCATTCCAAATTTAAATCTTCACATTTAGATTTATTTCAAACCATCTTTGATATTATGTATATTCCTCATATATACATATTAATTTCCTTTACATACCAAGTTACTTTAAATTTTAAACCACCTTTGATTTTTAATTCAAAACAAATTCCTTTAAATTTTCAAACAACTCTTGTTTGAAACAGGACTCCTCATTAAATAACATTATTTATTATTTCTTTATCACTTTGAAATAATTTTCAAATTCTAGACCCAGATTTAAAACTTCACAATTTAGATCAACTCCAGTTCCAATTTATAAGTCATACCTGCCTAAATATTTTACTTCTTTGAAACATTTCATTTTGCTTACTCATTAATTATTAAACACAACAATCATTTATGATAATAACCAAGATTATCATATATGAAACCATTCAATAACATCTTATTCTAAAACTCCTTCCCAAATTCAAGATTTAAATTTCAGTTTGAATCCCATTCAAACTAATCTTTATTTAATTTCAATTTGGTTATATTTCTATTCCCAATTAATTTAATTCCAATAATTTAACAACCAATTATCTTAATATTTATTAAAAAGAAATATTTCTTTATATATCAAAATATATTCTTATATAAAACCATTTAAAATCTTTATATAAGAAAATAACAAGTGCACTCTCATATATATATACACACACTCAACTCATTCTAGGGTTCCACTTACCCTATCCTTAATGAGTAAACCCACTAAAGCCAAGGTTCTCGCTTAACCTTCAGCCCTGATACCAAATGTAACGACCCGTAATTTTCGATCTCGAAAATTCCAGATAGTTAGGGAAAAGAAGTAAGGGATAAAAGAAAAGAAGAACAGAAACACCAACATCTCACATTCGCTGTGGATAAAATATAATAACAAATAATAGCAGTTATACAAAGGAAAACAGTACTTGTCAAATTTCACTTTAATACATCAGAGTTACAACATATATACAAACACTGGATAGATACAATCAACATGTCTCAGATATATACAACAATATAATATAGCAGAAACACTCCATACGTTCCTGTCATCCAACTCATCTTCTGAGCTCTTGAACGTCCTTACCTGAAAATCTGTAATACTCGGTCTGACCCGAGCATTACATCAAAGTAACACCCGGGTCAGGATGGAAACCAGCGTGAGCAAACCCATCTAACATGGAATACAAATGGATATAACTTACATAAACCCGGGGTAACTTGTATCAATTTACAACTTCACATGTTGTTATAGACATCACTTATTTCACACATCAATTTCTAAGTACCAAAACTTAGATTAAATGGTCCAATTCACTTAAATCATTCCATTTCAGCCTATTGATTCCACATATCAGTTTATAAAAAAATCGAAGTACTTTCGGATATTTACTAATACCCGACTCCGGTCTCTTCGAATCCAATGTCATCATAACCCAGGTTATTCAAGTGATTAAATTCAAATAATGGATGTCACTTTTACACAGCAAAAAGACAGATAAACATCACTCGTTTATCATTGATATAACCAATATCATATCAACAGAATGTCACAGCATATCATCCAATAGATATCATTCGATAGATATCATTCAATTCATACATTCAACAAACAATCATCCTAAGCAAGCATTATCAATTCATATCATAATTAATCATTTAATCCTGCTTAATCAACCATTAATTATTTACAATATTTAATTAATTCATCACTCCTTCATTACCTTATCAATCAATCAATTAATCTCTAATCCTAGATTAATTATTCTTTAATTATCAATTAATAAACCTCAATTACTAATTAATCTCCTTTAATACAAAGTAATCAATCCTTAATTACTTTATAATCAATTAACTAACCTCTAATTAACTGATTAATTAACCATCATCTATTGATTAATAACCTTAATTATTAATCAATATCTCTTAATACAAATTAATTAATCCGTAATTATTCTTATAATTAATTAATTAATCATTAATTAACTAATTAATGATCACTTAATTATTAATTAATAAAAATTAATTATTAATTATTAATTAACAACTTCATTAAAGATTAATTATTCCTTAATTACCAGTTGATTAACCATTTGATTAATCCTTAATTAACAGTTAACCCATCCTTAATTAATAGTTAATCAATCCTTAATTACCATTTGATTAATCCTTAATCACCATTGATTAATCAATTAATTACCATTTAACAACTTCTTAATTCCTTTTATAAATCCTTTGATTAATTATACCAAATAATTAATCTTTAATTACTTTTATCAAGTAATTATTCCTTTAAATTACTTCCCATTAAGTAATTTCCCTTATATCAATTACATCCATTAATTCATTTATCAATCACTTACACTAAGTAAGTACACTATCAAATCTCATTAAGTAATTATACTTAATCAATTACCAAGTGACTATCTTCAATTAATTAACAAATTAATTAACTTAAATAAATCACATTCATCTCACTAATCACAAATGGGTAATTCATCCCTTAATTACTCTTTAAAGAAATCAAATAATCTTTCATTATAGATTAATTATCCTTAAGATAAATCATTATCTTTAAAACATTTGATCTTAATAATTAACTTTACCTAATTAATCATTAATTAAGTTTAAAATAAAAAATCATTAATTATTTATCTCTAATTATTAATTAACAATCCATAATTACGATCTAATAAATCACTTGAAACCCTTAACTGTTAATTGATAAATCACTAATCATCAACTAATTTAATTAACTAATCACTCTTTAGTTATTTCATTAATTATCAAACTTTAATTAAGTTTTTAAGATAAAAAACATTCCCTTTTTAATTCCTTTTTACATTTCAAATTAAGTTTGAAAATAACTTAAGGATTTAACTTAAAACATTTAAGTTAACAAATCATAAAAATTAATTATACAAACTATTCATTACAAGGAAACGAATTTTCAAGAGAATTGGTTAAAATTGATTATTTAAAATTTTAAAGACATACTTTTATTTAAATTTAAAAACCGGTTAAACATTTGCTTTGGTTTAACCCATATGTACTTGAACCAAAACTAAGTACATCTCTTCATCTTTTCTTCTTTTTAAAACCGTTTAACTTAATTTTTTAAAATGGTTTGGTTTAAAATCTTAAACTGTTAAAACCTTAACAGTTCATGCAAGCTTTGCAAATGACCCCAGAGACAACTCGAGCCAAAACAAAATCCACACGAGTTCCTCCCCGAGGCAACTGCCATCCTAAAACCAACAGACACGACCATGCCACCGTGTAACCTACACCACCCACGGTGATCTTCCGAGCATCGCCAGAACCTCCCATGAGATCTTTCGGCAAACGAGAGTGCATAGAAACTACCGAAGGTGGAAGATCGTCCACCTCCTCCCATGGGTACTTTAACACCCCTTATTTTAATAACATTATTGGAAAGATTTATATTGAAAAATTAAATAGAATAATATAGATATTACACTGATAAAGGGATTGGGATTTGAAAATAAATTGGAGGTCGTGCTTAACTAAATAAATAGGCTTATAAATGGTTAATTAATTAATGTAGGGTATTAGGGTAATTGCAGCACTACATTTCGATTACCTTTATATTCTTGTTTCATTCCCATTCACTTTCATTTTACAAAACATAAAAAAAATGTAAATCAAAAGAGCAATTGGCCATTACTTAGGAGAAAAGAAGAGAAAATCAATCTAAAGCTAAGGAACGAAAGCAAGGAAGATTAATCTCAATTAAATATCAAAGTCCTTATCCTAATCAAGGTGGATAATAATCTAAATCATCTCTATTTTGTTTTTATGATCATTTGATTTTTTTGGTTTAAGATTAAATCCATTTTAATGATGATTTTGATGATGATATGCTTTGATTTTATAACATGTTTGATTTAAATAACATTATTTGAATATAGTTTCATACGGTTTTAAGGGTAAAACCGATTATAATTAATTTCAAATGCCATAAGAAAATTATACGTTATGTATAACATGATTTTGTAGATGGGTTTTGATTTTTATAATTTTCCAAGTTATGGAAAATTTAGTACGAATTTTCAAAGGAAAATATGTATAATTGGGTTTAGAAATTAATTTCGACTATTTTTTGAAGAATTTGGGTCTGAAATTTTTATATGTTAGGTACCATATTGAAAGTGAATTTTTGTAATTTTTGGGAATTTTTCCTAAGTAATTGACTATGGAAATTATATTATTTTAGAAGAATGATTAAATTGTTATGCTTAATGGAAGGGCTTAATTGTGAAAGTTAATATTGGTTTAGATCTGAAATTATGCAGCATTTATTTTGATAAAGAATTTGAAAAGTTTATGACAACCAATTAAATGTTTACAAATAGGCAGGTAAGTTATAAAGTATTTACTTTAAATGACATTAAATCGGTCTTTATCCAGAAAAGTAGGCTCCACTTCTTTTAGAAGCCAACTTTTGACTTTATGTTTTCGCGTTCAACCAAGTCGAAACCAACCAGGTCGAAACCAACTAAGCTAAAACTAATACACAAGGTATCACAATGTTGGCACGTAGTGGATTGGAGAAGGGAAGAAGGCATGGTGCCGAAATATAGCTTTCAATGGGGTCGAAACCTTTGTTTTACTTCCTAAAGAAATGCGCTTGCCTATTTTTACTAAGTGCTTTCGAAGGAGTCAAAAAAGATGCTTTCGAAAGGGGTTGTCAATTCTTGTTTAAATTGTAGCTTATGAATGAGTTACTTAGTTTTAAAAATCAAAGCTTTCGAAAAGGTTAGTTTCGACCAAGTCGAAACCCCTTTACCATTCCTATGCCTTACGAAGGGATTGTAGCCGTCAATGCTTTCGAAAAGTAGCTTTGTTTTATGCTTGTACTAAGCCACTTCCTAAAGCGTTCTAAAGGATTCGAGGGTTTCGATGGCAATGGTTTCGAAAGGGGTTACCAAGCTATCAGTCAAATGTTTTACTTAAATGTTTTGAGCTTTCGAAAGGATAGTGCCGAAGCCATCTGTTTTCCCCCAAATTCTTTTTAATGATTTCAAAAGGCGAATTTTTGCTTGTATTCACTTAGATCCAGTAAGATATGTTTTAAATTAAACCCAATGGTTTTGCAATTTTGAAAGGAGTACTTTCAAATAATTTCGAAGATATGCTTCTATAATTGAATGGAATTACTTTAATACATTGAAATGTTTTGGAAGAAAGGTTTTTTATTGTTTCGAAAGGCAGGTTCCTAGTGTTCTAAAAATAAGAATTGAGTGTTTTCGAAAAGAAGTTTTCCAATGGTTTTGTAAGCCTTAGTTTTCAAAACAAAGAACCCAATCTCAATTTTTAAAGGTAAAACCCATGACGTTATAAAAGAGCTTTAAATTGATTTTAAGTATGAAGTTTTTGAAGAAGCATTCCTTGATAAAATAATAGGTTAAAGGGATTAATCACGTTTTATATGAGATTGATTTCATGGATGTTAAACCACATGTGTTGGTATTATTATGTTAATATGTTTGCTTCTTCTAATATATATATATATATATATATATATATATATATATATATATATATATATATTCACATTAATTGTAATGGACCCATAACTGCATTTTAGAGAGAAATGGTAGAATAACAAGATAGGTTGACCTAATAGTGAATATAAATTGAATTAACACCTGAATGAGTAGAACTGTATCTAGGAAATCAAATAGACTAGAATGTAGGATGCCTAAATACTGAAGTTGTCAGACAGACAGGTTCATAGTAAACCCATGAAAACTATGTTTAGGAAAAGTTATTGGCTGGTGTCAATAGGTTCACAGTAAAAAACTATGATTAGAAAGAGTATTGGCAAGGGCCAATAGGTTTGTATTGAGCCCATAAAAACTATATTTGAATTATGTTATTGACAAGAGTTAGTAGGTTCATAGTCAATCCATGAAAATTAGGATAAAAGGGAAGTTATTAGAGATACCAATAGGTTTAGGGAGAACCCATAAAACAATAAAGTTATTGGTCCGGGCCAATAGGTTCTTAGTGATCCCATGAAAACTATGAAATTGGATAGGGAGTCCATAAACGTTAAACATGTTATTAATCAGCCCATGAAAACTATTAGGTTAATAATGATCCTAGAAATTATAACTGAGATAGACAGTCAAAATGAATGGGGATGGGTAATCCGGAATTGATTTACTTGGTTGCATATCATCATAATATTTTGAATCGTTATGTTTTAACCATTGTGGATGTGGGAGCACATTATATGTTTTTTTTATAAAGTTTTGGATGAGATACCAGTAAGGGAAAACCTCGTTCCACTAAGCGGTGTGGTCTCACTAGATATCTAAATGTTTTGAGATGATATATTATTATTCATATCAGGCTTTTTGTCTGACTTGAAGTTTATGTTTTCCCCTTGAACTCTTGGATGCTCAATTGATTTTGAGTAGTTTGAGAGTTGAGGTTTTTAGGTACATTTTAGACGATTTCGGAAACGTGCAGGAGGCATAATAGCTATTTAGAGTTTGAGTAGTTTGTTGATTTTAAATTTTTCCATGTCCATGTGTTTCTGTTATATCAACCATCTAACATTAACGTATTTGGTCGCCGAGGATTAATAACTATGGATGATTGCAACATCCGTAGCCGTTAGTTTTGGGCCTCCATTGGGGGATGTTACAAGTTGGTATCAAAGCATTGATTTATGAAAACTTAAAAGAAATCTAAACCTAAAAGATTTTCAAAACATAATCCAATGAATCGAAAAATAAGATCGAGTTTTGGGTTAATGCTATAGTAACGTACTTGTACATACTTGTATTTGATATATATATATATATATATATATAATTACGTATCGCCCTCTCTCTTAGACCTTTTTTTTGTATCTTACTAACACTAGTATGTAGATTTATGAGAAAGAAGATATGGATGCAAGAAAGGGAAGACAAAATCTCGATGGAGGAAGCGCCATAACCAATGGAAATGTTCGACCCACCAAAAGGAACTCGGGTCGACAGGCTAATGCTAATCAAAATGCAGATGCCAATGTGGGTGTTGGAAATCGACCAATGGATATATGGATGATATATTAGTTCTTCTTTAATCTGATGCAAGAAGGATCTACTGATGGAGTTGCTGGGAATGTAGAAGGAGCAAATCCTATACCCCAATTGGAAATATATATGCTAAGATGATTACAGACAACACCAGTCTTGGTGGAAAACCATTTATGGGAATAGAGGATGCTATAGAAGTGAAAAATTGGTTGTTGCACTGTGAGAGAATCTTCACTGATTTGGGTTAGATGATGAGCAGAAGAGGAGGCTAGCCTCTAGGCAGTTGCAAGGGGCAGCGCTTCATTGGTGGAATAGTGTTACTGTCGGGTTTCGGAGGAGGAGTTAACTTGGGCAGAGTTTAGAAGGAGATTTGAACAGATGCTTTTGTGTGAAGTTTCCAAGTAAGCATTGCTGAGAAAGTTTATGGATTTGCTGCAGGGAGAGATTTCAGTAATTGAGTATGCTACTAAGTTTGAGAGTTGTCCCGATATGGGTATGCTCCTATAGACACTGTTATCAGAAGGAACGAGAGGTTTATTTGGGGATTGATGCCCAAGATTGCTAGGGCAACCCTTTCACATCTTCGTGATCTTTATAATGTAGTTATGGAGATGGCAGTCCGACATGAAGAGATGCTAGCCATTTGCATGAGAGAAAAGCCGATGGAAACCCAGGATTCTCAAGGAAAGAAGAGAAAATTCGTTAAGAAGAAGATAGCCAAGAAGGGAGAGGCTTCCAAGAAGGAAATGGATGGTTTAGTTTGCTTTAAGTGTGACAAGAAAGATCAATATCCTCATGCGTGTCGGTCAGGCAAAGGGAAGAAGGCTGTAGAAAAGAAGAATGCGAAGTGCTTTAACTGCAACCAAGTTGGACAATATAAGAATCGGTGTCTAGATCTAATCTAGGTGGACAAAGGAAAGGATATTGCTATTGGACCATCATCTGCTAAGCCAACTGCAGCCGAAAAAGGAAAGATTATAATGGAATGTTTACTTTTGATTCAGAGTATACCTATTAGGGTACTATTTGATATTAGCGCATCACAATCTTTTAGATCTCATTGTTTGGTAGATAGGTTATGCTTAGAACCCACATACCTTGTTACTTCCTTAAGGATTGTGAATGCAATAGGAGGTTATGCAACTCTAGAGATGAGATGTGACCAGTGAGAACTTGACTTGTTAGGTCATAAGTTTGCATGCAGTCTATTTGTTTTCGATTTGGTAGATTTCGAAATCATTTTGGGTATGGATTGGTTGGGTAAGTATGAGGCTAGGATATTTTGCCAAAATAGGGAGATATCACTAAGACAACCTGATAATCATAACCGAATAATATTCTCAGTGAAGAATTCTGACCAGAGTGGCTGTGCTTTGTTAAGTGCTGTGGAATTGGGAGATGTGTTAAGTCAGGTTCGAGTAGCAAGTGAGTTTGCAGATGTCTTTAAGCCCGTTACGAGACTACCACCGAAACGAGCTGTTGAGTTTCGGATAGATCATATGCCCGGAGTTGAACCTATAAGTAGACCACCTAGCATGATGACACCGACGGAGATGAAGGAATTGAAGGTGTAGCTAGTGGATCTAGAAGGGAGGAATTTTATTGGACCAATCAGTTTACTTTGGGGAGCGGACACGGTGTTCGTAAAGAAACCAAATGGGTTATTGAGGATGTGTATCGACTATCGTAAGTTGAATGGGAAGACGATTAAGAATAAGTATCTTTTGCCGAGAATATATGATCTATATGGTCAGTTGTGTAGAGCCAGAGTGTTTTCCAGTTAGATTTGGCGATAGGTTTCCATCATTTAAGAGTGTTAGAGGACAGTTCCTTTGATAGCATTCCAGACTAGGTATGGTTCGTGCGAGTGGTTAGTAATTCCATTCGACGAATGCACTTGCTTTCTTCATGGATTTGATGAACCAAGTTTTCCGAGAGTGCTTGGATAGGTTCGTATTGGTGTTTATAAATGACATATTAGTGTACTTAAAGAATGAAGGAGAGCATCAGGATCATCTTAGATTAGTGCTTGAGACGTTGAGGCAGCATCAGCTGAAGGCAAAGTTTTCCAAGTGTCATTTTTGAAAGAAAGAGATTAAGTTTCTTGGTCATATGGTTTCAGAGAAGGGCTTGTTAGTTGATCCAGATAAGATCGAAGCTATTAATAATTGGGAGAGACCAAAGATGGTGATTGAGATTAGAAGTTTTATTGGACTTTCTAGCAAATACTAGAGATTCATCAATGATTTCACGTAGATAACAACACCTTTGACTAAGTTAACTAGGAAGGATGTGAAGTTTGTGTAGTCCAACAAATGTGTGGAAGCATTCCTTAGGTTAAGGAATTTTTTGACCAACACATGTGTTATTAATTCCAGACGGAAACCAAGGGTTGGTGGTGTATATCGATGCATGTAGAACTGGATGAGGAGTTGTGTTAATGCAGAAGGGTAAAGTGATTGCCTATGCCTCACGACAACTTAGACCTCATGAAGTGAGATATCCTACTTATGATTTGGAGTTGGCTACGGTGATCTTCACATTGAAGATTTGTAGACAATATCTCTTAAGGGAGAGGTTTGAGCTATACACGGATCATAAGTCCTTAAGATATCTATTCTCTCAGAAGGAGTTGAATATGAGACAACAGAGGTAGCTAGAGTTTTTAGCAGCTTATGATTTTGGTATAGAATATACTCTTGGGAAAGGAAAAAAAGTAGCCGACGCTTTTAGCAGAAGACATCAGAATGTGGTGTTAGCTATGTTGGCAGAATGGAAAGATTTGAAAGCTTTGACTACTCAGTTAAGATCGACCGCAAGTTATGATCAGAGTACCGCCATGTTGTCCCATTTAGAAGTTCGACCAGTGTTGATCAAAAGGTTTTCTTCTAAGCAGAAAGAGGATACAATATTAGCCAAAAAGATTAAAAGGCTTGAGGTTGGAACCGAGATCGACGATCTAAAGGATTTTAGTCTGGATAAGAAAGGATTGTTGAGAAAGAAGGGACAGTTGTGTGTTCTGCATATGGAGGACCTAAGGAAAGAAGTTCTTGAGGATTGTCATCGGTCCAAGTTTACGATTCATCCTGGAGGGTCCATGATGTATCAAGGTATGAAGAGGAGCTTCTATTGGAAAGGTATGAAGAGAGATGTTGGCTTGTGGGTTAGGCAGTGTGCAAACTATCAACAAGTGAAGGTCGTACATCAGAAGTCCAATGGGTTGCTTCAGCTATTAGAGATTCCAGTTTGGAAATGGGATTCAATATCCATGGATTTGATAGACGGGTTGCCAAGGTCAAATAAAGGAAATGAAAGTATTTGGGTTATAGTGGACAGGTTGACCAAGAGTGCCCATTTCATTCCAGTTAAGTCAACTAGGACGACACCTATTTTAGCTAAATTGTTCACGAAGAATATATTTAGACTACATAGGATTCCTAGTAGTAGACAGATATGCCTTTTTTCCTACCGAATTCTGAAAGAGTATACAGGATGTATTAGGTACCAAGATTAATATGAGTGTGATATCCCGAAATTTATGGCAATATCAATTTAATAATCTGGGTTAAAATTAAATAGAATTGATAATATTGTTAATAATAAATTGAATTAATTTAATAATCTTCTTTAATAATTATTTAAATAGGTGGTCTTATCTTTTAAAAGATAATTTAAAATCTTCTATTTATAATGTATATATGTTGTAAGTAAATAAGTTTTGTTTTAAAATTTAGTAAATAAAGTCATCTTTTCTAATTCTAATATTTTGGGAAATTTGGAAATATAATTTAATATTGAATAAATAATCATATGATTTTAGAATACTCAAGATAAAAACTTAATTGTTTAAAATTGATTTTTTTTAGCCTAAGTTTAAGTTTAAAAAAATGTTTGTTTTGTTTTAAACATAGTTTGACAAATAAGTAATTTATAAAGGAATAGTTCTTTTATAAATTTTATTAATTTAATAATAAGTTATATTTAAACTATATCAATATTGTAATATCTTTAAAAATGGGTTTTAATATAAATAGAAGTTGTTATTTTAATTCTATTTATATATATGTATATTTTGAAAAAAGCTATGATTTGTAAATTTTAAAATAAAATCTTTCAAAAATGTTTAAAATAAAATAATACTTTATAAATATTAATGTAAGTATGAAGGGAATAATAAGTAAGTAAAGTAATAAACCAAAACAAATAACTAAAACAATTTTATAATATAACTAAACAAAAGAATAATGTGTACATAAAGACTAAAAACAAACAAGGCTTTGTATAAATAAATAATTAGTGAGGCCTGTAGTAGTTTCAAAGGCAAGTATAAGTAGTCTGTAAATAGTCTGCCGCAAGGAAGTCTCAGGAAAGAAACATCTTTGTACAAAACAAGGTATAAAATATAAACAAAATAAGATATTTATGTACATAAGTACAAAAAGTTTAGGCAGGGAGGTAAAAATGTATAGGCCTGTAAAGTAGTGATGCAAAGGCAAGTAAACAAAGTACTTAAAACATTAAATGCTAGCATAGCTTTGGTCAATTCAATTTTGCTCAAAAATCAACTTAGCCCCCAAAACCAAATCTTGCCTGATAAGCTAAAAATAAAATCTCTGAGCAATCAGAAAATGTTTGTACAAGCTTATACAAACCCTGTAAAACTCATTTCTATATATCTCTCCTTGTTTCATTCGATCATCACAACAATTGCAAACCAGAGATGGAGTAAAGTCTGCAACTTTTCTATCAAAAGTTCAAATAAATAACCTGTAAACCAGGATTTGTTCAAGTGCAATCTGAGGCTAGACAATCAAAGCAAGCTTTCCAGTTTCTAATGTTTCAATCAAGACAAAGCTTTCAGAAATTTAAAACAACAATCAAACAAGATGATTGGAAAAAAAGTTTAAGCTATCTGTTTTCAAAACAAAAGAAGGCTCTGTTCTTCAAAGTTTCAAGTGAGTAACAGTTTTAAAATTTCTTAAGTTTTTAATCTGTGCATGCTAATATTTGGATGCTTAACATATTTGTGTGAATATTTATATATTCCTTTCTCTGGGCATTTGTGAGATAGAGTTACTGCATATTGTATTCGCTATGAGACACACTGTTATAAATCTCAAGTTCAC
Source organism: Allium cepa (assembly GCA_030765085.1). Taxonomy (NCBI): domain Eukaryota; kingdom Viridiplantae; phylum Streptophyta; class Magnoliopsida; order Asparagales; family Amaryllidaceae; genus Allium; species Allium cepa. Next base: position 486,193,661 of record CM060928.1, on the reverse strand, counting down.
ATCCTACTTCAAAAGAAAGAAAAAAAATAAGTCAAACAGTTGCAAGTAAAACTGCTGTCTTCACTTTAAGGTAAATAACTTCATATTTAAACATAAAGGTTAACTATCAGTTGCCTGTAGGTGAATATGCTTTGAATGCTTAGTTTGTGACGATTCTCCTGTGTGTTTACATACATAAGTACTGCTATGTACCTGTTTGATTGTGTTTGTATAAAAACAAAGATTTTGACAAAGTCTTTACCACTTGATCTGATCCCAGTTGTGAGTAACATCACAATCTAAAAATATTTTAAGTATTGTTGTTCTGTGCATATTTCCCCCTGAAGTTTAAATTATCTGTGGGTAACTTCTTTTTAAATACTTAAGTATCTGGTTGATAGATTTAAGTATAAGGTAATGATGCTTTTATGTTTATATATGGTTCAAATTCTGCGTGTTGTATAATAGGACAACTACATGTTATATAATCCTGTAATGCATACCTGTATTTAGAATTCAAACTCAGGTTTGATATAAAAATTTAGCATTGCTTGATTTACTTGTTGGGATGACCTAGGATCTAAACAAGATACGTTTGTTTGATTATAAAGTTAAGATTTAAAATTTAATTAAGTTAAAAATAACTTTAATTTTGTTTTGAAAACTAAAGGGGACAGGGAGGTTTTAACTTGTGGAAAATCCAAATTTGTTAATTTAACAATCCAGTAACATGAATTGAATCTCCATACTTAATAACGATTTTAGGAAGCAAAATTTCATTTTTATGTTAAGGGTTGATGGTGCGGTTTTGAGTTGCACTGTCTTTTGTTTTTGGGGTTGCTCCGATGATCTAGTGGATCGAAAATGTTGGGGTTCTTCCTGGAGGTGGAGATATGATTGGTGAGTGGAGGAAAAATGACTGGTGGATGGTCTGAGCATGGTGGTGGAAGCGGTTGTCAATTTAAGTATCTAAACCTAGTTTTTGCTGTGCGTAAATAATCGATCACCACAGCTCATTGAGTGGATCGAGTTCAACTTGCTTTGGGGTAGTGGAAGCTATCATGTAGGGGAAGATGATGCCAGAGTTTCAGATCTTAAGATGGTCGGAGTTTTGCAAGCGAGGTGTTGTTCCAGGTTGGGGGCGATCTTGTTCTTCCATTCCAGGTTCGAGCTGTACGTTCGATTTTGTTTGTGGGATGTTCTCGATATTTGGATGGTCAGGATCTGACGCGTGGATGATCGCCATTGTGTTGAAGATTGTGGCGATGGCCACAGATGATCAGAGGCACCGTGCATGTGCACGGTGCACTCCTGATTTACTGGTGAAGTATAGGAACAGAGTAGGGATTGGAGATTTTCTCCAGTTTGTTTTGGTCAGGCATTTTGTTTGGCTTATTGCAAGAATATGGGCTTGGGTAATGTTTATGTTACAGGTTTCAGAGAAAACCTGTTCTGTTTTTTTTAAAAAATAAATAAATAAAATAAAAACTGAAGATTTAAAATTTAAAGCAAGGTTTAAATCAAGTTTTCAAATCAAGTCTACAATAGGGATTCAAGTTTACTTTGAATCCAAAACTTTGAATTTAAAATCACTTTTATTAATGTAAATGTGAACAAGTTTAAATGTTTTAAAAATAGATTTCTAAAAGTAGATTGGTTTCAAATAAATGTTTAAAATGGTTAAACATTTTGAATCCTAATTTCAAAATAGAATTTGAATTAAAAATTTAAAGTGTAATGTTTTAAATACACTTTGATAAATGAAATCATTAATTAAAGAAATGAATTATTTAGAGATAATTAAGAAAATGAAATGATATTGTTAATAAGGTAATTAAAGGATGATTTATTTAAATTAATAGTTTATATTAATTTATAATCCAGATTAATTGATAACGATTAAAGCTCAGATAATTTCTTAAGAAAGTAATTTAAGAAATGTTGTTAGTAAATGAAGAAAATTAACTAAGAATTATTAAGTAATTAATTTATGTAATTAATTTTAATAATTAATTAAATTAATTAATTAAGATAATCATTTGTAAATTGTTAAGTAATTACTTAATGAAAGTAATTAAGGGATTAATCACTTATTGTAATTAATTGAGATAAGTTATTAATTTAAGTTAATTAATTTAGTTTAATTAATTTAAGATAACCATTTGAGAAATGAATAAGTGTGATTACTTAATGTAATTAATGGAGCATAATTACTTAGGGAAGTAATAAAGGATAATTACTGGAATGTAATTAGTGAAGGATGATTTATAATGAAGTAATTTGGTTAATTACTTTTGTAATTAATCAAGGGATTAAATAATGAAGATAATTAATTATGGGATAATCAATTTGTTAATGAGTAATTAAGGGTAGTTAATTACTGGATTGATATTAGTCAAGGGTGATTAATAATTGTATTTTTAATTAATTACTAAATTTAGATAAAGTAATTAGTTTAAATATAAATTAGAGAATCATTAATTTACATAATTAATGATGTAATTAAGAATTGTTTAATTTAGGAATAATTAATAATAAAGTGATTAATTAATGTAATTAATTAAGTACAAATGTAATTAATTATATTTAATTAATCAATGGAGAAATTAAATGTTAATTACTATGAATGATTTAGGTTGATTAATTTGTGAAATTAATTAAAGACTAATTACTTATTGTAATTAGAGAATGATTAATCAAAGGTGTTAAATCAAGATAAATATTTAGAGAATGATAAATGAAGTAGAGTATAATTCATTAATGGATATATAAGCAGGATTTATGGAATGAAGTAATTAATTTAATTCACTTTAAATTAATTAGAGATAGAAGTAATTAATTTAATTTACTTTAAATTAATTAAAGATAGAAGTAATTAATTTAATTCATTTTAAATTAATTATAAATGGTGGTTAATAAATCATTGCTTATATATATTATTGGTTGTGATCTCAGTAATGAGATGAGTAATATCTATATGTTATGGATGCTTAGTTAAGTATGAGATAATATCCTATGTTACTCTGTGATATGCTGTGTTATACCTATGATGCTCGTATATGTTTTATCTGTGATAAATGCTATGTTAATTAAATTACTTAAACTGTTAAGTTAATTAGACAACTTGGCCCTTAAAATGGCGGTTGGATTCGATGAGACCGGGATCGGAAGAATCAATTTTGATTCTCCGAAAACCACATCAATCCAATTTAAACGTTAGGTCGTGAATCCTGAAATGAAGATCGAGATGGTGTTTTCAGAATGCAAGGGTTATCGTCGTTAACTCTGAGGGTGATTCCAAAATAAGTGTAACGAGATAATGCCTTCGGTTTCGTTCGAACCCGAACGAACTTATATGGATTGAATGCTTTCAACACATCGTCAGGCGGACGATGAGCATTCTAAGCGATATGCTCTATAAAGGTAATCGTAGCCTCAAGCCTCATCAACCGGGAATGGCTAAAACAGGGGAGATGCAGCAAGGTTAGGTGGGTCATGCCCAAGCAGGACAAGATATTTCCCCTGTCTAGATGTCCCTTTTTATTTCGGCTGTGTGAGCGGTTTGCTAGCTAGAACCGCGGGGTTTATCTTGTTCGGGACTGTTCAGTAAGGAATGGTTCCGGCCTTGTGTTGCAGGGGATGAAGGGAGTAATCCTCGGTACGGTGATCTAGGCCCCGTACTGTGACGGGCGGTACCCCAGTAGCCCTGCCATTGTTGGAAATCCATTTTCCCTACGAGACCCTACGGTTTTGATTTGTATTACCCACTTTTGTGGCTTGTAGCTGGAATTTAATCATGTAACAATTTCGGCTATTTTCTATTTACTTGAAAACCCTAGACACTATTATAATATCACTGGATTTCCTATGAAACGTTTTGGTTAGCGTAAGGAAAAAAAACTTACCCGTATTTATTTGTGGGGAGTCTTACGTGATACCTTTATTTTCAAATGTTTTTCAAGTTAAACAACTTCAACCTGTTACTCATACCAGACCCATGTCTGACCCGGAGTTTATTTCTGTTTTTCCTGAACTCTCGGGTACCCAAATTTTTACGGGTAGCCTAGGGATTCAGGTTAGCTTTGACGAATTTCTGGAGGAGCAATGGAGCAGGAGGCTTCAACGTTGTAGATATATAGTTTTCCGCTGTGTTGGTATCTCTAAGTCGTATTGTTTGAGTTGTATTGTGTTGTATTGTAAATACTAGACAGGTGTTTATAACTGTCCAGTATGTGATGTATTATCTGTGTAGCTCTGATTGATGTTGTATATTATGTAATACTTATGTGATTAATATAATTTATTCGTTCCGCTGTTAAGATTCTGATGTTGTTCTTCTTTCTTTCTATCTTTTCTACTTTCTATCCTTTTCTTTCTTCAAGATGAAAACGGATTTCTGGGGTCAGAAATCCGGGTCGTCACAATGAGTATTACACATCACCCTCAAACGGATGGGCAGACAGAGAGAGTCAATAATGTACTCGAGGATTTATTAAGAGCTTGTGTATTGGACTTTTGTGGATCTTAGGAAGATCGCCCTCACTTAGTGAAGTTTTCCTATAATAATAGTTATCAGACTAGTATAGGAATGACGCCTTTGGAAGCTTTGTATGGAAGGCCATGCAAATCACCAGCATGTTGGTTGGAGACTGAAAATAGAATAGTCTTAGGTCCAAATCTAGTTAGAGAGGCGATGGAGAAGATTGAGTTAATACAAGAAAGGACGAAGGAAGCTCAGTCAAGACAAAAGAGTTACACGTATAAGAGGCGTAAAGTCCTAGAATTCTTAGTTGGAGATAAGGTTTTCATTAAAGTATCACAAGTGAAGGGTGCTGTATTATTTGGAAAGTCAAGGAAACTGGCATCAAGATATATTGGTCCGTTCCAAGTTACAGAGAGGATCGGGAAGCTCGCCTACAGAGTAGAGTTGCCGAGCAGTATGGTAGGTGTCCATAACGTGTTTTATGTGTCACATCTTTGCAAGTATGTGCATGATCCAGAGACTACTATTTCTACGACATGGTTGAAAGATTTGACAGTAGAGCCTAATTTGACTTTCTTCAGACAACTAGTTTGGATTGTAGCGAGAGAGGAAAAAATGTTGAGGAACAAGACAATAGGGTTGGTGAAAGTTCAGTGAAGTGACAATGAGAAGGACTGCACTTAGAAGACAAAAGACAGGATTAGAGATACTTTTCCTAATCTGCTTTAAGGGTATGTCTACATTAGATTTATATATGGATAGAAACTAGTCAGGTAGGCAAGTATGGTTGTTAGAAGTTGTTACATATGATTGCTATATTTAGTATTTAGTCCTTATTTAATTTCAAGGAAGAAATTCCTTAAGGAGGGCCTGTAACACCCCTAATTTAATAAAAGTATTCAGGAGATTTAATTAAAAAAATTAAATAGAATAATGTAAATATTAGAGTGATAAGGGGATTGAGAATTGAAAATAAATTAGAGGTCGGGCTTAACTAAATAAATGGGCTTATAAATTGTTAATTAATTAAGGCATGGGTATTAGGGTAATTGCCGCACTGCATTTCCATTACCCTTATATTATCGTTTCATTCCCATTCACGTTCATTTTTCAAAACACAAAACAAACATAAATAAAAAGAGGAGCCAGCCATTACTTAGGAGAAAAGAAGAGAAAATCAATCTAAAGCTAAGGAATTAAAGCAAGGAAGATTAATTTCAATCAAATCTCAAAGTCCTTATCCTAATCGAGGTGAATAAATCTAAATCTTCTCTATTTTTTTAACGATCATTTGATTTTTGAGTTTAAGATTAAATCCATTATAATGATGATTTTGATGATGATATGCTTGGAATTTATAATATGTTAATTTAAACAAAATTGTTTGAATATAGTTTTATACGGTTTTAAGGTTGAAACTGATTATAATGAATTTCGAATGCCATGAGGTAATTATATGTTATGTAAAACATAATTTTGGAAATGGGTCTTAATTTTTTTAATTTTCCAAGCTATGGAAAATTCATTATTAATTTACGAAGGAAAATATGTATAATCGGGTTTAGAAATTAATTTCGATTATTTTATGAAGAATTTGGATCTGAAATTTTTATACGCTAAATAACATATAGAAAGTGAATTTATGCAATTTTTGGGGATTTTTCCTAATTAATTTACTATGGAAATTAAATTATTTTAGAAGAAGGATTTAATTGTTTTATTTATTATGCTTAATGGAAGGGCTCAATTGTGAAAGTTAATCTTACTTTAGATCTAAAATTATGCGGCAATTATTTTGGTAAAGAATTTGAAAAGTTTATGGCAGCCAATTAAATGTTTCAAATAGTTAGATTAATTATAATGTAATTACTTTAAATGGCATTAAATCAGTCTTTACCTAGAAAAGTAGGTTCCGCCTTTTTTTGAAGCCACCTTTCGACAATATGCTTCTGCCTTCAACCAAGTCGAATTCTACCAGGTTGAAACCAACTAACCCGAAACCAATACACTAGGTATCACAATATTGGTATGTAGTGGATTGGAGAAGGGCGGAAGGAATGGTTTCGATATATAGCTTTCGATGGGGTCGAAACCTTTGTTTTACTTTCTAAAGAAATGTGCTTATCTGTTTTTACTATACGCTTTCGAAGGAGTCTAAACAGATGCTTTCGAAGGGGTATTTTTAAACTGCTTTGGAAAGAGGTTGCTGTTTCTTGTTTATTTTGTAGCTTCCGAAAAAGTTACTTAGTTTTAAAAATCAATGCTTTCGGAAAGGGCTGTTTCGACCAAGTCGAAACCCCTCTACCATTCCTACGCCTTTCGAAGGGATTGTCGTCATCAATGCTCTCGAAAGGTAGCTTTGATTTATACTTGTACTAAACCACTTCATAAAGCTTTCGCAAGGATTCAAGGCTTTCGAAGGCAATAGCTTCGAAACGGGTTTCCAAGTTATCCTTGGAATGTTTTGAGCTTTCGAAAGTATGGTGCCGAAGCCATCTATTTTTTCCCAAACTCTTTTTAATGGTTTCGAAAGGGGTATTTTTCGCTTGTATTCACTTAGACTCAATAACATATGTTTAAGGTAAACATAATGGTTTTGAAAGGGATACTTTAAATGGTTTCGAGGAAATGCTTCTATAGTTGAATGGTGTTACTTAAATAGATTCGAAAGAAATGTTTTAAAGTGTTTCGAAAGGCAGGTGCTTGGTGTTTTGAAAAGAAGATTTGAATGCTTTCGAATGGAAATTTTTCAGTGGTCTCGAAAGTAAAGATTAAAGATTTCGAAAGCCTTAGTTTTTAAAGAACCCAATCTCAATTTAAAGGTAAAGCCCAAGCCATTATAAAATAGCTTTTAAATGATTTTAAGTACGAAGTTTTTGAAGAAGCATTCCTTAATAAATTAATAGGTTAAAGAGATTAACCATGTTTTATATGAGATAGATTTCGAGGATATTAAACCATAGGTGTTGGTATTATTAGATTAATATGTTTGTTTCTTGTAGTGTATGGATTCACATTGTAATGGACCCATAACTGCATTTGCGGAGAAATGGCAGAATAACCAGCTCGGTTGACCCAGTAGTGAATATAAATTGAATTTACTCCTAAATGAGTAGAATTGGATCGAGTAGGTCAGATAGACCTGAATGTAGGATGCCTAAATTGTGAAGTTGTCAGATAGACAGCTTCATAGTAATCCCATAAAAACCATGTTTAGGAAAAGTTATAGGCCGGTGCCAATAGGTTCATGGTATACCCATAAAAACAATGATTAGAAAGAGTATTGGCAGGGGCTAAAAGGTTTGTGGTAAATCCGTGAAAACTATATTTGGATTAAGTTATTGACATAAGTTAGTAAGTTCCTAGCCATTCCATGAAAACTAGGGTAAGAGGGAAGTTATTGGAGATACCATTAGGTTCAGGAGGAACCCATAAACAATGAAGTTATTGGCAGGGGCCAATCGGTTCTTAGTAATCCTGCCAATAACTTCTTAGTGATCTCATGAAAACTATAAAATCGGACAGGGAGTCCACAAACATTAAACGGGTTATTAGTCTGCCCATGAAAACTATTAGGTTAATAGTGACCCTAAAAACTATAATTGCGACATATAGTCAAAATGAATGGGGATGGCTAATCTAGAATAGAATTACTTGGTAGCATATCATCATAATATTTTGAATCGTTATATTTTAACCATTATGGGCACGAGCACATTATATGGTTTTTATAAAGTTTTGGGAAAGATACTAGTGAGGGAAAAACTCATTCTGCTAAGCGGCGTGGTCTCATTAGATATCTAATTGGTTTGAGATGGTAGATTATTATTCATACCAGGCTTATTGTCTGACTCAAAGTTTACGTTTTCTCCTTAAACTCTCGGGTTCTCAATTGATTTTGAGTAGCTTGAGAGTTGAGGTTTTCAGGTACATCTTTAGACGAATAAGCTTCCGGAGACGTGCCGGAGGCATAGTAGCTATTTAGAGTTCTTTTCTATTTTGATTCCATTGTATTTTGTTGTAAAGGAAAAGATGTTTAATTGCCTAGTTATATACTCTGATCATCTAAGGAGGAATTTTCATATGTCGCTCTTGGCGTATGTGTAATAATTATATTTTCTTTGAATGTGGTTCGCGTATTAGGATTATGTAGTGAATTTGAAATGTTTTGAAATGGAATGAGAAAGTTGTTTGTAGATTTTAAATTTTTTCCATATCCATGTGTTTCTGTTATATCAATGTATCTGACATTATCGTATTTGGTCACCTAAGATTAATAAATATGGATGACTGTAGCATCCGTAGCCATCAATTTTGGGCCTCCAAGTGGGGGATGTTATAGGTACCATGGCATCTATGCCGCCTATTAGCATGCTTCCACCCTCTTCACACTTCCTGGTTATTCTTGGAGAGGGTGCAGTGTCTAATCTTGTGGTGTGCAATTTTCTTATTGATTAGTGCACCGACCCCTTTCTATTACCTGCTTCCAGTTTTCCTTTCGAGAAAGTTTTCTTGGACTTGCACCATTATGGCTTTCCGGTTAACGTATTATAATGTGGCTTTTTATCTAGTTATGGTTTTAGGTGCATTGTCATTCATTATAATTCTAGTGCTTTTAGGTTATCGCTCTCGGGATGGAACTACACAATAGGCTTAATAATTTGGAGTTGACCCTTACAGCTACTTAGGAAGAAATTTCAAAGTTGAGACAGAATTTTGATGTCGCCTTCCAAGACATTGAGCAGGAAATAAAAGGGAGGCGGATTACAGACCTCGATTACAAGCATCTTCCGAAAAGGTTATGGATATGGAACGAGATGCTATGCGGTGGAAGAAGGCTGATTCGAATGGAAGCTCTTTAAAGCGAAGAAAGATTTAAACAAAATAGCTTATAATGTTCTTTATGACGTCTGTGCTCAAGTGAAGAGACATTTCATTAAGGATAATCCAGATGTAAAAGGTGCAGAAGTTTGTTTGAGTTTCTTAGAAAAGCCACATCTCTTAGAAAAGCCACATCTTATCAAAGAAGTGTAGGAATGCTGTAGACAAAAAGTGGGTTTAGGAGGCGGTAACCTCCCTCGTTCCTTCTTTGAAGGAACGCAGGCTGAATATGTATCCAATGATTTCGATTAGGGCAAGGAATCAACTACTTCAGAAGTGTAGTCCAAGATTGTTCCACCAGGATCTATAGATGTTGAGGAAGCAAATATCTGAACCTTCCAGCTTTTTGCTATTAAGCTTCTCTCTTTTCTCCTTTCTCTTTTTAAAAATAAATATTTTTGTTGTTTTGATGATACTGCACGAGCTTTAATTTGTCATTTTGTAAATAATGAATTTTATTAATGAAATTATGTATATTCGTTACTTATTGTTTTAATTTCTTCTTCATTCTTTTATGTAAAAGCATTAAATATTCATAACCCCCTTTTATCAATGCCATGGAAAGGAAGTAGTTAATTAACCAATTTAAGGCAGAATGGCAGGCCATAGAGAAACTATTGATGATGATGACTTGTGCATGCAAGAGGGAGAATGAAGTAGAGTATGTTATTACCCAATTAAGAAAATACTCAAGGTCTTTTACCCAAAATTACACAAGTTATTCATGAACCGGATGTGCTATACAATTTAGTACCGTGTAAGTGAGGGTCCACTTTCGAAAGCGAACCTCTTCCCTTAGGGCATCCCCATTTATTGTGGTTTAAACAGAGACTTAGGCACATACAAGAATAAGGCTCCTTCCTTTAAATATATTTATAGTTATTGTTTGAATGAAACACTTTTGCATATTGTATGCGTACTCCCTCATAATCCTTCTATTATCATTTATTTTTACTTATCTTACTTGTTGATTATTTTTTGGTCATTTCTTTGTTCGAAGATTGCGCTTATTTCTTCCATCGGCACTACTCATCGTGCTGCTGGTTTACGAGATCCTTCTTCTTCACCCTCATTGGGAATTATGAAATTTGAATCAAAGAGCTTATTATGTAGATCTACCTTAAAACATTGCATAAGAATTTGGTTGCCAATGAGATTCGTAAGGAACTAGCACGTAGTTTGTTGAACATGAATGGGAGTTAAAAGTGTCTACGCAAGCAAATGTAAGGAAATATAATTGCATTACTAAACATCATTCCAAGATAGAAGAATTGGAAAAGAAGCTTAAATCCTGTGCAGTTAATGCGTTTGGTAGATTCAAAGCGGTGGAGGTGCAAAAAGTCATAGCGGGAATATAGCGAGGATATAGCGGATGGCTCTAAAATAGCATATAAAACTCGTAATTAATGTTTTTACAAATGTAGAAATGGTAATTAAATGAAAAATTATCATTCAATTGAACTATAAATAATACATAAATAATTTTAAATAAAAACATGTGTGGATATACTTTAAATAAACGAAACTGTAATACAAAATAATTGAATTTGGTATAATATTAGAGTATTTTCATTTCTGAAAATATATTAAAAAATTAAATCAAATAAATTAGTTTCATGATTTTATAATGTATAAATGCAAATTTTCAATTCATTCTATTAAAAAAGATATAGTGGAAATAGAGGAATATAGCAGAAATAACGGGATATAGCGGAAATAGCGAGGATTAAAGCGGAAAGGCTATATGTTGGGGCTGTATGGAAAAATAGTAGCGGTAGTAATCCGCTATGAGATATAGCAGTGTTGTAGCAGGGTAGTAGTAGGCCATTAACTACATAGCTTAAATCATTGTGGAATCGAATCGCTGAACTAGAAGGTTTGCATAAGGACTCAGCGACTGCATATATGATCGATACAAATGAGATCAAGGCTCTGGAACTCAAAGTCAACGAGTTTTCTGAGAAGATCGCAAGGCAAGTTAGCGCTTAGGATGATCCTATTATGCGGCCTTAGCTCCAACTGCCGTTTCTAGGCCTAATACCACCCCTACGCCTTCTTCGTGGTAGACTTTAATGTTGTTTTTGAGTGTAAGAAAGATTTGAAAAACTATTATGAGGCCAGGTTTATTAAGTTGAAGAATCTTTATAAAAAAGAATCAAAGTCCGTATGGAGCAGCAGCTCGCATAGAAGGTCTGCTGTGTAGGAACTTTTTAGGTCCTATCCTCGTTCTACTACTAAGGCGAAAGAGCAGCTCTATGATGAAATTGGACTGACTAGGAGGGTGGCTATGGCGCTTGTGAATGCTCTTGAAAATAAAGTTTCTTCCTTGGTATCTCAATCCAATATGCAGAACCTTGGTCGAGTTCCATTTACTGCACTGTGTGGAGCCTTTATTACTTTCCATGATGTTTTGGATAGGGATTCCTTGGTGGAGTTAATTTACAAAGAGAGAGTTAGGAGGGTCATGGAAGATATTATCGTAAAGTGTTCAATTGATGTTTTCACTCATCTCTGGCCCGAACTTGACTTAACCTTTTTATATCATCAAGCATACCATTTTTTTGTCCCGAAGGACTTTTGTAATGCTAGGTCTGGCGCTAACTATGATCCTAGAATTATTTACATTAGTGTTGGTCCTAACCGTTCATTAGTTGTTATTACTGAATAACATGCCCCGTCCTATGTTTCCTATCCTAGGGGCGGTTTTATTTAATGTATAACGTTAGATGACCAAAGATCAGATCGCCATAGAAGAATCATAGTTGATGCTTCTTCTGAATCTAAGTCAGATTCTTAGTGTTGTTGTCTTATGAACTTAGCTTATAATGTAACCCGTGCTGTGACTGTTTTTATCTATCTTCCTCTGCGAAGTGTGCGTAGATGTGTGGAACATATAACCATGTGTGGATTTTTAGTGAGCATAAATAGCACTAAGTAAATATGATAAGATCTTAGTTTTTGATGCTTACCTGACAAGCTTTAAGTTTTTTTGGAGTCGCACCGATACGCAGGTTGTACTACATTCCATGCATTGTCTTTCCTTGCCATTTACTGAATTAACTTCTTGTGCAGTTCATACTTCTTGAACTTGATTTTCAGCATGCATGTTTTGCTATATGCTTGTTATGACCTACCCCAATGTTTGGGTGAAGTTTCATATTCATGCCATTAGCATGGTCCGCTCCGTTATTTAGGGACATGCCAATGTTTGACTATGAAGTTAGGCCACGTATTTACAATCTTTTTAATTCATGTGCATGGTTTTTTATACCGGTTTAGGTTATCTAATATCTTTACATCCAGTGTGGCTATGTCATATCAATTAATATAGAGAGGTTTTTATGCTGGTTCAAGTCGTCCAACGTCCCTATGTCTAGTTTATATATTTGGCTGTAAAGTCAGGTTGCATTTGCATAGTTTTGTTTTGACACTTGGTTCTGTCGTCTAATATCCCTACATCCAACGCAGTAAATTGATTGATGAGCATGATTGCATATATGCAATTCCAAGTGTTTGAATTCAGTTTCACTGTCCTTGGTGTCGAGAATGTCATTCGTGTCTACTAATAGCATGCTTGGCTTGGTTAGTGACCATTGGTGGTGAACTATGAAGGGTTGGGAGAAGGTTCTCCTTAGTGAATTTTGAAATTCACTTTAATTTTGAATCTTGTCATTTTTTTGGTGTATGAAAACTTCGCATTAAAATCCTTGTCCCCATGCATCTTAGTTCAGTATCACCGTTCTTAATTAAAAGAGTTTCGTTTTTGCTCTCCAGCGGTGTAATTAGCTGGGTTGGAGTGCATTGGCGGTGACCTTTAGAGTGATGGAGGTCGGTTTGCACTGTTAGACATGGTTTTTTTCCATACTATGTGAAGTATTTCTTTTTAAATCCAATTTCAAGTTGGGTTATAACCAACAAGTAAGATAGAGGATTCATCTTTGATAACTTACCATTAGAAGCATGATTAATATGCACAGATAGTAGTAGACACGGATAACATGGAAAATACTATGAAACTTCTGCTAGGGTATAGTGTTTTTTCTCAGTACGAATTACAAGATTAGACCATGAATAATAATGGTTAAATATAAAGAGGTATTCTACCATGTATCTCTTTGTGCGACACTAGGCGATGGTGAATGCCATAGATTTGAGCACCTTTATGGAATTGGCTTGTTAATGAAAGCTTCTTCCATATCCAAATTGATTATGATTGTGAAAGTAGGGTTGAATGAAAACTAGGTGAGGGTAGGTAATGCTCTCTTTCTAGCGCTAAAATGTTGGTGAGATTTTTCATCCCGCAACACCGAAGATGGTCATAGAGTAATTATATAGCCAACTACTACTGCGATTACGAATCTTCATATTCGAGTGATATCAAATTTACCTTAAGGTAGCAATTACATTACGGTGTGCTTATGTAATTAGGAAGTGACATCCCAACTATTTTTTGAAATGTCTCTTTTAGTTTATCGATTCTTCCCACTAAATTCCTTAATCAAATTGGACATGGAGAATAGAATTGAAAATGCAATAAAATAAAGACACCAAAATTTATATGGTTTGGATCTCGATGGATCTTACAACCATAGAAAATTCCGTCCTCTATTATTCAGTTCATCCTTTGACATTTTACATTGCTATATTATTACAGCGATTCTTTATTAAATGCTACATTTATTTTTGAATGGGAATAAACCCCAGTCCCTGGCATTATTACAATGCCACTCTATTTATAGTCCCGCCTTCCTCGTATGATTTGACAATGCTACCCCGCCATGCTTTGTTACCTCCCTTGGATCTTCACACGTGTACATTGGTTGCTTTAAGCATGTGTGGATTGGTGATGTGGATTAGGGTAGGAAGTTTTCCATTGGCGAGAAGATATGATTTTAGGCAGGGCACTTCGGAATTAAGGCGGGAACCATCCAAATTTGAATAAGCTATACCTTCTTTGATTCTGCAAAGTAACTGGTTTGTGAACTGCGCACATGTACAAGAAATTACATTGGGGATGGCTGGGATTGGTTGTCTTGCCCATTTTGCAATATTTGTTCAATATTATCCTGAGGATAAATGTTGCTGAGTTGCTTTTCCTAACTTGTGGCGTTAGCTCAACATCTGTATGGAATTTTTCTAAGCTACACTTGATGTTGATATGTGCCAGTTGCTTGATGAGAGCCGTTTATGCCTTTGCTGTTTTCTAATGTAGGAAGAACGATGGTAAAGCGATGCTTGGGTAACTTTGCATGCAGTCCTTGTAATACTTTTGATTCCTCGTAGTATTTCTTAAAGAACCCTCAGTACGCACGACATAAGTCTAGGTTTAGAGGTGTTAGAAGGATAGGATATGTCTAGTGTAGCTTATTAGCCATGGGCGGGGTTGCCTTAAAGTTGTAGCGTGACTTTGTCGCTTTTTTTTAGTATTGAACTGTAATGAATTTTGAATATGTTTGGTAAAATAATAATTTGAATGATGAATGATTTTAGTACAATAAATGCAAAACATTTGAATCATAACTACCATTTATTAGGCTATTTAAAATCTTTAATTGTATATGTTAAGCTTCAATTCAAATATGGATGCATAATCATAACATTTTGTTAAATAACATATTGAATATTAGTTTTGAAATTAAAACTAAAATGATAATTTGAGAAATTGAAATATATTTTAAATGACTTTTAATATACAAAATCATATACATATATATATTATAGGTCCAAATACATTTTTTTGTTTTTCAATCAAAGATTCAAAACTCAATATTACCTAGTTATTAAACACATCAATTTAATAATAAATAAGTGGGTGAGACAACATATGTGAATATGGAATCGTTCTATATATTATCCAAAAACAATACACGTGAATTAAAATATAAGTAAGAGATATACCTTGATGATGTCATCATTGATCACGCCTTGAATGGTAGATTATCCTATATATAATCTTAAAAAGTTTTGCACTTTGTAACACCTTGATTTGAAATTTCTCCTCAGATCTCAAGTAGAGACCACCCTGCTTTGCAAGAGAAGGATGAACCACTTGTTTCATTTTTTAACCGATGTATTCATTAAGTACTGGGGTTGATAAAATTTCTGAAATATTGATTTGATTTTCAAACATGGAAAGTTAGGAGGAGAGAAGAGAATAGTGAATAAAAATGAATGTCTATAGAAACGAATTAATAGAATTGAAATAATGAAACATTCTCATTCTTTTAATTAAAACTTTCCTAATCAATTCCCTTAATTTTCTCACTCTCTTTTCATTCCTCTTTATTCACATGGTATGGCAGAAATTACTTTCCATCCAATGGTATAAAATAACCACAAATCCCTTCATGCAATTATCTTTTATTTAAACTTTTTTAAAATAACAAAGGTATTATATATCATTGTGTGCAAATATAACTTTATGTATGCATTCAAATAATTCCAAATAACTCTCAAGTATCAAATAAATTAAATAATAATTAATAATTCACAAATATTAATTAATTAATTAATTTACAACTGTAACATTCGCCAATTTGAGGTCCGAAACTAAGCACTACAGATGCTGCAGTCATCTATATTATTAATTCCAGGTGACAAAATGCAGTCATGTTAATGGTATTCATAATATCAAAAGTACAAGAATATGAAACAATTAAACATAATTTTAGAAACAACTTTTTTCAATACATTTCAAATCAATATTTCATATTCGTTACATAATCTCAAAATGTTGCCCAGGTTCAGATAAAATATAATTATTACAAATACACCAAGAGCAACATATGAAGATGCCCCCTTGGATGATGAGAGTTACAAAATAGACAAACACATGTACTGTCAATATATTCATACAATAACTGACATAACACAATGGATAATAAATATAGATAGACTCCTACACAGCTAGCTTCTACCTCATGCACGTCTTTGGAAGCTTTATTTGCCAAACTTACTTAGCCAGAAAGTTCCTTATTCCCAACCTACACAAATCAAATTTTGAGCACCTGAGAGTTTAAGGGAAAAAAAATAAACATCGAGTCGGACAAAAAGCCTGGTGTGAATAATAATATGCCATCTCAGTTAATTGATATCTAGTGAGATCATGTCGCTGAACGAAATGGGTTTTCCCCTTACTAATATCCTTTAAAATATACGTTTGCAAATTAAAGTCCTGTAACCAAACTAGTTAAAATAAACAGTACAAACAATAAAATGTATGCATGCAACATAGGTAATCAGTGGACTGTCTGTCGCAACATCATGTTTTATCAAGGTAACTACAAACTTATGATTGATTCGAGCCTACCAGACTTAATAAATGTTCTAACTTGCTATTAGAGGAAAACTGGACGACCTAACCGTAACTTACCATTTCTAAGGTCAATTGATCCTAATGGTTTTGGGAGCTCACCAATAACCTTTCTCTACTCTATATATTCCTTTCTATGTGTAACCTTCTTTTAGTCTTACTCATGACAAAGCACTATGCACTGCAATTGTGGACTTATATATGCTAAGGGATACTATCGAATGTATAGGATGCGACCTATATCAGTCTTATCTAGTTTTCGAATCTGTGAGTTATTTTATTCTATCATAATTTACTCAAAGTTGATAAGAATAATAATCTCTTTAATAAAATATTGGGCAAGGTACCCTAATTATTTCCTTTGAAGCTCTTTTCTTCACAAATTATTCAACCCTTGAAATCAAGTTTAAAACAAGGAAATTATAAGCCTTTACTTTATCAATATATTTTTGCCATGATATATGCTTTTATAAAATTACATTGATGAAGTTTGAAGTCACTTAGAAGTCTTTGCCTCTTAAAATCTTAGGCTATAGAGCCAAAACAATATAAATCCTTATATTAATAAAACGCGACAAGGTCATCATCGATGAGGGTCTTCGTCCCTCCAAAATAGGTTAAAGTCTTCAACATAAAAACAAAAGGGGATATATGCGGAGTCATCCACTTAGTAAAACATAGTATAAAACTACATAAGGATTTTGCCGACATTAATGTATGTCGGCACCAATGCCTTAACTAAAGTAGAGGCCTCATTAGGGACGAAGTCATAATATATGGCGACATGGCCTCATTGAAAATAAGGGTTAAGGATTTAAAGCGGCAAGCTATAAGGTCAATAACCATCAAGGTCAAAGTGATAAATGCGGACTCCTCAAAATACCCTAGCATCATTATCGCCATTATAGTCGCTTCAAAACATTGGGATCAATGACTCTATTTAAAATAAGCAGCAATATGCCTTTATAAAAAATGCAGTTTTAAGCTATGTGGCAATGACAGCATCGAAGACCATTGTGTCAACCCTGATGTTGTCGCACTCCAACCAAGGATGATACATTCTGTACCAACCGGCTTTGGGATCTTATGTATCTTATTAAGTCGTCATCGAAGTTCATAAAGATGCTGCGGCATCATGAATTGCAAAGTTGCATAGCCGTAATTACTAAGAAAAATGATTTCTTGCTAAAAAAAGTAATATTTTTTACCTAACCTCAATCCCTGTAAAAAAAACCTCGTCGGCTAACAATAATTTTATCATAATCCTTTTCCAAAAAACTGCCTGGCGTAGATTTTACATTTTCAAAACATTTTGCAAACCACCCTTTTATTATTAATAATACAGTATAATACTTAAGCTTTTCTAACTTAAATAAAATCGCAATAAATCAAGAACACTTGGAAAAGTTCTCCTAAAATCATAATAAATAAAACTTGTTATATATATTATTCAACATATAAAAATTTCAGGGCTAGAAACATAATTTAACTTTTTTATTATTTAAAACCTAAAATTCTCTATTTTCTTCCTTTGAGAAAATCTTAAAATATTCATAAATTATCAGAAAACTATGAATTTTAGAAGCCATTTCTAAAATAGTGTTTCTTTATTTCCAAATTTCAGATCATTTAGGGATCGTATAATAGGTTTTGCAACTCAATCATATCATTAAATTTCATAATTAAATTCCCTAAATTCATCAAGAAGCATATAATCATTCAATCGTCAAAAGCATGACATAATATCATCAAAACATTTCAGGTTTTATACTTAAAACTGAAAAAAAAAAATCTACTTGAGATGCATCTATTATTCACTTTGAATGGATTAAGAAGGTTGAGATTTGTGTTGTTGGTTTGAATCCCCTAAGCTTTTACTTGATTCCTAGCTTCATCATTATTTATAGATTCTCTTACCATATCCTGACCAAGAACTAATCTATCTCCGGTCTCTAACCAACATTTGTGTGATTTACATGGCCTTCCGTGTAAAGCTTCAAAAGGTGTCATCCTTATACAAGTTTGATAACTATTGTTATATGAAAACTTAACTAAGTATGGATGGTCTTCCCGTGATCCTCCAAAATCTAGCACACAAGCCCTCAAAAAATCCTCCAAGACTTTATTAACTCTTTTCATTGCCCATTTGTCTATGGATGGGAAACGATACTCATCTTAAGATTGGTACCTAAAACTTCCTGTAGACTCTTCCAGAATTCACCAATGAATAAAGTATCTCTATCACTAACTATACTACTAGGAACTCCATGTAGTCTAACTATATTTTTCATGAACAACTTAGCTAAAATATGTGTCGTCCTTGTCGACTTATCTGGTATAAAGTGTGCACTCTTAGTCGGTTTATCCATTGTAACCCAAATACTTCCATTTTCTCTATTCGAATTCAGACACCTACTAACACAATCCATGGATATCAAATCCCGTTTCCAAATTGGTATATCTAAATGTTGAAGCAACCCACTAGGCTTTTATTGTTTGGTCTTCACTTGCTGGCAATTTAGACACTATTTTACCCATAAGCCTACATCTCTTTTCATACCCTCCTAGAAGAAACTTCTCTTCATATCCTGATACGTCTTTTTCCTCCAAGGTAAATAGTAAAATTTGATCAATGATACTCCCTAAGAACATATTTCTTTGGGTCACCAACCTTCAAAACACATAATTGTCCCTTCTTTCTCAACCATCCATTCTGGTCAAGATAGAAATCTTTCAAGTAGTCAATCCTAGTTCCACCTTCCAATCTTCTAATTCTTTTAGCTAGCAATGGATCGTCTCTTTACTTAGAAGCAATTTTTCGATTAATATTGGTCGAACTTTTAAACACGATAACATTGAGGTATTCTGACTAGAACTGGCAGTCGAGCTTAACTACAATCTACATGTAACATCCCACCTTTTTAGACGTTTTAAGCAGACATGCACATTGACTTAAAGCATTGAAAAGGGCAGATTGTTATGGGGTAAATAAGAAAAAGGGAAGAAACAAAAAATATAGCATCTCGCAGCAGAATGAAAAAAATATAATAATCATAATAACAGTTCATGAAGCTGTTTACAAAACGTTGATTATATTTATACAACACAGAATCAAAATTACACACATCGGAGATAAATAAATGACAATGCAGTGGAAAAGTATGATGTAGTGGAATAATATAATCTTCGTCTTCATCCTCCAGAAACAAAGTCTTCAAATCTTAAAATGCTCAGGCTGACCCGAGCGAATTGAAAAGACCAAACACTTGAGTCAAAACTAAAAGATCTTATGTAAGTTAACTCATTGTTAAATAAATATGAGTGGAACGGCATCACAGATGTTTATGGGGTTTGACATCTCCTATCCAATGTCTAACATGAGTGTAGTAACTTAGAGATGTCTAGGATTCACACCTCATAAGGATCTGTTAAACTATCTACTATATAGTACAATACTCTACTATAGTATGTCTACAGTAAAGTAAAAGTATTAAAATAGCGTTAAGGCGTTACCCATATCCCCCTTAACATATTTTATAATGTCATAGTCTATACAATACCATGATACTCCGTAAACTAGGGCTATCAAAGGATACTCCATAGGTACGACATAAAACAAACTCGTAGAAGGCGCGCTAGGGCATGTAAACACGGCACAACTAGGCAATGCCAGGGTAGATATACCAATTACACTTTCGGGCTGGTGGTAACGTATAGCAGCTACTATCGCCCACCTTAGAACACACTTCCAAATCAAAATCAAGGGTGGTCACCAAATCAATCACAAAATCAGAATATAGTATCGAAGGAATATGCCCGATCGGAGGAATAACCTCAACCCCGTCAATTGCTCCTGTTTTAGTCACATCTAAGTCGACTCACGAGAGTTAGGGTTACGTCATACCTCATATAGGATCGTCGCCAACCGTCCTACTTCATTCTGGAATCTCAACCGCGTACATAGTTGTTAAAGCGGTTTTCGGTATTGGTAGAGAGTATGACAATATACGATCCCAGTCTTTTTAACAACCAATCGCTTATTACACACCGGATGGTTCTTTATCCAAAATCATTTCGTAATTGATATCAAAATATCATATTCAATTTCAAATCACCTCTTTTGAAATCATATTCACTTCAAACCATATTCACTTTAAAATCATATCTCTTTTGAAATCATATTCACTTCAACCCATATTCACTTTCAAATTATATCTCTTTTGAAACCATATTCACTTCAAACCATATTCACTTTCAAATCATATCATTTCCAAAAATCGTATTTCCAAAATAGGTTATATGATTACTTCAAAGCATCATGTCCAATTAATTATGAGATTTAATCCAAACTAATAGTTATAGCATCATTTAACCCTATTTGCTTTTAAAATAGTGAATTTGGTTATAACACTTCTCCTTTGCTTAGTTTGAAAATTTAGAAAATAGTTTAAATAGTTAAAATACTCTAAGACATAAAAATAGATTTTAATATTTTAATTTTTATTAAGATAGTTAAGTAGATTTAAAATAGATTAAATATAATAAAAATAGATTAAATAGCTTTAAAAATAGATTAGTTAGATTTAAAATGAATTAAAATGGTTTAATTAGTTTAAAATAAATTAAATTGGTTTAAAATAGGTTAAAATAATTTATATAGTTAACGTTGGTTAAGTAGTTTAGTAAATTTGAAAACCTCTTGACTAAATTTTTTAAAATAATACATTTTTAAAACAGTTTATGTTAAATATGAATTTGGAATTAATATCAAATTAAATTATTCATTTCATTTCCACACATTGGACCATTTCAATTTCCAAATCGACAAACCAAAATTTCAACCCCTTTCAATTTTCAATTTTCAAATTTCAATAAACTATTGAATTTCATATTGTTTTCAATCCATGTTAAAATATCAATTCGGATTACTCCAATTTCAAATATTTCAAAGTTATTTTTAAGCAAATTCAATAACTAAATTTCGATAGAATATCATTTATACTTAAAAGCTTAACTTTAAACTTCCAATTTAATTTTTTAAAGCAATTCCCTTTTTAAACCAATTCAAATTTCAACACAAAACTTGATTTTCCAATAATACTTCAATTTATATAAATCAAATTTTATTTCAAAATATCATTTAATTAAATTCAAAAAATTAAGGATTTTGAAATCATTTAATCTAACCAATCTGATGTCCGTATATAATTCTCTACCCTAGGGTTAAGTGATACGGATATTTATCATTTCAATGCACAATTTAAAATTTAGCGGTTATATATCATTTCAAACCGCAATCCCAAATTATTATAAAATACATAAAATCGCTCAACTTTATCATTTCAACTCATAACGAATTTTTCCTAATCCATAGATCGTTCGGCTATATATCAGTTCAACCCATAGTGATTTACCAAATAACTAAGGGAACTTGCAGAGTGATAACATTTTACAAATCAAACCTAACATTCAATCGACCAATATCAACAACCAAACATCCATCATAATCAACATTCAATTCAATCAGTAAATATCAACAATTTACTAATTATCAATGACAGGTATTTAACTAGCAATTTAAATTCAGTAATAAATTATATAATGATTTAATTCAAAAAAATGCAAATTACTAGGAATAGCAATTTAAATATATCAAATAGCCATAAATAAATTCCCGATCATGTCATAAATTTAATTTAACAAATATAAGAAATTTTAGAAGTCGTGAGTGGGTTAAACACTCACCTTTGAATTTAAATCCATTTTAAGCCTAAAATTTAAACGATCTCAGAATACGTCCAAACTTGCGTCAAAATGTCCGAAATTTCAATACGATCCCAGCGGATTAAACCGTGCATGAATTGGACCTCATATGTGAAAGTTATTCACGTTAGAACAATAAAAATTCAAATTAAATACAAAGAAAAAGAAAAGAAGCATACCCAACTATACTGGGCCACGTCAACCTCTAACATCACTCGACACCGATTGTAGACGCCACTATGCACGATCTTCCACATGCCTATGACCACCTGGCCAATAATCAACCACAACCACTCGCCTGCCCTCGCCTAGCCGCACCTTCCGGCCAAGCATGGCTGTTCGAGGTGCCACCGATTGCCTCCACCGCCGCAAAGTTCCCATGCCTATCGTGGCAAATCAAGGCGTAAAAAAACCAACCAACCATACCGATTGACTACCCATTGCCCCCTCTACACACACGAACTCCCCGATTGACCAAACAACGAAGATCCACCGTTAATCGAACATGTGGCCTACGAACAGCCGAGGTTCATCTTGAATTTCAGGACAAACAATGCATCAAATCGAGAAATGAATAGTACCAGAAGATTATGCTCTTCAAAAGTTTCAAATCGGCATATAATATGTTTGGATCGGAGGAGTTTGAATTTTTGGATTTGAATTTAATTTGAAATTGCAATTGGGAATTAGATTTTGTAGCCATCGGGAAAAGGGAAGCAAATGGAATTGTACGTACAGACAAACTGAGTTGAGAAACACTAGGGTTTATAATGAGGTAATTATAGGCAGATCATAAAAATAGAATGAACGGATCGGATTTGATTTGGGTTTTGAACGATAAACGACCCGAAAAGCCCGTTCTGCCTCCGGAACGAAAATGGGTCATTCTACATATCAAAATAGATGTTTTCGATAATTTTAAAATCAGTGGAATAAGTTTTAAGTCCTAATTCCATTGTATGAAGAAGTTACGTTAAAATCATCTTTTTCCAAATTGATTTCAATTAAATAAATTTCTGGGCGTTTCGAGTCCGTATGATCAAACGACAAGTCCGATCGCTACGAAACTTGAAATCCTATAATAATTCACCGTTATGAATCCTACCAAACTGGTTTCGTCAAAATCCAAGTCAGTAGCCAAAATGGCTATTTTTAGTTAATTAAATAAATTAATATTAAATTAATCAAATCATTTTTCAATTCAAATTTAATTACTCAAAAAATTTCGTAATTCTTGATTACCAGGACATTTACAATAATTTAAAACAATTTTACATATTAACTCAGTGTTTAAAATTTCACTGATTGCAGCGTTTATCTTCAATTTGTAAATAAATCCAATTTAATTATAATTTAATTTCAATAAATTACTTTAATTTGATTTCAACCTTTATATCCAACCAATTAAAAATCTACTAACATAGTTAACATTTGTTTACATTTCATTACATTAATATACTCCAATTTCCATCTTTTATTTGTATTAACTATTATATTCCCATTATGTTGAAATTTTGTCACTTATACACATTTATAAAAAATTAATATCCCAATTCATTTATTTATCTTGATTTCAATATTTTATTAAGTCAATTATTATCTTATGAATATAGTTAACATTGGTTTATCTCCTAATACATTAATAATTTCCATTTCATCTTCATTTCACCTTTCGTTGTAATTAATTTCATGTAATTGCACTAATTTCGACTATTACAATTTAAATTCCAATAAACCGATTAATCTTGATTTCCATTCTTTTTATTAAATCCATTCTTACTTTATGAAATAAACTAACTTTTCCATCATCTTATTACATTCATATTTTGCAATTATTGTCATAATCTCATTAATGTAACGTCAAATTTCATTTAAATTTAATTGATTCCTCATTTCAATTTAATAGATGAAATAAATAGGTAATATATAATAGTTGTCACTATTTACTTTTAATTGCATTTATAGGTTTATTATTCACATCAAATGTTACAATTGCCTTCATAACACTAATTTTATCCATTTACCATCAATTTTATACTAGTTCGTAAATTTATACAACACTTGCATTTATTTACTAATATTCAATTTATAACCAAGTTATAGAATTTACATATTACAACTAATTGGAATTTCATTCACATTATTAATAATTAACTTTGATAACATTGTTACCTTTCATTTTAGTTACTATTCATTAATATACCGCCAATTTTTATTTCTTCCAATATTAAATCATAAAATCTTGCTAAATTAGCAATTTTAAATTATCGAAAATTACGGGTCATTACACTACAAGTAGTTAAAGCTTTCAAATCTTTCCATTTAGCCAACATAGCCAACACCACATTTTTATGTTTCCTACTAAGTGCATCTGCAACTTTTTTCCTTTCTTCGGTGTGTACTCAACTCCAAAATCATAAGCAGCTAAACACTCCAACTATCTCCACTATCTCATATTCAACTACTTTTGATAGAATAAGCATATTGGTGACTTATGATCTGTATACAACTCGAATCATTCTCTCAAAAGGTAGTGTCTCAACACCTTCTAAGCAAATATTACAGCAGCTAATTCTAAGTCATGAGTCGGTTATCTAACTTCATACAGTTTGAGCTATTGCGAAGCATAGGCAATCACTTTACCCATCTACATTAACATAGCTCCTAATCCAATCCCACATGCATCTGTATACACCACCAAATCTTAATTCCCTACCTGAACAACTAACACAAGCGCGTTGGTTAATAAATGTTTCAGCTTCTGGAATGCCTCCTCACGTTTATCGGTCCAGATATACTTCATGCCCTTACTTGTTAATCTAGTCATTGGTGCTACCATACAAGGGAAGTCTTTGATGAATCTCCATTAATAGCCAGCTAACCCTATAAAAATTCTTATCTCGGTCATTGTCTCGGGTCTTTTCTAGTTATTTATAGCTTCTACCTTAGCTGGATCTACTAAAAACCCCTTCTCTAAGGCAGCATGACCGAGGAACTTTACTTCTTTCTTCCAAAAAATGACACTTCGAAAACTTAGCCTTTAGGCTTTAGTGATTCGTCTCTAGTGCTATTCTAAGGTGAGTATGATGATCTCACTCATTCACAGAATATACCAAAATGTCATCTATAAATACCAACATGAATCTATCCAAATGCTCTCGAAAGATCTGGTTCATAAAATCCACGAAGAAAGCATGCGCACTAGTCAATCTGAATGGCATTACTAACCATTCATACGAATCATATCTTGTTTGAAATGTCGTCAAAGGAATACCGTCTTCTTCTACTCTTAATTGATGGAACCTTATCGCTAAATCCAATTAGGAAAATACTTTGGCTTCACTCGGTGATCAAACAAGTCATCTATCCTTGGCAATAGATATCGATTCTTTATCGTCTTCTCATTTAACTTACGTTAATTGATGACGACCCATCTGGGTTCTTCATGAACACCACAGCTACTCTCTAAGATGAATTACTTGGTCTAATAAAACTCTTTTCTTCTAAGTCCACTAGCTTCATCTTTAACTCCTTTATCTTGGTAGTGTCATCCTTTTAACCATCTACTTACGGATTCAGCTCCGGGTACAAGATCTATTCGAAACTCAATGGCTAGTTTTGGTGGTAATCTTGTAGCAGGATAAAAACATCTACAAATTCCCTTATTACGAAAACCCAATTCAACTCATTCTCCTCCTCTATTACACCCAATAAAGCATAAACATCAAAATTTGGATTCTCTGCTGAGTATATAATTCGGTTGCCATTATTAGGATGTCTTAGTCATGTTTTCTTATCATGGAAAAATATCCTTGCATCATATTCACTTAACCAATCCATACCCAAAATAATTCCAAAAGCTTATGAAATCAAACACATGCAAACTACAAGCAAATACATAACCTAATAATGCAAACTATAAATGGTGAGATCTCATACCTAGAGTTTCATATCCTTTAATCGGATTTATAACCCTGAAGAAAGTAATTAGGTACGAGGGTTCTAGATTAAGATTATCGACTAGACAATGAGATATAAAAGAATACAATACACCAGTATCAAATAAAACTCTAACAGGTACACCATGAATCAGAAGCGTACCTTCCATTATAGCTTTTACTTTCTCCACAGTTGTTGGTTTTGAGGTAGCTGGTTCCTTGCAATGGTTCTTAGAATGACCGATTTGGTTACAGTTGAAACACTTAATGTGCTTCCTCCCGATCACCTTCTTACCATCTCCAAAATGACGTTCATTCGCGAAATGGCCACATTTATAACATACAATCTTAGACTTTCCCTTTTCGGCAGCTCCACCCTTCCAAGCCCCTTCTTGTGAAAGAACTTCCTCTTATGATTGTGCTGACCTTGAGGCTCCAATACTTTGTTACTACCAAAGAAAGCAAGCTTCTCTTCGTTTCTTAAAGCCATCACAACTACTACATTATGTGGATCCTTGGGATGTAGTAAAGTTACCCTAGCAAGCTCAGGTCTCGGCCCATGGATGAACTTTTCATTCCTCTTGATTACCATATTTTCTATAGCATAAACATATCTTGATAGCTTGTCAAATCTTGTAGCATACTCCCACATAGTCGGGTCTCCCTATACCAAAACATCAAACTTTCTCAATAGAGTCAACTTAGTGATCTTAGACATAAACCTCTCTTCAAATCTTCTTCTAAACTCTGCCTAAGTCATAATTTCCTCAACCCCTCCAACAATCGCACTATTCCATAGTACAATGCAGCTCCTTGTAGTTGTTTCGATGCTGACCTCCTCTTATGCTTGCCATTCAGTCCAAGATAAGCAAATTCCTTTTGCAATGAAGCAACAATTCTTCACCTTAATAGCATCCTCCATTCCGATAAATGGCTTTCCTTCTAGCCTTGTGTAATCCCGACTTAGACAACATAGTTATTGACAACTTGAACTTCCTAATTAGCTCCTCAAGCATTTGCACCAACTAACTCAATAACAGCTCTTGCTTGCATTATGTTGACAAAGAACTGATACATTGCTCCCATATCAACCGGTGGTGTTCCTGCACCTATGTTAGCAACTGTCTGTCGACCTAGATTTCTCCTAGCGTTAGGCCTGACATTTCCATTGGTAGTGGTGCTTTCTCTACCAGATCCACTCTTCCATTTCCTACCTCCATATCTTACTTCTTTAAATCTGCATTTGAACCTTAGTAAGACACAGAAGAACGGTATAATAGAAAAGGAGAATAGAGATAAAGCATACACTTATATACAACAAATAAAGTATGTTACTATAGAGTTATCCCGTACCCCTAATCTTATTCCCAGATTCAGTTGGATTATTTTTTCAGAAACTCTTTTTAAAGTTCAAAATTCTTTAATTTTTTTACATAAAACTATGCTCTAATACCAAGTTCTAGCATTCTATATTTTGAGGCCCTAAACTAAACGCTACGGATGTTGCAGTCATTTATAGTATTAATTCCTAGTGACAAAATGTGGTCATGTTAATGGTATTCATAATATCAGAAGCACAAGAATATGAAATAATTTAAACATAATTTCAGAAACAACTTTTCTCACTACATTTAAAATCAGCATTTCATATTCGTTGCATAATCTCAAAACACTGTCCGTGTTAAGATGAAATATAATTATTACAAATTACGCTAAGATGGACATATGAAGATGCTTCATGGATGACCATAGTTACTAAATAGATAGACACGACTACTGTTAATACATTCATACAATAACTGACATAACATGGTGGATAATAAACATAGATAGGCTCCTACATAACTAGCTTCTGCCTTCTTCACATCTTCGGAAGTTTTATTCGCCAAACCTACTTAACCTGAAAGACCCTTACTCCTGACCTACACAAATCAAATTTTAAGCACCCAAGAGTTCAACGGCAAAATGTAAATGTCAAGTCAGACAAAAACTCTGTTGTGAGTAATAATATGCCATCTCAGTTAATTAATATATAGTGAAACCATGCCACTGAGTGGAATGAGTTTTTCCCTTACTAATTTCCTTTAAAACATATCTTTTGAAAATCAAAATCCTATAACAAAACTGGTTAAAATAAACAGTATAAACGATAATATTTATGCATGCAACATAGGTAATCAATCGAATATCTGTCCTAACATCATAGTTTTATCAAGGTAACTACAAACATATGGCTGATTCAGGCCTACTAGACTTAATTAATGTTCTAAATAAAACGGCAGAGAAAAACTGGATGGTCTATCCATAACTTAATATTTCTAGGATCAAATAGTCCTAATGGTTTTGTGGGATCACTAATAACCTAACTCTGCTTTGTATATTCATTTGTCAGCATGTCCTTCTTTTAGTCTTCCCCATGAAAAACCTTATGCACTAGAATTTTGGACTAATATCAGCTAGAGGCTAGTAGCTAAATTATAAGGCACGAACTTACACCAATTTCATCTAGTTTTCTAATCTCTTAGCCATTGTATTCAATCATAATTTACTCAAAGGTGATAACAACAATAATCTCTTTAACAAAATACAAGGCTAAGTACCCTTACTGTTTCCTTGAAAACACTTTTCTTCGTAAAGGAGTTAACCCTTGAAATCATGTTCAAAACAAGGAAATTATATGCCTTTACTTTATCAAAATATTTATGCCATGATATGCTTTTATAAAATTACATTGATGAAGTTTGAAGTCACTTAGAGGCATTCGCCTCTTAAAATCTTAGGCTATAGAGCCCAAATAATTTAAGTCTTTATATTAATAAAATGCGATGAGTTTATCATCGATGAGGGTCTTCGGCCCTCTAAAATAGGTTAAAGTCTTTAACTCAAAAACATAATGGATATAGTCGAAGTCATCCACTTCATAAAATATAGTATAAAACTACATAAGATTTCGGCGACATTGATGGATGTCGGCATCAATGCTATGACTAAAATAGCGACCTCATTAGGGCCGAAATCATAATATGTGGCGACAAAGCCTCTTCGAAAATAAGGGTTAATGATTTAAAGCGACAAGCTATAAAGTCGACGACCATCAAGGTCGAAATGATCAAACACGAAGTCCTTATCGAAACACTACGTCATCGTCGTCGCCACTTAGACTCTTTGAAAACATTGGGATTGGTGACTCTATTTAAAAATAAGCAGCAACACGTCTTTATATAAAATGAGGTATTTAAGTTATACGGCAATAACAGCAGCAAAGACCATGGTGTCGACCCTGATGTGTTCGCACTCCAAACAAGGGCGATGCATTCCATACCAACTGTGTTTGGTGTCCTATGCATCTTACTAGGTCGTCGTCGAAGTTCATAAAGATGGCGAGATAGGGTTCGACGTCATGAAATAAGAAATGGTAAAGCCATAATTACTAAGAAAATAGATTGCTTACTAATAATGGTAATATCTTAATACCTAACCTCATCCTTGTAAAAATCTCATTGGCTAATAATAACTTTACCGTAATCCTTTTCTATGAAACTACCTTGGCGCAGATTTCACATTTCCAAACCATTTTACAAACCATCCCTATTTTTATTAATACTAAAATATAATAATGCTTAAGCTTTTCTAACTTAAATAAATCATAATAAATCATGAACGCTTGGGAAAAATCCCCTAAAATCACAATAAATAAGTTTTTATTATATTCTTCAATATATAAAAATTTCAAGGCGAGAAAAATAATTTAATTATTTTTAATAATTAAAACCCAAAATATTGCCTTGAAAAAATCATTGAATATTCATACATTATCAGAAAATTATGAAATATAAAACCTATTTCTAAAATAGTGTTTCTTACATTGTATCCAAATTCTAGATTATTTGGGCATCGTATGATAGGTTTTCCAACTTTTTCATATCATAAAATTTCGTAATGAAACTCTACAAATTCACCAAGAAATATAATCATTCAATCATCAAAAGCATGGTATAATATCATCAAAACATTTCAGGTTTTGTTAACTTAAAATCGTTAACAATGGTCAAAACTTGAGATGGACCTATTATTCTCCTTGAATGGATTAACAAGGATGAGATTTGTGTTGTTGATTTGAAACCCCTAAGCTTTTACTTGATTCCTAGCTTTATCTTCTTCCTAGATCTCTTGTTAATGGTCGGCCTTACTTTAATCTTTTAATTTGCTAAAATGTAAATGAAATAAAGGATAAGAAATGTAAGGGTATACGTTTAGGATATGCAAACATTTCTCATTTTGTTGTTAGCCTATTTTCTTCTTCTTATTTAATGTTTGATTCTTCTTACTAATTCATTCATTAGGCATGACCCCTTATTATAATCAAATCTAAAACTCCTTAACTTTTTACATTATTTTATTTAATTTACCCAATTAACTTTTATAAATAATGGTAATCAAAATTAAGGTTGCTACAACAACAATTTATAAATTAATTACATCATGTGGCTTTTTGAAGAATTCACAAATAAGGTTATGTCACTCAGAGGTGTGAATTCAGTCAGCAATTAATATTGAATAATTAAAATATTAAGATTTACAGTTACCTTAGCTAGTGGTGTGGCAGTTTGGTCAAATTCATCGCTTATAGACCTTTTAAGTAAAATCCAATTTTACATTTTCTAATGCGGTGCCTTTTAGCAATAATTATTTACACCAATTCACTTCATCGACAGTATATCATATTTGGATTTATGGAATTTAGTTTTAGTCAAAATTAAAATATCTTCCACATTTGACTTGGTTAGTTCAGAAATAAAGTTTTTGGTTTAATAAAATTTTATTATTAACTGCACTACTTTGGTAGAGATTTTTTTTGATTGACTATAATTGGCCATGATACTTACCTCATCTTACCGAGGTGGCGAATATTTTATTGAATAGAGTTTCACTTTCAATGCTTTAACTCAAGCTTAACTGTACTTATAGACAGATGTCATGCTATAATTTAACTACAATCAATGTGGGGTGTCCACATTGGAGTTCCACGGTATTATCAAGTCGAGAGAACTGTGTAACATCATCACTTTGAAATTCTATGTTTGACCTTAGTTATATTAACCAACAAAAAACTCTCGAATGAGTTATTCCATAATTATCCAATAACTACTAGTATATAATCCTTTGGTGCATCCAACAGCAATGAGAAACAATATCATTTCTTGTAAATTTTTGACTAGGAATATTTAAAACCATATGTTATTTCCAATATGATAAAATTCTCATCATTACAAGATGTTGTAATTACTATCATATATCATACCGTTTAAAAATTTAAGTTATAAGTTTTAAATTAACTTAATTTATTTATATCACTATATAATAAATATATGTAGAAAGAAAAAACACCTTTTATTTTAAACAAGATTGGTCATTGAGTTAGATATATGTAATAAACTACATAACAACTCTAAGGAATGCTCTTAACTCTATCAACTAAGACGTTGAGAAAACATCGGCACTTTATCATCTAATAAGTCGTCGGTAACTGCCCAATGGTAAAATTTTACCGGTGTTATTTTTCTATTGCATCATTTGTTGTTGAATGGCATCAGGAAGAAATTTCCAATGGCACAACGACAACAATGGAAAGATAGATAAACGACTCATTAGTGTGTGATATGGTTAGTTTCTTTGATATTGTGCTCATTCTTATGTTTATATCTTTCTAATTTCAAACTCTCACTCGTTCATTTTCTTGTATATATATTGATAGTTTTCTAAACTTTGGTTGATTTTTGTATCTTGGTCTATTACTATTATAACTAAAGAATCAATAACTATATATTTTAAATTCATATAATAATTATAATTAAACAATCAATATATTTTGTATATTTTAAATATATATTTTTAGTAATAAAAATAAGATCGAAGAAGCTTAAGTTTTCCATATAGGCGTTTAAAACAAAGTTTATTGATTTTATACAATGGTTTTTATTGTATATAACTATTAATAGTCGAAGGCTTGAAGAAGTTCATGTATTTACTTTTTTAGTATTAGAGGAAAGGTTCAGGACTAATCAATCCTATTTGCATTGGAAAGCAAAGGAAACACTAGAAAGAACCATACCGGGTACACAGATTCAAATGAGGTGAATTAGGTCCATAGGATTTAAATTAGCAAATCATTATCTGCCATTACTTCCTTTACTGGTACAAATTCGAAAGTAGGAATTGTGCTCAAAAACAATTTTGAAAATGAATCATTTTAGTTAATGACCGTTGTCTCTATGGTGAAACTTGTAACTTGAGTTGTTTGCTAAATATTTTGGAATTGATATTAAATATATTTTTTACTTAACATATGCATCAATATCAAAATCTAGTTATTGCATACATGCATTATTGTACTAGATTAATGTTTCTTATATTACTTGCTAAAATGTTATATAGAGTGATTTTTTATTCTATTTTATTTTAACAAAGATGGTAATACATAGAGGAGTGTACAAAAGTAAACAACTAAATATGATGGATTATTAGATGTACAATTCTAAACAACTAATTCTTGTTTCTTATGTTTTTATTATGAACCTATAGAAAGAATTTGATCACACATAAGATTCCGTATATGAAAATACATGTTGGATTGGAAATAGACGCGGAAGACATAATGAGGAATTAAATAAACAAATAAATGGTAATGGATTGAAAAGTGAAATGATATGTCCATATTTTAGTGCAATAGTCTACCGTGGTTTTGAAAATAGGACTAGTTCTCCGGTTGAACCTTGTAAGCCGTGAACTGCCAACGACCTCGGTCAAGAGATGGCTAAAACGATAATAACACTAGCAGGACAAGACCTTCAAAGCTAGAGTTAATGGAATGAGTTAACCCAAAATGTAATATTATATAGGGTTTCTAGAAAAAAATTGTTTTGAACCTAAATAAAAGAAATGATAGGAGGAAGGAGAGAGAAATAGAGAGAAAGATTTTTATTATGTGTGTTAAAAGAACTAATATTTTGTGAAGTAACATTAGTGATGGCACTATGTTGAAATATTAACTTGATTTTGGATCTTTATTTTGGTCTTAATTGTTTGATGTAAGAAGCCTAATCCCTAGAAACATGTTTTAGAGAAGTCTTATCTAGAAAGATTTTTCTAAACAAGTCCATACAATTACGTAGAAGATAAGGATAAGTTTTGACATGTGGAAAATTTTTATAAAGTTAATTATAACTCTTAGATTGAAGTTGTAATGGAAACATTTTAACCATTGTTTGGGTGATTGTAATGATCCATTTTTTTTAATTAATTGAATAAGTTAATTCAAAGGCCAAGGCGGGCTAAATTAGAGAAATAAAGGGAAATAAATTAAAGGAAAAGGGGAATGAGGGCCAAAGCCTAAATTAACGTGAGACAATAAACATCATTATTTTCTATTCGTTCATTTAATAGTACTGAAAATAAATAAAAAAGTTTGAGAAGAACTCATATGGCATCTTACAAGATATGGGCAGGTAATATTTAACATATCTACACTGATCTTCCATATATGGTTTTGGTTTAGAGTTGTATGCTTTTAAGTATGATGAGATTCATACGGATTTTGTTAACAAATCTAAAAAGTTTTAGTAAATGTTTTGGAGAAGGATAGATAAACATGGTTGTTATCCTAATAATTTTCAAAGGATATGAGCAAAGGAATCAATGCCAAGACAAGAGGATCATGTCGAGGTTCGAAGTTCCAAATGCAAAGATAAGTCAATGTCAAAGACCATTAGATCATGCCGCTTCTCAACCACGTCGATATTCTTCAATGCATTGTCGAGTTTAATCAATTCCTTGTCGAGCTCACCCAATGTCGTGCCTGGGACAATATCAAGCCTCATGAGATGCTGAGCTTAATCTGTCCATGCGACGTCGACGATGAATGTCGTTGACGCTCATAAAGAAATTCAATTTAAGATCGACAACGATGATATTGATATCGCGCCTATACAATGACCATCCTCCATTAGTAATAACGACACCATCTTTCAATGTCGAGTTTCAAAAGATCATCACTACCAAGGTGGCACTAAGGTTCTATTATTAACATTGGCAAGCAAACCAAGCATATTATAACATCAAAGTCATCGAAGCTATTGCCGAAGCCATTAAACGATGTCGAGTTTCATAGATAGAGCTCGACCATCGAAGTAGCACAAAATCCATTTGAAAGGCTACCAAAACAAATGGGACGATCTCCATCGAAGACATATTGCAACGACATTGCACTTTTCTGACATCGACATTACACCTTGTCAACACGATAAGAATGCCACATGGCCAATCTATCAATTGAAGCCATATTTCAAGATTATCGACTTCACTCAACAAACATGATGGGAGACGACGAAGATCATCCAAAAGGGAGGAGGAGATCGTCTACAAAGGCCAATTCAAGAGGATTTGGTGCACTTTCCTTCACAAAGCTACAAAGCCTTCATGTTTCATTAAATGCTACATGGCACTAAATGTCCCACATCGCCAACTTGAGCAAGCCAACCTCCTTTCAATCACTATATATATGGATGCACCCCCTCATGAAAAAGGGGCTTTTAACATCTTTCCCTGTCTTATTGCACCTCTTGTAACAAAATCATATTTTAATAAAGAGGATACTTCAAGCATTTTTGTTTCTTTTATTCTTTTGAATTATTGAATTGAATTCAAATGAATTTGTAATTCACCACAAGTCCAAGGGGTATTCTTGGAAATTTTTTAGTATGCCACCTTATAATATTTTTACATGTTAGCGAATTTTATCGTTAACATTTTGGCACTAAAAGAAGAGATCGGACCTTTGAATGACCAAAATACCTAAAGGGATTTGAATTTCTTACTTTGGGAAATTTTGAATCCATTTTTAATTTTAAAATGCAGGAATTAACAATTGTCGATGTTTGAACATATGCAGGAAATACAACAGCAAATAACAGCACATGCTTGACATTGAATTGATAGGCTCGACATTCTCTGCTCTCATCTAATGCTCGACGTCATATTCCTGTTCAAATATTAGACAACTAATATTTCTTCCTCAACATCTACTTACGCGATAGCTAATTGACCTTATGTTCATTCGCGCCTTTATGAATAATTCGATTTTAAGTTTTAGATCCGAGCCGTGTCAAAATTCTAGATCTAAATGACAGCGAAGAATCTCATATTTATTGGTATTGAAAGAGACCAAGGATGTCGATGCCGAAGTAAAACATCGCAATTATCAGACTTGATGTCGAGGTTGATGGAACTACACGTCACCAAAGTTAGTAATATTGGAATGATGTCAAGGTTCGTGGTATCGGTGCTAAAGTTAGTGATAACGTAATGATGTCGAGATTCACAATGTCGATCTTGAAATTATTGTTGGATAATTACATCGATGATTCAAGAAAGATAAAGATGATAACTGTTGTACTTCTGACTTTAAAGATCTACTGGGTAGATTCTTTTAGACTATAGTTCAACCCAACAGGTACAAATGGGTTATCGAACTATCGACTTCAAGATTCAATGAAGCATTGAAACAACGTAACCGGATTCAAAATTTGTACGATTTTGATCCGACCAAGAACACTCAAATTTTATCTTTGATGATGCAATTTTAGTAGAGAATAGAATGAAGAAGAAGAAGAGAATTGATCTGCAACGTTTTTGAATTTGTAACACCTTTCATGCGTCGCAAACTGTGGTGAAAGGCAGTGTTCTGCAACACTTTCTGAGTGTCGCAGATCTACAGGAAGAAGAAGAAGGTACTTACGAAAAGAGATTTTTATCGATATGATGGTTCCTGAGCGTCACTATTTATAGTAGTGAGGAAGTGTCCATTAGTCAAGCGTCGTATCCTTTCCAACAGTCCGAAAACATTACAACGGTCGCGCCTATTCGTAACAGTTTGAAACTGTTACTAAACGGTTGCGTCCCTTCACTCAAATGACCCGCCAAAACTATCCGTTCAAATTCATGATTCGGCCTGTTATCAAAAAATAATTCATTATTTTAGACCTGAACCTGTCCGTTAGACGGCGGCGGCGGCGCGCGCGTGTGTTGGTGATGCATAACTTCCTTTTTCACATCAAAACAAAGCTTTGGGTGCCCAAAGGGCTCAACCTCCCTTAGAGAAATACATATATAAATCAATATATTATCTTAATTTCCTAGATGTGAGACTATTCATTCCCTCTTCAAAAAAAACCCAAACCCAAACCTAGTTTTGAAAATTTCCAAAAATTTTCCCTATTCAAAATAAGTAAAATAAATAAAATAGACGGATGCATCGCTAGAGTGACCACCTACATACCTAAGTGGGATCAATTCAATGTAGTTCCAAGATTAAGTTTTGCATCATAGTGGGAACCAATACATAAATGATGGGTATCTTTTGGATTTGAACCTTCACTTAGTGTAAACCATATAAAGTTCTATCGAGGTCTGTGGTAAACGTATCTTGAACCAAGTACCCCTGGTGATAGTACCAGAAAAGTCACACATATTGATTTCCGTATATAGAGTGTTCTTATGCTTAGCGTATTAATGGCTATGTGCTAAATCCTGAGTTCATGAGTCTACTTTAGAAAGCGGTTTTACTTTCTTAGAAAACTGCCTGATTCCATACTCATATAGGTAAGTCCCTTTATAAGGTGTTTCTGCAATACACCTTGTGATTTTAACTGGACTTATTAAGGATTTTAATCCATTCTTTTTCACGTAAAATCCAACACTAATTATGGGCAATTGATTTAGTGTTCCTTAATCATTCTCTTAACTTGTTGGTACCCATTGAACTTTGTCTATTCTTTTCAAAACATAAGTTAGGTTTCTTTTAAGGATGATCAACCTTCATTCATAGACCTTAGTCCCATTTCCATTGATTTTATAGAACTATTGCTGTTGGAAGACTCTTTGTGAGTGGGTCCGCCAATTTTTTCTTTCTTTCCACATAATCAACAGTTATTACTCCACTTTTGAGTAACTGTCTTATCATTTGATGTCTTAAACTCACATGTCTAGACTTCCCATTATATGTCTTATTAGAGACATTGAATATTGTAGCCTAATTATCACAGTTAATCAAGGCTGCCGACGATGGTTTCTTCTATAATGGGATTTCTATTAATAAATTTCTAAGCCATTCCGCTTTCTTACAAGCATCTGCTAATGCAATCAACTCTGACAACATTGTTGAGTTAGATATACAGGTCTGTTTCTTGAAAACCTAAGGCACAACAGCGCCTCTTAATGTAAAGATCCATCCAGTCGTACACTTGAATTTTGATTGTACATTGTTCCAGGTTGCATCACTATATTCTTCTATTATAGTAGGATATCCTTTATAAAATAAACAATAGCTAAAACTCTGGAAATAGATTTCCAATATTCAATACCTGAATTACTGGTAAATCGACATAACATGCTTATAGCGTGTGATATGTCTGGTCTAGTGCAATGCATAGTGTACATAAGACTCCCAATAATACTGAAATACTCAAGTTGAGAAATGATACGTCTAGTATTCTTTTCTAATTTAATACTAGGATCTAAGGAAGCAGGTGCAAGTTTGTCATTATAATGACCATACTTTCGGAGGAACTTCTCAATGTAATGAGATTGTGCCAGCAACAACTCCTCCTCTTTCCAAATAATTTAGTTCCCAAAATTACGTCAGCTTCTCCTAAATCTTTCATATCAAATTTAAAAGATTGAAACTTCTTAGTTTCATTCACATAGGATATATTGGAACCAAATATTAGCATATCATTAACGTATAAACATATTATGACATTATCGTTGTTGTCTGATTTTCTATAAATACTTTTATCAGCATCATTAACAATAAATCCATGTGACAATTCAAATTTATCAAACTTCTCATGCCATTGCATGGGAGCTTGCTTCAGGCCGTAAAGAGACTTTATTAATTTGCAAACTTTCTTTTCTTGGCCTGGGGTTTTGAAACCTTCAGGTTATGTCATGTATATCTGTTCTTCGAAATCTCCATTTAGAAACGCAGTTTTTACATCCATTTGATGTATGACCAATTTATGAATTGCTGCAAGTGCTATTAAACAACGTATGGAAGATATGCGAGCAACTGGAGCATATGTATCAAAATAATCTACTCCATGTCTTTGCTTATAACCCTTAGCAACTAATCTGCCTTTAAACTTATTAATGGATCCATTTGTATTCAACTTTTTCTTAAATATCCATTTACATCCTATAGGTTTAGCACCAGGAGGTAAATCAGTTAAAACCCAAGTTTGGTTTAACAATATGGAATTTATTTCATTACTAATAGCTTCTTTCCAGAATATTGAATCTTTGAAACTCATAGCCTCAGAATAAGTTATGGGATCATCATCGACGTTCATGACATATCTAGTCACATTAAGGACTTCGTCCTTACTGCCTTCTATAAGATATGTAATGAAGTCAGGACCATGGTCCTTCTCTATTCTTTCTCTTTTACTTCTTCTTTGTTCAGTACTATTATCTAGTACTGTTACTTCCTTGATGTTTCGAACAGGAGTACAGTTATCATCATTGATATCATTAATCATATTAGATTCTGGACTAGACGATCTCAATGGAATCTCAACAGTTTGATTTTCATAGAATTCTACATCTACGGATTATATAACTCCTAAGGTGTGAAGAATTAGGAATCTATAAGTTACACTATTAAATGAATATCCTATGATAACATATTTAAATGCCCTACCTAACTTTGGTCGTTTAGGTTTTGCTTTGTTAACATATGCTAAACAACCTCAAACTTTAAGTCTTGTAAGATTAGGTTTCCTATTAAACCATAAGTCATTAGGGGAAACATTATTCATTTTAAGTGGTACTCTATTTAAGATATAACATGCAGATAACATAGCATCGCCCCATAAGTTGTAAGGTAAGTTTGAACTTATGAGCATGACATTAACCATTTCTACTAAAGTTCTATTTTTCCTTTTAGCAACACCATTTTTTATGGTGTATATGGGGCGGTGCATTGGTGAACTAAACCGTGTTGTTTACAAAATAAGGTGAATTCATTTGCGAAATATTCACCACCTTGATCTGAACGTAATACTTTTATTTAACTCCTAATTGTGTTTCGACCTCTGCTTTGTAAATTTTAAATTTATCAAAAGCCTCATCTTTAGTTTTCATTAGATACACATATGCACTTCTAGTATAATCATCAATAAATGTTATGTAGTATTGGTTACCACCATAGCTGATATGATTTTTTAAATCACCCACATTGCTATATACTAAATCAAGCAAGCCAGTTTTTTTCTACAGATTTAAAGGATTTTCGGTGTATTTTTGTGAACACATATTTCACATTTAGAGATGGTATCGAAATCACAATTAGAAATTAATCTTCATTTAGGCATATTTTTAAGGGAATTATAATTAACATGTCCTAGTCTACCTGCCATAAACTAATAGAATCAACAATATAAATAGAAGACTTCTTTATTAGACTCAACTTAACCATGCTGTTACAAGATTATCCCTGTCCAATGAATTTGATGTTCTTGGACAACGCTAACTTATCAGACTCATGTACCATCTTGAATCCCCCTTTGTTGAGAAGGCATCCGGAGACCAAATTCTTACACATATCAAGTAAGTTTTATGGTGTCTTTTCCCAAAACTTTGCTTGGAACCTTATTTTGCTCCAGTAACCTTGTCGAATTCTCCATTATTTTCTTCATAAGTCTAAAACAAATTATGGTCTTTGCAAATGTGAATGGTTGCTTCAGTATCGAACCACTAATCATTATCAGTTTCACTAACGGAGTTCACTTCTTGCACTACAGCCAAATGCGAGTCTTCGACCACGTTCACCTTTTTTGTTTCTTCCGTTGACGGCAGTCTCGGCCATAATGGCCGGGCTTGTTACAATAGTAACAAGCACCTTTCTTTTTGTTGTTGAAATTTTTCTTCTTAAACCATGTCTCATTCTTAGGCTTCAGCTTGTCAGTAATTTGAACATTATTTACCTTAGAATGAGACTCAATTTGCGGATTATCATCTAGTTCGCGTTTACGAGAGTCCTCTTCAATACGAAAATGACACCGTAAACCGTCTAAATCGTAATCCGTCTCCACATGCTTTAATTTTTCTTATAATCATTTCAAAAATTAGATAGTCTTGAAATTATAACTCCAACAACAAAAGATTCAGGGAGATTTATTCTAGCATCTTTAAGTTGATTTACTAACAATAGAATTTCGCTTCCTTGTCCAACTGTGGACTTAATTTCAACCATTTTGAAATCCATAAAATTGAAAATTAGTAATTTTTTTGTTACTTACCTTGGATATGCGGTATTTGCTTTCTTGCGCAGCCCAAAAGTGCCTTTGCAATTTCCAAAGTCCTATGTGCGTTATAGACAGGAATAGAAAATGCATTCAGAATGTGCCTCCTACATAGAAAATCATACTCTTTGTACTTTGCACATTTTTCTTTCAATTCGTCGGTATATTTATCAGTTTCCTCTGGTATTTCCATCAAGTCATCTTCGAGAATATAGAACAATTTAACCGTGACCAGGACGAATTTCATTGTCTCTTGCCGATGAGTGAAGTTTTTCACCATCAAATCGCTCCAATTGCGTTAAATGCTGATTCATAACTTGAAGAGCATTGAGATTGATTGAAGTTGAACCATCCATAGTTGAAGCTATTATCTAAAAAATTGTTGGATAATTGTATCGATGATTCGAGAAAGATGAAGATGATAACTG
This sequence comes from Allium cepa, assembly GCA_030765085.1. NCBI lineage: Eukaryota > Viridiplantae > Streptophyta > Magnoliopsida > Asparagales > Amaryllidaceae > Allium > Allium cepa. The sequence goes on along the minus strand of CM060928.1, from coordinate 486,152,520 downwards.
CTGTATTTCTAACATCAAGGATCTACTGCGTAGATTCTTTTAGACAATAGTTCAACCGAACAGGTACAAACGGATTATCGAACTATCGACTTCAGTATTCAATGAAGCCTTGAAATAGCGTAATCGGATTCAAAACTTGTTCGATTTTGATCCGACCAAGAACACTCAAATTTTATTTCTGATAGTGCAATTTTAGTAGAGAATAGAATGAAGAAGAAGAGAATTGATTTGCAACGTTTCTGCATTTGTAACACCTTACATACGTCGTAAACTGTGATGAAAGGCAGTGTTCTGCAACACTTTCTGAGTGTCACTGATCTAAAGGAAGAAGAAGAAGGTACTTGTGGAATAGATTGTTATCGATATGATGATTCCTGGACGTCACTATTTATAGTAGTGAGGAAGTGTCCATTCGTCGATCGTCGCATCGTTTCCAACAGTCCGAAACCGTTACAAACGGTCGCGTCTATTCGTAACAGTTTGAAACTGTTACTAAACGATTGCTTTTCTTCGTTCAAATGACCCGTCGAAACTATTCATATGTAAATCAATGTATTGTCTTAATTTTCACATCACGTTTTTTCAGAGAAATTAATATATAAATGAACATATTGTCTTAATTTCCAAGATGTGGACTGTTCATCCCCACTTCTTTCCTCCTAAAACCAACCCCAATTCCAGAACTAATTTTTAAAATTTCCAACAATTATCGGTATCAGAATGACGTCGAGATTTATAGACATCGAACTTGATGATGTCGAGATCAGTGATATTCCATGTTAACGAAATTGATTAGGCTCGATGAGGTTAATGTTTCCAGTATTGATGATGTTCAACGAGATTCAAAATTGCTGAAGTCGAGTTGAAGTCTATATTCGTTGAATTTCAGCTGGCGCCGAAGCCAATGGTAAGCATCGAAGGTAATCATCGCCGCCCATGTTTTAAAGTCTCCAATAGCCTGGACCTCCAATCTATCACAAGGTATAGGACTTCTGTTCCATTAAAAATCTACCGGCTTTAAAATCGATTATGAAAGGTAAATTTTCAAATATCTCAATAAAAACGATTTTGAATTTTGGAGAAGATTACGAAGTTGATTTCAAGAACGAGAAACCTAATTTCCTAGATCACTTGGTTTTAGCTCTAAATTGTGGATATTAGTTTTTTTTTTTTGAAAAAATTAACCGCCTCGTTAAAAACCAGAACCTGTACCCGACGTGAGTATAGGACAGGGAAAACGAGTGCGGCGCTTTATTAACATCTCATTAACAAAGCATATAAAATGTTCTACAATGTATATATAAGGATACACGACAGCCATTCAGTTTGGCTAACAAGACAAAAACACCTTACAGTTATGACTTGAATCGAATCAAAAATAACTCCAAGCCGAGATAAGATAATAGCAAGAAATAAATAAAAAAGAACAATACTGAAGCACTTCTCCTTCAGCAAAAGCGGAGACGAAACGATCAATCCCCCACAAAATTTAAACCCCAACGATCAAAAATTCGCTTGCTTCTACTAGTGATAACCCTCTTCTTCTTCACTTTGTTAACCAATAGCTTCAGATCCACTTCAATCATTTTCCATCGTACCCCTTTCGTGTACTTCCGGTTTTCATGAAGTCTTCTATTTCATTCTTGCCAAATATGATGAATAACGGTTGAGAAACTCGCAAATGCCAATCCGGTAGCCTGATCCACTGCAGAGAAATTAGTTGATAGGAGTTGAATTCCCTCTTCTAGAGTAAGCGAGCACGACTTAGGTAAGTCCAACTTATTACAGCATGTAGTCCATAAAAAATTAGAGTATGAACATGCGAAAAATAAGTGGGAATGGTTTTCTGGAAATTGATTACAGAGTAGGCAATTAGAATCACAATTGTATCCCCAGTCAATTAGTTTATCTCTAGTAGGCAAGCGATTATAAATCGCTTTATAGGCAGTTAATGACATTCTAGGATTATTGCAATTGTTCCATATAATCTTGCCCCACTCTACAGTTGAATTATGATTTCTAGCTGCATTCCATGCAGATTTGAAACTAAACCCTTTTAGACCCCTCGTCCATTTCCAGTAATCCGAACTAGCTGAAGAGTCTATTTGGATTTTTGAAATCTGATTGTTGAGTTGTTTAGTGAAGGGAACTAGATCCAAATTAAAAACTCCATCTTGAACGATAGATGAAACTTTATCATTAATATGAACATAAAGTTGTAAACTATCCCATCCAAGAATAGTAACCATACTTTCACTATTAATCCAAGGATCATGCCATAAAAGCGTGTTTCTCCCATTAACAATGACTCTGGATATATCATTGCGAGCTATTTGTCTATGTTTTAGAATTTATTTCCATGTACATGAAGCATTTATTATCAATCTCCATAGTCCAGAACTGTTTGTTTTCACAATACCTTTTGCTCATCTAGCGAGACCATATATTCTTAGAATTAATAAAATGCCAGAGAAGTTTTAGACTAGATGCTTTCCTGATATCCGCAAAATTTCTCAAGACAACACCTCCTTCTGATTTAGGACGGCAAAGAGTATTCCAGGCAATTTTGTGAACTTTTCCATTCCAAATAAAATTAGCACAAAGACTATTTAATTTGTCGATAGTGGCCATAGGAAGTTGATATACCATTATCCAATACAAAACTATAGGCGTAATAACAGAATGTATTAATTCAATTCTCCCAGCCATAGATAAAAACTTGCAATCCCATCCATTTAACCTTTTGTTAATATTATCAAAAAGAGTCCCACAATCAGAAAAATGAAGATAGTTATGAGATAGAGGCACACCTAAATATTTGACTGGCAGTTTACTATCTTGCATGTTAAGAATATTCATAATTTCTTGTTTGTTTGTTGTGCCTTTACTAAAATACAGCTTAGATTTTGTATAGTTGACATTTAATCCCACATATGTTTTGATTTTCTTTAGACATTTGCTAATCACCTTTGCACTTTTATTAGAGGCCTGAATAAAAATCATCAAATCATCCGCATAAAGTAGGTGAGTGATGGCCTGTTCAAAATTGAATATAGGAATAATGTCCTTGACTTTGTAAGCCTTCAACATCAAAATAGAAAAATATTCCATAACCACACAAAACAAATACGGAGATAGAGGATCACCATGTCTAATACCTCTATTGCTAGAAATTAAACCTTTAGGGAGGCCATTTATCATTATAGAGAGCGTAGGAGTAGATATGCAATTGTGTATTAATTTTAACAGTTTTTGAGGAAAGCCCATTTTTTTAAGCATATGACATATAAATTCTCTATTGACCATATCATAGGCTTTATGTAGATCTAACTTTAAACACAGCTTTCCAGCACCTTTTCGATTAAAAAATTTTACTTGTTCATGAGCAAGTAAAATATTTTCATATATTACTCTACCAGAAATAAACGCAGATTGTGATTCAGAGATCAGATAGCTAAGAAACGGCTTGATTCTGTTGCAAATAACTTTAGCAATGATCTTATAAATAACATTACAGCACGCTATGGGCCTATAATCAGCAAGAGAATTGGGATTATTAATTTTAGGCACAAGAGTAATAAAAGTATGATTCACACCTTTGTCTAATTTGCCAGTAGAGAAAATCTGATTAATCATACGCGTCAGACTGCTTTTTAACTCATTCCAATGAACTTTATAAAATTTTACAGAGAAGCCATCCGGACTCGGACTACTATTATCAGACATGGAGAATATGGCTTTGCTAACTTCATCAGAGCTAACACTGCTTGTTAGGAACTCTCTCCCTCCATCATTGATACGACATGTGCAGTTTACATCAGGTAAATTAGTATTTAAATCTTCACCATTAAAAATCTGATTAAAATATAAGATTGCTTCATTTTCAATAGTGACAGGATCATGCACTAGTTTTCCTTCAGAAGAAATAATAGCGTTAAGATTGGAATTGTGTCTTCTCATAGACATTTTAGAATGAAAGAATCTTGTACATGTATCACCTTCTGTGAGCCAAACCACCTTAGCTTTTTGAGTAGCATTAAGAAATTCGATTTTATTTTGCTCCATCCATTTTTTATAGGTTGTCATTAAATTGTCGAAACCTGTAGAATCTTCTGGATTATTGTCCACACTTTTGAGGGCTGTTGTGTACTCCTGTTCCAACTCCTTCAGAATTTTACCATCTAAGCATCTTCTATAGCTCCAGGCTTTTAGGTGAAACTTGCACGCTTTTAATTACTGTCTAAAAATATGTAGACGAGAGCCTTCAAAATTTAATTTAAAAGCATTTGAGACACATTCCCCATAACCTTCTAATAAATTCCAAGTGTTCACATATCTGAAAGGTTTTCCTACAGAAGATGTAGGGGGATTTAAAAATTTAAGACAGATTGGGATATGATCACTAATGGGATTAGAGATACCAAAACAGGCTATAATAGGGAATTTTTCCAATAAAAAATCATTACATAGAATTTTGTTGATTTTTGTAGCCACTCCCTTTTTCCTCCAAGTATAGTTGAAACCCGGTATGGGTAATTTAACCAATCCTGAATTAATCATACAATTTTTAAAACCTTCCATTTGGCTGAAAGGAACAGAGTTACCCCCTTTTTTATCTGTAGTGGAGAGAATATTATTGAAATCGCCAATCAAGCACCAAGGCATATCAGTATATATGGGTTCGTTAGATAGAGCAATCCATAAAAGTTCTCTGTCCTTTAAAAAATTACTGGCATATATAAAAGAAATTTTCATTTGAAGACCTCCAGAATTTACTATATTCAAAGATATGTGCTGATAAGACATATGAGTAGGCTCGACCTTCCAAGTAGAGTTATTCCAAATAACTAGAATTCTTCCTTTGCACGAACAAATATTATTATCTAGTGAAGACCAACAATTATTCAACTTGTTCATTAGTTTACGTTTGGCTTCATTGTTAAGTTTGTTCTCTAGCAAACCAACCATGGTTGGTTTATGTGTTGTTAGAAATTTAAATACAGCCATTTGTTTTTCGGCAGCATTTAAACCTCTAACGTTCCAGGCTATTATGGTCATTTAACTTTTGAGAGGCTCTTGGTTTGCCTTTTAGGAGGAGCAATATTAGTAGGAAAAGCTTCTTCATTCTTTTTTTTTCTTTTTTTATTTAATTCCTCAATTTCATTTATAAATTCCTCATTTACCTCAATAAAATGTTCGACATTCATAACAGGGTCCTGCTTAAAAATGGAGGTATCATCCACTGCAGCATGGTTTATTAATTCATCGTCAGAGTCAAGCAAATCTGCAATAAAGTCTTCTCCTGAATTCAGATGGTACCCAGGTGCTTCCTCATGTAGCTGCACTTGGTTTTCTTTGATTCTAAGTGCATTCAAATTAACACTTTTTCTTTGTGGCATATTTGTTACAGTTCCAGAGGAAGATGCAATACTATCTCCTTTGGTATGTGCTACTTGAGTTGTCGAGAGAGTATTATCTATTACTGAAGAATGCTCCATCGCAGCATGTTTGGCCTTTGCAGAAGATTCTCTACTTGGAAAAGAGTTGAATGAGAGTTACAATCCATACCTGGTGATTTTCTACAAGAGATTGTATTCTTATTGCTGGGAACATTTAAGTTTTCTTTCGTCTGTAAATTATTATTTGTGTCAAGTTGTAATAGATTAGTAACATCATCTCTGTCACTGCCATTGTTCAGCTGGGTTGAATCGGCTTCAGTTCCTATACTTGCATTGTGTGTTTCATTTTCAATATTTGTTTGAGTTGCTTTAATGTTGTTTGCATTGTCCTTAGCTGATTCCAAGAATTCATTACAAGTAGCATTAGTTTTTGGAATCCATTGTTGTGTTTGATTTTACATAGATCAGTGGAATGCCCAAAAATTTTGCAATCTTTACAGAATATTGGTTTGTAATCGTAGCTAACTGGGACTTGGAGTTCTTGTCCATTATGCATTAATACATCTACATTATTTGGAAACCCATCTCCAGCAGATATTTCAATTAACACTTTGGCGTATGCTATTCTAGATTCATCCGCCGTAATTTTGTCCATCATCATCGGATTGCCTAGGACACTAGCTATAGCACTAATCGCTTCCTTATCCCATAAATCCAGTTCAAGGTTATGCAGTTTCACCCAAATTGGCATAGTAGATAATAAATCTCTACTGAACCTCATTCCTGCCTGCCATTTCTTGAGAATTATAATACGATTATCAAACAAATATGGACCTCCCTTCAACACATTCTCACAATCCGATGCATCTAAAAATCTGATAATAATAAAACCATTATCCCGAGCCAACAAATTAAACTGATTTTTTGGTTTTCAACTACGTTCAATATATGCTTTCAAATGAGTGTGACAAGGTCAAGATCCATAAACATAAAAAATTATCGAATTTTTTCACTTATCAGCAGCCCTCTTATTCATTTCTGAATCAATTGAAGCCTGTTTTTTCTGATTTACAGTTATTGGTTGTATGAATTTTAAATCAACTAATTCTTTAGATCTTCCAAATCCACCATTAGCAACATTCCTCAATCTTTATTGCGACCTTCAGCCAAACCAGTTTTTATCCTATTCCAATCAATCGTACGTTCACCGATATTTTTCCGATTGTTTCCTGGGTTAGAGGATGGATTCGAAATATTTCTCATCTCAGCTAGGACTGAATTATTGTAATTCTTCTGAACGCCTTCTTTTCTATAATTCCGATCTTTAGACCAATTATTATTTGAAATATCTGATCCTCCAACATCCTTCTGGTAGTTATTCCCCCTTCTATCCGAGTATATAGATCCTTTTCGTGGATCGTGATTGACGTCTTTCCAAGATCTATTTGTTGAAATTTCCATACCTGTAGCTTTGATCCCAAATCCACCAACTTCACTACGATTTTGAATCGTAACTGGAGCCCTAACAACCTCATCTAAAAGAGGTCTGATTTCTGCGTGGGAAATCTTATCGGGAGGACGAGATAGAGTGTTGAGATCGCCTTGAAAATTTGAACCACCAGAAGCCGCCATTATAAGTATATAATATAGTAGGTATATTGATTTTTATAGGATTTTAGTTTCAAATAATGGATATATGATACACATTGACTATATACAACAGTTTCATAAGCATAGCTTTAAAAGATATATTGATTTTAAATATATGAAAAGTCTCTTATGCATATGCACTTATGCATAGACATACATGAAAACCAAATAAATGCGTGTCAGACTTTGCTTTGAGAATGTACAAAATTCGAAATCTATATGGTAACAAGTTTTAGAATTTGGGGATTTTGAAAGTGTGCTTTGTATATTCATATCAATTTTGTTTTAAATGCACAAATGCACAATTTTAATTGTAAAAAACTCTTAGATGAATACCAGTTTCATACAAAAAAAAAATCCAATTTTAGACATATCAGAATGTTATATTCTGGATTCATTATGAGTTTCCAAAAACATAAAGCTCTGCATATATTTGAAAAGCTTTGCAAGTATCAAATTTCAAATGCAACAGGTTTCAGAAACATACAAACCTTTTTTTTTATGAACATATGTGGTTTTAAGAATAAATTCGGCTTTTGAATGTGTATAAGCTTTAGAAGGGTTTAGCATAACAAGTTAAATACATAAACCTTCAAGCATTTTCAGTTTCCGAAGAAGTGTTAGTTTCAAAAGATGATTGGCTTTTAGTATAAAGTTCTAAGCTTAAAATACCTGTTTTCAAAAATAAAAGATTCCTGCATTTGAATCTTGAGAATGTATATTAAAATGTCTAAATGTATATACATGATTTCGAATATGTCATGTTTTCAGCAACATTGAGTTCTGCAAATTTTGAATAAAAGGTTTCTTACCCACTAACTTCTAGATAAGAATAATATTTTATACATTGGACTTCGGTACATACCTGTTCTGTAACGACGGTCGGACCAAGCTCCCAATCTCCCGCATGTGGCGTACGCATATGGGTTGGCACACACTTTGTTGTAACAAAAGGAATTCCCAATGTTACATGCCTACCAACCCATATTTATACACCACTTCTCCATATTATTTAGCGATGTGGGACTTTTTTTCAATCCAAACCGTCGTTCCTCCAATAAACATGCGAGACAACCCTAACAGTCTCCCCCTTGACTCGCATCCCCTTGCGGTAACCTTTGGGAGTACTACTGTGTCTGCATGGCCCAGTCCGTAACCATCGGCTTTGATACCACTGTTGTGTAACAGCGGTCGGACAAAGATCCCCATCTCCTGCATGTGGTGTACGCATATGGGTTGGCACACACTTTGTTGTAACAAAAGGAATCTCCAATGTTACATGCCTACCAACCCATATTTATACACAACTTCTCCATATTATTTAGCAATGTGGGACTTTTTTTCAATCCAAACCGTCGTTCCTCCATTAAACATGCGAGACAACCCTAACAATACCAAGTTTGAGTGTGCAAATTTATTATAAGGATCTAAAGTGTATAGTATGATTTCATATGATAATTTTGAATATGAAAATGATTTTTAACATATGTACAACAAGCTTCAGATATGCATTTCCAAAATGAGAAAGTTTATATATCCGGATCTGTTTATAAAATTTTCAGAAACAGGGATTTCAAATGCAAATAATTTCAAAGATGTAAATGTTAAATTAAATATATCTTTCAATATGTAAGAGATAGTTGATATGGCTGTAAAATATATAGGTTCCAAACATTTCTGGAAACATTGGATTCCTAAAACAGTTTGCTTTTAGTATATGTTTCCAAGCTTATATTATATATTTTCGAAAGTAAGAAGTTTCGTATACTTGGGTGAATTTTTGGATGCCAAGTTCATAAGCATATAAATATCTGATTTTAAAAATATAAAATCTTAAAGCATATAAGTTAGACACATACACCTTGATCTTGAGTATGTAAGGATTTTGAGTTTAACTGTTTTTAAATATACCCATTCTTGGTGCATATGTCTTTGAATTCATAGCAGTTCCTTCTATTTTAATTTTGTAAAAAGAGCTGCAAATAAATGATAGTATATTCGTTTCAAATATATACAGCCTTATATACATATGGGTTCAAATTGTTTAATTTCATATATCATAGTTTTAAACAGAGTATGTTTTTATTTGCATAGAACTTTGAATATATTGACAAGTTTTGAAAATGTTAAATTTATATACATCTAAAAGTCTTGAGTAAGGCAAATCCCAGTGCCAAATTTGTAAAGATAAAAATTTGTGTACATGTAGTGTAACGACCCGGAATTTTGGGCAATATAAATTTAATAACCTGTGTAAATAATTGAATTGATTTGATAATTTTCTTTATAATTTTAATTTGAATGGGTAAATTTAATCTTTTAAAGGTTAACAAAATTTTTAATCTGACAATATCGTTATTTGTCAAGGCTAATAAATTTCATTCTATTTATAATATATATATATATATATATATATATATATATTTGATATATATTATGGATAGAAATATCTTTTGTTCAAATAAAGGTAAATTTTCAAATTGTAATATATATGTAAGTCTATGTTATAATTTGATATTGTTTTTAATTTAATCTATTTGTAATTTATATTTGAATATAATGTAATTTAAAGCTTGTTTTAATTTATATCTTCAAAGGTTAATTTAGATTTATCAAATTATTTTCAATTATAAGATAATTGTTTGTTTTTAAAATATAAGATTGTTATTTATAAGATAGTTTAAAAAGGGATTTAAACAAAGTTTGAATCGCTTTCTTTTTAAATGCTTCAATTTAAAATGTTATAAATATATAAATATGAATGTTTTAGATTTTAAAATTTTACATGTATAAGAAGTAATATTTGTATTATAATTAGTTTTATAATATTGTCTTATAAAAGTAAATCTATATTTATACATGTAAACTATATTGTTTAAGAGAATTAAATTATGTAAGCTTATATTACATTTAAATTAAATAAAGAAAAAAAATTATTATATTAAAAATTGCTTAAGACATGTGTAAACATGTAAACATATCTTTATAACACTTGTTAATCATGCAAATTAATTTAATGACAAATGTAAATGGTTGAAGACATGTGGCAACATTTCATTTTAATTTTTAATAAATGTAAAGGAAGAAAACTTGTTTTTTTTTTCAAACACTTCATTCATGTTTCTTTTCTTAATTCTAATGAAAACCAGAAATTTGTTCTTCAACCTGAAATTTTATAAACCAAAAGTAAATCAAATTTGAGTTCAAATTAAAAACCTGCAAATTTAAAAACTGCAACACAAATCTTCAATCTGCAAATCAACATGCATCTTCAACCTGAAATTTCAAAGCCTCAAACAGCATTTCAAAAATGATATTCAACCTGCAACTTTCAAACCTGAGGATCATCAAGATCTGCAGTTTCAATCTTTTAAGCATGCAAATGGATTTTCTTCAGCATATCAAATCCTGGAAGTAATTAAATCTGCTCTGTCCCTGCATATTGGAAAGGTGAGTAAATCTTTTAAAAACAGTTTAAAACTTGAAATTTAATTAAATGCATGTGGTTGAATTTGTGTGACAATATTTATTGAATAAATTCTTGATGTAAATGCATGCTTGATTTTCTGTAGTATCTGTATGTATATATAAAAGTGTGCCTCTGTTAATTTTTTTTACAGGTTTTAGATAAACTTGTAAATTCAATATCTTCCCTTGTATTAAATTTCAAACTCTGATTTCTAAAGGAGAAATGTGTATAACTGGGTGTTGTTAATCATAAAAATGAACTCGGGAAATTTTATTATGTATTTATCTTAAAATTTTATAAAGTACAGTAAGTATTCAAACATGGTTAAAATTCATTCGAGTCAAATCCAATATTTGGTTATAAAATCTGTTTTGTATAACAAAATGATGAATTTTGATGGAAATATTGTGATTTTTAGTTGAGTATTCGTTGAGGAATTTGGGTTTGTGTGTTTTTGGGGGTTTTGGTGATTGCCATTGATTGGCATGATAATCGAAGCTTGAATTTTGTTTGAAGCATGTTTGTGGATCATAGATCATGGGAAAAATACTCTAAATTTTTTCTAATGGCTGAGGAGTTAGGAATTTAGCAAACTAGGGTTTTGCCTGCTTTTGTTTTTGGCTGGACTGTCGCGATGGTTGCGACAAAAATAGTGTGCCGGGGGTGATTGCGTGTTGATTGAAGGTGGCACGGTGGTGCTACGGTGCTTGGGGGTGATTACCGGAGCTTCTGGTGGTGGTGCGTTCATCTGAGTCGTTGGGTTTTGGGTACGCCAGTTCTGCAATTTTGAGTGATAGAGGCGAACTTCGATTCGAGGTTGCTTTCTTCGATCTAGGTTTGGATTTTGGTTCGCGTGTGGATTTGTGGTTGTAGGGGATGATCGCGACGACCTGAAATGGCCGTAGGTGGCGGCGCATGTGCACTGTGCACATTCGTGTGCACTGGAGCATTCCGTTTGGGGAAGACGTTTGCAACTCGAAGAAGCACTCAGGATACTCACGTGTTTGACTCGAAGACAGTAGGGTTTGGGTTTGCTTCGAGTCTTGCTTAGGGTTTTTGGTAATTTTACTCGGGTTTGACCCGAGACTTCCGGCTGTGCTAGCATAATGCTCAGGTTTATGTTAAAAAAATAAGTTTACAAATTGAACATGTTATTCTTAAATAAATCAAGTTGAGCTTTATAAAATGAAAAGAATTTTCAAGTTAAAACTTGTTTATTAGAAGAAAAGTTAATCAATCTTTTTAGAATGTAAATTGAATTTATATTTTAAATTTAAAAATGATTTAAGATGTTTGATTTTAAAAAATAATTATCTTCATTAAGTTTTAAAATTCAATTTTAAAAAGAGAATTTGAATTTAATTATTAAATCAAAGTTTAAGTAGATTTTGGAATAGTGTTTTTAATAACAAGTTTTCAAATTATTTTGAAATAGATATGTTTAAATTGGAGTAATTAAAGTATTTAATTTGATTTCTAAATCCCTTATTTTCAAATAAGGCTTTTATTAGAATTTTGAAATCTAAATTGAATAATTTGTTTAAGTGGTTAAAATTTGATTAATTCAAACAATTTATTTGTGAGTAAGCAAGGTTAACTTATTTGAACAATTAACTTAATAATACTTATTTAATATGATTTGTTAATAAGTTAAGATTGATTAAGAATTATGGTTTTCTTAATTTATTAAAGATTTTCTTTAATAATCGAAGTTAATTAATTAATTATTTAATTAATTTTAAATAATTAGTTAATTGTTTATTTAATTTTAAATAATCACTTAATTATGGATTAATTAAGTATAATTACTTAAATAAGTAATTAATGGTTAATTGTTAAATGTAATTAAGGAGGTTAATTACTTATGGTAGTAATTAATGGTAATTACTCGTAGGAGTAATTAGTTGAAGTGATAAATGAGTAATCACTTGATGATATCAATTAAAGAATTGATTAATATAATTGTTGAAATTAATTAACTATGAAGTAATTAATTAATTAAAGGATTAAGGATTATTTAATAATGGAATTAATTATTTGTAAGGTAATTAATTAAGAAAGTAATTAAGATTTATTAATGGAAGTAATTAGAGATAATTACTTTGTAAGTAATTAAGAGTTCATTACTTAATTAATTAATGTGATTAATTAATTAATGAATGAATTTAACTTAAGATTAATAACTAAGTGTAATTAATTAAAATTGTAATTAATCAATAAGGTAATTAATTAATGATTTATTTATTAATTTAATTGTTTAATAATTACTTAATGAAGTAATTAAGGATTAATTAATTGGATTAATTAATCAAGGATTAATATAATTAAATTAATTAATTAAGGAGTTAATTAAATTATGATAAGTAATTACAAGTTGTTAATTGCTCGTTATAAATGAGTTGATTAATTATAAGTTAATTATTTAATTAATTAAAGTAATTATTAATTAATAAGGATAATTAATTAATGTGATTTATGATATTAATCAAGGTTGATTAATATAAATGATTTAATTTAAGTGTGATTAATTAATTGTAATTAATTAAGGTTTAATGTAATTAATTATAATTGATTAATTAAGAAGTAAATGTAGGATCATTAATTATTGTAATTAATGATAGTAATTTAAGGTTAATTACTGTATGTGGTTAAGGTAATTACTTGAATGTAATTAAAGTATAATTAATTAAGGAAGATTAATTTGGGAAAGATCATTAGGGATGATTTATTTAAATAAATGAAAGAGGATTTTAGTAGTCAAATTTATTAAGAGTTAATCAATTCTGTTTGGTTGATTTGTTAATATTGGTTGATTGATTGATATTGGATGATCAATATTGAGTGATGGATATTGGGTGTTTGGTTGATACTGGATGATTTGGGTATCTCTGATATATGATATGTTGCTTTGTGTGATGAATATTGATATGAATTATATATTGTGATAATTATGATTCATCTATCTGTTTATATATCATCTGGAATATAAGTTTAACTGTTGAAACCCTTAAGTATAACTTGGACATTAAAATGGCGTTTGGTTTCGGTGAGACCGGGACCGGGTTTCCATATTTGGAATCCGAAAACCACATCGATTCCAATTAAACGTTAGGTCGTGAATCCAAGTGGAGCAAGTGAAGACTCGAGGTGTAAGGGCTATACGTCAGTATAACTCTATGGGTGATTCCGTAATGAGTTGACGGAATAGTGCTTATAGATTCGAGATGGTGATTTAGAGTGCAAGGGCTATAGTCCTTGACTCTGAGGGTGATTCCAAAATGAGTGCAACGAGATAGTGCCTTCGGTTTCGTTCGAACCCGGAACGAACTTGTATGGATTGAATGCTTTCAGCACGTCGTCAGGCGGACGATGAGCATTCTAAGAGATGTGTCCTATAAAGGTAATCGCAGCCTCAAGCCTCATCAACCGGGAATAGCTAAAACAGAGGAGGTGCAGCAAGGCTTCGTGGGTAGCTCCCACTGGAGAGCAAGATTTACTCCTGTCTAGAAGTCCCTTTCTATTCAGCCTTGTGGGGCGGTTGTTCCGGACAACTGCCGGGGTTGTCTTGTTCGGGACTGTTCAGTAAGGAATGGTCCCGGCCTTGTGTTGCAGGGGAGTTAGGGTGGCTCCTCGGTACGTTGATCTAGGCCACGTACCGTGACGGGCGGTACCCCAGTAGCCCTGCCATTGATGGAAACCCATTCTTCCTACGAGACCCTACGGTTTTGTTTGTATTACCCACTTTTGTGGCTAGTAGCTGGAATTTAATGAATGTAACAATTTCGGCTATTTCATACTTACTTGAAAACCCTAGACACTATTATAATATCACTGGATTTCCTATCAAATGTTTTGGTTAGCGTAAGGTAAAAACTTTTCCATGTTTATGTGTGGGAAGTCTTACGTAATACCTTTTTTTTTCAAAGGTTTTTCTAAAGTTAAGCAACTTTAAACTGTTTACTCACACTAGACCCCTGTTTGACCCTAGTGTTTATTTTTTGTTTTATTAAACTCTTGGGTACTCATATTATGTATGAGTAGTCAAGTGTTTCAGGTTAGCTTGATGAATTCTAGAGGAGATATGGAGAAGGAGGCTTCCACGTGTAGATATATTTTGGTTCCGCTGTGTTTGTTTGGTATCTGTATCTGTTGTACTTGAGTTGTATAGTTAGACAGATGTTTATAACTGTCTAATATGTGTTGAATAAGTTGGGTACTCTAATGTATTATGATACTGTGTAATATTTTATGTGATATATTATATTTTATTCGTTCCGCTGTGAGTTCTCTGATGCTGTTGTCTTTCTTCTTTCTCTTTCTTTCTTGTTCTATCCCTTTCTTTCTTCATTGATGATGCGATTTTCTAGAGATAGGAAGTCGGGTCGTCTCATTTGGTATCAGAGCGTTAGGTTGAGTGAATACCTAGGCTCTGGAGTGGTGTCTTCCTTGAGAGAGCGTACTTGTTATTTTTATATATAACTACACACACACACACACACACACACACACCCTTAATCTTTTGGGTTATCTGTTCGGATTTTCCAACATGAGTTTTAAAGGTAGATGGAGTAGTGATATATGTGTGTGACACGATTACCACTGATGGAAGAGGTCCATATGTCGAGGTTGGAAGTATTTGTCGAGATTGTAGACCTAATACCATCTCGAGTGAGATTTGTTGTTTGGAGTAAGGATTTCTCTGATATCCGAAGGATTTTTTTTTAAAATTCATAGTTTATCTTTGAAGAATAAGTTTGGATTTCGCTCGGGTGAGCGAATTATTCTTGAGTTTGGATCTGTCGGAAGTGAAGAAGTAAGTGATGGTATTTTGATAATTGCGTGATGAGATGCAGAATCCATGGATATTTCTGAAGATGTATTCTTTTGAAGTAGTTTTAGAAGTGGTTGAGGAGCAGTCTTTACCTGCCGCAGGGAAGATCCGTTTGTGTAGAAGTTGTTTGGATCTTTAGCATGGAGGTTGGCTATTCTGGAATATGAGACTAAGGTCTATAAGTTGCTTCGCTTTGGCATGGTCTCATTTGTCATTCCTTTAGGAGAGCGAGGGGTTGATGATTGGTTTGGAGCCCGAATTCTTTGATAGGACGTCTGCCATCTTGAAGGTCTCTGCGTGGTATGAAGATAGTTTTGGTTTTCGAGAAGCCTTTGGATTAGAAGTTTTTGGTTAGTTGTGGTAGCAGTACAACTCGAAGTGTTTGGTGTGTTGTCAAGAAGGTCTTTTGGCTTGGCAGTATCATCAAAGTAGAGTTTGGAAGCAGCAGTGTTGGTTGTTTCTCGGATTGTTCAGGAATCTTAGTGTTTCTTCTATCAGCAGCACGAGCAGTTGGTGGAAGTTATCTTGAAGAATTAACCTTGTTTGGAAAAGCTTTAAGCTGTTCTAATTGGTAAAGAGAGGACGGTTTATTTGGAATCCAAACTAGGTAGGATCGCAAAAGTGACTTGCGATTGGTTTGGAATTTTCTTGAGCATTCTTTTGTTTGAGACTGAGGATTCTCAGGGGAAGTAGGAGCTACTAAAGTAATTAGAAGGTTGTCTGCATCTGAAGTTGAGTTCCATATTGTTTTGGTTCCAGAAGCGATTTAGGTGGTTAGCCTAGTAGGAGAGCTGGTGTAGCAGCTTAGAATTTTTGGAAATTGGATTTGGTCTGATCTAGTTTTTGAGTTGGATTCTACTGTAAGGTTGTGACTGAGTCAGATGAGTCACCCAGATTTTATGGATTTTATGAACAAAGTTTTCGAATTTAGTGGATAAGTTGTATTCGTGTTCATCAACATTATTCTCATCTATTTCAGAATCAGAGTTGTGCAGCGGAAGCGAGGTAGCAGCTATGCAAGGAAGGAAGCAAGTTCTGTTTGCTATTACTTGAGTAATAGAGCTTGAGTTCTGGATTTCGATGAATTTTGGAAGACTTTTCCGTTGGATAGGATCCTGAAGCTTGTTTGTTTTGGTCTAGCTGTTTCTGGAAGTATTAGCATAGGTGGAGCTGATCGGGGAAAGGATTGGCTGCCCATGATTGTCTGTTGGGTTATGCAGATTTGAGATAAGGAGTTTTGAATTCGAAGTTGGAGACTTCGTTATTGTTAAGATTTCTTTAGTTAGGAGAGAGCAGTAATTGGATTAGATTGGTTGGTTTGTGCTGTGGCATTTGAAGATTTCTTATCTGTGTTGTGATAGGATAAGATTGAATTGCCAGTTTGGATAGCTGGAATTCATTGTGTTTCACGTATATCTGAGGGAGTACGTGTATGATTCATTGTTGGTTATTGAATCTGTAGTTCAGTTAGATTTGGAAGTTGAGCTGGATTTGAGTATAGTCTGCTGTTCAGTTCAGATTGGTGGATCTAGAGATGAGTGGAGCTCTAGATTTTGGTGTAGTTTGTTAGATTCTGTAGAGCGAGTCTCCCCGTGATTTATACATGGGAAACTCGAGATAGTACTAGAGATTTACTCTGATTTGTGTCAGGATAATCAGTTAGGTTTGTTTGTTGTTTAATTGGTTGCTATGGTTGTTGGTAACTAGTTGATGGGTATGCTTTGCTGATTGAATTAAAATCTTTGCTAGGTTATTAAATTACCTTTACTTTTAAATTTCGGGGACGAAATTCTTTTAAAGGGGAAGGATTGTAACGACCCGGAATTTTTGGCAATATAAATTTAATAAATCTGTGTAAATAATTGAATTGATTTGATAATTTTCTTTATAATTTTAATTTGAATTGGTAAATTTAATCTTTTAAAGGTTAACAAAATTTCTAATCTGACAATATCGTTATTTGTCAAGGCTTCATTCTATTTATAATATATATATATATATATATATATATATATATTTGATATATATTATGGATAGAAATATCTTTTGTTCAAATAAAGATAAATTTTCAAATTGTAATATATATGTAGGTCTATGTTATAATTTGATATTGTTTTTAATTTAATCTATTTATAATTTATATTTGAATATAATGTAATTTAAAGCCTGTTTTAATTTATATTTTCAAAGGTTAATTTAGATTTATCAAATTATTTTCAATTATAAGATAATTGTTTGTTTTTAAAATATAAGATTGTTATTTATAAGACAGTTTAAAAAAGGATTTAAACAAAGTTTGAATCGCTTTCTTTTTAAATGCTTCAATTTAAAATGTTATAAATATATAAATATGAATGTTTTAGATTTTAAAATTTTACATGTATAAGAAGTTATATTTGTATTATAATTAGTTTTATAATATTGTCTTATAAAAGTAAATCTATATTTATACATGTAAACTATATTATTTAAGAGAATTAAATTATGTAAGTTTATATTACATTTAAATTAAATAAAGAAAAAAAATTATTATATTAAAAATTGCTTAAGACATGTGTAAACATGTAAACATACCTTTATAACACTTGTTAATCATGCAAATTAATTTAATGACAAATGTAAATGGTTGAAGACATGTGGCAACATTTCATTTTAATTTTTAATAAATGTAAAGGAAGAAAACTTGTCTTTTTTCAAACACTTTCATTCTTGTTTCTTTTCTTAATTCTAATGAAAACCAGAAATTCGTTCTTCAACTTGAAATTTTATAAACCAAAAGTAAATCAAATTTGAGTTCAAATTAAAAACCTGCAAATTTAAAAATTGCAACGCAAATCTTCAATCTGCAAATCAACATGCATCTTCAACCTGAATTTTCAAAGCCTCAAACTGCATTTCAAAAATGATATTCAACCTGCAACTTTCAAACCTGAAGATCATGAAGATCCGCAGTTTCAATCTTTTAAGCATGCAAATGGATTTTCTTCAGCATATCAAATCCTGGAAGTAATTAAATCTGCTTTGTACCTGCATATTGAAAAGGTGAGTAAATCTTTTAAAAACAGTTTAAAACTTGAAATTTAATTAAATGCATGTGGTTGAATTTGTGTGACAATATTTATTGAATAAATTCTGGATGTAAATGCATGCTTGATTTTCTGTAGTATATATATATATATATATATATATATATATATATATATATATATATATATATAAAAGTGTGCCTCTATTATTTTTTTTTTACAGGTTTTAGATAAACTTGTAAATTCAATATCTTCCCTTGTATTAAATTTCAAACTCTGATTTCTAAAAGAGAAATGTGTATAACTGGTTGTTGTTAATCATAAAAATGAACTCGGGAAATTTTATTATGTTTTTATCTTAAAATTTTATAAAGTACAGTAAGTATTCAAACATGGTTAAAATTCGTTCGAGTCAAATCCAATATTTGGTTATAAAATCTGTTTTGTATAACAAAATGATGAATTTTGATGGAATTATTATGATTTTTAGTTGAGTATTCGTTGAGGAATTTGGGTTTGTGTGTTTTTGAGGGTTTTGGCGATTGCCATTGATTGGCATGATAATCGAAGCTTGAATTTTGTTTGAAGCATGTTTGTGAATCATAGATCATGGGAAAAATACTCTAAAATTTTTTCTAATGGCTGAGGAGTTAGGAATTTAGCAAACTAGGGTTTTGCCTGCTTTTTTGGCTGGACTGTCGCGATGGTGGCGACAAAAGTAGTGTGCCGGGGGTGATCGCGTGTTGATTGAAGGTGGCACGGTGGTGCTACGGGGCTTGGGGGTGATTATCGGAGCTTCTGGTGGTGGTGCGTTCATCTGAGACGTTGGGTTTTAGGTACGGCAGTTCTGCAATTTTGAGTGATAGTCGAACTTCGATTCGAGGTTGCTTTCTTCGATCTGGGTTTGGATTTTGGTTCGCGTGTGGATTTGTAGTTGTAGGGGATGATCGCGACGACCTGAAATGGCCGTAGGTGGCGGCGCATGTGCACCGTGCACATTCGTGTGCACTGGAGCATTCCGTTTGGGGAAGACGTTTGCAACTCGAAGAAGCACTCGGGATACTCGCGTGTTTGACTCGAAGACAGTAGGGTTTGGGTTTGCTTCGAGTCTTGCTTGGGGTTTTTGGTAATTTTACTCGGGTTTGACCCGAGACTTCCGGCTGTGCAAGCATAATGCTCAGGTTTATGTTAAAAAAATAAGTTTACAAATTGAACATGTTATTCTTAATAAATAAATCAAGTTGAGCTTTATAAAAGGAAAAGAATTTTCAAGTTAAAACTTGTTTATTAGAAGAAAAGTTAATCAATCTTTTTAGAATGTAAACTGAATTTATATTTTAAATTTAAAAATGATTTAAGATGTTTGATTTTAAAAAATAATTATCTTAATTAAGTTTTAAAATTCAAATTTAAATAGATAATTTGAATTTAATTATTAAATCAAAGTTTAAGTAGATTTTGGAATAGTTTTTTTAATAACAAGTTTTCGAATTATTTTAAAATAGATATGTTTAAATTGGAGTAATTAAAGTATTTTAATTTGATTTATAAATCCCTTATTTTCAAATAAGGTTGTTATTAGAATTTTGAAATCTAAATTGAGTAACTTGTTTAAGTTATTAAAATTTGATTAATTCAAACAATTTATTTGTGAGAATAAGCAAGGTTAACTTATTTGAACAATTAACTTAATAATACTTATTTAATATGATTTGTTAATAAGTTAAGTTTGATTAAGAATTATGGTTTTCTTAATTTATTAAAGATTTTCTTTAATAATAGAAGTTAATTAATTAATTGTTTAATTAATTTTAAATAATTAGTTAATTGTTTATTTAATTTTAAATAGTCACTTAATTATGGATTAATTAAGTGTAATTACTTAAATAAGTAATTAATGGTTAATTGTTAAATGTAATTAAGGAGGTTAATTACTTATGGTTGTAATTAATGGTAATTACTCGTAGGAGTAATTAGTTGAAGTGATAAATGACTAATCACTTGATGATATCAATTAAAGAATTGATTAATATAATTGTTGAAACTAATTAATTATGAAGTAATTAATTAATTAAAGGATTAAGGATTATTTAATAATGGAATTAATTATTTGTAAGGTAACTAATTAAGAAAGTAATTAAGATTTATTAATGGAAGTAATTAGAGATAATTACTTATGTAAGTAATTAAGAGTTAATTACTTAATTATTTAGTTAATTAATTAATGTGATTAATTAATTAATGAATGTATTTAACTTAAGATAAATTACTGAGTGTAATTAATTAAAATTAAAATTAATTAATAAGGTAATTAATTAATGATTTATTTATTAATTTAATTGTTTAATAATTACTTAATGAAGTAATTAAGGATTAATTATCAAGGATTAATATAATTAAATTAATTAATTAAGGAGTTAATTAAATTATGATAAGTAATTACAAGTTGTTAATTACTGGTTATAAATGAGTTGATTAGTTATAAGTTAATTATTTAATTAATTAAAGTAATTATTAATTAATAAGGATCACTATTAATGTGATTTATGATATTAATCAAGGTTGATTAATATAAGTGATTTAACTTAAGTGTGATTAATTAATTGTAATTAATTAAGGTTTAATGCAATTAATTATAATTGATTAATTAAATAAGTAAATGTAGGATCATTAATTATTGTAATTAATGATAGTAATTTAAGGTTAATTACTGTATGTGGTTAAGGTAATTACTTGAATGTAATTAAAGTATAATTAATTAAGGAAGATTAATTTGGGAAAGATCATTAGGGATGATTTATTTAAATAAATGAAAGAAGATTTTCGGTAATCAAATTTATTAAGAGTTAATCAATTCTGTTTGGTTGATTTGTTAATATTGGTTGATTGATTGATATTGGATGATCAATATTGAGTGATTGATATTGGGTGTTTGGTTGATACTCGATGATTTGGGTATCTCTGATATATGATATGTTGCTTTGTGTGATGAATATTGATATGAATTATATATTGTGATAATTATGATTCATCTATCTGTTTATATATCATCTTGAATATAAGTTTAACTGTTGAAACTCTTAAGTATAACTTGGACATTAAAATGGCATTTGGTTTCGGTGAGACCGGGATCGGGTTTCCATATTTGGAATCCGTAAACCACATCGATTCCAATTAAACGTTAGGTCGTGAATCCAAGTGGAGCAAGTGAAGACTCGAGGTGTAAGGGCTATACATCAGTATAACTCTGTGGGTGATTCCGTAATGAGTTGACGGAATAGTGCTTGTAGATTCGAGATGGTGATTTAGAGTGCAAGGGCTATGGTCGTTGACTCTGAGGGTGATTCCAAAATGAGTGCAACGAGATAGTGCCTTCAGTTTCGTTCGAACCCGGAACGAACTTGTATGGATTGAATGCTTTCAGCACATCGTCTGGCGGACGATGAGCATTCTATGAGATGTGTCCTATAAAGGTAATCGCAGCCTCAAGCCTCATCAACCGGGAATGGCTAAAACAGGGGAGGTGCAGCAAGGCTTCGTGGGTAGCTCCCACTGGAGAGCAAGATTTACTCCTGTTTAGAAGTCCCTTTTTATTCGGCTGTGTGGGGGCGGTTGATCCGGAAAACTGCCGGGGTTGTCTTGTTCAGGACTGTTCAGTAAGGAATGGTCCCGGCCTTGTGTTGCAGGGGAGTTAGGGTGGCTCCTCGGTACGTTGATCTAGGCCACGTACTGTGACGGGCGGTACCCCAGTGGCCCTGCCATCGATGAAAACCCATTCTTCCTACGAGACCCTACGGTTTTGTTTGTATTACCCACTTTTGTGGCTAGTAGCTGGAATTTAATGAATGTAACAATTTCGGCTATTTCATATTTACTTGAAAACCCTAGACACTATTATAATATCACTGGATTTCCTATCAAATGTTTTGTTTAGCGTAAGTGCGACGACCCGACTTTCTACCACTAGAAAATCGCATCATCTTTAAGAAAGAAAGGGATAGAAAAGAGAAAAGATAGCGAAGAAGAAAGAAACAACACATCAGAATCTAAACAGCGGAACGAATAAATTATATTAATCACATAATACTTTACATAGTATCATATACATCAGAGATACACAGCTAAACAACACATACTAGACAGTTATAAACACCTGTCTAGTTATACAACTCAATACAACAACTCAGAGAACACACAGCGGAATACTCTATAGCTATACGCAGAAGCCTCCTGCTCCATTGCTCCTCCAGAATTCGCCAAGCCAACCTAAAATCCTAACCTGAATTCCCTTGGCTACTCGTAAAAATTTGAGTACCCAAGAGTATAAGAAAAACAGAATAAACTCCGGGTCAGACATGGGTCTGTGTGAGTAAACAGTTAAAGTTGCTTAAATTTAAAAACCTTTTGAAAAGAAAAGGTATCACGTAAGACTTCCCACACATAAACATGGAAAAGTTTTTACCTTACGCTAACCAAAACATTTGATAGGGAATCCGATGATATTATAATAGTGTCTAGGGTTTTCAAATAAATAAGAAATAGCCGAAATTGTTACATTATTAAATTCCAGCTACTAGCCACAAAAGTGGATAATACAATTAAAATCGTTGGCACTTATTGGATTTTGGATTCCATACAATGGCAGGGCTACTGGGGTACCGCCCGTCATAGCACGTGGCCTACATCACCGTACCGAGGATTACTCCCAACCCCCTGCAACACAAAGTCGGACCCATTCCTTACTGAATAGTTCCGAATAAGACAACCCCGACGGTTGTAGCTATTCAACCGTCCACACAGCCGAAATAAAAGGGACCTCTAGACAGGGGTAAATCTTACTCTCCAGTGGGTGCGACCCATGAAGCCTTGCTGCACCTCCCCTGTTTTAGCCATTCCCGGTTGATGAGGCTTGAGGTTACGATTACCTTTATAGGACACATCATTTAGAATGCTCATCGTCCACCTGACGATGTTCGGAAAGCATTCAATCCATACAAGTTCGTTCTGGGTTCGAACGAAACCGAAGGCATTATCTCATTACACTCATTTTGGAATCACCCTCAGAGTTAATGACAATAACCCTTGCACTCTAAACCACCATCTCGAATCTATAAGATCTATTCTGTCAACTCATTACGGAATCACCCACAGAGTTATACTGACGTATAGCCCTTACACCTTGAGTCTTCACAAAGCTCCAATTTGACTCACGACCTAACGTTATTTGGAATCGATGTGGTTTTCGGATATCCAAATATGGAAACCCGATCTCAGTCTCATCGAAATCCAAAGCGTGTCTTTTAGGTCCAAGTTGTTTTAATGGTTTAAAACAATTAAATTCAACTATCTATATACACACAGAATAGATAATTCGCACATCATAATTGATAATCAACATTATCAAATAACATATATCTACATCATCAATATCAAAATAGGTAATCCCTATATCAACATCCCAAATGATAATCTATGTAATCATCACAATGCAACCAAGCATTCTTATCATACAACCATACTTATCTCATTACTGAGATCACACAACATTCAAGTCAATCAATGTCATCCATTCATACATAAGCAACGATTTACTCAACCACAATATAATTAATTTAAAATGAATTAAATTAACTATCTCTATCACTAATTAATTTAAAGTGAATTAAATTAATTACTTCTTAATTAATTTAAAATTAATTAAATTAATTACCTTCATCCAATATCTTACTTAAATAAACATTAGTTAAATCAATTAATTAATCATAATCAACCTTGATTAATTAACTCTTAATAAAGTAATTAATCCTTAATTATCTTCATTAATCATATCAATTAATGAACCCTTAATTAATTAATCAGGCTTAGATTAATTTCTTAAATTTAATCAACTTAAATACAGTAACTAACTATTCTTAATTACTTCTTAATCACTTTATAAATTCATTGATTTATTACCCAAGTAATAAACCTTTAATTACTTTAACAAGTAATTTACCCATTAAAAATTACTTTCCAAATCAGTAATTTACCTAACTCAATTACCTCTGTAATTAATCAATTACTTATCTTAAGTAATTAGCCTTACCAAAACTTATTAAGTAAACATACTTAATCCTTAATCAAGTGTCTATATTTAATCAATTAACAAATTAATTAACTTACTTGATTTCACTCATCTCATAAAACAAAATTGAGTAATTCATCCCTAATTACTCATTAACTCAAATTAATCTTCAATTATCAGACTAATTATCTCCAACTATTAATTAATAAACCTTAATTATTAATCAATCCTTTAGTACAAAGTAATTAATTACTAATTACTTTTATTGATTAATTAATTAAACTTAATTAACTTATTAATCAACTCTTAATCATTAATTAACAAACTTAATTATTAATTTAACAATCTTAACTACAATTTAATTAATTCATAATTAAAATTAATTAATCCTTAATTAAAATTTATTAACCTAAATAAAACAGTTAGTTAATTCTTAATTAACTTTCATTATAAATTAATAATCCATTAATTATTAATTAAGAAAACCCAATTAAAACTTAATAAAACCTTTATTAATTAATTACTATTTTAATTAACTCTTAATTACTTAATTAATAAGTAACTACAATTTAATTAATCATTAGACATTAATTAAATCATCATCTTAATTAATAGTTAATTAAATAAATAATTATACTTAATTAATTACTTAATTAACCCCCTTTAAAATAAATGAATTAACTTAAAATTCTTTAATTAATCAACTAATTACAAATTATTAATACTTAATTAATTATTTTAAAATAAAATATTATCTTAAATAAATCTTGAAATCCTTATTTAACTTAATTCATTAATTAAATTAAATTATAAGAAATCATTAATTACTTTATTTAATTATTAGTTAACAATTTTAATTCCAAGTGAATAAATTATCTTAAACTTAGTTGTTAATTAATAAATCATTTCCCCCTAATTAATTTAAATAAAACATTTACTTAAAATTCTCTTTATATTTCAAAATAAGATTTGAAATAATATTAAGATTTTAACTTTAAGATATTTGAAACATTATATAAGTTTATTTATAAAAACAACTCAATTTCAAAAACAAGAATCTTTAATTTAACTTAAACTTTTCTTAAAGTTTAAAACTTATTTTAAATAAAATATCAGGTTGAATATTAATTTGGGTTTAACTCCCTTTATATATATCTGAATTCAAGTACAAATATATTTTCTTTTTAAAACAAAACTGCCCTCTTTTAAAATTAAAAACTGTTTTAATTTAAAATCAAAACTGTTAAACAAATGGTTCTCTGCAACTCAAAACACCTGAACCCACGCGAGTTCCCCGAGCCACATCCAAATGTTCTCGAGCTATCCCCTGAGTCTTCTCCCTTATTACCCTAGCTATACCCATTACCCAACAAACAAAACCTAAAGGTTCTGACACCCACCCCCTCTCGTGCAACTTGCATCGTTGCCGGACCCTCTCTGGTCATCGGCAAACCCACCGCCGAGTCACTCCACCATCCCACAAGCCTCCACGACCCACCAAACCTCAAAATTCATCCCAATTCAAAATCGAGCATTCCAGGTGAATCTGAACCCAACACTATCATCAGAACTTCCCAAAATCATCACCTCCGGTCGATGATATCCACTACAACTCCGGCCATTGCTCGCTTATCTACCATGCTTCCTTCACCAAAAACATATCAAGCTCGATGCAGTATAGACGATGCAGTGATCGATTTACAGTAAGCTTCCTAAACTAGGTTTAAATTTTAATTTGAGCAAAATCAAACTTCTCGGTGATTTAAAAATCCATCAACTATTTTTACTATACTCTCTGATGCAAATACTTGCTCCAGGAAGAATCTTAAGCAATCCAGGTTCACATATTAACAGAAATTTGCATAAACCCAAATTTCAGTAAATACCCAATTACATGTTCAATGCTTAACTAAAAATTTGATTTTGATTTTAAAAAATCATAACTTCCAGAGACAATTTTGTTTATATAATTGTTCAATCCAATTATGAATTTGAATTTAACAATGGGGTTAGATTTACTGTTGAATCCCTAAATTTCCAGAGTATCTTCTCTCTCTTTTTTCTTTGTTAATTTATACATAAACTAACTTGTTTGATTTAAATCTATGACTTAACAATTGTTTAAATAAAATAGCTTAAAGATTTGATTTTCTTTTCTTAGATTCTAAAGTAAAGTACAGAGATGAAAATGGAACCAGCATACACAATTTCAACATAACAAAATCCCAGATGAGTTGTTAAATATATTTTTTATATTCCTATTCTCTGTAGTTTAAAACAGAGAAGATCATCAAATCATACATGCACAGTTGGTTCACATCCATACACATAGATTATACATTTATATACACACATGCAAACTTCAATTATTTCCAGAAATTTGTCAAGCAAAGGATAATTAACCACTTAAGTTATAGTTAAAATGTTTACTCACCTCATTTAGAAGAAATGAAGAGGTTTGAAAGGGAACAGAAAGCCTCTAAACAGAAATTGCTTTTCAGATTTGCATTTTTGAAAAACTTGTTATGCCTCTTTTAAAACCTTGAAATGATTTGAAACATCATGTTTTGACCCAGATTTGTTTAACTGCATTGCTTCAGGTTTTCTTTCAACAGATTTACTTGCATGCATATGGAGATGATGCAGACATGGATTGAAGATTTTCTGTGATTTTGTTTTGAGGAAAATTGCAGGCTTTGATCACAGTAAAGGGTTTGAGGGGATTTCAGGTTTTATGATTTAAATTTTGAGGATTTTTTTTTCTGATTTTGAAGAGTGAAGATTTCAAGGAAAAGTTTCTGGTTTCTCTTAGAATTGAACAAAATGTTTAAAGAAAAGAAAGTGAAGAGATAGGATGATTATATAAGCAAATTTTCAGATTTTACAAATTTAAAAGAAAATTAAAAAAGAAAATTGACACTTGTCTCTTTACTTACACAAATTTTTTACACTTGTTATCATAATGTTTAAGAAACGAACATTTGTCAAATAAAGTTTGTTTTTAATTTAAAAGAAAATTTAAAAGCTTTTTAAAAATTATTTTTCCTAATTACTAATGTGTTTTAAAAGTAAACATGTTTTCTTCATTTAAAAGTTACTCTTTAATTAAATATCTAACAAACAAATGCACTTATACATTTATAAGTGTAAGCTAAATTTATATAAAATAAAATCTTTAAAAAGAAATGAAATCAAATAAAATTTAAATAAAATTATATACAACATTTCAAACTTATTTTAATACTATTTTTAAAGCCTTTGTGTTCATTTTTTTAAAAATAAATACACATCAAATTTCATATATAAATTTCTATGAACAAATCTTATTTTTAATTAAAAACATTATCTATGTAATTTAAAACCAAACCATATTATTCTATTAAATTTGTATGTATATTCTTGAATTCAAATTTATATTCATTTCAAAGTCAAATTAAAAAGTCAAATCTAAAATAAATTTAAATAAATATAAACAACTATTTTAAAATAAGCTCATTATTATTTACAAATAATATATCCTATTTTAAAATCAATTTAAAATACACAGATTTAAATACATATATATATAAATGCATTTTAAACACACTTATAAATTTTGAAAACAATAAATCAATTTAGAATTTATATACACAATAAAATAATTATTCTTAATATAAAATCAATTTATAACCATAATTAAAATATTACTTGATTAATCATCTTTGAAAGTAACAATTTATCAATTCAAATAATTTAAATTAAGAGATTATCAGCATTTTAAATTCCTGGAAATTCCGGGATATTACAGTAAGGTAAAAACTTTTCCATGTTTATGTGTGGAAAGTCTTACGTGATACCTTTTCTTTTCAAAGGTTTTTCTAAAGTTAAGCAACTTTAAACTGTTTACTCACACCAGACCCCTGTCTGACCCAAGTGTTTATTTTCTGTTTTATTAAACTCTTGGGTACTCATATTATGTATGAGTAGTCAAGTGTTTCAGGTTAGCTTGATGAATTCTAGAGGAGATATGGAGAAGGAGGCTTCCACGTGTAGATATATTTTGGTTTCGCCGTGTTTGTTTGGTATCTGTATCTGTTGTACTTGAGTTGTATAGTTAGAAAGATGTTTATAACTGTCTAATATGTGTTGAATAAGTTGTGTACTCTAATGTATTATGATACTGTGTAATATTTTATGTGATATGTTGTATTTTATTCATTCCGCTGTGAGTTCTCTGATGTTGTTACCTTTCTTCTTTCTTCTTCTATCCCTTTCTTTCTTCATTGATGATGCGATTTCCTGGAGATAGGAAGTTGGGTCGGCTCATATAGTTATAGTAGTGGAAATAAACTTCAAATGGAAATATAATTTTAAGTGGATGTACAATTTTGAACGTATCAGTAATTCTAGTGTAAACAAATATGTCAATTTCAAAATTTTCATGTAATTAAGTTTTCAGGTGAATGCCATTTCATATATGTATAGATTTCAAATAAATGTCAATTTTGAATGTGTTGAGTTTAAAGATGTATGAAGCTTTATTTTTGTATGGATATTTGGTTTCAGATATTCAAATGATTTTAAGTATTTATCAATATATGAATGTATATATTCTCCTATGATTTCAAGCATAACTATCTTTCAGATATAGGTAGTATTCAATAAAGTATATGAAGATTATAAACTCATTAGAATTTTAAGTGTTATCTTCTAGCCCAATAAAGTTTACTATACCCGCGTTTTTGGAAGTTATATAAGAACTCAAATAAACACCAAGTTCAAGAAGGGTGTAGATTTAACAAGTATTACAGACTAGTACTAGTTCTCGAAAGTATGAAACCTTATACGAGTATGCATTTATTTTGAGCAGACAGGTCCTTTAACATGTGTCAGTATGCATTTATTTTGAGCAGACAGGTCCTTGAACATGTGTCAGTTTTATATGAAACCAATTTCATGTGTACATATATCTGTATAAGATTGGTTTCAAAGGGTAAAGACCTTACATGTATGAGCGATTTCTTGGGTATGCTATATATAGTTTAAAACATATATGTTTTTATATGTTTGGTTCAGGCTTTGTAAATATAAAATTTCATATATAGAGATTTGCAAATATAAGACTTTACATGTATCCATTTCGTAAGGCATGAAACTTCAAGGAATAAAGCATTGAGTACATTAGCTTTAAATGTTCATAGATATCAGTGTTTATGAACACATGCCAGGTTTTGAGAATGCAACTTTATGTCAACTCTTTAATGATATATGCAGTTTCATATGGTGATAAACTCTTGAATATATCATTCCTCATAAACATTGTTCATATATATTTACAAAAAATGTTGGACATGTACAAGTTTTTGATGTACCGAACTATGGAATATGAAATGCTTCCTAACACATTACTTTCAATACACAATAATTTTCTAAATGCACCAAAGTTATCATTTTAACCAGCCAGGTCAAAGCACCGACCTGCCTTAATTCCCGTCTATAAGGCCTGTCTGAAGCACAATATAGGAGGATGGAGTAAGCCTTTGGTCCCGCCAAATAATGACTTGGCCAAAGCACCGAACCAACCTTTACTTCCGCCTATAAGGCCTACTTGAAGTGCCTCCTAAAGGAAACTCAGGTAAGTCTTTGGTTCTGCTTGATGAAAGTTAACCAAATGCACCGGACGACCTGATTCAGCACCTAAGATAGTGGTAAGGGGTCAAAACAAAGGATTACGTGCCCAATGCCCAAAGAGTGGCGCCATAAAGGATTAACAATATCCAAAGCCCAGAGAGTGGAGCAAAAGGATTAACATCCAAATACTGGAGGATTCCACAACAAAGGATTAACAACATCTGAAGCCCGAAGAGTGGCGTAAAACAAAGGATTCATACGTCCGAATCCCATAGTGTGGCACAACAAACGACTAACAACATCCAAAGCCCGAAGAATGGCAACAAAGGATTAACAACATCCGAAGCTTGGAGGGTGGCACAACAAAGGATTAACAACATCTGAAGCCTGTAGAGTGGCACAATAAAGGATTCAGACATCCGAAGCCCGGAGGGCAGCACAGAACAAAGGATTCAAACATGAAAGGCCCGGAGGTGGTGCAAATCAAAGGACATCTATTATTATTTTCCAACGATGATTTCTTGACCTCTATTATTATTTTCAGATGACGATTTCTAAACCTCTATAATTATTTTTGGATGATTTCTGGACTTCTCTACTTATTACCAGATATGGATTTCTAGTTGTGACGACCCGCAAATCCGTATCTTTTGAATCGACATTAATCCACACATGTCCGACCCAAAAATCACAGACTGACGGAAAGTGAAGAGAAAGAAAAGAAGAGAGAAGAAGAGAAGAGAAAAAAGAGAGAAGATAGAACCAAATAGAACATTACAGAATTTCACATTGCAGCGGAAAATATATAATATCATAACAATGATCTTTACAAAACAGAAACTGTATATATATACACATCAATCAGAGTTCAACAATCAATCAATACTTATCAGCCTGAACAGTTATAATAACCTATCCTTACAAATGCCGATAATTTAAAACAACTAAGCAATGCAGCGGATAATCAAGAAAATATGGATGTACAAAAATGAAGATCTCCTGCTCTCCTGCTGAAGCTCCAAAAGCATCAAAGCATAACCTGTAGATATACTCGGTCTGACCCGAGCATTGAAAGGAAAGAACGCCTGGATCAGTCTGGTAAACCAGCGTGAGAAACACACTCAACTGAGTTTATTAAATTACCAAACTTTTTCTTTATGAAAACAAAAGTATCTCGTAAGACAAGTCCACACATAAACACAGACATGTTTTTACCTTACGATAACTAAAACATTTCTTCCATATCAAATCCTCTTATATTTTACTAGTGTCTAATATATACAAATAATATTAATCATAGTCGAAATGGTTACCCATATAGCATTTTGAGGCTATTCATTACGTCTTTACAAACAAAATCACAGCTCGTAGTGGGTTTTGGACTTGCAGCTTGTAGTGGGTTTTGGATTTCCATACAAATGACCAGGTGAAGGGACTACCTTCCGACAGTACATCTCTAGAAGAATGTACTGTGGACCATCACAAAGGATCCTCTACCAACACAAGACCATCCCACCTCTATAACTAGATGGTACCGAATATATCATCCTCCGGTCATTACCGACCTTTACCGAGGGCCCTCTAGCATACAAACCACAATAATCAGATGCATGACGTCATAGCGTGTAAAGATATATCTAGAAGAGGATGATCATATGCTATTTGGGAATGACCCACTTAGCCTTGCCGCATCTAACCCTGTTTTAGTCATTCCCGGTTGATGAGGCCTGACGTGGTAACGATTACCTTTCACAATCACTTATCACATCACTTTGAATGCCACGCGGCCATTTCGGTTGACTACTAATTGCCTTCTACAAAAATACAACCCTTAAGCTCATACGTCTCAAGGAGGGTGTTAAGCTAAGAGAAGTTGCCTTCTTCAACACCACTGATGTACGTTTGTAAAAACCAATATACGTAATCTATAGAAATGCAATGTCAGACAAACATCCATACAAGTTACCCAGAACAGGACAAACCGAAGGTACTTTTCTACCATAATCTGTTGGGAAATCCCTAGGATTAATAGCGAATAGTCCTTGCATTGGATATTTCATAATGAAGAGACCACTGCTACTTGATATATATTGGGATTTTAACCCCAAACGATCAACAAGCAGTCCCCCATTATGAAACTCCGGAATATCAATATCATCACGAGCAACCTGCACAATCGTCGCGTATACGTTGGTCCGAAGTGGTTTTCAGATAAATCCGATCACGGTCTCTTCGCACCAACAACGTAAAAGCGTTTCTCAACCTCAAACAGAAACTAAGTCTCATAGACTTATCACATTTCCAACTTTCAACTTGCCATCCTTCAGGCCAAGAAGGAATCTCGATAGATTGGAGTAATACTACACACTATACGAATCAACATTATCAACACAAACGATAATCAAGCATACACAGAAGGCTACGTACTAAGTGTACGACAAAATAGTTCCCACATCAAGTTGAGAACTAAAATTTGGCTAATGTTTGATAGTCGGTTATTTAACTATCAAAACAAACAAACAAATATTCAGCACCATAACAATCACTAGGCCCTTTTAATTAACCTTTTATTAATTAAATCACTTGCTAAATATCCACTTCAAATTATCTTTATAAAGATATAATCACAAAACGTTTCACTTCATATTGGAAACCATTTCCATACTTATTTAATAATAAGTAATTCACCATTCAGTTTATATTTTCAACACTTAGAAAATATTATATATACTTAAATCACGATTGAGTATATATTTTATCCTTTAAGGAAAACGTTCTTTTTAAACATCTTTATTTTGGGTCAAAACAAATGTTGCGTAAAACATCGTTACGACAACCCAAAATCGCTAGTATAGGGATTCAAAACTAAGATAGATATATAAATCCTAATACTATACAAAATATTTTCTTTCGAAAATCATTTACTATAACAATAGTGTTATAGTCCATCATTTCCATACTTCTCGAAAACGCCTATTTCAACAATGAATGTTGAAATCCATGGTTTCGATATTTAACAACTTCAAATCGTTTAACTCCATTTTAAAATATCACTTTCCAAAATATTTCATTTACTTAATATATTATTCACTGTCTAAAATCGTGAATATAAATCGTTTACTAAATTTAATATTATTTTAACATTTAATTTAAAGGATAATTCACTGTCAAAAATCGTGAATAAAATTCCTTTAATTAAACATCTATATTTAACTTATCAAAATCAATTGATTTCAGAATTATATAAAACAATGTTTATAAATTCCATTTATATTATAAAAACTTCCATATATAAAATCAAATTCCATTTATTATTTTATAAGAACTTCAACTTATAAAATCCCTTAATTAACAACTTCTATTTATCTCTCATTTAAATGCCCAAAATCTAATTTATAAGTTAATTACTTATAAATCGTTTATTTTACAAATTCATTTATTTTATAACTTCACAATTTTAGATCTTATTCACTTATAAACTCTATTTACAACCTCATTTCAACACCTATAAAATTCGTTTTTAATTCTAACACTTTGATTTATAAAATATCAATTTTATAAATCTTATATATATATATATATACCGTTTATTATAACTTCAAAAATCTTCATTTAAATTATTTTACAAAATAGTTCATTTCATATTCCAAAAATCATAATTTACTATATTTCACAAAAATCAATAAAACATCTATTTTCAAAAATGACTTGAAAATCCTTTTAAATTTGGAAATCATCATTTGAACATTTTAAAATTCCAAAAATAGGCCCTATGCTGCAACAACACTAAATACAAAATCACGACATCCAAAACATCATATATAGTATGATAACAGCATATATCATAATATCTGTAAATAAAATCAATACTGGTGAGCAATCCAGTTGGATCCCTCCAACCTGTCACCTGTAACAAATATACATATTAGAATATGTGTACAATGTCGGCTTCGAGGCAGACGCGCGTACAAAGCGTCATCCGCTCATAGACGGGAATGCATAGGGTCATCTGCTCCACTAGGCAGGTATATATCCAAATACCAATCAATATATCATATATCATCCAAACAATCATCAGTCATCATAAATAATATTATTTCCAACTTATATAAAATATCAGTGAGTCAGAAAGAGTGAGTTGTACTCACATTGCTTGTAGTCGTCGCAATAGCGATTTATTCCGATCAAAATTAAACAAGTGTTTAATTTCAACCAAAATTTTCACTAGCTCAAATAAACCCCAATCCAGCTCCATAATGCAGCGCTCGTCAATATGATTCCAACACAATTTGTTTTGTGCAAAACGGACCTTGTATGATAAAGTTACGGCATTTCAAAGATTATACGAATTAATATATAATTTACAAATTAATTTTATTTTCAAATCCTAGATTCATCAGAGCCGCATGATTTCGAAAATGGGATCTTGGCCACATGCTGTAACCTTCTCTCCCAGGCTAGCCCCGTTCGAAGAAACCCAAAGTCGCCACCGACTTCGAATTTTCGCCACCTCCATGATCATCTAGATGATGAGCCATCGCCACCACGTCGAAGCACGTTGCCGACTCCATCACCGCCGAGAATAACGTGAAAGTTGGTCGCCTCCTCGCATGGAAAAATGCGGCAAACGTTGTACGAACATGACCAGTTTGTCATCAATCCGTAGCTCCATTTTCGATCATCGCCATATGGATTTAAAGGTCTCGTCGTGCTCTTCAACGTTGTAGTTGAGTGTTTTATCTAATTATTAAAGGATAGAGGGAGATTAAGGGAATAAGAAGATGAAATTCTGGCCATTGGAAAGATAATAGCGGCTAGCCCTAGTTTGATTGGGTTTTAGTGAAAATAAGGAAAATTTATGGCCTTTTATAGAAAATTTGACAACACTGTTCACCCGAAATTTTTCCGAACTCCAAACGAAGCGTGCTGGCTGGCATTTATAATATTTTACCACTATTCCAGACATAATGGAATATATAACGAGAGCCAATTCGATCGTATTTGCAAGATAGGTTTTCGAATTGACTTATTTAAATTTAAAATTCACTTAAACGATTTTCTATATGTTTTAGCCTGCCCTGGACAAACCGTAAATCCGATTGACATAAAACTTGAAATCTTACAATAATTTAACATTACGGGTCCAATGAAACTGTTTTCGTCGGAATCCGAGACTGTTTGAAAAATGACTATTTTTACTCGTCAATTAAATGTTAAAATATTCAATTTCTGTAATTTATTTTTTAATTCGATTTTAAAAGTTCTCTAACATCTTTCGAATTCAAATAAGATTTAATTCAACTTTATAAATCATTTTTATTCGTACTAAATTCAATTTCTAATTATTTCTACAATTTTCAATATTAAATTAACAATTTAATTATCCAATTAAATCACTATATTCGAAATATTATTTATTCAGCTTATAAACTTAACTTCTGAATATTTAAAATCAATTAAATATATGAATTTCAATGACTGAAATTCTGGGTCGTTACATTCTCCCCTGCTTAAAGGAATTTCATCCCCGAAATTACTAAGTAAGAAAAAGTCACAAAATCAATTAACTTTTCAAAAACAATTTGTTCAAATTAAATTTCAAATTCATTTAAACCTTTAACTTTGCCCAAAATCCATTTGTTAAGCTTCTTATAAAAACTTTTCTAAGTTTTCAAAAACATTCTTAGTTATCCTTTCAAAACAACTAATACCGTTTAACTTTTAACTCGAAATCAAAATTTAGTTTTCACAAATTTTTCCAATTTTCCCAAAAAAATTCTAACTCCTTAAATTTTCAAAAAATTTCGGCAGCGTCTCCTTTTTGCAGTTCGATCCGGAAAGGAAATAGCAATATATATATCACAAATATACATCTCTTAGTGATGAGGCATCCCATAGGGAAAAAGTGTAAAAGTACGATATGTAATCAGAGATATGTACCTTATATATTATTAGCGAGCATATACGGCTAATATAGCGCGAAAGCGAGCTTCAAATGCGAAGCAAGCGCCATCCGCACCTACTATACACTCAAAAACAAATGAGAACATGTATATATGAAATTAATATCAATATACAACATATACCAACCACTATATATTCCAATATAGCAAATGCAATCAATAAGCAACAAATCCAACCATCAAACATCCATCATCCAACAAACATCCATAACCAAATCAATATACATTCACTTTTCATTGATATTCATTGCATTGATTTTCAATTTAATCACATTTGGTTCATTAACATTGGATTTACTAACATTCAATCGTTCATTTTCGATTAGTTTACATTCACTAATTAATATTCAAGTTTGTTCACTTCCAATTCAAATTCAACTATTTATAGCTTCCAATGTTATTAATTCAATTTCATTAATATTTAATGAATCTTTATTTAATCAACTAACAACAATCTAACAATCAATGCATATCCAACGTTACCAAACTAATTTACTTTACATTCATCCAGTTTGGTTCAACACTTTTAATTTCAAATTGGTTTAACATTCAATTGACTTTCATTCAATTATTCAATTCACAACTTCATAACTTAAGTTTTATTCAATTCTTGACAACAACATTTTCTAATCCATGTTTATTCCCCAATTCACTTTTACAATTAAAGTTGAATTTCATTATATAACTCAAATTCATATTCATCGCTTCACTTTATTAATTTACTTCGATACCGAAATCAACTTCATTTAACATTACTTAAGTTATGTTTCATTTCAATTTCACTTAACTTAAGTCAAAATCATATCACCATTCAAATTCAGATTTTGTTTTGCCTAACCAAATGTGTTTAACCATTTTAACATTTGGTTTTGCTTATATTTTCTCATTTTATATGTTATACAACTTATTATTTAAACTTTCATAAACATTTACCTAAGTTTACTTCCATTCACAAAACTCATTTTATAATTTCAATTCATGGTTATGCAATCACTTACAACTTAGGTTTATTTAAACTTTCAAATTCGTACTATGTAATCACTTACTATCTTAAGTTTATTTTCGATTTCAATAACATATCTAATCCAATTCAAATCCAATTTATTTAACCTTCCTTTAGTTAAACTTCAAATCATATAATTTACTTACTAACTCAAATTTCTTTCAACTTTACTAAAGTAAATTCTTACTTCATATTATAAGTCCAAAACTTATTTTACTTATATTTGTCAATTCCAACTCGGATTTTAAATCAAATTCGTTTAACACAACAAAACTTCAATTTCAGTTTACTATTGGTAGCGAATCCATCACACAGAAACTCGAAAATGACACTGATGATGCTGCAGTCATCACCCTTATTATTTCCTAGCAACAGTAGTAAATTCAGTGCTTTATATTCTTTTATATTTACGCACATTTATAAATCTATACTTATATAATTTCACTGCATTACTTTACTTACATAAGATCATTTATCTTATTTAGATTTATAACAATATAATCACTTTAACTTTGAAAAACAACTCCCAAAATCAATGGGATTCAAATTTCACAAATTCTTAGCTTAAATTCATTTTTATTTACAACCCATATTTATAAATATACTTATATAGTTTGACTTCTTATACATATAAGATTATTTCGCAATTGTAAATCATTTTAGTTATAATTCCATACTTATATTTATTTTCTTATATAATTTATTCTTTGACAATCGTTGTTTTTATTCAGATTATTCAAACATCTTTCATTAACTTTTATATATTTACATTTTTAAACAACCAAACAATTCATTTATTTACACTTTAATAATTATGAAAAATTAATCCTTTATATACAAAGTATAATAGAGGTAAAATTATTTCATTTACCCACTTTAAAATAATACCATGTCGACTTGCCTCGTTTAAGTGTTTAGAAATCCCTATCGATAACATGATGTCCCACATACCGACCAGAATTCAAACAGCTCAGCGGATAAGCAAAAAAAATGTAAAACATTTTATATTCACTAATAAATACGCTCTCGTATATATAATTCACTCACTCAATCTAGGGTGCTACTGTCCCTATCTATACGGAGTACACATCAAAGCTTAGGAATAAACAAAATCAAAGCTCTGATACCACGTGTGATGACCCGTAAATCCGTATCCTTTGAATCAATAATAATCCACACATGTCCGACCCTAAAAGCAAAGACTGACGGAAAGTGAGGAGAAAGAAAAGAAGAGAGAAGAAGAGAAGAGAAGAGAAGAAAGAGATAAGATAGAACCAAACAGAACAATACAGAATCCCACATCGCAGCGGAAAATATATAATATGATGTCAATGATCTTTACAAAACAGAAACTGTATATATATACACATCAATCAGAGTTCAACAATCAATCAATAATTATCAGCCTGAACAGTTGTAATAACTTGTCCTTACAAATGCGATAATTTAAAACAACTAAGCAATGCAGCAGATAATGAAGTAAATACGGATGTACAAAAATGAAGATCTCCAGCTCTCCTGTTGAAGCTCCAAAAGCACCATAGCATAACCTGTAGATATACTCGGCCTGACCTGAGCATTGAAAGGGAAGAACACCCGGATTAGTCTGGTAAACCAGCGTGAGAAACACACTCAACTGAATTTATTAAATTACCAAACTTTTCCTTTATGAAAACAAATGTATCTCGTAAGTCAAGTCCACACATAAACACAGACATGTTGTTACTTTACGATAACTAAAACATTTCTTTCATATCAAACCCTCTTATATTATACTAGTGTCTAGTGTATACAAATAATATTAATCATAGTCGAAATGGTTACCCATATAGCATTTCGAGGCTATTCATTACGCCTTTACAAACAAAATCGCAGCTCATAGTGGGTTTTAGATTTCTATACAAATGACCAGGTGAAGGGATTACCTTCTGGCAGTACATCTCTAGAAGAATGTACCGAGGACCATCACAAAGGATCCTCTACCAACACAAGATCGACCCACCTCTATAACTAGATGGTACCGAATATATCATCCTCCGGTCGTTACCGATGTTTACCGAGGGCCCTCTAGCATACAAACCACAATAATCAGATACACGACGTCATAGCGTGTAAAGTTATATCTAGAAGAGGATGATCATTGTGACGCCCCACCTCTATACCCACGCTAGCTAAGAACATTACGGTGTAATGCTGCCAACTAGCACGGAGAATAAGGCCTTTGAGGAGCGACCATCCGTGTAATTGCTTTATGCGAGCACCAATATGTCAGATAGTACAAGGAAATCCGAGATGCCGATACAAACTCAAGGCTACTACACAGTGGCTATATATATTGTTCGAAAACAAACATAGAAATAAACATAACACAAATCAGTCACAGACATCCATATCACAAAGGTGGAAAAATATATGAATATAACACATGAAAGTGTACATCAGAGTAGTGGTCAAACAAGATCCACAATATCACAAAAGAATGGTTACAAGTGCTAGACAAAAGAATATGTATACACCTAGGAGTCTATATCTCAAAGGTATACAACAAAAACTACTAATCTAAGTAGTTAGCCAAAAGTCAGGATGATAACCCCAGAAGTGAAGTCAAGCAGAAACACGTATAACATCTCGGTCTGACCCGAGTATTATTTATAAGAAAATAATAAACGGATTAGTCTAACTATAAATATCAGATAAAATGATATAGAATAAGAGATATGACATAACATATGATAACCATAAAGCCATACTGTGATAGGTATGAAATTGAAAATCAACAAGAGATTAATCAATATCACAAGAATCTTCTCAAAGATCAAAAGGAATGTCATACTCAATATCTTCATTCACAAAAGTTAATGACACACAAATTCACCAATGCACAAATATTGATAACATATATCAATGAAAATCACTAAAAATTGGTGAAGCACAAATTCTAGAAATCATCCATGGAAATCCAGAAATCACAAAAAGGGGGAGGCCTATCACAAAACGGGAGCATGACAACTCACCAACACGTGTATCACAAATGGGACGCTATCCCATGGTCGCTAACCATAGAGCCGGTGCAACGCCGTAGTACAACGGTACACCGAGGAACCAGAAACTCGAATAGTTTGGAACAACAACGTAGTACAACGGTACGCCCGAAGATCCGAACACTATAAAAACGTGGGTCGCTAGCCCACAAGAATTGGGTCGAAACCCTAAGAAATAAATAGGTTGTAAGACTATAATAAAAATGAGACGAAACTCAATAAAATGAGGTACTGTCCCCTACGTGGACAAAGAAACATAGCATATCGCTAGTCATAATCACAAAAAATGATCATCATCGATCATCAAGAAGTGTCAATTAAAATAAGCTAGTAAATATGTGAGCTTAGCTTCATGTCCCATAACCACTAGCTTAACTTAGATATTTACGAACAAATTGTAGATCTCCACTAGAAAATTGTCATAAGAGATTCAATCGAACAAGTCCAAGAATTAACCGACGAAGTAAACGCAAGCGTTTCATACCACTTGTTTTACGAAGCCGTTTAATTAGATTTCCCGTATGAGTGAAGTGAAGGTTTGTATATTTTAAAAATGACAAGTCACAAAAATGATCGTAGAAACGATCAATCACAGAAATTCACATACGAAGACGTGAATAAAATCCAAAGAATATGATTCCAAATTCATCAAAATGGAAATACACCTACGGCTCAACATTGCGCGACCTAACTGTCGAACGACCGAAGGAGATGTGCGACCTAACATGCACACGACCTAATGCATGAGATGTGCGACCTAACATGCACGCGACCTAACGCATGTCGTGAGCTAGCAGAACGACCTAAGTAGATGCCGAGCGACCTAACACGGCGCGACTTAAAGCATGAGGCCGACTTAAAAGGAGCAAGCGGCCTAAGGGATAAGGAAGCCGAGCGACTTAAGGAGCTAACGGCCTAAGGAAATGAAGTGCGACCTAATATTGATGCGATCTAAGCAATAGAAGAAGGCCGAGAGGTTCGTGTGCAGGCCGAACGACCTAGGGAGCTATGGCCTAAGGGCCAAGCGACCTAAGACCTAGGGCCAAGCGACCTAACGACCTAGGGGGGAAAAAGACCTAAATGCAGGCCGAAAGTCCTTCATATGCAGGCTGAGCGACCTAAGGGATTTGGAGCTCAAAACTCGCCCAATTTGCAACCGATCGAGCACGGACGCTAGTGGATTATGCACATAGGCTACCCGGTCGTATTGGCTCCTCGGTGCATCTGCAAAAACGTTTTTAAACATCAAAGATTGGATTTTTAAAGATTTGAACTCAAAACACTAAAAAATGGGATTTTCACTAATTCAATCCAAATCAATGACAATTGCATATGTAAAAGTGTTAGGAATTCATACCCAACAATCAATGATAGTTATAGACAAAGATGTGAGATAAAGATCTCACCTTTTCACAAAATCAATGAAAGAGAAGCTTGAAAGGAAAGGAGAATCAACCCAAGAATCTTGAATCAATGTCTTCTCTTTGAATTTGGAGTTGGATGTTGGATTTGCAAATGATCTTGAGCTTGGAGTTTTAATTTCCCATTCCTTCCCCCATTTTTGATGAAGCTTGAGTGTTAGGAAATGAAAGTAAAGTTATGAAGAGAATGAGGTTGAGTTAGAATTAATAGCTTAGGCTAATGGGCTAAACCAAACCCAAAGTCCATAGTGAAAAAGTGGCAAAATTCCACTAAATCCGAACACATCAAAGTTTATACTCAAAAAGATCGCAAACGGTGTTTTGGACCCAATGGAAGTGGTTCTGAGTCCGAATTCGACCGTATGCAATAAGTAATTTTTCGGACTAAAACCCGACTAACGATAAAATATTTAAATATCAAATCGTAAAATATCGGGTTGTTACAGACTCCCTCTTAAAGAAATTGCGTCCTCGCAATAATTAAGAAGAAAATATATAGTAACAACCATAAAAGCATATTCAACATAAAAGAAGTTTGAAATAAGAAGTTCACCTCAAAGAGCACGAGAAAGCAAGTCCGGATGTGTTCGCTCGATGAACTCTCTAGATTCCCAAGAGCAATCCTTAGGATTTGAGGACCATTAGACCTTTACAAGCGGAACATCTTTATTTCGAAGGCGCTTGACCTCC
Organism: Allium cepa; assembly: GCA_030765085.1. Lineage (NCBI taxonomy): Eukaryota > Viridiplantae > Streptophyta > Magnoliopsida > Asparagales > Amaryllidaceae > Allium > Allium cepa. Next base: position 486,110,353 of record CM060928.1, on the reverse strand, counting down.
GAAGCAATAATGCGAATAGGGTGTTGCTCATAAGTCAAATTAGGTGAAACTTCAATTTCTTCCACAACAACGGGCTCAAGAATAGAACCAGAATCTCGAAGACATTTTCGCAATTGAGAAACATGAAACACGTCATGAATAGCAGAAAATTGAGCCGGTAATAAAAGGCGATAAGCCACGGAACCAATACGTTCGGTGATAGGAAATGACCCAATATATCGAGGTGCTAATTTTCCTGATCGACTGAAACGTACAACACCCTTCATAAGTGAAACACGAATAAACACAAGATCTCCCACAAAAAATTCTAATTTCTTTCTCCGGTTATCGGCGTATGATTTTTGTCTACTCTGGGCTTCTTTCATCCTATGACGAATAAGGTCAATTTTCTCTGTGGAATCACGAATAAAATCTGGACCTAAAACCAGCCTCTCACTGGCCTCAAGCCAACAAGAAGGAGATCGGCATGGCCTTCCATAGAGTGCCTCGAAAGGTACCATACCAATACAAGATTGGAAGCTATTATTATAGGAAAACTCAACAAGAGAAATATGATCTTCCCAACTTCCACCAAAATCAAGAACACATGCACGAAGAAGATCTTCAAGAGTTTGATTCACACGCTCAGTCTGTCCATCGGACTGGGGATGATAAACAGTGCTAAAATTAAGCTTTGTTCCCAAATCTTTTTGAAGACTCTTCCAAAATCCACTAGCAAATAATGGATCACGATCACTAACAATAGAAGAAGGAACTCCATGAAATTTTACAATTTTTTAACGAAGAGTTTGGCCAAGAGAGGAGCGGTTCGATTGGACCAAACAGGAATAAAATGGGCGGATTTAGTAAGTCTATCGACTATTACCCATAAGCTATCATGACCCGAACGAGAACGGGGAAGGCCGTCTATAAAATCCATGGAAATTTGATCCCACTTCCGTATTGGAATTTCCAAAGGTTGCAATAACCCACCGGGCCTTTGGTGTTCGGCCTTAATGAGTTGGCAAGTCATGCAACATTTAACAAAGTTAGCAATATCAGATTTCATTCCCTCCCAACAATAAAGTCGCTTCATATCCGCATACATTTTACTACACCGGGATGAATGGTAAATTTAGAACGATGACAATCTTCTAAAATATCTTTTCGAAGATTACTAATATTTGATACGATAAGTCTACCAAATTTTTGAATACCGCCACGAGAATCAATATCAAAGTCTTTCAAACTTTCAATATCAAATTTATCCCTAAAATTTTGGCCAAGAAGAGCCAATTCGGGATCTAGCTTTTGAGCTTCAACAATGCGGTCTAAAAGAGAAGGATAAGCCTCAAGACTACATAAAGCAAGAGATGAACATAAATCGGAGACACGATCTTGAACTTCACAAGTGGATAGAATCTCGAGATCTTTCCATTCGGATATCATCATGGAAACAACCGCTTGTTGCTTGCGACTAAGTGCATCGGCAACACGATTTCCTTTTCCGGGAGTATAAAGAATATCCAGATCATAAGGTGCTAAGAACTCGAGCCAACGTTGTTGGCGCAAATTAAGTTCCTTTTGAGAAAATAGATACTTCAAAGATTTATGATCCGTATGGAGAATAAACTTTTCTCCCAAAAGATAATGACGCCAAATACGAAGGGCGAAAACAATAGCCGCGAGCTCTAAATCATGAGTGGCATAACTAGTCTCGGCTGGCTTCAACTGCCTAGAAGCATAAGCAATAACACGTTCCCTTTGCATAAGGACGACACCCAAACCAACGCGACTAGCATCGGTATAAACAACAAAATCTTGATTCCCCTCGAGAATAACAAGAATAGGAGCATCAGAAAGGAGTTCTTTTAATTTCTGAAAAGAAGCTTCACATTTGTCCGACCAAATGTATTTAACACCTTTCTTAGTTAAGCTAGTAAGAGGCAGGAATTTTTTTGAAAAGTCCTTTATGAAGCGGCGGTAATAACCTACCAATCCAAGAAAACTTCGGATCTCCGTCACACTCTCCGGTCTCTTCCAATTTTGAATCGCTTCAATCTTTGAAGGATCCACGGAAATTCCGGATTCGGAAATAATATTGTAAGGACCCATAAAATTTTAATAAATTTTAATTAATTAATAGGCAGAGAATAAATAGTATAAATTAATAGGTAGAGAATAAAACATATAAATTAATAGGTAGAGAATAAATAGTACAAATTAATAGGTAGAGCATAAAACGTATAAATAAATAGGTAAAGAATAAATAAGTAACGTATAAATTAATAGGTAGAGAATAAATAAGTAACGTATAAATTAATAGGTAGAGAATAAAACGTATAAATTAATAGGTAGAGAATAAATAGTATAAACTAATAGGTGGAGAATAAATAAGTAACCTATAAATTTAGATACGTTACTTTTTGTATAAATTTAGCGTATCTTGTACTAACTATATGAAAAAATATAAGAACAACGCATATATATATTGCCCATGATAAGCATATCTCTCCTTCTTCTTTTCATTCTCTGGAAAAAACTCTTCCCCTCATTCCTCTTTGCTCCACGCGTTCACCACATGCTCGATTACCCACAACCGTTTCCTCTCTTCTTTCATTCTTTATATGTAAGTATTTCTTTATATATTATATCTATTTCTTATACTTGCAACTTTATATATATTCAAGCATACGAAAGGTTTGTTAAAACATAGATTTATATGTATATTTTATTTTATACAAGATTTCAAGTATCCTGGTGAGTTGGTTTTAGAGCGTATATATATAATCTGCTTGGTTATTTTAAGTTTTTATTTATAAGTTTGAAATAGATTTTCATAACACATATTTATTTTTCGGTATGTATATATGATTTCTACATATTTGGATAAGTTTATGCTGTACAAATTATTATATATATTAGCTGTTTGTGTTAGGTATATGCAGGCTATATGGTTTCTGCATATAAAATATATAGATTTTATAGTATTATTATATATTTTGGCAGAGTATATATTTATACAAAATATGTTTTGTCAATAGCTTGATATATTATGTTTATAAAATATGTTATGAAAAAAAAAGGATTTTTGGTATAAATGATTTATGTCAGTTTTCCAATGTAAACGTTAGTAATATATGAGTTTGACAGTGTATGTATGTTAGTAGAAATGACATTTTTTGTATATATAAAGTTTACATAAGTTTGATATGTTATTCTTCAATATGTCTGTTTATATAAATCGGTTTTTGTTATATATATATATATATATATATATATATATATATATATATATATATTATTATTATATGATATGTATAGTAAGACTAAGTTAATTTTTAATATGTACCATGTACATAATTTATTTTTGTTTAAGTATATAATGTATTTTGATTTTTTTTAAAAATGGCCACAGCCTATATTAGCTTACATATTTTAACTTGCATAGGTTCTATTTAGTATATAAAGTAAGTTATTTATATACTATAATGTTTATATAAAATTTTATGATATATGTTAATACGAGTTATTATATATGTAAAGTTTATATTATATGAGTTTAAGATAGCTGTATTTTGAACATCTGGTGCGTCACACATATATATATATATATTATATCAAGGCTGCTTTGTTTTGTCTTCTATATTTTTCTATTTTAAGATGATTATATATCATATATTTATTATACAACTGGTTGTATAGGATGTTGTGAGTCAGTAGTTAGTTTTATTGACGTTTTGAATTTTTTTAAGCACGTATGAATATATATGTATATTTATAACTATAATATTTTTTTGGTTATATAAGAGTTAGTTAAGTTTATACATGAGCAGTCTGTGTTTATGCCTATATTTTAGAAACAATAGTCAACTTTTGTTCTTTTTGGTTGATATAGGTTATGTATAGTATTATGTTTATACTATTTTGGATTTAAGATGATTCTATAAATACTCTACTTTATAAATTATTTTAATACACATATATAATTTGGAAATTTATATAGGTTGAATATAATATGTTACTGAATGTAAAAATATGGACGGATTTAAATTATATATATAACATTTAATATATATTGAAATAGTTATATATAAAAAAGTTTTCTTTTAGGTATTCATATTTAAACATTTATTTTATCTGTTTGAGAATATATATACTAGTTATATAAGTTTGGTATAAAGGTGTTAGTATATTTTTTTTAAGTGTATGTTGATTTAAAAAAAAATGTAAGCTTGATTTATTATTTATTTATATATTTGAAAAACGTGTAAATTAAATTTGTGATGTTTGAACTTAGAATATAAATTTCATATGTATACGTATAGTTATAGGTGGTTATAAAAGTTCGCTTATACCATTTATCTTCATCGTTCCAGTTTTGATCTGATCCATTTCGTCAATTCGAGCCAATCGGCTTTGATCGTTGAATTCGTGCCGATTTTGCTTTGCTTGGATTTGAGTTTTTAATTTCAGTGTCTGTATCAGTGTGCGTATCCGTGTCTCCATCTATATTCTCTAGCCTCGAAAGGTGGGCAATCACTCACGATTAACATTTTTTTATTCATTAAATTTGATTTCAATTGAAACAACAATTGAAATATGCCGCTGTAGTTATTTAAATTTGTTATATATGCTATTATCTGTAACTGTTTACCTGCGGGATATGACACCATATCCAGTGGTTTATATTATATAGTTATTGATAATATATGCCTGTTATTTTATTGTATTTTCTGTTATCACTCTGCAAGTTCCTTGTAATTTAGAAATCACTATGGGTTGAAATGATACATACCCGAACAGACTTTAGAATAGGAGAAAATCGTTATGGGTTGAAATGATAAACCCAAGCGATTTTCATTTAATTGAATTTGGGATTACGGGTTGAAATGATATCCACCCGTATATATTTAGTATACGGATTGAAATGATAAATATCCGTAGCACTTGACTATATGATAGGAAATATATACAGACACCGTTGGTCCATATAAATATTTTGAAAATAATTTCTATAATTTTGGAAAGAAATATATGGTTTAATAAATTTGATTCTTAAGATATTATATAAATGAAAATTGTATATATAGATTTAGTAGTAATATTTGATTTAAATTAGATTGATTTAATACATATAATGTGGTTAAGTATTTATGTAAATCTATTTCAAATAGATTCTCTTGTAATAAATTGAATAATTAAGATTGGGAGATAAATTTGGGTTTATAAAAATGGTATTTAAATAAGGATTTATTTAATTAAATCGATTTGAAATTTTTGATTGGGAAATTTAAAGGGTATGATTTTATAACTGGATTTTTGATTTAAGTGATTTAATGAATATTTCATGTTTAAATAAATTAAAGAAAATATTGAGTAAAATGTAATTTAAGGTTACTTAAATGATATTGAATCTAATAAGGGAGTATTTCAAGACTAAATAATAATGAGGTTAAATCGAGATCTATATGAAACTGGTATATAGAACATTTAAATATTAAAGCCTTGAACTATATTGGAATTTGAATGATTTATGTTGGGATTCAGATCTGTATTTGAAATCAACGTAGTTGAATTTGTTATTTAGCAACTAAATTGAACTAAAATGAAAATTTAGGCTGAACTAAATTTGAATTTATTATTTAGAAAACTAAATTGAATGAAAATTTAGATGTAACGTTGAATACTTAAATTTTTGAAATATATGGAAATATAAAGGGGTATTTGTGATTATAAATCCGAATTTGAGATCGATAAAATTTAAGTGGATATTTTGGAAATTGAGTTGAATTTAAATTGATAAATTGAGATTGAATTTAATTTGAATGGGAAGGTCGGGTTGATGTTGGACGATTTGTTAAGTTGAGAAAATTGAAAATACTTTACTGTATAAATTATTTAATATATATAAATACTATTTTGGGAAATATAGAGATATTTGAAGTGAAAATGAGATTTGGTTTTGAAGTATAAATTAAACTGAAATGACCACGGTGTTATAGTGTATATTTCTACCTTGTAGAAGTTCCATGGACCCTTAGAGGATGGTTATCCCAAACATCATTTAAGTTATTTGTATTTCAGTTGATATTTCACTTTAGTTGGATTTATTGATATAAGAATGTTAATCCTGACTCGAGTATTTTGTGTTTTGCTTTACGCTCGGGTCAGACTGAGTGATACCACATTTGAGACTCACCTTTGGAGTTCGGAGCTTCATTTGGAAATCCAACTATCGATTCAGATTCCAGCCTTTCCAGTTGATTGGTTCAGAGAAGTCATCTGTTTCATTGGAGACTTCACTGCATTTGAATTATTCGGTTGTATTTTTCTAACTCTGATGTATATAGTAACTTCATGAACTACTATTTTTTATCTATTTCACTGCATTATATTACTCTGTGATCTATGATTGATTTATTTACTGTATATTTTAAGTTTTTCCAAATTTTAATTAACAATTTGGTATTTTGAATTATTCAAGTCAGATATGTATGGTTTTATTGTCGATTTGAATGGTCCAAAAAAGCGGGTCGTTACAGTTGGTATCAGAGCTATGGCTCTAGGCAGAACTTAGCATATATGGTAAATTTATTTACAGAATCACTTTCGTTCAAGTTGAATCTCTTCCTTTTTGACTTGATTTCCTTTGAATTTTGGAATGTCCCTTGGTTCCGAAATTCATTCTGTCTCTCCCTATTTATATTCGTTTGATTCCGGAGTATCCCATAACTCCACCGAATGATTTGTAAAGGGGGTGAAAACTTCTTTTCAATTGGCATTGACTCACCGAAGATTTCTCTATCCTCGGTTTACGATGCTGCTATATCTTGTTATACCGAATTCTATATCTCTGGCGATCGAATGTCGATCGAATTGCCTCAGAATTCTACACCGGTCTAATTATGGAATCACGGTTGACCGGTAAAGGTCGCCCGCGATTTATAGAAGTATATCCATCTTCTATTTTGTAATTTAATTATCTCATCTTCAATCGAGTCTATCTTCGAATTAGGATTCTATTGATTGGAGTTCCTCTAAATTAAATCGCTATCTTTGTTTTGAAATCCATTCTTGAATCATCCTTTGAAAATCGGGTTTTGTTCGTATTTTTGAAATTGTTTATACCGAAATTTTATTTTGATAACTATGATTTTTTTTATATATATAAAAGTGAAAATGTTTTCGATAAGGATTATATACCTGCACATATAAAGCAAATAAGAAATGTTATTCTATATAAAAAGGTTTCGAAAGGATTTGAAATTTTGAAAAGTTATAAGAAATTGATTTATATAAAAATGATTTATAACTGTAGAGTTAAATTGAAATTCGAGAATTGAATTCCGGTATTTTGAAATTGGTTTTAAGATTTTGGAAAATATATAAAAATAATGCGATTTAAAAGTATTTTACCGAATAAGAAATGTTTCAAATGAGTTCAAATGAATTCCAATAATTTTGAAGAAATTTCAAAGAAGTTTTCAAGAAAAAAGAAGTCCAGAACTCACTTATGTCGCTGGAAAATAATTTCGGTGATGAGTGCACGCATCATCGACATTGATTTTTGAGTTTCAGAGTAGGGGAGAGGCCACTTTAATAGCTTCGCTATGCAAGTGATTTTGTAAAACCGATTTTGATTTTAAATTCCAAAGTATAATTTGATATTTTAGAAAGATATAAGTATATATTTGAAACAATTTAAAATGAGACTGGTGTTCAGTCCTCGATTTTCGGATTTAATAATTGATTTATTGATTTATTGTTGATTTTCAACTCTTGAATTGAAAATTTGATTTCCCTAACTATTTTGAATGTTCGAACACTTCCAAATCGAGATTAAATTTTCAAAGCTAAGAAATTTCGAAGAGTATAAAATGTTTGATAAAGAATATAAATTTAGTTTGAAATGTTTTGAAAAAAATTAGTTGAATAATGGTTTTCAGAAAGGTAAATTGGATATTTCACATAGAAATAGATAGTTTAAAAGTTTTTAAAAAAAGGGATAATTACAAATTTGGAAACCATTTTGAGTATAATTGATTTTGGAAAAATATTTGGTTTTGAAATTAAATTGGAATTAAAAACTAGTACTTATATGGTGATTTTCGGAAATGAATTGGTTTGACTTGGATTATTTTAATTTGGAAAATGGGATAATTTTCTAAACCTATTATTTTGGGAACTTTGAAATTTAGATATTTAATTTGGAAGAAAATTTGGTGAAATCATATATGATTTTGAAACTGAATTGATATTGAAATGATTTGAAATTTGAGAACCTTATATTATAAGCACTTGATTTGGGAGTGGTCGAACTTATATAAAATCGATTGTATAAGTATGAAGTTGATTTGAAATCTATTGATTTGAAAGGTACTCAATTTGGAAAGAGATTTTATATAATCGAAGTCTACATAAGTATGATTCGATCTACTATTGATTTTGGAAAGTATTCGATTTGGGAAAAATGGAATAATATATATATGGACTTTATATAAGTACGTTATTTGAAAGTGATTTGAAAAGGTACTATATGATATATATTTTCGAAGTAAAGATATGGAAAGTGCCTTCTACTTGATATTCACTTTGTGGCCACATCGTGGATTCATTCTATCGATATTATTCTCTTCGATTTTTGGTTTTCCGGATGTAATACTCGAGTGTTCCCACCGTGGCGTAACCCATGTTTTTTTCTCTCGCGACTGCATAGCGCAATTGCCTGGCTGAGTCTGGCCTTAGGGGTACAGATTGTTTCCTAGGGGATCCAGGCGTAAGCATTGTGTATCCTGCAATCTGCGTAGGTCGCGAATAGTAGCGAAACTGCATGGCTGAGACAGCCTAGGGGTATGGATTATTTCATGGGGGACCCAGGCGTAACCATTGTGTATCCTGCACTCTACTAGTCATCATGGCGTAACTCGCAGGGCTGAGAAAGATTACGGATACGGATTGTTTCCTGGGGGATCCAGGCGTAACCATTGTGTATCTACGAACCATGGTCGGACAAAGGTTTTGGTTTGGTTGTTTTGTTTGGATTGTACTTTTCATATCTGTTTTAAAGGTTTTTCAAGTATTTTCACTGGGTGTCGAAAAAAGTCTACTAAGTACTTGAAGAATTCTAGCTTTGCGCCTGATCAACGCATGGCCAGAGTCTGCAAGAACGAGGATAAACTTGTTGAAACATCGAGTTATAAAAATATTTTCGAAATGAAAATCTATTTCGATATAATAGTATTTTATTATAAAAGTATTATTATAAAGGTATTTATTATAAAACAATTTTTCCCAACAAAGAAATATTGTGTTAATATTTAAGATTGAAACTCTTATGGTTTGAAATTTACGATTCGTGCCCGATTCTATTCTTTGAATCTACCTTATCTTCTCATCTTTAGTTGTTCACCTATATTCCGTTTTCAGAATCTACCTTCCTTTCCTTTTTGAATATAATCTTTTAAATATTGCTTATCTGTATACTACATTGGTTAATAGAAAATTTTAGTGGTATAAATATTTTTGAAGTTATTAGTTAAATAAAACATATTTAAAGAAAATGATTATTAATTTATTGATAATATTTGAAAAGTATCTTGAGAAAATTAAAAATTTCATGAGTTATGGATTTAATGTTTTCAAATAGCTTCTTTAAATATAACTAATGATGTAAATAATTGTTTTCAAATAGTTTTCATATACTTATAAAGGTGTTAATTAAACATGTAAATGGTATTTAAAAGGAAGCAAGAAGTTTTACAAATGGGTTTTGAAAAGTATGAATATCTCAAGTAAAATTTATATAGTTAAATCAATTATTTACCCATGACTTTCAATCTACTTTTATTTCTGGTTGTTCTATTCTCCTACCTCCTTCCTTTTCAGGGATGAAAAATTTTGAGTGGGGGAGAGTGTAACGACCCATAAAATTTTAATAAATTTTAATTAATTAATAGGTAGAGAATAAATAGTATAAATTAATAGGTAGAGAATAAAACGTATAAATTAATAGGTAGAGAAAAATAGTATAAATTAATAGGTAGAGAATAAAACGTATAAATTAATAGGTAGTGAATAAATAGTATAAATTAATAGGTAGAGAATAAAACGTATAAATAAATAGGTAGAGAATAAATAAGTAACGTATAAATTAATAGGTAGAGAATAAAACGTATAAATTAATAGGTAGAGAATAAATAAGTAACGTATAAATTAATAGGTAGAGAATAAAACGTATAAATTAATAGGTAGAGAATAAATAAGTAACGTATAAATTAATGGTAGAGAATAAAATGTATAAATTAATAGGTAGAGAATAAGTAGTATAAATTAATAGGTAGAGAATAAATAAGTAACGTATAAATTTAGATACGTTACTTTTTGTATAAATTTAGCGTATCTTGTACTAACTATATGAAAAAATATAAGAACAACGCATATATATTGCCCATGATAAGCATATCTATCCTTCTTCTTTTCATTCTCTGGAAAAAACTCTTCCCCTCATTCCTCTTTGCTCCATGCGTTCACCACATGCTCGATTATCCACAACCGTTTCCTCTCTTGTTTCATTCTTTATATGTAAGTGTTTCTTTATATATTATATCTATTTCTTATACTTGCAGCTTTACTATATTCAAGCATACGAAAGGTTTGTTAAAACATAGAATTATATGTATATTTTATTTTGTACAAGATTTCAAGTATCCTGGTGAGTTGGTTTTAGAGCGTATATATATAATCTGCTTGGTTATTTTAATTTTTATTTATAAGTTTGAAATAGATTTTCATAACACATATTTATTTTCGGTATGTATATATGATTTCTGCATATTTGGATAAGTTTATGTTGTACAAATTATTATATATATTAGTTGTTTGTGTTAGGTATATGCAGGCTATATGGTTTCTGCATATAAAATATATAGCTTTTATAGTATTATTATATATTTTGGCAGATTATATATTTATACAAAATATGTTTTGTTAACAACTTGGTATGTTATGTTTATAAAATATGTTAAGAAAAAAAAAGGATTTTTGGTATAAATGATTTATGTTAGTTTTCCAATGTAAATGTTAGTAATATATGAGTTTGACAGTGTATATATGTTAGTAGAAATGACATTTTGTGTATATATAAAGTTTACATAAGTTTGATATGTTATTCTTCAATATGTCTGTTTATATAAATCGGTTTTTGTTTTATATATATATTATTATTATATGATATGTATAGTAAGACTAAGTTAATTTTTAATATGTACCGTGTACATAATTTATTGTTGTTTAAGTATATAATGTATTTTGATTTTTTTTTTAAAAATGGCCGCAGCCTATATTAGCTTACATATCTTAACTTGCATAGGTTCTATTTAGTATATAAAGTAAGTAATTTGTATACTATAAAGTTTATATAAAATTTTATGATATATGTTAATACGAGTTATTATATATGTAAAGTTTATATTATATGAGTTTAAGATAGCTGTATTTTGAACATCTGGTGCGTCACACACACACACACACATATATATATTATATCCAGGCTGCTTTGTTTTGTCATTCTATATTTTTCTATTTTAAGATGAGTATGTATCATATATTTTTTATACAATTGGTTGTATAGGATGTTGTGAGTCAGTAGTAAGTTTTATTGATGTTTTGAATTTTTTAAGCACATATGAATATATGTGTATATTTATAACTGTAATATGTTTCTGGTTATATAAGAGTTAGTTCAGTTTATGCATGAGCAGTCTGTGTTTATGCCCGTATTTTAGAAACAATAGTCAACTTTTGTTCTTTTTGGTTGATATAGGTTATGTACAGTATTATGTTTATACTATTTTGGATTTAAGTTGATTCTATAAATACTCTACTTTATAAATTATTTTAATACACAAATATAATTTGGAAATTTATACAGGTTGAATATAATATGTTATTGAATGTAAAAATATGGATTTAAATTATATATATAACATTTAATATATATAGAAATAGTTATATATAAATTTTTTTTTCTTTTAGGTATTCATATTTAAACATTTATTTTATCTGTTTGAGAATATATATATATATACACTAGTTATATAAGTTTGGTATAAAGGCGTTAGTATATTTTTTTAAGTGTATGTTGATTTAAAAAAAAATGTAAGCTTGATTTATTTATTTATTTATATGTTTGAAAAACATGTAAATTAAATTTGTGATGTTTGAACTTAGAATATAAATTTCATATGTGTATATATAGTTATAGGTGGTTATAAAAGTTCGCTTATACCATTTATCTTCATCGTTCCAGTTCTGATCTGATCCATTTCGTCAATTCGGTATTTTGAATTATTCAAGTCGGATATGTATGGTTTTATTGTCGATTTGATTGGTCCAAAATAACGGGTCGTTACAAATATGACCGAGAAACTTCACACGAGAATGCCAAAAAGGCATTTAGAAAATTTTGCTTTTAATTGATTGCTCCTAAGAGTTTCCAACACAATCCGAAGATGTTTTTCATGCTCCTCCTCGGTTTTAGAATACACAAGAATATCATTTATAAAGATGAGAACAAACCGATCAAGGAAGTCTTTGAAAACTCCATTCATAAGGTCAACGAAATAAGCTGAAGCATTCGTTAAACCAAACGGCATAACAAGCTATTCATAAGATCCATAACGAGTACGGAACGATATCAAAGGAATGCTATCCTCTGCAATACGAAGCTGATGAAAACCGGTAGCTTAGTCTAATTGTGAAAAGACTCTAGCACCATTATTTTGATCGAATAGATCATCAATCCGAGGTAAATGATATTTATTCTTAATAGTAAGATCATTAAGCTTGCGGTAGTCAACACAAAGCCTAAGTGTACCCTTTTATTTCTTCAAAAAAATAGCCGAAGCTCCCCAAGGCGAGGAACTAGAGCGAATAAATTGCTTCGTCTCCAATTCGGATAATTGTTTACGCGTCTCCTCATTTTCTTTATTGGACATACGATAAGGAGGACGAGTAATAGGTTGAGCTCCAGGGATGAGATTGATTCTAAACTCAATTGCTCGCTTAGGTGGTAATCCTAAAACAGGCTCAAATATGTCGGAAAATTCACGAACAACGTGAATAAGAGAAATAACATCTTCCTCATCATCATTATTGTCGTCATGAGGATTTAAAGAATATAAAGATGCAACTAAGCTGGAATCCAAATCTTTAAGGTCAACGGAAATCTGCTTAACAGATTGAGGATGTCGAAGATAAATAGTCCGCTCAGGACATAGGATTTGAGCTTTATAGCGGTTAAGCCAATCCATTCCCAAAATCATTCCAAAGCCCAATTAGTGCATAACATGCAAATCGGCTCGAAAAGAAAAATCACACAAAATAATCTCAACATCTTTACACAATAAACTGATTGTTGCAGATCCACCAACCAGATTCGCAATTCTCAAAGAAGTCTGCAATGACCCAGAATTTTTATTAATTAAAATTTGTATATTTAATTGATTTTAAATATTAATAAGTGAGATTTATAAGTCGAATAAATTTTATTTCGAATAATTGGATTTAATTGGATAATTAAATCGATAATTAAATATTTGAAAATACAGTATAATTGAAAATTGGGTTAAATATGATTGAAATTGATTTTTAAAAATTTATTTAATCATATTGGAGTTAGAATGATGTTATAGAACTTTTAAAATCGAATTAAGAGTTAATTTGTGAAAATTGAATATTTTAATATTTAATTAACGAGTTAAAATAGCCATTTTTCAAACAGTCTCGGATTTTGAAGAAACCAGTTTCATCGGATCCGTAATGTCATATTATTGTATGGTTTCAAATTTCGTGTCAGTCGGATTTACCGTTTGTCCGGGGCAAGCCAAAACGCATAGAAATTAGTTTAAATCGATTTGATTTAAATTTGATTGTTTATTGCCGTAACTCGCACAGATGATCGAATTAGCTCCCGAAACACATTCCATTGTGTTCGAAACATGGGGTAAACCTTAGCAACGCCAACCGGCATGCTTCGTTTGGAGTTTGGAAATTTCGGGATGAATAGTGTTCGTCGTTTTTTCTATAAAAGGACCTAGATTTTCTAATTTGCAACACAACTAAAACCCTAGCCTTCTTCTTTCAGGCCACCGCTTCTAGGCTATCAATGGCTGAAAAATACTTTCCTTCTCCCTCTGATTTCTCCAAATCTACTCAGTTTCATCAAAAATGTCTAACTACAAAATCGTAGATGACGACGAGCTCGTCAAATCCAACGGTGGAGATCGTTTAACTCGAAGTGGATCGATGGCAATTTGCTCGTGAACGCCATACGTTCGAGCGAGGTTTTCTAGGCCATAGAGGGGCCGATGTCTACACGGTTCTGGCCGAAGGTAGCTTGTGTGACAAACTTTGGAATGACATCAGCTGATCAACTTCTCGAAGCTCGTGTGGGTCGCGGCATCAAACCCTAGATACGGCAATTTTGGGTTCGTTCATGATTTTCGTTTACTGGAGCTTGTGAAGGCATGAGGGAGAAGCTCCAGGGAGCGGCCATGATTTGCAGGTGATGGGATCAACGGCTGTGATGCAAATTAGATTTAGAAAATATAAAAGAATTTGTAAATTTATATGTTTTAAATTCGTGTAACTTTAAAAATTCATATCTTTTTCATACGAGGTCGAAAACGTACGAAACCTGTTGCGTTGAGTTCGTATGGACGAGCAGTACGCTATGGAATTTTATTGGAGTTGTTTTGAGCTAGCAAAAATTTTGGGTAAAATTAAACGTCCGTTTAATTTTATTCGAAATAAAAGCTGAAAACGAAATTGAAATCAAGGTGAGAACTTCTCACTCAATCGAATCGGTTTCGATTTTAATTTTAAATAGTTATATTTAAAATTCTTGATTGTATGTTTGAATGATGATTGTTATCTATTGATTGTTAAAATAGACATTATACGCCGTTAGTAAGCGGAGATTATTTATTAAAAACATATACGGCGAATATTTCACAGTACAGTGAAATTGGTATTATATATGTACTTGGAGTTGATTTCCCGCATTTTATAGCGGATGAGACCCTATTGCGCCGCCTATTAAGCGGATAATATTTTATAAATCCCATATACCACGATAATTCCGTACTGGGACGGAATTGGTATTGTGCTAACATCTTTGGATGTAGGGAGACAGGTTGGAGGGATCCAACTGGATTCCTCACCAGTATTTATTTGATTTCAGATATTTTGACATTTGTTGATTATGCTATATATCGATATATGATGTTTGGATGTCATTGATTGACTATTTGGTGTGTAGCATCATTGGGCCAATTTTGGAATTTTGAAATGATTTTTAAAGTGATTTTTGAAAGTATACGTTATAAAATATTTTTGGAATTGATTCATTTTAAATAAATAAACATTATAATTTTAATGTTATAAAAATTATGATTTTTGAGAAAGATAGTTAAAAGTTGATTTTTGAAAATATGGGGTAAATGATTTTATAAAATAGTTTAATTGGGACTTTTGAATTTATTGTAAAAAGTTTAAATATAGGATTTATGAAATTTGATTATTTTATAAATCAAAGAAAATGGTGAAATTATAAAGGAGTTTAAAGACGTTTTTAAAATAATAATTTAAATTGATTTTTATAAAAGATTTATGAAATTGATATTTATAAATTAAAATATTTGAATTATAAAACGAGTTTTTATAAGTGTTAGAATGAAGTGTGAATGAACTTCATAAATGAATGAAATTTATAGAATTATAAACGGTGAAGTTATAAATGGAATTTTATAAGCAGTAGATTTATAAAATTTGTAAAGTTATTAAAAGAATAGTTTTGGGTAAATAAGTGAATCTTATAAGTTATAAGATTTATAATTTGGGAAGTTTAAAAGAATGATTTTGTAAACAAATAAATTATAGGTATTTAACTTATAATATGAACTTTTGGTATATAATTGAGTTATAAATTGAAATAGGTTAATAAAGGAGATTTATAAAAGGAAGTGGTTATAAAATAAATAGAAATGGAATTTACAAACATTGTTTATAAATCCGCAAATGACTTATTTTGATAAGCAAATTGTTATAACTTATTAATGGAGTTATATTCACGTTTTAGACAGTGAATAATCCTTTAAAATAAAATGTATAGAAATGATGAAATTGGTTAACGAAGTATATTCACGTTTTTGGTTAGTGAATAATATGTTAAAGAAAATGTTTTGGATGTGATGTTTTAAATAGAATTAAAACGATCTAACGATGTTTTTAAAATGTGTTAAGATTCGAAACCATAGATTTCAACATTCATTGTTGAAATAGACGTTTTCGAGAAATAGAAGGAAATGGTGGACTATAACACTGTTGTTATAGTAAATGATTTTCGAAAGGAAATGTTTTATATAGTATTGGGATTTATATATCTATTTTAATTTCGAATCCCTATACTAGTGATTTTGGGTTGTCGTAACGAAGTTTTACGCAACATTCATTTTGGCCCAAATAGATATGTTTAAGAGAATGATTTCCTTAAAGAATGAAATATATACTTAATTTCGATTTAAGTATATTGAATATTTTCCAAGTGTAGAAAATAAAAAGATTTGTGAATTACTTATTAAATAAGTATGGAAATGTTTTTCCAATGTGAAATGAAATGTTTTGAGAATTTGTCTTTTTGAAGATAAATTGAAATGAATAATTGAAATCGTATATTCATAAATATTTTGAAATGTAAATTCACTATGGAATTTATAAATGAAATGGGGAATTTGTTTAAAAATAAACGTTGATTTATTTTTGAAGTGTGGGAATTAATTTACGGATTTGGAACGTAAATATAGAGTAAATCGTTAAGGATTTATTTAATTGGTTTAAATGAACCATGTTGAAATGAAAGTATTTCGCATAAGGAAAATGATTTGAAATTTGTTTTCAAAAGTGGTAAAGGTGAAAAGTGATTTGAAAATTTGTTTTCAAATGTTAAAGTGTGGAAAATATATATCTTGTAAAGATATTTTGGAAAATAAATAATTTGGAAAATTATTTGGAATCTGGTGATATTGAGCATGCCTATTGATAGTAAAATAATCGACTATCAATATTTACCTTTAAATAGGTATTTGTTGTGATTTGCTTGACTTTGAATGCCACACTTATTTTTGAATAAGCGCTCACTATTCGGGTTAGCCGGGAAAGGACCTTGGGGTCGTATAACCCATTTCGAATATGTGATACGTCGTTATGAATTGCATTTGAAGACCGGTGTTGAAGACCAGATATTTTTGAAAACGGAAGGATTACCGTCGAATGTTTCTACACCGAATGGCCTCGGTATAGAGATTCAATATGTGATGGGAAGTCCGGACGTGATTAGTGAATATTCGGATTGCAAGGACTTCTTTGTAAGTGCCTTCGGTTCAGTTCGATCCCGGAACAGACTTGTATGGATTGTATGTCTAACATTACAAATTAAGATATAAAGCTGATTTCTTTCAAATACATATCTGTTGATGGTGGAGAATTTATTCTCTTAGCATTAACACCCTTCTCTGAGACATATGAGCTCAGAGGTTATGTAGTTAAAGGTTATTAGTAATATACTCCCAATTTGGTAGTGTGATATGCTAAGTGCTATTGAGCATTTGTTGAATCAAAGCACAGCTTTTGTATAAAGCGTAGCTTTGTGGACGAGACTGCGTCGGACCTCATACCCCGGAAATGGTCAAAACAGGAAGGATGCAGCAAAGTTATTAGGGGGTAGCACCCCTTTAGTGTATGTCATTCCTTCTGGATAGAGGTGGTATTATGGTATGGAGCCCAGATACTTAACCTATGTTGTTGCTGTAAATTTATTGCTTTGTTGTTGTTGGAAATCGAGGATCCTCGGATATAGATCGGTTACGATCGGGGGATGGCATATTCGTGTCAGTAGTTACCCAGTTAGGGGTAACCCGGCCTTGTGTTGGCAGTGATCCGGTTAGGTTCTTGGGACGTCATTGCAGAGGCGTTTCCATATGGCAATGGGAAGTTCCTTGGCCTGACTATTTGTTGGAAATCCAAAGAAACAATACGAGCCTTGTACGGTTTTAGTTGTAGAGCCTGCCTCCTCAGGAGCTAGCTATAGCGGGCATAATATAATTGTACCTATGCTGGCTAAGATTTATATTCTACTTTCAAAATTTTTTCTACACTACTAATAATAATATCAAAAATGATTTGATTTTGCGTAGTAAGCATCTTTGACTATCATAAGGAGAAATCTCCCCCAAGTCTGCGTTTGCATTGTGTGTGTGCCGGGAGGCCTTATGGTAGTTTCATTTTAAAAGGATTGCGAATCTATTTTAAAATTATCCTGTACTTTGTTTTAAAAATAAACTGTTTTAGTTCTCATAACAGTCACATGACTGACTCGGAGTTTATTGTTTTCCTTCCTAAACTCTGGGTGCCCACCAATTTCCACACGGGCAGTCTAGAGTCAGTTTATCAGGATATTCTGGAATTCAGGAGTTGCTGGAGGCAAGTTGGATGGCATGGCGTATTCACTAATATATAGTATTTCTTTTTCGCTGTTTGTAGTTGTTTGTTGTTGTAAACTCTGATAATATAATGTAATGTGATGTAATGTGATAACTGATATAGTTCTTTGTTTAAAGATTATTCATTTATCTATTATATGTTGTTCCGCTGCGATTGTGAGATTCTGATATTGTTCTGCTGTTTCTTTCTATTCTGTTCTACCTTTTCTCTCTTCTCCTATCTTTTTCTTTTTTTTAAAACCATAAGAATTCGTATTTCCGTTCATCTTCAGTTAATAAATGGAGATTAGTGTCTATTCAAGGAGTACGGATTTGCGGGTGTTACATCTGGTATCAGAGCATAATGTTAAGCGACAACCATAGCTCTGTTGGGTATTACTCATTAGAGATGGAGTCAGTAGTACTCTAGAATGAGTTTGAGTGTAATAATAGCTATGAGTGCGTATTTGTTAGTGAATATAAAATTGTTTTATATTGTGATGATTGGTCTGTTGAGTGGTATATGGATTCTGGTTAATACGAGTAATTAACGTTGTTGATAGGGATCTCTAAACACTTGTACAGAACAATCCGACACGATATTGTTTTAAATTGGGTAAATGAAATAATTTTACCTTGATTATATTTTATATATAAAAGGGATAATTTTTCAGAATTATTAAAGTGTATATAAGTTGATTGTTTGGTTGATTTAAAACTGCAAGAATATATATATATATATATAAGTTAATTAAAAGTTGTTTGAATAATCTAAATAAAAGAATAATTGTATAAGCAAATGAATTATAAGTATGAAATTATAATTAATGTGATTTACAATTGTGAAATAAACTTATATATATATATATAAGAAGTGAAACTATATGAATATATTTATGAATATGAGTTGCAAATAAAAATGAGTTTGAATAAGTGATGAAATTTGACTTTGGTAAAGGTTAAATAAAAATTTACTTCAGAATTGGGAATCTGAATTGATTTATAAGTGGGAATTTAAGTTAGGTAAAAACAAATGATGTTTAAATGGAATATAACTTAAGTAATGTTGAATGAAGTTTATTTTGGCATCAAAGTAAATTAATAAAGTGAAGTGATAAATGTGAACTTGAGTTATGTAATGAAATTCTACTTTTGTAATTGAATTAAATTAATGGATTGAATGTTAATCAATTAAATGTAAATAATTGATATGAAATAATGAATGTAGGTGTTAATTCATTAAAATCTAATGTTATTGAAAAAAAAAGTTGAATAACTGAATGAAAATCAATTTAATTAAACCAATTGAAAGTAAAGGTGTTAAACCAAATTGAATGAATATAAGCAAAGGAATTTGGTTGTAATTAATATACATTGGTTGTTATATGATAGTTAGTTGATTGTGTATAATTCATTAAGTATTAATGAAATTGAGTTAATGAAATTGAGTTAATGAAATTGAAAGCTAAAGTAATTGAAATCCAATTGGAAGTTAAGTGAATCTTAAATAGAAGTGAATTTGATTTGGAAGTGAACCAACTTAAATATGAATTAGTGAATATAAACTAATTGAAAATGAATGTCAGTAAAAACATCCACTGTTAATGAATCGAATGTGATTAAATTGAAAACCCATTTCATTGAATATTAATGAGATCATGAATGAATATTTATTGGTTATGGATGTTAGTTGAATGCTAGTTGGATGATAGTTGGTTGATGGTTGAATATATTGCTTTTACTGCATTTGCTATGATTGGCATATATAGTTATTATGTTGCTATATGTTTTTTATCGATATTATTGTTTATATACATGTTTCTCATCTGTTTGTTGAGTGTTTAGTAGGTGCGGATCGCGTTTGCTTCGCATTTGGAGCTCGCTTTCGTGCTATATTTGCCGTATATGCTCGCTAATAATATATAAGGTACATATCTCGGATTAAATATCGTACTTTTGCACTTTTTTCCCTGCGGGATGCCTCATCACTTGATGAGATGTATATTTGTGATATATATACTGTCATATTATTTTTTCGGATCGAGCCGCGCAAAGGAGACTCTGGCGAATTTTTTTGAAAATTTAAGGCGTTAGAATATTTTTGAGAAAAATTGGAAAATTTTGAAAACTATAACTTTGATTTGGAGTTGAAAGTTAAACAATATAGTTTGGTTTGAAAAGATAACTAAGTTGGATTTGAAAACATAGTAAAGTTATTGTAAGAAGTTTAACTATGGATTTTGGGAAAGTTAATGGATTCTGTAACTTTTTTCTTACTTGGTAATTTCGAGGACGAAATTCTTTTAAGGGGGAAGTTTGTAACGACCCAGAATTTTTATTAATTGAAATTTGTATATTTAATTGATTTTAAATATTAATAAGTGAGATTTATAAGTCGAATAAATTTTATTTCGAATAATTGGATTTAATTGGATAATTAAATCAATAATTAAATAGTTGAAAATACAGAAATAATTGAAAATTGGGTTAAATATGATTCAAATTGATTTTTAAAATTTTATTTAATCATATTGGAGTTAGAATGATGCTATAGAACTTTTAAAATCGAATCAAGAGTTAATTTGTGAAAATTGAATATTTTAATATTTAATTGACGAGTTAATATAGCCATTTTCAAACAGTCTCGGATTTTGACAAAACAAGTTTCATCGGATCCGTAATGTCATATTATCATATGGTTTCAAATTTCGTGTCAATCAGATATACCGTTTTTCCGAGGCAAGCCAAAACGCATAGAAATTAGTTTAAATCGATTTGATTTAAATTTGATCGTTTATTGCCGTAACTCGCACAGATGATCGAATTAGCTCCCAAACACCTTCCATTGTGTTTGGAACACGGGGTAAACCTTAGAAACGCCAACCGGCACGCTTCATTTGGAGTTCGGAAATTCCGGGATGAATAGTGTTCGTCGTTTTTTCTATAAAAGGACCTAGATTTTCTAATTTGCAACACAACTAAAACCCTAGCCTTCTTCTTTCAGGCCGCCGCTTCTAGGCTATCAATGGCCGAAAAATACTTTCCTTCTCCCTCTGATTTCTCCAAATCTATTCAGTTTCATCAAAAATGTTTAACTACAAAGTCGTAGATGACGACGAGCTCGTCAAATCCAACGGTGGAGATCGTTTAACTCGAAGTGGATCGATGGCAATTTGCTCGTGAACGCCATACGTTCGAGCGCGGTTTTCTAGGCCATAGGGGGCCGAGCTCTACACGGTTCTGGCCGAAGGTAGCTTGTGTGACGAACTTTGGAATGGCATCAGCTGATCAACTTCTCGAAGCTCGTGTGGGTCGCGGCATCAAACCCTAGATACGGCAATTTTGGGTTCGTTCGTGATTTTCGTTTACTGGAACTTGTGAATGCATGAGGGAGAAGCTCCAGGGAGCGGCCGTGAATTGCAGGTGATGGGATCAACGGTTGTGATGCAAATTAGGTTTAGAAAATATAAAAGAATTTGTAAATTTATATGTTTTAAATTCGTGTAACTTTAAAAATTCATATCGTTTTCATACGAGATCGAAAACGTACGAAACTAGTTGCATTGGGTTCGTATGGAAGAGCACTACGCTACGGAATTGGATTGGAGACATTTGAGGCTAGCAAAAATTTTGGGTAAAATTAAACGTCCGTTTAATTTTATTCGTAATAAAAGCTGAAAATGGAATTGAAATCAAGGTTAGAACTTCTCACTCAATCGAATCGGTTTCGATTTTAATTTTAAATAGTTATATTTAAAATTCTTGATTGTATGTTTGAATGATGATTGTTATCTATTTATTGTTAAAATAGACATTATACGCCGTTAGTAAGCGGAGGTTATTTTTTAAAAACATATACCGTGAATATTTCACAGTACAGTGAAATTGGTATTATATATGTACTTGGAGTTGATTTCCCATATTTTATAGCGGATGAGACCCTATTGCGCCGCCTATTAAGCGGATAATAATTTATAAATCCCATATACCGCGATAATTTCGTACTGGAACGGAATTGGTATTTTGCTAACATCTTTGGATGCAGGGAGGCAGGTTGGAGGGATCCAACTGGATTCCTCACCAGTATTTATTTGATTTCAGATATTTTGATATTTTTTGATTATCATATATCGATATATGATGTTTGGATGTCATTGATTGACTATTTGGTGTGTAGCATAATTGGGCCAATTTTGGAATTTTAAAAGGATTTTTAAAGTGATTTTTGAAAGCATACGTTATAAAGTATTTTTGGAATTGATTCATTTTAAATAAATAAACGTTATAATTTTAATGTTATAAAAATTATGATTTTTGAGAAAGATAGTTAAAAGTTGATTTTTGAAAATATGGGGTAAATGATTTTATAAAATAGTTTAATTAGGATTTTTGAATTTATTGTAAAAAGTTTAAATATAGGATTTATGAAATTTGATTATTTTATAAATCAAAGAAAATGGTGAAATTATAAAGAAGTTTAAAGACGTTTTTAAAATAATAATATAAATTGATTTTTATAAAAGATTTATGAAATTGATATTTATAAATTAAAATATTTGAATTATAAAACGAGTTTTTATAAGTGTTAGAATGAAGTGTGAATGAACTTCATAAATGAATGAAATTTATAGAATTATAAACGGTGAAGTTATAAATGGAATTTTATAAGCAGTAGATTTATAAAATTTGTAAAGTTATTAAAAAAATAGTTTTGGGTAAATAAGTGAATCTTATAAGTTATAAGATTTATAATTTGGGAAGTTTAAAAGAACGATTTTGTAAACAAATAAATTATAGGTATTTAACTTATAATATGAACTTTTGGTATATAGTTGAGTTATAAATTGAAATAGGTTAATAAAGGAATTTATAAAAGGAAGTGGTTATAAAATAAATAGAAATGGAATTTATAAACATTGTTTTATAAATCCGCAAACGACTTATTTTGATAAGCAAATTGTTATAACTTATTAATGGAGTTATATACACGTTTTAGACAGTGAATAATCCTTTAAAATAAAATGTATAGAAATGATGAAATTGGTTAACGAAGTATATTCACGTTTTTGGATAGTGAATAATATGTTAAAGAAAATGTTTTGGATGTGATGTTTTAGATAGAATTAAAACGATCTAACGATGTTTTTAAAATGTGTTAAGATTCGAAACCATAGATTTCAACATTCATTGTTGAAATAGACGTTTTCGAGAAATAGAAGAAAATGGTGGACTATAACACTGTTGTTATAGTAAATGATTTCCGAAAGGAAATGTTTTATACAGTATTGGGATTTATATATCTATTTTAGTTTCGAATCCCTATACTAGTGATTTTGGGTTGTCGTAACGATGTTTTACGCAACATTCATTTTGGCCCAAATAAATATGTTTAAGAGAATGATTTCCTTAAAGAATGAAATATATACTTAATTTCGATTTAAGTATATTGAATATTTTCCAAGTTTAGAAAATAAAAAGATTTGTGAATTAGTTATTAAATAAGTATGGAAATGTTTTTCCAATGTGAAATGAAACGTTTTGAGAATTTATCCTTTTGAAGATAAATTGAAATGAATAATTGAAATCGTATAGTCATAAATATTTTGGAATGTAAATTCACTATGGAATTTATAAATGAAAAGGGGAATTTTTTTAAAAATAAACTTTGATTTATTTTTGAAGTGTGGGAATTAATTTACGGATTTGGGACGCAAATATAAAGTAAACCGTTAAGGATTTATTTAATTGGTTTAAATGAACCATGTTGAAATGAAAGTATTTCGCATAAGGAAAATGATTTGAAATTTGTTTTCAAAAGTGGTAAAGGTGAAAAGTGATTTGAAAATTTGTTTTCAAATGTTGAAGTGTGGAAAATATATATCTTGTAAAGATATTTTGGAAAATAAATAATTTGAAAAATTATTTGGAATCTGGTGATGTTGAGCATGCCTATTGATAGTTAAATAACCGACTATCAATATTTACCTTTAAATAGGTATTTGTTGTGATTAGCTTGACTTTGAATGCCACACTTATTTTTGAATAAGCGCTCACTATTCAGGTTAGCCAGGAAAGGACCTTGGGGTCGTATAACCCATTCCGAATATGTGATACGTCGTTATGTATTGCATTTGAAGATCGGTGTTGAAGACCAGATATTCTTGAAAACGGAAGGATTACCGTCGAATGTTTCTGCACCGAATGGCCTCGGTATAGAGATTCAATATGTGATGGGAAGTCCGGACGTGATTAGTGAATATTCGGATTGCAAGGACTTCTTTGTAAGTGCCTTCGGTTCAGTTCGATCCTGGAACAGACTTGTATGGATTGTATGTCTAACATTACAAATTAAGATATAAAGCTGATTTCTTTCAAATACATATCTGTTGATGGTGGAGAATTTATTCTCTTAGCATTAACACCCTTCTCTGAGACATATGAGCTCAGAGGTTATGTAGTTAAAGGTTATTAGTAATATACTTCCAATTTGGTAGTGTGATATGCTAAGTGCTGTTGAGCATTTGTTGAATCAAAGCACAACTTTTGTATAAAGCGTAGCTTTGTGGACGAGACTGCGTCGTACCTCACACCCCGGAAATGGTCAAAACAGGAAGGATGCAGCAAATTTATTAGGGGGTAGCGCCCCTTTAGTGTATGTCATTCCTTCTGGATAGAGGTGGTATCATGGTATGGAGCCCAGATACTTAACCTATGTTGTTGCTGCAAATTTATTGCTTTGTGCTTGTTGGAAATCGAGGATCCTCGGATATAGATCGGTTACGATCGGGGGATGGCATATTCCTGTCAGTAGTTACCCAGTTAGGGGTAACCCGGCCTTGTGTTGGCAGAGATCCGGTTAGGTTCTCGGGACGTCATTCCAGAGGCGTTTCCATGTGGCAATGGGAAGTTCCTTGGCCTGACTATTTGTTGGAAATCCAAAGAAACAATACGAGCCTTGTACGGTTTTAGTTGTAGAACCTGCCACCTCAGGAGCTTGCTATAGCGGGCATAATATAATGGTACCTATGCTGGCTAAGATTTATATTCTATTTTCGAAATTTTTTCTGAACTATGCACTAATAATAATATCAAAAATGATTTGATTTTTCATAGTAAGCATCTTTGACTATCATAAGGAGAAATCTCCCCCAAGTCTGCGTTTGCATTGTGTGTGTGCCGGGAGGCCTTATGGTAGTTTCATTTTAAAAGCATTGCGAATCTATTTTAAAATTATCCTGTACTTTGTTTTAAAAATAAACTATTTTAGTTCTCACACCAGTCACATGACTGACTCGGAGTTTATTGTTTTCCTTCCTAAACTCTGGGTGCCCACCAATTTCCACACGGGCAGTCTAGAGTTGGTTTATCAGGATATTTTGGAATTTAGGAGTTGCTGGAGGCAAGCTGGATGACATGGCGTATTCACTAGTATATAATATTTCTTTTTCGTTGTTTGTAGTTGTTTGTTGTTTTAAACTCTGATAATATAATGTAATGTGATGTAATGTAATAACTGATATAGTTCTTTGTTTAAAGATTATTCATTTATCTATTATATGTTGTTCCGCTGTGATTGTGAGATTCTGATATTGTTCTGCTGTTTCTTTCTGTTCTGTTCTACCTTTTCTCTCTTCTTCTATCTTTTTCTTTTTTTTAAAACCCTAAAAATTCGTATTTTCGTTCATCTTGAGTTAAACAATGGAGATTAGTGTCTATTCAAGGAGTACGGATTTGCGTGTCCTTACAAAGTCATTAAACACAAAACATCCAAAGAAAAAGTATCAACAAGTTCTTTTGATATAAAAGAATGAGACTCACCCGTATCAAAAAAACTCGAATAGGATGATCACGAAATAAAATAATGCCATCAAGGATAGAATGAGAAATACCTTTACAACGAGATGTGTTGCCAGGGGCTTGAGCAACATTAAGCTTTCCCTCCTTCCTGTTTTGAAGTTTGGGACAAGAAGATAAATAATGATCCGAACTTTTGCAATAGCGACAAAAGAGAGGTTTCAGACATCTATTGGCATAATGGTCTTTAGAACCACAATTGTAGCATTACCCACCACTAGGGGTAGAAGCCTTTGCTATCGGAATTGCTTGCTTCCCTTTCTTGTTGGGATAAGACCCTTTGAACTTAATAGGCCTTTTCTTGTTGTTGTTGAATTTTGGTTTGGCACCCACAACATCTGCATCACTCTCTTTATCTGCCTCTTCGAGTCGAAGAGCGATATCAACAAGTTGATCAAAAGAAACTTCTAACTTTAGAAGTAACGGCTTCTTGAGATTTTTATTCAAGCCATAGACGAATCTCTGATTTTTCTCCAATGGGGTATTAATGTATTCAACCCCGTATTTAGAGAGATTCAAAAGACGCGACATAATCTGCCACAGAGGATTCACCTTGAACAAGGTCTATGAAACGACGAGCTAATGTCACCTTCTCAGCTTCTGGTACAAATTTTAACTCGAATCGTTCTCGGAATTTCTCCCAAGTAAGATCTGCTTCAATTATTTCAGAAATAAGAAGCTCATACCAATCTAATGCTCTTTCTTGGAGCATACTAGAAGCCACCTGAACACTATGATGATCAATAAGATTCATGTGAGAAAAGATTCGATCGCACGATCTCAGCCAAGCCTGGACTTCGATAATAGTCTCAGAATCTTTGAATGGCTTCCCACCCAAATTGGTATAATCGCTGCATAATCGTGCAAATCCAGACCTAGAGTGAGTAGAATCCGGATTAGATCCGGCTGCTTGAGCATTCCTCACTAGATCAAGAAGCTGCTGGGAAGACACAAATACTCCATCCTGGGGAGTAGCACGAGATTGACTGGCGCCGGGACGGCCAGGTCTAACCTTTTCTCTTCCTTTTGAAAGAAAGAAAGAAGAAGGATAAGGTTATTTACCAAACGAATATCAAGCAATCTAGATAGATAAACAAGGAATCATAAAGAAAATAGGATGAACCAGTACGAAGACTCGAATTAAATCCTAATGCACGATTCCTGAGAAGGACTTAGGACAATGATCCTTGCTAGATTAATCTGCATTGTTTCGAAGTTTGGCTCTGATACCAAGCTGTGATGCCCCACCTCTATACCCACGCTAGCCAAGAACATTACAGTGTAATTCTGTCAACTAGCACGGAGAATAAGGCCGTTAAGGAACGACCATCCGTGTAATTGCTTTGTGCGAGCACCAATATGTCAGATAGTACAAGGAAGTCCGACATGTCGATACCAACTCAAGGCTACTACACTTCGGAAACAAATATAGAAATAAACATAACACAAATCAGTCACAGACATCCATATCACGAAGGCGGAAAAGATATGAATATAACACATGAAAGTGTACATCAGAGTAGTGGTCAAACAAGATCCACAATATCACAAAAGAATGGTAACAAGTGCTAGACAAAAGAATATGTATACATATAGGAGTCTATATCTCAAAGATATATAACAAAAACTACTAATCTAGGTAGTTAGCCAAAAGTCAGGATGATAATCCCAAAAGTGAAGTCAAGCAGAAGCACCTGTAACATCTCGGTCTCACCCGAGTATTATTTATAGGAAAATAATAAACGGATTAGCCTAGCTATAAATATCAGATAAAATGACATAGAATAAAAGATATAACATAACATATGATAACCATAAAACCATACTTTGATAAGTATGAAATTGAAAATCAACAAAAGATTAATCAATATCACAAGAATCTTCTCAAAGATCAAAAGGAATGTCATACTCAATATCTTCATTCACAAAAGTTAATGACACACAAATTCACCAATGCACAAATATTGATAACACATATCAATGAAAATCACTAAAAATCGGGGAAGAACAAATTCTAGAAATCATCCATGGAAATCCAAAAATCACAAAAAGGGGGAGGCATATCACAAAACGGGAGCATGAAAACCCACCAACACGTGTATCACAAATGGGATGCTATCCCATGGTCGCTAACCATAGAGCCGGTGCAACGACGTAGTACAACGGTACGCCCGAGGAACCAGAAACTCGAATAGTTCGGAACAACAACGTAGTACAACGGTACGCCCGAAGATCCGAACACTATAAAAACGTGGGTTGCTAGCCCACAAGAATTGGGTCGAAACCCCAAGAAATAAATAGGTCGTTAGCCTATAATAAAAATGAGACGAAAGTCAATAAAACGAGGTACTGTCCCCTACGTGGACAAAGATACATAGCGTATCGCTAGTCATAATCACAAAAATGATCATTATCGATCATCAAGAAGTGTCAATTACAATAAGCTAGTAAATATGTGAGCTTAGCTTCATGTCCCATAACCACTATCTTAACTTAGATATTTACGAACAAATTGTAGATCTCCATTAGAAAATTGTCAAAAGAGATTCAATCGAACAAGTCCAAGAATTGACCGACGAAGTAAACGCAAGCGTTTCATACCACTTGTTTTATGAAGCCGTTTAATTAGATTTCTCGTACGAGTGAACTGAAGGTTTGTATATTTTTAAAATGACAAGTCACAAAAATGATCATAGAAACGATCAATCACAGAAATTCACATACGAAGACGTGAATAAAATCCAAAGAATATGGTTCCAAATTCATCAAAATGGAAATACCCCTACGGCTCAACATTGCGCGACCTAACTGCCGAACGACCGAAGGAGATGTGCGACCTAACATGCACACGACCTAATGCATGAGATGTGCGACCTAACATGCACGCGACCTAACGCATGACGCGAGCTAGTGGAGCGACCTAAGTAGATGCCGAGCGACCTAACACGGCGCGACTTAAAGCATGAGGCCGACCTAAAAGGAGCAAGCGACCTAAGGGATAAGGAAGCCGAGTGACTTAAGGAGCTAACAACCGAAGGAAATGAAGTGCGACCTAACTGCAGAAGGCCGAGAAAATGGTGCAACGACCAATCCTAGGCGCGACCTAAGCACGAGCGACTTAGCAGGTGAACGATCTAAAGGTTAACAAGGCCGAACGACCTAAGCGAGCGACCTAATATTGAGGCGATCTAAGCAATAGAAGAAGGCCGAGAGGTTCGTGTGCAGGCCGAACGACCTAGGGAGCTACGGCCTAAGGGGTACGCGACCTACGACCTAGGGCCGAGCGACCTAACGACCTAGGGGAGAAAAACGACCTAAATGCAGGTCGAAAGTCCTTCATATGCAGGCTGAGCGACCTAAGGGTTTTGGAGCTCAAAACTCGCCCAATTTGCAACCGATCAAGCAGGACGCTAAGGGATTATGCCCATAGGCTACCCGGTCGTATTGGCTCCTCGGTGCATCACCAAAAATGTTTTTAACATCAAAGATTGGGTTTTTAAAGATTTGAACCCAAAACACTAAAAATTGGGATTTTCACCAATTCAATCCAAATCAATGACAATTGCATATGTAAAAGTGTTAGGAATTCATACCCAACAATCAATGATAGTTATAGACAAAGATGTGAGATAAAGATCTTACCTTTCAAAAAATCAATGAAAGAGAAGCTTGAAAGCAAAGGAGAGTCAACCCAAGAAGCTTGAATCAATGTCTTCTCTTTGAATTTGGAGTTGGATGTTGGATTTGCAAATGATCTTGAGCTTGGAGTTTTAATTTCCCATTCCTTCCCCCTTTTTTGATGAACCTAGAGTGTTAGGAAATGAAAGTAAAGTTACGAAGAGAAGGGGTTGAGTTAGAATTAATAGCTTAGGCTAATGGGCTAAACCAAACCCAAAGTCCATAGTGAAAAAGTGGAAAAATTCCACTAACTCCAAACATATCAAAGTTTATACTCAAAAAGATCACAAACGGTGTTTTGGACCCAATGGAAGTGGTTCCGAGTCCGGATTCAACTGTATGCAAAATGTAACTTTTCAGACTAAAATCCGACTAACGATAAAATATTTAAATAAAATATTTAAACATCAAATCGTAAAATATGCGGGTTGTTACAGACTCCCCTCCTTAAAGAAATTGTGTCCTCGCAATAATTAAGAAGAAAATATATAGTAACAACCATAAAAGCATATTCAACACAAAAGAAGTTTGAAATAAGAAGTTCACCTCAAAGAGCACGGGATAGCAAGTTTGGATGTGTTCGCTCGATGAAATCTCTAGATTCCCAAGAGCAATCCCTAGGATTTGAGGACCATTGGACCATTACAAGCGGAACATCTTTATTTCAAAGGCGCTTGACCTCCGAAGCAATAATGCGAATAGGGTGTAGCTCATAAGTCAAATTAGGTGAAACTTCAATTTCTTCCACAACACCGGGCTCAAGAATAGAACCGGAATCTCGAAGACATTTCCGCAATTGAGAAACGTGAAACACGTCATGAATAGCAGAAAACTGAGCCGGTAATAAAAGGCGATAAGCCATGGAACCAATACGTTCGGTGATAGGAAATGACCCAATATATCGAGGCGCTAATTTTCTCGATAGACTGAAACGTACAACACCCTTCATAGGTGAAACACGAATAAACACAAGATCTCCCACAGAAAATTCTAATTTCTTTCTCCGGTTATCGGCATAGGATTTTTGTCTACTCTGGGCTTCTTTCATCCTATGACGAATAAGGTCAATTTTCTCTGTGGAATCACGAATAAAATCTGGCCCTAAAACCAGCCTCTCACTGGCCTCAAGCCAACAAGAATGAGATCGGCATGGCCTTCCATAGAGTGCCTCGAAAGGTGCCATACCAATACTAGATTGGAAGCTTTTATTATAGGAAAACTCAACAAGAGAAATATGATCTTACCAACTTCCACCAAAATCAAGAACACATGCACGAAGAAGATCTTCAAGAAATATGATCTTCCCAACTTCCACCAGGTGAAGGGATTACCTTCCGGCAGTACATCTCTAGAAGAATATACCGAGGACCATAACAAAGGATCCTCTACCAACACAAGATCGACCCACCTCTATAACTAGATGGTACCGAATATATCATCCTTCAGTCGTTACCAACATTTACCGAGGACCCTCTAGCATGCAAACCACAATAATCAGATACACGACGTCATAGCGCGTAAAGATATATCTAGAAGAGGATGATCATATGCTACTTGGGAATGACGCAATTAGCCTTGCCGCATCTAACCCTGTTTTGGTCATTTCTGGTTGATGAGGCCTGACGAGGCAATGATTACCTTTCACAATCACATATCACATCACTTTGAATGCCACACGGCCATTTCCGTTGACTACTACTTGACTTCTACAAAAATATAACCCTTAAGCTCATACGTCTCAAGGAGGGTGTTAAGCTAAGAGAAATTGCCTTCTCCGCCACCACCGATGTACGTTTGTAAAAACCAATGTACGTAATCTATAGAAATGCAATGTCAGACAAACATCCATACAAGTTGTCCAGGAACAGGATAAACCGAAGGTACTTTCCTACCACATCTTGTCGGGAATCCCTAGGATTTGTAGCGAATAGTCCTTGCATTGGATATTTCATAATGAAGAGACCTCTGCTAATGGATGTATATTGGGATTTTAACCCCAAACGGTCAACAAGCAGTCCCCCACTATGAAACTCCGGAATATCAATATCATCACAAGCAACTTGCACAATCTTTGCATATACGTTGGTCCGAAGTAGTTTTCGGATGAATCCAATCCCGGTCTCTTCGCACCAACAACGCAAAAGCGTTTCTCAGCCTCACACATAAACTAAGTCTCATAGACTTATCACGTTTTCAAATTTCAACTTGCTATCCTTTGGGCCAAGAAGGAAGCTCGATAGATTGGAGTAATACTACGCACTATACGAATCAACATCCTCAACACAAACGATAATCAAGCTTACATAGAAGGCTACGTACTAAGTGTACGACTAAATAGTTCCCACGTCAAGTTGAGGAACTAAAATTTGGCTAATGTTTGATAGTCGGTTATTTAACTATCAAAAAAAAAAACAAATATTCAACACCATAACAATCACTAGGCCCTTTTAATTAATCTTTTATTAATTAAACCACTTGCCAAATATCCACTTCAAATTATCTTTAAAAAGATATAATCGCAAAAAATTTACTTCATATTGGAAAATATTTCTATACTTATTTAATAATAAGCAATTCACCATTCAGTTTATATTTTCAACACTTAGAAAATATTATATATACTTAAATCACGATTGAGTATATATTTTATTCTTTAAGGAAAACGTTCTTTTTAAACATCTTTATTTCGGGTCAAAACGAATGTTGCGTAAAACATCGTTACGACAACCCAAAATCACTAGTATAGGGATTCGAAACTAAGTAGATATATAAATCTCAATACTATACAAAATATTTTCTTTCGAAAATCATTTATTATAACAACAGTGTTATAGTCCATCATTTCCATATTTCTTGAAAACATCTATTTCAACAATGAATGTTGAAACCCATGGTTCCGATATTTAACAACTTCAAATCGTTTAACTCCATTTTAAAATATCACTTTTCAAAACATTTCTTTAACTTAGTATATTATTCACTGTCCAAAATCGT
This sequence comes from Allium cepa, assembly GCA_030765085.1. Lineage (NCBI taxonomy): Eukaryota > Viridiplantae > Streptophyta > Magnoliopsida > Asparagales > Amaryllidaceae > Allium > Allium cepa. Next base: position 486,077,309 of record CM060928.1, on the reverse strand, counting down.
GAATATAAATCGTTTACCTAATTTTTAATTTGAAGATTAATTCGCTGTCAAAAATCGTGAATAAAATTCCTTTAATTAAACTTCTATATTTAACTTATCAAAATCGATTGATTTCGGAATTATATAAAATAATATTTATAAATTCCATTTACATTATAAAAACTTCCATCTATAAAATAAAATTCCATTTATTATTTTATAAGAACTTCAACTTATAAAATCCCTTAATTAACAACTTCTATTTATATCTCATTTAAACGCCCAAAATCCAATTTATAAGTTAATTACTTATAAATCGTTTATTTTACAAATTCATTTATTTTATAACTTCACAATTATAGATCATATTCACTTATAAGCTCCATTTATAACTTCATTTCAACACTTATAAAATTCGTTTTTAATTCTAACACTTTGATTTATAAAATATCAATTTTGTAAATCTTATATGTATATATATATATTTACCGTTTATTATAACATCAAAAGTCTCCATTTAAACTATTTTACAAAATAGTTCATTTCATATTCCAAAAATCATAATTTACCATGTTTCTCAAAAATAAATTAAACATCTATTTTCAAAAATCACTTGAAAATCCATTTAAATTTGGAAATCATCACTTTAATATTTTTAAAATTCCAAAAATAGGCCCAATGCTACAAAAACACTAAATACAACAGTCATGGCATCCAAAACATCATATATAATATGATAACATCATATATCACAATATCTGTAAATAAAATCAATACTAGTGAGGAATCCAGTTGGATCCCTTCAACCTGTCACCTGCAACAAATATACATATTAGAATATGTGTACAATGTCCACTTCGAGGCAGATGCGCATACAAAGGGTCATCCGCTCATACATGGGAACGTATAGGGTCATCTGCTCCACTAGGCAGGTATATATCCAAATACCAATCAATATATCATATATCGTCCAAACAATCATCAATTATCATAAATAGTATTATTTCTCACTTATATAAAATATCAGCGAGTCAAAAAGAGTGAGTTGTACTCACATTGCTTGTAGTCGTCGCAATAGCGATTTATTCCGATTAAAATTAAACAAGCGTTTAATTTCAACCAAAATTTTCACTAACTCAAATAAATCCCAATCCAGCTCCATAATGTAGTGCTCGTCAATATGATTCCAACACAATTCGTTTCGTACGAAACGGACCTTGTATGACAAAGTTACGGCATTTCAAAAAATATACGAATTAATAGATGATTTAATTTACAAATTAATTTTATTTTCAAACCCTAGATTCATCGGACCTGCATGATTTCGAAAATGGGATCGTGGCCGCACGTTGTACCCTTCTCTCCCAGGCTAGTCTCGTTCGAAGAAACCCAAAGTCGCCACCGACTTCAAATTTTCGCCACCTTCACGATCATCTAGACGATGATCCATCGCCACCACGTCGAAGCACGTTGCCGACTCCGTCATCGCCGAGTAAAATTTGAAGCTCGGTAGGCTCCTCGCGTGGAAAAACATGCGCAAATGTTGTACGTATGTGAGTAGTTTATCATCAATCAATAGCTCCATTTTCGATCATCGCCATATGGATTTTAAGGTCTCGTCGTGCTCTTTAACATTGTAGTTGAGTGCTTAGGCTAATTGTTTAAGGATAGAGAGAGTAAGGGGAAAAGAAGATGAAATTCTGTCCATTGGAAAGATAATGGCGGCTGGCCCTAGTTTGATTAGGTTTTAGTGAAAATAAGGAAAATTTATGGCCTTTTATAGAAAATTCGACGACACTATTCACCCGAAATTTTTCCGAGCTCCAAACGAAACATGCTGCACGGAATTTACGATGTTCTATCCCTATTCCAAATGCAATAGATATATACCGAGAGCCAATTCGATCGTATTTGGAAGATAGGTTTTCAAATCGACTTATTTAAATTTTAAATTCACTTAAACGATTTTCTACGCGTTTTAGCTTGCTCCGGACAAACCGTAAATTCAATTGACACGAAGTTTAAAATCTTATAATAATTTAACATTATGGATCCGATAAAAGTGGTTTCGTCAAAATCCGAGATTGTTTGAAAAATGACTATTTTTACTCGTCAATTAAATATTAAAATATTCAATTTCTGTAATTTGACTTTTAATATGATTTTAAAAGTTCTCTAACATCATTCAAATGCAAATAAGATTTAATTAAACTTTATAAATTATTTTTATTCATATTAAATTCAGTTTCTAATTATTTCTGCAATTTCCAATATTAAATCAACGATTTAATTATCCAATTAAATCACTATATTCGAAATATTATTTATTCAGCTTATAAACTTAACTTCTGAATATTGAAAATCAATTAAATATATGAATTTCAAATGACTGAAATTCTGGGTCGTTACACTAGTCCTCTCTAATTATTACCAGATATAGATTTCTGGTCTTCTCTAATTATTACCCGATATGAATTTATGGTCTTCTCTAATTATTACCAGATATGGATTTCATCTCTTCTCTAATTATTACTGGATATTGGCTTTTGGATTATCTAATTATTACCAAATATGGATTTCAGGTCTTTTCTAATTATTTCCAGATATGGATTCTTACTCTTCTCTAATTATTACCAGATATGGATTTGTGACCTTCTATTATTACACTGGATGTGGTTTTTTGGTCTCCTATTATTATTTCCAAATGATGATTTCTGGATTTCTGTTATTATTTCCAGATAAGGATTTCTGGTCTTCCCAATAGAGAGATTCTGATCTTCCATTATAATCATATTCAAATAAGGATTTTTGGTCTTCTCATTATTATCAGAAGGAGTTCTGATCTTCCATTATAATCATTTCCAGATAAGGATTTCTAGAATTCTATTGCTAATACCAGATAAGAGTTTCTGATCTTCTTTTGTTATTTCTAAATATGGACTTCTTGTTTTCTATTATTATTAACCTAAATAGAGTTTCTGGTCTTCTTCCTATCATTCGAAAATACAGTTATACTCTTCTTCTATTGCTGCTAATATGAATTACCAGACTTCTTTTATTATCATTGTCAGATGAGGATTTCTGGTCTTCTAATTATTATCAGATGGGATTCTGGTCTTGCACTATATTATTATCAGATAGATTTCTGATCTTCTTCTATTACAAGATATGAATTTCTGGTCTTCTATTATCAGGTGAGATTCTGGACTTCTATTCATTGCTAAAGACAATTTCTAATGTTGGCTCCTATGATTTTACCAGATAGTCTTATGTGGCTTCCATTTGAAAACTTATTGTTATTTATTGCTCTCTTTCTCTTATAGAAAATTATAATTTTAACTCACTTAAATAATGTAGGCAACGAATGCCAGCATAACTCAGTTAAATCTAGAATGAGAATTGATAGCAAATAATATCTCGTGCTTCATGTTTTTAAAGGAAAAAAAACTTGCAGGGAAATCTCGTTGTGGATTGGACAATATAAAGTAATTCTTGGTTTTACCCTAAAGAGTAAAAAGCTTCTCTTATATTAGGAAGGGATAAATGTTATCCCAATAATTTTCGAAGTATATGAGCAAAAGAATCAACGCCAAGACTAGAGGTTCGTGTCGAGGTTCGAATCTTTGGATGCAAAGATAAGTCAATGTCAAAGACCATAAGATCATGCTACTTCTCAACCATGTCGACGTTCTTCAATGCCTTGTGTAGTTTAATCAATTCCTTATCAAACTCGCCCAATGTCACACCTGGGCCAATACCGAGCCTCATAAGACGTCGAGCTTAATCTGTCCATACGACCTCGACGATGAATGTCGTCGAAGTTTATAAAGCAATGCAATTTAAGATCGATAACCATGATATTGATATCACGTCTATACATTGACCATCCTCAATTGGTAATAGAAACACCGTCTTTTAATGTCGAGCTCCAAAAGATTATCACTACCAAGGTGGCATTAAAGTTCTACCATTAACATCAGCAAGCAAACCAAGCATATTATAACATCAAAGTCATCGAAGCTATTGCCGAAGTCAATAAACGATGTCGAGTTTCACAGATAGAGCATGATCATCAAAGTAGCACAACATCCAGGTGAAAGGCTACCATAGCAAACGGAATTATCTCCATCAAAGCCATAATGCAACGATATTGCACTTTTCCAACATCGACGTTGCACTTTGTCAATATGATAAGAATGCCACATGACAAATCTATCAACCAAAGCCATATTTCTTGATTATTGACTTCACACAATGACCATGACGGGAAATGACGAAAATCATGTAAAAGAGAGAAGAAGGTCGTTTACAGAGGCTAATTCAAGAGGCTTTGGTGCATTTTTCTTCATAAATCTACAAAGGTTTCACATTTCACTACATGTTACATGGCACTAAAAGTCCCACATCGTCAAGTTAGACAAGCTAACCTCCTTCCAACCACTATATATATGGACGTATCCCCTCATGAAAATGGGCTTTTAAGTTCTTTCCCTCTGTTATTACACCTCTTGTAAAAAATTCATATTGAATAAAGAGGATAATTCAAGCATTTTTATTTATTTTATTCTTTTGAATTATTGAATTGAATTCAAATGAATTCATAATTCATCACAAGTCCAAGGGGCATTCTGAATGCGCCACCTTGTACACACTATTTGAACCAGCCAATTTCCTATCAGGTTAGAGAATAGCCAATCAAATTTAAATTAAAAATTAACCGCAAGCGCACGGCGTACAATTTTAGTACGTGGCGAGTACGGGTCGATCCATAGGGAATTATTTAGTTTTTAAATTTCTTTTCACTCAAATTAAACCAAGATTTAAGAGTGTTAAGTAAAAAAATTGTAAAAAACTAACAAAAGCTAGAATGGATAAAAATATGAGAGTTTGAAGGCAATTTAGAGATAAATCCACTCTCTTGATCACATAATCAACACAACATGAAATTATGATCCTTTTGTCATTAGTGAGTTTAATTAATGTGCTTATCATAAGTATGGAATATTTATGCTATTAACTAGCCCAATATAAACCATCAAACTATAATACACCCATTAAACCACTTTTAACTCTCATGAAAATTGCAATGAACTTGAAATCAAAATCGATTCTAAGCATGATGTATTAACTATTGATTAGAAGTATAGACCATCAAATTTTAATTTTAATATTCACTTCATTATCATAATCATATGCAAATGAAGAGGTAATTTGTGTTGATAGTTTGTTTAAGCATAGCCTATTTGGTGTGAACAGCATAGGTTATCAAATTCAAAGCTAAAACAACAAAGTTAAATCACATCAAACATTGTCATTAAGAACAAAAAGAGACCACAAGTTAGCAAATCATGTCGAATCTACATAACTAGAGAGCTTCATTACCCCTAAATCGAAGGGCTTTAGCCTCTCATATTTGTTATCATTTCAACAAATCTAGCATTCAACATGAAATAAAAAGAAGAAGAAAATGCAAGCTAAGTAAAGAGAGTTAACTAAAACGAAATAAAAGCTAATCTACTTGGATAAGAAATAAAACTAAGCTACTAACATAAGAGGAAAGAGAGCATGTAAATAAGAAAGAGCATAAAGTAAAATTGCATAAAAAAGAAAGTTACATGAAAGAAGAAAATAGCTAAGCTGCCATGAAAAAGAAAAGAGAGTTTATATTATATTGTTGAGCCTAAAAAATAAACTAAAGAGGAGGCTCAAGGGAGGCTAAGAGATTAATTACATAAATATATGGGGTATTTATACAAGCCCAAAACCCTAATCATATTTTTGTGAACTACCCAAACTACCCTCTCAGAAAATATGGCCACCAACTTATCATTAGCATGAAATAATCCTCCATTTAAATATGCATGAAATCTTTAGCTTCACTAACTTATGCATTAGCTTCTAATTGTAGATTAAGGTAAGCGGGTAGATGGGGTCCTCCATGATACATGGTTTGAATTATTTCCATCTTCATTGCATTGTATCTTCTTATGGATGCATATTTTCCATGAAGTCACTTGCAATTTGAATTCAAATTCCTACAAAATAACATAAAAATTTTCAAGTAAATTTTCTCAAATTAACATATGCACAAAAATGACCATTTTCCCCTATTTGAAGATAAATAATTGATGATTTGAAAATAATTGAAATTTCGGTTTAAACAAGTTAAAATACCATATATGCTTATTTATTGAATTAAATTCGACAAAATATGGAAATAAAAATAGGCACATTTATGTGCACATCGTATACCTTTTGGTTTTAGCAAACTTTATCATTATTCGATGTGTTTCCCCTATATTAGTGGTTTCGAAAGTTAATGGAAATTTTATATCTTGTTCTAATCATGGTTATAGAGATGGGTTGTTAATTTGAGAAGTTTCTTAAGCTTATATGATTTTATTTGATTTATTGATGGAGCATAACTAAATGAGGAAAACATATTTCAATGTCCAAACAAATATTAAGTGTGTTAGAAAAAGTGTTCTCAAATTTTCTAGGTGTTTATCGTAATTATGGGAAAACAGACTAAAATGGTTAAGTACTGTGCATGGGCAAGTAGGGAACTACGGGGCGTAGGGAAAATGAATTTACATGGGAAAAATATATTAACTGGCGGGGAAAAAGGGAAACTAGATCCAAATCATTAGTTAAAAAGAAAGAAAAAGGACACTGCAAATAACAGAGAGTAAAATCAGGACGAACACGATAACGACATGTGTAAAGACTGTCAAACAAGTTAGACTTTATCTTACTTAGAGCTGAGGCGGCAGCCTAATAATTTGTATGGGAACAGTGCATATGGGGGAAATGGTAGAGATTAGCCAAAGGGATCCAGGAGCTTTCAAGAGAAGGCAAGTCTGCGTCGCAAAGTTGTAGAAAACATTATGTGCCGCAGTTTGAAAGGATTCACTAGTAAGGAGTGATCTGCACACCTAAGTTGGGGCAAGGAAGTATTGTGCCAAGGAGATTGAATGTAAAGACAATTGATAAGATTCTGGGTGGGTCCAGGGATAGTAAATGAGAAAACACCTATGCTAGAGGTAAGGATGGAAGGGTTATTGTGGAGTGGGGACACTCACTCCAATGCATACCATGATGAGAGGCATTCAACTTTTCAGAGACTATGGTGGGTGAATCCAAGTAGTTCAAATTAAATAAATGTTTAAGGATTGCAGGTGGTTTTCACATATTAGTCCAGAGTCTAGGTTAATAAGTAGGGACTATAGGTGGTTATTTCACAGTGGTCCGAAACTTAAGAAATATGTAAGGACTACATGTGACTGTTTCTTTGTGTCCATGGAATAGTTAGTAGATAGCTGAATACTGTGGGTGGCTGGGACTACGCAATTTGAACTAATGATTAATCTAAAATAACATTGTAGGGGGCTAGGTCTATGCAGTCTAAATCTAGAGAAAATTTAAAAATGGTACTGCAGATGGAGCTGATTTAAGGCAACATTAGTTAAAAGAGAAATCTAAAGGTGAAGTCAAGTGAGGACTGCTACTGGGGGTGTAGAAGTAGTTAATAGTAGTAGATTAGATAATAATCTAAAATGAGAACAAAGTGGGGAATATGATCGGAGTGCAGCTGTAATTAGGGACCACATCAGAATGTATAAGGCGTATTAGTAAATAAGAACAACTTGCACAGTATCAATGGTTGTTTCTCTTATTATGTGCGTATAGTGAGAGGAAAACCCAAACTATGAAGTATGGATTGATCTCACTATATGAATGTTTTGGGTCAAGTATTATTCACACAGACTTTATGTCTGACCCGTGTTTTTATCATTATTTAAACAAAGCTACTTTTCTACCTACTGCCACTAACTCACCACCCCCAATTTAAGCTGGTACTTGTTGTTGCACTGGGAGCTATTATGCCAGGTGCTAAAGCATGGGTGTATTTTATCCATTGAGCAAAGATAGGTTGTAATTGTATAACAGTGTCTGAAAACATATCTTTAGGGACGTCCTAAAGCGCTCATGGTATCATTATGAATATACAAACCAAAACTGTGAAAATCTAGAAATACATATGCCTAGTTTAGGCGTGATATGATTGCATCGTGGTGCCTAAGGACACGGTATAATAGGTCATTGTATCAAGTAATTGGATTGTAGTCTCTTATCATAAAAATGGCTATTTGAGTAGGCTAAGTTTATGGGATTGGATGAGTACAAAATAAGGACCACAGTAGCAGATCGAAGACGGAGCATGAGACTTGGTAGCTAATAGAAACTTTTGTTTTTCGCTATATTAAGGATTACGGGCCGCATCATCATATATTGACTAGAATTTTTCTATGTTCTTTTTCTAATATATTTGAACCCTGCATGGGCTCTTTTTGGGGTTTAATTGTGACGAAAGTATGTGTAAAGAATGTTAAAGATAAATTTTGATGTAATGAAAATATTTAGCTGCTTTGTTTACTTATCTGTGTTTATTTAGTAAACTGAACTCACTTTCGTCTTTGGAAGATAATTCCGATGATGGCTGAAGCATCATCGAGATTCATTTCGACTCTCATGTGGGAGAATGTTACATGTCGGTATCAGAGCATAGGTTAGGGACACCTAAGTAAAATAGAGCATATAAGTAGTATTTAGGAGAAAATGAATGCTTTGGGTAGGGGATGCACTACTAAATATATATGATAACATACTTGTTTATAACTATGTAGATATATATAAAGATGTATCTATTCTTCTATTATTTTTCACTCCTTGTCATTTCGTTTTTGATGAAGACTTTCTTAACAAAAAAGCAAGATAGATTTGAGAAATGGATGAGTTATGATAGCAGGAGAGCCATAAAAAGAAAAGGCGAAAGTATGCAGACTAATGGAGGGAATGAAGGAGAAATTCCAAGAGTAGTAGGAGAGGAAGCGGCATAGCCGGCAAATGGGGTGGACATGGATATGTCTAATTTAGACAGTTTATGGCTCAGATGATGAGGGAAGCCGCATTAAAGGCAATTTAACCAAGGTATGCGATGGTGAGAGAGAATTTCCTAAAGATGAATAAAGATTATGGAAACCTGGGACAAAAGGCATTTATAAGAAAGGAGCCCGCAGTAGAAGTGTTGAATTGGTTAAGAAGTTGGGAGCGCATATTTGGAGACTTAGGATTGAATGACATGTAGAAAAGAAGGTTTGCATCAAGACAGCTGTAGGAAGATGCATTGGACTGGTTGGAGACAATAGTAGTGGAAAATCCAGATGGAGAGATTACCTAGGAGCAATTTAAAGAGAGGTTCAAGATACAATTTATATCAAAATCTCAACTGAGTGTGCTACTGAGAGATTTTTTTAATTTTGATGCAGGATGACCTTACAATGAGGGGTACATCTAGAAGTTTAATTTGTTAGCTAAGAATGGAAGGGTGATCATCAGCACTTCGATGTAGAAGAATGAGAAATTTATCAAGGTCTTGAAGCAAGGTCTTGACCAAAAAGTGATGGCTTATCTAGCATCTCCTTTTGAATTTGTTGTTGACATGGCTAGAAGCTTTGATGGGATGTACTAGGAGCATAGGAGGATGGAAGAGAGACCCAAGGTAGAGGAAAAAACGAAGTTTACTCCATACACGAAAGGCAAGAAGGGAGAGCCATGGGGGAAGGGTGGAGAAGTTGTTACTACAGAGGTTGCTTGTTATAGCTACGGACAGAAGGGACACTATGCAACAAAGTTTCCAATGCCAAAGAACTCATGAGGATGAAGTTCTTCAAGTGCAATAAAGTTGATACATTTGAAGGACCGCCTAGAGTGTAAAGCACACGTTTATGCTTTAGAGGGAACAAGGAAAGGACCATCTGCCGATGAGAAAGTCAAAGGAAAGTCTTATAAGCTATGGCTATGATTTCTGGTATTTCAGTTAGAATATTGTATGATACTAGAGCTACGCATTCGTTTATATTTAAAGTGTTGGTTGATAGACTTGTGTTAGAAGTCACCTATTTAGTCACTTCCATACATATCGCGAACCCGGTAGGGGGTATGTCACTCTCAAATTGAGATGCACTTGCCTATATATTGAATTAGGTGGGTGTAAGTTGTCTTATAATCCCTACGTGTTTGACTTTATAAGCTTCGAAGTTATTTCAGGGATGGACTGGATTGAGAAGTATAATGCAAGGGTTCACTTGCAAAGAGGATAATTACTCTGAGTAATCCCAAACGTAGAGACAGAGTGTATGTGGTCTTGGAAGAATGTGGGGAGTAGCGTAGGAACGTTTTATTTGCTTTAGCTTTAGAAGAATTAGGTCTTGGAACAGTACGTGTACAAAAGGAGTTCCAAGATGTATTTGAACTAGTTTAGTCAAACCCCAAGTAGACTGCCTTCGAAGGAGATGGAGGAGTTAAGGAAGCAATTGGTAGAGTTAGAAGGAAAGAGCTTCATAAGGCAAAGCAGTTCACAATGGGGAGTAGCAGTTTTATTTTTAAGGAAGTCCGATAGGTCATTGAGACAGTGCATTGACTATTGGAAGCTGAAGCAAAGGACGGTGAAGATTATGTATTCTTCATCGAGAATTGATGATTTTTTTGATTAGTTAAGTGTAGCTAAGGTTTTTTCGCAATAAGACTTGGCTACGGGGCCCCATCAACTTAGAGTTGCGGTGGAAATCATTCCTTTAACTGTGTTCAGAATGAGGTAAGGTTCTTACGAGTGGTTGGTTATGCCATTTGCGCTGACTAATGCGTTTGCATTCTTTGTAGAATTGATGAATAGGAACTTCAGAGATAAGCTAGACTGGTATATGCTGGTGTTCATAGATGACATCATGATGTACTTTAAGGATTAAGAGGAACACGCAGTTCACCTAAGGCTTGAGTTGGAGACGTTGAAACATCATATGTTAAATGTGAAATTTTCTAAGTATCGTTTTGGAAGAGAGAAGTGAAGTTCTTAGGCCATGTAATTTCAAAAGGAGGGTTAGTCGTAGATCCTTCGGAGGTAAAGCCATTAAATGGATAGAAGAGACTTGAGACTGTAACCAAAGTGCAAAGTTTCTTAGGATTGGTTAACTGTTATGGAAGATTCATTAAGGACTTCTCCTATATAGCTGCACTGATGATGAGGCTGACCAAGAAGATCGAGCAGTTTTTTGTGTGAAAAATGTGAGAAGGCATTCCAAAAACCAAATTGTAGATTGACGAATGCACATGTGTTGGTAATACCCGAAGGGAATGATGGTATGACCATGAATGCTGATGTGTCAGGGTCGGGGTTAGGCATAATACTAATGCAGAAGGGTAGAGTAATTGTTTATGCGTATAGGCAGTTACGACCCCATGAAGTTCATTATCCAACGCATGATTTGGAGGTTGTAGCTGTTCTCTTTGCGTTGAAGCTATTGGGTAAGAGGTTTGAGTTTTATATTAACCACAAGTCTTTTAGATATTTGTTCTCTCAAAAGGAGCTGAACATGAGGCAATAAAGGTAGTTAGAGTTTCTAGCATCATATGATTTTAGAATCATACTCTAGGAAAAGGCAACAAAGTAGCAGATGCCTTGATCCAAAAATAGCAAGGTTGTGTTTTGTCTATGGTAGAGGAATGGATTATGTTAGAAACATTGTTCACACGTAATTTGCACTTTCGGTCTAGTGAAGGTTCGATCAATGCGTCTAGAATGCTAGCATGCTTAGAAGTATGGCCTGGGTTAGTAGAAAGGATAGCTGAACTAAAGAAGGGAAATAAGTTTTGCACAGACACTATAAGGAATTGGACTCAGTAGTCGGAGTAGTAGAGCTGAATAGAGCTGAAGGGATTCAGTGTTGATAAAGAAGGTATACTGTAGAAGAAAGGTTGGTTGTATGTTCCGAATACTAAAGTATTGGGAAAGGAAGTATTGAATGAATGCCATCATTCTGTTTACTAATATCCTAGAGGTACGAAGATGTATCAGGATATGAAGTGGAGTTTCTTCTGGGAAGGGATGAAAAAGGATGTGGGAAATGATGTCTTACATGCCAACAGGTGAAGGTAGAACATCATAAGCCAAGTGGGCTCATGTAGCCTCTGTAGGTTCCAGTGTGCAATTTGGATCTAATATCTATGGACTTCATAGATAGCTTGCCAAGGACAAGGGCAAGGAATGAAGGCATATGGGTCATAGTTGATATACTAACTAAGAGTGCCCATTTCATTCCAACAAAGGCTGAGAAGACTGTACCGAAGTTAGCAGAGATATACTTAAAGGTAATAATGAGACTGCACGGGGTGCCTAGCTTTATTATTAATCATCAGGATTTGTTGTTCACTAAAGCGTTCTAGAAAAGCTTGCATAAGGTATTAGGTATATAACTGAGCATGAGTAGTGCATACCATCCGTAGATAAATAGTAAGAGGATCAATAGGGTCCTAGAAAACTTGTTGAGAGCATGTATTTTAGACTTCGGTGGATCGTGGGAGGATTACTTACATCTGGTAGAATTCTCGTATATCAGCGCTATCAGAGCAGCGCAGTCTAGGCATAAGAGTTATGTCAACACAAGGAGAAAAGACATAGAGTTCACAGTAGGCAATCAAGTGTTCGTTAAGGTTTCTTCGATGAGGGGTGTAATGCGCTTCGAAAAAGCTAGGTATTCAGCACCCATATAAGTAGGACCATTTTCGATCATAGAACGGATTAGGAAGGTAGCATATAAGGTGGATTTACCTAGTGTTTTTGCAGGGATTCATAATGTGTTTCATGAATCATGTTTGTAGAAATGTATTAGAGATTTGGGCCCAAAAGTTAATCGGAGCATAGTAGAAGACCTAGTCATAAATCCAGACATGACATATGTGCGCAGATTGGTTTGAATAGTGAATTGGGATGATAAAAAAGCTTCAGAACAAGGTAGTGAACTAGTATGTGTCCAGTGTAGTTCAAATCGGAAGGACTGCATGTGAGAAATTAGGGATAAGGTTAAAAAGACATATCTAGAGCTATCCTTTTCAGATTAGCGCATGAGCTAGGTATTGAGTTGTACTACCATAGACCATATATATGTATGAATATTATGATTGTTTACTGTATTAGTAGATAACACCAATATGTTCTATATGCATGGATTGGTAATTCATGGGTATGCTTAGCTAAAGCAAGGGATAATTGTCAAATTACTACCATGCCTCTATTGAATTTCGAGGGTGAAAGTAGATCCAAATCATTGGATGAAAAGAAGGAAAAAGGACATTGTAAATAATAGAAAATAAAATAGGAATGAATAAGATAACAACATGTGTAAAGACATTGTCAGACAATTCAGACTCGGTCTTGCTTAGAGCTGAGGCGGCAGCCTAATGGGCCATATGAGAACTGTGCATGCGAAGGAAATTGTAGAAATTAGCCAAATGGATCAAGTAGCTTTCAGGGGCAAGCAAGTTTGTGCTGCAAAAATGCAGAAAATATTATGCACCGCAATTTGAAAGGATTCGTTAGTAAAGAGTAAAATGCTCACCTAGGTTAGGGAGGGGAACTACTACGCCATGGAGACTGAACGAAAAAGCTATCCGGTAAGATTTGGGGTGGGTCTAGGCTAAGTAATTAATATCAGTATCGGGTACGCATTGGTCTAGTACTGATATGAGATATTTCAAAATATCGTGATAATATCGGATAATATGGATAAAATATCGGACATGTGTAGAACATGTTATAAATGATATTGTACTATGTTCTAATGTTATATTGATGTTAAGTATTCAAATATTTGGATAAATAACTCCAAATCACTATCAAAGACTAATTGAATATAGTTTATAAATAATATGTTTACCGAGATATTCTATTTAATAAAAATTATAATATAAGCTAATAAAAACAAAGAAATTCATATAATGTACATTTTATTATTTTCCTCCTTTTTATACTATATTCATTGTTTCTTCAGTCGTCTAATAATCTATATTACTTTCACAAGTTTTCCATATTTATAGTTTCATCGTTTCATTTTAACTTACTTTGTTGAATAAGCAATGTTCATTTGATACCAATTACTATTTTATCTCGTTTCTTATCAATATGTCAAATATAACTTTGTAGCTCTTCACCTTTTAGTTCTAGGTGCATGATAATAGCTAATAAAATGAATTTTCATAAGCTAACATACCAATTAGAAATGGTTAAAAAAATAACTAAAAAGAGAAGTGGCTCTTTCATTATCTTGTCTTTAGCGGTAAAGTCTTCGAGGAAAATAAAATGTATAAAATAATGAAATAAGTAAAGTTTTCCTTATTGAAGTACCAATGAAAAAGTTTAAAACGGTATAGTTAAATCTAAAAAATTAGTGCATTAGGATTTCTAATATGGTCTACCAGTTTTCATTCACCATATACAAAAAATAGATATTCATAATGTGAAGATATTTATTTATATAGATATTTTCTACAACACGTACAACAATGAACGATATTCTAAAAAAGTATAGGGTATTCTACACTAAATATCAGAGCAATATATCGACAAAATTTTAGACAATATATCAACAATGATATTTTAAGTGATACTCTGAGAGAAAAATTGGCGTACGAGCGATATGAGATATATTGATGAATATCAGTGGTATTATCTGATATTAATTACATAGGGTCAAGGGATAGTAAAGGAGATCATACGCTAGAGGTAAAGATAGAAGGGCTATCGACGTCGAGGTGGGACACTCACTCGAATGCACACCTTGGGAAGGTGAGGAGAGGCATCCAACTTCTAGAGACTACCGTGGGTAATTCCAAGCGGTTTCAACTTAAACAAATGTTTAAGGACCGTGGGTGGTTGTTACACAGTAGTCCAGAGTCTAAGTGAATAAATGGGGACTACAGGTGGCTGCACAATGGTCCAAAATTTAAGTTAAGAAATATAAATAGACTACATTGGCTGTTTCTTTGCGGTCTAGGACATAGTTAATAAATATTTGAATTCTACGGGTGGTTAGGACTACGCAGTTTGAACTAATGAGTGCATCTAAAAGAACACTACAAAGGACTGAGTCTATGATGTCTAAATCCAGAAAACAAATTAAAAAAAGTGGTACTTCAGAGGGGACTGATTTTAGGCAGTATCAGTTGAAAGACAAACCTAAATAGGAAGTCAAGTAGGAACTGCGCCGGGGCTCGGTATTAGATAGGAACAGTAGGTTAAATAATAATGTAAAGTGAGAACTAAGTGGGGACTGTGCCAGGGGCGCAGTAGTGATTGGGACTGCATGAGAATGTATATGGCACGATTGTGAATAAAAACAAATTGTCCAGTATCTATGGTTATTTCACTTATGATGTGCGAATAATGAGAGGAAAACCCAATCTGAGTACGGTTTGGTCTCATTGTATGAATGTTTTTGGGTAACTATTATTCATATAAGACTTTGAGTCCAACCCGTGTTTTTATCATTGTTTTCTCCATAAACTCACGGGTGCTCATTTGAGTAGGCTAAGTTTATGGGATTGGATAGGTATAAAAATAAGGAATGCAGTAGCAGATTGAAGACGAAGTAGGAGGCTTGGTAGCTAATAGAGACTTTTGTTTTTTGTTGTATTATATGGTGTTGACCGCATCATTATATGCCGACCTGACTCTTTCTATGTTATTTTTCTATTATATTTGACACTTTCGTGGGCACATTTTTGGGTTTAATTGTGACAAAAGTATGTGTAAAGAATGTTAAAGAAAACTCTTGATGTAGTAAAAATATTTATCTACTATGTTTACTTATCTGTGTTTATTTAATAAGCTGAACTCGCTTTTGTTGCTGGAAGATAATTCTAGTGATGTTTGTAGCATCATCAATATTCGTCTTTGAGTCTCGAGAGGTGGAATGTTACAATGATCCTACTAGTATAACTAAGGGTGGTGACTTTGTGTTTGCGTTAAGTAAAAAAATTATACAAGTTTAGTTCCATAATAAAAAGTCTCTTCCATTAAAATACTCTCTCCGTCTTTCTCCTAAAATATTCTTAAAAAGCAGTACAAAGGCTTGAAGATCCTCCTAAAATAATGGTGATTAGCAGTGTTCCCTTTCAAGTCCCAATGCTCATCAAGATAAACTATGACTATTGGACCTTAAGGATAAAGGCTCTTCTTGGAGCACACTACATGTGAGAGATAATAAAGAAAGACTATATCGAACAGGAGAATAAAGGTAGTCTATCTCAAACTCAAAGGGACAGTTTGAGAGACTGAAGAAAAAGAGACAAAAAGACTCTCTATCTAATATATATCATGGATTAGATTGTAACAATCTACTCCAAAATAGTTCTAATTTTCGACCAGTTGAAGCACATCGAACCTTAGGTCCATTCTTCTTTAATACTTAGGCCCATCGAACCAGTATAAATAAAGAATTCATAATGTTGTCATCTATTCTTTCAGAATCAAACAATAAAAGAGATAAAATATAATAATCAAATAAGTGACCATTGCATAATAACCATATCCCATGAATACAATGTATCAAATCACATAAACCAAGTTAAATAAATTGTTTTTAGGGTGTATCAAAGTATAAATAGATAATTAGTACCACCACCAACCCTTCGCCATCTTCTTTCATATCATCAAATTTAATCTATATGTTTTAATGAGAAGGGGATCAGAACAACAATGCCTGGTGAATAAAAATATCAAGTTTTACAATAATAGCATATAGGTAATAAATATTCAAATTAGTATAATGCCATAAGCGTTTGTTATATTTCTCCATGTATATCTCAATTTATGGGAATTTCTTTATATATATATCTTCAACCATAGGCAACTCTCTATGCATATCTCCAACTATAGGCTAGCAGCTCTGTGAGTCCTACTCTGTGACTATAAAAGCGGGTGCATGCAACTATATCATATTAGGTTCAACAATCCTTCTTTCATCCTATCATATCCTAATGAAGCTAAAAAGGAACTACTTGACTATTTAATACTCTTAAATTAGGAAATTGGCAAACCTCCAGCCATTTAATCCTAGCTCCAGGCAAACCCTTTTCGGTACTCCACAACCGACATCATATGAAATTTCTTCTCGGCCACTTACTACATCTTTGATAGGGAGGAGACAGACCCTAACATAGCCATTTAATACCTCCATCCTGAAGAAAACCCCTCCTAAGAGATTTCCTCTAACACTTATAAGTGATAATCCCAACCATATAATATGCTCCTATAAGATAATCCCGACACTTTATTACTTCTCAATAGGGAGGAGTTAAACAATAACACAGCCATTTAACACCTCATTCCCCTAAGCAGGCTCATCCTGAGATATATGTCTAGTGACCGTAACCCAAACCATGACATCTCATATTAATCCAACTACTCATAGGTGTTCTTAGCCAGATTAGCCAAATAGAATTACCC
Source organism: Allium cepa (assembly GCA_030765085.1). Taxonomy (NCBI): domain Eukaryota; kingdom Viridiplantae; phylum Streptophyta; class Magnoliopsida; order Asparagales; family Amaryllidaceae; genus Allium; species Allium cepa. The sequence continues at coordinate 486,059,989 of CM060928.1, read as the reverse complement.
TACACAATTGGGACTAACCCCACGTCCATCATGGGTACTTATTGTAGGCGACGTCCCATATCCGTTCCAAAGTCACACTACTAGTAGTCAGATTAACTGGGTAGACTTCTATTTTCTTTTAAGTAGCCCCGCATTCTCCTAACTTAGCCATATTTCCACTCTCCAACACTACAAAACTATACCAATATATATATATATATATATATATATATATATATAGTACATTACTCGTATTTATGCATTAAAGGTCATATAAGGGAAACTCTTTATTTTGCCTTTATTTATGAATTAAATTTCATAATTGTCCTAACTCTTTTTATTAGATTAATGGTTAACTATGCATGTTACTGGTTTATAATTATATTGTAAATTTCGGGGGTTAAGTGAATATGTTATTATTATATTTATGCCTAGTTCATTTTATGCGTATTTAGGTAATTTGTCTGCCTTTTTATTTAGGGTGTTATATTACTTAATATTAACAACTGCAATAATTTTAAAACAATTCATTACAACAATTGCATAGTAACCAACAGTATCAATAAATTGGGTATATAAAATAAAATTGTATACAAAAAAGGGAATCAAAGCAAATGATTTATCTACGTTAATATAGTAGAACCATTCCTCCTTTTTCCAAGAAGCCAATTTACGGTATCAATCTTTTATTTTCCATTCAAGCTTTCTAAACGAATAATGTTGCAATAACATAGAAATCAAAATTATTTTCAATTATTTTTTGTGGGATTATTTTTCATTACAATCACAAATGAAAAATTGAAATCAAATAGAAATCAAATTTCTTATATTGTAAATATTCATGAATTAAATTCTACTACATTAATGTAAATAAAGAAGATTCCAAGAATTTCATAAATTCAGATATTAAGGAGAGATTTCAGGGTTTTAGGTTGATAGTTTTTGCATATAGAATCTTCCACGGCGCAATACAAATCCTAATATCAAACTATATAATATTATCATTGAAAAACTAAGATTCGCCCTCACAGATAATTCCCAATGAACTAGCTTGGATTTGCTTTATGCAATAGCCTTTCCCTTTCTTCATTTTATCTCCTTTTTATTACATAATAAATTTATTTATTCATATTAGATTTAGAAACTATAGATTGGGGAAGAAGATATATATATATATACATACATACATATACATATACATATACATATACATATACATATACATATACATATACATATACATATACATATACATATACATATCTGTGTGTGTGTAAAGAATTACCTCTCTTTATTGCTTGACCTCTTTAAATCTTCCTCTAATTCTTGGATGTATAATATTTAATTTTGGAATTGGAAATTAAGAAGTTTTATTATAGAGAAATAGAATGGTAGAGTGTCGTTGACGGCATAGGATATGTATGAAAAAAGAGAGGCCTGACCTCTTATTTATAGTAGTTCGGATGCACTAGAACCGTCAGATGGAGAATATTTTTAAATTTTCTAGATCGGGGTCGTTCAAGCCTAGGAAAACCCTATCCATCACACAAAGACCATCGACCGGCCCTTCATAGGTAGTCGATCGCTAACGATCCATCGACCATATAAAGGCATTCAACTAGTTAATGTTTCTGACCACATATTTATTAATGTTATCGCGTTAATGTTTATTACATTATTTAACATAAACGTTAACGATTACTTAAATGTTAAGTTGGGTATTTATAGTTTATTTTGACTTTGTTTCTTATAATATTTATTAACCTTATTCGTTTTGAATTTTATTTTCATTTTGAAATTTTCAAACATCAATATATTCTTCATTTGAACTCCGATCATGAAGCTTTATATATAAAAATTACTCAGAAAATCACCACGAACATCATGTTGCAAGTTTCATAACCAAATTCTTACATTTACAAAATTTCCATTTTTTGTGTCATTATTAATTAGTTCATTTTTCTTAATTAATTTTTGTTAATTTTCCTTAGTGTTACATTCTCACTCTCCCACTTAAAGGAAGTTTATCCTCAAAATTCCTAAGAGACGGATAATGTAACGTGTACTCTATAACCATTGTACACCCAAGTTATCTACATAATCATTTACTTAACCAAAAGTGCAATGTAATTATGTATGAAACATATCTATATTTGTGCTCAACCCTAGCGTGAACGCAAGATCTTGACATATATGCATGTATGGAAACAACCTAAATATATATGAAGTTCAACACGAGAGCAAAAAGAACATGAAAAAGTATGGCAACCATCCCTTACAATTTAACCTAGCAACCACGATGCAACCAAAACATAAATATTATTAAATATAGAGAGAGAAAATTTACCAAAGGAAAGCTCTAGATGGAAAGCCTTCATCTTCTCTTCTTTTTCCTATGTTTTTTCAGCTGGATTGTTTATGCTTGTACAACCCTAACTGATCAGGATTTATCTTAACGACTATATAATTTATGTACTTTTTAAAGTGTGACACACTGAAGGCATTGTGAACTCTAGGTTTGTTTATCTTCGTAGTAAGCCTTTTATTTCGAATTTCTTTCAGTTCCATTCAAGTGGTGTTATGTCATTCCATGCCATTTCTTTCTCAACTTCAACAAATCATGACTCGGAAGTATTATTCTCCCAAACCTAGGAGAAGTTATCAATTTCCTATCCAAAGTGAACAAGCTGTAAATTTTTATACTACCTAATCCTAAAGTTTGTGAGGATGCATAGATCCCAAAAGAATACTTTCTAACTAAGTTCCATTGAATATTTTGTCTCCTTTAGTCTAAGGGTTGACAGAAAGGACACTTCTAATCTTCTTATTAAAATATTTTTGAGCTCTAAGTATTGTTTCTTATGGTATTTGCTTTTACATCTAAGCATTAGAGATCTCCATATAATCATCGTCCATGCTTGTATATACAACACATAATATCCAATATTTCAATATTGGTGATTCTGGAAAGCGACATATGGTTTTCTCATCTTTTACCAATCAACTCATTTAGAGTTATTGTAACGACCGTAATTAATCACTTTAAATATGATTATTTTAATATATTTTTAACTAATTAATTTATGGATTTTATAACTCAAATAAACTTATTTATAAATAATAAATAGTGATGGTGAAATAGTTTTCAAAACTTGTTTACAAATATGTAGTTTGAAGAAAAATAAAAAATGTGACCAGAGTTCATTTTCTATATTTTCGACTTTTCATCGAATAAAAGTTGTCGGAAATATTATAAAACTATCGTACACATATGTATATAAATTTACAATTAATTTAGGATACACACACATACACACTCTTAATGAGAAAAATGTGACCTTAATACAAATTCAAAATATATAATTAAAGGTGAAAAAATATTAGGAAACATGAAATTAAACTATGCAAAACCTTAAGTACATGAAGCATTAATGTATGTTGGAGCAAAGAAATGAAGGGAGGGACAAGGTTGCTTGCGTGTGCAAGCATGGCGAGGTGACAAGATGAGGTGGCAATGATTTTAAGGGAAGGTATATACTTATGGTTTGTTTGATAATTTAGTAATTGCAATTTGTATAAAAATAATTTCAAAAATATCACTTTCATTTTTTTATTTCATTTTCCTTTTCTAAAATTTCTCCAAGCTTTTTAAAACATTCCATGGCTTCCATGTTACAAAAGTTTTAAAATTTCTTAGTTTCTCCACTTTTAAATTATTAGAAACTTGTTTAAAAATACACCCTTACATTTCTACAACTCCTCTTTGCCAGAACAAAGCCCTATCACCTCCCTACAACCATGGCCGAACTACACCACCACTAGGTTGAACCATCTTGTCCTCTCCAAGCATCCAAAATTCCATTTTTTTCTAAAGAAAAGTAAAGTTCTAGGTTGCTTTCTAAAGTTTATAGAAGGCTGGGTTAATTCGGTTAAGTTTTTGGTGAGTAAAGCAGACTCTTTATTTAAAGTTTCTAACTTTAATATGATGTATACCTTGCTGTTAAATCATTGCTTGATTGGTTGGATATGATTTTGATTTGTATGTATATATATGTGCTTGGATGTGATATTTAGTTCGACTTAAGAATTAAAGTTTAAACTGTGTGAATGAATGGAAAATTTCAATCTTACTTATGGTTTATTAGTATGGAATGAAAATAGATGTATGATCTTATGTGTAAGTGTATATGCTAAAGGAAGTTGGTATATAGACTTGTATAACCCGCAAAGGAAATTCCTTGCTTTTAAAAATTTGTTTTACTTAAGTGTTTAATAAAAAGTTTTATAAACTTTACTTTCTAGTTTCAAAATCTTTTTCTAAATTTAGAAAGTTGGTTTAGGTAAAAGAGTAAGGTCTTAAAATAATTCGATTGGTAAAAACAAGTTTTGGAAACTACGGGTCGTATAGCGACAATCGCTATGGATGTAGTCCGTGAAAATGAAATCTTTTAGAAATCTAAAAGTGTTTGCACTTAAGTATCTTTTTGGAAAGTGTTTTCAAACTTATTATAGGTAATAATAAGTAGTTATTATTACTTACTTACTTATTTATTTATTTATCTAATGATTTTTTTAATTAACTAAGTAAGTAAGGTAATTAGTACTTAATCATTAGTTAACCAAGGTAATTAGTATAGAAGTATAATCAAGTAAATTAGTTACAATTTGTTAATTAATTAAAGATTGATTATTATTTAAGTGTTAAGTAATTAATTAATTAATTATTATAAAAGGTTTTAATTATTAATTAATTAATTACTAATTAAGTTAAGACTTAAGTAACATTTAATAATTATTACATAAAAGTTAAATTTATTTTATAATTAATCCATAAAGGTTTTTAATATTTTTAAAAATTGCTTATTTCCAAGGATCAGTTTTATTAAAAGCAGTTTTTCTTTTTCAAAAGTGTTTTAAATCAAGGGATTTTTTGGTTGATTATCCTTAAATAACCTCAAATGATTAAGAAACCAAATAACATCTGTTTAGCAAAAAAACACTATTTGGCTATTATAATAATTTGGACATGTGTTTAGCAGAACCAAATCTCTATTTGCTATTATTATTACTTGGACATTACCTATGTATTGAATGATTATTGTCTATTGATCCCTTTTACATATCTGCTTGTTATATAAATACTCCTGTTATAACTTGGAAAGTTTAACAGAAATTAAATATACCACAGTGGTCACTAAGCCTCTTACGAATTTTGAAAATCATATTTTTAATCTTATTTCTTTTAAAATAAGGGTTTGAAGATAATTATTATGGTTTAAGTAAAGTTATTATTTAATTGAAATGTTTAAGGTTTATCACCATTTGAATATGATATTTTAAAGATAATTCATTAACTATTTTATCTTAAGTGTTGAAATTAGTTTAATTAATAACAACTTGTTATTTAAAAGTTGTTTTAAATAATTATATTTTTGTTAAAAAGGAAGTTGATCGAATAAGATTTATTAAAGAAGGTTTTATTTTAAATAAAAAAAGTTTATAAAAGGAGTTTTATAATATAAACTAAAAAGGAGACCTTGAAATTTGAGGAGAGCTTTATAGATGATTGTGGATATTTATAAAAGAGTTTTACAAATTGTGGAAATTTATAAAAGAATTTATGAATAAACTTAGAGATTTATAAAGTTTTTATAAATGGATTCATAATTGAAGTAAAGGAGATTTCCATAAAAGAAAGAGATTTATTAAACGGAATTATTGGAGAAATCTATAAAAGAAACCAAGGAGGGATTTTCCCAAATTGTTCTTCTTAATTTTGGTGGTGTGGACATTTGTTCCATGCTTAACACCGAAGGAATAATGTTTGAGTTTATATTTATCTCTGTTTCTTTTCATATAACTTAGTTTCGATCCTTTTATTATGATTTTGAAATAATAGATCTATTATAATGTTTTGTGAATATACTTACGCCAGTGAGATAAGTATATGAATAATATGATCAATATTTTGGAAAGAGACTTAAATAAATAAAATATTTATTTTGATGCTTAGTGGTTTCTATGGGTAATTAAGTTTCTGAATTGTTGTTGTTTGTTTATTTGATAGTTAAATAGCTGACTATCAAACCTTGTTCAGTTTTAACTTAGAAGTAAATAAAAGCTTCGCATGTTCATATAGTTTGAGTTCCCTTGTGAGAACTCATTCGGTAAAGCGTCTTTAACTTTAAAGGATACGTTAGAAATCCCTTTGGGACTCTTCTATAGTCTACTTAATTCCAAAAGAACTGAGAATGAGTCAACTGGAAATTATCGGTTATTGGTTCGTAGAGACTAAGCTTGGATATATTATCTAAAACCACTTCGAACTAGCATGAGTGTTCGAATGAAAGAGATCTTGAAGATGATTGAAGATGATATTGTCTGAACTGCAAGGGCTATTGCTACTAATCCGAGGGTGATTTAAAATTGGTTGTAGTAGCGGTAGTGCCTTCGGTTTCATTCAGACCTTGAATGAATTTGTACGGATGAATGCTAGCATTTCATTTTCTACATGGAGGGCAGTATTAGCATTCCAAGAGGGAACTACTATGAGGAAATGGTAAGAGCATAGCCTCTCAAGCCTCACACTTTGGTAATGGCTAAAATATGGTAGACGCAGTAGGGCTATGTGGGTCGGTCGTATTAAAGTATGATCATCGCCTTATCTAAAGTCGATATATATATATATATGTATATATATATATGTATATATATATATGCTTCGAGTCCCATTTTAGTTGTTAATCACAACCTAGGGGTGCTCATATTCGCTACTATCCAGTTAGGGAACAGTGACCCTGTGTTCGTAAGATTTCAAAGGTAACCGTGGCCTCCAATATAGTTTATCCAGAGGAGTACAACTTCGGAAGATAGCCCTTTTCCTTGCCATTATTGGAATCTATTTTCCATATATGTGCCTTAGTAGTTTTTAATTATATACCTATTATTGTTGTGATGTACACACATCATAGCCACTCGATTATTGGTATTTTAAACCTTAGACATTATTATAATATCATTGGATTTTATATTAAGAATGGTTTGATTATCGCAACGTAAAAAATCTTCAGTTTTTATGTAGGACGTGGTCTTACGAGATACCTTTTATTTTGAAAAAGGTTTTCAAATATAGAAATCCATATGTTTTGATTCGAGTCTTACTCGCGCTAGTTTACCAGAGTGACCCGGGCATTATTTTCTCATAATACTAGGGTCAGCCCGAGCATATTTTCTAGATTTAGCTGGATCCTTTGGAGCTTTAGGAGACGAGCTAGATTCTCTAAGACTTATTCGCGTATTTTATATTCTTCTACTGTTTTTGTTTCTTTAATTTCTGTCTGTATTTATTATCAATTGCAAGGACATGCTGCTATAACTGTCTAGGCTGATAATACGTTAGTGTACTCTGATATTGTGTATACTAAAGATGATTTCTTTTTTGGGTAGATCCTGTATATATTATATATTTCTCATTATGATATGAGATTCTGTTTTAACTTTTTCTTTCTTCAACCCAAATGTCTCGTTTTCAGACATTTAAATGATCGGCACATGAATACCGAGGATGTATTAAGTGTCGTCTTTAGGTATAAGAACGGCAGATCGTTACAGTTATCCCAAATGGATGAGATATAACTTCCACCTAATCCGTTTTGATGACCTTTGGATCGTCCTGCTATGGTATTGCCTAAGATGATAACCCTTGGAATTAAAATGGTATGCTACCCTATGTTTGGGTAAACTCTATGGTAATCTAAATGCAGTCCCAAACAACTTTCTTAAGGTTGTAGTTGCAACCTAAGTACTACCATCTCTATAGCCATACGCCAAAAATACATACGGTGAGATGACATCCTGCTGGCATGATGAACAAATAATTCGTAACCGAAAAAATACATGTGGCCCCCATAACGACCAAAATGTATGAATAATTACACACATGCCCAAAACATCATGATAATCCACTTTCGGTGGATAAATATCTTAAGAACTTTCTCTAGTGCAATATATCCACTATTTGCCAATGGTGTCATCATTTCTTCCATTGCCTTAACTTATCAAAGTAGTATCCTTGCACGTCATATTATTGTTTTAAGACAATTACCCATAATATTCTTGAGCTATTTATTAGAGTTCTCTTCTTTATACGACCTTTTCGGAATCCTCAAACTATGAACATTATGTTTAGCAATGCCTCTAAACCTTTTAAATAGTACATAATTATCCCTTTCCAAAAATTAAAAAAGTTTCCTAAAAGGAAACCAAATGTTCTTCTTTTATTACATAAGTTTCTTTTTAAAACAAGATGGTGAGTGTATGTGCCAAGGCTTTTAAGTTACTAAATCAATTATTTCACCAATCAATGGGGTAACCAAATGGACTAAAAACAAAAGGTCCAACAAATTTAATCTTTTATATTTTTATAATTTCACCATTATTATTTATTTATAAAAAACTTTTTTTTGTACGAACCAAGATTTAATTGGTAACAAAAAATAGAGAGTTCTTAAATTGATCATTCAATTAAAGCTTCGTGAGAAGAAAGATTCAAAAGTTTAGAAAAAGTTTAATTAGGTTTAATTTATGAAAGTCAAAGGTCAAACCTTAATTATCCATTTATTTTCTCTTTTTTACCTTACCCTATTTTACATAGAAAGTTTAAAGGATTCAACTTACCCACAATTAAAACAAATTTTACAAAAGTTGTTTTACACTTCTTTTAATAAGGCAAATATTTTAAATTCTACCAATCGTTAGTTTGTAAAGCCATATTTTAGCCATAATAGTACAACTTCAAAAACTATGTCATGTAATGGATCCTTTTTCTTTTAATATGTTAATAAATATTTCAAAATTCCAATTTTAATGGTGGAAAGAGATATTCATGCAGTCCAGACCTGCTGTGTTGCCTACACTTTGGAAAAAGTAACCCTTACCCAATATAGACGACATGTTCGACTAAGTTCATGGTGCTCGAGTATTCTCTCAAACAGATTTTGCTTCAAGATTTCACCAGTTAAGTATAGGGGAGCCCTTAATAGCATTTAGAGGATTGGATGTTTCTTTGAGTGGTGGGTTATGCCTTTTGGGTTGACCAATGCACCCGCTTATTTTATGGATCTTATGGATTGAGTTTTTAAAGATGTGCTTAATAAATTTGTGTTCTTTTTATAGATGATATTCTTATTTATTCTAATGCCATGGAAGAACCCAAACACCATTTTGAAGTGGTCCTGAAAACGTTAAGGAGACACATTTTGAAATCTAAATTTTCTAAGTGCCATTTGTGGCAATCGGTATTAAGGTTCCTTGGGCATGTTGTGTTGGGGGATGGTAACTCGATTGATCTAGAAAAGGTAGCGGTTGTTCAAGATTGGAAAATGCCGCAGACTCTAATAGATGTTTGAAGCTTCCTAGGATTAGCAGTATATTATAGGAGATTCATCGAAGACTTCTCCAAGATTTCCTCACACCTAATCAAGTTGTCAAAGAAAGATGTTTAGTTTATTTGGACTCTGAATTGTGAAGAACCATTCACTGAGTTAAAGGAAAGGCTAACCATTGCTCCAGTTTTAGCTAATGCAGATGGAGGTGAAGGGTTGTCTGTGTATACATATGCTTATGTTGTATGTTTGGGTGCATTATTGATGCAGCGTAAGAGAGTTATTGCGTATGCTAGTAGGTAGCTGAAGCCTTGTGAGAGGAATAATGGAACACATGATTCAGAGTTATTGGTTATTGTGTTTGCATTAAAGATATAGAGGCATTATTTCTAACGTGAAAAGTTTGAGCTCTTTATGGATCATAAGTCCTTGAAGTACCTTTTCACATAGAAGGGTTTGAATATAAGGTAGCAGTGTTGGATGGAATTACTGGCGGCATATGACTTGGATAACTTATATATGCTGAGAAAAGAAAATGTGATGTTAGATGCTCTGATTCAGTCTTGGCCCTTTTGGAAGTTACTCCGACTCTACTTGAGAGGATTGCAAGTAAGAAAAGAGAAGATAGTCGTCTTTTAGAGTTTATGCAAGGATTGGAAGAAGGTCAATGTTTGAGTTTTGAGATAGATAACCGTGGAATTTTACGAATGAACGAAAGGTTAAGCGTTCCGAATGTTGTTGGTCTTAGGCAAGATATTTTAATGGAATGCCATAAATTTAAGTTAAGTATCCACCATGGAGTTAACAAGATGTACCGTGATATGAAGAGAGTATTTTGGTGGATAGGGATGAAGAGGGATATTTCAATCTATGTAAGCAGATGTGTGAATTGCTAGCAAATCAAAAATGATCGTCGAAGGAGTGTTGGATTACCACAACCCCTATAAATCTTGAATTGGAAATAGGAGCAAATATCAATGGATTTTATTGATGGTTTACCCAGATTCAGGAAAATAATGAAGGCGTGTGGGTTATTGTGGATAGGCTAACAAAGATTGCTTATTTATTCTAGTGAAGCCGACTAGGACTGTAGCAACTTTGACAGAGGTTTATATAAGGGAGATGGTCCGATTGCATGAGTTCCAGTTAGCATTGTAAGCGATCGAGATCCAATCTTTATCTGTGAATTTTGGGAAACATTATAATTAACTTCAATAATAAAGCTAAGTTTAAGCATGGTGTATCATCCTCAAACAGAAGGGAAAACAGAGAGGGGTGAACCGAGTTTTTGAAGATTTTTTGAGATCATGTATCTTGGATTTTAGAGGATCCTAGGTGGATCATCTTCACTTGATGGAATCTCAAGTAACAATATTTATCAAGCAAGTATTGGCATGACACCCTATGAAACTCTTTATGGATGACAATGTAAATGATCATTTTGTTTGTTGAAGACCAAGGACTGATTAGTGCTTGGACCTGATATAATTCAGGAGGTCATGGAGAAGGTTGCTATGATCATAAGGAATGTGAAGGAAGTTTAGGATTGATAGAAAAGCTATGCTGATCAAAGATGTAAGTATTTAGAATTTTTAGATGAAGACTTTGTTTGTGAAGATTTCCCCGATTAGAGGAGTTGTGTGATTTGGAAGAGCAGGGAAGTCGATTCCTAGATATATTGGACCTTTTCAAATTCTTGAGAGGATTAGGTTGCTTGCTCATCGAGTTGAGTTGCTAGAAAGATTATCGGGAGTCCATAATGTTTTTCATATATAACATTTGAGGAAGTTTGTGCATGATCCATATCTAACTGTTGAGCCATCCGTTCAAGAAGATTTTGAAGTGGAACTAAATTTAACTATGGTAAGGCATCCACTTTGCATTGTGGATCAACATGTGAAACAATTGCGCAATAAGGTCATGAGATTGGTTAAAGTTGAGTGGAGCGAGGATTCCAGAGACAACACTTGGGAGACAGAAGACAACATGGGAGAAGCTTATCCTAAGTTTCTTGTTTTGTAGACTGTGTACTCACCATGTGGATGTGGTTTCCTAGTATATATCCTATAACAACCCAAAATTTGAGCTATAATTAATTAACGAATTAATTAAACAAGTTTATGAAAATTGTCAGAATTGACCTATGGGAGTTGCACCATTTTGTTCGTGGTAATTTTCTAATCAATTCCATATATAACTTGTCGAAATCCGAGCTAATATGAAGACGTTACAAAAAAAATAAGAAATCGGAATATTATAAAAAGAATAAAGAAAAAGTACAAGTTCATAGGTCGACTCGCATTAGGGTCAAGTCGACCTATGGGTTGACCCCTAAAGGCGTCGGGTTGACCCGCATTTCTACATGGACGTGAAAACGTCCAGGTACGAGCCGATAACCGTGTTTTGCATTTTTAGTTTAATCTTGTGCGTTCTTAGCTGCATCTGACTGTTCCTAGTGAGCCTATTATGTGGTTGCACCAGATTTAATCTTCAAATCTGACGGCCTGAGATCCAGAAGTCACACTATAAATAGAACCCTAGGCCTAGCTATTTTTCTTATCCAAATTTTCTCCGAATTGGGTTTATTGCCTGAGGCTGAACCCTAAATAGAAATTTTTTCTAGAGAGAAATCTTTTTGATAAAAATATTCTACACCCTAGAAGTGGATCCAGAAAGGTCAAGGATTAGAGCTAATGAGTACCGGTGAGTGTTTTGTAATTATTTTAGATTTTTAAGTAATTTAAAATAATAAGGTTCTTAATAGTTGTAGTTTTTCAATAATTTTGAGACAATTTTTATGTAAGTTTATTTACATTCTATTTTTAAGTAAATTTTAGAAGTTCTTTCCAATCTATTTTATTCAGCTATTTTATTCAGTTATTTGCAATTATTTATATTTATTCACAGTTATTTATAGTTATATACATCTATTTTAAGCTGGAATTTATCCTATAAATTTTAGTTTCTTTTTATAAAGATTTAATCCCTTTTTATGCGTATAAATTAAAAAGAGAAGAATTCGCTGATATGGGTTAAAATAGAAAAACACCAAATTTAAAGAAATCAGATGTAAAATGAGAAAAACTAAAATAAAAATAGAGATGGACGAACATAGGTAAATTTAAGATATTTGCAAGCTTAATTATAACAAGTGGTTATAAATAAAAGGAGAAAATAGAAGAATAACAACTACAAGAACAATTATAACACATGCTATAATTAGAAAGAAAGAAATAACAGAAGAAGCTTATTTTAAAACTTAGATTAGGTTAATAAGCAAATGTAGAAGTAGGGCTCGTACAGGTAGCATTCCCTTTCAGATCTATGATTAATGGTATCACAATAGTAGGTGAGGCTAGGACACGCTTATGCTAATTAGGGTAAATAAGTGGCCAAATAGATAGAGGCTCAAATCTGGAGATTTGGGCAATGAGCGCAAAACTAGAAGATTTTTTTGTTAGGACCAGGTATGGCAACCTTCCCTTTCAGGACTAGGACTAATGGTCTCACAACAGTTAGGTGAGGCTAGGCAGCATTCCCTTTTCGGTCAAGGACTGATGGTCTCACAATAATTAGGTGAGGCTGGGCACGCTTATGTTGATTAGGAAAAATAAAGGGTCAAATAGGGGGCGATGGTTAGTGTGTACCGACGATGACCGAGCGTGCGGTATTGATTAGGATAAATAATTCTCTACTGCATCCTAAGCGCTAAAAATGTGTCTTTCACTCTTTTGTGGTGACCAACATGATTGGTTCACAATGGCACAACAGAGATAGATAGGCTGATCGAAGGGTAGAATTAGGATTTCACCCTAATCAAGTTAGCAGTTGATATAGGATTAGAATTTCAGCCTAATCGTAGCAGTTTGAGAAAAGTGCAGACTATCAAATCAAATAATCAAAACAAACCGTCAAACAGAATCAAATACAGTATTTTACCCTAGTTTTATCTTCTCTGTATTTCCCTTTCAAGATAGAACTATTTCTTAGTCTATTATCTTTATCTTTCTTAGAAATGCTAGTATTTACTTTCACTCACCAGACTTATTTTCTGACACACTCCTCTATTTCCCCTTTCCCTCCCCAATAGGCCAGCAGAGTTGATATGATCCGGTTGCTTTGAGATTCATTTCGGATGCTTTCTTGTTTTAGACGTTATTCTTCTGCTTTCATCTTTTTCATTTTTCTTATGATGGATTTGGAACTTGTGAGAGGGATTATGGTTATTGTTGTTGTTACTTTTGCACTTTGATTATGTGAGACAGAGGTGTACTTTTCGTGAGACAAGAATTTGAGATATTTTGAGTTTTTGAGACATGTTATATTTTTATAGCTTATTTTGAGATAAAATTTTAATTCTAAATGATAAGTTATTTATTTAAATTTCTCCACTGTTTTCTTTATTTTTCTAATGAATCTTAGTCTCTATGACGTCTTAGTTATACCTATAATGCAACAAATTATTTGGTTTGCCCTTTTTTGGGTATATTAAGAGGTGTGGGGGTGTTTCACTTGGTATCAAAGCCTAAAGTTATAGGATTCCTAAAAATTATTTTAAAAGTAAAGTATTTTTCAAAGGTTACATATTTTCAAACTATTTTTCAAAACGAACTCTGAGAAATAATTTTCAAATATAAAAGAGTTTTTATGAAAATTCCCTCAAAGTCCAGTTCAACGGTCACTCGATTCTTTTAAGCCTAAAATCTCTTTTTCTTTGCATAGAATGGCGGATGCCCCAAATCTTCTAGAGGGTGTCCAAGTCCTTGGCTGGTTCCGTAGATACCTCCAAGCTACGACACCAGAGGTGCAAGGGCATGCGCCCAATGCTGCACTAGCAGGTGGAGATTTCATTAATCCACCTATAGCAGCCAATTTTTCTAATCTATGCAAGGACTTCGCTAGTCTAGGAGGCAAAAGGTTTTCTGGAACGGGGGGTTTCATAGAGGCACGAGTTTGGTTGAGGAATACGGAGTAGATATTTAGACTGTTAGGATTGGAGGACCGACAAAGAGTTCAACTTGCATCTTGGCAGTTTAAGGGAGAAGCCTCTTACTGGTGGAAGGTCGTTGAGATGGAGGGTAGAGACATTGGTTGGTTTGGATTTCAGGAAAGGTTTGAAAGAAAGTTCTCGTCGTAAGCCGAGGAAAGCATGTAGTTGTAGAAGTTCATTAGTTTGAAGCAAGGGAGTCTTTTGGTGAAAGAATATATAAATTAGTTTATTGATTTATCGCGGTTTGGGATGGAGCTTGTTAATACACCGCATAAGAAGGCCACCCAGTTTGCTAAGGATTTGAACCAGCCCTTCCAATGGTTGGCGTAGACACGTGTGCCTATGGGAGCGACGTATGAGTCACTTGTGGAAATGACTCTCACATCAGATGTTGCCAAGAAAGAAGAGGTTAAGGAGGTTTCGAAATAAAAAAAACTCTAAGAAGTAGTGATGGAAGAATAAGAAGGACAAGAAGAAAGGAGGAGGACCTCAAAAGGGACAGATCAAGAAAGGCGAGAAGTGTCATAGTTGTGGATTGGTTGGGAATTTTACAATGGAATGTAAGAAGGACACAATGAAAGGGAGGTGTTACCACTATGGGCAGCCTGGACACCTCAGTAGAGCTTGTCCTCAGAAGACGGGGCAGAAAGCAGGTGCACCTACTGCGCAAGTACAAGCTTTGGATGCAGCACCTTCTAGTAGTGGACCAGATCGAGGAAGGAAAGTCTCTATAGAAGATTTGATCTCTATTTCGAATATTCCTATTCAAACTTTTTTGGTTCCGGATGAGTAGGCTTTCCTCTATCTATGAGATCTAGAATCGAATTTTCTAGGCGAGAGATAGAAAAGTCAAAATGTCAGAAACATGATAAGTATAAAAGAGTTAATTTCAATAAATGGGTCATGATTAATTAAATATATGGAAGATACTTCACTACATAATTAACACTAAATTCTGACATATGGAAACTCGTCTCTATCTCGAGAAGTAAGAATATACATCGAAGCAAGGATGGTTTTTTAACTTCTCCGACTTTGTATTTAATCAAGGGATAGTGCTGTTTGAAATCGAAAAGTGGTGGTAAGTATATGATGTCTTATTTTTCATATACAAATCTATAGTTACACCTAGGTAGCGGATTTTTCCACTATCGATAGCCCGACTAATTTTAAAATTATCGAATATTGGTTCGAAGAGATGGGGATCGAATAAGCATAAGTTATCTGAAAACCACTTCGCACCAACGTAAGCGCTCAAATAGGAAATATCTTGAAGATGAGGGAACCAAAGACGAAGATTTTGAAGAGTAAGGGAACTTGCTACTAATCTTAAGGGTGATTCCAAAAAGAATGTAGTAGAAGTATTTCGTTCGGTTTGTTCATATCTTGAACAACTTGTATGGATGAATGCTAACATTGCATTACTATGTGGAGGGCAGTATTAGCATTTCAAATGGGATTTTTATATAAAAGGTAAAATGTAGCCTCAAGTCTCACCACCTAGTAATGACTAAAACATAGGAAATGGGGTAGGGCTCTGTGAGTCTCACCCATTATGGTATAGTCATCACCCAATGTCGATTGATATATATGGATTTTTGTATGCTAGGGGCACCGGTACAATTTTTGATCGAAACCACGGTGATGACATATTTAGTACTATCCAGCAAGGGGTAGGCTAGTCTTGTGTTGGTAGGGGGTCCATGTGAGGCCCTCGGTATATTTTTCTATAGGTGTACTGTTGTTGGCGGTATCCTAGTAGCCTTATCATTGTATAAAATCCATCCTTCGATAAGTGTCGTACAGACTTCGTTGTGCCCAAATACATTGGGATGTGAGATGGAGGCATTTCAGCTATGTTATATATTTATTTTAAACCCTAAACATTATTATTATATCATTGGATTTTCTATTGAAATGTTTTGGTTGTCGTTAGGTAAAAACCCATCCATGTTTATGTATGGCGTAGTTTTAAGAGATATCTTTATTTTTAAAAGAGTTTTATAAGTATAACAAAGAGTTTTGCTCCCACCAGATCCATGTCTGACTCGGATTTTTTTATGTCTTTCCTTAAAACTCCTAGGTACTAAAATTTGTATGAGTTGCCAAGTAGTCCAGGATTTTATAGAAGCATTTTGGAGGAGCATGGAGCAGGTGGCTTCAACATTATCTAGTTATCTATTTTATTTTCAGTATGTGTATATTATGTATCAGTATTGTGGGAGTAAGTAGTTATAACTATCCCTGGCCGAAGTTAGTTACTGATACGGCTCTGATGTTTCATTTTGAAAGTGAACATATATAATATCTTATGTTCTATTATATATGAATTCCTTACGTTGTGAGATTAAGTTTTCTTTACTCTTATCTTTTCTTTCTTTTTACCTCAACAGCTTATGTTTCGGAAACCTAAATGATTGACACATGAATATATGATGTATTAAGCGTTTTAGAGGTAAGAAAGGCACATAATTACATATGGTATCAGAGCTTAGGTTGAGCAAACACCTAGGCCTTCGTTGGGGCCAATTCATTAAAGATAGGGTTAGTAATACCCTAAAAAGAGTTTAGTTTATGAGAGCGCATATTTGTAAATGTGTGTATATATATATATATATAAACACACATTTGAATTATTTCGATCATCTTTGATATGTTTGATTTGGTACCCTTTTCCTAAGGATTTTATCATCTAAGTATTCTAAAGTTATCATAATATATCCAGGTAGTAAGAAAGAGTAATAGAGCGAGGTGGAGTAGAGGAGCTAGTAGCACCATGACCACTAATGGTCGAGCTTTGAATGTTGGGAGAGTTGTAGCAGTTGAATAGGCAGCACCAATGTAGCCCCATGTGAACTTTGCAGCTCTGTGCAAAGACTATACTAATTTGGAAGGAAAGTCGTTTATTGGCACGTAATCCATTATCGAATTCTAGCTTGGCTTCGTTCGAAGATTTTCAAGAGGCCTGATATTTTATACGAGCAGAAGTGCTTCTTAGCATCTTAGAAGTTGTAAGATGGAGTTGTAGCTTGACGGGACTCTGTTACCGTGAGCGTTCTGAAGTATGATTTTCTTTGGCTAGATTTAAAGAGGTGTTTGAAGACCAGTTTATGCCCGCTGTAGTAAAGACACATATGTATAGGAGTTTCTTGAATTTTAAGCAAGGAGATTTGTCAGTGTCTGAATATGAAACCAAACTTAATGGTTCATCGTGATTTGGTCCAGGATTGATTGATGCCTCTCTTGAAAAACGAGACATTTGTAAGTGGGATGAGGGAAGGATTTCAGGAGAAGGCGACTTAGTAGATATGACTTTGCGATATGAAGTTCTAGAGAAGAAGAAGCCAACAACAACACTAAGTAACAATAACAGCAACTCAAACAAGAGGAAGTTTAAGCATCAAGGAAGACGTCGCAGGGAGGAAAGTCGGGAGGAGACCAAAGGAACAAGTTCAAGGATGTTGAATGTTATTAGTGTAAGCAGAAGGGCCATCTAGTAAGATTTTGTAAGAATTCTGAAGCTTTGAAGCAGTAGGAAGGATCTATCTCTCTAATTGTTGAGAATACATTTTGTTACGATATTAAACAACTAGGGCATATGTTGAGGGATTTCCTACTAATGAATAAAAGTACCTTCAAGAAATCATTTCCCATTAACATGCCTTGAGGTTGATGGTTCATCCTTGATGGCATAAACCTTAACTTGTTAGCTTTAATTATTAATGGCAATTTTGTTTGAATATTGTTTGATACCAGGGCCTTCCATAGTTTTATTTCTATAGAATCAGTAGGTTGATTGGAACTTTCCCTTAGAATTGTAAAAACCCCTGTTTGTATGTCTAATCCCATAGGTGGTGTTACTAATTTATGCATGATTTGTGAGAATGTGCAAATTACTTACCTCACCCACCATTTTTCGTGTGATCTATTTGTCCTAGATTTTAATGGGTTTGATGTTATACTTGGTATGAATTGGTTATCAGAGAATGAAGTTGTTTTAGATTATGTTGGGGGACGATATCTTTTAATGAAAAATTTGGAAATTCTGTTAAAGTATCATGTGAAGAGCCTAGCAAGCAAATGAGCAATTTCCTTTATGCATTGGATTCATCCCAAAAGGAGTTAGGATCAGTATTAATTGTTAAGATTTCGCTAATGTTTTTGAAGAAGTTAACAATCTACCACTACATAAGGAGATTAAGTTTCATATAGACTTAATTCTCGGTTGGAAACTTGTTATTCAACATATTCGTAAAATGGACCGGAGAGAGAAGGAGTTAAGAAATCAGACCGATGATTTGTTGAGTAACGGATTGATTAGACCAAGTCGTTCAAGTTCAGGGTAGCTGTAGTTTTTGTCACAAAGTATGATGGATAATTAAGACTTTGTGTTGGTTATAAGAGCTAAATAAGCAAACAATTCGTAATAAGATTCCCTTATCCCGTATAGATGACATGTTCGATCCACATCATGGTGCTCGAGTATTCTCTCAAATGGATCTTATTATAAGATTTCACCATTTAAAAATAGTGGAGGATAGTATACCCTTGACGAAATTTAAAGGACCAGATTTTTTCTTTAAGTGGTTGGTTATGCCTTTTAGGTTATCTAATGCACCCGCTTATTTTGTAGATCTTATGAATTGAGTTTATAGTGATATGCTTTATAAATTTGTATTGGTCTGCATCGATGATATTCTTTTTTTCTAATACCGAAGAAGAACACATACACCATTTGAAAGTGATGCTGGAAAAATTAAGGAAACATGTTTTGAAAACTAGATTTTCGAAGTGACATTTTTGATAATTGGAAGTAAGGTTGCTAGGGCATTCGGGGGATGGTATTTTTGTGACGACCTGATATTTTGAACCGCTCAAATCAACAATCATCCATTCATGTCAAACTTAAATTTCTGAAGACAATAGATTATTAGTTTTATATCTGGCAAAACTCAGCATATGAAGTAAATAAATCAATCACTGAATCACAGACACAGAGTAATACAAAAATAAGCAACGGAGTAGATAAATAGTAGTTCATGATGCTACTATGTAAACATCAGAGTTTACAGTAAAATACAATAGATCTCAAATACATAGAAGTTACTAATACAAATGCAAATGAAAAGTTTATACAAGCAACTGGGATAAACTAGCCGACTAGATAAAGTCAGATCTTCTAGCGAAGCTCCAAACTCCAAAGGTGAGTCTTAAATGCTGTGACGCTCAATCTGATTCAAGTATAAAGCAAACGCAAAACACTTGAGTTAGGATTAACATTCGTATATCAGTAAGCTTAACTCAAGTGAAATGTCAACTGAAATACAAGTAACTTAAAGGATGTTTGGGATTTCCATCCTCTAAGAATCCATGGAACTATCTGCTATGTAGTAATGTACGCTATTATAATATGTCTATAGTAATGTATATTGTTAAAATAGCGTTAAGACGTTACCCATATCTCCCTTAACACATTTTATATAATGCCGTAGTCTATACAGATACTGTAAACTCCACTCGCAAGTGGGCTATCAGGGAGCACTCCATAGGTATGACACAAACCAAACTCATAGAAGGCACGATAAGGCATGTGACAAGGCATGCGAGGCAATGCCAGGGTACGTATACCGTTTGTGGATCCAAATTGGTGGTAACGCACAGCAGCTACTACCGCCCACCTCGAGACACATTCCCAAATCAAAGGTGCACCCAATCAAATCACAAAGTAATAGAATGGTATCGAAGAAATGTGTCCGATAGGAGGAATGACCTCACTTGACCAGGCGTGGCTCCTGTTTTAGCTACATCAAGTTGACTCACGGGAGTTAGGGCTACGTAAATACCATACAGAATCGTTTGGCAAACGATCCTACTTCATTCTAGAACCTCCATCACGTATACAGTTGTTAAAGTGGCTTTCAGTATTGGCAGAGAGTATGACATTATCTGATCCTGGTCTCTTTAACAACCAAATGCTTATTTAACACCATGGTCATTTCATTTTAAAAAGTTCATACTTCATATCAAAATATCATATTCATTTCAAAACCATATCAATTTGTTTGCGCCAAAAATGGTCATAAACACCCAATTGTCGATGAAAGCACCAGTTCACAATCACATATCACAGATAACAAGTATGTAGAGAATTAAAAATGAAGATCACTCAGAAAATTAAGAAGAAAGCAGTAAAGAACACCGAGTTTATAGTGGTTTGGCAATCCGGCCTACGTCCACTTTGAAGTAGATCACTTTATTGATGTTTTCTTGCTGATTACAATTGATTACAGTGATTTATTTCGTGTACAATAGCAGCCTTCAAAATGCAAAACCAAATTCGACAGGCTCTGGACATCCAAGAATCCAAAAGTATCTTTTCTGTTGGCTCTAAGATAGTATTTATAGGCGTAGGATGCAAATATCTTGTTCAATACATGGGAGACCTCATCTGGCACATGAGTGGGCCCACGCGATCGATCCTATGCGATTTCCACTCGATCCGTGATCGATACGAACGAATTTCATATCGATCAAGATTTGATCCAATCGAGTCGAAATTTGGCATGAATATTCCTTAAGTCGTACGTAAGCTCCTGTGAAAATTTGGTGGCATTTGGACCTGTAGATCTCCAGATATGATCGATACAAATTGGGCTCTTCAACAAGGATACGAGTTCGTATCGATCCCTTCGCCTCCATCTTCTTCCTTTCGATCAGAGGCACGTTCCTGCTTATTGACGTGGAACGATAGACTGGGGTGATCCATATTCTTCGCCGTATTGACCGAGCCTTCACCCTTGTAAATTCCTTCGTATCCATCTGCACTACTCCATTTGTATCCATCCATTCCAGCCCCTCTTTGAATCGATCGTCGCAGATTTAATCGATACGAAGTGATATGTTTTGAGAGGTTCTGATGGATACGAGCAAGCGATATGGTGGATACGAATACAAATGGACGTTATCGATTCGATCAACTATGAACTTGATGGATATGAATGAGGTCTATAGGGTGGAAGGATACAAACTAACCTTACCTGTGATCGATACGAACAAGGACCTGATGGATACGAAGTAGCACGGACACGAGGTGGGCCGAAGGATACGAATAACAGGTGATTGATCGATGCGAACAACAGGCGATTTGATGGATGCGAACAGATGGATAGCGTGATGGATTCGAACAGATCGATTTGAACTATGCTTTTTGATGGATACGAATAGTCAAAGCTTGATGGATACGAACAAGGAGATTGCTGAAATTGCATCGATCATATCTTGAGCATACGAACTCCGATTGACCTGAAATTTGGAACGTTGGCTTCCGCCGCTTTGATTGTTGTGTCATATCAATTCTAGCATGATCAGGAATTGAACAAAATTTACCGACTTCCACCGCTGACTTGTACATAACTAGTAATCGAGGATAACTGTCTTTGGTTTCCAGTTAATCTTTTGGTATCACGGCCTTGTTAAAAGGTGGGATAACACAATTTATCATTTTTCACTTTAAATAATATTCATTTCCAGAATCGTAACAATTTAAAAATCATAACACTTTTGAAATCATAATACTTTCGAGATCATAACACTTTTGAAATCATAACACTTCCGTAATCATAAAAGTTTCGACTTAAATAGTTTTGATATTGAAAATAGTATATATATATATATATATATATTAAAATAGCTGTAAATTAAAATAGTTTATATATTAAAATAATTTATAGATTAAAATAGTTTACGTACAATAAA
Organism: Allium cepa; assembly: GCA_030765085.1. Lineage (NCBI taxonomy): Eukaryota > Viridiplantae > Streptophyta > Magnoliopsida > Asparagales > Amaryllidaceae > Allium > Allium cepa. The sequence goes on along the minus strand of CM060928.1, from coordinate 486,037,882 downwards.
ATACTTCATAGCATTAAAATAATTTCCTCCAATTTCACAAATTGATTCAAATTAGCTTAAATTCCAAAATTCAATTTTAAATCAATCCTTGTTCAACACTTTCAATTTAAAAAGATTAAAGATTCAATTCAAATTCTCCATAACCATTTTAATTTTTATCGATTTCAAATCTAGGTTTTGAATTATCATTTCAATACCAATAAGATTCAAAGTTTTAAATATTCAAACATTTTAATATAAGTTTCTTTTGGATTTCAATATTTAACTTTAATTTTATTCAAATTTTAATATATTCACTTAATCATTTTAGTAACAATTAAATAAATCTCAATTTATAATTTCAATCAATATTAAATATTCAGTCTCTGTATTATTTGAAATTGAGAATCTTCATTTGATCGCTTTACATCAAATCATGTTATCAATCATGTCTTTCAAAATCTCAAAATCAATAAGTTCAAACCAATTCATTTTTAAATTCAATTATTAACCAATTTAAATCCCAAGTTAACATTAATTTATTTTCCTAACCTTTATTACTAAAGTTATTAAACATATATTGTTAAAATATTCATGCGAATTTAAATAAATGCTTAAACATATTATAAACTAATTATATTAAATTTTATTAAATTAAATATTATTATTAAATGTGTTTTGTATTAAATATTATTTTATATATATTCAAAAAAAATAAAAGTACAAGTAATATCTTAAAAATTATATTTTCCAAAACTGACTTATAAATAAAAAATTCCAAAACATATTATTTTAAAAAATCTAAATTTTATAAAAATAGCAATATAATTTAGAACCAATATTCGTTTAAAACATATATTTCCTTTCAAACTCTGGAAATCATTTTCAGAATATAAACCAACGGTGTCCGTATATAATTTTCTATCTTATGGTCAAGTGATACAGATATTTATCATTTCAATCCGCAATTTAAATATCTACGGGTATATATCATTTCAACCCGCAATCCCAAAATTCAGAATAAATGAAAATCGTTTGGGTTCATCATTTCAACCCATAACGATTTTCTCCTAATCTATAATACCGTTCGAGAATGTATCATTTTAACCCGTAGGGAATTTCAAACTATGAGGGAACTGGCAGAGTGAGAATAGATATGATAATAAATCAACAACATGCATATATCATCAATAACAAACTTAAATAAAATATACATAATAGGATATGGTGTCATGTCATAGATGAACAATTTCAGATAATAGCATATCATATTTACAATTAAATAACTAGCAATTCAATTTTAACAACATATTTCAATTGTCGTTTCAAGTGAAATCAAATTTGCTAAATATAAGAATGTTAATCATGAGTGATTGCTCACATTTCGAGGCTAGAGAAATTAGAACACACGACAAGCTATGAATCCAAGTTCATATCCCAAAGCATAACACGAAGGACACAAATTCCATGAGTAAAGTTGATAACTCGGAATCAATGAAAAATACCATGAAAACAGCTAGATATATAAATGGAAATATATATATATATATATATATAATATTTTCCTTTTAAAACCAATATTCAACTAAAATGCATATTAAAAATCTATATATACATATTATCAGTATTTAATTTAAACCCATGTAAAAATAAAATAACCCTTATATTATTAGAGAAAGTAAGAACAGGCAAAAAAAACCTTTAAAATCGTTGCATACTATAATTCAAATCATTATTTCTTATAACACATCGATATATATATATATATATTATATTTTAAGATCAACATTTGTTATAATACATATATTTTAAAACCAATATCAACATAAATCTTTATAAATATATTTAAAAATCAATATTAAAATCAACATCCCTCATTATTATTATTAAAAATGATATCAAACTTTCTATATTTGCTGAAACACGACACATTATATTTGATATAATTTTACATTTATGAAATCATATATATGCCAAATATTTATCTATATATATCAAAGTATATATAAAAGAAAAAAAATCAAAGATATTCTAATTTGGAGATCTGGATGGAATGAAGTGGACCATATTAGTTATAAACCAGATACTTTACGTATATCTAGCTTTTGATTCAAGACACTGAAATATACATACGCCGTATATAACTTACGTGTGTTATATAACAAAAGTCGAATTCTCAAAAACCAATAAAGAAGAAAACAGTAGAAGGCAGAAGCGAAATCGAATATATAATCAACACAACATACTTTAAAACATATTATATTACCCTTTTCTTTACAAATAACAGTACCAACTTTAAAATGATGTTTACATTTTTTCAAATATACTTGAATTTCTTATAAAACTGTAGAAGTTATAAAACAAAGAATTATATAACCGTAATATTTTGTATACAAGTTGAATGGAAAGAGAAGAGAAGATGGTGGAAATGGGTCAGACGTGGAGGGGAATCGGAGATGCACGCTGCTGCTTGGATCTAAGGGGGAGGGTGTTGTAAAATTTTCAAAAGCTTTGGGGTTTTGTTTTTAATTTGGAAGAGAAGAAGAAAAGAAGAAAGAACATTTAGTCCCACATTCTAGAGTTTTATACAAAAATCTTGTATGAGTATAGCTCTCTCAAGTGGATGTTGGGGCCTTGGGGCACCCACATGTTTGCTTTGTTGTGAGGAGAGAAGTCATGCAACACCACACGCGCGCCGCCGCCGTCCGTCCGACCGAACCGAACCAGGTCGGGTTCAAATTCGAAAATATTTTTGGATCATAAATAAACAGTAACTGGCCAGATTTCAGCCCATTAACGACCCAGAACCGAATTTCTGAATTTGAATAAAGGCAAGAATTTGTAACATTTTCTGAACGTTGCAAATGAAAGGATGCGACGTTTAAATTTAAATCCGTTCGCAACAGTTGCGAACCGTTGCGACGCTTTGCGAATGTACACCTCTCCACCACTATAAATAGTGTCACCCAGAAAATATTGCAGGCAGTTTTACTCTTCTTCCTCTTCACATAACGGTTTTAGCGATGCTAGAAAGTGTTGTAAAAACACTGCGCCATTACTCTGATTTTCTGACGCCTCAAAGGTGTTGCAGATTCAAAAATCGTTGCAAAATTGCTCTCTTCTTCCTCTTCATTCTATTCTTTATAAATTGCATCACCATAGACTGTTTTGAAGTGTTCTTGGTTGGATCAAAGTCGTACAAACTTTGAATCTGATTGCGCTGTTATAGGGCTTTATTGAATCCTGAAAGTCGATGGTTCGTTAACTAGTTTGTACCTGTTAGTTGAACTATTGTCTAAAAGAATCTATTTCATAGATCCTTGAAGTCGGAAGTACAACATTGTCTTCATCGCTTTCGCCATCAAATTGATTTCAAACCGTAAAATACCAACAAATTTCAAACAATATTCTTCAACCATGGAAGGTTCGAGCGCTCTACAAGTTATGAATCAGCATCTAACTCGATTGGAGCGTTTTGATGATGATAATTTCACATGTTGGCAAGAGATAATGAAATTTATCCTCGTCACCGTCAAGTTGTTCTACATTTTGGAAAATGACATGGAAGAAATCCCAGAGGAAACTAATAAAGATAATGATTCTCTAAAGGCTAAACGTGCAAAGCGCAAAGAGGACAATTTCCTATGCAGAGGCCATATTCTGAATGCACAATCTACCCCAATCTACAATGCTCATAGGACTTTGGAAACAACGAAGGCACTCTGGACTGCCCTGGAGAATAAGTACCGCATATCCGAGGCAAGTAATAAAAAGTTTCTTATTTCTAATTTTATGGATTTCAAAATGGTCACCAATAAGTCCAAAATTGGACAAGTAAGCGAAATCATACTGTTGGTGAATCAACTTAAAGATGCTGGAATTGATCTCCCTGAATCTTTTGTTATTGGAGTTATAATTTCTAGACTTCCGCACAGTTGGAATGATTATAAGAAAAAGATGAAACATACGGAAATGGATTATAATTTAGACGGTTTGCAGCGTCATCTTCGTACTGAAGAAGACTCTCGTAAACGCGATCTAGATGATAATCCACAAAATGAGTCCCATTCTAAGGCAAATAATGTTGAAATTACTGATAAATTAAAGCCAAAGAACGAGACACGGTTTAAGAAGAAAAATCATTACAAAACCAACAAGAAAAACAAAGGTGCTTGTTATTTTTGTAACAAGCTCGGCCACTATGCCCGAGACTGCCGTCTGCGGAAGAAACAACAAAAAGTGAATGTGGTCGAAGACTCGCTTGTGGCTGTAGTGCAAGAGGTGAACTCGTTAGTGGCAATGATAATGATTGGTGGTTCGATACTGGAGCAACCATTCACATTTGCAAAGACCGTAATCTTTTCAAGAGTTACGAAGAAAATAAAGGAGAAGTCGACGAAGCTATTGGAGCAAATAAGGTTCCAAGCAAAGTTATGGAAAAAGGCACTATAGAACTTCCTCGCACCTCTGAAAAAGTTCTTACATTAGTTAATGTATTTTATGTACCTGATATGTATAAGAATTTGGTCTCTGGATACCTTCTTAATAAAGGAGGATTCAAGATGGTGTATGAGTCTGATAAGCTAGTGTTGTCTAAGAATGGTAAATTCATTGGACATGGATACTCTTGTAACGGCATGATTAAGTTAAATCTAATAAAAAAATCTTCTATTTATATTGTTGATTCTATTAATTTTTGGCATGGTAGATTAGGACATGTTAATTATAAATCCATTAGAAATATGAATAAATTAGGATTAATTTCTGATTGTGATTTCGATACCATCTCTAAATGTGAAATATGTGTTCAACCAAAAATACACAGGAAATCCTTTAAATCCGTAGAAAGGAAAACTGGTTTACTTGATTTGGTATATAGTGATGTGGGTGACTTAAAAAGTCATATCACCTATGGTGGTAACCAACACTATATATCATTCATTGATGATTATGCTAGATATGCATATGTATATCTAACGAGAACTAAAGATGAAGCTTTTGATAAATTCAAAATTTACAAAGCAGAGGTCGAAACACAATTAGGAGTTAAAATCAGATCGTGGTGGTGAATATTTCACAAATGAATTTACCTTTTTTTGTAAACAATAAGGTATAGTTCACCAATGTACTGCCCTATATACACCACCACAAAATGGTGTTGCTGAAAGGAAAAATAGAACTTTAGTAGAAATGGTTAATGCCATGCTCATAAGTTCTAATTTACCTTATAACCTATGGGGTGATGCTATGTTATCTGCATGTTATATTTTAAATAGAGTACCACTTAAAAGGAATAATATTTCTCCTTATGAATTATGGTTTAATAGGAAACCTAACCTAACTAGACTTAAAGTTTGGGGTTGCTTAGCATATGTTAGAAAACCAGACCCTAAACGGCCAAAGTTAGGAAATAGAGCATTTAAATATGTTTTCATAGGATATTCACTTAATAGTATAACTTATAGATATCTTATTCTTGACACCCTAGAAGTTATAGAATCTGTAGATGTAGAATTTTTTGAAAATCAAACTGTTGAGATCCCATTGAGATCATCTTGTCCAGAACCTAGTATGACTAATGATATCAACGATGATGATTATGCTCCTGCTCAAAATAGCAAGGAAGTGTCAGTACCAGATAATAGTACTGAACAACGGAGAAGTAAAAGAGCAAGATTCGAGAAGGACTATGGTCCTGACTTCATTACATATCTTGTAGAAGGCAGTAAGGACGAAGTCCTTAATGTGACTAATGTAATGAACGTCAATGACGATCCCAAAACTTATTCTAAGGCTATGAGTTCCTGAGATTCCAATTTCTGGAAAGAAGCTATCAATGATGAAAATTCCATACTGTTAAACCAAACTTGGGTTTTAACTGATTTATCTCCTGGTGCTAAACCTATAGGATGTAAATGGATATTCAATAAAAAGTTGAATACAAATGGATCCATTGATAAGTTTAAAGCCAGATTAGTTGCTGATATAAGCAAAGACATGTAGTAGATTATTTTGATACATATGCTCCAATTGCTCGCATATCTTCTATACGCTGTGTAATTTCACTTACATCAAGTCATAAATTAGTCATACATCAAATGGATGTAAAGACTAATTTTCTAAATGGAGATTTAGAAGAAGACATATATATGGAATAACCTGAAGGTTTCAAAACCCCAGGCCAAGAAAATAAAGTTTGCAAATTAGTGAAATCTCTTTATGGCCTGAAGCAAGCTCCCATGCAATGGCATAAAAAATTTGATAAAGTTGCATTGTCATATAGATTCATTGTTAATGATGCTGATAAATGTATTTATAGCAAATCAGATAACAACGGTATTGTTATAATATGTTTATACGTTGATGACATGCTAATATTTGGTTCCAATAAATCCTGTATGAATGAAACTAAAAAGTTTATGTTTTTAAATTCGATATGAAAGATCTAGGAGAGGCTGATGTAATTTTGGGAATTAAAATTATTAGGAAAGAAGGGGAGTTATTACTAACTCAATCTCATTACATAGAGAAATTTCAACAAAAGTATGGTCATTACAATGACAAACCAGCACCAACTCCTTTAGATCCTAGTATTAAATTAGAAAAGAACACTGAACGTACTACCTCTCAACTAGAATATTCCAGTGTTATTAGGAGTCTTATGTATGCTATGCATTCCACTAGACCAGAGATCGCACATGCTATAAGTGTATTGTGTCGATTTACGAGTAATCCAGATTTCGAACATTAGAAAGCTATTTCCAGAGTTTTAGCTTATTTGAAAGGAACCATTGAATATGGTTTATCTTATAAAGGATATCCTGCTGTGATAGAAGGATATAGTGATGCAACCTGGAACAATGTAGAATCCAAATCCAAGTCTTCGACTGGATGGATATTTACATTAGGAGGCACTGCTGTGTCTTGGACTTCCAAGAAGCAGACCTGTATTTCTGACTCAACAATGTTGTCAGAATTGATTGCATTAGCAGATGCATGTAAAGAAGTGGAATGGCTTAGGAATTTATTAATGGAAATCCCTTTATGGAAGAAGCCATCTCCAGCAGTCTTGATTAATGATAATCAAGCCACGCTATACAATGTGTCTAATAAGACATATAATGGAAAGTCTAGACATGTGATTCTAAGACATCAAATGGTGAGACAGTTGCTCAAAAGAGGAGTTATAACTGTTGACTACATAGAAACAAAGAAAAACTTGGCTGACCGACTTACAAAGAGTCTTCCAAAGGCAATGGTTTCTATAAAGTCACAAGAAATGGGACTAAGGTCTGTCAATGAAGGTTGATCATCCTTAACAGAAACCCAACTTATATCTTGAAAAGGATAGACAAAGTTCAATGGGTACCAACAAGTTAAGAGAATGATTATGGAACACTAAATTGATAATCCCATAATATTAGTGTTGGATTATGCAAGAACAAAGGATGGATATATATCCTTAATAAGTCTAGAAACCTTAAAATGTGTATCGTAGAAATACCTTAAGAGACTTACCTATATGAGTATGGACCGTTTCCTAGGAAAGTAAGACCACTTTCTAAGTAGACTCATGAACCAGGATTTCAGCACATGGCCATTAACATGCCGAGCAATACAGAGCACTTTAACTAAGAAAATCAACATGTGTGATTGTTTCGGTTTTATCATTATGGTTGCTTGGTTCAAGATTCGTTCACCATAGAATATCGATAATGTTTTGAATGGTTTACACTAAGTAAAGGTTCAAATCAAAAAGATACCTTTTATCTATGTGTTGGTTTTCACGATGATGCAAAGCTTGATCTTAGAACTACATAGGCTTGATCCCACTTGGGCATTTAGGAAGTCACTCTAGTGATGCAGTCGTCCTATTTATTTATTCTCTTATTTTGGAAATTGGGGGAGATTGTTGTAAAATTTTCAAAAGTTTTGGGGTTTGGGTTTTGATTAGGAAGAGAAGAAGAAAAGAAAGAAGAAGAAAAGAAGAAAGAACATTTAGTCCAACATTGTAGAGTTTTATATAAAAACCTTGTATAAGTATAGCTCTCTCAAGTGGATGTTGGGGCCTTGGGGCTCTCACATGTTTGCTTTGTTGTGAGGAGAGAAGTCATGCAACACCACACGCGCGCCGCCGCCATCTGTTCGACCGAACCGTACCGGGTTGGGTACGAGTTTCGGGTTCGAATCCGAAAATATTTTTGGATCATAAATAAACAGTAACGGGCCATATTTCAGTAAGGACCCAGAACCGGCGTTTAAATTTAAATCCGTTCGCAACAGTTGCGAACCATTGCTAACGGCTGTGACGCTTCGCGAATGGACACCTATCCACCACTATAAATAGTGACACCCAGAAAATATTGTAGACAGTTTTACTCTTCTTCTTCTTCTTCTTCTTCACAGAGCGGTTTTAGCGACGCCAGAAAGTGTTGTAAAAACACTACGCCATTACTCTGATTTTGTGACGCCTCCAGGGTGTTGCAGGTTCAGAAACCGTTGCAGAATTGCTCTCTTCTTCCTCTTCATTCTGTTCTTTATAAAGTGCATCATCGTAGATTATTTTGAAGTGTTCTTGGTCGGATTAAAGTCGTACAAACTTTGAATCCGATTACGCTGTTATAGGGCTTCATTGAATCCTGAAAGTCGATAGTTCGTTAACTCGTTTGCACCTGGTGGGTTGAACTATTGTCTGAAAGAATCTGTTCCATAGATCCTTGAAACCGAAAGTACAGCATTGTCTTCATCGCTTTCGCCATCAAATTCATTTCGAACCGTAAAATCCCCAACAGAGGGATGCGTTCTTTGGTAATGGGGTGCATGCGGGTTGGAGCTACTGAGTGCTGTCATATAGGGGTGAAGGCGGTGAGCAGTGGGCAAGTGCGGGTCTATCATGGCCAACGTAGGAAGTGTAGATGTGTTGAAGGGCGGAGGACGGCTACGCTTAGCAGAAGGCTGAGCAAACAGTTGGAGTGGCTGACTGTCACGGTGGTCGGGTTTCGGTGAAGGGAAAAGGTGATGGAGTTGGCAGAGCATGCGGGGGTGGCTGCTTGGTGCAGTGTTTGGTGAGTTGATGGGCTGAGAGGATGGCGGGTGGACTGGGCTGTCTCGGCTGGGTGGTTTCTGTCGGAGGTCGTGATGGCGGACGGAGTGGGACAGTGGTCGGCTAGAGTGAAGGCGTTACGTGCATGGAAATCATGGTAGAGAGAATGGTGGATGAGTGATTCACTGCAGATTTCAAAGCATATGTATGAGCTTCAACCTTTAAGTATAATATATGTTTTTCATATATTTTCTTCAGAAAAGGTTTGAGAACAGAAATAGAGAATGGCAGAGATGAACAGTGCTTCCGAAACAATTACGAATGCAACTGCAAGCTTTAAATAAAAAAAATTTATCGTGAAGAACATATAAGAAAGAGAACGGAAGAGACAGAACAAACCAATAAATAATAATTATAACTGGAATAGGGAACAGCAAAAGTATAGAAGTTGAACCTGAAATAATTAATAAAAAATGGCAATTTGGTTTATATGGTGGGTAATGAAAAGATAATAGGGAAACAAAAGGTATAAAACAGATACCGGTACGATCAACCGTTTCTCCGATTTTGCCGCATACCAGATGTCGAATTACAGAAATGATTATACTGTGAAGATCAACACGATGCGACGATCAGAATGGTATACAAATATTAGCGATACGGCCATCCTATCAAAAGTCAATATTTAGCTGCCTAAAATGCTATTAAAACGCCGAAAATAAAATAAACGGGGCTATTATAGTCCAAATTTGACAAAACGAAATATGACGTCTCACTCAGAAGAAGATTTTACAATTTTTTTTATTGAAATATATAGATTTCAAAAACATTTCAATTTCATCAAATTAACTGATTTTAAATTGAAATTGAAAACTACACGGCGAATTAACTTTCATATTTTTCAATAAAAATTTACCATTTTCCATGCTTAAATAGACGCATACCAAATATCAAATTTTTATTACCCAAATCAATTGTTTAGATTTTCAAAAAATTTCAGTTAATTACGTTATAAAACCCATTAAAATTTACGAGTAATTGCACTCTCCGCCACTCGAAAAGGAAGAAGGTGGGAGAATAAAAGTAACAAAAAGGAAAAATTAGTTTAAAATACATATTATTAGATACACAATAAATTCAAAGCATATAAATTTCATTAGTTTTTTAAATTGATTTATATTCAACTAATTTTATCAATAATTGTCACTTATATTCATATTTTGTTGATTTTCAATTTAAGCTATTTTTCGCTCAATTTGATTTGTTTTCAATTTATCAATATTTGTTACAATTTTTTTTTTTCAAAACAAACTTTATTTGATTTAACTTACTTAATAAATCTATTTATCTTCAGTTGAGTTGATTCCACTAAAATTCACTTCCAACTATTCCTAAGTCCATATTCATTTATTTAATAGTATTTCTCTTTTATTGTTTAATTTATTTTACTCACGTTACTTATAACATCAATTAAATGTATAAAAAGTCATTATAACAATCAAATTCTTATTTAAAATTTCCCTTATTAGAATTTCAATTTTGGACATCTTATTACTTACATTTATTGCATATTATTCAATTTCATATGCTTATTACATTCTTTTCTCAAGTAAGTTTTATTAATGTTTCATATGTAATTGAGCACTCTACCAATTTACGTGTTATTTAAAATATTTTAATTAAGCAAAATTTAATTTGAACAATTTATTACCTAAGTTTTTCTTGTATAACCTCAATTACAAATTCACCCTAACTTTTAACTTTTTGAATATTTAGGTAAATTATATGTTAACAAGCAATTAAGTATTATGCAAATAAATTTAATCTTATTTCATCTATTTTAAATTCTAATTAAAAATTTAAACACTTCAAATATTTCAAAATTTTAACTCATTTCAAAAATTGAAAACTCTAATTTAATACAGAATTTAAGAATCAAATTTCCGGTTTCACTTCCCACCATTTTGAAATAAGCATATACATATACATATACCTATATATTTTGAAAATCAAATCATACTCAATAAATTTAAATAAAATCAATTTTCCAAGACAAAAATGTAGCGAAGTTGCTACATGGTCTCTCCACTTCGAGACTCGAAAATAAATGTCGATGATGCTGCAGTCATCATTGAAATTATTTTCCAGCGACAATAGAGGAGAATACTGACTTACTTCTTTTAAAATTCATTGGAAACAATTTCCATTCGAAAATCCTTTAAAATAATATACATTTTTTTTACCGTGAAAACCAAATTTTGAAAAGCACCTGAAATTAAATTCTTAAATCCTAAATTTTAGTTTATTTTATTTGCAAATCAAATTTATAAACTATATTTATAAAATTTCGTAGAACAATAGTTAATGATTTGGAAATATTGACAAAACAATAAATGGTAACCTAGTATTATCATTTCTAACAACCAATCATTTAGATATCCAATTTCAGAAAATTTTACTCTTATATGTAATCATACATAAAATTATTTCATTTCCAATTTTGAAAACAATATTGTGTTAGTTTTCTCTGTTCAAGTGTTTTGGAATTTCTGTCGATAATGTTGGCCAGACGAATCGATCAAAACCCCAAATCATACTTAATGACTCAAACAACATGATATAAATTTATTTTACATTATTTACAAAAAATACTCCCTCACACGATGATTCAAAGATGGATTTCAAAACAAGAATAGAGATTCAAATTCAGAAGGACCTGATCAAAGAGAATTCGAACTAAGAGAGGTTGGCTCGAAAGTGAGATAAGATAGATGGATTATAAAAGAGAAAAGATGGATAGGCTTAAAGAAGGCAAGAATATCATCAACAAGAACCAGGACACAAGTCAAGCTCCCACTACAAGATAAATGCCAAGTTTCCAACTCGGAATTTCCTACACCATCCTTACGCCGCGTAGGCGCGGTGTAGGGAAATCGCGAACAATGTGAAACGGCGTAAAAAACGCGTTAGCATTTTACTTACCCGAATCCTAAAAATGTTTACCTGTAAACCTAGTTATCTATTTCCTACAAATTCTTCCGCTTTCAGATAAAAGAAAATAAAACCTCCTTCTTCCCAGATCCGTTCATAGCTAACCTCGTTCTTCCCGTTCCCCAAATCATCTTCCCTCTGCACCACCATTTCTCTCTCTACGCCGCCGCTTGCAAGTGCTTCTGCGTCGCCAGGAGGTACGCCATCAATCGATTAATTTATTCATCGGGTTTCATGCATTCTACGCGCTTTTGTGGGTTCTTTAAATTGTTTGTATTTTCTTCTCGTATTCTTTGGTGCTGTGATAATTAAATCGCCAGGACGATCGATATTATCTTGTTTTTATATACTACAAATAGAAGTGAGCAGATTACTTTTTACTGCCGACCATTGCTGAATGGATATAATTTTGAGCATCGATGAAATAACTAAGTTGAAGTGAGCATATCATTTTTGTTTCAAATTACAAAACATAGTGTAGTATTTATAGGTTTCAAACATATTAGCTCAGGGCAACAAACCATTTATAGGATATAAATATCAATGAAATTGGATTGAAAGTAAAGAAACATGGAGAAATTACATGATTGGTTCAGTGAAGAGAAAATGCATAAAGCGTTAAGTTGATTACACACAAACTATGGCTTCATGTGTTCTCTAAAATTATTTTTATTTATTTACCTTTTCTAACACGAAAATTGTTAAGAGTTGTTTGTGGTGGCTTAACATTATATTTGACAAAGACGTTCAATAAAAATATAGGGAGTAAATTACAAAAATAAATGGGGACAATCATGTTTATTCATAACAGTACTAATATACTTAAATGATAGCAGCCGGACTGAAGTGTTGCATGTTGTTTATTCTTAAATTTTGTATACTATGTATGCGAGTTAAAAAAAACTAAAGTAATATGCATGGAAAGAGCTAATATAAGTACTCAACTAACTTATCTTAATTATGCAGTAGATGGAACATTTGAAGTTCCTCGAGCTTGGATGTACAAAAATGTTGGGCATAGAGGAACGATTCCAATTCAGTTTTTAAGAGGTTTAACCGAGTTCATGTTAGTGGCATCTTCCAATGAGACAAACATGGCAGAAATCCATTTTCCTTGTAAGAAGTGTAAAGCTACTAAACATCATTCTTATGAAGTTGTTCAAAAACATTTGACTAAAAACGGTTTTATGGATCATTACTATGTGTGGATACTTAATGGTGAAGGTATGATGAATGTTATTAATACGTCGGTGGTTGGTGAGGGTGATAATGTAAATGTTGGTGTTCATTTTGATGAACCTACTACTTCAGAAAATAGAATGACGGAAATGGTTATTAATGCCGCGGGTCCGAGTTTGCAGACTAATTCATTGGATGTAGAGGAGGAAGAACAAAATCCAAAAGCGAAGAAATTTTTTGACTTTTTAGAAGCATCAAAAAGACCACTTTTTGATGGATGTCCAATGACGGAATTGGCAGCGACTTCTAGGTTAGTTACTATAAAATCTAAAAACAACTGTACACAAAAATTAATGAATGATGTTCTTAGTTTAGTTCGAGATGTGGTCCCATCCGGTTTGCAGACTAGATTTGCAGAAAATTGGTTTAAATTAAAAAACAAGTGTCCGCATTTGGATTGCCGTACGAAAAGATAGATACATGTCGAGGTGGGTGCATGCTATATTGGAAAGAGGATATAGACCGTTCACAATGTAAATTTTGTGGCTTAGGAAGATATGAAAAGAAAAAAAGTAAAGGTAAGGGTGTACCCTTTACTCATTTACATTATCTTCCACTTATTCCTAGATTGCATAGATGGTATTCATCTTATGCCACCGCGGAGCACATGAGATGGCATAGTGAACGAGTTCGAGAGGAAGAGGTTTTATGTCATCCTGCAGATGGAGAAGCGTGGAAACATTTCGATGATAAATATCCCGATTTTGCTAAGGAGTCATGAAATATTAGGCTCGGTTAATGTACTGATCGTTTCCAACCTTTTAGCCAGTATGGCAAAAAATACTCCACTTGGCTAGTTATTTTAACACCCTGCAATTCACCTCCTTGGATGTGTATGTAAAATCCATACATGTTCTTAACTCTAATTGTCCCTGGATCGAAAAATCCAGAAAATGGAATAGATGTTTATTTGCAACCTTTAATCGAGGACCTGAAGAAGATGTGGGTAGAGGGTGTTGGCACTTACGACGTGTCAAAGAGAATTTTTTTTAAACTATTTGCTTGTATATTATGGACGATAAGCGATTTTCTGTGACGACCCGGAATTTTTAGCAATATCAATTTATAATCTTTGATAATAATTAAATTGATTTGATCATTTTATATTATGATTGACAAGTTAAATTCTTTTAAAAGGCTAATAATAATAATAATTTAATATCTATCAACATTTTTCTTAACAATATAAAATTGGTAAGATTTATTTTTCAGAGGCTAATCAGAATATTTTCTATTTATGATATATATATATATATATTGATATATCTTGTAAATAGGAAGTTTTTAATGTAATAAAAACTTTATATTCAAATTGTAATATATATAAATGTATATATTATGATGTGGTTTGTGTTTTAAAATTCAACACAGTAATTTTCAAATTAAATGTTAAAATGATTTCCAATTGAAATATGTATATATTTGTATATATATATTTAAAATAAGAATTTTATTAATTTGAATTTTAATAAGTATTTGCAAACTTTAATAAATATATAAATTGTAATTTGAAATGTTAATTTGATTTAATGTTTTTGAAATGATATTTGAGATTTAAATTTTAAATAACTAAGTTAATTTCTTATTTATTTTAAACAAATACTTTAAGCTTTTGTTTAAATAAGATTTAAATTTAAAGGTTCATTTGTTTTTATTATTCTTTCATTTTAATTTTATCATAAGATAATTGTTTTAAAATTCTTATATAAGGAATTAATATAAGTTTCTCAAATTTATAAACACGTGTTATATTGATTCGATCAAAATTATAAGTTATTTTTAAACGTTTACATGAATTTGCTTTTGTATTTATTAAAATCTAAAACTTGTTTGTTTAAGAAGATAAGTGCTTAATATTACATAATTACTTATATATAACCTAAATAAGTTTTAAATAAGAAAATAACATTTGTGAATATTAATTAAACATTTAACACTTGTAAATATTATAGTGTGTATTAAAAACACTTGTAAATCATGTGTATATGTGTAAGATAATTAGGCATTTAAGTAGACAAGTGTCATCCTCTTGAAATTTAATTTAAAATTAAATGGTAAAAGGAAGGAAGAGTTTTGTTTTCAGCTAAGAAATTCCTTTATTCTCTTCAACAAAATTGAATTTAATGCAAACAAAGATCTTAAAAAAAAAGAAAGAAAGATGAAACTGTAAAATCTGAAACAAGAAACCTAGAATTCAATCTGGATATTCAAAATCAACATGCAAGTTCTTCATCAATGCAAATATACAAATCTGGAAAATACAACAGCAGGATATTTATGCAAACATGCAATTCAGATTCATTAGCATGCAGGATTGAAATCAACTGCAGGGGAATTTGTTTTCATCATGCAGTAGAGTTTCAAGTCTGAAAACAGTTTCTGTTTTCTACAAACTAGGTGAGTAAATGATTTCTTTTAAAAACGGTTTTTAATATGGATTCATCTTGTTATGTGATAATATCATGATGTTATAAGAAATATTGGATTTAGATTTGATGCATGTTTGGATTGTATTTATGAATTGCCTGTACAATTAAAAAAAATGTGTCACTATGTTTATAAAAACAGTTTCAATCTCATGATAAATTTAATAAATTGATTTTGATTTCGAGTTGGACTTTGATTTGTAAAGAAAAGATGATTGTAATCAAATTATCTAACATCTAAAAATAGTTATAGCTTGTTAAAATAAACAATTAGCTCAAAATTTTAAAATTTACAGTAAAATTATAATTTGGGTCAAAAGTTTTTGAATTCAAACTTGAGTTTTGGTTTTATAATCATATTGCAAATAAGAAATCATGATTTTTGGAGTTTGAATTATGAATTTTAGTTGGGTAATTTGCGAGAATTTAGGGTTTGATTGTTTTGTGCTTTTTGACCAATTGGGGGCAATCAACGGTGAAATTGTGGTCGTGGTTGAGATCGAAGTTGGAGGGGGCAACGGTGATCATCAGAAAAATCATTTTGGAATTTTTAGATGAAGGGATTGACCGGAATTTGGACAAGTAGGGTTTTGTTACCTGTTTCTGCCAACGACATTCATTTAGGTCTCGCGACGTCGTGATGCAACCAGAGGCGATCGCAGTCGTGGCCAAAGGAACTGGAGGACGTGGCGAAGCTACGGAGGAGGTGGTAGGTTCTCTCGAAGCTTTGGTTGCCATGGAGGGCCAGTTTTCCTGGTGATGTGGTTCGAACAGTTTGGGTTTGATGGTGATTTTTCGATTCGTGATCTCATCCTAGTTTCTGGGTTGTGCGATTCATTGTAGGGGTCGTGAGCGACTTGGTGGAGGCCGGAGAGGAGCTCGCCGTCGGCCATCGGCAACGTGCACGATTTCGTGTCTCTGTTGGGTTTTGGGGAAGAGAAGTGTGGGAGTTCGGGTTTGTGTTCGGGAAGGGTTCGAGTTTTACTCGAAGCAAGTGAGAATCTGATGACTCGGGGTTGACGCAGGAATTTGCCATGGGTTACTCGAGTATTTGGAGAGAGCAGATTTTGGGTTTTGTCAGTAGCTTGAAATTTAACAGTTATGTTTAAAGGTTTGAAACAAAGAAATTTAGTTTTGGAATAAAAGGTTTAAAACAAAAGTTGAATAAGTTTTACTTATAGAACTAACTGGTTTCAAAATCAAATTTTAAACAAGCTTTATATATATTAAAATATGATTGTTTTTAAAATAAAAAGAAATGGATATTTTTGAAATAAAGCTTGTATTTAATTTTATTTAATATTCTTGGGAAAGTTTTAAAGATTTAAAGGTATATTTAAAATGTGTTTTAATTATAATTGATTTGTAATATATTTTATTTTAAATAAGGATTAATGATATCAATTTAGTAATCAATTATAATTAAGAATTATATTGGGTAATTAAGGTTTGGATAAACAAATATATGAAGATAATTAAGGTAATTAAATTGATTAACCCTTGAAAAGTTATTGGTTAATATAAATATTTTAGTTAAGATAATGGTCTTCTTAATTAAGAATTTTTGTAATATAAAAAGTTAAGAATCATTTAATTAAATTTAAATGATTAATTAAATAATTAATTAAGTAATAAATTTATGATTAATTAAGATAATCACTTATGGGTTAATTTAATATAATTACTTGATGAAGTAATTTAGTAATTAAGTGGTTAATTACTAGAAGTAATTAAGCAAAAGATAATTACTTTATTAAAAGTAATTTAGTGGATGTGATTAGGGATTAATCCCTTGAGTTATTAATTAAGGAATTAATTATTAAAATTAATTAAAGGTTTAAATTATTTAATTAATGGTTAATTAATAAAGGAATTAATCGTAATTAATTATTTGTTTAATTACTTGTTAAAGTAATTAATTAAGGAAGGAATTTAAGTAGTGAAGTAATCATTAAATAATTACTTAATTATTAATTAATAATTTAAGGATAATTAATTTATATTTAAGTTTAATTACTAAATGTAATTAAAAATAATTAATCAAATGTGATTAACTAAAAGTAATTAATTAAATATGATTAATTATAAATGATTAATCAAGTGTGATTAATTAAAGGTAGTTAATCAAGAGTAATTAATCAAGTATGATTAATTAAAGATAATTAATCAGGTGTTCTTAATTAAAGGATAACTAAGAAATAATTATCAAGATAATTAAATAATAATTAATCAAGTGTGATTAATTTTAGAGGGTAATTAAGAGATAATTACTTGGTATAATTAAGAAGTAATTAATCAAGACGATTAATTAATATTGTAATCAAGGAATAATTACTTAAAGTAATTAAGTAATAATTAATCAAGGATGATTAATTTAATAATTAAGTGATATTTATTAATTAATTTGTAATTAATTAATGAATAGTAAGATGGATTGATGATAATCCAAGTGTTTAACTAAGAATTAATTTAATTAAGGATTAATTAAATTAATTAAGTTAGATCAACCTTGTGTATGGGTGATTATTGATTTGTTGATAAGTATCATTGGATGTGTTAATGATATTGGATGATATTGTATGTCATTGGTTGATATGTGACGATATGAATGTGATATATCTGAGATGTGATATATATGCTGCTTTATGATACGTATGGATGAATGTGAAAATGATGGATTATCTATCTGTGTTATGAATCATCCATTTATGTTAAGTGATATTTTTGAATATCTACAATTTAAAACCCTTAAGTACAACTTGGACGTTAAAATGGCATTTGGATTCGGTGAGACCGGGATCAGGTTTCCATATTTGCATATCCGAAAACCACACTGATCCAAAATAAACTTTAGGTCGTGAATCCAAATGGAGTGCAAGTGAAGACTCGAGGTGTAAGAACTATACGTCAGTATAACTCTGTGGGTGATTCCGTAATGAGTTTGACAGAATAGTACTTATAGGTTCGACATGGTGATTTAGAGTGCAAGGGCTATGGTCATTGACTCTGAGGGTGATTCCAAAATGAGTGCAACGAGATAGTGCCTTCGGTTCTGTTCGAACCCGGAACAGACTGGTGTGGATTGAATGCTTTCAGAACATCGTCAGGTGGACGATGAGCATTCTAAGATAAATGTGTCCTACAAAGGTAATCGCAGCCCCAAGCCTCATCAACCGGGAATGGTTAAAACAGGGGAGGTGCGGCAAGGCTTCGCGGGTAGCTCCCACTGGAGGGCGAGATTCATCCCTGTCTAGATGTCCCTTTTTATTTCGTGTGGGCAGTTGGTCTGCAGCCAACTACGGGGTGGTCTTGTTCGGGACTGTTCAGTAAGGAATGGTCCCGGCCTTGTGTTGCAGGGAGTGGGCTACTCCTTGGTATGGTGATCTAGGCCACGTACTGTGACGGGCGGTACCCTAGTAGCCCTGTCATTAATGGAATCCAAAATCCAATAAGTGCTTGTACGGTTTTGATTGTGCCCAACTATGTTGGAACGTGAGATGTAAGCATTCCAGCTATTTCTGTGTTTTATTTTGAAAACCCTAGACACTATTATAATATCACTGGATGTAACGACCCGTAAATTTAGACAATTTAAGTTGATTAAGTTAATTAAGATTTTGTAATTTAATTTAAAAAGAGATGAAATATAAAGGGTAAATAAAACTAAATATTAGTATAGGGAATAAATCCTAATAAAGGTAGTAGTGAGAGCGTACACTTTGAATTTTTTTTATATATAAAGGTAAGCAGTAAAATTATCCAATGCAATATTCGATTTATTAAAAGTAACTGCATGAAAATCTAGACAGTAAAGTTAATCTAGCTGAATTTGTATGAATTGAATGAAATAGGTTTAATATGAATGGTATATTAGGTTATAAAATCAAATGAGAAAAGCAAGCGTAATTATTTGATTTATCTAATTAATTAAACATGTTGAATAGTAACTGAATGTTAATAAATGGAAAATTATACAATTTTTTTAGATGATTTGGTCATAATGTTTAATAATTGATTAAATAATAACGGAAGTATGTATGCAAGTTTAATAGAAACCTGAATAGCATGAATATAATTAAATGAAACCATGCAATAATGTGGTAAATGATGGCATTTATGAATGAAATAAGATTTGTAGGTAATTTGAATTTAATTCTAAAATGTGTAAACTGAATGTAATTTAATGTAATAAGGAGTGCAATAACAATTGATTGGGATTCAAATTCATCTTAAATAAAATTTCTATAGTAATTGAAATTTACTATTTTGCGATTTAGGTGAGAAATAAAGTTTTAATGAAATTAAGGAATGTAATCTAATTCCATGTAAAGAATCAATATGTATAATAGCAAGGTTTTAATTAAATAAATGGTTTTATGTAGATTTCAACTGATAATTTATGAAGTCTAATGTGAGATCATATTTGCAATTAATTTTCTTAAGTTGTGTAGTAAGGTAGGTTAATTTGTCAATTGGATAAGGATTTAAGTAATAAGACTAATGCGAGGTAAGTAATGCTGAATTTAGGTTAATAATAAGGAGTAGTAATAGATTAAAAATTTGTAGCATATATCATAATTTACCTGCTTCCTTGTTAATGGAATTAGAATGTGTAATAAGTAATAATCAGATAAAAGAATGTTACCCTAATGGAAAAGGAAATAATTAAGTGTTGAGTAAATTATAGGATTGTATTTATTATAAGCGTTATTCTAATAATAATGGTTAATTGTGGAATTAATATGGGGAGTATATAAAGAAATAACTAGGGAAATATACGTTATAAGTTAATTATAACCTAAATTTATGTGCAAGGTTGAAATTGGATCTAATTGGAAACTTATTTAATAAATTGGATTCAAGCGTAATAGAAAGATTATTTTAAGAAAATATTAAGTACTATAATTAGTAGAATGATTTACATTTAAGATTTGAGATAGAGATTTGTCTAAAGTATTATAAAGTTAAGTAAATCAAGGTGATAGAAAAATTTTGAATTATAGAATGTGAATTTGAATAGTGAGTCAATTGGTTATTTTATAATAGTAGGACTTATTAAGATAAATGAAATCAAATTTTTATTTATTACGTTAAATTAACAATTACGTTGAAATAGGATATTTATGTGATAATTTTTAATCCAAAGGGTAAACCCTTATATTTAAGATTAATGAAAGGAATAAATATAGATTGATTCAATAAAAAAAAGGAAGTTTTGGAAATTTATCAACAATTTTGGATTTTATGGAATTGAATATTTATACTGATTTAATCTTTAATAAATTGACATATAAAATTTGTTAAATCATTTTAAATATTGAGAAAATAGTACTAAATCGATTGCAATAGATATAAATAAATTTTTACATTAATGTTAATATAAAGTACTTTTTGAAGATAACGTCAAATTCATTTATGGAGATTTAGTTAAATGGGAACTTTGATTTTGAGAAATAAAAACGTATTAATATGACTAAAGGTTAGAGTACGATTATTGTATATTGCCTATTTTGGTAGCTTGTTAATTTACAATTTTGAAATCAGTTACAATAAATTTTAATTGAGTATTGCGTTAATGTTAATTAAAGTAGTATTTGTAACAATGTTAAGACTTTCGTATTGGATAGTTTGTTGTAACATAAGACTTGGAAATAAAGTTATTAACGTATTGGAAAACAATTACATTTGATGAAATTAAATGTTGAAATATTACATAGATAAGAATTTAGATGAAATGGATTAATTTATGAAATAAAATGGTAAGTAATTATAATATTGTTATTAATAATAGACGTTACTTTAAGGATAATTAATGTAGTAACGTAAGGTGAAAATGTAAATTAAAAGGGAAACGTAAAATTTAGTTAAGGTAGTAATTTATGAATTGGGAATAAAATTCAAATGTTATATTAGGCTGTAAATCAATTTGGGAATAAAATTTTATTTAATTGGGGTAAATTGATATATACTAATGTTAAATATATACATAAGATGATGATTGATTTAATAAAGAGAATTGAACACGAATGGTATAAAATTTCATTTGAAATAAGATTTTATAATTTATTGAATTTACTTTAATTAAAGGTAAACACTAAAATTTTTGCAATAAATCTTTATTTGATATGGAGGTTTGGTTAATAAATTTGAAGCTAATTGCAATCAGAAATGATAGGAATGGTAAGTTGACCATTTATTCATAATAAGATCTAAAAATCAAATAAATGGATTATTGGAATTTAAATTTGACAAATTGTGAATTCATTTAAATTCGGATTCATCTGTCTATTCCAACTTCATCTATAAATACCCCGCTAAACCCTAGCCTTCGCCTATTCTCATTTGTCTGCGCATAAAATTTCATCAGCTCCTTCTTCTCCTCAATGGCAGACAAACAAATCTTAGATCCAAATAAAAATTCCAAAACAAATCAAAAGCTAAAATTCAAACTTCTCAGAAAAATCTGGAAGCAAAAAGCATGAGGGAGAGAGGGAAAGAAAGGGGGATGACGTGGCGCTTGAAGGTGTTCTTTTATTTCTATTCTTTTTTCTTCTTTTTTTTGAAATTTCAATCACCATTAATGCGTATAACTTTCTCCTATGAAGTCCGTTTCATGCGAGATTTTTTTTGTTAGGATCGTAATAAAATTACAGAACTTTTGACACTGGTTTAGACAGATTTGGAGACCGTCGAATTTTTGGATTTAAATCGGATTTAAATTCGATTTAAATTCAAAAGGTGAGTGTTTTAACCCACTCACAATTTCTAAAATTTCATGTGTTTGTTAAATTAATTTTAGATATGGGTAGAAATTTTTCTATGACTGTTTGGCATGTTTTATTCACTATTTCTGTTTAAACGCATTTATTTAATATAACTGTAAATTTATTTATTTATTGCATATAAATTCGACAGTTAGAATTTATTTATTTCATATTAACTGCCAGGCATAGTTATGTTAAATTTTATTTCATATTAACTGCCAGTTAAGTTTACGTTTATTTTTGCATATAAACTACCAATTAACAGTTATTAAATTCATTTTGAGTATAAATTGATAATTGGTACCATTATTTATCACCTGTTATATATTGATGATTGTTTGAAATTGGATGATGACTGCGATAAATGGATGTATGATTTGATGGATGAATGGATGATTTATTTTATTAATTGCAAGTTGCTATGCATTTCATTCATTCGGGATTGCGGTTTGAAATGATATACAACCGCATTTTATTTTAAATTGCGGATTGAAATGATAAACATCCGTATCACTTGACCGTAGGGTAGAAAATTTTATACAGGCACCGCGGTATATATATAAAATATATTTTGGTATGTTTTTATGGTTTTGTAAAGCTATATATATGGTTTATGGGATATTGAATTAGTTATTTATATATATATATATATATATATAGTAATTTTCGGGTTTAAGCTTTGTATAAATTTGATTTGAAGTATAAAATAAAGTTTGATTTTTAAGATCAAATACGATTAAGCATTTATTTAAAATCTAATTTCTGGAGTTTTTATGACTTAAATGAGATAAGATTTGGAAGATGAATATTAAGTGAAATTGAAATTTAATAAAAATTAAATTTTTTAAAGGATGTGATTTTTATAACTTGATTTTTGTGTAAAGTGATTTAAATGAATATCAGGTTGATTTAAATGAATATATCAAGTTTAATAAATTGAAAGATTTTCCAATTATGTGAAGTTAAAGGTTTTACTTAAATTATATTGAATTCATTAAGTAAACATTTCAAGTCTAAATAATAAGTAATTGAATTTGATATATATGGGTTTGTCAAATGAGTTTGTTTTTGAAATGGTGAAATATTTAAAGCTTTGAAACATAAGAATTGAAATGGTATTTGGTAATTTAAATCGATATTTGAAATTGATTTGTGAAATCTAAAGAAGCTATTTTGTTTTATAAAAGTAATTTAATATTTAACCATTTAAGAGATGGAAATTTTGTTTCAAATCTATGTTTTCAAGGTAGTATGTAACGACCCAGAATTTAGAATAATTTAATTTGAGAATATTTAATTAATTTTAAATATTTAAAGGATGGTTTGAATTGAATTTCAAATTATCAGAATGAATTTGGCGATTAAATTATAGAATTTAATCTTTTGAAAGTTGAATCAAAATTTGAATCTTCAATTTTAAGCCAATTAAAAATATTTCAAAGGCTTGTAAAATTCATATTGATAATACTGAAGATTATAGAAGCTTCAGAATTTAATTTGGAAGTGAATTGTTCAGTTTTGAAATTAAATCGTTTGAATAGATATTTAAAAATAGCCGTCCGAGGCACAGTCTCGGAATTCGACGAAACCAGTTCCATTGGGTCCGTGATATTGAATTATTCTCGGATTTCAAATTTCGTATTTTTCTGAGTTAATATGTGAGCACACGAGATGTAAACGCGCTGAAATAAAAATCGAATTCAAATTAAAATTTGAATTTAAATTGGTCGAAATCAAAACACTGTTCTCCCCTTCAATTACGCCTAAAGTCATGCCTAAAATCACGTAGATAAACACGCAGAGCACCATGTTTTCCTGTTTCACCCGTACCTTACCTCTTCCATTTTTAAATATCACGTCCTCATCCTTCAGTTCCCAAACTCATTTATTCGATTCAAAGAAAAAAAATGGCGGTAGCCTCTCCCTCTTTCTCAAATTCTCGTTCAAGAGCTATTCATGAAATTAAAAATCAGGCCGAAGCCCTTCTTCCCCCAAATTCATTCGAACGCAGTATAAAAAAAAAAAAAAAAAAAAAAATAGGGGCCGAAGCCCTAATTCGAAGTCGCAGGCGACATTGAGGCATGAGGAGGGGCGAGGCAATCTCGTGCAGTGGGGCTCGCGACTGCAACGATGGGCGCGCGACTCGAGGAGATGGCGGCGAAGTCGTGTAGCTCGCGTGCGCGCGCGAGA
Organism: Allium cepa; assembly: GCA_030765085.1. Lineage (NCBI taxonomy): Eukaryota > Viridiplantae > Streptophyta > Magnoliopsida > Asparagales > Amaryllidaceae > Allium > Allium cepa. The sequence goes on along the minus strand of CM060928.1, from coordinate 486,013,250 downwards.
GGAGGGGGAGCTCGAATTGGTCGCGTGGGTTCGAGGTTGTTCGAGGTGGCAGTCGCGATTTGAAGGCGGCGGCGAGGCTTCGAGGCAGTGGCCGCGATACTGGGTTGAGCAGCGGCATCTGGGGGATTGATCGCGATCGATGTGGGGAGGCTCGAGTTCGAGCCGATGGATTTGCAGTAAGGGTTTTATATATATATATATATATATATATATATATATATATATATATATATATATATATATATATTATTTTTTACGTTACGTATTTAAAAAAAGAAAAAAACATTTTTACAGTAAAGTAAATTGTTAATTTATAGATGTTAAATTAAAATTTATAAAAGCTATTCTTGTCTATTTTTACCGAAATTTCTAATTTTAAATATACATACAGAAAAGTTTTTACAGTAAACATATGTGTATAAGATTTATTTTTAAAGTATAGAAAATTTTAAAACAATATCGAGTTTATAAAGACTAGGTTTTTAAAAGAAAAGAATTAGTTTAAAACTAATTTTTTGTTAGACAAATTTATTAAAAGGAAATTTAGTTTAATTGGAAATTTCTAGTTAGAATTATTTTTAAAGGAAAATTAGTTTTAATAAATTATTAAAGAAGAAACTGGTTTAAATAAAACAATTGATTAATTAAACAATCAAGAACGAAAATTGAATAGTTCGATTTAATTCGAATATTAATAAAATTTTTGGCTAATTTAATTTACCTAATAGGAATTTAATTTATTGGATAAATAAACTAAAGGAATTCTAGTTTAGGATTTAAATCTTCAATTAGACAATTTTATTGAAAGTGAGTTTGGTTAATTAAATTAAAATTTTAGTTAAAATAATTTATTAAACAAAGGAATTTTAAAAGATTTAAGAAAATTTATATAAGCAAGATGTTAGAATTATTTTAAAAAAGAAAATCAGTTTGAATCTTTAATTTTTAATTTAAAATAGAAATCATTAACTTAAGATTGAAATAATTAGTTGAATAAATTCAATTTAAGGATAAGTTAATTAAATCTATTTAAGAAGAAAATTTAGTTTTAAAATTAAATTGTAGTTGAATAGAATTATTTAAAAGGAAAATTTATTTATAACAAATTTAATAGTTAAAACCAAAATTTGTTAGTTGATTTAATTTATAAAAGGAAATTTAAATTTTAGTTAAATAAAATTTTAAAGAAGAAATTGGTTTAAATAAAACCATCAGTTAATTTAACTATTAAAGTAAAAGCACCGATGAATCGAAATTATCAAATGAAAATTAACAGTTCGATTAATTCAAATATTAACAAACTGTATAATTATTTATACAAGGTATAAATGAAGAAAACAAGTTGAATTGGGAGTGGATTGCAAACGGGAATAAAGGTGAGAACTTCTCACTCAAAAGGAATTTTATTGTTTATTTAAATTTTAAATAGTTAGATTTAAAATTTGCTTGACTGTATTGATTGAATGCTTGAATGATGATTGTTATATATATATATATATATATATATATATATATATATATATTGGATGTGAATAGACCCTATACGCCGTTAGTAAGCGGAGGTTATTTATTACACACATATACCGCGATATTCCACCTCGAAGTGGAATTGGTATTATATTATATATATAGCAATATATATATATATATATATATATATATATATATTGGCATATGTATATATTGCAGTTGATTGATTTCCCGCATTTGTATAGCGGATGAGACCCTATGCGCCGTTAGTAAGCGGATAATATTTATAAAATCCCATATACCGCGATATTCCGTCTTGAAACGGAATTGGTATTGTGCTAATGTCTGTGGATGTAGGGAAACAGGTTGGAGGGATCCAACTGGATTCCTCACAAATATTTATTGATTTTTGATATTGTGATGTTTGATTGTTTATCATATCGATATATGATATTGGGAAGTCGTGATTGACTATTGATGTGTTGCATCATCGGATCCAATTTTTGAAGTTTAAAAATAACGATTTTGATTTCTAAAGTGATTTTTGGAAATATACGTTTATAAAATATTTTTGGAATTTATTCATCTTAAATAAATAAACGTTATAATTTTAATATTATAAAAATTATGATTTTTGAGAAATACAGTTAAAAGTTAATTTTTGAAATTATGGGATTAGTGATTTTATAAAATAGTTTGAACTGGGATTTCTGAATTTATTATAAGAAGTCTAAAAATAGGATTTATAAAATTTTTATTTTATAAATCAGAATGATGAAAATTATGAAAGAGTTTAAAGATGTTTAAAGTAATAATATAAATTGATTTATATTAAAAGATTTATAAATTGATATTTATAAATTTAGAATATCTTGAATTATAAAACGAGCTTTTATAAGTGATAGAATGATTTGTAAATGAATTTCATAAATTGGAATTATAGAATTATAACGGTGAAGTTATAAATGGAATTTTATAAACAGTAGGTTTATAAAATTTGTAACGTTATTTAAAAGAATGGAATTTGGATAAATAAATGAATCTTATAAGTTATAAGATTTATGAAAATTTATGAAGTTTAAAGGAACGATTTTATAAACAAATAAATTATAAGTATTTAACTTATAATATGAAATTTTAGTATATCATTGAGATATGAAATTGAATAGATTTATAAAGGAAATTTATAAAAGGAAGTTGTTATAAAATAAATAGAAATAGAATTTATAAACATTGTTTTATAAATCCGCAACGACTTATTTTGATAAGGAATTGTTGTAATTTATTTATGGAATTATATTCATGTTTTAGACAGTGAATAATTCTTTAAAATAAAATGAATAGAAGTGATGAAATTTATTAACAAGTATATTCACGTTTTTGAATAGTGAATATTTTGTTAAAGAAATTATTTTGGATGTGATGTTTTAAATAGAATTAAAACGATCTAAAGATGTTTTAAAATGTATTGAGATTCGAAACCATAGATTTCAACATTCATTGTTGAAATAGACGTTTTCGAGAAATAGAAGGAAATGGTAGATTATAACACTGTTGTTATAATAAATGATTTCCGAAAGGAAATGTTTTGTATAGTATTGGGATTTATATATCTATTTTAATTTCGAATCCCTATACTAGTGATTTTGGGTTGTCGTAACGATGTTTTACGCAACATTCGTTTTGGCCCAAATAAATATGGTTAAGTGAATGATTTCCTTAAAGAATGAAATATATACTTAATTTCGATTAGGATATATTAAATATTTTCTAAGTATAGAAAATAAAAAGATCTGTGGATTACTTATTTTTAATAAGTATAGAAATGCTTTTCCAATATTAAGTGAATATTTGGAATTTATCTTTTTGAAGATAAATTGAAAATGAATATTAGAAATAGAATGGAAATCGTATATTCATAAATATTTTGAATGTAAATTCAATATGGAATTTATAAATGGAATTTGGAAAATGAGTTTAAAAAATAAATATTGATTTATTTTTGAAGAACGGCAAATATATATATCTTGTAAAGATATTTTTGGGAAATAAATAATTTGGAAAATTATTTGGAATCTGGTGATGTTGGCATATCTATTGATAGTTCAATAACCGACTATCAATATTTACCTTTAAATAGGTATTTGTTGTGAATTGTTTGAAATTGAATGCCACACTTATTTTTTTAAAATAAGCGCTCACTATTCGGGTTAACCGGGAAAGGACCTTGGGGTCGTATAACCCATTCCGAATACGTGATACGTCGTTATGAATTGCATTCGAAGATCGGTGTTGAAGACCGGATATTTTCGAAAGCGAAAGGGTTTCTTGTTGATTGTCTCTGCACTGGCTGATCCCCGGTATTGAGATCTCCATATGTGATGGGAAATCCGAACGTAATTAGAAATTATTCGGATTGCAAGGACTTCTTTGTAAGTGCCTTCGGTTCTGTTCGAGCCCGGAACAGACTTGTATGGATTGTGTGTCTGACATTACAAATTGAGATGTAAAGCCGATTTCTTTCAAATATATTTCTGTTGGTGGCGGAGAATTTATTCTCTTAGCTTAACACCCTTCTCTGAGACGTACGAGCTCAGAGGTTATATAGTTGAAGGTTATCAGCGATATACTCCCAATCTTGGTAATGTGACATACTGAGTGTTGCTGTGAAATGATCATTGTGTTGATTATTTGTGATAGGATCATTTATTTGATCGTCTATCTTGATGATCATTTCTATGATCATTTGTTGACCCAAAGCACGGCTTTTGTATAAAGTGTGTTTTTGTGGACGTGACTTCGTCGAGCCTCACAAATCGGTAATGGTCAAAACAGGAATTGTGCGGCAAGGTTTCCAGGGATCGCTTCCCTAGGGTATGACCATTCCTTATGGAAAAGGGTAGTATCATGGTATGGAGCCCAGATACTTACTCATGTTGAAACACTTATTATTATGGTGTGAAGTTGGTTAGAGAGCTCTCGGTGAAAGGTTCCAAAGGACCGGGGGTGGCATATCTGAGGGTTTGTAATATTCCTTGGGAAAAGGGATTCCCGGCTTTGTTTAGCGGAGAACGGTGGTTCTCGGGGCGTCCTTCCAGAGGCGTTTCCACGTGGCAATGGGAAGTTCCTTGGCCTGACCATTTGTTGGAAAATCCATTCTTTAAATACGAGACTTGTACGGTTTTAGTTGTATAACCTGTTATGGAATATGGCGGTAACCCGTTATTGAACATGGTAGCTATAGTAGGCATAAGTGCGAAATGTCTATGCTGGCTAAGATTTATATCTTTATTTTCGAAATGAATTTTCTCTACACTATGCACTAGTAATAATATCAAATGTTCTTTTTAATGCGTATCAAGCATCTTTGACTATCATAAGGAGAAATCTCCTCCGATTCTGCGTTTGCATGTGTGTGTGTGCGGGAGGCCTTATGGTAGTCTCATTTTTAAAAGCATTGCGAATTGATTTTAAAAATATTCCTCTATGTTAATTTTAAAGAAAAATAAACTGTTTTGAGTTCTCACACCAGTCACATGACTGACTCGGAGTTTATCGTTTTCCTTCCTAAACTCTGGGTGCCCACCAATTTCCACACGGGCAGTCAAGAGTTAAGGTTTATCAGGATATTCTGGAATTCAGGAGTTGCTGGAGGCAAGCTGGATGGCATGGCGTATTACTAGTATATAGTATTTCTTTTTCTGCTGCACTGTTTGTTGTTGTATGTTGTTGTACACTCTGATGATATGATGTAATGAAATGTAATGTATAAAAAGTAATAACTGATATAGTTCTTTGTTTAAAGATTATTCATTTATTATTATATGTTGTTCCGCTGCGAATTGTGAGATTCTGATGTTGTTCTGTTATTTCTGTTCCGTTCTATTTTCTGTTTTCTTTTCTCTCTATCCTCTATTTTCTCTTTTCTACCTCTCTCTTTTTCTTTCTTCTTCTTAAACCATAACATTTCGGTTTTTCGGCAACGAAAAATCGCAAACGTTACATTTGGTATCAGAGCTTATGGTTAAGCGACAACCATGGTTCTGTTGGGTATTACTCGTTAGAGATAGAGTCAGTAGTACTCTAGAATGAGTTTGAGTGTAATAATAGATATGAGCGCGTATTTGTTAGTGAATATAAAATTGTTTTTGAATCGGGTAAATAAAATAATTTTGCCCAAACTATTTTTTTATGAAAAGAAATGATTTTCTATGAATTATTATAGTATATGGTTGCATGATTGTTAAGAAGTGATAATATTGAATTATTATCATTAGTATATGGAATTAAATAAGATAGATTCGATTCAAGTAAATTAACTTGATAATTTATTTATTTGTGAAATGATTTCAAATGGAATGAATTGAATATGGAAATTAAAATTGAAAAGAATTAATGAATTACTAAATGAAAGTTAATCGATAGAATTCAATATTTGGAATTGAGAATTGAATTCGAATGGAATTTAAATTGTGAATTGAATTCAAATTGAATTGAAATATAAAATTGAATGAAATTGGATATGTAACTTCAATAGTGAAGTAAAAACGTATAAGAAGCATATGTTGAAAATTTTGAAATAAAATTAGCAAATTAGCTTGAATGTTGCATTTGGGTGCTATTGTTAGCAGGATATACAGGTATATAATGGGATTGAGATTTTGATTTCAAAGATAAAATAGAATTGCTCGACAAAAAGGTACGTATTTCAATTTCAGTATGAGATTTGATGACTTTCTTCTCTAGCCACTTGGCTTTTCTCTTTTCTTTTTGATTCTGAGGGGCCGTGGTGCCATTTTGTAGTCGTACCGAGCTAGCCGCGCAAAGGAGACGCTGGCGAAATTTTTCGAAAATTTAGGGTGTTAGAAAAAATTTTGAGAAATTTTGAAAGTTTAAAATTTGAATTTGAATTTAAATTTGAATAGTTAGTAAAACAATATTGTTTGAAACCTATAATAGAAGTTAGAAAGCTAGTTGAAATAATAATGAGACTCTAGTAAAAAGATTTGTGTTAGTGAGTTGATAAAACTATTTGGATTGTGAAAAATAATAAACGGGATAAGAGCATTCTTCTTAACTTGTAATTTCGGGACGAAATTCTTTTAAGAGGGGAAGATTGTAACGACCCAGAATTTAGAATAATTTAATTTGAGAATATTTAATTAATTTTAAATATTTAAAGGATGGTTTGAATTGAATTTCAAATTATCAGAATGAATTTGGCGATTAAATTATAGAATTTAATCTATTGAAAGTTGAATAAAAATTTGAATCTTCAATTTTAAGCCAATTAAAAATATTTCAAAGGCTTGTAAAATTCATATTGATAATACTGAAGATTATAGAAGCTTCAGAATTTAATTTGGAAGTGAATTGTTCAGTTTTGAAATTAAATCGTTTGAATCGATATTTAAAAATAGCCGTCCGAGGCACAGTCTCGGAATTCGACGAAACCAGTTCCATTGGGTCCGTAATATTGAATTATTCTCGGATTTCAAATTTCGTATTTTTCTGAGTTAATATGTGAGCACACGAGATGTAAACGCGCTGAAATAAAAATCGAATTCAAATTAAAATTTGAATTTAAATTGGTCGAAATCAAAACACTATTCTCCCCTTCAATTACGCCTAAAGTCATGCCTAAAATCACGTAGATAAACACGCAGAGCACCACGTTTTCTTGTTTCCCCCGTACCTTACCTCTTCCATTTTTAAATATCACGTCCTCATCCTTCAGTTACCAAACTCATTTATTCGATTCAAAGAAAAAAGAAAATGGCGGTAGCCTCTCCCTCTTTCTCAAATTCTCGTTCAAGAGCTATTCACGAAATTAAAAATCAAGCCGAAGCCCTTCTTCCCCCAAATTCATTCGAACGCAGTATAAAAAAAAAAAATAGGGGCCGAAGCCCTAATTCGAAGTCGCAGGCGACATTGAGGCATGAGGAGGGGCGAGGCAATCTCGTGCAGTGGGGCTCGCGACTGCAACGATGGGCGCGCGACTCGAGGAGATGGCGGCGACGTCGTGTAGCTCGCGTGCGCGCGCGAGAGGGGGGGGAGCTCGAATTGGTCGCGTGGGTTCGAGGTTGTTCGAGGTGGCAGCCGCGATTTGAAGGCGGCGGCGAGGCTTCGAGGCAGTGGCCGCGATACTGGGTTGAGCAGCGGCATCTGGGGGATTGATCGCGATCGATTTGGGGAGGCTCGAGTTCGAGCTGATGGATTTGCAGTAAGGGTTTTTTTATATATATATATATTTTTTTTTACGTTACGTATTTAAAAAAAAAACATTTTTACAGTAAAGTAAATTGTTAATTTATAGATGTTAAATTAAAATTTATAAAAGCTATTCTTGTCTATTTTTACCGAAATTTCTAATTTTAAACATACATACAGAAAAGTTTTTACAGTAAACATATGTGTATAAGATTTATTTTTAAAGTATAGAAATTTTTAAAACAATATCGAGTTTATAAAGACTAGGTTTTTAAAAGAAAAGAATTAGTTTAAAACTAATTTTTTGTTAGACAAATTTATTAAAAGTAAATTTAGTTTAATTGGAAATTTCTAGTTAGAATTATTTTTAAAGGAAAATTAGTTTTAATAAATTATTAAAGAAGAAACTGGTTTAAATAAAACAATTGATTAATTAAACAATCAAGAACGAAAATTGAATAGTTCGATTTAATTCGAATATTAATAAATTTTTTGGCTAATTTAATTTACCTAATAGGAATTTAATTTATTGGACAAATAAATTAAAGAAATTCTAGTTTAGGATTTAAATCTTCAATTAGACAATTTTATTGAAAGTGAGTTTAGTTAATTAAATTAAAATTTTAGTTAAAATAATTTATTAAACAAAGGAATTTTAAAAGATTTAAGAAAATTTATATAAGCAAGATGTTAGAATTATTTTAAAAAAGAAAATCAGTTTGAATCTTTAATTTTTAGTTTAAAATAGAAATCATTAACTTGAGATTGAAATAATTAGTTGAATAAATTCAATTTAAGGATAAGTTAATTAAATCTATTTAAGAAGAAAATTTAGTTTTAAAATTAAATTGTAGTTGAATAGAATTATTTAAAAGGAAAATTTATTTATAACAAATTTAATAGTTAAAACCAAAATTTGTTAGTTGATTTAATTTATAAAAGGAAATTTAAATTTTAGTTAATAAAATTTTAAAGAAGAAATTGGTTTAAATAAAACCATCAGTTAATTTAACTATTAAAGTAAAAGCACCGATGAATCGAAATTATCAAATGAAAATTAACAGTTCGATTAATTCAAATATTAACAAACTGTATAATTATTTATACAAGGTATAAATGAAGAAAACAAGTTGAATTGGGAGTGGATTGCAAACGGGAATAAAGGTGAGAACTTCTCACTCAAAAGGAATTTTATTGTTTATTTAAATTTTAAATAGTTAGATTTAAAATTTGCTTGACTGTATTGATTGAATGCTTGAATGATGATTGTTATATATATATATATATATATATATATATATATATTGGATGTGAATAGACCCTATACGCCGTTAGTAAGCGGAGGTTATTTATTACACACATATACCGCGATATTCCACCTCGAAGTGGAATTGGTATTATATTATATATATAGCAATATATATATATATATATATATATATATATATTGGCATATGTATATATTGCAGTTGATTGATTTCCCGCATTGGTATAGCGGATGAGACCCTATGCGCTGTTAGTAAGCGGATAATATTTATAAAATCCCATATACCGCGATATTCCGTCTTGAAACGGAATTGGTATTGTGCTAATGTCTGTGGATGCAGGGAAACAGGTTGGAGGGATCCAACTGGATTCCTCACAAATATTTATTGATTTTAGATATTGTGATGCTTGATTGTTTATCATATCGATATATGATATTGCGAAGTCGTGATTGACTATTGATGTGTTGCATCATCGGATCCAATTTTTGAAGTTTAAAAATAACGATTTTGATTTCTAAAGTGATTTTTGGAAATATACGTTTATAAAATATTTTTGGAATTTATTCATCTTAAATAAATAAACGTTATAATTTTAATATTATAAAAATTATGATTTTTGAGAAATACAGTTAAAAGTTAATTTTTGAAATTATGGGATTAGTGATTTTCTAAAATAGTTTGAACTGGGATTTCTGAATTTATTATAAGAAGTCTAAAAATAGGATTTATAAAATTTTTACTTCATAAATCAGAATGATGAAAATTATGAAAGAGTTTAAAGATGTTTAAAGTAATAATATAAATTGATTTATATTAAAAGATTTATAAATTGATATTTATAAATTTAGAATATCTTGAATTATAAAACGAGCTTTTATAAGTGATAGAATGATTTTTAAATGAATTTCATAAATTGGAATTATAGAATTATAACGGTGAAGTTATAAATGGAATTTTATAAACAGTAGGTTTATAAATTTTGTAAAGTTATTTAAAAGAATGGAATTTGGATAAATAAATGAATCTTATAAGTTATAAGATTTATGAAAATTTATGAAGTTTAAAGGAACAATTTTATAAACAAATAAATTATAAGTATTTAACTTATAATATGAAATTTTAGTATATCATTGAGATATGAAATTGAATAGATTTATAAAGGAAATTTATAAAAGGAAGTTGTTATAAAATAAATAGAAATAGAATTTATAAACATTGTTTTATAAATCCGCAACGACTTATTTTGATAAGGAATTGTTGTAATTTATTTATGGAATTATATTCATGTTTTAGACAGTGAATAATTCTTTAAAATAAAATGAATAGAAGTGATGAAATTTATTAACAAGTATATTCACGTTTTTGAATAGTGAATATTTTGTTAAAGAAATTATTTTGGATGTGATGTTTTAAATAGAATTAAAACGATCTAAAGATGTTTTAAAATGTATTGAGATTCGAAACCATAGATTTCAACATTCATTGTTGAAATAGACGTTTTCGAGAAATAGAAGGAAATGGTAGATTATAACACTGTTGTTATAATAAATGATTTCCGAAAGGAAATGTTTTGTATAGTATTGGGATTTATATATCTATTTTAATTTCGAATCCCTATACTAGTGATTTTGGGTTGTCGTAACGATGTTTTACGCAACATTCGTTTTGACCCAAATAAATATGGTTAAGTGAATGATTTCCTTAAAGAATGAAATATATACTTAATTTCGATTAGGGTATATTAAATATTTTCTAAGTATAGAAAATAAAAAGATCCGTGGATTACTTATTTTTAATAAGTATAGAAATGCTTTTCCAATATTAAGTGAATATTTGGAATTTATCTTTTTGAAGATAAATTGAAAATGAATATTAGAAATAGAATGGAAATCGTATATTCATAAATATTTTGAATGTAAATTCAATATGGAATTTATAAATGGAATTTGGAAAATGAGTTTAAAAAATAAATATTGATTTATTTTTGAAGAATGGAAAATATATATATCTTGTAAAGATATTTTTGGGAAATAAATAATTTGGAAAATTATTTGGAATCTGGTGATGTTGGCATATCTATTGATAGTTCAATAACCGACTATCAATATTTACCTTTAAATAGGTATTTGTTGTGAATTGTTTGAAATTGAATGCCACACTTATTTTTTTAAAATAAGCGCTCACTATTCGGGTTAACCGGGAAAGGACCTTGGGGTCGTATAACCCATTCCGAATACGTGATACGTCGTTATGAATTGCATTCGAAGATCGATGTTGAAGACCGGATATTTTCGAAAGCGAAAGGGTTTCTTGTTGATTGTCTCTGCACTGGCTGATCCCCGGTATTGAGATCTCCATATGTGATGGGAAATCCGAACGTAATTAGAAATTATTCGGATTGCAAGGACTTCTTTGTAAGTGCCTTCGGTTCTGTTCGAGCCCGGAACAGACTTGTATGGATTGTGTGTCTGACATTACAAATTGAGATGTAAAGCCGATTTCTTTCAAATATATTTCTGTTGGTGGCGGAGAATTTATTCTCTTAGCTTAACACCCTTCTCTGATACGTACGAGCTCAGAGGTTATATAGTTGAAGGTTATCAGCGATATACTCCCAATCTTGGTAATGTGACATACTGAGTGTTGCTGTGAAATGATCATTGTGTTGATTATTTGTGATAGGATCATTTATTTGATCGTCTATCTTGATGATCATTTCTATGATCATTTGTTGACCCAAAGCACGGCTTTTGTATAAAGTGTGTTTTTGTGGACGTGACTTCGTCGAGCCTCACAAACCGGTAATGGTCAAAACAGGAATTGTGCGGCAAGGTTTCCAGGGATCGCTTCCCTAGGGTATGACCATTCCTTCTGAAAAAGGGTAGTATCATGGTATGGAGCCCAGATACTTACTCATGTTGAAACACTTATTATTATGGTGTGAAGTTGGTTAGAGAGCTCTCGGTGAAAGGTTCCAAAGGACCGGGGGTGGCATATCTGAGGGTTTGTAATATTCCTTGGGAAAAGGGATTCCCGGCTTTGTTTAGCGGAGAACGGTGGTTCTCGGGGCGTCCTTCCAGAGGCGTTTCCATGTGGCAATGGGAAGTTCCTTGGCCTGACCATTTGTTGGAAAATCCATTCTTCAAATACGAGACTTGTACGGTTTTAGTTGTATAACCTGTCATGGAATATGGCGGTAACCCGTTATTGAACGTGGTAGCTATAGTAGGCATAAGTGCGAAATGTCTATGCTGGCTAAGATTTATATCTTTATTTTCGAAATGAATTTTCTCTACACTATGCACTAGTAATAATATCAAATGTTCTTTTTAATGCGTATCAAGCATCTTTGACTATCATAAGGAGAAATCTCCTCCGATTCTGCATTTGCATGTGTGTGTGTGTGGGAGGCCTTATGGTAGTCTCATTTTTAAAAGCATTGCGAATTGATTTTAAAAATATTCCTCTATGTTAATTTTAAAGAAAAATAAACTGTTTTGAGTTCTCACACCAGTCACATGACTGACTCGGAGTTTATTGTTTTCCTTCCTAAACTCTAGGTGCCCACCAATTTCCACACGGGCAGTCAAGAGTTAAGGTTTATCAGGATATTCTGGAATTCAGGAGTTGCTGGAGGCAAGCTGGATGGCATGGCGTATTACTAGTATATAGTATTTCTTTTTCTGCTGCACTGTTTGTTGTTGTATGTTGTTGTACACTCTGATGATATGATGTAATGAAATGTAATGTATAAAAAGTAATAACTGATATAGTTCTTTGTTTAAAGATTATTCATTTATTATTATATGTTGTTCCGCTGCGAATTGTCAGATTCTGATGTTGTTCTGTTATTTCCGTTCCGTTCTATTTTCTGTTTTCTTTTCTCTCTATCCTCTATTTTCTCTTTTCTACCTCTCTCTTTTTCTTTCTTCTTCTTAAACCATAACATTTCGGTTTTTCGGCAACGAAAAATCGCAAACGTTACATAGTATAATTTGGAAATATTATATTCAAGAGTTTTGATTTCTAAATATATTTTACTTTGAAACCACTATGATTTTTGGAAAGAATATATTGGAAAATAAAGATGATATCATATTGTTTTGGGGTTTTAAAAGGAAGGGATATCATATTTATATGGTTTTGAAATGGATATTATATTCTGGTTTTCAAACTATAAATTGTTTTAAAGGACCGCGGTGTTATAATAACGTTTGGTTGTTGAAGAGACCGGGATCGGAAGTTGCCATACTCTCTGCCAACTCCGAAAACCACTTTAACAACCGTGTACGCGGTGGAGATTCCAGAATAAAGTAGGTTGGTGGAGGCGTTTCCTTGAGGTAAATACGTGGACCCAACTCCCGTGAGTTGGCATAAGGTGGCTAAAACAGGAGCGATTCTCGGGCCAATGAGGTCATTCCTCTGATCGGACGCACTCCTTCGATATTATACTCTGACTTTTGGATTTGGATTCGGTGGCCACTTTTATTTGATTTGGGGGTGTTGTTCGAGGTGGGCGGTAGTAGCAGCTACGCGTTACCACCAGCCCGGATAGAAATTGGTATATCTACCCTGGCATTGCCTAGTTGTGCCGTGTCACCTACCCTATCGCGCCTTGTACGAGTTTGGATTTCTCCCGTAGCCCGTGTGGTATCCTCTGGTGGCTTCCCGATCAGGAGGGACTATGATATTGGATGGACTACTGGGACTATTACGTGTTAAGGTGGAAAATGTAAAGCCTTAATGCTATTTAAAAGTAAGTTTATTTTACAAATAGACACTATTATAATAGCGCAATATACTACATAGTAAATAGTTTAACGGATCCTTAGGAGATGTAAATCCCGAGCATCTCTTGAGTTACTACACTCATATTTATTTCTGCTAATTTAACTTACATAAGATCTTTTAGTTCCGACTCGAGTGTTTTTGTCTTTTCAAATTCGCTCGGGTCAGTCCGAGCGTTTCAGGATTTGAAGACTTTATTTCTGGAGGACGAAGACAAAGATTTCATTATTATTATTATTATTATATAGTTCCACTACACACTGTGTTCTGCTGCATTGATATTTGTTGGTATGTGAACTCTGATATTTATTGTGTAAAGAAGAATCAAATGTCCTGTAAACAGTTTTTGTGAACTGTATATTTATTATTATATTTTATCCTTCCGCTGTGAGATTCTGTTTAGTTTTTTCCCTTCTCTGTTTTTCTTATTTACCCCATAACAATCCGCCATTCCGTATGGTTTGAATTGGCACGTGTGTCGATTTAAATCGTATGGAAAGGCGGGATGTTTCAGTTGGTATCAGAACTTTGGTTTAGCGATAAACCTTAGCTTTGTGGGGTTTGACTCTTTACTAATAGGGTAGTAATACCCTATGGGAGTTGCTGAGTGTATATATATGAGAGAGCGTATTTGTTAGTGTTATAAAAGGTTTATAATATTGTGTTAATTTGTTCCATTTGGTATTTATAAATTCTGGTTGGTGCATGGGACGCTGTGACATCAATAGGAATTTCTAAACACTTAATAGGACAGACCGACATAATACTTGTTTTTAATATAGGTGAATGAAATAATTTTGCCTATTATATTTTCTGTATATAAAATAAAATTTTCAAATCATATCTATATTTTATTGCAATATATTGGTTGTTAGGAATAAAATTTATAAATAATAGGTAAATAAGATTAAAATAAATAAATGTAATTTGGGAATTTAGAACTTAAGTTCCGGGGTTTTTGAAAACTTCTTTCAAGTGATTTGGAATATAATAATATTGTTATAAGTATTTTCTGATATAAATATTTTATATAATTTAAAAGAAATTGTTTTAAAGAAGATTTTTAGAGAAAATAAGTTTTGTAATTTCCTCTCTGTCGCTGGAAAATAATTTCGGTGATGAGTGCACGCATCATCGACATTCATTTTCGAGTTTCGAAGTGGGAAGGCCACTGTAGTAATTTACTGCAGAATTGTTAAGAAAATTTTATCGTTTTAATTATAATTGGATATATATGTTAAGTGTAGATATCTATCTATTATTTTAAATGATTTAAAATTTAACCCGGTATTTGGTTCTTAAGTTCCAGATTTATTAATAGTACAATTAAGTGTAGCAAATTTGAACCTTTAAGTTAAAAAAAAATGAATAAAGGAAATAAACGGTTGTAAACCTTAGTAAATGGATAAATGAAATTCTTTATTTATTAGAATTGATGTTATAAGGTTACAAATTAGGTGTAACTAAAATGTTACTATTATTAAATATTAGCATTAAATAAATGAATGAAAGTAAAAGTAAGTTGAAATTGTAACGTATAAAACGAATATATAATTAATGAACCACTAAAAAAATAAAAGGAATTGAGAAGAAACTTGTATAAATTTTCACTTACATTCTTAAAGCATATATATAACTTGCCATATAATAAAAGTTACAGTGTTAGTAAGAAAATGTAAGGGGGAAATCTTACAAGTAAAGCTTGAGATAATGAAAGTATTCAATGAATTTGCTGTTATAAATGGGAATTTATTGTTATAAACTTAAGTTGTAAATTTAAATTTTACCATAATTAAAGTTAAGTATTATAATTAGATGATTTTAAAACTTAAGTAAATAGAATGAAATTCTATAATAAATGAAACTGTGAGAAATAAATAAATAAAATTTAGAAATACATAAATGGAATGCAATAAAAAGAAACTTACCTGACATTTAAAATGGAAGATGAATATTGTAAGTAATAAATGAAAATAAATGAGGCAATCACTCATTAATGAAAGAAAGGAAATCAAACAACTAAAGTATGAAATAAAGATTTATAATAAGTTAAATTGATTATTGGGTTGAATGGTTATTGTTTGATTTATGTTTGGTTGGGTAAGAAAATTTGAAATTGTTGGATGAATAAATAATTTATTCCATCTAAGACTGTTGAGTAAATGATGCACTTGATAGTTATTTTTCATTCCGTACAATTTCAAGTTTGAACCCAAACAACTAGTTGATTTGTGCGATTGTATGGTTGTTTTGTAATTGTATGTATGCTGTTCGAGGAAATTGATGGCTGTTGTATTAATTTGGATGATTAGTGATTGGAACTACTTAGATATTTAAATTTTGGACTTAGAAATATTTTGAAATGTTCTCCAAACTCTAATAAATTTAAGTATAAAAAGATAATGTTGTAAATTTGTATATTTTAAGAAAAATAACAGATACTGTAAATTTAGTTGTTTATAAGGTAATGTTTTGAATAAGATATGTAGATTCTAAATCCTTCTTTTCCCTTATTTTTCCTTTTCGGGGACGAAAAGTTTTGAGTGGGGGAGAATGTAACGACCCGTAAATTTAGACAATTTAAGTTGATTAATTTAATTAAGATTTTGTAATTTAATTTAAAAAGAGATGAAATATAAAGGGTAAATAAAACTAAATATTAGTATAGGGAATAAATCCTAATAAAGGTAGTAGTGAGAGCGTACACTTTGAAATTTTTTTTATATATGAAAGGTAAGCAGTAAAATTATCCAATGCAATATTCGATTTATTAAAAGTAACTGCATGAAAATCTAGACAGTAAAGTTAATCTAGCTGAATTTGTATGAATTGAATGAAATAGGTTTAATATGAATGGTATATTAGGTTATAAAATCAAATGAGAAAAGCAAGCGTAATTATTTGATTTATCTAATTAATTAAACATGTTGAATAGTAACTGAATGTTAATAAATGGAAAATTATACAATTTTGTTAGATGATTTGGTCATAATGTTTAATAATCGATTAAATAATAACGGAAGTATGTATGCAAGTTTAATAGAAACATGAATAGCATGAATATAATTAAATGAAACCATGCAATAATGTGGTAAATGATGGCATTTATGAATGAAATAAGATTTGTAGGTAATTTGAATTTAATTCTAAAATGTGTAAACTGAATGTAATTTAATGTAATAAGGAGTGCAATAACAGTTGATTGGGATTCAAATTCATCTTAAATAAAATTTCTATAGTAATTGAAATTTACTATTTTGCGATTTAGGTGAGAAATAAAGTTTTAATGAAATTAAGCAATGTAATCTAATTCCATGTAAAGAGTCAATATGTATAATAGCAAGGTTTTAATTAAATACATGGTTTTATGTAGATTTCAACTGATAATTTATGAAGTCTAATGTGAGATCATATTTGCAATTAATTTTCTTAAGTTGTGCAGTAAGTTAGGTTAATTTGTCAATTGGATAAGGATTTAAGTAATAAGGTTAATGCGAGGTAAGTAATGTTGAATTTAGGTTAATAATAATGAATAGTAACAAATTAAAAATTTGTAGCATATATCATAATTTACCTGCTTCCTTGTTAATGGAATTAGAATGTGTAGTAAGTAATAATCAGATAAAGGAATGTTACCTAATGGAAAAGGAAATAATTAAGTGTTGAGTAAATTATAGGATTGTATTTATTATAAGCGTTATTCTAATAATAATGGTTAATTGTGGAATTAATATGGGGAGTATATAAAGAAATAACTAGGGAAATATACGTTATAAGTTAATTATAACCTAAATTTATGTGCAAGGTTGAATTGGATCTAATTGGAAACTTATTTAATAAATTGGATTCAAGGGTAATAGAAAGATTATTTTAAGAAAATATTAAGTACTATAATTAGTAGAATGATTTACATTTAAGATTTGAGATAGAGATTTGTCTAAGGAATTATAAAGTTAAGTAAATCAAGGTGATAGAAATTTTTTGAATTATAGAATGTGAATTTGAATAGTGAGTCAATTGGTTATTTTATAATAGTAGGACTTATTGAGATAAATGAAATCAAATTTTTATTTATTACGTTAAATTAACAATTACGTTGAAATAGGATATTTATGTGATAATTTTTAATCCAAAGGGTAAACCCTTATATTTAAGATTAATGAAAGGAATAAACATAGATTGATTCAATAAAAAAAAGGAATTTTTGGAAATTTATCAACAATTTTGGATTTTATGGAATTGAATATTTATACTGATTTAATCTTTAATAAATTGACATATAAAATTTGTTAAATCATTTTAAATATTGAGAAAATAGTACTAAATCGATTGCAATAGATATAAATAAATTTTTACGTTACTGTTAATATAAAGTACTTTTTGAAGATAACGTCAAATTCATTTATGGAGATTTAGTTAAATGGGAACTTTGATTTTGAGAAATAAAAGCGTATTAATGTGACTAAAGGTTAGAGTACGATTATTGTATATTGCCTATTTTGGTAGCTTGTTAATTTACAATTTTAAAATCAGTTACAATAAATTTTAATTGAGTATTGCGTTAATGTTAATTAAAGTAGTATTTGTAGCAATGTTAAGACTTTCGTATTGGATAGTTTGTTGTAATATAAGACTTGGAAATAAAGTTATTAACGTATTGGAAAACAATTACATTTGATGAAATTAAATGTTGAAATATTACATAGATAAGAATTTAGATGAAATGGATTAATTTATGAAATAAAATGGTAAGTAATTATAATATTGTTATTAATAATAGACGTTACTTTAAGGATAATTAATGTAGTAACGTAAGGTGAAAATGTAAATTAAAAGGGAAACGTAAAATTTAGTTAAGGTAGTAATTTATGAATTGGGAATAAAATTCAAATGTTATATTAGGCTGTAAATCAATTTGGGAATAAAATTTTATTTAATTGGGGTAAATTGATATATACTAATGTTAAATATATACATAAGATGATGATTGATTTAATAAAGAGATTTGAATACGAATGGTATAAAATTTCATTTGAAATAAGATTTTATAATTTATTGAATTTACTTTATTAAAGGTAAACACTGAATTTTTTGCAATAAATCTTTACTTGATATGGAGGTTTGGTTAATAAATTTGAAGCTAATTGCAATCAGAAATGATAGGAATGGTAAGTTGACCATTTATTCATAATAAGATCTAAAAATCAAATAAATGGATTATTGGAATTTAAATTTGACAAATTGTGAATTCATTTAAATTCGGATCCATCTGTCTATTCCAACTTCATCTATAAATACCCCGCTAAACCCTAGCCTCCGCCTATTCTCATTTGTCTGCGCATAAAATTTCATCAGCTCCTTCTTTTCCTCAATGGCAGACAAACAAATCTTAGATCCAAATAAAAATTCCAAACCAAATCAAAAGCTAAAATTCAAACTTCTCAGAAAAATCTGGAAGCAAAACGCATGAGGGAGAGAGGGAAAGAAAGGGGGATGACGTGGCGCTTGAAGGTGTTCTTTTATTTCTATTCTTTTTTCTTCTTTTTTTTGAAATTTCAATCACCATTAATGCGTATAACTTTCTCCTACGAAGTCCGTTTCACGCGAGATTTTTTTTGTTAGGATCGTAACAAAATTACAGATCTTTTGACACTGGTTTGGACAGATTTGGAGACCGTCGAATTTTTGGGTTTAAATCGGATCTAAATTCGATTTAAGTTCAAAAGGTGAGTGTTTTAACCCACTCACAATTTCTAAAATTTCATGTGTTTGTTAAATTAATTTTGGATATGGGTAGAAATTTTTCTATGACTGTTTGGCATGTTTTATTCACTATTTCTGTTTAAACGTATTTATTTAATATAACTGTAAATTTATTTATTTATTGCATATAAATTTGACAGTTAGAATTTATTTATTTCATATTAACTGCCAGGCATAGTTATGTTAAATTTTATTTCATATTAACTGCCAGTTAAGTTTACGTTTATTTTTGCATATAAACTACCAATTAACAGTTATTAAATTTATTTTGAGTATAAATTGATAATTGATACCATTATTTATCACCTATTATATATTGATGATTGTTTGAAATTGGATGATGACTGCGATAAATGGATGTATGATTTGATGAATGAATGGATGATTTATTTTATTAATTGCAAGTTGCTATGCATTTCATTCATTCGGGATTGCGGTTTGAAATGATATACAACCGCATTTTATTTTAAATTGCGGATTGAAATGATAAACATCCGTATCACTTGACCATAGGGTAGAAAATTTTATACAGGCACCGCGGTATATATATAAAATATATTTTGGAATGTTTTTATGGTTTTGTAAAGCTATGTATATATATGGTTTATGGGATATTGAATTAGTTATTTATATATATATATATAGTAATTTTCGGGTTTAAGCTTTGTATAAATTTGATTTGAAGTATAAAATAAAGTTTGATTTTTAAGATCAAATACGATTAAGCATTTATTTAAAATCTAATTTCTGGAGTTTTTAGGACTTAATGAGATAAGATTTGGAAGATGAATATTAAGTGAAATTGAAATTTAATAAAAATTAAAATTTTTAAAGGATGTGATTTTTATAACTTGATTTTTGTGTAAAGTGATTTAAATGAATATCAGGTTGATTTAAATGAATATATCAAGTTTAATAAATTGAAAGATTTTCCAATTATGTGAAGTTAAAGATTTTACTTAAATTATATTGAATTCATTAAGTAAACATTTCAAGTCTAAATAATAAGTAATTGAATTTGATATATATGGGTTTGTCAAATGAGTTTGTTTTTGAAATGGTGAAATATTTAAAGCTTTGAAACATAAGAATTGAAATGGTATTTGGTAATTTAAATCGATATTTGAAATTGATTTGTGAAATCTAAAGAAGCTATTTTGTTTTATAAAAGTAATTTAATATTTAACCATTTAAGAGATGGAAATTTTGTTTCAAATCTATGTTTTCAAGGTAGTATAATTTGGAAATATTATATTCAAGAGTTTTGATTTCTAAATATATTTTACTTTGAAACCACTATGATTTTTGGAAAGAATATATTGGAAAATAAAGATGATGTCATATTCTTTTGGGGTTTTAAAAGGAAGGGATATCATATTTATATGGTTTTGAAATGGATATTATATTCTGGTTTTCAAACTATAAATTGTTTTAAAGGACCGCGGTGTTATAATAACGTTTGGTTGTTGAAGAGACCGGGATCGGAAGTTGTCATACTCTCTGCCAACTCCGAAAACCACTTTAACAACCGTGTACGCGGTGGAGATTCCAGAATAAAGTAGGTTGGTGGAGGCGTTTCCTTGAGGTAAATACGTGGACCCAACTCCCGTGAGTTGGCATAAGGTGGCTAAAACAGGAGCGATTCTCGGGCCAATGAGGTCATTTCTCTGATCGGACGCACTCCTTCGATATTATACTCTGACTTTTGGATTTGGATTCGGTGGCCACTTTTATTTGATTTGGGGGTGTTGTTCGAGGTGGGCGGTAGTAGCAGCTACGCGTTACCACCAGCCCAGATAGCAATTGGTATATCTACCCTGGCATTGCCTAGTTGTGCCGTGTCACCTACCCTATCGCGCCTTGTACGAGTTTGGATTTCTCCCGTAGCCCGTGTGGTATCCTCTGGTGGCTTCCCGATCAGGAGGGACTATGATATTGGATGGACTACTGGGACTATTATGTGTTAAGGTGGAAAATGTAAAGCCTTAATGCTATTTAAAAGTAAGTTTATTTTACAAATAGACACTATTATAATAGCGCAATATACTACATAGTAAATAGTTTAACGAATCCTTAGGAGATGTAAATCCCGAGCATCTCTTGAGTTACTACACTCATATTTATTTCTGCTAATTTAACTTACATAAGATCTTTTAGTTCTGACTCGAGTGTTTTTGTCTTTTCAAATTCGCTCGGGTCAGTCCGAGCATTTCAGGATTTGAAGACTTTATTTCTGGAGGACGAAGACAAAGATTTCATTATTATTATTATATGGTTCCACTGCACACTGTGTTCCGCTGCATTGATATTTATTGGTATGTGAACTCTGATATTTATTGTGTAAAGAAGAATCAAATGTCTTGTAAACAGTTTTTGTGAACTGTATATTTATTATTATATTTTATCCTTCCGCTGTGAGATTCTGTTTAGTTTTTTCCCTTCTCTGTTTTTCTTATTTACCCCATAACAATCCGCCATTCCGTATGGTTTGAATTGGCACGTGTGTCGATTTAAATCGTGTGAAAAGGCGGGATGTTACACTGGATTTCCTATCAAATGTTTTGTTTAGCATAAGGTAAAAACTTTTCCATGTTTATGTGTGGGAAGTCTTACGTGGTACATTTTCTTTCAAAGGATTTTTTAAAGTTAAGCAATCTTTAACCGTTTACTCACACCAGACCCCTGTCTGACCCGAGTGTTTATTTTCTGTTTTATTAAACTCTTGGGTACTCATATTCTGTATGAGTAGTCAAGTGATTCAGGTTATCTTTGATGAATTCTGGAGGAGCTTTGGAGCAGGAGGCTTCAGCGTGTAGATATGTAGATAGTGTTTCCGTTGTGTGTTATTCTGTATAGTTGTTCTTGTATTGTACATTAGACAGAAATGTTATAACTGTCTAAATTGAGATGTATAGTTGTGTACTCTGATGTAAGATACTATGTATATGTTCTATATTATATTTTATTTGTTCCGCCGTGAGATTTCTGCTGTGTTGTTGTTCTTTCTTCTCTTTCTTTCCTTCTTCTATCCCTTTCTTTCTTCATTAGTGATGCGACTTTCTGGTGATAGATAGTTGGGTCGCTGCATTTTCCCACGTACAGAATGCTTTTGGGCTGGAGTACGGGGGGTAAATTATCTTGCTCTGTGTGCATGGATTCAACAAAGGCATTTACACTGAAGCATGGTGGTAAGTAGTGTTAGTGGGATTTCCACCATTGATTTTTGCATACCAATGACACGTTTAGACATGATAAGTAATTTTTTGAAAGAAATAAAACTATAAGTTTGCAACCGCCAACATTTTTGAACGGAGAAAAGGTATTTGATATTGTAAAAGGTTATGCAAAATTACACAAGACAGGAAACAAAGAGCCTAAAATTCCCGGCGAAGGGGATTATCACAATTGGTGCAAACAGAATATATTTTGGGAATTACCATATTGGAAAGATCTAAAACGTCGACACAATCTGGATGTTATGCATATTGAAAAAAATGTGTTTGAGAATTTCTTTCATACAATTATGAATGTTAAAGGAAAAAGCAAAGATGATTTGAGATCAAGAAAAGATATCGAATACTATTGCAATCGTCCAGAGCTTAACATTAATCCTATGCGTCCAAACTTCAAAGTTCTTGCATGTTTTGAACTGGATATGACTCGTTGTATAAAATTACAAGAGTGGGTCGATTCTTTGAGGTTTCCAGATGGGATTGCTTCTAATATGAAACGATGTGTTGATATGAAGGACATTGTACTGTCAGGTATGAAGAGTCACGATTGCCATTTATTTTTAGAGACTCTACTCCCGATAGTATTTAAAGAGCTTTTACCACAAAAGGTTTGGATGCCTATAACAGAGCTCAGTTTATTCTTTAAAGAGATATGTTCAACAACTGTATCTAAAAGTCATTTGCAGAAGCTTGAAAGAGATATACCTAAATTACTGTGTAAATTGGAGAAAATATTTCCTTCTGGAGTTTTTAATTGCATGGAACATTTACCAATACATCTACCAACTGAAACGTTACTACGAGGACCAGTGTAGTATGGATGGATGCATCCTTTTGAGAGGTATGTAATAGTTATATTATTTACGCAATTTTAAATATAGAACGTGCTACACTTAATTTCACACATTTTCATTTTAAGTTATCCGGGCCGCCTAAAGAAAAAAGTGAAACAAAAGCATGCGTTGAAGGTTCTATTTGTCAAGCATGCATTATTGAAGAAGCTTCCATATTGTTTAGCCATTATTTTGATGATCACGTGAATTTAAGTTTCAATCGTGGTCATCGTAATGAAAATGATATGGTGGATAATTCAATCGATAACGTTCTCTCAGTATTCAAAAAACAAGGACGCACGTCTGGTAAATGGAAGAATGTTAAAGGCTTCGCTACAACAAAGGATAACAATCTAGCAAAGGCAACCGTGCTTCTTAATTGTAATGAATTAACTGATCTTATTAGGTACCATAATAATTTGATTATTCATTGACTAAATTTATGTCAATCTTTCCAACCTACACGCAATACTCCTTAGATACTAACTTGTGTGCTTGATTTAAACAGCAAATTTGAAAGTGAATATCCTAATGTTGAACTTTGTAAAGAATTCGAGGGATGGTTTTGTAGGATCTAGATTAACCGTAGAGGGGGGTGAATAGGGTTATTGCAAATTTTATCAAATTAAACTGCAGAGAAGTAAATATGCTGAAAAGTAAATCACACACAAAATTTACCCAGCTTCGGCGACCCCTGCCTACTGCTGCATTCCCAGATTTCTATTAGAATTAAACAGTCTCCCGCTTACAAACACTCTAACCGACTCGCAACTCCTACTACCGCCTATAGAGTTTTGCAAACTCGCAAACCCTGCTCACTGAACTAATTCTAACTAGACAATCTGACACAACCTAAAACCTAGGTGGTGATTTACCAAGAACTGATTCGAAAAGTATAGACTTCAAAAATAAGAGCAAAAATAAAAACACCCTTATATTAAAATAAGGATTAAACCCTAATCCCCTTTTCAATCAAAAAATCAGCTTACTTTTTATTATTCTCTAGCCCATTCTCTTTTCTCTGGCTTGTGAAAAAATGGCGGCCTCGTTAATCTTCGTTCGTTCTTTGTTCAAATTAGGGCTCTCAGAAAATATAGACGATCGCTACTATTACTGCTCGATTGATCTTGGTTCTCTTGCTTTATTTTTTGATCGTCGGCCGCTCTCGTTCCTTTGCTTTGCTTGCAATTAGGGTTTGTGAAATTTAGGGCTTCTGGAGTTCAACTTCAATTTGGTATGCGACTTTCCTTTTTGCTTTTCTGTTATGCTCGATTGAACACTGATTGATCGATGATTTTACCGATGATGATTGTGGGTTTTTATTTGGACTTGATTAAATTTTCCACACACGCCGATGATGATTTGGGGTTGTATTTATATGGACTTCGTCACTTTCCTATTTTTCAATTGCCTGATATTTGTGACTTGATGCACACGGATTTGATTTTGAAGCTTTCGATTTTTCTTGAGTCATACGGCAAAAAACTTTCCTCTTTTGATTTGTTTGACTATTTCAAAGATACGCACTTGAATTTTGATTTTTTTTTTCATTTTTATTCTGTGTTGATTATTTTACGTCTGCATTGTTATTCTTCGACTTGTTTAACATCTTGATTGCCACGACTTCATGTTGTCTGGTTGTTCACCGGTATTGACGTTTGTGTAGTTTCCACTGTCGTCTTTGCTGCACTGAGTGGTCTGCTGTCATTAATACTTCCATGTATCACTGCACTGACTCATGTATTGTAGTCTTTATGTATGCACTGTTTCAAGTATGCTTGTTCTCTGCATTTACTTCAAATGTGTTGACTTTTGTCAGATGCTATTTCATGCTTGCATTGTTGTTCACCTCACTTGAGTCTGTTGTGAGCAGTTTGTAGTTGCTGGCTAGCCTTTGCTAGTTTATTCATGTTGCCTATTGCACTGAGTCTTGATAGTCAAGTTGCACACTTGTGGTCTTCATTGTTGCTGTTATGTTGGTGGCAATCTTGTACAACTTGTATTTGCACTTGCTCACTTCAATTTTCACAGTTGCTCTTACTCCTCAGTTTTGCTTTTGCACTGTGTCTTGTTATAGCTGGACTTGTTGCTGTATTCATGTACACTGCATAGTGGTCTTGTGATCTGTTCTTTGAGTCAGTGGTATTGTTGCAGTGGTTTCTTGATGGTGCACTGTCACACTATCATCTGGATGCATTCACATTGTCACTTGTAGTTGTGTAGTTACACTGCACTGTTGCCTTGAGTAGTTGTTGACTGCATCACCATATATCAGTTATACTTGTTGCAGTCCTGTCCACTGCCCTGTCCTGTTGCACATGCTTACAATTGAATTGAGTTATTCTCGAGTATGATACTTGGTCGTACTGATCATATGGTCATGTTGCCTTCAGTTGCTTGTATATATGTATTAGCTTGTTGCCGTTGACTAGTGCATGAGTTGAAGTCTATGCACTGACTTGTGCTTCTGTCGAGATTTTATTTATATTGCACCTGAGTTGAACCCGTCCTTTTATTTTGGGTTTGACCTTGTGCTCACCTGTCCCTGTAACATTATCAAGTGTATATCGGTGTGCACGGCCTTGTGGCATGTACAGTGATACACTGTGCATGTCACATTGTTCGTGTATGATAAATTCAAATGTAAATGATGACGAACAACCCAAATAACGAGGCAAATAATATTTTCAAAATCCATCTTTATTTTATATTGCAAAAATATTTCTTTTTCAATTTTACTGCGTTAGTGAATATTTTTGTAGATTGCTCAGATGCTGGATTCTAACTGGAATGAAGTTGAAGATAAACTACGAATGTGAGTGATATGTAGTGAGGAATTTATGTAAATAGAATTGTGATGTGATTAGAATCAAAATTGTATATGTATAGTGAGAGCTTGAATTTGTACTATTCAAAATTGTAATAAATATTTGTTTGAATAAAATTTCTGTTTGAATTCAAATTCTGTGTAATTTATTCTATTCAACAAATATTTATATAATCTATGAAAAATAAAATAGTACATTATCAAATACATTTAAATGAATATATATATATATATATATATATATATTTATGTTTATTATCATCAAACAAAAATCATGTAAGCGTATATTCAACAATCTCCCCCTTTTGATGATAACAAACATATATTTAAGGTTTTGACTGTGTTAAATGTATTTGATCAATGATATACTTTAATTTCTCCCCCTATTTAAATGCTTCCTCTCTACATGAAGCTCCCCCTACATATATGCATACAAATAGAAATATACAAATGAGCCTAGAGGCAAATGGAAAATTATTTGACCTTTGCTTGATTTTTATTTAACAAAAATCTTAACTTTTCTCTCCCCCTTTTGTTATCAGCAAAAGAATAATAGTGTTAGAGAAAATAGAGATAAAGTGATCGATATTAATCCAACATTAAAACTCAATTTGAATATAAATACTAAACTTCACTAAAAATCAAACAAAAATCATAACTACCCTTGTTAGGCGCATATTCCACTTTTAGAATGATGGAAATGATGTTCTCATATAAAATCATACAGTTGTATCTACTTGTGGTACATTTATATTAGGAATTTGAATGTCTACTAATCATGCATAACCGTTAGGACTTTTAAATGATATTAGTAGTATTCCAATTTAATTTTTAAAAAATGAATTCAAGTATCTTCTAATCACTCATAACCGTGAGGACTTTTAAATGGGATTAGAATCAACTTGTTTATTTAATAAATCAATTTTGATATGCGTTCCATACATGCATAACCATAAGGGCTTTTAAATGAGCATGAAAGCACATGACAAGTTCCAAGTAATTCACTCATGCATAACCATGAGGACTTTTAAATGAGAGTGAATACTTTGGTATTTATTTATTTTTACTTAAAAAAATATAAAATGAAAAACGAATGATCCCTGATTATAGTACCACATATCGACAAACTATATTGAATTTTTGATAAACAATGGTTGGTAGAAATATGATAGACATAGAAACGGTCATGGAATCTTTACCCAACAAAAAGTTTTTATAACTCTTGTTTGAATTCCTAAAGAAAATTTTCAAATATACTGTTTTGAGTAATGTATGTTAAATATCAACACTTATCACCTTTTCAATCACTATTTATCTTTTTGATAATTAGTAGGGAGTCGGATTAGTCAAAATTTGTCATTTAAAATCAAATAATTTTTTCAAAATGACTAATCTGAAAATATGGTCAAAAATGATTTTCTCAAAGGGTTTATATGAGAAAAAATTTCTGCTATTTGAAAATTATTTGCAATGAAAAATATGCAGATATTTTCTTTGAAAAACGATGTAGTTGCTAAATGTCTCACCATAAATCACGTTCAACTAGTAAATTTTCTGTCAACTAGATTACCGGTATGATCTGCATCTGAATTTCTTTTTCACTTCAAAACATCACTAACTAAATTTGATAGACCAGACCATGAAGTGTGCATAAAAACTCAAACTCAATTTTTAACAGCATTCTTGAATTTGAATTGAAGTCGTGCATTGTGAATATAGAGTTAGCCGTATTATAACCTAATGTATTATCATCCAACAAAACACTATGTTTTAATCCAAACGTATATGTATGAAGTAATTCATAGAATAGTGTTTTTGGCGTAAATATAATTGGCCAACTATTTTGAACAAGTCAGAATCAAAATCATCATCTTTACAACATCTCAATGTTGGCTGATTTCATTCAGAATACGGTGCAGATTATCACATTTAATATATCGATCAAATAAATATACCTTCACCTGTTTTACCTTTACGATAATTTTTCGTGGTTGCCCATTGTGATTCTGTCACCTTTGTACTAGGCTAAGAAACTTTTGCTTTGTTGCCCGTTGTGTTTCTGGAACAGCCAAAATCCAAGGAACACTGTTATTGTTCCTTAGCCTGCCACCATACCTACACGATGAAAGATTTTTGTGACCTATTTGTTTTTATAGGTCCATGATTGTTAGTGGCAGGAGCATTGTGAATAAACAATCCCTTTGGAACCCAAACTTGTTTAGTCCTTTTATTCTTGTTCCAATAGACATGAAATTTGTTTGTAGAATTCTTAGGAGCCCAAACTTGTATAAATTTTGTGTTCTTGTTCCTATAACTACAGTTTTCAACATGATGTTCAATTATTTCACATCTAGCAAAGACACTCTTACCTTTTGCATTATCATCAACTTGTATTTTCCCAAAGCCTAGTCCTTTTCTGTTGTTAGCAACAATTTGATTTCCCAATAACATGTTGAATGATTTTTCTCCTCTTGAAAAGTTATTCAGAGACTTCTCAATATTTTGGACTTTGGTTTTTAGTGTTGTGTTTTCAGTTACAAGTGAGGTGCATCTATTTATAAAATCCTTCTCCTAGTGTCAACGGTTTCCTTAAGACTCAAGTTTTCTTTTTCAAGATTCTCAAAGCTATTCTTAAGTCTTGATAATTCTGAATCTAAAATTTTACATTTTTTACAGTGTAGGTTTTGAATATTTTCAAGTTCAGTTTCTAACCTAGAATTTTCATAGACAAGTTCTCTCCTATCACATTTTATTTTTTCAATTTTAGATTCAAGAGTATCAACTATTTTAGTAAGATCAAAACACATCAAAGCAAGTTCTGTATAAGAATAGTCACCTACTTCACTAGATTCCTCTGAGCTTGCTTCTGAATCTGATTTTGCCATAAGACGCAAGTTAGCCTCCTCTGAGCTATTATTCGAAATTTCCTCTTCTTCTTCATCATCCCAAGTTGCTGCAAAGACCTTCTTGTTCTTTCCTTTGTTGTTTTTGAGAAGTGGGCATTTTTGTTTGAAATGGCCAGGCTTCTTGCAGTTAAAGCACGTCAATTCATTATCGGAATTGTCAGAATCTTTTGACCTATTACCACTTGTTTTCTTCTTGCGTGGCCTGAATCTTGACAATTTTCTAAGATTATTGACAGCCATTGCAAGCTCTTCAATTGGATCTTCTTCTTCTTCATCGCTTTCTTCTTTGCTCTTTAAGGCAATCGTCTTCTTCTTTGATTCGGAGTTGTTGCGTTCCTCCTTTGCTTTTAGCTCAAGCTCATATGTCATCAAGTTGCCGATCAACTCCTCGATGCTTAGTTTACTCAGATCTTTCGATTCTTGTATTGCCGTGACTTTTTCCTCAAAGCTCATCGGTAAGACTCGTAGCACCTTCCTCACAGGCTCTACCTCAGTGAATACCTTTCCAAGCGCTCTAACATTGTACACCAAAGTTGAAAAGCGTCCAAACATGTCCTTTATGCTCTAGCCTTTGTCCATCACAAAGTTCTCGTATTCATTGCTAAATAGGGCTAGACGAGACTCCTTGACTTGAGAAGTTCCTTCATGTGTCACCTCCAAGGTATGCCAAATTTCCTGTGTAGTTTTACAATGAGAAATTCTATTAAATTCAGTCTTATCAAGAGCACAGATCCAAGCATTCATGGCTTTAGCATTTGTAGTTTTTAATTTCTTATCGTTAGCATCCCACCTATCCTTAGGTTTAGGAATCTCAGTATCACCAACAGTTATAGTGGGAGATTTATAGCCAGTTTCAATAATGTCCCAAACATCATAATCAACAGAACTAAGATAAATGTCCATCCTAACTTTCCAATAAGCATAATCATTCCCATTAGACATGGGTGGCCTAGCAATAGATTGCCCCTCAGAAAAAGCATTATTTGGTGGATTCATGACTCTAGAGTTAAAGAAAAATACCGGTCTCTGACACCACTTGTAGAATCTAGATTAACCCTAGAGGGGGGGTGAATAAGGTATAGCAAATTTTATCGAATTAAACTGCAGAGAAGTAAATATGCTGAAAAGTAAATCACACACAAAATTTACCCAGCTTCGGCAACCCCGCCTACTGGTGCATTCCCAGATTTCTATTAGAATTAAACAGTCTCCCGCTTACAAACACTCTAACAGACTCGCAACCCCTGCTACCGTCTATAGAGTTTTGCAAACTCGCAAACCCTGCTCACTGAACTAATTCTAACTAGACAATCTGACACAACCTAAAACCTAGGTGGTGATTTACCAAGAATTGATTCGAAAAGTATAGACTTCAAAAATAAGAGCAAAAATAAAAACACCCTAATATTAAAATAAGGATTAAACCCGAATCCCCTTTTCAATCAAAAAACCAGCTTTCTTTTTATTATTCTCTAGCCCATTCTCTTTTCTCTGGCTTGTGAAAAAATGGCGGCCTCATTAATCTTCGTTCGTTCTTTTTCCAAATTAGGGCTTTCAGAAAATATAGACGATCGCTACTATTACTGCTCGATTGATCTTGGTTCTCTTGCTTTATTTGTTGATCGTCTCTTGAGATGATGTCGGCCGCTCTCGTTCCTTTGCTTTGCTTGCAATTAGCGTTTGTGAAATTTAGGGCTTCTGGAGTTCAACTTCAATTTGGTATGTGACTTTCCTTTTTTCTTTTCTGTTATGCTCGATTGAACACCGATTGATCGATGATTTTACCGATGATGATTGTGGGTTTATATTTGGACTTGATTGAATTTTCCACACATGCCGATGATGATTTGGGGTTGTATTTATATGGACTTCGTCACTTTCCCATTTTCCAATTGCCTGATATTTGTGACTTGATGCACACTGATTTGATTTTGAAGCGTTCGATTTTTCTTGAGTCATACAGCAAAAAACTTTCCTCTTTTGATTTGTTTGACTATTTCAAAGATACGCACTTGAATTTTGATTTTTTTTTCATTTTTATTCTGCCTTGATTATTTTGCGTCTACATTGTTATTCTTCGACTTCTTTAACATCTTAATTGCCACGGCTTGATGTTGTCTGGTTGTGCACTGGTAATCGACGTTTGTGTAGTTTCCACTGTCATCTTTGCTGCACTGAGTGGTCTGCTGTCATTAATACTTCCATGTATCACTGCACTGACTCATGTATTGTAGTCTTTATGTATGCACTGTTTCAAGTATGCTTGTTCTCTGTATTTACTTCAAATGTGTTGACTTTTGTCAGATGCTATTTCATGCTTGCATTGTTGTTCACCTCACTTGAGTCTGTTGTGAGAAGTTTGTAGTTGCTGGCTAGCCTTTTCTAGTTTATTCATGTTGCCTGTTACACTGAGTCTTGATAGTCAAGTTGCACACTTGTGGTCTTCATTGTTGCTGTTATGTTGGTGGCAATCTTGTACAACTTGTATTTGCACTTGCTCACTTCAATTTTCACAGTTGCTCTTACTCCTCAGTTTTGCTTTTGCACTGTGTCTTGTTATAGCTGGACTTGTTGTTGTATTCATGTACACTGCATAGTGGTCTTGTGATCTGTTCTTTGAGTCAGTTGTATTGTTGCAGTGGTTTCTTGATGGTGCACTGTCACACTATCATCTGGATGCATTCACATTGTCACTTGTAGTTGTGTAGTTGCACTGCACCGTTGCCTTGAGTAGTTGTTGACTGCATCACCATATATCAATTATACTTGTTGCAGTCCTGTCCACTGCCCTGTCCTGTTGCACATGCTTACAATTGAATTGAGTTATTCTCGAGTATGATACTTGGTCGTACTGATCATATGCTCATGTTGCCTTCAGTTGCTTGTATATATGTATTAGCTTGTTACTGTTGACTAGTGCATGGGTTTGAACTGGTGCTCACCTATCCCTATAACATTATCAATTGTATATCGGTGTGCACGGCCTTATGGCATGTACAGTGATACACTGTGCATGTCACATTGTTCGTGTATGATAAATTCAAATGTAAATGATGGCGAACAACCCAAATAACTGAGGCAAATAATATTTTCAAAATCCATCTTTTATTTTATATTGCAAAAATATTTCTTTTTCAATTTTACTGCGTTAGTGAATATTTTTGCAGATTGCTCAGATGCTGGATTCTTACTGGAATGAAGTTGAAGATAAACTACGAGTATGAGTGATATGTAGTGAGGAATTTATGTAAATAGAATTGTGATGTAATTAGAATGAAAATTGTATATGTATAGTGAGAGCTTGAATTTGTACTATTCAAAATTGTAATAAATATTTGTTTGAATAAAATTTCTGTTTGAATTCAAATTCCGTGTAATTTATTCTATTCAACAAATATTTATTTAATCTATGAAAAATAAAATAGTACATTACCAAATACATTTAAATGAATATATATATATATATATATGTTTATTATCATCAAACAAAAATCATATAAGCGCATATTCAACAGGTTTAAACAATATGTAAGTATGATAAGTGCTGTATTTTAACCTCGTAAGGTATTCATTATATATTAACTTGTGTACTTGATTCAAATCGATAGGTTGATACGAACAACGTCACTGACGTTTGCTATAGGAAGCTTGCATTTGGTCCATGTAATAGCTAGAGAATATGTCCAATAATGTTTATAAATGGATTTAAGTTTTACATAGAAGAATATGGAAAGAAAAAACAACTGTTAACAGCGGAGTTTGTATTAAAGGTGGAAACAACGATGATGACATAAAAGATTATTATGGTGTGCTGGAGAAAATAATCGAGTTAACTTAATCGGTGGTACCAGAGTTAAAAACATTTCTATTTAAATGTCGATGGTTTGATAGTAGGCCGAAGATTGGAGGGAGACGCGTACAAAAGGATTACCTTCTTATTGAAGTAAACCACAAAAAATATATGTTGGTACGATCCATTTGTGTTGGTAGTACAAGCTACACAAGTTTATTTTACGCTGTATCCTGCTATAGACAACAATCGTTCAGATTGGTGGGATGTTATTAAAACAAAACCGAGATGGCCATTTCATTCAAACACGATCATAACCGACAATATGGCGTATCAAAATGATTCAGAACCTAACGAACTACTGGAGATTATACAATAAGCAGAAGATATAGGATCTCTTATTAATGACGTTAATGATGGGATCGAAGTAGTTGAAGGCGGCGATGAGCAAGTCGAAGTAGATGAAGATGAGTGTGAGCTTAAAGATGAGAGTGTAAATATTGAGGGTGACGATGATAATAAAGATTGGTAGCATGTATATTTAATGATGATGGTTTGCATGTGTTTTAAGTTGCTTGATTGCTTTTATGTTGATGAAGTTGTTCATCTTTTGGTTAATAGTAAAATTTCCAGTTATTGGTTTATATTCTATGCTATTTAAGTTATGTTGTCGAACCTTGTCTTAAATAAAGTTCACAAATTTCATTCTAAAATGTTACCTTATCTTATGTATATAGTTGCATATATTGTATTCTTGTAACAGATATGAGTTCTGGTGGTGGCGGTCGTCGTAGTAGTAGTGGTCATCGTAGTAGTGGTCGTCGTCATAGAGGTAGTGGATGTGGTTTGGCTTTGATCAAACCAACACCTTCCTCCGTCGATCAACAACCCACCCCTTCAATGGTGGTGATCAAGATGAAGGCCATCCTAGGTTATCTGGACATATGTCATAGACTGGCTCGACTTCCTCAGTCGGCACCATGTACATCTATTACCGGGAAAGTGGAGAGTAAGTAAAATTTATAAGCTTTTGAATTATCGTATATTGTAGTAATGCAGTAAAGGACTAATATAATTGTGCATTAATAGCTGGGAATTCGCGAATAGTGCCTCAACGTCTCGTACTATATCTTCTATGCTTAAAGTCGTATAACATCATTTTGGCCTTGCTTTAGTGTGGTTCCTACTAATATTAAGGATCATTCGTTTGAAGAGTTTAAGGTATAATAATTTTGAAATTTACGATGTTACAGTATTTTTAGTCCATCCATGATTAAATTTTTCAGTTCATTTAATCTACTTCCAAATTCTTGTATAGGCATTGTACTCTTGGGATCCCACGACTTCTTTTGCTGATGTCAGAGAATTATGGGAACAAAAGTGCTCTTTGAACTATAGGTGGATTGTTGGAGACATGAAAAGGTATAAAAGAAGAATGCTTGTATAACAAATGAGGTATGACAACAGTTTTTAGCCCACTGGGAAAAGGAGGATGTGAAGAAGCTTGCCCAAATGAACTCAACCACTCGCAAAAGCAATCCAAGGCCATATAGACATGGCTCTAAATCAATGGCACAATGGATGAATGATATGGTGATTGTTTAAGTTATTTAATAATATTAGTATACAATTCAAATAAACACACGATAAATTATTTTTATTTTTGAGGAGAAAGAACAGGGTCGAGCACCGACATACATGCAGGTGTACATCCGAACACATTATGTTGAGAAACCGGACGGTTCTGTAGATTGCGGATGGGTTGATGAGTACTCAGAACAGTTTGTTGTATGCAATCAACAAAAATTTTGAATTTTAATTTACAAAATCCAAACTATATTATGGGTACAATATCTAACTCTTAATGTAAATTAGAGGCCAAATACAATGAGCGAGTTGCTCAAATGACCGCGAATAAGGATCGAGAGCTCTATCACGATGAGCTAAACCTTCTATACATACAGCTTATTGGAGAAGGTGAAACATCTGCTTCCTCAAGAAGCACGCGGAGACCTGGTACTGGCAATATTCCTGGGGTAATGACTCGTTTCAAATGTTGCTTTCATAAGTTTGGTACCTTAAATCCAACCCAAAGTTTTAAAGATATAAACAAATGACTGTTCATAATTTCATAATCAACAATCAGAATCCAGCGGTCGGTAATCAATGTCCAATATTTAGCTTTCGACGTTCTAAAAAAAACGACGCCTTCATTTTGCAATTGTTAAAATATTTAGCACATGAAAGGCAGTTTATACGAGGAACAAAAATGAAAAGCGTAGCTATCTTTGCCTCCTACAACTTTCGTGTTGGAAGTTTTGACAAATAATTATTACAGGGAAAGGTTTTTGAATTATTAAATAAAAAGGAAAGTGTAACTATGAATGCCTGTTGATATCAAAATGAAAAAATGTATTCATGCGTGGCTTTTCTTTTATGTGAATGCATGCATGTGTTTCAACATATATAAGAAAAAATTTCAAAAACAAAGAACGTGCCTTGCTGTAGAAGATGAGAATGTAAAAAGTGAATTCCCTACACGGGTACAATTTGCACATATATGTGATAACAATGACTTAAAGCTAAGGAAATATGAGTCAACTTGAAAGGATAGGATGAAATGATGTTGCTTGCGAATATTATGTTGAGCGTAGAGGAATTCTGTGAAGAAAAATGAATTATATGAAAAGGTTTACTGCATTCATTTTTACATAGCGGGGAGAATAAGAATTTCTGAACCATTTAATGTAGCATTGACTATTGCAATAATTAGTTAACAAGAACATCCTTCTATGTTCTCTTATTTTCCTTGGTACTCGAATTCTTAACTACCCAACTCAAGGTTTTTCATTAATACTCTAACAAGTTATGTAAGTAAGTTCTTGATCATTTATGTGCTTTTAGTATAAATGCTTTCAGAATAATTGATTTGAACCACCTATTGTGATTGAAAATAATAAGAGAAGCATTGACTTAACCATTCAATCTTGGGGCAAGGATACTTTATATGAATCTTGTATTTGCTGAAATGATTCATGATGATATATGTAAGTGTGGTAGGCGGTGGCTTGTTTGATCGGGCAGTGTTGTATATGGCAGAGGTGGGTAGCAATTATTGTGAGATGTGGGAGGAAACGGTATATGGTTTATGTTGAAGACAGAGGAAATGTATACGACTGCAACAGTTATTTTGGGACAGTGCACTGATGGTTGTTTTGAAGTGAATAGGTGAGATGTTTTTGGAACAACAATGATGTTCGTGGGTTGATAGTTGGTATTGAATTATGGTGATGTTTGGAGTGTTTCTGGTTACAAGTGTGTAAGTTTGGAGAGATTAAGAGGGGGCCTAGTGATGTTGTTATGTAGTCTGGTGTTTCGGTGGTTTGCGATTTGAAGAGGATGTGGATGCATAGATGTATGTGCACTGTGTTGAAGTTCAGATCGTTGAGGTGAATGGTTTGTCGTTCTGTTGCAAGCAGAAGTGGTTTCAGGTGGTAGTTGTAACTGCACATGCACAGTGTAAGTTGTTTAGATGGAGTGAATGGCAGGGGTGACTTGACAGTTTGAAGATTGTGATTGAAGATGTATTGATGCAGTTGAAGTCGTAGAGGGTTGTGAAGGAAGTGGTACAGTGGTGAATTATGGTGTGATTGGGGAGTTCAGTCTGTTGTTTGTGTTGAGGTATGTTGTATTGGTATGTAAGGAGATGATGTGATTTGTCGAAATGATGGTAAGTGCGAAGAGGAGATGCAGTAATGGTATTGGCAGCGACAGATATAAAACTGCAGGCAAGTTAGTTGAAGCACTGTTATGCACTGTTGTAGTAGTGCATAGAGGAAATGTAAATCCACTGAGATGGTATGCAGGCACACTGTGATATGTTGTAGGCAAAAGAACTGTTATGTGGTGTGGCAGTTTGGAAAGAAGGTGCGAGAACTGCTGAAGCTTGAAGATGGTCAAGCTGTTGTTGTGGAGGAGTGATAGTGACAGTGTACTGGTTGATTAACTACACTGGTGATTGTCTGGGTAAATGTGACAGAAGTGCGCGTAGTTGCAAGAGTTAGTAAGGAGTTTGTGTGCACTGTTTTGTTGAAATGCAACAAATGGTTTAGGTGCTGAAAGTTTGTTTGCACTATCTCGTCGATGAAGTAGAGTTCTTACTATATCTTTTCTAAGGCAAGTCTTTATTTCCTTCACATTATTCATATCAGATTCCAATGCCACTAAACGAAGATTTCAAAATCCTAAGTCATAATAGTTTAACCAATAAAATCTTAGTTTGCGTACAAAAGATTTTCCAGGTCACAAAATTGTGCTTTTTTCTCTGATCCATTTCACATTCGAATTATATTTAGGTAATTATGAAACTATTTTATCCATGAAGAAAAATCTGCTACCTTGAGGATCATAGAAGTAACTTGCATAATAATACCTAATGAGGTAACCTGGCCATTGACTCTCAGTCCTTATTTACCCTTCTCTACCTCCTCTCTAGAAACCGTTTGGTTGATATTATCAACAAAATGACACTGAATCCACCAATCAGAATAAGATATGCAAAACATATCATTGCCAATAAATGGACATTGAAGAATTTTCTTAAAAAACAAATCTTTATTTAGTTCGATTCGATGTTAAGATCATAAATCATAAAATGTTAGATTTTCAAATGATTTTTGTAGGCGTGGGAAGTGCAGCAAGTATGGTAGTTAGAAATGAAGCATTGAATGGTGGTTGCTTGGTTGATCAGATTTGCTTTTTGAATGGAAGACCGAATTGTCAGTAGCAGTAGGGGCAGTGCAAGGGGAGGGTGATATGCAGTGATTGATGTGGTTAGGGATTGGTCCAAGGCACATGTGTACTTGTAGTGGTTAGGGGGGGATTGTTATGTACTTGTACCAATTTGTTAGATCCATTTGGCTTCACCATGGATCTTATTTTCAAAGGCTAGGTTATGATTGAATGAAAAGGGGTTGAAAATACAAAAGGGGATCATGAAAAGTTTTCTGGAAGAGGTTTTAAGATAAGTGAACACATGGAATAACAATAGTCTAAGAAAGCAAATGAACTTATTTACTTCAACTTGGTATTAAAATAATCACCAGCTTTTATAGTAAAGGAAATATTAGTGAAGTGTTTAGTTTGAATAAAGTAGTGATGTCGTTAACCATAAACTGATTAAGTAGGAAAAAACCAAGTTTCCATTACTATGAAATTAAGTTTATAATTAGACTGTAGTAAAATATGGAGTAAAATAATTATAATAGTTCTTTCGTTTCTTTATGAAATTATAAATTAGCAAAAGAAAAGTAGTTATATATTTTGCTAATATGATTAAATAATTTACACGCAGACATACAGAGACAATACATATACTGCTCGTTTGGAATTTCACATGACAAAGAGAAACTTGAGGAGGAAGTAGAAGAGCTAAGGAGTAAAAATCAACCACGATTAACAAACTACAAGGGGGTTTATATTCCATGCAGCAGGAGATGAGTTTTGTGCAGGAGTTTATACGGGGGTTGAGGCGGGAGAAAGGACCAGAGATACCACCAACTTCGTGAGTTATTCCTATTTTGGTTGTGGGTTTGATATTCTATTTTTATAACGTACATTGTATGATGTTTGAATTAGATGAACAACTATGTTGGAGCTATGTAGCAACTTTATTTTATTGTTTGTTGGACATGATGTATTTTAAACACATTCTGTAACAAGTTCATGGTAATTTGGCCATGATATGCATTCCATATTAATTTTTAAATGAGACATGGTTATGATTTTTGCATGTGGTTGTATAATTCATTTAATGTTTTCTATTGTTGATGTTCGGTTTTATTAAATTTTATGGTGATATGTGAGGTAGACGAATGTGAATTCAATAAGATTATATTAAATATTTGCCGTACGGTGGCGTAGGGAAGGCGTATGGAACTCCTAAGAAGGGGTATGGAATATGGTGTAGGTGATTCATAGGGAATCTGGCGTAGGTAATGCGTAGGGAATCCGACGTAGGCAACGTGTATGGGATCTGGTGTAGGGAAAGCGTATGGAACCTGGCATAGGGAATGCGTGGGAAATATAGCGTGGGTAACGCATATGGAATCTGGCGTAGGTAAAGCGTATGGAACCTGGCGTAGGGAATGCGTGGGACATATGGCATAGGTAACGCGTATGGAATCAGACGTAGGTAAGGCGTAGGGAAAAGGCGTAGGAAAGCCGTAGGGAATTTTTACGACGCACCATTTTCCGACTTCTTTTTTGTCATAGGGGTGGCGTAGGGAAAGTTGTTTTCCTACGCCTTCTCTACACCCAATTGGCGTAGGGAATGCAGAATTTTTTTGTAGTGTCCAGGGATAGGATCAATGAGGAATGCAATCATTCGCTAAGGAGGTGGAGAAGTGATTTCACCCAATATCAGGATAAATCTCTAATTATTGGAGTGGAAGATTACAAGGGAATTACCCTGATCATCTACTAGAGATGGTTCGGGTTTGCAAGAAATAACAGCATCTAAACCGAGGACGTAGAAATCTCCAATGAATCGACGCTTTCTGTAAAGTAGTTTCACCCTTTTACAAATCATACTAAGGTTGGCGGACTGCTGATGGAATGAGTCACACAAGGGTGAAGTTTCCAATTGAGGTTGAAGCTATTGGATGCTCCAGTATCAAAAGAATGCGAACAGGAGAAGACAAGAATGAATTAAAGAGCAAAGGGGAAAGGTCTAAAATCCAAAGAAATCCTAATTTAGGAAGATCCTAATGAAGGGTTTCAAGCTCGAATGAAGATGATTCTCTAATTAATTTTTATTCCATATGCTATGTTTTTCCTAAGACTGGCTCAGATACCACATGTAACGACCTGGTATTTCGAACCGTTCAAATCGACAATCATCTACTCATGTCAGACTTGGATTGCTCAAGAAAACAGATTGTTAATTTTATATTGGCAAAACTCAGCATATACAGTAAATAAATCAATCACAAAATCACATGCACGGAGTAATGCAAAAAGAAGCAGCGGAATAGATAAATAGTAGTTCATGAAGCTACTATATAAACATCAGAGTTTACAGTAAAATACATAAGATCTCGAATACACAGAAGTTACTAATACAAATGCAAATGAAAAGTTTGAACAAGCAACTAGAATAAACTAGCTGAACAGAAAAAGACCGATCTTCAAGCAAAGCTCCAAACTCCAAAGGTGAGTCTCAAATGCTGTGGCACTCAGTCTGACCTGAGCATAAAGCAAACATAAAACACTCGAGTGAGGATTAACATTCTTATATCAGTAAGTTTAACTCAAGTGAAATGTTAACTGAAATACAAGTAACTTAAAGGATTTTTGGGACTTCCATCCTCTAAGGATTCGTGGAACTATCTACTATGCAGTAATATACACTAGTATAATATGTCTATAGTAAAACAAACTATCAAAATAGCGTTAAGGCGTTACCCCTATCCCCGTCAACACATTTTATATAATGTCATAGTCTATACAGATATTGTAAACTCCACTCGCAAGTGGGCTATCAGGAAGCACTCCATAGGTACGACACAAACCAAACTGGTTGAAGGCACGATAGGGCATGTGATAAGGCACGCGAGGCAATGCCAGGGTAGATATACCGTTTGCGGATCCGGACTGGTGGTAACGCACAACAGCTACTACCACGCACCTTGAGACACACTCTCAAATCAAAGGTGAACCCAATCAAATCAGAAGGTAATAGAATGGTATCGAAGAAATTTGTCCGATAGGAGGAATGACCTCACTTGACCAGACATGGCTCCTATTTTAGTCACATCAAGCCGTTCATGGGGGTCAGGGATATGTAAATACCATACAAAATCATTCGCCAAACCATCCTACTTCAATCTAGAATCTCCACCATGTACACAGTTGTTAAAGAGGTTTTTGGTATTAGTAGAGAGTATGACAATATCCAATCCCGGTCTCTTCAACAACCAAACACTTATTTCACATGTGGTCATTTCATTTCAAATAGTTCATACTTCATATCAAAATATCATATTCATTTCAAAACCATATCAATTTATCATTTTTTAATTTAAATAATATTCATTTCCAGAGTCGTAACAATTTAAAAATTATAACACTTTCGAAATCATAATACTTCTGAGTTCACAACACTTTTGAAATCATAACACTTCCGTATCATAACAGTTCAGACTTAAATAGCTTAGATATTGAAAATAGTATATATATTAAAATAACTATAAATTAAAATAGTTTACATACAATAAAATACTTCATATAATGAAAATAATTTCCTCCAATTTCATAAATCGATTCAAATCAGCTTAAATTTGGAAATTCAATTTTAAATCAATCCCTGTTTAACACTTTCAATTTAAAAAGGTTAAAGATTCAGTTCAAATTTTCCAAAAACCATTTCAATTTTTATCGATTCCAAATCTAGGTTTTGAATTATCATTCAATCCTAATAAGATTCAAAGTTTTAAATAGAGGGAATTAGGCTAAAGGAAAAACCTGATAACAGTTTCGGTTTCAAGGACACAAGTTTTGAAATTTAGTCTGAAGGACGAAAAAAATGATATATCATATAGCATTACACATATATAATGCTATATTCATATAGCATTACATCCTCTCCGTCGAAGCAGAAACATCTCTTTTGTCAAACTACCCACCATATCCTCAAAAGAACTCAAGCAAAACATGTCCTAAACCTATGCACATCATGCATCTCTCACCCGTCTTTTGGGCTCCCCACTCAGCTACAAATCAGAAATATGAAGAAAATGTGTGACATCTGTCTCTTCAGAGGCCGTATGCCCTCTTTATGCACTCCATTTCCA
Organism: Allium cepa; assembly: GCA_030765085.1. Lineage (NCBI taxonomy): Eukaryota > Viridiplantae > Streptophyta > Magnoliopsida > Asparagales > Amaryllidaceae > Allium > Allium cepa. The sequence continues at coordinate 485,971,310 of CM060928.1, read as the reverse complement.
TCCACTACTATTCCTTTGCGATGATGATCCGTGTCCCGATGTTGAAAACGAAGGAGGAAGAGAGCAATCTCCACGCAGGTCTTAGAGCAGTATCACTAATGAAGATAAACTAAATGAGGAGAGACTCGAAAGAACGAGTTGTTTCGGTATTTTTTGGATCAGAAGGAACTTGCAAAATGAAAACCAGTGCAATTCCGAGATTAATTCTTGACTTGCATTTGATGTTAGATTATCATTTTTTAATGTAGGGGAATTTTATTCGATTTCTTTGCCACAGTTGTACTATAGTATTTTGAAGATTAGAACGTGGGTATCATTTTTTTCCTACATGGCTGCTCTCTTTTTAGAAGAGGCAGCATGGTTAGCTGTGTCGAATTAGGAAACACAGCTGCTTGTTTATGTATGCAGAAACTTATAGAATTGTGTTGTATATTAGGAAAGCCTGCTACCTATTTATGCATGTTGAAAACTGTTTGGATGCAAAGAAAATAGGCATAATTCGATACTATATAATATGTGTGTGTGTGTATATATATATATATATATATATATAATGCTATACGAATATAGCATTATGGATGTGTAATGCTACATGAATATATCATTTTTGCTCTTCAAGCTAAATTTTAAAACCTATGTTCTTCAGACTAAAAGTGTTTTCAGGTTTTTCCTTCAGCCTAATTCCCTCTTTTAAATATTCAAACATTTTTAATATAAGTTTCATTTTGGTTTCAATATTTAACTTTAGTTTTATTCAAATTTGAAAATATTCACTTAATCATTTTAGTAACAATTCAATAAAATTTAATTTATAAATTTCAATCAATGTTAAATATCCAGTCTCAGTTTTATTTAAAATTGAGAATATTCATTTAATCGCATTCATAAAATCAAGTTATCAATCATGTCTTTCAAAATCTCAAAATCAATAAGTTTAAATCAGTTCTTTTTTAAATTCAATTATTAACCAATTTAAATCCTAAGTCAACATTAATTTATCTTCCCAACCTTTATTATTAAAGTTATAAAACATATATTGTTAAAATATTCATACGAATTTAAATTAATACTTAAACATATTGTAAACTAATTAAATTAAATTTTATTAAATTAAATCTTATTATTAAATGTATTTTGTATTAAATCTTATTTTGTATACATTAAAAAAATAAAAGTATAAGCAAAATCTTAAAATTTATATTTTGCAAAACTGACTTATAAATAAAAATTTTCAAAACATATTATTTTAAAAAATCTAAATTTTATAAAAATAACATTATAATTTAAAATCAATATTCATTTAAAACCCATATATTTCCTTTCAAACTTTTGAAATCATTTTCAAAATATAAATCAGCGATGTTCATATATAATTTTCTATCTTATGGTCAAGTGATACAGATATTTATCATTTCAATCCGTAATTAAATATCTATGGGTATATATCATTTCAACCCGCAATCCCAAAATTCAGAAAAAAGGAAAATCGCTAGGGTTTATCATTTCAACCCATAACAATTTTCACCTAATCCATAATATCATTCGGATCTGTATCATTTCAATCCATAGGGAATTTCAAACTATCAGGGAACTAGCAGAGTGAGAACAAATATGATAATAAATCAACAACATGCATATATCATTAATAACAATTTTAGATAAAATATACATAACAAGATATGGTGTCACATATCACAGGTGAACAATTGCAGATAATAGCATATCATATTTAACAATTAAATAACAAGCAATTCAATATTAATAGCATATTTCAATTATCGTTTCAAGTGAAATCAAATTTACTAAATATAAAATGTTAGTCGTGAGTGATTGCTCACCATTCGAGGCTAGAGAAATTAGAACGCACAACAAGCTACAAGTCCAAGCACATATGCCAAAGCATAGCATGAAGGACACAAATTCGACAAGTAAAGCTGATAACCTGAAATCGATGAAAAAGACCATAAAACAGATAGATATATAAATGGAAACAAGGTATATATATATATATATATATATATAATATTTTCCTTTTAAAACCAACATTCAATTAAAAAATATATTAAAAATCTTTATATATATTATCAATATTTGATTTAAACCCATATAAAAATAAAATAACCCTTATATTATCAAAGAAAATCAGAACAGATAAAATAAAACCTTTAAAATCACTGTATACTATAATTCAAATCATAATTTCTTATAGCACATCGAAATCATCATTATATATTTTAAACCAACATTTATTATAATACATATATTTTAAAACCAATATCAACATAAATCTTTATAAATATATTTAAAATCAATATTAAATCAAAATTTCTTATTACTATTGTTAAAACTGATATCAAACTTTCTATATTTGCTGAAACACGACACATTATACATAATATAAATTTACATTTATGAAATCAAATATATATGCAAAATATTTATATATACATATATATATACACACACACACACACACACATCAAAGTATAAATACAAGAAAAAAAATCAAAGAAATTCAAATTTGGAGATCTGGATGGAATAAAGCGGACCATATTATTTATAAACCAGATAGTTTACGTATACCTAACTTTTGATTCGAGACACTGAAATATACATATGCCATATATAACTTATGTGTGTTATATAAACAGAAGGCGAATTCTCAAAAAGCAATGAAGAAGAAAACAATAGAAGGCATAAGCAAATCGAATATATAATCAACACATCATACTTTAAAACATATTAAATTACCCTTTTTCTTTCCAAATAACAGTACCAACCTTAAAACGAAGTTTAAATTTTTTCAAATATACTTGCATTTCTTATAAAATTATTGAAGTTATAAAACAAATAATTATATACTTACCATATTATTATGTATACAAATTCAATGGAAAGAGAAGAGAAGATGGTGGAAATGGGTCAGACGCGAAGGGGAATCGGAGATGCACACTGCTGCTTGGATTTGAGGCGAAGGGCTGCGTTCTTTGGTGATGGGGTGCATGCGAGTCGGAGCTACCGAGTGCTGTCATGTAGGGGTGGAGGTGGTGAACAGCAGGCGAGTGCGGGTCTGTCGTGGCCAATAGAGGAAGTGCATATGTGTGGAAGGGGGAGGACGGCTATGCTTGGCGGAAGGCTGGGCAAACAGGTAGAGTGGCTGACTGTCACGACGGTCGGGTTTCGATGAAGGAAAAAGGTGATGGACTTGGTGTTGGAATATAAACTTGATTTATTGGTTTCTATAGAATTCTTGTATTATGTTTAAAGGGGGGTGAGAGTTCTAGAATTATGTTTTCTTTGCAATCAAGTAAAAGTGCTTCTACAATTATGTTTTCTTTGTAACCAAGAAAAAGTATTTCTAGAATTATGTTTTCATTTGTAATCAAACAATCTAGCAAAGGAAAAATAATATTAAAGCAATATTTGTGAGAACAAGTTTCTTCTCTCAAGTCTCCAACCTTTTGTTAAATATATATTTCAACAAAGTGGTATCAGAGCGAGGTTTAGGGATGACTTCCAAAAATATGTTGCAACCTCAACTTCCTCGTTTAATGGGAAAGAATTTCTATCAATAGAGCATTCAAATGAAGGTCTTGTATGGCTCTCAAGATCTTTGGGAGATTGTTGAAAATGGATATGAAGAACCGTACAATCAAGCAACACTATCAACACAACAATTGAATACTTTGAAAGAGATTCGAAAGAAGGACAAGAAGGCTCTTTATTTTATCTATCAAGCGGTGGATGAAGCAATTTTTGAAATGATCTCTTCGGCATCAACATCAAAGGAGGTATGGGACATCCTCATCAAGGCATACAAAGGTGAAGAAAAGGTAAAGATGGTAAGACTTCAAGCTCTAAGAGGTGAGTTTGATATACTCAAAATGAAAGAAAGTGAAACAGTGGAGTAATTTTATAATAGAACTATTTCTGTTGCTAATCAACTTTGAATCAATGGCGAAGAAATTTCGGATAAAAGATTTATTGAAAAAAAAATTCGAAGTATGACAAGGAAATTTGAGCATGTTATTGTTGCTATTGAAGAATCAAAAGATTTGAATACTTTCTCTCTTGAAGAATTGTAGGGCTCACTACAATATCATGAGCTTCGCATCAAACAATTTGATTCCTCTCCTTCCGAGCAAGATTTTCAAATTCAAGACACCAACCGTGGTGGATTTAGAGGAAGAGGTGGAAGATCAGCCTGTGGTAGAGGACAAGGAAGTTGCCAAATTCAAAGTGAAAATTCAAGCCCATCTCAAGGAGGAAGAGGAAGAGGTAACTCTTATAATATTTAATGTCATTATTGTCATAAATATGGGCATATGAAAAAGGATTGTTTTAAAATAATTAATGATGAAAAAGATAATTTTAATTTTCTACATGAGAATTTGGAGACACAAGGTGAAAGTATGCTTCTTGCTTGCACTGTTCAAGAAGCTTCTTTTGATGATATAGGGTATATTGATAGTGATTGTATTAACCACATGACTGAAAATAAAAGGTTGTTTTGTGAATTTTGGTGAAAGTGTCCAACAAGAAGTCAAGAAACGTGATAACAAAAGGCTTATTGTCAAAGGCAGTCGCGATATTCCGATACGGACAAAGCATGGTACAAATTATATTTCTAATGTTTATTATGTTCCCGATCTTAAATACAATCTTTTGAGTGTTGGGAAACTTTTAAAGAAGGGACATAATGTGAATTTCAAAAATTATTTATGTGAGATCAAAGACAAAACTGGTGTTCTTATTGCAAAAGTGAAGATGACACCAACAAAAATGTTTCCATTGAAAACTAAAAATGAAGCATTTCCATGTTTTGTTAATATTGTTAATGACAAGTCATGGCTTTGGCATCTTCATTATAATCACTTGAGTTTTAGCACTCTATCCAAGATTTGCAAAGATCATATGGTGAGAGGCGTCCCAAATATTAGCAAACAAGTTCAAGTATGTGAAAGTTGTATTTTTGGCAAGCACCATCGAGATCCATTTCCAAAAGAAAAGGCATGGCGAGCAAAGAATCCTTTAGAGCTAGTGCATTCGGATTTATATGGACCTATGCGCACAAACTCTCTTGGAGGTAATCGACATTTTCTCACTTTTATTGATGACTATTGTTGTAAGATATGGATTTACTTTCTCAAAGAAAAATATCAAGTATTTGAAGTATTCAAGAATATTAAAGCACTTGTGGAGAAGCAAAGTGGTTTTTCTATAAAGATACTCCGATCCGATCGTGGTGGAGAATATATGGGAGAAGAATTCAAAAATTTCTTAAAGGATCATGGCATTCATCATCAGCTAACGGTCCGCTCAACCCCTCAACAAAATGAGGTGGCCGATAGAAAGAACCGTATCATCATTAAACTTGTTCGAAGTATGTTGAAGACAAAAGGATTGCCTAAAATATTTTGGGCCGAAGCTGTAGCATATGCATGCTATGTTCTCAACCGTGCGGCAACTAAAAGTATTCAAGGAAAGACTCCACAAGAAGCATGGAGCGGTCACAAGCCATGTGTCTCCCACTTCCGAATTTTTGGAAGCATTTGTTACTCTCATGTGTCGGATGAAAAGGGAGGAAAACTTGATGACAAATCTGAAAAGTGCATCTTTGTTGGCTATAGTGAAAGATCCAAGGCATATAAATTATATAACCCCATCACAAGGAAGACTGTTATTAGTCGTGATGTAATTTTCAATGAGGAAGAAGCATGGGAATGGAAAAATGAGAAAAAGTGTACAAGTATCTTGCTTGATAATGATGCATTTAAGCCAATTGAAGAAGAAGGATCGACTCCACCTATTTCACCATCGAATTCTCCTCCAAGCTCATCATCTTCAAGTTCAGAATCAACACCTAGAAAGACAAGACCTCTTGCGGAGATTTATGAAAAAATAAGAAGAAATTTAGAAGATGAATTTGTTGATTTTTCTTTATATGCAACCGTGGATCCAATTGATTTTGAGGAAGCTGCCAAGGAAGACAAATGGAGACAAGCCATGGATCAAGAAATTGATGCAATTGAAAGGAACCAAACATGGGAGTTGGTTGAAGTACCTGAAGGGAAGAAACTTATTGGACTCAAATGGGTTTACAAGACAAAGTTGAATGCACAAGGTGAAGTTGAAAACATAAGGCATGATTAGTTGTGAAAGGCTACAAGCAAAAGTATGGTGTTGATTACAATGAAGTTTTTGCTCCCGTGGCACGTCTTGAAACAATTCATTTGATAATTTCATTGGCCGCTCTAAATAAGTGGCAAATCAAGTTTAAAGGGGGGTGTTGGAATATAAACTTGATCTATTGGTTTCTAGAGAATTCTTGTATTATGTTTAAAGGGGGGTGAGAGTTCTAGAATTATGTTTTCTTTGTAATCAAGTAAAAGTGTTTCTAGAATTATATTTTCTTTGTAACCAAGTAAAAGTATTTCTAGAATTATGTTTTCATTTGTAATCAAGTAATCTAGCAAAGGAAAAATAATATTAAAGAATTGTTTGTGAGAACAAGTTTCTTCTCTCAAGTCTCCAACTTTTTGTTAAATATATATTTCAACAGTTAGCGGGGCATGCCGCGGTGGCTGCTCGATGCAGTGTTCGACGAGTTGACGGGCTGAAGGGATGATGGGTGGACTGGGTTGTCTTGGCTGGGTGGTTTGCCTCGAAGGTCGTGATGGCGCATGGAATGAGACGATGGTCTGCTAGAGGAAAGGATAAGGAAGGCGTTATGTGCATGGAAAGCACGGTAGAGAGAGAGAGAGGTGGATGAGTGATTCACTACAGATTTCAAAGCACATGTATGCGCTTCAGCCTTCAATTATACATTTTTTGAATAGGTAGAAAAGTTTTGAAAACATCAATAGAGAATGGAGGAGATGAACAGTGCTCCAAATGCAACTGCAAGCTTTAAAAATAAACTTTTATCGTGAACCGATGAGGAAGAGAACGGAAGAGATAGAATGAACCAATAAATAATTATTATTATTGGAATAGGGAATAGCAAAAGTACAGAAGTTGAACATGAAAGCATTAATAGAAAATGGCTATTTGGTTTACATGTTGGATAATGAAAAGATACAAGGGAAAAAAGGTATAAAACTGATACCGGTACGATCAATCGTTTTGCTGATTTCGCCGTGTACCGGAATTCGAATTGCAAAAATGAGTATACTACGGACATCAGCATGATGCGACGATCAGAATGGTACATAGATATCATCGTTACGACTATCCTATCGAAAGTCAATATTTTGCGACCCAAAATGCTGCTAAAACGCTGAAAATAAGATATACGGGGCTATAACAGTCCAAATTTGGTGAAACGAAATATGACGTCTCACTCAGAAGATAATTTACAAATTATTTTGTAGAAATATTTAGATTTCGAAAACATTTCAATTTCATCAAATTAACTGATTTTAAATTGAATTTGAAAATTACAAAGCTGAATTAACTTTCATATTTTTCAATATAAATTTACCATTTTCTATGTTTAAATAGACGCATGCTAAATATCAAATTTTTATTACCTAATTCAATTGTTTAGATTTTTAAAAAATTTCAGTAAATTACGTTATAAAACCCATTAAGATTTACGGATCGTTACAATTTTGGTTAATCCAGAAAAGGTAGCGGTTATTCGAGATTGGAAGGTGTTGCAGACTCCGATGGATGTATGGAGCTTCTTTGGCTTAGCATGATATTATAGGAGATTCATCCAAGATTTCTCCAAGATCGCCTCGCACCTAACCAAGTTTATGAAGAAAGATTTTAAGTTTATTTGGACTTCGAAGTGTGAAGAAGCATTCATTGAGTTAAAGGAAACGCTAATTAGTGCTCCATTTCTAGCTATTCTAGATGGAGGTGAAGGCTGACAATGTATATAGATGCTTGCTATGTGGTAATAGATGCTCTAAATAGGAATGCAATTTTGACTCTTTTGGAAGTTTCTCTAACTCTACTCGAGAGGATTGCAAGCAAGAAAAGAGAACACGGTCATCTTTTAGTTTATTCAAGGAATTGAAGAAGGTCGATGTTCGAACTTTAAGATAGACCCTAGGCAATTAGTTTACGTATACCATAAATCTAAGTTAAGTATCCACCTGGGAATGTGTTCCAAATGTTGATGGCCCTAGGCAATTAGTTTTGACGTAATGCCATAAATCTAAGTTAAGTATCCACCCGGGAATTAACAAAATGTACAAGGATATGATGAGAGTATTTTGGTGGATATAGGTGAAAAGGGATATTTTAATCCACGTAAGTAGATGTGTGAATTGATAGCAAATCAAAGGTGATCGTCAAAGGAATGCTGGATTACTACAACCACTGGACATCTCAAATTAAAAGTGGTGGCAAGTACCAATGGTTTTTATTGATGGTTTACCTAGATCAAGGAAAGATAATGAAGATGTTTAGGTCATTGTAGATCGGCTAACTAAGAACGCTCATTTTATTGCAGTAAAGCTGACTAGGACTGCAACAACTTTGGCAGAGATTTATATAAGGGAGATCGTCCAATTGCATGGAGTTCCAATTAGCATTGTAAGTGATCGTGATTCAATTTTTACCATTCAATTTCAGAAAGCATTACAAGTAGCTTTTGGAACATAACTATGTTTAAGACTAGCATATCATCCTTAAACAGATGGGCTAATAGAGAGTGTGAACTGATTCATGGAAGATCTTTTGAGAGCATGTATCTTGGAGTTTAGAGGATCCTGGGTGGATCTCTTCACTTGGTGGAATTCTCATATAACAATAATTATCGAGCAAGCATTTTCATGGAACCCTATGAAGCTCTTTATGGAAAACCATGTAAATCAACATCATGTTGGGTAGAGGTCGGGGATACATTAGTGCTTGGACCTGATATAATTTGGGTGGCTATACAGAAGGTTTCTATGATCAAAAGGAAGATAAACGAAGCTCAGGATCAACTAGAAAAATCTATGTCGATTAGAGGTGTTGGAATTTAGAATTTTTAGTCAAAGACTTTGTGTGAAGATTTTCCCAATTAAAGAAGTTATACCATTTCGAAGAGCAAGGAAGTTGGCGCATAGATATGTTGAACCTTTTAAAATTCTTGAGATGATTAGACTGCTTACCTATCGAGTTGAGTTGCCAGAAATATTATCGGGAGTCCATAATTTTTTTCATGTATCTCATTTGACGAAGTATGCGCATGATCCATCACTGATCGTTGAGCCATCTGATTAAGAAGATTTGGAAGTGGAACTGAATTTAACCCTGATAAGGCATCTAGTTCACATTATAGATCAAGATGTGAAAAAATTGAGTAATAAGGTCATGAGATTGGTTAAAGTTCAATGGAGGGAGGATTCAAGAGAATGCACTTGGGAGACTGAAGATAGCATAAGAGAAGCTTATCCCAGGTTGATGATGGAGTAGTAGTTTGCTTATTATGTAGGTTATGCACTCATCATGTTGGTGTGGTTTCTGAGTATGTATCATATGTATGTGTTTCGTCATACATAACACATATACATTTTGAGTTCTCTTTTTATGTGTTAATTTTGGGATGAAATACTTTCGAGGGGGGAAAATGTAACGACCCATAATTTAATCACTTTAAATGTAAATATTCGATATAATTTTTTAATAATTAATTAATGGATTTTACATTCAAATGGAACTCTTTTAAGTAATAACTAGTGATGGTAAAGTTATTTTATAATTTGATTGAAAAAATAATTAGTTCGGAGAAAATCGAAAATGTGATCGAAGAACTTTTTCTGGATTTTCGACTTTTCATCATTTAAAAGTTGTCGGAACAAGTCGTGTATGTTAAAATGTACACATATACACAAATATAAATAACATATACTTTGGTTAAGGAAGTGACTAGAGTTAATAAGTTTAAATTAAATTATTTACTTTTATAAATAAAGTAAGTTTTGACTTTTCTTTTGAAATTTTGAAAAGAAAATGTAAAAAGGGTATTACATCAAGTCATGTAAAAAGTGATGGAGTAATGGTGATTTGAGGGAGGGGATGGTTGGCGTGTGCAAGGGGGAAGCTAGAGGGTAATGTGGTACCATGTTATGAAGGGTAATGGCCAATGGTAATTTCCTATGTTTCATTTTATATAAAAACAACTTTGCTTTTTTCATTTCTTATTCTGTTTCATTTTGTTCGTTTTCAAACTCTTATCTTCTTTTTTCCAAGCTTCCATATTTCTTTCTCATGACTTCTCTAAAAATTTCAAATTAAAAATCTCTTCTTTTTTCTCTTTAAAATCTTAAAACTAGTTAAAAACACTTCCATTCCCCTCTACTCCCCCTACCATCCAAAACAAGACTTGAAACATCCCTTTTCATTCTAGGTCGCACTCTTCTCAAGTTAGGCAGGGCCCTCACCATCTAGTCCGAGCCTATTTAGCCTCCTTAGTGTCCCAAAAATCAAAACTTTAAAGAAGAAGTCAGGTCCATGTAGCGACCTGAAATTTTTATTACTATGCTTTAGGGAATATTTAATTTACGGTTTTTGAATAAAAGAAAATCAATTTGGTAATATAATGGATTTATATAATTTTAACTTGGAAAATATTTGGACTATCATTTTTCGTATTTTACGGCAAATGTTGATATGTTTTAAATTTAACAATATTTGATATCTAGTGTATTTTATAACTTTTTTGTGATCGTGTCGAATTTTGGTGCTCGATCTTCTTTTCGAAGCTTTTCCTAAACCAAATCAAATTCAAAATTTTATACATACCTTTATGGTGATTTGTATGTTGATGTGATGGAGATTGTTAGTTTGAATTTTTGGGTTAACTTGTGGGTTTTGGTTAGCTTGAGTATGAAGAAATGAAATTTGATTTTGATTATAAGTATATCACTTCACCTATTTGCTTCTGCCTCTTTCTTTTTTCTTCTTCTTTTTGTTTCTTCTTTAAGTCCTATGAAATAAAATATAATCTCCTCCTCCCTTCAAAATTGATTATCTTCAAATCTATTCATTTTACCCAAATCTCTCAACATAAAAGTTGTTCATTTCCTCCTATCATATTTATAAAAATAGTCGCTCAAAGTTTCATGGAGCCTGGTGGAAGGAATAGCCCAAAAATAGTGAATGGTCGAAGATGGTAGTTTTTTGACGATCCCAAATTGAAGATCGAAGGGTAGAGTTGAGTTCGTATCATGAATGGAGATTTTTATAGGTAATCACTGTATTTTTAGTAGTGCAAATTGACATAAGGGAAGAGATGACCATTTTCCATTCATGTGGTGATTTCCAATGAAGTGGTGATTTAAGAGAGGAGTGGTGGTGTTCGAAAGCTACCTTGAGTCGAGACGAGGTCGTTAGAAGTGGTCTTAGGTGGTCCAGTTCACTATAGAGGCGGTGATAGCTCGTTCTAAGGTTTCAACGAGTGTGGTTTCTTGCATGCGAAAATTGATGTGCTGATGGTGATGTAGGGTCAGAATAGATGAGGTGGGGCTTGGAGGCAAGGTAGAAAGTGGCGAAGCTGTTGGAGTAGGCGACAGTGGATATAGGTAGTCCAGAAGGCGATGGAAGCTAAATTTTTGTGCTCGAGTTCAGTTTCCGGGGCTTGCGATTTTGAATGGGAAGCATTATTGGAATTGGCTAGGAGGCACCAGAGATGGCGGGGATGGTGGCTATCTGACAAGCTCGAGCAACGAAGTTTGTTCATGGCTTGGGTTCGACAATCGATGGTGTGTGGGGAATGTGCACGTGCCCGGCCGTATACACAATGGCTTCCGAGATTTGCAAATTTATTTGGAAAGAAATCAATTTAAGGATATGAGCACCATAGCTAATTGATTTTGGATTGGGAGCAAGTAGGCTTGGGCTTGATCGATATTCACGGAGAATGATTTATATTTAGTTGTTTAAAAAATCTAAACGAAGTATGTTGGTTTTAAGAATGTGATATCTCACCCATACGAAATCCGATTAACCCATGCATTTTTGCATTAGACTTGTATTGACAAGTACAACGCTATGGTATAATAGTTCATAGTGTTAATGAAGTACAAATTTATGATAAAACAATAGTGGTTGAATTTAATTACGTTATTCTAAATAATAACCTGGTTAAATTAATTATACTTTGTTGGTGATATCTATTTGGCCAAATATAACATCTTTTTGTTAAATTAATTTATTTAGATTATTTTAGATAGCTACTTAGTAAAATAAATCCTCATTCTACTGCTATGTAAATTTGGACATTTGTTCATGTGTCAGTTAATTAATATTGGATAAGCAATGGATTAGCTTGTGATTGTTAATTGTTAACTTTATTTGCATATATGTCTCCTTATGTAAGTGCCAGTAATATGACTTGGAAAGTTAAATTGGATCAAGTTGTAGTTGTCTAAGTAACATTGTGGTCTCTAAGCCTCTTTCTGAATTCGAAATGTTATAGATTTTAAATTTGACTTCAACTTTTATAATATTCTGAAGTAAATGTTTTCCTATATTTAAAATGGAAACAAATATATAGAAATAATAGGAATTTTATATATATTGTAAAAATGTTTTTTTAACAATTATTAAATATTTATTCTAGTTTGTTGATTATAATTGTTAATGATGTTTTAAAGCTAGTTAATTATTTTATTAATGATGTATAAAGTTAATTAATTATTTTACTTATGATGTTTAAAGCTAGTTAATCATTTTATTAATGATGTTTAAAGTTAATTGATTATTTTACCTATGATGTTTAAAGTTAATTATAATTATTTATTAATGATGTTTTAAAGTAAATCAATTATTTCATCAATAACGTTTTAAATTTAATTGATTATTTCAATTAATAATCTTTAAGTTAATTAGTTATTTTATTTAATGATGTTTAAGTTGATTAAATTTTTTATTAACGATGGTTAAAGTGAATTAGTTATTGTACTAATGACGTTGAAAGTTAATTAATTAATTATTTATGATGTTTAAAATAATTTATTAATTTAATAAAGGTGTTTATAAATAATAAATTGTTTATAAAAGGAATTTTACTTAATATAATGTTTATAAAAGTAAGTTTGGATTTACAGAAGGATTTTTACAAAAGAGTTTTATAAATAGAAAGGAGTATTATAAATAATTTTAGATATTTATAAAAGGTGTATTATAAATCACTTTTGGGACTTTTAGAATAAGTTTTATAAATTAATTTGGAAATTTATAAAAGGATTTGAAAGTATGGAACGGGTTTATAAAAATGGAATTTTATAAAAGGAATTGGATTTGATTTTGATAAATAATTCTTCTTAATTTAGTGATATGAAAGCATTCTTTCCATACTTAACACCAAAGAGAAAGTGATTTGAGTTTAGAGTTTTAAATAATATATTTTTTTGGTCCATCCAAATATGAATTTGGAAAAGAGGAAATCTTCCTTAAGTTGTGTTAATATACTTATACCATTAAGATAAGTATATGGATATATTTTTTAAGTATTGAAAGTACAACGTAACTTATATAGGTCAGATAAGCATATGAATGTTTTTTTTAAGTATTGAAAGGAGTACAAGGGTTTTATGAAAATATCTTCTGCGAAGGTATAATCGAATTAAATAATTGAAAAGACATTTAATTAAAGGTTGATTAATTTATGGAGGCTTAGTGGATGCTACATGGAATTAAATCTATGAATGATTGTTTGTTTATATGATAGTTAAATAACCGAATATCAAATTTTGGTCAAAATATAATTCTGGAAATATCTTGGAGAAACACAGGGGTTATATGGCACAGTATCTTCGACGAAGTTATACTATGAGTATAGGTCTTGTTTTGTTCTCCTGGGACATATGTTAGGGAAATCCATCCGCTGAAGCATTTAGGAGGTGATCTTCGCTCTTATGTATTGTCATGTATTTCCAAAAGAACGTGAGTTGAGTTTATGGAAGCTATCGATTTGGTTGTCGAGCAACCAGTAAGTGGGGAAGTGTACTTATATGAGATAATTCAAAACCATAACCACTCCAAAACCATATGCATGTTTTACGCTTTGGTAGAGGTTCAAGCCTTTTTCGAGATAATGAAACTGAAAATGGAATTCTCTGAAGTGCAAGGGCTACTTGCTACTAACTCTGAAGGTTATTCCAAAATGGATGCGGTAGAAGTAATGGCTTTGGTCTTTTCATATTCTAAACAGCTTGTATGTATGAATGCTAGTGTTATATTATTGCCTCAGCATAGTGTTGGAATTCCAAGTGGGAATTGCTAAAAGAAAAGGTAAAAGTGTATCCTCACATGCCTCACAACCCGATAACGACTAAAATAAGGAATGCCCGTAGAGCTATGTGGTGAGCTACTATTAGGAGCTTCATTCCTCGATTTAGATTCGGTTATGGATTTTGGTATGCACATTGGGTGAACATAGGGCAATGTTTGAATCTTTGGTGCCCAAGGGAAGATATAATAAGGTATATTATTTTAAAGGGGCAGCCAGCTCTGTCTTCGTAGTGGTCCATGTATGGCCTTTGGGTACATTTTATCTAAAGATGTACTACACGGAAGGAAACCCCTTACCTTGTCATCATTGGAATCCTATCTCAAATTCGTGCCATACAGTTTTAGCTGTAGAACCTAATATTGTTGAATATAATTATGGGTAACCATTTTAGATATATATATTTTTTCCACCCTTAGGTATTATTATAATATCACTTGGTTTTCTAATAAAAAAGGTTTGGTTATCATAAGGTAAAAACCCGTCCGTGTTTATGTGTAGCATGGTCTTACGAGATACCTTCATTTTCAAAGGATTTTATAAGAAATCCATATAATTTGAATTGACGTTTCTTACACTGGTTTATTAAACTGATCCGGGCATTATTTTCTTATAATGCTTGGGTTATCCCAGGCTTATTTTCCAAATTTAGTCATAGATGCTTTCGAGCTTGAGGAGGCGAGCTTGAAATTTCCAAGACGTATTCACGTATTTTATCTTCCATTATTTTGTTCTTGTTTGCATTTATCAATATTTTTATGGACAGGATGTTATAATTGTCTAAGCAGATGATGGGTTAGTTACTTTAGTTGGTGTATATATACACACTAAAGTTTTCTTTTCGTAAAGATTATTTGTCTATTATAGATCGCTCATTACGTTATGAGATTCTGTTCTGTCTTTTCTTTTCTTTCACCCCAACAATCTGTCTTTCGGGCACTTTGGTGTCTGCATGCAAATACCGTGGATGTATTAGTGTCGCTTCTAAGGATCGAATAGACGGGTAATTACGGTTGGTATTGTAGCTGTAGGTTAAGCAAGAACCTTGGCTATAGTGTGGTAAACACGTTAGAAATAGGGCTAGTAACAACCTAGAATGAGTTTAACGTGTGCGTGTATGAAAGTGCAAATTTCTTAGTGCTATGAAAATGTTTTATATTGTGTTGATTGTTTTGTTGAGTGGTTTATGGATTCTGCTTAATATGTGTAGCTAACATTATTGTAAGGATTTCCAAACACTTGACTAGTGTGGATTGACACAGTATTGTTTAAAATTTGGTAAATGAAATAATTTTACCTAGGATAAAATTTTATATAAAGGAGTAATTTTCAAGAATTAATATAGTTATTCTTATATATTTGTTTGTTAGGGAATGATGATATTCAGTTATCATCATTTAGTGTTTGACTAGTCATGCTCATCCAGTTCTGAGCATTGACTCTTGTTTGTTAACTTTATCGTAATTTCTCCTTTTTAAAGTGTCAGTTAGGTAGATAGAACTTGTAGAAACTTTGGAATGAACAACTTGTGAATTAAGTTTCACAATTTGACTATAAGGCGTTCGGTGATAATATTGAGTTAAAATTGGATTTTAATAGAGGTGTTTATCTCGCCTTTTGGCGAGGCCGTGATATCATCGACTCGACAAGGAACGGATGGTTATCAACCTTAGGAATCAATTATATACAATATTGTGGATGATGGTTGGGTAGATTCGAATCAGGTCCCAATCGAGCTACAGTCAGCATGAAGTGATATTCATAGCCTTGTGGAGTTACATTTCAAATTTGGAGTAGATTGCCGTTCGTATGCTCGAGTTACGGATGAAGCAAGGATTTATATGGATCGATTGGGAACGATCCACAGAACAGCTCAAATCGGCAGAGATCAATTGATATCTCAAAATCCACATGGTTAATTC
Organism: Allium cepa; assembly: GCA_030765085.1. Taxonomy (NCBI): domain Eukaryota; kingdom Viridiplantae; phylum Streptophyta; class Magnoliopsida; order Asparagales; family Amaryllidaceae; genus Allium; species Allium cepa. Next base: position 485,955,155 of record CM060928.1, on the reverse strand, counting down.
ACTTGAAACATTCAGGACATCAGTATATTGAAGAGTGGAGCCCACAAAAACGATCGCACATCAAGATCTCAAGATATAAAGATGGTCGATTGTTTTTAGCCGATCATTATTTGCCGATCCTTCGTGACGATTGGTTAATATTCCAAGTGTAGCAAAGGTTGATCCATACCTTGTAATCTACAACTCAGATTGACTTTGTATTTCAAAGACAAGTCAAGAGGCATGTGGGACCCTCCAAGAACGATCGCACTTGAAATGGAGACAATAATAGCGATTGGTTAAACTTTAGCCGATTGTTTTGAGATGTCATGTTAGGGCCACCGATCGTTATGATGGGCCACAATGGACCCAGAGATCATTTTGTCGAAATCTTGGTGAAATACTTCATCATCTCCCCTTATAAATACAAGGCTCTTGGTTTATTTTATGTATCCTCTACGCTGCTTGTTACTCTAGACTCTATTGTAATCAAGTGTTCTCCATTCCTTATTGTTGTAATCAGATTTATAAGTGATCAGTAAAGATAATTTTCAAAGTGGACATAGGCATACAATGCTGAACCACTATAAATCTCAGTGTTTCTTATTATTGCTTTTATTTGTTATTAGCTAAGTCCTTTCCTAAGTTTATTTTAATTTTTCTTCACATACTTCTTTATATAAATCTATTCTTGGGTGTTTATGACCAATTTTGTTGCAAGCGTTTTGGTGCTTTCATTGAGAGCCTTGATTCTCAGTTTATTAAGATCCCTTTATTGCTACTGGACTGGGTAAATCCCTTATATGAAATATGCAGTAATCTTTAGGAAATCGCTCATTCTAGTTAGATTTAAAGAAATCTAAGCAAGTCTATAGATAATGGTGAGACATACAAGATCTACTTCTCACAAGTGGAAGGAAACATGATACCAGCATTCAGTAAGGAGACCCAAGCAATCAACCAACAAATGTGAATGTTAATCTGGTTGAAGTTCAGAATCCCACTGGTGCTATTACAAGAGCCGATATCATAATTTATTGTGAGAGCCGATTGAGAGCCATCGACCACTAAATCAACAAATTCGGACCAATATCAACTTGATGAGCCAAATTAATCAGCAACATCGGGGGAAAGCTAGGAGGGATCCCACCCCTTATTTGGCATCAGAGAGCTCTATTTTGTCGGATGAATATCATAGACATGGGCGCCGTAAAACTAACGGATATCATGCAGAGACTTCAGGGCGTCAATAGGAAGACTATCATGGTCTACCTAAAATGATCAGTGCTAATCCCTCCGCTAGAGAAGGAAACCTACCCGTGCACGCTGGGATTCAAAGCAGAGCTGCTAAGGTTAGTCTGGATGATGGAATCCGAGTGAACGCTGATCAGGTTCTTTCGTAGAATGGTGATGAAATGAATGTATAAGGTGTGATGGAGTTCGATTTAATGCTGACCTAGTTCTTCCACAGAATGATGATGATATGAATGTACAAGATGCATATTGGGAAGATAGTGAACCAAGAAGGCATGGTATGGCCTACAGACATCAACTGGATCATTCATATGAGGTGGAGCACGACCATCGCTTGGCACCAACCATCGAAACACTGGACTGATCGACAATGGTTATGCAGTTGGTGAGAGAGAACTAATGATGACTGGGGAATCCTGAGAAGTCATACCCCGTTCACCGATAATGTTCTACATGTAGAATAGCTTAAGAGATTCAACATGTCATCGATGCATGCTTACGAGGGAAAACCGACCCAGACAGCTTATTACGTGATACGAACGGTTAATGGATTCTACACGAACTGATGATGCGACCAAGTGCAGATGCTTTCCCATAAATCTTTCTGGAATAGCAATGATATGGTTCACGAGACTACCCTTACGATCAATTTCTAGATTCGATGATTTGGCAAACAAGTTCATGGAGCAGTTTCGGATGCATGCGACTCATCCCAAAGATGTGATGTCCCTTTCCAGCATGATTCAGGGTCTAGGAGAGTCGTTGAAAGATTACCTGAAGAGATTTCATACAGCTGTCATGGAGGTCAGTGATCCGAATGATCATGCGATACTCATGACCGTGATGAGAGGGATTAATCCCTAGTCTGAATTTGGCGATTGGTTAGCTGGTAAGCCGCCCCCAACATTGGAATGTTTTTACGCAAAGGCGGTTCAGTATTTAAGAAAGGAGGAAGCCAGGTCCTACAGAAAAAAGAATTTTGAGGGACCAAGTGGAGAAGGGGTACAGAGTAACATTGCAATTAAGCAGTCTGATTACAGTTTTGGGAAAGTCCACGTGAATGTTCAGAATAAACCAAATCAACAAAAAAGAGGCAGAGACAGGAACCAAGAGCGATAGAGTGATTCTGGAAGATTGAAGCCTAGGATTCCAATGTATAATAATTACACACCGTTGAATACGCCCTTGCAGAATATCTATCTATCTACTTGCAATACCATGCAGTATAGGAAGCTGCCTCCGAAAGAATCAATAGAGAGGCAGAAACAGACTGAGAAATATTGCTGGTTTCAGAGTACTATATTCACAACAAAAATGAATGCAGGCATCTCCAGGATGTTATAGAAAAGATGATCCGAGAAAGGAAATTGCAACAATTTGTGAATGCCCTATAGGATGGCAAGTAGGGGACTTCTAACTCCAACTGAGGAAAAGCATCACGTAGGGTTGAGGAGCCGGACTGGCGATAAATACGATAGTCGGAGGACCGCACCCGACAAATAAGAGTTGGCAGGAGATGAAGCGCAATGCTGGCACGATTAAGCATGTGGATTTTGAATGTTGTTCAAGTACGAAAGATAAATATCCCAGATCAGGAGCACACTAGCTTCATTATAAATTTTGGATTGTATTTCTATGTTGTAATGCCGTTTGGATTAAAGAATGCATGAGCCACTTATCAACGCTTAGTCAATAGGATGTTTAATGACCAGATTGGAAAAACAATGGAAGTGTATGTGGATGATATTCTCGTGAAATCACGACGATCAAGCGACCACATTAGATACTTGGCAGAAATATGTAACATCCTTCGACATTACAAGATGAAAATAGGTCCTTTGAAGTGTTCTTTTAGTGTTGCATTAGGGAAAATCTTAGGCTCCATTGTTAACGCCAATGGAATAGAAGTGCAGAGTCTAAATGGAAAAGTTGCTGTCTGAAGCCGATTTATTTCCAAAGCTACCTGCAAATGCATTTCTTTCTTTGAATTGGTTAGGAAAGGGAAAAAACTTCGAATGGATGTCGGAATTTAAAGACGCATTTCAGGCTTTGGTGAATCATTTGGAGAGACCCCTATCTTGTCAAAGCCGGTGTATCATGAAGATTTGTACATTTATTGGCTGTATCGGCACTCGCTATAAGTGTCGCGTTGCTTCATGAGGAGGATCGGATCTAGAGCCTGGTGTATTACGTCAGCAAACGATTAATGAGAGTTGAAAGGAACTGTCTAAAAATAGAAAAACTTGCATACTTCTTGCTGATTGCATCACGAAAGCTTCATCCATACCTCCATGCATATTCGATCAATGTTTACACCGATCAGCTATTACGACAGATCCTACATGGGCCTAAGATGTCCAAGAGGTTACTCAAGTGGAACATCAAGCTCATTCAATTCAGTATTACTTATCTCCCTCAAAGAGCTATCCAGGGTCAATCACTGGAAGATTTTATAGAAAAATTTACCGTGTAGGGTGATCATCCAAAAAGCAATGAAATCCCGACCATACGATGGGTTGTATATTGATGAAGCGACTGATGATCATTATTCTGATGCTGGATTTGTGCTTATAACTATAACATCCCGTATTTGGACGCCAAAAGCTGAGCGCTACAAATGCTGCAATCATCTATAGTATTAACTTTTGGTGGTAAAATACGGTAATGCTAAGGGTATCCATAATATCAGAAGAACTTGAATATGAACAAATCACAAATTTCAAAAACAACATTTTACTGATTACATTTCAAAACAATAATTCATATCGAAGTTACATAATCCCTTAGCGTTTCCCAGACAATGATCAAATATATCAATTACAAAATATGCTAAGAGCGACATATAACGATGCCCCCTTGGTTGACCAGAGTCAATATAATCATATTTGATTAAATATACATAACGGAAATAAATAGAATAAACTATAACCCCTTATTAGCTATCCGTCAACCACTTGCTCGTCTCTGGAAGCTTTATTCGTCAAAATTACTAAGCCTAAAAACCTCAACTCTCGCCTACTCATATCAATTTTGAGCACCCGAGAGTTTAAGGGTAAAACAACAGACATAAAACCTGGTGTGAATAATGCTATACATCTCGGTTATTTTATGTTAAGTGAGACTATGCCGCTTAGCGGAACAGGTTTCACCTTGGTAACATCCTTTTAGAACGTATCTTTTGCAAATATTTTCCTACAACGAAAACTGGTTAAAATCTATAAAGCATCATTATGTAAACATACATATCAGGTAATAAAATGAACCATCTGTTCAAACATTATAGTTTGGTTTGGCTAACTAATAACCTTTGGCTGACTTGGGCCTACCGTACAATATATCAAAACTTATCTAACATCAGTTAGACGCTCTTCTTCTGGACATTCTGTCCTTAACTATGTGTTAAATATTTCTTTTCTAGACGATCTGTCCCCAACTTAACATCCCCAGGGTCACCTGATCCTAATGTTTTTGTGGACTCACCAACAATCTATCTGTATAAAACATATTTTCCTTTGTTTTTGTAATCATAATTATAGTCTTACCTATGACAAAGCCCTACACACTGGAATTTTAGACAAAATTAGCCGGGGCTAATAGCTAATATATAGAGCACAACCCTATACCAGTCCCATATGGTATTCTAATATCCCAGTCATTTTAATTAGGGATCCCTTCCCATAATTATCCTTAAAAACCTTTTTAAAATGATTTAAAACCTTTAAATCAGACTCAAACAAGGAAAATCTATATTTATTCTATGCTTTACTCAAAATCACCTTTCCATGTTATATATATACATATATATACACACATTCACATATGTACTTTACTCAAATCTTAGTTGATGAAAACATTTAAATGTTTGAAAGTCCCCCTTTTGAATCTATTGAAAGTAACCCTTTCGAAACCATTGAAAGTACCTCTTTCTAAACCAAGAAAAACCATTATTTAATCTAGGCCGAAAGGCCAAAATCTTCTTTCGAAACCATTCTCAAAACTCTTTTGAAAACATTAAAACCTTCCTTTTAAAAGCTATAAAAACCTTAGACATCTTTCTTGTAAAACTTTTAAATATTGCCTTTCGAAACCTTAGGAATTCCTTTCCTTTTAATCCTTTTGAAACAACCAAAAAAAACCTTCCTTTTCGACTCCTTTGAAAACAATTGAAAATCTATCTTCAAAACCTTCCGAAATCATTGGGGAACCACCCCTTCGAAACCTTCATTTAAAACTCTTTCTAAAGCATTAAAAGACTAAACCTTTCGAAAGCCTATGGGTTCAATTTAAAACATGTGGAACCTTTCGAAACCATTTAAAAATTTGCTACTTCAAAACCTTTGAAAACTGTTTTGATCGAAACCATTTAGACTATGCCTTCAAGTAGAGCAAAAGGATCATAAACCCATTAAAATCAAAAGTATTCCATTCATAATCGTTCTTATGTATGGTGTCGAAATCATCCCATCGAAAGCATTAGAGAAGTGGTCAATTTTAAAAAGCAAAACAACACTTTTGAAAGCCATCTGAACCGAAAGGTAGAAAGTGGTAGCCAAAGGTTTCGACTTAGTCGAAAGCATTTTTTTGAAAACAAAGGCACAACCCAATCGAAACCATTTCTATAAATACATTTGACCTAGTCGAAGGCTAACCAAGTTGAAAGCTACTTAGTCGAAAGCAAACAGGTGCATTTTCATTTAAAAACAAAGTAAAGCCTCAACCCCTTCGGAACCCTTGGTTTTGACTCTATACCTTCTGCATACATCCAATTCACTACGTACCAGTTCCCTGATACCATATGCATTAGTTTCGATAGTGTCGAAGGCGAAGGTAAGGAGGCGGAACTTGGTGCAAAAAGCATCGAAACAGTGAAAAATATATAGAATATTCCTTTTAAACTATTTCTTTGTACCTAACCTGCCTGTTTGTCAAATTGTAATTGGTTGCAAGTTTCTCTTTTCTAAAAGTACTATCGACTTTTGAGAATTAATAATTTGAATTTATTTAGAAAAAACCCCTTTTTCTTTTAAAAATATATAAAACATTTAAGTCTCATACTTTAAATAATTATATGTGACCATTAAAACATTTAGGAAAATTCTACAAAATTCCAAAAAATCACTTTTAATATGTTTTCTAAAATATATTAATTTCAAACTCAACTAATCATTATGTAATGTAAATAATTTATAACCTCAAATAGCATTTTCTTTACTAGAAAATTTATATAAATTGCTTAAAAATTCATAAAATTCTGAAAATTGAAATCCTTCTTCAAAATAATATCTCTAGTCTATATCAAAATTCTTATGACATTTGGTGTCATTTAATAGGGTTTTCATATCAAAACATATCATAAAATCTATATAAACAACCATGAATCATCAACAAGTATATGTAATCATTCCATCATTGAAAAATATGGCAAATCATTGCAAATAAGTTCAGATTCAACTTAAAACCAAAAACATAAGAAATATGAGATGTAAACATTATTCACCTTAGCTTTTGAGATTAGAGAGATTGAGATGTGAATGGATGTGATTTGATTAAGCTCTCCCTTAACTTTTCTTAATCTTCTTCCTCTTTCTCTTGTTAATGATGGTCGGCCTTAAGCTTTCAAACTTTGGATAAATAAGAATGAACATGCATGGGATACACTACCAAGGGTTTAAGTTATAAGAATGGCTGCTTTTTTATTTTACCCTTCCTCTACTTCATTTTAACTCTTATTTTAATTCATTGGTTATATGGCATGGGTACCCCTTAATAAAGATCAAAACTCAATCCCCTAATCATCACATTATTTTATTTTATTTAACTAATTAAACATCCTAAATAATGTTAACCAAAAATATGGGGTGTTATAGTTACTCCTGAATGTCGGTCAATCTACTATGCTTTAAAACTTGATTTCGTAGCGATAGTCAATGAAGCTGAGTATGAAGCTCTGATTACTAGACTTAAACTTGATAGAGAACTCAAAATAAAATCTCTCAAAATCTTTTGCAGTTCGCAGTTGGTAGTGTACCAAGTCAAGGGAGATTATCAAGCTAAGGGACAATGACTTGCACCATACCTTACTTAATTCCAAGATTGTTTTGGCAGAATTTGAGTACTATGACATCTCACATATTCCACGAGATCGGAACAGAGATGCGATTCATTGGTAAAGTTTTCTAGCACTGGAGATGCATAGTGGATAGGCATGGTCGCCGTCAAAGTATTAAATGCCCTAAGTTTAATCATGATAGAAATTGGCCGGAAACGGGAATCAGAGCATGAAAGAAAGTCGTGAATGACTCTGATCAAAGACTATTTGCTCAGGGAATTCTTCCCAAATGAAGGAATAAAAAGCAACAAGTCTTTCACAAAGCTTCACAATATATCATTCAAGAAATAATTTTGTATGGGAAAGGTTTCTCTATTCCCCTACTCCGGTGTGTCGCTCATATGAGATAAAGTGTGTTCTAAAAGAATTTCATGAAGGGAATAGTGGTGATCATACTGGGCGCAAACTTTGGCAAAGAAAATACTTTGTTACGGGTATTATTGACCAACCGTAAATTAAGACGCTGTTGATTATGTAAGATGATGTGATTAGCACCCGATATATTCAATAATTCCAAGAGCTCCACCAACGGAAGTCACGAAAATGATCAGCCCGTGGCCATTTTCCATGTGGAGTATAGACATTATCGACTCCTTACCGATCATTAAAGATGGTGCAAAATATTCTATTGCCGCAGTTTATTACTATACTAAATGGGCCGAAGCATAAACTTTAACCATGATCACAACCAAGAAAGTAATCAACTTTATTGTTCGAAACATCATATGTCGATTCGGTCTACCACAAACTATTACAACAGATAATGGGGCTCAATTCGACAATGTTGAATTCAAATACTTATGTCTTAGTTATCGTATTGAAAAGATATTTGCAGCAGTTGCTCACCCTCAGGAAAATGGAAAGGTTGAAGTTGTAAATAAGATCATAAAGTCCATTCTAAAGTAGCGATTGGAAAACGTCAGTAGCAAGTGGGTGGATGAACACCCTATAGCACTGTAGGGTTACAGGACCACCCATAAGTCCACCACCGGCCATACTCCATTCGCCCTTGCTTATGGTTCCGAAGTCATCATTCCTATTAAGCTTGAAGTTCCATCTCATCGAGTGACTTACTACGATACCAAAACAAATAAGGATCCCCTTTTGGAATCTCTTGACTTTATAGATGAGAAGCATGAGGAAGCTGATCTGAGGGCAGCTGCGCATCGACATCGAATCACCCGGTATTATAATAATAAAGTCTAACGTAAAACCGTTGAAATCGACGATCTCATTCTAAAATGGGGTGTTTTCTACCCCATTGCATGTGAATCCAATCTATGAAGGACCATATGTCATTGAACAGAGGCTTGGAGAGGGAACTTTCAAGCTAGCGAATGTCAATGGCATGACACTTCCAAGGGCGTGGAATAACAACATTTATGATGCTATTTCACTTAGTTTATTTCTTATTCATTTCGATTATATTTGTTTTCATAATTTGCTTTAGCATTTGACTTTCCAGATATATAATAAGACATATTATTCATTCTTTTCCATTTAACAGATAAAGCCTTGGACTCCTTTGTATTTAGGTTTGCCATAGCATTGTGTATTAGTTACATAATGAGACAGAGATAAAATAAGAGCGACTGTGACATGACAGATCGTTCGCTAAATAAAACCCTTGACTCCCGAGGGAAATTAATCAATTAAAAATATTACGATCTGACTACTCTCCAAGACAACTTTAAGTCCCAGAGTGCGGATTGGAGTATAAATATAAATCAAGTGTGAATCAAGCACCTACGAAGTAACTCTAAGTCCCTAGAGTGCGGATTGGTGTATAAACATAAATCGGGTGTGAATCGACCACTTGCAAAACAATTCTTAGTCCCTAGAGTGCGGATTGGAGTATAAGCATAAATCGGGTATGAATCGACCACTTGCGAAACAACTCTAAGTCCTCAGAGTGCAGATTGGAGTATAAACGTAAATCAGGTATGAATCGACCAACTGCAAAAAAACTCTAAATCTGAGAGTGTAGATTGAGTATAAACATATATCAGGTATGAATCGTCCACCTATGAAATAACTTTGAGTCCCTGGAGTGTGGACTAAAGTCTAGACATAAATTGGGTGCGAGCCTACCACCCATCAACTAACTTTTATCCCTAGTGCGGATATAAGCATAAACAGATGGATGAGTGAGGTTTGACTAATTCACTATCCATGAACTCCAACCTGAAACTGATGAAAGGAGTATAAACTCGTTGAGGATGGGGTTCGACCATCCAACGGATAACCATGCTAACTTAAGGTTGGGGGAAGAGTATACTTACTTAAACCGCTGCGTTCAGTAAGCATAATGTTAAGGCTCAAGCCTAGTGTTTGATACGACTCGAAGCCATGACCATAGGGAGGCCACGGGATGGATAAATCAGATCGACATCAGATTCGACGTGCAACGAATCACAAATACAGAAAATGAAAAACGTAATAGTGTGAACATTTAAACAAGTGTGTACAAGAATCATACACAAGAAAAAAGAGTTCTTATTTACACTAAACATGTTATACACTATATGAGTTTATTCAAAATAAAAAATAAAGTGGGTGTCATACCCTAACAAACACGACCAATGAAGAGGAAAAGTAATCATCCAATCTATTTACATATCACTCCAGTCCAAATATTATTTCTTGGATTTTCTGTCTTTACTTTGCATCATTGGAGTGGCTCCTTCTGAACTGCCACTCGACCCTCTCTTGGACCCATTTCCACTTCGGCTTCTCTTCAATGGAGTATCTTCGTTGTATAAATCGAGGTGGTATCATTTATAGAAGTAGGAGGGATGGAGGCACTCTCAACACCAGAAGTGGGAGGGATATTATCTCGGGGAATTGTCCTGCTAGGAGGGATTATCTGAAGCGGGACAGGAATTGGTTCATTGAAGCCCAAATCAAGAGGCTTAGCTTTTACCTCCTTTTTCAATAGGTTTTCCCCTCTCAACACGCTCTTTCATGCTGAGCTCACCATTTGGGTCAGAAGAACTCATTATCACAACATCTTCATCAAAGGGAATTTTCATTGTGTGGGTCATTTGCTTCCTTGAATAATGCCAACATGAATTGACCACCAATAACAAAGGCTTTTTCTTGAGCATCTTGGGCAGCGGCTGAAGTTGTAACTTTAATGGATTCTATCGTGGCCGCTTGTGACTCCAACCGAGGCTCTTGTGAGGGGAGAGGAGCGACACCTGACAGATTCAAAGTTGATAAAAATTGGCAAAAAGATTAGAAATATCGACCGATAACACCCAAATTTATGAAAGACGAGAAATGTCAACGGAATACTATCCTCGGTAAGGCTCCCAAGTTGAGCTGAAACATCCGCAGGATTGCGCTTAGGAATTGGAGAAAGTTGTTGCTTGTTTGGATCGTACTTAGGAATGGTTGAAGAACCTGTTGTGGAGCTAGGGATGACCTGGGGTGCCAGAGGCAATTCAGCCGTAATATCGGGTTGTGCCGACCCGAATCCTTCACCCACTTTATGTAAAGAAGCTACAACAGACTCTTTCTGTAACATTCCCGGTTGTTAGCCAGAATTAGTTTGATAATAAATTCAATTTTTGGAGAACTAATAAATAGCTATGTATGATTATCTATTAAGTATACAATTTGTTTTCAAATCATTTGTTTTCTTTAAAAAGTTGTATAAATGTAAGTAATATTAAATGTAAACAAGAATTAATGAAAGCTTTAAATAAATGTATATATTCTTTTGGAAAATTAAATTTGATAAAGATTTAAATTATTTTTCTTTTATAAATTTGAAAATATACAGTAAGTATATATATATAAATAATATATAGCTTTGATATGTATATATCTTTTGAAATATAAGTATAAGATTTAAAAATACATAACTCATAAATTAAAACAATGCAAGGTTTAAAACACAATGTAAGTAACATTTAACATTTGTAAAATAAGGAGGCAAATAGGATAACAAGTGTAAAGACAAAATATTATGAAAATAACAAGTGTTGAGTGAATTAACAAGTGTAATTTTTTTATATATTCTTTTCATCTTTGAATTTACTGAATAATGAAAAAAACTATCATACTCTTTTCAATTTTATTTCAAGCATTCAAAACAAAACAAAAACCTCAAATCTGAAAAGAAGATAAAAACAAAGTATAGTTCAAAATCAAAACCAGATTCAAAATCAAGCAAGCAAAACCTGGAAATAAAATCATGCAACAGACAATTAATTCAAATTCAAAAATCTAGAAGCAAAGCAAACAATCAAACCTGGAAATCTAAGCAAAGCTCAAAATCAATTTACAACCAGATAAGAAAACAACCTCATCTAGAGCCATTCAAACAAATGCAAGATCAAGCTTCAGTTCAAAGCAACTCAAACAAGATTCAAATCAACCTAAATCAAGTCCCAGATCAAAAGCAAGTTCAGATTCAATGAAGAAAATCAAAATCATAGCAGATCAACTCCTATCCATCAAACATAAAAATTCAAGATAAAAATTCAAAAGCAGGCTCAAACACTTCTCTGTCTTCAAACGGCCATGTGAGCAAACTAACTTATAAACACCTCAAATCTGTTTAAATCTTGGTTTGCATATAATAAGTCTTTGATGTAAGTTGTGAAATGTGCTTGCATGCTTGTATATATGTATGGATGACTGTGTGCATGATTGTGTACAGGAAACATGCCTCTGTTCGAGGTTTTAAAACCTATTTGAAATTTTAAATTATCCCAACACAAAACATTTTAGGCTTTGATTGCTACATGAATAAGGTTCATATGAGTATAGCATTATTTATAAAAATATAAGTAAGTATAATTAACAAATAGGTTACGGGAAATTAAAAATTTGTAGCAATAATCTTTTAATGATAAAAAATCAAATGATTTAATTCCTTGTTTTGATCATGCAATATGATTAGTGCTTGTAAATGTTGAATTTTAATAATAAAATTGTGATTTTTAGTTTTGAATTGAAGTAGGATTGTGGGTTTGAACGGAACACATAGAATGGTCCAATTCTGACGATTAGCATCGAACTGGACGTCGTGATCAATGTGAAGGAAGCCAATGTGTCAGAGAGCATAGGAAAAATATTAGCTAATTTTTTTAAATAATCAAGGAAGACGATCGAAAGGGTTATAGGGTTTAAAGCATGTTTTAATTGACGACATTCTCGAATCGTTTTCGCCAACGATAATGGATCAAAATCATTCACACCGGGGGGAAAAGTTTGGCGGATCATCGGGGAAGTTTTGGTCAAAGGGACGTGGTCGATGGTGGCCGATGTCATTGGCGTTTTGTCATCGGAGATATGTTACAGTATTCATTCGAGTAGGTCGATTTCGAATTTCAGTCAAAGTCGTCGACCTGAGTGCTTGCCTGAGAAGGGGTGGCCAGCGGCGACGGGTTGGAAGTTTCAGCGACGATCAGATCGTCGTCGATCGATCGTGTATGTGCACCGTGCACATTGATATCAAGTAGTTTTCGATATTACGAAAGAAGGAAATGGCTCGGGTGCAACGCGTGATTGTTTCTGATTTTCTCGAAGAAAAAAAATTATTAGAAAATAAGTTGCCCAGAAATTTTAGATGTTGGGCTCGGGAAAATTACAAATTAGCTCGTGTTTGTTTAAACTAAATAAACCAGATTTTTTTAATTGAAAGGAAATTGAAAATATTATTAAGTTTTTAAGTTATTTGAGGGATAGAGTTTCAAAAGAATGTTGCCAAGTTTCCAAAACAAAATATTATAAGTTCAAAAATTAGTTTTTAAAGAATTTACAATGTTTTGAAATTTTTGTTTAAAAATAGTTACATAATGGGATAATAATAAATAAATTTCTAAATATTTTCAAATTAAATTTAAAGATATAATTGAAAAGTGAGTTAAGAATGTTAAACTTTAATTAATCAAGAGAAGATCTTAATTGATTTTGTTAGTTAGTTAATTTCAAGTATTTATTTAAATAAAATATTATTACTTAATGTAATCAAGGAATAATTACTTTGTGTAATTACAATTAAGGATAGTTAATTAATTATGATAATTAATGTGAGTAATTAAAGGTAATTAACTACTTAAAGATAATTACTCAACTAAAAGTAATTGGTTAATAATTAAAGTGGATTTATTAAGTGATTAAAGGGTAATTACTCAGTATAATTAATTTATTATATAAGGGATTAAGGATAATCACTTATAAATTAAGGATAATAAATTGAATAATAAGTAATTAAGAGTTAATAACTAATTAATGATAATTAGTTAAACAACAATTAATTAAGGGATAATTAATTATGTAATTAACTTAAAGGTTAATTTAACTAATGCGGTTAATTAAGGACTGATTAATTAATTATGGGTAATTAATTAAGATGGATAATTAAGGATTAATTTATTAATAAATTAATTAATACTGAATGATTTGTAATTAATTGATCAGGATTGAGTAATTAATTCATGAGTAATTAATTTAATTGAAAATTTAATTGAATTAATTTAGGATTAAACAGTTAATTAATCCTGTTTATAAATGATTATTGAATGCTTGGATTGCTTATGAATGGTTGTATTGTATGAAATGCCTTGAATTGATTGTTATCTCTAGATTGTAATATTCCGTTCTATGAATTGAGTGGTGTGCAATTTACCGATTTATTTATTTATCCGTGATACATCTGTCTTTGATTCTGTGAACGGAGATAAGCGTTATAGGAATATATCGCTTATCGATATTGATGTGATTGAGTCTGTGATGATTGATGATGTTGCACTATTGTGTAAAACCCTTGGACTACACTATACACACACGAATATGGATTGCACGAGGAAATTGGTTAAGTCACGGATTTTTGAAATGGTTTTAAAGTTGAATTTTGAATTCAAATAGTTTGGGTAAAATATTAAATTTTGAAAAGAAGTTTTGAAGATAAAAGTTATTTTGAATAACTTGATAAGATTTTGAAATTTAAATCGTTTGATTTAAATTTAAATTCAAGATTTAAAATTGAATTCTACATTGACAATTATGGTTTAAAAAGGTTTTACAAGTCATAAAATGTGCTTATATGGGTTTTAAATCATATTAAAAGAATTTTTTGGGAATTTGAATTTGACCCAAGTTTTATACTTGAAGGGCTTTGACTTGTGCAAATGTAATCGGATTTTCCCGAAACGAAAACTATTTGTTTTCAAATAATGATAGCTCCCATATAAAGAAAGGATTTCCAATTTGTGTTGAAAGATTTCAAATTCGAAATTGAAATGGGAGTGGTTTTGAAAGCCATGAATGAATCTTTGGAAATGGTTTTAAAAGCTATAAATTGAGTTATTGATTTAATGATCGGATGAGTTAATCTAATTTGACAAAGAAATTGTTTTGAAAACCATAATTGAATCTTTGTGGAAAATTGTTGAACTTTGTTTTGAAATTGAAAAGGGTTTTAAAGTGTATCTTTTATATAAAGAATTTGGGATTGAAATGGGACTGTTTTAGAAAGCCGTGAATGAATCTTTGTGGAAGATTTGTGAACTTTGTGAAGTGAATCTTTTTAAAAGATTTGAAAATGGTAATTTTTTTATACCATTTGAAAGAAAAGTTTTGGGTAATAAGTTGTGATTTAACTGAGATCCCATATCCATATGTTTTTAAATATTGCGCTCATTATTCGATTTAGTCGGGAGAGGACCTTGTGTCATATAACCCATTTCGAATAACGATACGACGATATGGATAGCATTTGAAGACCGGTGGTGAAGACCGGATATTTTTGAAAGCGAAAAGATAATTCGTCGAATGTCTCTGCACCGGCTGATCCCCGGTATAGACATTTGATCACCCTTTGTGATGGGAAGTCCGGACGTGATTAGGGATTATCCGAATTTGCAAGGCTTCGTTGGAAGTGCCTTCTGTTCTGTTCGAACCCGGAATAGACTTGTATGGATGTGTGTCTGACATTACACTTTGACATGTAAAGCTGGTTTCTATCAAATACATTTCTGTTTGGTGGTGGAGAATTTATTCTCTCAGCTTAACACCCTTCTCTGAGACGTAAGAGCTCAGAGGTTATGTAGTTGATGGTTACTAGTAATAAATTCCTAATTTAGTAGTGTGGCATGCTGAGTGTTGCTGAGTGTTGTTGATCATTTATTGATCAAAGCTTTGCTTTTGTGAAAAGCATAGATTTGTGGAAGAGACCTCGTCGGACCTCACTCCCCGAAAATGGTGGAAATAGGAAAGATATGACAAGGTTTCAGGGGTCGCGCCCCTAGGGTATGTCCGTTCCTTCTGGAAAAGGGTGGTATCATGGTATGAAGCCCAAATACTTAACCTATGTAGTTACTGCAAATACATTACTTTGTGGTTGTTGGTGTTGAGGATCCTCGGATAAAGGTCATAAACGACTAAGGATGGCATATCTTGTCGGTGTTACTCCCGGAAAGGGAGTAAACCGGACTTTGTATTGGCAGAGAGCTGGGTAGGTTCCCGGGGCGTCCCTCCAGAGGCGTTCCCATGTGACAATAGGAAGTTCCTTAGTCTGACCACTTGTTGGAAAATCCAAAGAAACAATATGCGCCCTGTACGGTTTTAGTTGTATAACTTGCCATGGAATGTGGCGGTAACCTGCGATTGAACATGGTAGCTATAATAGGCATAAAATAATGGTTGTATGTTGGATAAGATTAATATTATACTTTCGAAATATTTTCCACTATGCACTAATAATAATATCAAAATGGTTTTCGCGTAAGCATGTTTGACTATCATAAGGAGAAATTTCCTCCAATTCTACGCTTGCATGGTGTGTGCGGCGGGAGGCCTTATGGTAGTTTTATTTTCCAAAAAGCATTGCGAATTTCCTTTAAATTCTTTTTTTTTTGCTTTTTTTAAGGATAAACTGTTTTTTTTCTCATACCAGTCCCATGACTGACCCCGAGTTTATTGTTGCATTCCTAAACTCTGGGTGTCCATAATATTTCCACACGGGCAGTCTAGAGTTGGGTATTTCACATAATCAAATAGTAGGTGTAGGTTCGATACCCTTCAGTCTTTGGAATTCTTCTTCAGTCTTTGGATGACTGACCTTGCTTAGCACAACTCGATCGGGAGTTCGAGCTATTTCTGGTGCTTTGGAGATAGAGATTGCTGAGATTGGAGTTCCTTCTTTGGAGTTCAAGTTTATGTTATTATTCCGCTGTGCTATTATCATTCCGTTGTTGTATCTATGATATCGATATCATTTGTTGTAATCATATTGTATCAACTATTGCATATCAGTCATATATTATTTTATTCCACTGTATTGTTGTACTTAATGTGTTACAAGCTCCGGCACGAATCAGATTTCAATGGTTGAATCCGCGGCATTTGAGTACAAGTGAAGTATAGGCGTCGATTTTTGAACGTCGAAATTCGGACCATGAGTATTTGGTATCAGAGCTGAAGGTTGAACTTTAGCTCAGGAGCATAACACAATAGGTAGCTCATTAGAGATAGGGTTATAAATGCCTTAAAATGAGTATATCCCTAAGATATCCGTCTGAATGCCTCAGTAAATTATCTTACTATCCATTGATATTGAGTATGAGTGCAAGAAGAGGAGGGGACATGGAGTACCACTTCTAATGCACAATACCTGCAACAACAAGGAAACAACTCTTCTCAATCTCCTTTGATCCAGTTTCAAATCGTCTGATGTCTTCGTGGCAGCTAGAGGGAGAAGCTTTGGTATGGTGGCCCTATGAATCGTGTAAAGTTCCTATTTTGTATTCTTTTCATCGGTTTCCTATCATCTTTCTGTTTTAACTTTAATAAATTTGAAATTTTATTCGAAATAAATCGGTAAACAAGAATATAAAGTAAAACCGATTTGTATCAATAAAACGATTTCGATTAAAACCAAATTTGAAATTCTATTGTAATTTCTTATGTGGATCCAAGTCCAAAGAGGGACAAGCTAGTGTAAACTTTGGGATATTCCGACCTGAGTTTGGAATCCATACCTAGTGTTTAAGAGTTGTGGAAGATTAAATCCATTTATCTATTGTTTGGTTCTCGATATATTCTTCGAGTGGTTAGTTATTCCTTCGAACTAACCGATGCCCCTGCATTTTCGAAGATCTGGTGATCCAAGCATATTGTGTAGTATTGAATGAGTTCGTTCTCATAATTATTAGTGATATTCTGATTTGGTAAGCCAAGTGCCGAATAGATATCTCAGTTTGATTTGAAAATGTTTCTCTATCTTCGTATATCTATCTTTGTTTTCTCCCTATCTTACAAATTTCGGGGACGAAATTTTCTTAGGGGGGAATCTGTAACATTCCCGGATGTTAGCCAGAATTAATTTGATAATAAATTCAATTTTTGGAATTAAATTATAAAATTATTGGTAATTAATTTTGAATTTTGGATTTAATGATGAATTAAATGGAAAATTTCCAGAATAAATAATGATATGTTTTTTTAAATAGAAATTTTGGATTTGGAATTCAATAATAAATATTTTGTAAGTAAATTGAAGTTAAAAATCTTTCTATTTAAAGAACTAATAAATAGGTATGTATGATTATCTATTAAGTATATAATTTATTTTCAAATCATTTGTTTTCTTTAAAAAGTTGTATAAATGTAAGTAATATTAAATGTAAACAAGAATTAATGAAAGCTTTAAATAAATGTATATATTCTTTTGGAAATTAAATTTGATAAAGATTTAAATTATTTTTCTTTTATATATTTGAAAATATACAGTTAGCGTATATATATAGATAATATATAGCTTTGATATGTATTTATCTTTTGAAATATAAGTATAAGATTTAAAAATACATAACTCATAAATTAAAACAATGCGGGGTTTAAAACACAATGTAAGTAACATTTGACATTTGTCAAATAAGGAGGTAAATAGAATAACAAGTCTAAAGACAAAAGATTATGAAAATAACAAGTGTTGAGTGAATTAACAAGTGTCTTTTTTTTATATATTCTTTTCGACTTTGAATTTAAGGAATAAGGAAAAGAATTGTCATACTCTTTTCAATTTTATTTCTAGCATTCAAAATAAAAGAAAAACCTCAAATCTGAAAAGAAGATACAAACAAAGTATAGTTCAAAATCAAAACCAGATTCAAGTTGAATCAAAACTGACTCAAAATCAAGCAAGAAAAACCTGTAAACAAAATCATGCAACGGACAATTAATTCAAATTCTAATATCAGAAGCAAAGAAAACAATCAAACCTGAAAATCTAAGCAAAGATCAAAATCAATTTACAACCAGATCAGATAACAACCTAATTTAGAGCCATTCAAACAAATGCAAGATCAAACTTCAGTTCAAAACCTGGAAGCAAATGAAATGCTAGTTCAAAGCAACTCAAAAAGATTCAAATAAACCTAAATCAAGTCCCATATCAAAAGCAAGTTCAAATTTAATGAAGCAAATCCAAATCATAGCAAATCAACTCATATCCGTCAAAGACAAAATTTCAAGATAAAAATTCAAAAGCAGGCTCAAACACTTCTCTGTTTTCAAACTGCCAGGTGAGCAAACTAACTTCTAAACACCTCAAATCTGTTTAAATCTTGGTTTGCATATGATATGTAAGTTGTGAAATGTGCTTGCATGCTTGTATATATGTATGGATGACTGTGTGCATGATTGTATACAGGCAATATGCCTCTGTTCCAGGTTTTCAACCTATTTGAAATTTTAAATTATCCCAACACAAAACATTTTAAGCCTTGATCGCTGAATGAATAATGTTCATATGAGTATAACGTTATTTACAAAAATATAAATAAGTATAATTAACAAATAGGTTGCTGGAAATTAAATTTTTACAGTAATGATCTTTTAATGATAAAAAATCAAATGATTTAATTCCTTGTTTTGATCATGCAATCTGATTAGTGCTTGTAATTGTTGAATTTTAATAATAAAATTGTAACTTTTAGTTTTGAATTAAAGTAGGATTGTGGGTTTGAACGGGAAACACAAAGTGGTCAAATTCCGACGGTTAGCATCAAACTGGACATCGTGATCAATGGTGAACGAAGCTAATGTGTCGGAGAGCATAGGAAAAATATTCGCTAATTTTTTAAATAATCAAGGAAGATGATCGAAAGGGTTATAGGGTTTAAATCATATTTTAATTGAAGATATTCTCGAATCATTTTCGTCAACGATAATGGATCGGAATCATTCACACCGGGGGGAAATTTTGGTGGATCGTTAGGGAAGCTTTGGTCAAAGGGACGTGGTCGATGGTGGCCGATATCATTGGCGGTTGTGAGTTTTGTCATCCGAGATATGTCACAGTATTCATTCGAGTAGGTCGATTTCGAATTTCAGTCAAATTCGTCGACCTGAGTGCTTGCCTAAGGAGGGATGGTCAGCGGCGACGTGTCGAAAGTCTCAACGATGATCATATCGTCATCGATCGATTGTGTATGCGCATCGTGCACATTGATATCATGTAGTTTTTGATATTGTGGAAGAAAGAAATGGCTTGGGTGCAACGCGTGATTGTTTCGTGATTTTCTCGAAGAATTTTTTTTATTAGAAAATATGTTGCTCGGGAATTTTAGATGTTGGGCTCGGGAAAATTGCAAATTCGCTCGGGTTTGTTTAAACTAAATAAACTAGATTTTTTTTTAATTGAAGGGAAATTGAAAATATTATTAATTTTTTAAGCTATTTAAGGGTTCAAGTTTCAAAAGAATGCTGCCAAGTTTTCAAAACAAAATATTATAAGTTCAAAAATTCGTTTTCAAAGAATTTACAATGTTTTGAAATTTTGTTTAAAAATTGTTATATAATGGGATAATAATAAATAAATTTCTAAATATTTTCAAATGAAATTTAAAGATATAATTGAAAAGTAATTTGAGTTAATAATGTTAAATTTTAATTAATCAAGAGAAGATCTTAATTGATTTTGTTAGTTAGTTGATTTCAAGTATTTATTTAAATAAAATATTATTACTCAATGTAATTAAGGAATAATTACTTTATGTAATTACAATTAAGGATAATTAATTATTTAAGATTAATTAATGTGAGTAATTAAAGGTTATTAACTACTTAAAGATAATTACTTAATTAAAAGTAATTGATTAACGATTAAAGTGGATTTATCAAGTGATTAAAGGATAATTACTCAGTGTTATTAATTTATGATATAAGGGATTACGGATAATCACTTATAAATTAAGGATAATAAATTGAACAATAATTAATTAAGATTTAATTAATTAATTAAGGATAATTAATTAAATAATAATTAATTAAGGGTAATTAATTATGTAATTAACTTAAAGGTTAATTTAATTAATGTGATTAATTAAGGCTAATTAATTAATTAATGGACTTAATTAAGATGGATAATTAAGGATTAATTTATTAATAAATAAATTAATACTGAATGATTTGTAATTAATTAATCAGGATTGAGTAATTAATTCACGAGTAATTAATTTAATTAAAAATTTAATTGAATTAGTTTAGGATTAAACAATTAATTAATCATGTTTATAGATGATTATTGAATGTTTGGATTACTTATAAATGTTTGTATTGTATGAAATGCCTTGAATTGATTGTTATCCCTGGACTGTAATATTCTGTTTTGTGAATTGAGTTGTATGTAATTTATCGATTTATTTATTTATCTGTGATACATCTATTTGTGATTCTGTGAATGAAGATAAGCATTATAGGAATATACCGCTTATCGATATTGATGTGATTGAATCTGTGATGATTGATGATGTTGCATTATTGTCTAAAACCCTTGGACTACACTATACACACAAATATGGATTGCACGAGGAAATTGGTTAAGTCATAGATTTTTGAAATGGTTTTAAAGTTGAATTTTGAATTCAAATAGTTTGGGTTAAATATGAAATTTTGAAAATAAGTTTTGAAGATGAAAGTTATTTTGAATAACTTGATAAGGTTTTGAAATTTAAATAGTTTGATTTAAATTTAAATTCAAGATTTGAAATTGAATTCTATGTTGAGAATTATGGTTTAAAAAGGTTTTACAAGTTATAAAATGTGTTTATATGGGTTTTAAATCATATTAAAAATATTGTTTTGGGAATTTGAATTTACCCAAGTTTTATACTTGAAGGGCTTTAACTTGTGCAAATGTAACCAGATTTTTCTGAAACGGAAACTATTTGTTTTCAAATAATAATAGCTCCTATATAAAGAAAGGATTTCCAATTTGTTTTGAAAGATTTCAAGTTTGAAATTGAAATGGGAATGGTTTTGAAAGCTATGAATGAACCTTTGGAAATGGTTTTGAAAGCTATGAATTGAGTTTTTGATTTAATGATTGGATGAGTTAAACCAATTTTGAAAAGAAATTTTTTTGAAAACCATAATTGAATCATTGTGGAAAATTGTTGAACTTTGTTTTGAAATTGAAAAGGCTCTTAAAGGGTATCACTTGTGTAAAAGATTTGGGATTGAAATGGGATTGTTTTGGAAAGCCCTGAATGAATTTTTGTGGAAGATTGGTGAACTTTGTGAAGTGTATCTTTTTAAAAGGTTTGAAAATGGTAATTTGTTTAAACTATTTGAAAGAAAAGGTTTGGGTAATAAGTTGTGACTTAACTGATATCCTATATCCATATGTTTTTAAATATTGCGCTCATTATTTGGTTTAGCCGGGAGAGGACCTTATGTCATATAACCCTTTTCGAATAATGATACGACGATATGGATAGCATTTGAAGACTTGTGGTGAAGACCGGATATTTACGAAAGTGAAAGGATAACTCGTTCGAATGTCTCTGCACCGGCTGATCCCCAATATAGATATTTGATCGCCTTTTGTGATGGGAAGTTTGGACGTGATTAGGGATTATTCGAATTTGCAAGGGCTTCTTTGGAAGTGCCTTCTGTTGTGTTCGAAACCGGAACAGACTTGTATGGATGTGTTTCTGACATTACACTTTGAGATGTAAAGCTGGTTTCTACCAAATACATTTTTGTTAGGTGGCGGAGAATTTATTCTCTTAGCTTAACACCCTTCTCTGAGATGTACAAGCTCAAAGGTTATGTAGTTAATGGTTACTAGTGATACATTCCTAATTTGGTAGTGTGGCATGCTGAGTGCTGCTGAGTGTTGCTGATCATTAGTTGATCGAAGCATGGCTTTTGTGAAAAGCGTAGCTTTATGGACGAGACCTTGTCGGACCTCACTCCCAGGAAATAGTCGAAACAGGAAAGATGCGGCAAGGTTTTCAGGGTTCGCGCCCCTAGGGTATGTCCATTTCTTCTGGAAAAAGGTGGTATCATGGTATGAAGCCCGGATATTTAACCTATGTGGTTACTGCAAATACATTGCTTTGTGGTTGTTGGTTTTGAGAATCCTCAGATAAAGGTCACAAACGACCGGGGATGGCATATCTTGTAGGTGTTACTCCCAGAAAGGGAATAAACCGGCCTTGTGTTGGCAGAGATCCGGGTAGGTTCTCGAGGAGTCCCTCCAGAGGTGTTTCCATGTGGCAATAGGAAGTTCCTTAGCCTGACCATTTGTTGGAAAATCCAAAGAAACAATACGCGCCCTATACGGTTTTAGTTGTATAACCTGCCATTGAATGTGACGGTAACCTGCTATTGAATATGGTAGCTATAGTAGGCATACAATAATGGTTGTATGTTGGCTAAGATTAATATTATACTTTCAAAATATTTTCCACTATGCACTAATAATAATATCAAAATGGTTTTCGCGTAGTAAGCATGTTTGACCATCATAAGGAGAAATCTCCTCTAATTCTGCGCTTGCATGGTGTGTGCGGCGGAAGGCCTTATGGTAGTTTTATTTTCCAAAAAGCATCGCGGATTTCCTTTAAATTATTTTTTTGCTTTTGTTAAGGACAAATTGTTTTTTTTGCTCATACCAGTCCCATGAATGACCCGGAGTTTATTGTTGCATTCCTAAACTCTGGGTGTCCATAATATTTCCATACAGGCAGTCTGGAGTTGGGTTTTTTACATAATCAAATAGTCGGTGTAGGTTCCATACCCTTCAGTATTCGGAATTCTTCTTCACTCTTTGGATGACTGACCTTGCTTAGCACAACTAGATTGGGAGTTCGAGCTATTTCTGGATTGGTGCTTTGGAGATAGAGATTGCTGAGATTGGAATTCCTTCTATGGAGTTCAAGTTTATGTTATTATTCCGCTGTGCTATTATCATTCCGTTGTTGTATCTCTGATATCGATATCATTTGTTGTAATCATATTGTATCAACTGTTGTATATTAGCAATATATTATTTTCTTCCACTGTGTTGTTGTACTTAATGTGTTACAAGCTCCGGCACGAATCAGATTTCAATGGTTGAATCTGAGGCATTCGAGTACAAGTGAAGTACGGGGGTCGATTTTTGAATGCTGAAATTCGGACCGTGACACTTTCTCGAGTGAAAGATGGATATTGTGCTATGTTTTGGGTTCATCACCTAATAACATCTCATGTTAAGCCTAAACAGGTCGATGTCCTCTGAATTAAGAAGTTTCTTCTCTTCTGCAACGAGAAATTCCCACATGTGCCAGAACTGGTAGGGGTAATCGTCACAAAGCCATGTCAAATTTCTATGCTTGAGAACGTTAGCGTTACAAAGAAGGAGAATTGGGTCTAGCTCATTCATTACCTCCTCTCTAACCTTATCTCTGGTAGCTTCTACCTCACGATATGCATTGACATTTTTGGCACTTTCAACAGCTGTGTCTCTCTCAAGTCTGACATTTGCTAGCTCATCACAAGCATCTTGAGCGATCTTCTAAGCATTATATCTTTCCTTATTTGCATACTCGAGCTTAGCACTATCTCCTTCAAGGCAATGGATTCATTACTTCGAGCTGTATCCCGCTCAAGCACTATCCCTTGATTTCGATGATGCAACACTTGAACCATATCAAGATGGATGGATTTCATCTCTTCCATAGATTTCACAATAGCACTAGATTTTCCTTCGGCTTCTGCTAAGGAGGTCGTAAAGGCCTTTAGCTAATTTTTCAAAGTTCCATTGATTATTTTATCTTGAGCTTCTTAGCATTTTAGCTTTTCAATTTCCATCGCAAGCTCGAAGGAGACTTTCAACATTTTCTCTGCTGCCTTCATCCATTCGCGGTACTGCATGTGGATGTTAGTGACACAGTCAATAGTCATTTTTTGAACTTGGTCTGGAACCCTCTTCAAGTTGAGAGGAAAATAAAACCCTTCAAAAATACGTTTGAAAATTCTTCATGAAGCTGTGCCATATGAGTAGTTGGATTGATCACAGAATCTTCAATAGCAGCTTTAACTTTAGTACTTTACTTATCGGGCCTGTGGGCAGTAGCACGTTCACTCTAGCGGTGACGATCGCTCTTTTGTTAAGAGTGAGAAGAAAACAAAGGTTGTGGCGACACTGAAGTAGGAGGAGGACCATGAGATGGATCTATAGGCAGGTCCCTGTGATCAGCTGGCTTCTCGAGACCCTTTGAAAGAGGGGATCTCGATCTTGATTGATGTTTGTCTTGGTAAGGCTTATCCTATCACCTTTGTCTTGATGACCCTGATCACGGTCGGGGCAATAATTGAAGTCATGATACTCTCGACTATCACGGCAAGAGTCAGAGCGTAAACATGAGGATTGGCTTTGTATATCCTGGAGGGAATCAAACATGTTCCTCTTCTTCACCATCCTTTCTACAGAGAAAAATAGAAATCAGTCAACTTTGATCATTAAAGAGCACAATTCGAGCATAATGAAACATTGAGGGGTGCAAGTATGTGCAAGTGTCCTTTTGTAATACCTTGAAAAACTCGGTGCGGAGTCTTGCTCATTGGTGTAAAAATTATGATATTTTGGTATTTCTATTTTTTTCTAAATAAGATACTTTTCCTCTAGAAGTAGGAATTTTAGTGCCAATTTTGGTAGGAGACTCTGACCCCTCTTTACTCATATCTATAATATGAAAAGCATCAAGATCATGAGGAATCGGTGGACTAGACAAAGAGTCAAGGGTAAACTTGAATGCTCTGACAGCTGGGAAGAAGGTTCATCTTGAACAATTTTAGGAGCAATCGACGACTTGGATTGATCAAAGAGACGAATTTTTGGAAATTTATGTACAAATGTGTTCTTCTTACTCCGATCAGGAACCGGGGGATGCGATAATCCAACATCAATCCCATGATCGGATTCATCACCGTTGTGACCGGGCATCAATAACAGTAAATTCCTAAGCACTCATGATTGGAGGCACCATGGGATCTGCTCGATTTTCCCTTTGACTGGCTGCATCCCACGGTCTTATCCCTGTAGTTTGGATGACTTTGGTTAGCCCCACGTTGAGGTCCTCCTCTATCAAACAAAAAGCAACAAGACGTTCACCCATAAGCTGATATTCATTGTTCCTTTCCTTTGGAGGTGCATTTATCAGAACGTCTGGAAACCATAGCTATTAAACTTGGTAAAAATCATGATTAGATAAAGTAACTTGTACCCCCCAGTGTATAGTGAGTGCTACTATAGTGCGGTAAAGTGTTATACAATACAGTAATAAGTTTGCGAAATTAAAGACGGAAATACGATGAGACTTCAAGGTTTAACCGGGGAAACCGTCATTCCTGACCGTCTCAGTCATTTCTCTATGTCATCGAGAAATGATGTAATTTGAATTTTGCAATCGATCTTCAGCAAGAAAAGGTTCAATTTTTATCTAAGTCGCCAATGAGCCTCAAAATAATAGTTAAAGGCAATTGTTCGTGTCGTAGTTCTAAGGTCATTTGTTATCGAATATGCAGCTAAAGTCGTATGCAAGTCATACGCAAGTTCAAATGTCTGTTCAAGTATGCAAAGCAGAAGCTCGTCGTTTTATTCAAGTTCACTTATTTAAGTTTCATTTTTTTAAAGTTCATTTGCTAACGACCAATCATTCCCCAAACAAGGTCGATCATTCATAAAGACACTCCCACTAATCGTTTCCCCAAATAATGTCGATCGTTCATAGTTAGCCATACCACCGATCGTTCTCCTCGGCCTTCAATGCTGATCGTTTTCTCCATGCCATCACCCGATCGTCCCACTTAGCCCTATCTACCTCAAAAGACTCCCACTCCAAAACATTGTCGATCGTTGGTAGACGATCATTAAACACTCAAGCATCAACATCCCAAAGTTTTTCTGATCTTCCAAGAAGGATCATGATAGGTCGATTGAACCACTTCCCCAATTCCACTGCTTCATCCTCCTCAACAAATGATCGACTAAACCATAATCTCCTCCAATTTTCTTCATCACCGATCTCCAACCGATCGTTTATCTCAACAATCCCATACGACCGTTCTATTAACTTCACCCCTTTTATGTTGACAGTTTGCTCTATTGCTCATCCGATTGTTCAAGAATGATCATCCCACATCAAGACATGCTACACCAACTTCTCCAGAAACGACCGACTGAAGCTTCCATCTCCTCCAACTCCCACTCGCTCAAGGATTAAATCGAGTATCATAAAATTAATGAAACTCAAAGTCTCGTTCCCTAATCGTAAAGAAAATTCAAATCAAGCTATTTAAGTTAGAATCTGGAAGGGGAAATGAAGTTGAATTCGAAACGAAACAAGATTGGATGAGTGGCTGAAGGGTGATTAACTTAAACAAGATGCCTTTTTTGGGAAAGTTGGATCATTTCTTCGATCGGTAAAGGGAGAAAGTAGAACGATTCATTCTTTTCTTCTTAAAGGAAATGATATGAAATGTTAGAAGAAGAAGAAATGGCTAAGTACAAGTGCTTATAAAGGGAGGTCGAATGCAGATCTTTTGTGGCCTAAAGTTATACTGATCATCTCAAGGTAGTGAGTTTATACCAATCATTTCATAACCAAGCTAGATGTCAATCATTTTAGAGCAAGGGTTTTGCACCAATCGGTAAAAAAAGAAATATGTGTGTGTGTGTGTGAGAGGATGGGGAAATAAGGATCGGTAGTGAACATTTTTCAAGGTATATATATATGCAAATAAGAATAACGATCGGAAGAGATTGTTTATAAAAATTTCAAAACTGGCAAACGACTTGCGAACGTGTAACCGTGATTGGAAGTCAGGTACGAACATGTATACGTGCTAGTATACATTTCAAAATCTAATTTTTTTGAAATCAACAAAAATTGAATGATCACCTAGAATTGACTAGAGAAAAACTAAAGCCAAGTTGCTGAAGCTTAGAAATTTCCAAAAGCAAAGCAGGATGATTGCTGACAAGTTGTGTCCCATATTTATACTATTGGAAGTCGAACAATCATCATGATGAATCAGGAAAATACGACCCTCAACCACAAAACAACTCAATGGAAGGATAATGACTATTCAATGAACCGGATGGGATTTATTTCTGATGATTCTAGCTTGCGACGATTCAAAGCACATCAAGTTCAAAATAAGATGTACTTTGGAGTGCAAATGTTATCCCGCCTTTTGGCAAGACCGTGGTATCATCGACTCAGCTGGGAATGGATGGTTATCAACCTTAGGAATCGATGATATATAATACTATGGATGATGGCCAAGCAAATTCGAACTGGGTCCCAATCGAGGTGCAATCAGTATGAAGTGACTGGTATAGCCCGGTGAAGTTACCTTTCAAATTTTGAGTCGATCGGAGTTGATGTGCTCCGGTTACGGACGAAGCAAGGATTTATATGGATTGATTGGGAACAATCCATAGAATAGCTCAAATTAGCAGAGATCAATCGATATCTCAAAATCCACATGGTCAATTTTAAACTTTCAAAGCTTCAGTTTATTGAAGAATGGAGCCTACAAAAATGATCGCACGTCAAGATCTCAAGATATGAAGATAGCCGATCAATTTTAGCTGATCGTTATTTTTCGATCCTTCGTGACAATCGGTTAACATTCCCAAGTGTAGCAAAGGTTGATCCATATCTCATATTCTACCACTCAGATTGACTTCATATTTGAAAGAAAAGTTTAAGTGGTATGTGGGACCCCCTTCCCCAAAAAAACGATCGCATATGAAATGGAGGCAAAAAATAATGAGTGGTTAAACTTTAGCTGATTGTTTTGAGATATCTGTTAGGGCCACCGATCGTTATGGTGGGCCACAATGGACCTAGAGAGTCTTCTGCCGAAATCTTAGTGAAATATCTCATCATCTCCCCTATAAATACAGGACTCTTGGTTTATTTTCAAGATCCTTTACTTTGATTTTTTACTTTAGACTTTATTGTAACCCAATGTTCTTTATTCCTTATTGTTGTAATCAGATTTATAAGGGATCAATAAAGATAATCTTCAAAGTGGACGTAGGCATACAATGTCGAACCACTATAAATCTCTATGTTTATGATTATAGCTTTTATCTGTTACTAGCATAGTCATTTCCTCCGTTTAACTTAATTTTTCTTCACTTGCTTCACTATCTAAATCTACTCTTGGATGTTTGTGACCAATTTAGTTGCAAACAAGATGTTTATTAAAATAAAGCTAGGATATTTTGGAATAAATATTTGAGAAATGATTTTATACAAGAAAGTGCTTTTATATAAATTTAGTTTGCAAAGATGTGTTTTAAAACGAAAGGGATTTTTGAGAATTTAAATTCCAGAGAGTTTGAAAAAGGATTTCAAATGATTTTTGAAATAATGGTAATATTCTTACTTGAAAATGTTTTAAAGTACGAACATGTTGGAAAGAAAATTTTAAAATTAAATTATATTTTCCTTGGATGGTTCGAGGGATGAGTCTCGATTTGTTTTGTGATGATCTGAATAATCTCCTAAATGATGATCAGGTGTTTGCCTAGGAAAACGTTGTATTGCACTTAGTAAATTACTCCCTTTATCATTGTACGATGGAAACGAGTTCGAATCCCAACAAAACCCAATTGTAAGTTGGCTATTGATGTTTTGTTAAAACAACTTGTGTGGAAATATATTATAATATTGTTCCAAAAAGGGAATTTTGAAAAGAAGAAAAGGACTTTTGTATTAACTAGTTCGAGTGGTCCAAAAATAATTAAAAATAGGAAAGAGATTTGTTCGGATGGTAATAATTCTCTTAAGTATTACCCTTCTTGGTAAGGGAATGTATGATACTATTTAGTAGTACCTAGTTCCGTGGTATCATTTTGAGGTTACTTAGGCTATATGTATATTTTCTATGGTTAAAATATGTAGTATCACTTCAGAAACGGTTTTGAAATAAAATTGGGTATTTGGGTCATGAGTTTACTTATGGGAAATAAATTCAAAATAAAAAGTTTAAGCCAGACAGCGGTATATGCCCTCAGGATGTAATGGGTTAGTATACAATTTTGTGAACTTAAGTTAGGTTTTACGAAAATGTTTTCATAAAAAGTTATGGGAAATAAAATGATTAAGTTTCCGAGTTGGTGGGTTTCCTTCTTTGGTTGACTGAGATGAAATTTTAGGGTCAAAATTCTTTTAAGAGGGGAAGAATGTAACGACCTGAAATTTTATCACTTTGGTTTTGGAAATATTTAATTTATTTAAATTATCGATTTATGGTTTTTAAATAAAAAGAAAATCAATTAGGTAATATAATGAATTTATAGAAATTTTCTATAATTTTAATTTGAAAATTATTTGGATCATCATTTTTTGTATTTTACGGCAAATTTTGATATATTTTTCAAATTTAATAGGGTTTGATAACTAGTGTATTTCATAAGTATCTTGTGTCGCATTTTTTGTGCACGGTTATAATTTTATTCCTATCGTTCGTGGTTCGTACACGAATGAGGTATTGTGTAGCAGAATACCACAAATTTTCTTTCCAAAGATTTTCCCAAATCAAAATAAATTCAAAATTTTAAACTTTCCTTAATGATGATTTTTATGTTGACGTGATGGAAGGGATGGGTAGCTTGAATTTTTGGGTTAACTTGTGTGTTTTGGTCAGATAGAGAATGAAGTAATGAAAATCGATTTTGATTATAAGTACATCACTACACCTCATTTTCACTTCACCTATTTGCTTCTGCCTCTTTTTTTCTTCTTCTTCCGTATGAATTAAAAAATAGAAGCTCCTCCTCCCTTCAAAATTCATTATCTCCAAATCTATTCGTTTGTAGCCAAAACTCCCAATATGAAAGTTGATCGTTTCCTCCTCTCAAATTTTTAAAAAATAGTCATTCAAAGTTTAGTCAAATAAGGAGGCGGGAATTGCTCGAAAATAGTGAGTGGTCAAAGATAATAGTTTTTCGATGATCATGGAATGGAGATCGTTGGGTATGCTTGGCTTTGTATGGTCGAATGGAGATTTTTAAAGGTGGCCTCTATATTTTTAGCGGTGCAGATCGACGTAGGGGAAGAAAAGATCATTTTCCATTCATGCGGTGATTTCCAATAATGTGGTGATCTACAGGAGGAGCAGTGATTTCTTGAAGCCACCTTGAGTCGAGTAGAGTCCATGGGAAGTTGTCGCAGGTGGTCTGGTTCACTATAGAGGTGGTAATAGCTCGTTCTAGAGTTTTGGCGAGTTTGGGTTTTTATATGCAGAAATTGATTAGTTTGCGATGATGTGGTGAATCAGAGTTGATTTGGTGGGGCTTAGAGGTGAGGTAGAGGATGGCGGAGTTGATGGAGTAGGTGGCAGTGGCTGTAGGTAGTCGAGGCGGCAGTGCAAGCTTGATTTTCGTGCTCGGGTTTAACATCCTAGGCGCTCGATTTTGAATGGGATGTACGGTCGAAATTGGCTTAGAGGCATCAGAGGTGGTGCTAATGGTGACATCGTGATGAGCTCAAGCAATGGAGTCTACTGATGGCTTAGATTCGGTGGTCGGCGGTGCGTGGGGGAAATGCATGTGCATGTGCACGGCCATGTGCACGATGGGCTCAAAGATTTGCAAATTCGTTTGGATGGAAATCAATTTGAGGAGATGAGCACTATAGCTAATTGGGATTGGATTGGGAGCAAGTGAGACTTGGGCTTAATCGATATTTGGGTGAGAATGATTTATATTTAATTGTTTAAACAATCTAAACCAAGTATTTTGTTTTTTTAAAATGTGATATCTCACTCATACAAATCCGGTTAACCTATGGATTTTTGCATTAGAGTCGTATTGACGAGTATAACAATATAGTATAAATAGTTGATTGTTTTAATAAAATACAAATTTATGATAAAATAATAGTGATTGAATTTAGTTATGTTATTTTAAATAATAACGTAATTATATTAATTATACTTCATTGGTGATACCTATTTGGCTAAATAAAACATCGTTATGTTAAATTAATTAACTTAGATTATTTTGGACACCTGTTTAGTAGAATAAATCCATATTCCGCTATTATGTTAATTTAGACATTTGTTCATATGTCAATTAAGTAATATGTAAGTTAATTAATATTGGATAAGTAATGGATTAGCTTTTGATTGTTAATTTTATTTACATATATGATGCTTATGTAAATATTAGTAATATAACTTGGAAAGTTAAATTGAATTAAATAGTACTTGTCTAAGTATCACTGTGGTCACTAAGCCCCTTTCTGAAATTGAAAGGCTATAGATTTTAAATTTAACTTCAAATTTTATAAGAGTTTGAAGTAAATGTTTTTCTATATTCAAAATGGAATCAAAAATAGAAATAAAAGGAGTTTTAAAAATATTACTAAAATGTTCTTTACAATTATTAAGTAAAGATTATGATTTGTTAATTATAATTATTAATGACATTTTGAAGCTAAAATAATAATTATTTTATTAATGATGTTTAAAGTTAATTAATTATTATACTAATGATGTTTAAGGCTAATTAATTATTTTACTGATGATGTTTAAAGTTAATTAATCATTGTACTTATGATGTTTAATGTTAATTATAATTATTTATTAATGATGTTTTAAAGTAAATTAATTATATTATTAATGATGTTTAAAAATTTATTTATTTATTTATTTAATAATGTTAAAGTTAATTAATTATTTTATTATTTGATGTTTAAGTTAATTAATTATTTTATTAATGACCGTTAACATGAGTTATTATTTATTATTGATGTTGAAAGTTATTTATTTATTTATTTATGATGGTTAAAGATAATTTATTATTTTAATAAAGGAGTTGATAAATAATAAATTGTTTATTAAAGGAATTTTATTTATAGGTTTATAAAAATAAGTTTGGATTTATAGAAGGATTTTTATAGAAGAGTATTATAAATAGAAAAGAGATTTATAAATACATTTAGACATTTATAAAAGTTTTTTAAATAATTTTAGGGAATTATAAAAGAAGTTTTATAAATTAATTTGGAAATTTATAAAAGGATTTGTAAATATGGAATGAGTTTATAAAAATGGACTTTTATAAAAGGAATGAGATTTAATTTTGATAAATTATCCTTCTTTATTATGGTCGTAAAGGAGTATTCTTTCCATACTTGACACCGAAAGAAAAATTAATTTAGAGTAAGTACTATTTTAAATGATATTTGTTTTAGCTCATTTAAATATGAATTTGGAAAAGAGGAAATCTTCTTTAAGTTGTGTTAATATACTTATACCATTGAGATAAATATATAGATATATTTTTTAGGTATTAAAAGTATAATATTTTGTTGATATATTTATACAAGTTAGATATTTATAAGAATGTTTTTCCAAGTATTAAAAGGAGTATTAGGGTTTGTGAAAATATATGTTATGAAGGTATATTTGAATCAGATAATTGGAAGGAGAATTAATAATGAAATATTAATTAATAGAGGCTTAGTGAATCCCACATGGGATTAAATCTATGCTTGATTGTTCGTTTATTTGATAATTAAATAACCGATTATCAAATTTGGGCCAAAATATAACTCTGCAAATATCTAAGAGAAACATAGGGGTTATATGACATAGTTATCCTTTTCTTTTACCCCAATAATCTATGTTTTGACACTTGGATGTTTGGCACATGAATACAGTGGATGTATTAGTGTCAACTTCTGAGGATTGAAAAGGCGGGTCATTACAGTCCATTTGTCGGTGCAAAGCTTGTGGTAGTTTGATTTGATCCGTGTTGATCTTGGTCAGTAATTCTCACTTTTAAAAACCAAGTTTCAAACTTTATTTTCTGTGACGATAATAATAGTTAGTTGCTTATGCTTATGTGATAATTTGTTGGAAACTTCAAATGGGTTCGAAAGCTTAAGTAATAATTTACAAGCGACAATCTTTCCTTGTTTTATGGATGTCAAATACATTTATATACATATGTATGTACTTATGTATATGGAGGATTGTATGTTGATTGGAAAGTAACACGCTTGAATTGGTTTGTGTTTCAGCATCGATATCCTATGCTTTTTTAAAACTTGTTTACTTCCTTGTTTTCTAGAAATGTTCTAAAAGGTTTTATGAACTTTACCTTTTGTTTTTCAAAAACTTTATACAAAATCATTTAAGTAATTTAAATATAGAAGGAAAAGATTTAAAAACTATTTTGATTTATAAAACAAGTTTAAAAGTTACTGTCCATATAACAATAGTCGCTACGGATGCAGTTGTAAATCAATTTTTTTTGTAAATTAAATAGAGTTTCTAGTTTAAATACTTTTGAAATGTCTTTTAAAATATATTATAAGTATTAAAAAAGAAGGTTAAATATTAAAAATAATTTTTAATGATTATTTAATTGTTTAAATAAAAGGATATAACTGTTAAAGATTATTTAGTTGTATAAATAAATGGTTATGATTTTTAAAAATTATCGAATTATTTAAATAAACGGTTATAAGTGGTTACGGGGGGTCCATATGAGGCCGTCGGTTTATTTTTTCTACTGGTGTACTGTGGCAAGCGGTGCCTTGGTAGCCTTATCATTATATGGAATCCATCCTCTAATAAGTTCCATACAGTCTTAGTTGTGCCCAACCGTTGGAATATGAGATGGAAGCATTTTAGCTATGTTATATATCTATTTTAAGCCCTAGACATCATTATAATATCACTAGGTTTTCCACTGAAATGTTTTTGATGTCGTAAGGTAAAAACCGGTCCATGTATATGTGCAGCATGGTCTTATGAGATACATTTATTTAGAATTTATGAGTATAACAATTTAGTTGTTTTGAGTTTACTTACACCAGACGCAAAATTGATCCATAGTGTTTCTTTCATTCCTTAAAACTCTTGAGTACTCAAATTTGTATGAGCAGCCAAGTACTCCAGGTTCTTACGGAAGCATTTTGAAGGAGCATGGAGTAGCTGGCTTCGACATTATCTAGTAATCTATTTTATTTCCGTTGTGTGTGTATGTGTCAACATTTTAGGGGCAGACAGTTCAAATTGTCTATATTGAAGTTAGTACCCATTGTAACTCTGATGTTTCATTTTGAAAGTGACTATATGTACTATCTTATGTTCTATTATATTTGATTTGCTTACGTTCTGAGATTTTATGTTTCTACCTTCTTGTCTTTTATTTTCTTTTTATCCCAATAGGTTGCCTTTTTGACACCTAGGTGATTGGAATATTAATATTATGGATGTATTAAGTATCATCTTTAGGGGCAAGAAAGGCATATCGTTACAATTTAGAAATTATAGATTAAGGAAGAAGAGAGATACATACATAATTACCTTTCTCTATTGCAAGATCTCTTTAAATCTTCCTCTAATTCTTGGATGTATATCTTTATTTTTGAAGTTGAAGTTTGAGAAGTTTTATTGTGGAGAAAGAGAATGGTAGTGTATCATTGACGGCTTCGGATATGTATGAAAAGAATGAGTGGGCTAGCCTCTTATTTATAGTAGTTCGAATGTACTGGAACCATCAGATGGAGAATATTTTAAAATTTTTTAAATTGAGGCTATTTAGGTCTAGGCAAACCCTAGGCATCGCACAAAGGCAGGTGACTGGCCCTTTATAGGTGGTCGATGGCTAGCGCTCAACCGGACTAAGAAAATGGTCGACTGGTTAATATTACCGGCCATATATTTGTTAATGTTATCTTATTAAATTTTAGTACCTTATTTTTGTTTAAACGCTAGTGATTACTTAAACGTTAAGTCTGATATTTACCATTTATTTTGACATTGACTTTAACTATATTTATTACGTTAGCTCATTTTGAATTATTTTCAATTCAAAATTTTTAAAATGACGATATCTTCTTCATTTGAACTCTAATGTGAAGCTCTATATACGAAAATTGCTCAGAAAATTTCCAAGAACACAATGTTGCAATTCTCATAGCTAAATTCTAAAGTTTAAAATTTTTCTATTTTTAACGTCGGTACTAATTGATTGATATTTATTAGTTAACTTCCTATTAGTTTTATGGTGTGTTACATATGAGAAGATACTTTTGAGAAGGTTTTGGAAGCAAAGTCAACCAAAGAAGCGTGAGAAAAGCTTCGTATATCTTACTAGGGAGCCGACCAAGTCAAGAAGGTGCATTTTCAAACATTAAGAAAAGAGTTTGAAGTTTTGCATATGAAAGAATATGGACTTGTCTTTAGAATTTTGACAGTTCAATATAAAAAGAAATGGTAAGAAGTTAGATAATGTAAGAATATTGAAAATATTCTTAGATTGTTATATCCCCGAACATATTATCGCCATCATCGAAGAAACAAAAGATTTGGAGGCCATGGCAATAGTGAAATTTCTTGGCTCCTTGGAAGCTAATGAAGAAAAAAAGAAGATGGAAGAGATCATGGAGCAAGTACTCCAAATATGAGTTGATTAAAAAAAAGAAATCGAAGCCAACAAAGACAAGGTTATGGTTAAGAATAAGGAGTCATGGATATAGACATGGATGATGTTGGAGGCTCGACAACAAAAATAAAAACAACAACCAAAGAGAAGAAAGTTCAACAAGAGGTCGTAGGAGAGGAAATCCAAAATCAAGATATAATAAGTCGTGCATTGAATGCTACAATTATGAGAAATTTGGACATTATGCATCCGAACGTATAGCTCCAAGCAACTACAGATTTGAATAGAATTCTAATTACATTGAAGAAAGAAGTCAAGATGGTATGTAACGACCCACCTTTTCAACCCCTAAATGCTGACAGCATACATCCATGATTTACATGCTGATCACCCAAGTGTTTAAAGGACAAATTGTTAGGAGAAATAAAAAAGAAAAAGAAAAGGAACAAGGAAGTAAGTACAAAACATTAGAATCTTATAGCAGAACGATAACATATAATATCAAAAAGATAGCAAAAACTATCACTCTAAGATACATGGCATTTTAGAGTTACGATTCTAAGTACTATACTATTCAGACTAAGCAGTTATAACAACATGTCCTCGCAAATGCTGATTTACACATACTAGCATTACAGTAAAAATGAGAATACCATGGTAAGTGAAAAATCAAGCCTGACTCTTTGAGCTCCAAAGAATATCCAATCTAAAACCTGCTTTTCTTAAACTGCTCGAAAGAACACTTGATCAATTAAGAAAAAAATAAAACCATAAGTCAGACAAAAGTCTGGTATGAGAAACTCAAGAAACATATGCCCACCTAACAGCACCTTTTAAGATCAACCGAATCACTAGAATGGTTTTTAAAAGAACAAACAATCTAATAAGTACATATGATGAAATAATAGTATGGGGCAGGATATAAATCAGTAAATAGCTTGCTGCTTGCATCTTACAACACAACAATTTTATAAGTACAACTAAAACCTCCTAGGTACATTCGCATAATAGGTTCCATTGAAGGTCTCCTTAGTACCCGAGGCCGACCTTCAGACAAGGTTAGAAACTACCTTTTGAAACCACGCATATCTCTAGATAAAATAACACGTGATACTGAATACTAACAACTCCAGTGTGCCTCAACTGAAAGCATCTTTAGATATTTGAAGTTGATGTACCTTGGGTTAGCTAAACCCACTGGCTATGTGCTTACTCTATTTTCTACCATTACTAATGGTGAAGTTAAGTTCAACATCTCAACACATGAGTCTTCATCACTCAAATAGATCCAGAATCTCTCTTTATATTTCAGTATCTCGAATAGATCTCGAATCCCTACAAGAACTCCAGCATCTTGAACATTTCACGAATCCCGACATAGATTCCTACATAAGTCGTACGACGAATTCCAACTCTTTCCTCTCTATTGGAATCAACCTCAAGATAGATAATACCATCGCTAGCATCATTTGAAATATTAACATTGATCTCTCGCTTGGACTTAACCTTAAGATAAATAATGCAACTCTATAAAATTCCATTTCACAACCACTTTCAAAACATAGAGCACATATATCGATTTTGAAGTGGTTATAGTTTCGAGACATCTCATATGTTAACAAGATAACATGTCAACACCCCAAAGTTGCTTTTATGATGAGGTTAGTCCTTTCCGATCTCTTTTGTTTAAGTGGAAGAAGGTAAAATGTGGATAATCCTTTCAATTCACCCTTTCGAATAGGTTCTTGTTATGATAGGTTTCCCTTATTAACCTTTCGATCCAATCAAAACGCTCAAATTCCTTTCTTTTCGATCTTTCAAACTGGATGGAGTAGCTTGATCACCCCTTCAAAATAGTCCTTTTGAAGTAGTTGCCAAAGCCTAATGGATGGCTTTAAGATTCAAGGTTATGATCTGTTTTGAATGGTTTCAACCTTGTCGAAAGCCGGAATCTTAAGTATCTTAGGTTTGGATTAGGAATTAAAGGTAAAACTAGTTTGGGCTAAGGTTTCGAACCATTTGAATGTAGAATTCCAACGAAAGGTGGCGTGGAATCAATAACTAAAGTTGCTTGAGAATGCAAGGGTTTCGACCAAGACGGAAGAGGCCAAGGATTCAGAGATCTTCCCTTTATCAACTCAAAGAATACTTTATTTATCAATTCTTCCCCAATTCAATTTACAAATTCAGGTTACAACTTTTAGAATTAAGAAAGTACAAGTCTAGAATGAATGATTTCAGATCCCCCCAAAAAGTAAACCCCTTAGGTCTTATTTATAGATGTGGTTTAGCACCTTTCGACCCAGTGCTTCCGACTAGGTCGAAAGGTGGCTTCAGATCCCTTCCGACTACTTTGGCTCTTGCGCTTCCCTCTTGAATACTTTTGAATGGGCTTGAATGCCTCCATCTTCGTCGAAAGGGGCGGTTGCGCCTCCTCTTCTTTATGTTGCTTTGTAAGAGCTTTCGACTCTGTCGATGGCTTGTTTCCAGAGGCTTCAAAGCTGTTGAACTGTTGATGGTTTCTATGCTGCTGGTAGCTTCCAAACATATGCATGCGACTTGATGCGGAACCTTCCCTGTATATTAATGGCTTCGACCGATTCGAAAAGCTTGATTTGGCTTTCAAATGGGTTGGTCCGGTCATGCTGTGCTTCAAACTGACTTGATTGAAGGTGAACCTCTGGTATCGAAAGGCTTGGCATGCATATGAATGGTTATCTTTGAAAGTCGTTTCTTTAACTCCTTCGAAAGGTCTTCATGCCTATGGAAGCACCTGCTTTGAAAGGTGTTTATTGAAGTGGAAGTGTGCTTTTGACCCTTTCGACCCCTTCGAAAGGTTTTTATATTTCTAACATTTGGCTATTGCATCCCTTCGACTCCTTCGAATGGTCTTGCTGGAGCTTCTTTCTCTTTCTCTTCTTTGCTTTCTATTCAAACTGGTTACGACAAGGTCGAAAGGATATTTGGTAGTAATATTTTCCCCCCCTTGCGATGGG
This sequence comes from Allium cepa, assembly GCA_030765085.1. Taxonomy (NCBI): domain Eukaryota; kingdom Viridiplantae; phylum Streptophyta; class Magnoliopsida; order Asparagales; family Amaryllidaceae; genus Allium; species Allium cepa. The sequence continues at coordinate 485,916,103 of CM060928.1, read as the reverse complement.
ATGCCGTTGACTTTCTAAGACCAACATTTTGAAACCCTGAATATTGCCCGCCTTTTGGTGTTTCATCGTGAATCTGGACCGTTCGTTCAAATCTGATCGAATGGTTTATTGTCTTTGCTGACTTTTCTTATAAATCATGCTCTCCTCTTCTTCTATTTCAGTCATCTGTAATTAAAGCAAACTTCGAGAAAAAGTAAAAATTCTCAAACCTCAAATCATTTTTTCTTAATCAAAGAAGAATCCAGCTCTAAAGTGAGTCAAAATTATTTCGCTTTTCGAATCTCTTTGTTTTTTTATTTTACGGTAGATTTCAACTTCTCGAGCTTTTACAATCATATATTTCGATTTTTTGTTTTGATTTACCGAATTATTTTAGTTTTAAGTTCTAATTTAATAGAAAGCATTCTTTGATTCAGTCTCATCGTTTAACTCGATTTTCTTCTTTTTTGGTAATTTTTATTTTGAACTCTCATGGTTCAGATTCTATTGTTAACATTATTTTTAGGGAAAAGTTCCCTTTATCCCAAAGAATTCAAGATTTTAAGTGATTGATTCTCGTTTGAATTCATTTATTTAATGATTTTTAAGTTTCTGGGTTGAGATCAGGTTTGGGGAAGAAGGAATCTTTGGTTAACTTTGCCCAGAAGTTTTGAGATGTATGAACCAAAAATTTGGCGCTATAACCCCTTCGAAAGTGATTGAGGCGGCAATTTACTATTTCGACTTTTCATCCCCTTTCGATGGGGTCGAAAGGTAATCTAGTGCCTTATTTGATTGACCATGTCGAAGGTTATTTAGTTCATACGAAACCAACCTCTTCGAAGGCAATTTTGTGCTTTCGGCTCTAATACCTTTCGAAGATGTTGGTTATTGCATCGTAACTCACATTTTCAAAAGAAAATTTTTTGTCCCATGGGTTTCGCAACCATTCATTAAATTGCTTTAAATTTGTTTAAGTTAAAGATAGATACACTCTTTAAATTAGTTCGAAGAAAGCATACTTTGTATAATTCATAAATCAAGCTAAATGGTTCGACTTAGTCGAAACATGTTGTATTGATAGAAATTTATTCGTTGGTATGCTTTTGAAACTATGAAGCCCTTTCGATTCTGTCGAAGCCACTTGTTTCTGATGAGTCAAAACCTTCGATAAATAACTGGGACTTAATCATCACTTTTCTCTTATATCGTCGAAACGTTCAAGTTCTTTTATTATTTTTTCATCAATATGACTTTAACTTAAAACCTTTCGACTCAATTTGCTATATAAGGTTTCGAAAACATTTATATTCCCTTATAAAAACTTAAGTCATGGGTTTCGATAGTGTCGAAGGATTTTGTTATCTAGTCTATTGAATACTGGTAGTGTATACATTGGTCAAATTTTTATGTAGGTTTTAACTATTCCACTTTATTAATAAAGCTTCTATTGAGCCTCAGACATTGTTGAAGAGGGTTGGTTGGACACATTTTCCTTCCTTCCTTTCGACCTTATCGAAAGCTCTGTGGACATTTATACTTAGGCTTTCGACATTGTTGAAGGGTGTTTGTTAAGTGTTAATTTCTATTTCCCTTTCGACTCTGCCGAAAGCTCAGCGAGTCTCATTTTTTAACTTTAACAGTCTTCCAAGAATATGAAATTTTATGCTTTGTTTGTTGTTCAGTTTATTGTAACAGGTACCAATTAATCCTTGAAAGAATGTTAATTTCATAACAAACTATAGTTTCTAACTGAAACGTTTCCACCTAGCAGAATCATGAGTTCTCTAAAGAAACTTGAAGCTACTTCTAAGCACTTCTTGATGTCCAACACAAAATCAAGTGGATGCAATCATCAATGGCTTTGGAATCACCAGGTTGGAAGCCATTCCTTCTACTGAAAATGACACCATCAACAGCCCTCCTAAAGGGTTCTTCGCCTACACTGCTATACACATATGGCACATAGGGTTTCTTCCATTTCTTGAATTCTTGTCTAGATTCGTAGCTTATCTAAGAATTGCTTGAATTCAACTATCTCCAAACGTTTGTACTTATCTTTTATCCTTGGAGTTGATGGCATGGAATCTGGCATTCCCTCCTTGAATGCTGAAGTACTAAATCACCTCGACTAGTTTGATTAAGCTTAGCAACCTTAACAACTAAAATTTTCGAGTAGATCCTCCCAAGAAATTGATAACCGAGGGAGTGAACAAGTATAGAGACTAAGAGAATCGGTTCTTCTTTATTAGATGCTTCCCAAACATTAGCAGGACTTTCTCTACCCCACATAAGCTCAGATTCCAATTTTTTCCCTTCTATCTAATTACTTTTCTTTATTAGTCTATGTTTTTTGTCGAGTGTTCCTGCTAAAGGACTAAATAAGGTGGATAAGAGAGAAGGGGAGTCCTTAATTGCAGCTTCAAGTAAAATCAGGAATAGATTAACACTACTAAACCCCACAAATTTGCGGAAGTACTCCTTCTTGCTGACCGTACAAAGGATTCTCATCTAACCCCCTCTGATTCAACACATATCCCACAGCAAACGCTTCCTTTCCTTGGGAGATCCTATAAATTTCTCCTCAACGTCACCTATCTGTGCCAACCACTCCGGAAAGTTATAAACATTGCACTTATTATTTATTTCTGTGTTGATTTTTCAAATTATTCTACTGACTTATAATCTGTTTGAATTCTCTTCAGTTGTTTCTCAGGTTGAATATCCCATAGGAGATCCGGCTCCTCCCTCTTCAACTTCTCATGCATCATCCTTTTCTAAGGCCATTGCCAGGTCAAAGATGGCTGCTAAAAGAAAACTAATTTAAAAGTCTTTGGTGGAACCATCCCCAAAGAGATTTAAGGTGGTTGGAGTTCCTGATTCTCCGATACTGGGAGAAGAGTAGTCTATAAATATTGGGGAATTTATAAAGAGTCCAACTATCGAAGCTCCTCATGTCTTACCTAAGGAAACTCCTACTAAGGTCGATCCTCTTTCCTTCATCGTTGTCTCCAGCTCTGTAGGCGTAATTGAGCAGATGCAAAAGGCCTTGGGGACTTCGACTCCTATTCATGTGTTAAATCTTCCTAGACCATCAGCTTCCACACCTCCAAGTGGTATCGAGAGGATGATCCATTCTATCTTAAATCCTCCATCATTCACTTCAATTCAGCCACCATCCTCTATTTTTGATTTGGAGGGTCACTATCGATCCCTTCTTGAACAACAACTCCTGGTATATTTAACATTACTTAACATTATTATCTCCATTTTTTTTTAAGATTTTAACTTATGTTGTACTTTTTTTTTAGATTTCCAAAAGCTAGTTCTCCTTTCACGATAATGTATCCAAATCTTCCACCAAAACACCTAAACTTCGAGAGGAAATTGCTACCTTGTATAACCATGTTTCCTTCTTATCTACGGAGAAGAGCGATGCTACAACTGAATTAGAGTGGTTGAGGGCTTCTCTCACCCGGTGAGAATCTATTATCTTGGAAGAGAGGAAGGCTCGATTACTTTTGGTTGATGAGAACTTAGCATTGTCAATGACTCTGAAAGAGTCTAAAGCTGAAAAAGGGCGGATGGAAGCTAAACAATTCTTGTTAAAGGAAAATCTGAAAAAGAACAAGGCCTCCCTAAAACTGGCGATTGGTACCATTTATGATGCAAAGCAGAGAGTGTCACAATTCCTTGACTCGTCTCTTAGATACATTATTATGAATTCCTTTGAAGACACTTTAACGCTCGTCTACGCAGATAATGTTAGTAAATTCCTAGATTTGAGCTTCCCCTCGCTCGACCCTGCTTATGTTGATAGGTCATGGATAGAATCAGAAAGATAGAGCAGAGGATTGAAGTTGTTGAGAGGGAGGAAATCGATGCCACTAAAATTCTTTCTTTTGAAGTTCCTTCCTTTGAAGTCGAATCTGACTCCAAAGAAGAAGATGAAAAGGATGAGGCCGTCAAAGAGGAGGGAGGAGATAATGATGATGATGATGATGATAACGATGAAGATGGGGATGATAACATCAACGACGGACAAGGATCAGGTGGTAATGGGGGTGGCCATACTAAAGCTTCGGAGAAAGAAAGTGATGATAATACGAAGTTCTCTGAAAAGATTCATTCCTTCATGAAGCGATTCCGCCTTAGTCTCCTGCACCTTTCGACCCACGAGAAGAGCCTGATTCTATTGATGTTGAAGTTTCAAAAGAAAAAGAAAAGTGCAGGTTTCCCGAACATCAGTCCCGGTATCTTATGTATGGGATTCGTTGTTTAAACATTTTTCGCTTCGGAGATAATAATAGTGTAAATCTTTTATTTAGATAAGGAAGAAGTCTGTCCACCCCTATAAACAAAGTTTAAAAAAACAAGCGGAGATAAATAGTTTATATAGGGAGTTAGATAAACAATTAAAGGAGCACAACATTCTTTCTGATAAATATCATAGACTCAATAGAAGTGTGGTAGTGTTAGCTTCTTTATATCATCAAGAAGCTGCCCCACGGTTAAGGAGAGCGTGCCTCCGATATGATGCTCTTTTGTAGGAAAATCGAGAATTGATTACCAACTTTGGATATTAATCGAGGAGAGGGAAATTTTAATTAATTTATTATAGTAGACACCCGACCATTGATTTCTCATATTTAGGTGATTTTAGTGGGGGTTTACTTAGGCGTTTACACAAAAAATACTTGGATGAATTCGAATCTGACCCTCATTCCGGAGATTGCTGGAACTTGCCTTAAGGTAGATCAATTCCCCAAGACCTTGCTCCTGAAAAACTCAAGTTTATAAGGACGAATTTTTTTGGAATTATTTACTAAGTCAATTCTGTATGAACTGGATGAATGATTATGAGTATGTAATAAAATTGATTTGTAATTACTTGTTGTTGTCTTCTTTTTATACTCAGTTGTATTTTATTATGTTATCATAGAGAGAATGTTCTTTGGGCAATCTTATCTCTAAAGATGACTTAAGTCAATATGTCAAATTAAGAAGATTTTACCTTGAAAAGGCATCAATTTTAAAATCTTCAAAATTGGAAAGATAAAAAACTTTACATGGAACATCCTCTTTTCCACTTCAGTTTCCTTGGTGATGAGAAAGGAAAGCTACTTAAGAAGATCAAGACCTACCATACTAAACTAATTTGTGGTTATGATAGTTCTCCTTCCGGCGAATGGGACTATAGCAAATATCCCCTAATGATTACTTCAGAAGGACTTAACATCCCTTTTGACTCTTTAGTTATTCTTTCTATCAATTCATTGGATAAACTTAGGGATGTCGTTTCTCATCTTTAGATATGAAAAAATGTTTATTGTATGTTTTATTTTCGTTGTTACTTGAGTTGTAATCTTTTGTTACGGTAATAAAGAGTTTGATCATTTTGGTTTTTACTTGATTCTTTTTCCGTTTTACTTAAATAGGAATTACAGTTATCCGCGGCGCTACTCTCATTAGGCTCAGCATCTCGCCTTATTAATCTTAAGGATAAGATGATAGCAGAACTTGAAAAGAATAAACTTCTCAAAGATACTTTACTTGATCATTTTCACGGCAATGTTGAAGCTTTAAGATGGCACAAAAGATTCCTACTTCATGAAACTATTGTTAGAAATCTTAAGGATCAACTTGCCAATTTAGAAGAATATTTTAATAGTAAGAATGAAATGGTCTCCACTCTGAAGCGTCAAGTTAAATTGAATCCTTCAATATACTTCGATCACAAAATATCAGAACTTTTCCAGCAGATAAGCGATTTAGAGATGAAATTGAAGGATAGTCAAACTCAGTGTGAGTCGCTGGAATTTATTATGGGGGATAATATCTTGAGTATTGTTTTACCAGTCTCCGCTGCTACTTCATTTGTTGCTAAAACTACAAGATCTACTTCCCTCGTTATCCAAAGATTTCCCACTGCGACCAATCCTCCCCCGGGCTTAGATGAGAAGTTAGTGGGCGAATGGTGCAAGAAGTTTAAATTCGAAATAATGAAGTATTTTGATGAATAGTAGAAAGTCAAATACTCGCAGTGCGTAAACGAATATGTTGCTAGAATTCAAAAAATCGAGCACGATAACTATCTCCTTTTGAAGAGCATCACTGAATTGGAAAGGGAAAATAAGACCCTTGGAGTCGCAATTAGAGCTTTCAATCGCGCTTTGAAAACTAATATTGATGCGATTGATGATGCAGACAGGATAAGGAAGAAAGAGAAGAAACTCAAAGAAGTTCTTTGTACCGCTATTCGTCATATCGTTGATCCTTCAACCGCTGAGAACCTGAACAAGGATGCTTAAGATTTATGAAAGATTCACATTATGAAATGTATATACTTGTTCTGTACACTTGTAAATAATTTCATAAATTATGTAAATCATATAAATTTTGTAAATATCACCTCGTTTGTGATCCTTTCCTGTAATGTTATTTCTAAAAACTTGTTTGATAGCTCATACCATAATTTCTATATTTTCTAAATCTTTCATTCTTCTTTACTATTCTGAATTCCCTAAAATGTATGAAGCAAAAAATATTTCTGATTATTAGCATTAAATTGATGTATAATTTTATGCATATTATTCGCAAAGATTAATAATGAAAGTGACTATTGTGTGGCTAGTTATCACTTAGCATCGTGTAATATGGAATGTATTATAATCTAAATACGAAAACATATAACAATAGCAAAGTAAATAAGAATAAGAACACCAGGAGTTTTTATACTGGTTCGAACTTCCCGTTCAACGTCCAGTCCCAGACTTCCCTCTGGAATTTCTTTTAATAAGCCCTCACTTAACCCGGAGGAATAGTTAAACAACTCCTGAGCAAGTGATCAGGATTTTTCCACCTCTCACAACCGAAAAAGGACTTTTACCGCCTGAACAACCGAACAGGACTTCAACAGTTTCAATAAAATTACTTTGACACTTTGTGTTCTTGATAACACTGATTTAACTTTGACAGTACAACCTTCCTATAATCTTTTCCTCAATTATATATTGTATGTGTAAAGATTAGAAAGGAAAATATTGCTTTGAATCGAAGAGTAAGTTAATTAATTCAAAGATTCAAGCAATATATAAATTATGATTTCTTGTAGAATGCAGAGATAGATAGTAGAGAGTATGATCAGAAAACAAAGTAAAATTCGGTGATTTGAGAAGTGAATCTCATGTGTTTATATAGTAGATAAACAGCTACAATTATTCACGAAGGGTTTTGATCAAAGGATGCAGCCATAACCCTTCAAATTGGATCGTAACTCTCGCAAATGGAAGTGTCTCTTTAGGAAAATAGTTATTAGAATCATTCAGTCGACTGACCCAAAATGAGCAGTCTACTGAATATTCAGTGATGGTGTAAAACAGCGTGTTTCTATGCAACTGGACAGGTTCAGTCGACTGGTCATTTTTGGTCAGTCGACTGACCTAGTTGTCAACGCACAGTTCACATCTTTTTTAAAGAATTTGAATTTTAAAACAGCTTTGATTTTGTGTAAACTACTCGAGGATAGATTTTAACAATTCTAAGACTAAAAACTTCAACAAATAAACATACTATACTCAGTTTTGAAGTCTTGCCTCCTTTGTAGTTTTAATATCATATCTCTTTATCTTTTTGTCGCTTGATCATATAGCCTCATCACTGATTTGTTTAAGCTCTTTGTCATGAATCAAAATTTATGATTCAACGTTCTCCCCCTTTTTGATTGATGATAACATGTTTTAGATGATGCTATATTTTAAGAAATATATAATGAAAGTTATATATATCTCCCTTCGAATATATGGAGACATATCTAATCACACAAGAAATGGTTAGTTATATAAATTTCTCCCCCTTTGTCGTCGACAAAAAGGAAATAAACAATAAATTCATCATTGTGAACTAACAACATAAAAATCATAAAAAAATGTTTTGAATTGTCCTAAGCTACGTATACAAGCTCATAAAAATAAATAGTAGTAAAATGTTTGTGAAATAAAAAATAACTTACTACCACCAAGAAATATCAATATTACTCATTAGAGTCAGACTCTATTTCTTCTTCCACTTGTATCGGTCCTTTTTCTGTTGAAGAACTTTCCCTAAATTGTCTGCCACCACCATTTCCACTTGTGTCAGAACTTGTGTGTTTTTCGGATGTAGACCTAGTAAAGTGAAGAATTAGACGCTTGCTCGGATCACGATTTGAAGTGTCCGCAGTTGTGGAAGAGGAATAAGAGATTGCATCCCATAAAATCCTGAAAAAGCTTTTAGTTTTGTCAAACTTCTTGTCCATTTTCTTATCGAGATTGTTGATACGAGAATCCAAAATGACTTGATTTCGCACAATTAGATCAATGGATTTTCGGATGGTTTGGGATGGAGTTGGTGTGCGAATGTCATCTTTTTGTTGCTGTGGGGTAGTAGTTTGTTGATGAGATCGTGATTGCCAGTCTTGGAAAGACATGATAGTGAGAGGTCTAGGAGGCAATTTCATTAGACTAATTGTGCGGCTATTTAGAGTTTTAGGAATGGAGGCATCGGATTCCGGAATTGGAACTTGCAGGTTCATAAGTAGCCGCATAATATACTCGTCGTAATAGATGATGTTCATTCGACCTTGGTTAAAAGACAAGAACCATCAGGAATAAGCTTAGGCCAAATGATTTGGATATCTCCCCAGATTGCATATAACGCCCTATAATTTTTCGGATATACAAGCTCATAAGAACCAGTACGAGGAAGAATTGTACGCATTAAGGCTCGATGCATAATTCAAGCAGTAGGGCATAAGGCGATATATTTTAGTTCAGTCATGTCATCTTCCAAAAACCTATGGCTTACTTCATTTCTTTCGCCTATAGGAACATTTAAATCTTCTAAACAGAATACTATTGGTGGGTATGTAGAATGTGTCCAATTCTATCTAACGGCAGGAGTTCTTGTTGACCACAAACTAAACTCCATACACAATTGTCACGATTTCGTGGATTTTTATGACTCAAATTTAAATTTGCATAAAAGAGTTTTACCATAGTATGACTAATTTTGAAATTATTCTGATTATGGTCAAGAAGAGACCTAGACGACTTCTTCTTGCAAGCTCTTGAATTTTATACGAAGCAAAGTCTGTAAACACAACAAAAGATACTTCGAGAAAAGGTGCTTCCTTCATTTTGTTCCATATTTGGACAGCTGCAGTAATATAAAGCCATTGAGCAATTTGGGTGTCAATTGGCTCAGAGGAAGAGGTAGAGGCTTGTTTAGATCGTTTAGGTTGTCTTGGAGCCATTTGAAATTATAATTGAGTAAAGGAATTTGAAAATTTTGAGAGCTAGGGTTTTGAAAATCTGAATTGGGAAAGTAAAAGTGAAGAGTGAAAAAGACGATGGTGGGTTAAAGGGGTAAAAAGGTAGGTGAAATAGTGTTAAAATGCTTAGATTCGTCATTCAGTCGACTGGTCGTATATGGTTAGTCGACTGATCAATATCCTGAAACTCTCTGTTTCCAGATTTAGTCGACTGGACATGGTATAGAAAACTATGTTTTCATATTCAGTCGACTGAACCAAAACTTTCAGTCGACTAAATGCTGTTTTTCAACAATATCAGTCCTTTTGAATGTTTTAACAAATAAAATACAATATATTCAATATATTAAACAATGAAACATACAAGAATATATTGAAAGAAATAAAAATAAAGACTTAGTTAGAAGAAGAAGGAGTGGATGAATGCGGAGTCTTGCAGTCTTCTGGTTAAATCTTAGTCTCGTCTTTGTATAGTCTTTATAGATACTGACGATTCCATGCTCCCAAGAATTTGGAGACACGGGTGGAGGTTGTGGTGATTGATGAGACATTATTGGTTGATGAACATTGGATGAAGACGAGCCGCAAAATTTCCATCCAAGTTGCTCCAGAAAACTAAGTCGTTTTGAATTTAGTTTCTGTTCACAGTACATTTCACGTTGAATTGCTATTGATTCCCTCTGATAATGATGTACATCATCAATTTTTTGTTCTGTTTGTGGAGAACCAAAGAACAAAAAACGATGTGTCTTTTTTTTTCTAGAGTATGGACAGTATGATAGTTTGATGGTCTGGCCGGTTCATGATATGGAGTAGATGTAGGTAAATTTGAAGATCCAAAGGAGGGTGTGGAGAAATCGACGGAGGAATATGCAGAGCCATTTGAAGAGTTTTCTTGTGAAGACATTGTGGTAAGAAGAAAATAATATACGATTAAAGAAAATTAGATGGAAAGATAAACAGAAACTCTTGAGGTATATATATTTGAAAAAATAGTGAAATATAGATGGAATAAAGGATAACCAGAAAAGTAATTAGAGGATGAAAACAAACAAAATTTTCATGGCTGAGAATTATCCATGATAAGAGTGAAAATAGGTAAGGAAAATGTATGATAGAATCAATTGTGAAACAACAAATGGTGAAATGGTAAAGACATAGAATTTCCAAGCTAGATTGCCGAGTTCATGTACCAGCAATTTTTTTTTTTTTGAAATTTTATAATTCTTTTAAAGAAATTATACCTAGTTCTCTTCTTAGCTTTATAAAACAATTTTCATTGACAGGTTTAGTGAAAATATCAGCTAATTGATTTTCAGAATTTACAAATTCCAAATTTATTATATCCTTCTCAATATTATCACGAAGAAAATAATGATGAATATCAATGTGTTTAGTTCATGAGTGATTGACAGGATTTTTAGATAAATTTAATACATTGGTGTTATCACAATATATTACAGATTTACTTAATTTTATATCAAAATCTTGTAATGTTTGTTGCATGTAGATTACTTAAGAACATGTTAAAGCTGCAGATATATATTCTGCCTCACATGTTGATAGTGAAATGCAATTTTGTTTCTCGCTAAACTAAGATACTAAGGATCGTCCGATGAAATGACAAGTTCGACTTGTACTTTTTCTATCTATCCGACTTCCTCCAAAATCAGCATCACTGTAGGATACTAATTCAAAAGGGCATTCTTTTGGATAAAAAAGCCCTAAATCATGGGTCTTGCTAAGATAACGAATTATACGTTTTACTGCTCGCATATGTGATTCTTTAGGATTTGCTTGAAATCAAGCACACAAACAAACACTCGTCATAATGTCAGGTCGACTAGAGGTTAAGTAAAGTAATGATCCAATCATGTTATGATATAGTTTTTGGTCGACACTCTTACCATTTTCATCTCTGTCAAGATGTATAGTTGCACTCAAAGGAGTTGGCTTGGCAGAAATGTTTTCCATATCAAAACGTTTAATTACATTATTATAATACTTTTCTTGATTAATTAAAATGCCATTTTGCAATCGCTTGATTTGTAGTCCAAGAAAGTATGATAGTTCTTCCATATGTGACATTTCAAATTCATTTTTCATGATAATCGAAAATTCCTGACATAATTTTTCATTTGTTGAACCAAATATAATATTATCAACATATATTTGTATAATTAAAATATCTTGTTTAGTTTTCTTAATAAATAAAGTTTGATCAACTTTTCCAATTTGAAAACCAGATTCTATTAGATAGCTTCTAAGTCGGTCGTACCAAGCACGAGGTGCCTGTTTTAAACCATACAATGCTTTTTTAAGTTTATAAACATGTTCCGGAAATTTTTCATGAGTAAAAAGAGGAGGTTGTTCGACATAGACATTTTCTTTTGTAAGTCCATTTAGAAAAGCACTTTTAACATCCATTAGATATAATTTAAAATTATGAAAACATGCAAAAACCAATAGAATACGTATAGCTTCTAATCTCGTGACAGGAGCAAGCGTTTCTTCATAGTCTATTCCCTCTTCTTGATTATATCCTTGTGCTACTAATCTAGCTTTATTTCTAGTTATGTTTCCTTGTTCATCTGCTTTGTTTTTGAAACCCATTTTGTACCAATGACGGATTGATCACTTGGTCTAGGAATTAGTTCCCAAACTTCATTTCTTTCAAATTAATTTAGCTCTTCTTGCATAGCTATAATTCAATAGTCGTCAATTGAGGCTTCCTTAATATTTTTTAGGTTCTATATTAAAGAGAAAAGCTATATGGCCCATTTGATTCAATTGATGTCTTGTTCTTACATTTGAATTTACTTCTCCAGTTATATTTTGAACAGGGTGGTCTCTAAGAATTCTTGGAGGAGATTTTACTACATTTTTATTATGAACAATGTTTTCGCAAATTTGTAATTTTAGAAGAAATTTTGTCATTTTCATCGAATGAAACATGAAGAGTTTCTTCGATTACTTTAGTTCTTGTATTAAAAACTCGATAAGCTTTGCTTCTTTCTGAATATCCTATGGATATTCCTTCACCGGATTTTGGATCAAACTTGCCAAGCTGATCTTTAGTGTTAAGTATAAAACATTTTGAACCAAAAACTTTGGAATATGATATATTAGATTTTCTACCATTTAAAAGTTCATATAGGGTATGTTTTGTTAGCGATCGAATAGAAATACGATTTAAAGCATAACAAGCAGTTGCAACAGCTTCTGTCTAGAAATGCTTTGGTAGAGTGCTTCCATTTAATAAAGTTCTTACACATTCTTGTATTGTTCTGTTTTTTCCTTTCTCAACTCCATTTTGTTATAGTGTTCTAGGAAAGGAGAAATTATGATTAATTCCTTTCTTGTTACAGAAATGTTCAAAAGCTTCATATTCAAATTCACCTTCATGATCACTTCTGATATTTTTAACTTTTAAATTCTTTATATTCTGAATTCTTTTTACAAAAAAATTTAAATTATCAAAAGCATCACTTTTATGTTTCATAAAAATTGTCCATGTATATCTTGGAAAATCATCTACAATGACAAACACATATCTATTGTGATTAATAGATCGAACTTGAGTGGTCAAAAAGATCAATATGTAGAAGTTTAAGTGGTTGTGTTGTATATATGATTTCCTTAGATTTAAAAGAAGATTTTGTTAATTTTGCTAACTAACATGCATCACAAATATTATCAACTTTGAATTTCATATCGGGTAGTCCTTTAACAAGTTTATTTTTAGCTATTTTATTAATAGTACTAATATTTATATGACAAAATCTTTTGTGCCATAGCCAAGAATCATTCTCTATAGCTACTAAACACATGTTTGTATTATAATTTAAATTCGTATTTAAAATATAAATATTTCTATCTCTTATACCTTCAAAAATTTAAAATTTGATTTTTATCAGAAATATTACATTTATTTTCTGAAAAGGATATATTAAAACCTTTATCAAATAATTGACTTATGCTTAATAATTTATTTTTTAAGTTTTTAACTAATAAAACATCAGTAATGAGAGGTGAGTTAGAGATACCGTTATTGCTCACATCGCCTTTGCCGATGATATAACCTTTTGAATTATCTCCAAAAGTGACAGATCCTCTATTTGAGTAGACAATGTTTGTTATCATGTCCTTATTACCAATCATGTGTTTCGAGAAAACGCTGTCTAAAATCCATTTTTCTCACTTTTTAAGTGGTACCTGCAAAAAATAAAGATTAAGTTAGTACCCACTTTTCTTTTTAGGGTCCTAAGAGTTAGGTCTTAGGAAACCAAACCCAAGAAGGTTTAGAATTCCCTTTATAAATATAATTCTCATTTTTATGAACAGTTTCCATAAATGTTTTAATATGCTTATTCCTAATTAAGTTATTATTTGTTTTAGGAATCCATATTTTAATAGTTTTAAAATCTTTAGAAGCTATTTTCTTAATATCTTTCATAATCTTGTTTTTAAACTTTCCAGATTTCTTTGGTTTTTCAATTTTCTTATATCCTAGTCCCATTTTATTTGAAGTAGACTGATAATTTTCTATTATTTTAGAAAGATTTTCTCGTCCTTTATTAAAATTAGAAATATTTTTATTAATATCTTCTAACTTAGTTTTAAGACTAGATTTTTCTAACTCTAATACTTTAGTGTTAGATTTTAAATCATTAATTTCAACTGATATGTCATCATTTTTATTTTTCTGAATTTCTAATTCCTGAGTTATCAGAGAAAGTTGAGATGTTAAATTAAAATTAGATTCTTGAGATTTTTCAAGTTCTTTTTCCAGAATTTTCTTTTCATCTCTTAGCATACTGATTTCTAATTCAGATCTATGTTGTTTTCCCTGTAACTCCTTATTTTTCCTTTTTAGTTTGTTTTACAACCACTAGTTCTGAATTAAGTTCAACCAGATTTTCAAAATTTAATTCACTTACGTCATCACTTCTAGCCATGAAGCATACATTTGCTTGCTTTGTGTCACTGTCAGTCTCTGATGATGAACAAGAATCTGAATCATCCCATGTTACTGAAAATGCTGTCTTCTTGAATTTGTTCTTTTTGAATTTATTTTTCTGTTTCTCTAGACAATCTTTCTTCATATGACCCTTTATATGGCATTCATAACACTCCGTGGCAGAAGATGAAGGTTTATTTCTATTATTGTTATTGTTAGAGTTATTTTTATAATTCATGAACTTGTTATTCTTTTTGAATTTCAAAAAAAATTGAAATTTTTAGCAATAAGTGCCATATCCTCTTCATCTGGGTCAGAGTCATCTTTTTCTGCTTGAAATGCAAGATTCTTCTTATCCTGTACTTGAACTTTCTTTGCCTGCAAATTTACTTCATATGACATTAGATTTCCTGTTAACTCTTCTGATTTCATGTTAACGCTTCTGATTTCATAGTGGAAAGATCGTTTGTTTGCTTCTTCAATAGGTAGGACCTTTCTTTCCCATTCATCCGTTTAAAAGTTTAGAATTTTTTGATACTATATCAAAGTCAGAAATTTTTTCTCCTAGTGCCAATAGTGAGTGATATATTTCTTGAAATCAAGAATACATGTCATTTATACTTTCATTTAATTTCATTTTGAAATTTTGAAACTGATTTTTCAACATAGATATTTTGCTTTGTTTGACTCTGTTAGTTCCTTCATGAGTTAATTTTAGAGTTCGCTATATCTCATAAGCAGTTATATACATACTGACTCTATTAAACTCATTTTTATCTAATGCACAAAATAACATGTTCATAGCTTTAGCATTTGAAGTAGCATCGGTTTTTTGTACGGTAGTCCTAGTTGAAAAATCTTCTATTGGCATGGTATATTCCTTTTGGGTAATATTCCAGGTTTCAAAACCATTAGCTTGCATATATATTCTCATTCTAGTTGACCAGTAATTATAATTCATTCCATTGAATAGTGGAGGTCGTGTAATAGATTAACCTTAAATAAAACTAGTGTTAGTGACAGTGCTTGTGCTGGTGTTGTATTCCATTTTAGCAAAATAAATTATCAAATAACTGTGTATGGTTATAGGATGTCTTGCTCTGATACCAAATGAAAGTGACTATTGTGTGGCTAGTTATCACATGCAGAAACAGATAATAATGGTAAAGTAAATAAGAATAAGCACACCAGGAGTTTTTATATTGGTTCGAACTTCCCGTTCAACGTCCAGTCCCAGACTTCCCTCTGAAATTTCTCTCAATAACCCCTCACTTAACCCAGAGGAATAGGTAAACAACACGTGAGCAACTGATCAGGATTTTTCCGCCTCTAACAACCGAAAGAGGACATTTACCGCTTGAATAACCGAACAGGACTTCAATAGTTTCAATAAAATTGCTTTGACACTTTGTGTTCTTGGTAACGCTGATTTGTCTTTGATAGTATAACCTTCCTATAATCTTTTCCTCAAGTATATATTGTGTGTAAAGATTAGAAAGGAAAATATTGCTTTGAAGTCAAGAATAAGTTAATTAATTCAGAGATTCAAGCAATATATAAATTATGATTGCTTGTAGAATGCAGAGATAGATAGTAGAGAGTATGATCAGAAAATAAAGTAAAATTCAGTGATTTGAGAAGTGAATCTCATGTGTTTATATAGTAGATAAATAGCTAGAACTATTCACGAAGAGTTTTGTTCAAAGATGCAGCCATAACCCTTCAAAAGGGATCGTAACTCTTCGTAAATGGAAGTGTCTCTTCACTAAAATAGCTGTTAGAATCGTTCAGTCGACTGACCCAAAACTACCAGTCTACTGAATATTCAAAGATGGTGTAAAACAGAGTGTTTCTGTGTAACTGGACAGGTTCAGTCGACTAGTCATTTTTGGTCAATATACTGACCAAGTTGTTAGTGCATAGTTCACACCTTTTTTTAAAGAATTTGAATTTTAAAACAACTTTGATTTTGTGTAAACTACTTGAGGATATATTTTAACAATTCTAAGACTAAAAAATTCAACAAATAAACATACTATATTCCGTTTTGAAGTCTTGCCCCCTTTATAGTTTTAGTATCATATCTCCTTCTCTTTTTGTCGCTTGATCATATAGTATCCTCACTGATTTGTTTAAGCTCTTTGTCATGAATCAAAACTTACGATTCAACAAATAAATCATCATGTTAATCATATGATAATAAATGAAAAGTAGTTATATTTAGTTAAATGTCTGGAACCCATCTTTGGTCATAATAAGAAATAATGAAGACTTTAACTTTAACTCATATTGCTGGAATATCTGAAACCTGTTGGTAAGGAATCTTATCCTCAACCAAGGGTATAAATGTCTTTAGATAACCATCCTCTAGAGAAGGTTGATAGTGAGTTAAATATGATTAATTAATAGAAATACAGAAGTCGTTATCCAAAAATTTGTAGAAAAAAATCCAATGTCTCGTATTTAGGCATCATTGAATGAAATCTAAAAATTCAGAAGCCCGAAACCCGAATTCGGGTATCATTAGATGATGTTTAGAAGTTAAGAAACATGAAATTCAGATTAATTTATTTGTGGACAATGACCAGAAATTCACAATAATGAATTTCTTGATAGAAGTCTTTGACCCAGATTCGGGCATTAGTAGTGGATAATCCGAAATCTATAATAGAAATCTCAAGCCCAGATTAGGGCATTAATAAGTGAAATCAAATTATAGTCTCTAAACCTAGATTCGAGTATGATAAAGACTGTAAGTGTTTGATAAAGATCTGAAACCCATATTTTGGGTATTAATTGATGAAGTTCATAAATGAGAGACCCAAAACTCGTATTTGAGTATTAGTAAGTGGAGTTATGTTCTTCTACTTAGATGATGTCTTCTCCGACATGTATATACCTCTTAGGCCTTGCATGAAGTAGAGGTTTGATTGGCTGTTTCTCGAGCTTGGACATCCTAGCCTCTATTTGAAATGCCATTTCTCAGGCTTGGACGTCTTTGTCCTTTGTAGTTATGCCGCTTCTTGGGCTTGAACATCTTTTTTTATTATTTGATGAGCTGCTTCTTAGGTTTGGACGTCTTAGTCCATTGTTATCTGGTGCTCTTGGTTAGCTCATTCTTAGAGGCTGGAATTAAGGACTTACCCAACCTCCCTCCAGGAGGCTCCTTGACCTGACCAGAGGCGCGGCCAATGGCTTGTCGATGCTTTAACCTGGCCATAGCATGGCACGGACAGAGGTTTTTCGATGCTTTAACCTGGCCATAATGTAGCGCGGATAAAGGATTACACTCCTCCCTCCAAGAGGTGCCTCAACCTGACCATAGGCGTCCAAGGGCTTGTCGATGCTTTAACCTGGCCATAGCGTGGCATGATAAAGGCTTACACTCCTCCCTCCAGGAAGTGCCCTGCCCTGGCCAACTCGGTATGAATAGAGGCTTTGACCGTTTAAGATAATGTCTAAATCGAAGGAGCATTTCACTTCCAACCATGTGGATTCTCTTTAGAAAAGTAGCTCTTTATTGGTCTTATTCATGATCTCTTTAAAAATTCATTTATTTTTCCTTGACTGAAAAGGCTAATTATCATCCCTTCCAAAACTCTACAGTAGTTAGTCTCATGTCCATTCATCATATGGAAATAGTGGTAGGATCCCTTTAGATTCCTTTCATATCTTGGTTTCTATTTCTGTGATGGCCAATAATTGAGTTCATCCTTGGTTAACAAGTAGACATTCTCTATAGATGTTGTTAAGTTATATTCTTTAGGAAGTCTAGACTTAAAACTTGTTTCTTGAGGATGGCTTTATGGTTTCTTGTTTCTTGGCCTTGTAGTCTCCCCTTCATCGATTGCTTTTCTTCTTGACACCCTTTGAAGTTCCCGTATTGGAAGCATACCTGATGAAGCTTGTTGCCATTTATGTGCAAAGGCGTTATAGTTTGTCATTATTTCTTCCTCAAAGATTTTTCCTTTGGCATAGTGTTGAATCATCTTTCTCATTTGGTTAAAGAAGTTGTCATTTCCATTTCTTCTTTCTTCTAAGGAAAAAATATGGATTGGACCAATATGAAAGGGATTCAGACTCTATTTTTCTAGGTCATATAATTCCGCCCTTTTCTTTTTTATAATATGTAGAGCTTTGAACCTTAGCTCTTACTCTTCATATAGCTTGGAATCTTGAGTTGCTCTTAGGGAGAATCCTGTTAAGTGTGGTTTTAAAGATCCTTGCTTAAATCTTTTGATTCTGCTAGCCATGATGAAGTAAGGTCTTAAGTTTTTAGCTTGAAGTAGGATTGGATTAGAGATATGTGGTTTGGATGTTTAACAGAGTCGGAGGTTCGATCTTCCTTATAGCGCCAAAAAATTAACAAGGAAACTTGTCAAACCCTAAAGTTGTTTTTAGGACGAGGTTAGTCCTTTTCGATCTCTTTTGGTTAAGTGGAAGAAGGTAAGATGTGAATAATTCTTTCAGTTCACCCTTTCGAATAGGTTCTTGTTATGATAGCTTTCCCTTATTAACCTTTCAATCCATTGGAAATGCTCAAATTCCTTTCTTTTTGATCTTTCGAAGTGGATGGAGTAGTTTGATTACACCATTGATATAGTCCTTTCGAAGCAGTTGCGGAAGCCTAATGGATGGCTCTAAGATTCAAGGTTATGTTCTGTTTTGAATGGTTTCGAACTTGTCGAAAGCTATATTCTTAGGTGTCTTAGGTTTGAATTGGGAATTAAAGGTGAAACTAGTTTGGTCTAAGGTTTCGATGCATTTGAAAGTAGAAGTCCAACAAAAGGTGGCCTAGAATCAATAACTGAAGTTACTTGACAATAAAGAGGTTTCTACCAAGACGAAAGAGGCCTTTCAATGTGGTCGACACCTATAAAACATGATTAGATCTGGTAAAAGCCTTTGGAATAACTAAGTAACCAAGGATTCAGAGATCTTCCCTTTATCAACTCAAAGAAGCCTTTATTTATCAATTCTTCCCTAATTCAATTTACAAATCAGGGTTACAACTTTTAGAATTAAGATAGTACAAGTCTAGAATGAATGAGTTCAGATCCTTCCAAAAACCTGACCCCTTGGATCTCATTTATAGAAGCGGGTGGGCACCTTTCGACCCAATGCTTTCGACCTAGTCGAAAGGTGGCCACAGATGCCTTCCGACTCCTTCGGCTCTTGCACTTCCCTCTACAATGTTTTCGAATGGGATCGAATGCCTCCGTCTTCATCGAAAGGGGCAATTGTGCCTCCTCTTCTTTATGTTGCTCGGTAAGAGCTTTCGACTATGTCGATGGGTTATTTCCAGAGGCTTCAAAGGTGTTGAATTGGTGATGGTTTCGATGCTATTTGTAGTTTCCAAACATATGCTTGCAACTTGATGCGGAACCTTCTTTGGATATTAATGGTTTCGACCAGTTAGAAAGGCTTGGTTTGGCTTTTGAATGGGTTGTTCCAATCATGGTGTGCTTTTGAGTGACTTGGATGAAGGCGAAATCATTAGTTTCGAAAGGTTTGGTGCGCAAATGAAAGGTTGTTATGCATTGTCTTCGAAATTTGTTTCTTTAACACCTTCGAAATGTCTTCATCACTATGGAAGCACCTGCTTCAAAAGGTGTTTATTGAATTGGCAGTGTGTTTTTGACCCCTTCAGAAGGTTTTGATACTTCTAATCTTTGGCTTTTGCATCCCTTCGACTCCTTCGAAAGGTCTTGCCGATGCTTCTTTCTCTTGCTCTTCTTTGCTTTCTATTCAAACTAGTTTCGACAAGGTCGAAAGGATATTTGGTAGTAACATCATATAAGTACACTACCCCACTTACCGGATGCTTCAAAACCAAATCGATTAACTTTCGGTTAAGTTAACCCTAGTTCTTTTATAAATAAATGAACAATGCATAAGGGTGGAGATCATCCATATTCTGATGGATTCCCTTATCTCTTATGCTAAAGGAGTAAGACGAGTTTATACGTTGGGCGTACCATCATCGAAGATAACGGTACTGTATAATTCTCATGTTTCTTTTAGATATTTCTTGGGTTAATTTTGGATAGTTCATTGACAGTGAGAATGATTGCATGTGGAAACCAATACTTATCACGTTTTCGACCTTCTCAACTTACACTAACTCTCTGTCAAGAGTGAAGCCAGTTGGTTAGAGCACTATTTTCTTCTAATACTTACTTAAACATCATCCTTAACTCTCACAGATAGAAAAAGCCTACTTTGTTGGCTTTTATTACTAATTACGTGACTAAATACATTCCATAGAAATAAACACACAAAGCACGATTAAGTCATGTAAACCATGATTAAGTCACATAAGCTACTTCGAATCCCTTTTTTATTTAATTAAATCTTTTGTTAATTAAAACTTATTTTATCGAATAATACTTCCTTTAAAAGTAAGCGAACTATATATAAGAGTCATCCTCGAGGGATCTTGTATACATACATTAGTAAGAGATGATTCAGATGAATGAGACTTCCTCGGAGGATCTCAAATCGTATGAATACATGATGCTTCTATTCACTTCCTTTTTCTACTTGTATATATATTTAAAATACCTTTACAAAAGATATATACATGTATCCTACTATTTCACTATTTATTTCTACTTTTTCCAATTTTAAAAAAATATATATATTCGTACACTTATCTCAAATGGTATAAGAATATTCACAAATCATTGAACAAGACTTTTCACTTGAAAGTATAAACAACGGGGCTAAAAAATTGTTGCTAAAACATTGTTTACTATAAACCCAGACACTTAATACTTTGTATTATCTTTACGACATTCTTTTTAAAGATTTAATTACATTCACAAGTGTATTCATAAGGATTAAGAACTAATGTTACTTTAAACATTTTCACTACAAACCCAAAACCATTTCACTTAAAATTATCTTTAAAATATTCTTTTTAAAGATCCACTTATATTCAAATGGGTTACAAAAAATGTTACTTAAACACTGTCATATAAACCCAAAACCATTTCACTTAACATTATCTTTAAAATATTCATTTTAAAGACCTTAGCATACTTAATAACAAGGTAAAATACTTTTATTTAAATTCTCAAAATCATTCATTATAACCAAGTGTTCTAACCAAAACCACTTACCCTTTTATATACTTAACTTACTTTTCCAAACTTATATATACATATAAATACTTTAAAAATACTTATAAATAAGTTTTAAATATCTATATAAAATATTACTTGCAAATCATAGATTTAGGGTTTTTAAAAAATCATAAACAAAAAGCATTTTTTATAAGTAAAAACCTTTTACTTTAAAAATTCATAAATAATTATTAAAAATATATTTAAACTTGAAACCACTTTTAGAATACTCTATTATATGTTAGAGAACATCCCTAAAAAGATTGAGGAAAAATCTTTCTTTAAATGTCATTTTAAACTATTTAAAATTTCAAACAACAAACTCCAGAATTTACAAAATTGCTATCAAAAGTTCCGAAACACCCAGAAAGTGTTTCAGATGCTAAGTATTTCAGTTTCACACTTTTTCCATAAAACTAGTTTTAGACCATTAAATTTTCGATCAGTTTTCAATAAGTTATTTATCAATTTAAAGCCCATTTTTTTACAATAAGTACTTTACTTATAGTACTTAATAACCATGTAAAGAAACCCCTAAGGATGTCTTTACGAAATGCTATAAAAATCAATCAAAACTAGGCATTTTACGAAGTGCACATATAACGACCTTTTCCCTCCTATATTTTGCAACTTCGTTCAGCCACTTTTAAAATCATCTAAACCTTGATATTTTTACACCAGTAAGTGCACATATAGTACTTTCTAGAATAGAAAAGAAACCCGTAAGGATATCTTTCAAAATCATATTAAAAATTTCCGAACATAAGGCAATTTCAAAGTGCTCATATAGCGACCATTCTCGCTATGATTTTTGCTACTTTATTTAACAAGTTCTACAACTTTTCAAACCGCCGACTTAATGTCCTATACACTATGTAGAGCATAACTAAGATATATATACTTTTACAGTGTATTCACAAGTAACCATTTTAAGGAGGTTAAAATGGATTTGTAAAGTGCACTTATAGCGATTATTCTCGCTTGAAACATTTTCAAACACACTTCAATTTCATACACAACCAAACCAAACGTGTATACATAAATACAAGGTCACGTAAAATGTTTTAAAAGGTAATAGAAGTGATAATACTACATATAAATTTGTCACTTCTTTCCAAAGCAAATGGGTCAAAAATTGATAACTAGCATTAGTTAACTTTGCTTAACTTTATATTCAAGCATACAACATATACGCACATAATATGTATCATTTTGATGGTGAGTTAACTCACCTAAATCCATGTTAAAACCAATCACAAGCACGAAGAACACATGAACACTTCCTATCGTCACCAAACATCCAAAGTATCCACCTTTACTTCACTTTTTCCTTTGGCTTCTCTTCCTTGCCCACTAATTGCTCACGGTCTAGAGATGGTGCATCATATTTTCCACTTCTTCCACTTTTGAGTTGCTTTTCCATATTTCTAAGATGATCCAAGGCCTTTTTCATTGTTTGGGAGGATTTGGAGTTGATTTTTTTTATTAGAAGTCAATTGGTGGGGATAGAAATGGATTAAGATAAGTGTTTCTATCTTTGAAAACTAACAAATGTGTTAAAGTAATCTTATGAGAGTCTGATTTCGAAGTGGCCAAGAGGTAACCACTCACCTCTTAGCCTTTATGGAAGGTAACCATGCATGCTCCCTTCCATGTGCCAACTTTATACCTTATTTCATAAAATAAATATCTAAACACTATTCACCAAAATATCTTCTCCTTAATCCATTTGTTAATATTCTACTATTAATATTTAATTAGCCATAAATACTAAAAAAATTAGTTTTTAATTAATTAGACATTAATATTTAGACAAGAATTAAAAGTTTGAATAATTTTTATCAAGAAAACAACCATTTATCGATGAAATGATTTTCGGCCATATTATCGGTATTTCTTTGAAGTATTCATTTAACATTTTTCAAAAAAGTTTACCATCATTAGTCAATAGTAAAATGGGATTAACAAGGTTATCAAATCCATTTAATCATTTTAGATCTAAGATTTAAATAAATATTTAGATATTTAAATACAAAGTATTCAAAATTCTAGATGATTACATGGTACTTACTACTGGCTTATAAGGATAATAAAAGAGGCAAGGATAACCAATGTTACCTAAATAGTGGTGCAAGCAACCATGTGTGGGGAAGAAGAAGCATATAAATGGTGCTTGATGAATCAGTGAAGGGCAACGTGGTCATTAGAGATGAATCAATGGTAGCAGCAAAAGTTAAAGGAAATGTTCTCTTTCGATGAAGAATGGAGAGCACCAATTCATTTCCAATGTTTACTATGTGCCAAACACAAAAGGCGACTTCTTGAGACTAGGACAACTCTTAGAGAAATGTTATGATATTCAGTTAAAAAGAAATAATATTTCTATAATAGAAAGTGCAAGTTACTTCATTGCTAAGGTTCCAACGTCAAGAAATAGAATGTTCGTTCTCAATATTAAAAATAATGTCACACAATGTCTTAAGATATGCTACGAAGTTGCATATTGGCTTTGGCTTCTTTGATTTTGGCATCTCAATTTTAAAGAATTAAAGATGCTCTTCAAGAAGGAAATGGTAGGAGGATTATCTTAAATCAGCCATCTCGATCAAGTGTGCAAAGGATGTCTACTTAGAAAGCAATTTAAATTGAGCTTTCCAAAGGAGTTAGACTCAAGGGCTCAAAGACCGTTGAAACTTAAACACATAACCATTTGCAATCTGATTAAGCCATGATCACTTAATGAGAGTAACTATTTCATTCTCTTCATCGATTAAATGTGGTTGTATTTTTTAAAGAAGAAATTATACGTGCTCAAGAACTTTAAGAATTTCAAAGCCCATGTTGAGAAAGAAAGTGGCCTTATGATTAAAGACATGAGATCTAACCTTGGAGTGGAGTTCACATCAAAAGAAATCCAAAAGTATTGTGAAGATAATGGAATTCGACAATAGTTGACAGTACCTAGGTCCCCTCAACAAAATAAAGCAGCGGAATGGGATAATAGGACAATCCTTGAGATGACGATGAGCATACACAAAATTAGAGGCTAGCAAAGAGTTTTGGATAGAAGCAGTTGCTTATGCGGTTTGACTATAAAGCCAATCTCGAACAAGAGGTATGGGGAAAAATACTGCAAAAAACATATAGTGGAAGGAAGTCCTGCATTTTCCATCTAAGTGTCACTGGAAGCATAGCTCATGCACACTATCGAATGAGAAGTGAAGCAAGTTAGGTGACAAAGGTAAGAAGTACATCGTTATTGGTTATGACACCAACTCCGAAGGCTACGACTCTATAATCCTTATATAGGGAAGACTATCATTAGTCGAGATGTTGTATTTGATAAAGAAGGTGAATGAAATTAGAGATCGCATAACAAACACGACAACTTCTTTTAACTCTTTAAAGAAGAATGGCATGCAACAACCAAGGATGGAACAATCAAGAGAGGAGCCTTCTACTCGACCAGCCGTGAGTTCTCAAGAAGACGAAGCTCAAGTGAAAGGTTCCACACTTAAGAAGACTTTAAGAGATTTATGAGGTAACCAAAAATCAAGATGATCTCACTCTCATTGTCTATTTTCTTATAGTGATCCCATGAACCTCTAAAAAGCTTTGCAGAAGAAGAGTTAGAGAAATGCTATAGATGAAGAGAAAAACATGATCAAGAAGAACAACACATGAGAGTTAGCTTCACTTACGAAAGGGAACAAGCCGATCGGTGTGAAGTGGGTGTACAAAGAAAAGAAAAATGCTAAAGGAGAAGTCGAAAGATACCAGGTGAGATTGGTGGAAAAAGTTACGGTCAAAGAGCCAACATTGACCATGATGATGAATTCACTCCAATTGCTCGACTAGAAACCATTAGAATAATAATTCCATTGTCATTTCAAAACAATTGGAAGATACATCAAATGGATGTGAAATTTGCAGTCAAGGGAGAAGTAATTATTAGTCTCAATAATTTGAAGAATAAGTCTACATTGAGTAGCCAGAGGCAAGAAGCCTACCTTGAGCAGCCAGAGGCAAGAAGCCTACCTTGAGCAGCCATAAGGCCAAGAAGAAGTCTACCTTTTAAGTCTAAGTCGAAAGATACAAGAAGAAGTCCACATTTAGCAGCCATCAGGCCAAGAAGTCAAAGGAGAAGCATACAATGTTCTGAAGCTAAATAAGACGCCGAATAGGTTGAAATAATCCCCAAGAACTTGCAATGCTTGAACTAATAAGCGCTTCCAAGGGAAAAATTTCATCAAGTGTCTAATTGAGCATGTACTCTAAATCAAAATCCAAAATGGTGATACATTAATTTTATGCATGTATGTAGATGACTTGATCTTCATAGGTAGCAATCTAAGCATGTTTAATGAGTTTAAGATGGAGATGACATAGGAGTTCGAGATTAACAATATTGGGCTCATGTCTTACTATCTCAGCATTGAAGTAAAGCAAGAAGGCAAAGACATCCTAATCGGTCAAAAAATCTGTGCTATAGGAATGTTAAAGAATTTCAAGATGGATGATTCTTACCCGATCTACATGCCAATAGAATGTCGAATCAAATTGTCAAGGAACGAGAAAGGGGAAAATGTGGATCCAACGTTCTTTAAGAGCATGGTTGGAAGCTTTTGACATTTAACATGCATAATACTTGACTTCCTATATGCGGTAGGAGTTCTCAGTCGATACATGGAGAATCCAACAACAACTCATATGAAGCCGGCTAAAACGATTCTTCGCTATGTCAAAAGGACATCAAATTTTGGCTTGTACTAGTTTCTTTCTGATAATTACAAATTTTTTGAACATATCAATAGTGATTGGAGTGGATACATCACTACAAAACCATAGTATTTGTAGTGGAGCATTTCAACGGCCACCAATGGCCCCATCATTTTACTTCTGAAGGCTGCCGACGACACCTCATTTATTTATATAAATTTACTACTCTATTATAATATATTAATTATATAATTTTGAAATTTGATTATGTACAATAATTTAAATCCTAAGAATTTGTAGAGATATTTGTATTCAATTATTCAAATTTATGAAAGTTTTTTATTAATCAAAATTAGTGTTGTCGATGATCTTTTTTGTTGTATTATTGTATTCGTTAATTAACTTTATTGAAAACCAAACACAGACAATCATTTTCTTCAACTTTTGGCCTATCAATCATAAAAAATTTCATGAAATTTATGATACGTAATAGTTTCGTGAATTTATTTGGTAAACATTAGTTAACTATAATTTAAAAAATTAATTAATTTAAAAATGCAAGTAGATGTTGTAATCATTAATATTTATTTCATATTTATTGATAACTAATATAAACTATTCAATTTTTTCCACAAATTAAATTTTTTTAACAGACTAATTTATATTAAATTTATTTTAAAAAGTGCGAAATTATGATAAAAAGTATATAGTAGCCGTCGGAAGCCATTGGAAGTCGTCGTTATTGTCGTTAATGGCCGTCAGAAGCTGTCGGATATTGCGTATATATAGCAGCAAAGTCGAGACCTGATTCATTTGACCACTGTCCTACCTTTCTCCCCCAAACCCTAGCTTTCTCCTCCAAAATCACCATTTTTCATCTAAAAACGTTGCGCTTCATCCACAACCACCACAACCTTCATCAACTTCCGCTCTCCAACCGCCTATGCATTGATTTCATCTTAAAACAGGTATTTTTCTTGAATCTAATTTATCCCAATATGTTAAATGAGTGTTACTTTCTAGCCGTATTTGATGATACTAGCCCGTTGCTGTTTACAACTGTATATTGATTGATTGGGATATGCTAATTACGGTTATAAGTATATAAATCCGATAATTAAAATATAATCAAGTCTTACTTATTTTAAGTAGTTTATCTATTAACTAGTCTAATAATTCAGTGTTAATAGCGTATGTGTTAGCTAAAATATCGATAAAAATAATTTATTTACACAAGCGTTGATGACACGCGCTTCGCACGTGAATTGTATTTTCCATAAATCATATATGTTTAATGCATTTAAAAAAATGTTTTGCTTAAATATTTTGTCATATATTTGCATTGAAATCATGTATAGTTAGTTTGAAAATTTTAAGTTGCAACATTTAACTTTTATGTTAGTTTGAATTTTTATTTGTTAGATTCTATTTTTACGTTATATTAAGGTCTGATAAAAAGGTAAAAAAGGAATAATATATTATATAATTAATAAAACATTAAAGTGTATAAATGAATAATGCTAATATATGTTACATAATTAATAAAAATATATAATGTACAATGGTAATATATAAACAATTTTGTATATAATATACTTTATTTTTCTAAATCCCTTAGAAAGTTTTTTGGCCCCATCTGACAAGTACTATATGATCGTTATATAGATAGTCGTTCTTATCACAAAATGACATCAATATTCATCTGATATAATATTTTTCGGATTTATCCCTGTATTGGAGAAGTTACAAACACGATAAAGTAATTACATTTGATAAATACTTTCATCTTAAATGATTTACGAAATTTCGATAACACTTTCTTTTTGTTCCCTGTGTATATGCATTTGTGTACGATGCAGGGGAAAAAAGTGAAGTGCTGCTGAAATTTGTTGAATAATTTAAAATGAAATAATTTATGTAATATAATTATTATTGTGTTTGTAATGGAAGTAGGATGATCGACCATCAAAGTAGAAAACAGTAAAAATTTAATGTTATACTCATAATTTGTTAAAACTGAAAATATATAAGATTTTATAAAAAATGAAAAATGAATAATGTATTATATAATTAATACAACATTAAAATGTATAAATGAATTGAAAAATAAAACTTAATTCCATAAAATGTTCAATACCTTTTTGAATTTCCATCAATTTTTAAAATAGGAAATTGTCAATTATTTTGTTGACCGGAGGAGCTAAATGGATCAATGAAAGGGATTGAAAAGCTTAATAAAGAACATTTTTATAATAGTGTACACTATTTATTGAATTCGCTTTAACTAATAATGGAAACAACGAAGAAATTTGTTGTCCGTGTGGTAAGTGCAAACACTAAAAGCAGTTCATATCCGATGTAGTTAAAATTCATTTGTGTTAAAACGGTTTCATGCCAGATTATTATGTGTGAGATCGTCATAGTGAACTTGTAGCACCTAACTTGTACAGTCAGAGGAGGAGGTGGATAGTGACATTGTTATGCCAAATCCCATAGAAGACATGGTTGAAGATGCAGCACAATCAATATTCCATGTGGTTGAAGTTGATGACGACGATGTAAATGTCGAAGAAGAATCAAATATTGAAGCAAATAAAATCTATGATTTATTGGATGATGCTAAGAAACCCTTTTAGGATGGATGTAAAAGAGACATCCAATTATCAGTAACACCAGAATACAATGCGATGAAAACAAAATACAACATCACAAAAGTCGGATTTACAGCTGTTGCACAAGCTACAAAACGACATATACCACTCTATAGTTTAATGCGCAAAAACCATTATGAAGTGAAAAAACTTATGTCTGCTTTTGGTTTGCCATATCAAAAAATAGATACATGTTGTTTGGAAAGAGGACATTGATCTTAGAAAGTATAAAATATGTAACGAGGAAAGATACAAATTAAGAAAAATGAAGGGAAAGAAAGTTCCATACAAACCTGTGAATTACTTACCCATTACTCCTAAACTTCAAAGGTTATATGCATCTTTTGTAACCGCGCCTCATATGAGATGACATAGTGTGAGAACATAAGAAGAAGGTACGTTAACACATCTAGTTGATGGAGAAGCATGAAAGCATTTTGATAAGACATATCCCACTTTTGCAGAAGAGAGTTGTAATGTTATTGGTTTATGTACGGATGGATTTTCACCATTCTCTTAATCTAGTTCTAAGTATTCATCTTGGCATATCATTGTTACAACTTACAATTTACTTCTGTAGATGTGTATGAAAACTTCATATATGTTTCTCACTATTGTCGTCCCTGACTCTGATAATCCGATATAAGGAATCGATGCTTAATTACAACCATTGATTGAGGAGTTTAAAATACCATGGCAGGAAGGAGCTGAAACATACGACATTTCGAAAACACAAAGTTTCGTATATTCACTTTTTTGTTATGGACTATTAGTGATTTACCTACGTATGCAATGCTTTCAGGTTGGAGTACGATCGGTCGTCTAGCTTGTTCTTATTGTATGGAAGTAAAAAGAGTACTTTTTTTACCGCATGGAAAGAAAATTTCATGGTTTGATTGCCACTGGTGTTTTTTCCATATTAACCATCCTTTTAGAAAAGATAGAAAAAACTATGCAGCTAATAGAGCAAAGACTATGCAACCGCCAACGATTTGGTTATGCGATGGAATATATGAGATTACAAAGGATTATCCAAAGATATATGAAACTGAAGTAAAAATTGTAATTCGAGGTAAATCGACGATTCATAATTGGTGCAAACGAAGTATATTTTAGAGTTGCCTTATTGGAAATATCTCCTACTTTATTGTAATATTGACATGATGCACAATAAGAAAATCGTGTTTGATAATGTGTTTAATACAATTTTGAATGTTAAGGGGAAGACTAAGGACAATTTGAAATCAAGATATAAGCTTCATATCAAGCCAAATGACACTAAAAATCCCAAAGCATGCCATGAGTCAGATAATAACCAAGTTAAAGTTGTGTTAAAATGGGTGGAAGGATTATGATTTCTTATAATCTTCGTAGATATGTTGAATTTAGAGACGGTAAACTGGGTGGGATGAAGAGCCATGATTGTCATGTGATGATTCCAAATTTGTTAGCCATCGTTTTCAAAGAACTATTGTTCGTAAAAATTACACAATTGTAATAGAACTTAGTTATTCCTTAAAAGAGCTTTGTTCGACTACGTTAAAAGTTGAACGTCTACGTAAACTTGAAGTAGAAATACCTATACTGCTCTGCAAACTGGAGAAAATATTTCCTCCAAGTTTCTTTAATGTAATAGAGCATTTACCTATTCATCTTCTATCTGAAGCACTTCTTTGAGGTACTGTGCAATATGGATGAATGTATCAATTCGAGAGGTATTAATATTGAGTACGTAAAGTATTAGTTTAATTACATATATTAGTAAATTTTAATTTGAAATAATTTTTTGATAGATACTTAAATCATCTAAAGGTAGAAGTTAGACAAAAATCATGAGTTGAAGGTTCAATTTGCAAATTATATATCAAAGAAGAAGCTTCATTCTTTTTCTCTCATTATTCCAGTAAACATGTGAATTTATCATTGAAAGTGTTCCGCGTAATGATGAAAGCATTGAAAATGATTCTTCTCAAGCAATGTTATCTATTTTAGACAACACCGACCTATTGGAAAATGCGTGGAACTATGGTTAGACAATAGAGATTACCATGCAGCATATACATATATTCTTCTTAATTGTGCTGAAGTTGCACCATTTGTTAGGTAATATTAACTAATAATTCATGATATATTTATTTCAATAATACACGTGTAGGTTATGATATAATATATTATCTATATCTGCAGTGTTTACGAATCACAACATCCATGCGGCGATCTCTATAAAGAGTTTGCTGGTTGGTTTTGGAACAACATTTACGATCAGAGAAATTATGTTATCGACGAAGGATTCAAACATCTTATGTTGGGACTAGAAAGAAATGTCAAGACATATCCAATATTCTTCATCAATGGATATAAATTCAATACTAATGAATATGGTGCTGAGAAATTAACTAACAATATTGGTGCATTTGTTAAAGCTAGGCGATGACCTAGATAATCATATAAATGATTTTTACGACATATTAACCCAAATTTTGCAATCGACATATTTCATAACCTACGGAGGAATTTATTTTGCTTAGATGTAATTGATTCAACAATATTCCAATTTTTGGAATCAACATCCACAAAGATAATAATCTTATTGTAATAAAGCATACCTCACATTGTCGTAAGTACAACCCTTTTGTACTAGCCAAACAAGAACTATAAGTTTTTTATGCTCCTTTCCATCTCTAAAAAAGATAAAGCAGGTTGGTCAGCAGTTTTTAAAGCAAAGGGAATATTTATGTTTGATGGAAAGAATATTCTAAACGAACAAGCTTATCAGGAAAATCTTAAGAAAAATAACGAAATAATAACTGACGATCATACTGATCTTGGACCTCTAAATGGTGAATCAGATGTTTTGTTAGATGAATTTGAGACTACATAGGAAAATAATATAAGTATGAGATCGAGTCTGAATAAGAAACTGATGATGGCTGATTAATAATGTACATTTTGATATAAGGTAATTTATGTGATTGTTAATGTTAACGTTTTCTCATTCAAAATGATATGTTTTCTCATAATTAAATGATATGTTCTAGCACAATAAAATGATATGTCTGTGATGGTTATTATGTCGTTTTGACGTCGGAGTTCTTCCTATTCATCAGGTTCCCCCTCTTCTACTTAGAGAGGGACCGTCGTGAGGAGGTGATGGCAGCTGTCCATCTAGCAGTCACAACATCCCATAATGACGTTATTTAACAAAGCGAATGGGTAAGTATTAAATTTATTTCAGCATCATAAATATTTTGTGTATGATATATTAATCATGATTTATTAAAGGTCTATATCATATTTAACATGGGGATTTGAGCTGGAGCCATCAGAAGTTGTTTTTGATGTTTCCCAGCTTGCTTGCAGGAGCAGGATGAGCTCATGTTAGCCTTAGTGGGATAATATCTCACTCTACATCATAGTGTGTGTATGGCAAGACTTCTTTGTAAGTGTAAATTTGTATATCATTATATATAAATACTGTATAAATTGTGACTAAGCATAAATGTATAACTTATATTTTTTCAACGTGTAGGGGGCGGTAGACTTGTAAGAATTTGACCATCTCCTTTATACAAACTACAGGATGAAGAAAATGATGAAGGCCTTTCACGACACGATGTCAGCTATAAAAAAAGCAAGAAAGAAGCCTGACTAGATGGGAAAAAGCATGTAAAAAGGTTGGGTTTCTCACTGGAATAACGATGAAGTGAAGGTAAGTTTACTAATCTCTTATTAATTATTTAAATCGAAGTTTCATATACAATCTATCACACACTATATAGAGTACATTCCGATAAGTCAAAATATCACTCTAACTTATTCCAAATATAATATATAATTTATAAATGTAAAACATAATGTTCAAAAAAAATTTCAGGCAGAGCCAAAGAGGAACTCTATGAATAGAAATAAGAATCCAGTAACATACTGCGGTGGTTCTAAGTCATTCTAGCGTTATCGACAAGAGCTGGTAAATTTATTATTTGTGATTATAAATATTTATTACATCGTATAATTTTGTATATATAATGATACATAATAATTATTTTAGAAAAGAGAGCGTTAGGTTTATGTCTCCTACATGGACGTATTTGCATGTACTCATGCCATCGAGCAAGAAAATGAAGATGTCTCCTACATGGACGTATTTGCATCTCCTATAAGTTATAAGTTATTAATAATCATTTTAATTAATTAGTTATAAGGAATAAAAGTAATGCAGTGTTAATTTCAAATGTATTTTTATTTGGAGTTGCAGGAAAAAATTATGTAACAACGAGAGAGGCTGCTTGAGGGAATGGGCTGGATCAGTTGACTACTGATGCAGAGGACGTAATTTTTGAAGCTGTCATGGATCCGGCAACATGAAACAGGCGTTATGGCTTTAACAACTAAGAGGTAATGAATAGTATGTTTGGATTTGACTATTTACTAATTTCTCGACTGCGTTGAACTTAAAATTGTTTAGATTATTTTGGCCCCATTGCTTTTGGATTTGAACTAAAAGTCACATGTGTTGCTTACTTGCTTTTAGTCTTTCTTATTTGGGTTCTTAAACTTGTATATTAATTGTTAGTTAAATAATAAGACAATAAATAAAGATATTTCTTTAATAAATGTCTTTTCTTTTATCATAACTACCAAACCTTAACTTAGAGCAATTTGTGCTTTAACATGTGCAGTACTTGATGTTAAAAGGAAAAACAATTAATTGAATAGATTCCAAGAATACAATCTCGATTAGTTTATATCTTTGCAAGCTATTAAAGGATTATTGCAACTTAGTTTATAAGTTTCAATCATTATTTCATAGTCCCACTTGTTACATAAATAGTATGCTAGTTTAGGACTAAGCAAAAAAAAATTAGAGGTAGCTTGTAAAATCATTTTCTTATATGATCTTATATATCACATTTTTAAAGCGGCTGGTAAGCTCATATATTTTTTGCTACCTATCAGACAAAAATCCTTTATCAAATCATATAAGTGTGGCAAGCTAGACGCAAGCAGAGCATCTACAAAAAAGCTCAGGATATAGCAGAGATTTAGGACTTGAGAGCTAGGGTTGATGAGCTGGAGGAACGAGACCGCCGTCGTGCTGTGAGATGACGCAGTTGGATGCGCATTGTTGTGTATATGCGGCAACATGACTCTTCATCAGCTGCTTCCGGAGACGATCAACAGTGATAAGTATGATTTTTTTTAGTTTATGTTGGGATATTGTACATATATGCCCTTGGAGATGGTGAGGATGATGTGTTTTGATATGTTTGATACATTTTGAGGAGATGTTGGATGTTTGAGATTGATTTGGTTGTTTTGATATGTATTAGGTTGTTTTGACATGATTGATACATTTTAAAATATTAGAGGTTGATTATTTGTATGTTGTTGGAATGTTTTGTTATATCGTAGATTGTTTGGGTTTGAGTTGTTGTAAATATTGATGTTTTTTATTGTTAATGTTTTATATGTGATTTGGGCTTTTATATATGCTTGAAATTGAGCTGCGATATATATATTGATATGTATATGTTGTATGGAAGACGAATGACCGGAGAAATAAAAAAAAAATCCAGATTTTCGACAGCTACCGATAGCTAATCGGTAAATAATTCGACGGCTAATACCAACGCCTTCTGATACAAATATAGTTAAACCGTGACCTTCTACGTGTACAGGTGGCCGTCGGAAGCCGCCGGTATTAGCTATTAGGAGCCGTTGGCTTTCGACAGCCGCCAATGGTTTATAGCCGTTGGAAATAGGCTTTTTCCTTGTAGTTTATGGATAGCCGTAAGATCACAAGTGGCTTCGTGTTCTACACATGAGATACGGTCTTCACATGAATGTTGAAAAAGCAGTCGATTGTCACTCTTTCCGCATGTGAGTAGAGCACGTGACTGCTACTTCGTGTATTTTCCATGTAATTTAGTTACGGAACCTAATAAAGGAATTGAATTTGCCACAAAAGGACTCAATCAAGATTTTTGTGAACAACAAGTCAGCAGTTGTTTTAGCCAAGAGCTCAGTCTTCCATGAGCAAAGCAAGCATGTTGATACACACAATCACTACCTTAAATAGTTTGTTACCAAAAAGGATATGCAACTGGAGCACGTGAAGATGCATGATCAAATAGTAAATATTTTCAACCTGTTAAGCATGAAGATTTTGTTTAATTGAGAAGTTTTCTTGGAGCGTTAAAATCCAATTTAAGAGGCAGTGTTAAAATATTAACTTGATTTTGGATCTTTGTTTTTTGTTTTAATCATTTGATGTAATAAGATCAATTCCTAAAAACATGTTTTAGAGAAGTCATTATGTAGAAAGATTTTTCTAAGTCCATAGAATTATGGAGAAAATAAAGATAAGTTTAGACATGTGGAGAAAATTTAAAAAGTTAATTTTAACGCTTAGCTGGTAGTTGTGATAAAAAATTTAAACACTGTTTGGATGATGTTAATGGTATAACAAGGGCGGTGTCTTCTTGTTTGTATCAAACAAAAAAAATACAAATTTAGTTCAATAATAAAAGGACTAAGTTCACGACCTGAAATGATTGGGTTTGGGCTCGGACTGTGACCGATGAATTAAGTCTAAGGCGGATGGCATTTCTACTATAATCCAAAAACTGAGAATTCAATATGATTTGTTATTACGGCAGACTCCACGTCTTCTTCTCTAATATGGATGTTTTATAATTAATTAACTTGGAGTTTCTACAAGAATAGAGTCTCTTCTCCACCAAATTGTACTATTATTTTCGTAATTGGCTTCTCTCCACAAAAAATTTGTGAACTCAACTTGCCGATGGATGAAGGGATGGTGCCAGTGAGATTACCGTTGCCAGTTATAATGACGTCTGAAAGCTGGCGGAGTTTTCCAATGGAGGGTGAAATTGAGCCCGAGATGTCGGTGTCCTCCAATATAAACTGGTGACTTTGTCTTTAGGGTACTCTTGGCAGCTCATGCCCACCCAGCTATAGCACTGTGCTTTTGTGGTCCAGCCTGATGTATATGATGGGTTATTGAATGATTTTTTCATTTCAAGCAGTGTTTCCAAGTCTTTTTTGTTACAATACCTAAATGGGTTATTGAATGATTTTTTCATTTCAAGCAGTGTTTCCAAGTCTTTTTTGTTACAATACTTAAATGTTGAAGTCGAGGGTGTACATGATACGGATATGAATGATGCAGATGATATTAAAAAGAAGAGGAGGAGAGGTGACATGATCAACAACAAGTGAATTTGCTGAAGGTTAAGAGCAATCAGTTTGTCAGGTTTTATATGATGATTAGTTTGAGTTACGGTGTATGGATATGAAGTGCCTGTACTTGTATGTCAATTTGCCGTTATTTTTGACTAATGTTGACAGACTTCAGATTTTCATGCACCTCTTTATTTATTCATTATCAAACTGGTTTCTAAACACTACTACTTTGTTGTTTCTGTGGATCTTAATCAATCTTCTATGAGAGCCTGAGAGTTAGATTGCATCTTCTTTGCAATGCATAAATATCAGTCCGTTTACATTGAGCATTTCCCTAGGTGAATGAATATAGTTTCACCAACTCACCTTAAACTTGGATAACTCTGGGATAATTAGTATAACCGTACAACGGTGGAGAAACCGACCGTTCGATTGTATAACTTTGATAAGAAATATACATTTAAAATTTTTGTTAATATTACTTAAACATTAAACGATAATATGTTGGAAAAAAATAAATTGATATTTGAATCTGAAAATATGAATTTCAAATTTAAATATTAATCAAAGCATTCAAAATTGTCGATTTGAAATTGAAATTTTACAATTTGAAAATCATAATAGATTTGAATTTGAAATCTTTGATGCGCGAAATAAGAGAAGGAAGTTTAGAAAAACCGCGATGAGACAAGATCCACATTTTTATGGTTTTAGAAAAATTGATTTTGTCCAATAACAGTAAGCAAACTTTCCTAACGGTCGGTTTAATTAAGATCTCTGAATAGAATACAACGGTGTTTATATTATTAGTGCGCATAACTTGTTTCTTTTATGGATCAAAAATATCTTCATTGTATGTATACTATAGTTGTTTGTTATGATGTAAGAACACATCCAAAACCACATGATTTATTGAAAGTGGTCGCAATATTGACTAGTGATCAGTGTGTTTTGTGGCCCGTTGCTCCTAGGTTGAATGGTGCTTATACGGAAATATTAACGGGATCAAGTCAGATTTATGGCTAGTAGGCAAGTCGCATTTGGATAATGTTCAATTAGTTATAAGTGGATCAGGATGGACATTTATTTCCTTAACTTGCCGACCTACACAATTATACACTGACCTTCAACTTCATTTGTAGGTGACACGTTGTATTATTTCAGTCTTCAACAATACCAAAACTTATTTTAACCTCACTTGAATTACACATATTATTATCTTATGAGGATAAAATAAGTATTTGCAAATAATATTTTTGTCCTTTAGCATATAAATATCATCCTTAACATGTGTCCTTAGGGCACAGGTTAACAAAATCTTTTTTTTAACTTTTTCAGTCTATACGTTGAAATCTATATTATGTCCGCAATGGAGACTAAATTTTAAGTAGTAATTGCTTGACAATAATATTCTACCATGTTTCTCTTGAGCTAAAACTTAATGGAAAATTTTAACATCGTTTTCGTTGATTCCAATACGCAATACACAGGTATATTTATAGCGTAAACGAGAAAACTCATTAAATGACTGTATGTATTTGTGTGTACTAAGAGAATTGTCTATTTTAGAAAGCAAAAGTGATTTTCCTTGTTTCAAGGGTTTTTTATACCAATAATTAATCAAAAATTCAAAAAGTTCTAATTGGTAAATTTTTGGCTTTCAAAATTGTATAAACAAAAACGTTTGAACTGAAATTTAAAATTTTGGATTTCAAATCTAAAAATTCGAACAGTATAAACCTAAAATTAAAAAATTTAGATATTAAAATTGTTTCGTTTGAAAATTTGGCTCAAAAATTCAAACTTTAAAGTTTGAAATTTCAAATATTCAAATTTTTTATTTTGGAAACTCAAAATAAAAAATGTTGATTTTTAAAATTGGGATAACAACTTTGAAAATTGGACAATTAATTTTTTAAAATTTGGAATCTTTGTAGATGTGAAAATTAAAGTTTTGAAATTTCAAATTTTGAACTAAACTAATTTTGGAAAATTTTGAATTTGAAAAGTTGGGAACGTAAGTTTTGAAAGTTTGATAATTCAAAATTTCAAACTAAAAAAGGTTGTTATTTTGAAAGTAAAATTTGAAATTAAATTTTGGAATTTGAAAATCAGGAAACACTAATTTTGAAAATTCAAAT
Organism: Allium cepa; assembly: GCA_030765085.1. Taxonomy (NCBI): domain Eukaryota; kingdom Viridiplantae; phylum Streptophyta; class Magnoliopsida; order Asparagales; family Amaryllidaceae; genus Allium; species Allium cepa. The sequence goes on along the minus strand of CM060928.1, from coordinate 485,878,010 downwards.
TTCGAATTTGATAATTCAAACTTTGAAATTTTGAAATTTGATGTTTTGAGATTTTAAATATTTAGTTTGAAAATAGGACAAATTTTGAAAATTTTAAATATCAAATTTGAAATTTAAAATTTTGATTACTCAAATGAGTATATCCACGTCCAGATGAGCCTGCATTTAACCATACATGCATGCATTTTTAGTTGCACCTATGGAAGTAGAACTAAGAGTGGCACTGGGAACATAAATTGAACCTGAGGCAACGACCAAGAAGACTGTGAAAACTGAAGAACATTCACAGAACCAACAACTTGGAAGCATTCGTAGTTTTATCATTTCTTTCTTTTGTTTTAATTTATTTTATACTACTGGAAATAGAAATTAAACTTGTACTTTTACATGCTTATGCTTTTTTTTTCTAATGCGAGCTGTGAGCAAAACCGTATCAAAATATATCAACGACTAATTGTTTCTTTAGCCCTCTTTTGTGGATTTTTCTCTTTTATGCTTTCAGGCTACTCTTTTGAGAACCATCTTTCAAATTATTATATTTTCCTTTGGTAACCGTAATTTTTTCTTTCTTAAGTTTGTGCTGCTTATTTTAATAGGGCTAATTACCTGAGCAAAATCTTTAAATTTTATTTCTAATTTAATGATATTTTTTTCCTTTATTTGTTTTGACATTCAAGAAAGGAAACATGAACCTCAAAAAATATACATGAAAAGAATCAAAAAAAGAAGTATAAAAGAATTATTAGTTTGTACATGCAAACCTCGCATTTAAACTCCGCTTAGACAGGAGCCGTTATTTCTTTTATTCAAACAGCAGTAACTTCTTCAGACTAACTCGGAATCAAGCGAGACTTCGACTGGTAAACTTCCACCTGAATTACGGACATATGGAACACTCGGATATTTCAGCTTATGAACGTATATTGTAGTTCTCCATGGTAATTAACATATGTACTTAGAAACTAACATTGCTGAATATGCAAGTATATGATTTTTGTTTGATAATAATAAACATATATATATATATATATATATATTCATTTAAATGTATTTGTTAATGTACTATTTTGTATTTTCACATAATTAAATAAATATTTGCTAAATATATAAATAACATAGAATTTGAATTCAAATAGATATTTTATTCAAACAAATATTTTATTACAATTTTAAATAGTACAAATTTGAGCTCTCACTATATATATACATTGTCAATTACATTACAATTTCGATTACATCACAAATTTCATTTTACATTGTTCATTTCACTACATATCACTCATTCACTCATATTCTATCTTCGACTTTGCTCCAGCCTGAATCCAACGTCTGAGTTATCTACAAATTAAACACTAACGCGGTAAAATTAAAAAAGAAATATTTTGCAGTGTAAAATAAAATGTGTTTTTGAAAATATTATATGCCTCGGTTATTTGGGTTGTTCGTCGTCATATTCATTTTTGAATTCATCATACACGAACAGCTTATGATATGCACAGTGTATCACTGTACATGCCACAAGGTCGTGCACACCGATATACACTTGATAAAACTACAGGGACCGGTGAGCACAAGGTCAAACCCAACCAAAAGCAAGGTTCAACTCAAGTGCAATAAAAATAAAGTCACAACATGAGCACAATGTCAAACCCGAGCCAAAGCTAGATTCAACTCAGGTGCAATGCAAATACATCACAAAAATGTCGAGTACAAGAATCCACAACGGTCAATGGTTCAAATGTCAAACAACAAAATTGGAAGAAACTGTAACAAGCCTACAGTCACTGGTTCAAATGTCAAACAAAAAAGATTGAAAGAAACTGCAACAAGCCTCAACACTCAAAAAGTACATATATATGGTGGACAGCACACAGTACAACTCAATGCAAGACAAATTTCAAAATCACAAGACCAAACCAAATAAGAATTAGCCCCAGACCAAATTCAAATGTGATCACAGTTGTGCCTATACCACTGACCACATAAAGATTCAATATATATAACACGTAGAACTAGACTACACTAACCAGGTCAGTACACTGAAATGCACATCAATATTACACCAGATTACAAAACAATGTACACATGAACCGAGGCAATACTCGAAGACCAGACACAAGAAAACAATGAAGCATGGTCAGATATGGAATTAGATACAAATGGTCAAGTGCATAACAAAGGAGCAACACTGCATACATATATATGTTATGCATAAAAAGGCTTCATATAGAACCAGACTCAAGGAAATGTGCAAACAGTTTCAAACATACAAACATATGTATATACAACTACATGGTGCACCAAACATACATATATATATATACACATATGCATACACACATGTATACATATATCTATACTATGCACTTGAATCAAATGCACAAATCCAGATCGGACTTTAGGATGACACAGAACAGACTGCAATATCAAAATGCAAATAGAATACAAATCTACACAGATACCAAAGAGTACAAGTACACAAAACATTAAAACAACTATGCAATAGTCCATAGAACCAAACAAGTCAACACTAACATGAAGTGCAAACTAGGATATGCATACATGAGTAAACATTGCAGTTCGAAAAACAAGTCCGAGCAGTTTATAGTTTTACAGAAATCTGGTAGCTGTTTCAAATCAAGGTAGCAGAACAAAAATCACGTAGCAGTTTCAAATTAGGGTAGAGATTTTTCAAACTAATTCAGATTTCAAATAACAAAGTCAACGCCATAGTGGTCAAAGTGATAACAGGAATCAAACAAGTCAGAGCCAAAACCAGGTGATAAATCGAACATGTTCAAATTATAACAAATTTTAAATGGCTGAAGTCAACAGCATAAAGAACGGAACCAAATCAAAAATCAAAGCAGTGATAATCAAGAAAACAAATATATACGAATTGAAAAAGTCAGAACCAACATTCAATTTAAATCGAACGAACGAGCTAAAGTAAATGAAGAATTCAAACAATATTATACGAACGATAATTAGGAGAATCGAACCCTATAAAACCTAATCATCATTGGCATTCAAAGGCATTCGAGTTAAAAACAATATCACAGAGCATAGTTTCATATCACTAACTCGAATCACAATCGAGTTCAAGCATATCAACCAGAATGATAAAGGAAATCACACCGACTTACTCGAATCGAACTCGAAGAATTGAAGCAGCCATATGCAAATCAAAGAGACGATCGATCGACAAAGAAAGAAGGCAAAAACATCCACTCGATCGCTCAACAAAGTCGGCTTCTTCGAATTTACAAAATGCCCTAATTTTCTCAAGAAGAACTCAGCCATTTTTTCAACGCAAAGGATACAAGGCCGAAGAAATAGAAGACAAAAGGGACAATTTATTTTTTATCACTTCAATCTAGTTAGGCCGCCTAATATATCATATTGTGTTTTTTTTTAAATTAGGGTTTTGTATTTTAATTTTTTTTTATTTCTATTTTAAACTTTTGAAAATTCTAGTCGTGTGACTAGGGGTCAAACTAAGGTGGTGTAGTTCGAGAATTCGCAACTTAGTGGCTGAGTCGTGGTAGGGTTTTGAGCGTAGAGTTAGGTTAGTAGATAATAGATATCGTGAGTTTACGTGTGTAAGCATCTAACTATTCAATTTCTAGTAGAAACCTTGGGTGTAGCATGTAGGCAGGGTTATGCCGAAGCTGGGTAAATCTGTACTGTTCTATTTCTGTTTTAAATACTCTGCTATTATCTGTGCTGCTATTATTCTGCTATTATCAGTGCTGCAATTATTTTATATATTTCCACATTAATTTTTATAATTAATAATATCACCCTATTCACCCCCCCAGGGTGAAATCGATCCTACAAACAGAATACATGTCCATATTTGAACTCCACCTAGACAGAAGCCGCTATTTTTCTGGTTCATACCGCAGTAACTTTTTCATAGTAACTGGGAATCGGGTGAGACTTCGACCGATGGACTCCGACCTAAATTATGGATAATTTGGAACACTCGGATACTTCAGCAAATGAACGTATGCCCTGGTTCTCCATGGTGAGTAACATTTGTACTTATAAAATAACAGGCTACATCCCCATATTTGAACTCTGTCGAGGCAGAAGCCGCTATTTTTTTGTTCATTCTACAATTCTACATACTAACTCGGAATCAAGCGAGATTTCCACCTATGAACTTCCATCTAAATTATGGACAATATGTAATACTTGGATACTTCATCTTTTGAATGTACACTGTAGTTCTCCGTGGTGACTAAAAGTTATACTTAGAAAATAACAGGCTGTATCCCCATATTTGAACTCCCGCCTAGGTAAAAACCAATATTTTTTTGTTCAGAATGCAATAACTTCTTTATACTAACTCGAAATCAACCGAGATGTCGATTGATGAAGTCCCACCTAAATTACGGACAATATGGAACACATGGATACTTCAACTTATGAACCTATATCGTATTTTTCCATAGTGATTAAAAGTTGTACCTAGAAAATAACCGGCTACATCCATATTTGAGCTCCGCCTAGGCAGAAACCACTATTTTTTTTGTTCATACTGCAATAACTTTTTCATAATAACTCATAATCAGGCGAGACTTAGACCGATGAACTCTCACCTAAATTACGGACAATAAGGAACACTCGGATACTTCAACCTATGAACGTATATCATAGTTGTCCATGGTGACTAAAAGTTGTACTTAGAATATAACATGCTACATCCCCATAATTGAACTCCGCCTAGCCAGAAGCCGCTACTTTTTGTTCACACCGCAATAACTTCTTCATAATAACTCATAATCAGGCAAGACTTCGACCAATGAACTCCTACCTACATTACGGGTAGTATAGAACAATTGGTTACTTCATCTTGTGAACATATATCGTAGTTCTCCACGGTGACTAACAATTGTACTTAGAAAATAATAGGCTACATCCCCATATTTGAACTTCTCCTAGGCAAAAACCGCAATTTTTTTCTCAGATTGCAGTAACTTCCTCATACTAAGTCGGAATCAGACAAGTCTTCGATCAATGAACTCCTACATTAATTACAGATTACATCCCCATATTTAAAGTACGCCTATGCAGAAGCCGCTATTTTTGTCAGACTGTAGTAACTTCCTCATACTAACTTGGAATTAGACGAGATTTCGACCGATGAACGCCCATCTAAATTATAGACAATATGAACACTCGGATAATTTAGATTATGAACGTGTACCGTAGTTCTCCAAGGTGAATAACAGTTGCACTTAAAAATAACAGGCTACATCACAATATTTGAACTCCACCTAAGCAGAAGCTGTTATTTTCTTTCAAACTGCAGTAACTTCCTCATACTAACTTAGAATCAAGCGAGACTTCGACCGATGAACTCTCACCTAAATTACAGACAATATGGAACACTCAGATAATTAAGCTTATGAACGTATACCGTAATTCTCCATGGTGACTAACAGTTGTACTTAGAAAATAGCAGGCTACATCTCCATATTTGAACTTCGCTTGGCAGAAACCGCTATTTTTTTGTTTATACTACAAACTTCTTCATACTAACTCGAAATTAGGTGAGGCTAACTCCCACCTAAATTACGAACAGTATATAACAATCGGATACTTTATCTTAAGAATGTATATCGTAGTTCTCCATGGTGACTAACATTTGTACTTAGAAAATAACATGCTACATCCCCATATTTGAACTCCGCCTAGGTAGAAACCGCTATTTTTTTTTGTTCAGACCGTAGTAAATTCCTTATAATAACTTAGAATCAAGCGAGACTTCGATCGATGAACTCCCACTTAAATTACAAACAATATGGAACACTTGGATAATTCTGCTTATGAACGTATACCATAGTTCTCCATGGTAACTAACAGTTGCACTTAAAAAATAACAGGCTCCATCCCCATATTTGAACTCCGCCTAGGCAGAAGCCGCTATTTTTTTCGTTCATACTACAGTAACTTCTTCATACTAACTCGGAATCAATCGAGATTTCGATGATGAACTCCCACCTGAGTTACGGATAATATGGAACACTCGGATACTCATCTCTTGAATGCACAATGTAGTTCTCCATGGTGACTATCAGTTGTACTTATAAAAAATAGCAGGCTACATCCTCATATTTGAACTCCGCCTAGGTAGAAGCCTCTATTTTTTCCCTTTCAGACTGCAATACCTTCCTCATACTAAGTCAGAATTGGGCGAGACTTCGATCAATGAACTCCCACCAAAATTATGGACAATATGGAAAGCTGGGATAATTAAGCTTATGAACGTATATCATAGTTCTCCATGGTGATTAATAGTTATGCTTAGAAAATAACAAGCTAAATCCCCATATTTGAACCCCGTCTAGGCAATAGCCGCTATTTTTTGTTCAAACTGCAATACCTTTCTCATACTAACTTGGAATCAGGCGAGACTTCGACCGATGAACTCTCACCTAAATTAGGAACAATATGGAACACTCCGATAATTCAGCTTATGAACGTATACCATAATTCTCCATGGTGATTAACAGTTATACTTAGAAAATAACATGCTACATTCCCATATTTGAACTCCGCCTAGGAAGAAGCCGCTTTTTTTGTTCATACTGCAATAACTTCTTCATACTAACTCGAAATCCGACGAGACTTCGACGGATGAACTCCCACGTAAATTACGAACAATATGGAACACTTGGATCCTTCATCTCTTGAAAACACATGGTAGTTCTCCATGGCGATTAATAGTTAGTTGTACATAGAAAATAATAGGCTACATCCTCATATTTGTACTCCGCCTAGGCAGAAGCCGCTATTTTTTTTCCAGACTGTAATAACTTCTTCATATTAACTGGAAATCAGGCGAGACTTTGACCTATGAACTTCTACATAAATTACAGACAATATGGAAGGCTGGGATATTTCAACTTATGAACCTATACTGTAGTTCTTCATGGTGATTAACAGTTGTACTTATAAAATAATAGCCTACATCTTCGTATTTGAATACTATTTCTCTATGAGATATATAAGGGTGTATTTGGAATTTCAAAAGGACACCAAGTAAATCTATTCAATGAATTCTCTTTATTGGTAGTAAAGGTAAAGATTATTAAATTTTAAATTTTAAAAATTCAAACTATGAAACTTCGGTTTTTGTAACACCCTATATTTTGAAAGGTTCATGATATGGAAAACTAAATTAATAATAAGAAAATATTGATAAAGAGTTGAAAAAGGTAAATTTAGTTGCAAGAATTGCCTAAGGATGGTTTGGTTAGTTAAGTGTGGAACACTTTAGAAGTTAATTGATAAGACTAAAGCTGACTAGAGAAATTAAGGTGACATTGTTAATGAAGATAAATAAATTAAGTTTTATAATAAAAGGGATTTTTGTTAAGTGGGATGCATTGGTGAGACTAGGATAGAAATTATATTAGCTCAATCCAAAATCATTAACCTATTTCCCATAGCCATATTTTCTCATTCCACTTCATTTTCATTTTACAAAATAAATAAAAACTAAACTATCTCAAGCCCGACCACCATTTTCAAGCTAAGGAAGAGGAAATTAAAGCTAGAAGAATTCATTCTTTCAACTTTGAGAAGAAAGATGGTTAAAGCAAGATTTTATTCGAAGATTAGATTTATAGAACAACGTGTGTAAAATTTTCCCTAAAACCCTTCCTAACCCGTTTGGGTTCGATTTAGTTTTGAATGAATAATTTTGATGATGATAAATGTGTTTAGATGATCCACATTGTTTTGAAATTTGTTTGGAATTTAAATGAAAGGAATTTGTTTAATTTTTCGGGTAAAACATGATCTAATCATATTTATATGCTGTGAAAATTTAATAAAATGTTCATAATGATAAAAAATGATAGCCTTTTAATTTCATGATTTATGAAATTTATTTGGAAATTCTATGCATTTTCTAAGTTGAGAAAATGGTTAGTTTCGAAAAAATTAATCAGTAAAAATAATTATTTTGACCTAAATATTGCTACTTGGTAAATAAATTGGATTTTTAGTGAATTTTTAGGATTTTTCCTATAATATTTTGTTTTTGTAGGAATTATTTGGTATAAGGAAGAATTAATTGAATATAGATAATTAATTAATTAATTATATAAACAAGTAACTAACAAGTTCCAAAAAGAATGTTGTAAAGAGATATGTTGACTATTAAGAATTTAACATCAAATGAATTTGGTTTAAAGCAACTACTTAATAACATAATAAAACTGTTTCAAGTTAATTGCAATAATGCCATGCTAACTTGCGATAACTCCCACGATTGACCAACATACCATAGCACTATAACTACCAATTTGCAATAGCTACACATAAATCAACTTGCGATATCTAGTTGAGGATCAACTAACGATAGCCTGCCGAATCAACTTGTGATGGCTTGATAGAAGCTAACTTGCGATAACTTAAACGAAAATCAAACTAGGATGGCTTGGGAAGCCAACCTACGATGGCTAAAGAGGGCATCAATGTGCAATAGCTAATGAAGTTTTCAACATGTGACATCTAGAAGAAGGGTCAACACGTGATAGCCACTTGGGGCACAATGTGCGATAACTTGGGAAATTATCAACTAGCAATAGCTTATACAACTAAAATAAACTATCAACATGCGATGACTAGTTGAGGGTCAATTAGTGATGACCTAGGAGAATTCACTTGCAATAGCTAGAGACTGCCAATACGCGATAGGTAAGTTCAAACTACGATAGCTTGGGAAGCTAAAATTTTCTAAGTAAATAAGAAATACTTAGTACACTTTAGAAGACAGTTACTAAGTGTTAATCGATTATTTCATAGGGATGACATAAAGAAAATATTATATGTTAAAATTGCGTTAACTAATTTTTGAAATGAGAGAAAGCTTAGAGAAGCTAATAAATGATAGGGTGCCATTTAATCAAAGATAAAGATGTTTTATCTATAAAAAAAAGTAGGGTGCACTATAAATGAACAAAAGGAAGGGGTTGAACCATGATCGCAAAGATATACCCCCTCATGAAGTTATTGGATGGTAGGATGCATTGACTGTCTAAAGTCCAATGGTATTTGACACATTGCCATGATAGGTTCGATCCTAAAAGATTTATAAACTCTAAAGAGGAGTTATGATAGGATGTCATGGAAAGGTGCTAAAACATCGAGATGGTGTTATAAATAAAATAAATCGGCAATGTTGACAATAGCGATTCAAGGACTAAGAGGGATATTGACGATCAGTAAGGATGCTTACTGGAATATATTCATTGTGCTTACATTCAACCTCTCAGGAGAGTAAGAGTGGCTTGAGTTAGGGTGGATCCTATTGGTGGAATGAGTGGTCATTTCATCGAGTGACGTTGTTCGAGAAAAGATAAACTAGTGATAGAAAGACCTAGAGATGTAATCACTAAAATTGATTAATGATAAATTAAAAATGAACATCTTGATAGAGTTAGGGGTATGTCCTAAGGATAGTTATGTAAGTTATTACATGAATGTAATGACCCTAATTGTGATTAACATTATTTAGGACATTTAACTAGACAAATTAAATGAAATAATGTAGATGGTTAAAGGATTGAGATTTGTTAATTAAAAGGGGTCGTACCTTAATGAATGTATAAGCAAAAGAGAATTAAAAATAAGTAGGTAGGAGGAATATGGTAAAGGAAATATAGGAATAGTCTTTGTTCGTATAGCATAAAACCTTTTATCCTTCATTTCTCATTCATTTCAACATAACAAACAAAATCAAAATTCTTATAAACTCAGTCGGCCACCATTAAGATGAATCAAAAGAAGACAAGATAGGAATCAAGTAGAAAGCTTAAAGAAATTAATCAAAGAGAAAATCCTGACCTTCTTAATACCAAGCTAAGGTGAATAATTTGATTTACATCACATTTTCGTTAATGATTTCAGTTTCAAGGTTGGATCCGTATTATTTTTCAAATAATATGCCATGTTATATTTGTTTAAATGGATATATATATATATATATATATATATATATATATGCTAGTTGATGATGAATATTGTTTCATATAGATTCTGTGATAAGTTTAGATTAGAAAACCGATTAAATGACATCCAAATTATTATTTTTTGATATATGATCAAAAAAATTGTTTTAGAAATGAGTTTCAAGTTTCATAATTTTCTAAGTTGTTGTGGATTTATTATGAATTTTCTATGAAACAAAATTATTAATATTGGGTTCAAATTATTTAAAGCAATTATTTAACGATATGGGTTTGAAATTTAAATATGTCAGACAACATATTAAAATCGAATTATGGTGATTTTTAGGAAATTTTCCTAAGTATCTTATTATAGTTATAAAATTATTTAAGTTAAGGGACTTAAATGTTTTATATGTTTTATCAAGGAGAAGGTCTTATTTGTTAAAACATTTTAATTGATAAAATTCAATAGCCTTTTAGAAAAAGATTTTGATAAAGAAATGGAAACCGACTATATTTTGACAAACAAGGCAGCTTAGGTAAAAAGAAATTTCTTTGAAAGGCTAAAAATCAATTTTGCTTGGAATTACCACTATGCCACTTCCATTTGTTATCTTTCGACACCAAATCTCCGCTAAAGGACGCATTCGAAACCAATGCACATGGTATCAAGCAATTGATACGTAGTGCATTGGAGAAAGGCGGAAAGGGCGGAAGGGATTGTGGCGAAACAATGCTTTCAAAGGGGTAGAATCTATTCATATTAACTTTGAATTACTTCTACTTAAAATGATGCTTTTGAGGGGGTTGAAGCCAACTATGTTAGCTTTCAAATCAATCTACTTGCCTTTGTTTTTAGAAAGGAGCTTTCGAATGAGTTGTCGCTTACTTTTGTTTTAAAAGAAGCTTTCGAAAGGATAGCTGCTTTGAACCTATTCAAAACCCATGCTACCGCATTCTTACCTTTCGAACTAGTTAAGACCGCTTTTCAAAATGGTTTTGGAGGCAACGGTTTCGAAACTATCCTATTTCTTTTACTTGGGCTTTCACCCAGTTCTTTATGACCCTATAATTATACTACATGTTAAACCCAAAGGTTTCAAAAGGAATGGTTTTAAATGGTTTCAAAGCAATGTTTGCACAAGCTTTTACTTGAAACCAATACTTCCGAAAGGTACATTTTAAATGAAGGATTCCAATGCTTTCGAAAAATATATTTAAGTCTTTCGAAAAGTATATTACAAATGTTTCGAAAGGGAAACCCTAATGTTGTCAAAAAGTATATTTAAGTGTACTAAAAGGTTTGTTTTAAGTGTTTTGAAAGGAAGATTTCCAATGCTTTCGAAAGACAAGTTTAATAGTTTCAAAAGAGGATGTCTAAGGTTTAAGTAATGATTTCGAAAGGTCTATTCTTTGTACATTCAAAAGGTATGTTTTGGCCTTTCGGCCTAGGATTTTAAGGTTAAAGTAGTTAACTTATTTTGAAAGAGGTACTTTCAATGAATTCCAAAGGGGATTATTTAAGGTTTTAAATAATGTTTTTGAAGGTATTGTTTTGGCATTATATCCTATGATCTTCTAAATTAAAAAGAGGTTTAACTAATTTTAAAGGAACGAATAATCCCATTGATTAGATTTCATCAACATTATTTTGTGTAAAGCATATATCATGGCATAAGTACTTTGAGTAAAGCAAGGATTCTAATTTTGTTGTTTTATAAAGTTATGATTTAAGGGGTAAATCATTTACAAAGATTGTTTACAAGGAAGTGAAATTCGAATAGGGTAGTTAACCTTAAGTATATGACAGGAAATGAAAATTGAATAGAGTAGTCAACCCTAAGTTTATGACTCGGATATTAGAAGACCAGATGAGACTGGCGTAGGGTCACGCTCTATACTTTAGCTAATAGCCCCTAGGTAATATAAGTCCAAAATTCCAGTGTGCAAGGCTTTGTCACAGATGGGACTAAAATAATGTCACAAGTAGAAAGAAATATGTAGAATAAAGATAACTTAATGGTAAACCCGTAAAACCATTAGGTTTAATTGGCCCTAGAAGAAGAAGGTTAAGGGAAGTCAACCCAGTATTGTGTCTAACAGAAGTTAGATTATTGATTATGTCTGCTAGGCCCGTGTCAGCCAATGCTTAATAGTTAGCTAGAAAAAACTATAGTGTGGGAAGATTGTCCATAGATTTCTTGATTATTATGCATACATGTATTTTCTATTGTTGTTATAATCAGTTTGTTGCAGGATTTTATTTGCAAAAGATATGTTTTTAAGAGGGTACTATTGAGAGGAAGCCAATTCTGCTAAGCGGTATGGCCTTACTTAATGTTAGTAAGTCGAGATGTAATGTAACAACCCGAATTTCAGTGGATCCGAATTTTTCGCAATAATTCTAAAACCCAAGACCACTAAAACCCAAGATGGTAATCTGGCATCCTGCAAATAGGCAAAACAAATATATCAGAGCTCAATTAAATATATCAGAGCTCAATTAAATATCTGACAGCGGAATTGACTAAAATATAATAGTAAGTAAATACTAACTAATATAATAACACTTTCTAAACAAGTGTCTTAAAGCTGGAAAGTCTGTGCCATCTACCTAACCTATAGGATGTTATGAGGAGGGTTCAGAACTAAAGTTCTGGCGAATGGATAAATTATACACTTTTAAGCTTAATTTTACATATACCTTTCTATTTCTATTTACTGTTATATTAGGTTCACAAGTTTATCATACTCTTGCCTCGGTGCATGAATCGTACCCATCTACTCCTTAGTAGATTAAAACCTAACAACTAATATACACACACACACACAGCTATATGCCTAATTACCATATTGGTCCTAGGTGCTACCCATAGTACCTTCTCCTCGCAAAGGACTCCATCGTCTTGCTCCTATAGCGTTCCGTGACTACATCTGTAAAAGATAGCTTCGTGAGGCCTACAATACAGATGTTCTGTCGTCTACTATAAAAATGTAAAACAAGGTCCGCACTAGTCTATACTAATGCTCGAACATTCGCAACATACCACCCAGTGCATACATTGAGGACTATATGTAATCGTTCTGTTTACTCTCTGAATCCCGCCAACAACGTCGACCTTGTACGGAACTCAGTCGGGGATTTCCTATATCTATAAAGGACAGTTTTGTTAGGCCTATAATATAAATATTCTAGTTGGTTTGTCTCTTTTCTCATCGTGGCTATGGCCCCACGCAGCTACCCCTCAACTAATCGAATGACCTCTAAAGAGTTAAGTGGTCATGCCCTACTGCAAACAATCTAACATCCAATTAGCGGTGCTTCTCATCCAATGTCTCGATAGTGAAAGAATCATTGGACTTTTGGTTCTAACTCTAGTCTTTCTTGAACTCGCTCTTGGTTTTGATGCTAGCCGATATCCGCATGCGACTATCCTTTTGGATCCTGCCCACTAAACTTACTTGTAAGTACTGGGACATACGAATATCCTGCTCAGAACACCAACCCCTTCTGACTGCCTATAATGCTCCTGCCATGCAAAAAGCAGCCAAGGCATACTTTCATGATGGAACACCTACAAACCTGCCTCCGGAGATGCATCTTTGTTAGGATTACACAAAGGCCCATCCTAGAGTATCTTCACGTCCCGTTGAAGTCCCGTTCTTCCTTCTAGCCCAAAATAACTAAGTTGGATGTGTTTCTCTTTTGCTGAAATCTATGATGAACTGCTTCGTTAGGCTCTTCATCCTTTAGGCTACTCTAAACACATCTCACTCTTTTATTAGACCCTAAGTCTAATCTTTTAATTTGCGTTTGGTTTACTTTTCTTATTCCGTTGGCTACTTGTTTACCGTAATTAGCATATTCTTGCCCTCGTCTCACTTCTGGCTATTGTGGGACCACCATTGATCTAATAGGGAATGCTGTTGGTATTGCCACTTCTATTACCTTTCTTATTTAACTCAATTTAAGTCTTAATTTTATTAAATAAGCACCTTCTAATATCTCTATTCTATTTGCTTATTAACTTAATTTAAATCTTAAATAAGCCTTTCCGTTCTTTCTACTTTAATTATAACCTATGTAATAATTTTACTTGTAATTGTCACTTTTATCTTCTTTTAAATCTGTAAATGATTACAAGTGTCTCTCTTCTGTTCTAGGCTGTCTTCTTTTATTATGACATAGAATTCTCTTTAGTTCTCTTATATTACATAATTCACTTATCATAATAAATGTATTATTGCATAGTCTGCGGAGTAAATGCAAATCTAGATTCATTATTGTTTACAGCTTCAAATTCTTTCCAAATAATTTACTTGATTTATTTCATACTTTACTTTATTTTCTTCTATTTTAGGAAGCAATTCTATTTTATTTGGTTGGGTATGAAAACTATACTAAAAATCCATTTCCATATTTTAATACTAAATAATACTATAAACAATAATTTGTAACTGCAAGGTATTTCTATTATTATTTTGAAATAGTGTAAAATACAGTGGTTTCTCTATTTTACGCTAGTTCCTTTTTTCTTTCTTTTATTCTTACAGTTAAATTTATTGTTATCTTTTAAATATTAAATTAGGAAAATATATCCTATTTTCTAGACCAACCAATTAATCTATTACTTACTGCCAAATCAAGTTATTAGACTAATTTATTATTCCCGTTTTAGAGTAATTTATTGCAGATTTTCATTTTTCTAGCTTTATTCCAACTTTTCTTATTTTACATCTAATCTACTATTTTTCCCATTTTAATCCATAATCGTGAATTTTCTTTTTAGCTATATTATACATGTACAAAGAGAATAAAAAGAAACTAGCATTTAGGCTAAATTATAACTTCAAATTAGATGTAAATAATTATAAATTTCTTACAGTTTTGCATAACTAATTAACCGAATTAATTATTAAAATGCTGAATAAAATTATTTAACGGGAATTTAACGATAATATCATAAACATAAAAGATATAATTAAATCCACTCACATTGTTAACTTTCCAAATCTTCATGTTTTTATTCAGATGTCCCTAACATCAATATTCATCTCCCTTGTAATCCCTATTTGGAATTACAAACGATATATTTATGGATCTATAATATTTGAAAGAAAAAAGGAAGAGATTTGGATTAGAAATAGCAAATAAAACTCAGATCTAGAGTTTTACCTTTGATATAGCCTTCTGATTTGAACCAATTCCTACTTCACTAATTAATTCTATTGTCTTTCTATTTAGATCTAAATTCGTGTGAATTAGATCTAAAATTTTGTTATTAAGAAAGAGTAGAAGAGATAGAAAAATGGTAGAGCTTCTGTTGGAAAGAGAAAAATAATGAAAATAAAAATGAGGCTCTGCACTTATATTTATAGTGGTTCAAATTAGTGCTAACCATTAGATATAAAACCCTAAAATCTAAAGCGTACACTCAGTCTATGGACCTTAAATTAATATATTTTCTTCTACATTTTCTTTATTCCAAATTGATTCTCCAACAAATCACTTTCTCATTCTCTCTCGCAATCTATATAAACATATATTTTTAAATGTGACATTTCTTTTAAATAATATTCCTTTATTAATCACCAAATTAATAGATTCTATATATACCTAGAATTAATTTACTATCCAATTAATCCATGCCTGCACTGTGATTTCTTACCAAATTAATATGCCAATCAATACCATATTAATTCATCACATATATGCATATTAATTTATTTTATTTCCGTAATTATTGCATGCATATATTCTACAATTGAATTTTGAATCACAATCTTAATTATATATGTTACCATAAGTCTCCATGTTTGTTAATTGACAATTGATCACTTGCATAAATTACTCTTCCTTCATTTTATTCCCTTGCACGAACATATATGTTTCTAATCATATCAATTAGTTGCTACAATATATGTTCCCTTTCTTGTCAGTTCCTGCCATTAATAACCTCTACTAATTTATTGGATATTAATTTCCCTTTTAAACAAACACCGTCAATTAATATTCTCTATTAATTGATTTTGTATAATTTCTCTCTCTAATTTGTTATTACACAAATATATACGTATTCCAAATAATATTAATTAGTTGCCCCATTTACAAACATTTCTTTATTTTAAAATTTCAAATGTATATTAATTAATTAAATTATTTGCATATATAATTGTAATTTAACGTAGAGTGTCACATGTAATAATATTATTCACACCATACTTTATGTCTAATTCAAAGTTTATGTTTTCCCCTTAAACTCTCAGGTGCTCAAAATTTGATTTGAGTAGACTGAGAGTTAAGGATTTTCATATTTAGTAGGTTGCACGAATAAGCTTCTGAAGACATGCAGGAGGCAATAGCTAGCAATGTAGGAGCTATTTGGTATTATTTCCATTGTGACATATTTATGACTAATATGTCTATTTAGTACTATGGTCATCCAAGAGGGCATCTTCATATATCGTTGTTGGCGTAATTTGTAATAACTGTGTTTGATCGAAATCTGGGAATCCTGTTGGGATTATGTGACTGAATGAGAAATATGGATTTGAAATGTAATCGAAAAAGCTATTTTCGAAACCCCATGTTGATTTAATTTCACATTAATGTGCTTCTGATATTATGGACACCATTAACATTACCATATTTTATCACCAGAAGTTAATACTATGGATGACTACAACATCTATAGCGCTTAGCTTTGGGCCTCAAGATAAGGGACGTTACAACTTGGTATCAGAGGTAGGTTTATGAAAACTTAAAAGAAATTTCAAACTTAAATTGTTTTTAAAAACATAATCCTAAGGAATTAGAGAAAAGATGGAGGTATGTGAGAACACTATAGCAACGTACTTGTATTTTAGTATACGCTTTATCTCTATTCTCCCATCTTTCTTAGGTTATTCCTCTGTATCTTAAAAAGACTTAATGTAGATTTTAAAGAAGTAAGATATGGATGCTAGGAGTGGAAGAGTTAACAATGGTGAAGGAAACACCACAACCAACGGTAATGTTAGACCAAACATTAGAAGGAATCCAGGTCGGGCACAACCTACTAACGTGGGTGCTGGATCACCGTAAGTTGATATGGGAGCTATGTATTAGTTCTTCGTCAACATGATGCAAGCTGGAGCTGTCGCGAGATTAGTTGGAGGAAATCAGGAAGCTTCGGTGGTCAACAACTATGTAGTACTAAGCAGAGATTATGCCAAACTTGGAGGAAAGCTGTTTATTGGAACCGAGGACACAATTGAACTGGATAATTGGTTGCTTCATTGCGAAATGATTTTTCCTAACTTAGGGCTTAATGATTAGCAAAAGAAGATAATTACTTCCAAATAGTTGCAAGGAGCAGTACTATAGTGGTAGAATAGTGTTAGTGTGGGAGTAAATGAAAAGACCATGACTTGGGAAGAATTTAGACCGAGGTTTAAGGAAAGGTTCATGTCAGAGATTGCTAAGTCAACTATGCTCAGGAAGTTTATAGATTTGGTGCAAGGAGATATGACGGTGCTTGAGTATGAAACCAGATTTGAAGAGCTATCGAGATACGGATATGCTATGGCTGATATAGTTATAAAAGGAATGAGAAGTTCATCAACAGACTGAAGCCTGAGCTTGCTAAAGCAACCTTTCCATGTATTAGGGATCTGTGTGATGTAGTTGTTGAGATGGCTTTGAGGCTTAAGGAGATGCTTGCTTTTCTTGATGGTAACAAAGCAAGGGAAGATCAAGTTGGGCAGAAATAGAAAAGAAAGTCTTTCCATAAGAAAGGTGCTTAGAAAGGAGGAGCAGCCAAGAAAAGGAAGGTCAATGTAGTTTGTTATAAGTGTAACAAGAAAGGACACTATGCTCATGAGTGTCGGACAGGCAAAGGGAAGAAAGATGCTGACAAGAAAGTAGTAAAATGTTTCAAATATGATAAGATTGGACAATATGAGAACCAGTGCAAGGGACCAACCAAGAACGGAAAGGGAAAAGTGTTTGCATTGGAACCACTACCTCAAGACCAATAGCAGAGGAGAAAGGAAAATTGTGTTGGGAGGTATGCTTTGATTCATGTTATGTCAGTTAGAGTTCTATTTGGTATTAGTGCATCGCATTCTTTTATGTCTCATTGTTTGGTCGATAAGCTTAACCTAGAACCCTCATAACTTCCTTAAGGGTTGCAAAACTTATAGAAGGGAATGCGACTCTTGTGATGAGATGTGGCCATTAAGAGTTTGAATTTTAGGTCATGTATTTGCTTACAGTTTACATGTGTTTGATTTCATAGGGTTCGGAATTATTTTGGGTGTGGATTGGTTAAGTAAATATGATGCTAAGATATTTTACCATGATAGGAAAATATCACTTAGACACATTAGCTGTAGTGATCAGATTATATACTTCGTAGAAAACCCTAGTTTTGAAGTTAATACTTCATTGAATGTTATGGATGATGAAGATGAGTCGAGTTGAGTTTTCATTGTTAAGGAATTCATAGATGTCTTTGAGCCGATGATAGGACTACCACTGAAACAAGCCATTGATTTTCAAATAGATTTAGTACCAGGAGTAGAACTGTTGAGTAGACGGCAAAGTAGAATGATAGCTACCGAGATGAAGAAGCTAAAAGTGAAGTAGGTGGATTTAGAAGGTAAGAGGTTGTGTACCGATTATCGTAAACTGAATGAGAAGACGATATAGAACTGATATATGTTACCTAGAATTGACGATTTATTCGATCAGTTGAGTGGAGCTAAAGTTTTTCCCGGTTGGATTTGGAAACGGTGTCCCATCAGCTTAGAGTAGCAGAGGATAATATTCCTTTAACAGTGTTTCGAACCAAATATGGATCGCGTGAAAGGTTATTGATGTCGTTTGGACTAACTAATGCACCAACAATTTTTATGGACTCAATGAACAGAATCTCCCAGGAGCATCTGGATAGATTTGTGCTAGTATTTATAGACGGCATTTTGATATTATCTTATGATGAAAAAGAACATAAAGTTCATCTTAAGTGGTGCTTGAGACGTTGAGGCAACATCAACCGAAAGCGAAATTTTCAAAGTGTCATTTCTGGAAAAAGGAAGTAAAGTTTATTGGTCATGTAGTCTTAGAAAAAAGATTGTCAGTAGATCCGGCTAAGATAGAGGCAGTAATAGTTGGAAGAAACCCCAGATAGTGACTGAGGTAAAGAGTTTTCTTGGATAGCTGGTTATTATCGTAGATTCATTAAGGACTTTTAGCGGATAGCGTCATCGATGACTAAGCTAACTCGGAAAGATGTGAAGTTTGTTTGGACTGATAAGTGTGAGGAGGCATTCCAGAACTGAAACACTTATTAACTAATGCACCTTTGTTAGGTTTTCCAGAGGCGAATTAGGACTTAGTAGTGTACACGGATGCATGTGGAACATGATTAGGAGCTGTGTTAATACAAAGAGGTAGAATGATTGCCTATGCTTCTCGTCAGCTCAGACCGCATGAAGTTAGATATCCAACTCATGATTTGAAATTGGCTGCAATAATTTTTGTATTGAAGGTATGGAGACATTACCTATTGGGAGAAAAATACAAGTTGTATACGGATCATAAGTCATTGAGATATTTATTCTATCAAAAGGAGTTGAATATGAGACAGCAGGGGTGGTTAGAGTTATCGGCCGCTTATGACTTTGGTGTTGAATACACACTAGGAAATCGGGATAAGGTTGCAGATGCACTTACAATAAAATATTAAAATGTCGTATAAGCAATGATCGCTGAATGGAAAGATTTAGAAGCATTGACTACATGCGGAGTACATTGGAGATCTAAAAGTTATTCTAGTCAAGAAACTGATATATTTTTGTGTTTAGAAGTTCGATCAGTGATGATCAAAAGAATTGTTTCTAAGCAAGGAGAGGATCTATTATTAGCTGAATGGATCAGGAAGTTGAGGAATGGAACAGAGAGTGGTGACTGGAAAGATTTCAATCTTGACCAGAATGGGTGGTTGAGGAAGAAAGGATGACTATGTATTCTGAATGTGGGAAACATTAGGGAGGAAGTTCTTGGAGAATGCCATCGTTCGATGTTCACTATTCATCTAGAAGGAAATAAGATGTATCAGGATATGAAAAGGAGTTTCTTATGGAAAGGTATAAAGAGAGGTGTAGGCTTATGGGTGAGGCAGTGTTTAAACTGTCAACATGTAAAAGTTGAACAGCAGAAACCGAGTAGGCTACTTCAGCCTCTAGATGTTCCAGTCTGGAAATGATATTCTATCTCAATGGATTTTAAAGATAGGTTGCCACGGTCGAATTAAGGAAATGAGATATATGGGTTATAGTGGACAGATGACCAAGAGTGCAAATTTCAATCCAGTTAAGTCGACCGGGACATCACCAAATTTAGCTAAGTTATCCATAAGGAATATAATTAGACTGCATGTAATTCCTAGTAGTATAGTAAGTGATAGATAATCCTTATTTACTGGTGAATTTTGGAAGAGTCTAAAGGAGACTTTAGGTACCAAGCTTAAGATGAGTACCGCTTACCATCCTTAGACAGATGGGAAAACAGAAAGAATTAACAAAGTATTAGAGGATTTGTTAAAAGCTTGTGTGCTAGATTTTGGAGGATCATGGGAAGACCATTGACACTTAGTCGAGTTTTCGTATAACAAAAATTATCAAACTAGTGTAGGGATGACACCTTTTCGAAGCTTTGTATGGAAGACTATGAAAATCTCATGTTTGTTGGTCAGAGACTGGGGATAAGTTAAAGATTGAGTTAATTCGAGCTAGGATGAAGGAAACTCAGTCTAGATAGAAGAGTTATGCTGATAAAAGATGAAAAGACTTAGAGTTCTTAGTTGGAGATCATGTTTTTGTTAAGGTGTCAACTATGAAAGGTGTAATGAGACTTGGAAAATAAGGAAAATTGACATTAAAATTTGTTGGAACATTTTTTATTATAGAAAGGATCAGGAAACTCGCGTATAGAGTAGAGTTACTGAATAGTTTGGCAGGAGTCCATAATTTTTTTCATATTTCTCATCTAAGAAAGTGTATTCGGGATCCATAGGCAGTTATTACACCTGTTGTGTTAGATGATCTAGTAGTGGAACTAAACATGACTATAGTTAGAAAACCAATTCGTATAGTTGCGAGAGATGATCAGAAAATAAGGAACAAGACAGTCAGGTTAGCCAAAGTCTAGTGGAGTGGTGACGAGAGAAACTGTACTTGGAAAATTGAGAGCGGGATTAGATATACTTATCTTGACTTTTTTCATGGTATATTTTAACTTTATGATTGATTACTATGAGTACATTATCGTAATTTCGAGAATGAAATTCTTTAAGGAGGGGAGTCTATAGCGACCCTAATTTTTATTAACATTATTTAGGACATTTAAATAGACAAAGTAAATGAAATAACATAGATGGTTAAAGGACTGAGATTTGTTAAATAAAAGGCGTCGTTCCTTAATGAATATATAAGCAAAAGAGAACTAAAAGTAAGTAGTGTGAGGAATATGGTAAGGGAAAAATAGGAGCAGTCTTTGTTCTTATACCATAAACCCTTTTATCCTTCATTTCTCATTCATTTCAACGTTACAAAAAAACCAAAACTCTTGTAAGCTTGGTCGGCCACCATTAAGAAGAATCAAAAGAAGATAAGCTAGGATACAAGTAGAAAATTAGAATAAATTAATCAAAGAGCAAATCTCAACCTTCTTAACACTAAGCTAAGGTGAATAATTTGATTTACATCTCATTTATGTTAATGATGTCAGTTTCATGGTTGGATTCGAATTATTTTGCAAATAGTATGCCATGTTATATATTTTTTAAATGTATATATGTGCTTGTTGATGATTTATATCGTGTCATAGAAATTTAATAGTTAGTTTAGACTAGTTTAGACTTAAAACCTATTAATTTTCATGCAAATGATTTGCATTTTTGATATATGATCAAAAAATTATTTTAGAAATGGATTTCAAGTTTCATAATTTTCTAAGTTGTTGTTGATTTATTGTGAATTTTCTATGAAATAAAAATATTTAATATTGGATATAAATTATTTAAAGCAATTATATGACGATTTTGGGTCCGGAAATTTAAATTGTTAGAAAAATATTAAAAGTGAATTATGGTGATTTTTGGAAAATTTTCTTAAGTATTTTATTATGGTTATAAAATTATTTAAGTTAAGGGATTTAAATATGTTTTACAAAGGAGAAAGGCTTATTTGTTGAACATTTTAATTGATAACCTTGGATTCGATGGCCTTTTAGAAAAATATTTTGATAAAGAAATGACATCCAATTATATTTTAACAAATAAGGCAGGTTAGATAAAATGAAATTTCTTTGAAAGGCTAAAAATCAGTTTTTTTTTGGAATTACCATTTCGCCACTTCCACTTGTTAGCTTTCGATACCATATCTCCACTAAAGAACTCATTCGAAACCAATGCACATGGTATCAAGCAATTGATACGTAGTGCATTGGAAAAAAGTGGAATGGATCGTGTCGAAATAATGCTTTCGAAGGGGAAGAAGCTATTCTTACCAATTTGAATTATTTCTATTTATAAATGATGCTTTTGAGTGGGTTGAAGCAAACTGTATTAGCTTTCAAATCAATCAACTTGCCTTTGTTTTTAGAAAGGGGCTTTTAAATGTGTTGCCACTTACTTTTGTTTTAAAAGAAGCTTTCAAGAGAGCCACTTTGAACCTATTCGAAACCCATGCCGTTGCATTCTTACCTTTCAAACTAGTTAAGGTCGCTTTTCTTTATAGCATTAAAGCAATTTATTCGAAAGGGTGCTTTTGCCTTTTAATTTCGACGTCTCCTTCTCCATGTTTTCGAAAGGGTCCTATAGTCGCTTTCAAAATGGTTTTGGAGGTAATGGTTTTGAAAGAGTGGGTTTCGAAACTATCCTCTTTCTTTTACTTGGGATAAATGATTTCGAAAGCAGTGCCTTCTCCCTAGTTATTTATGACCGTATAGTTATACTGTATGTTAATCCTAAAGAAGGAATGATTTTAAATGGTTTCGATGCAACGTTTCCACAATCTTTTACTTGAACTCAATATGACCGGAAGGTTCATTTTAAGTGAAAGATTCTAATGCTTTCAAAAAGTATATTATAAGTGTTTCAAACGGGAAACCATAATGTTGTCGAAAGATATATTTAAGCATACCAAAAGGTTTGTCTCAAGTGTTTTGAAAGGGAGATTTCCAATGATTTTAAAAGATAAATTTAATTGTTTTGAAAGAGGATATCTAAGGTTTGAGTAATTATTTCGAAAGGTTTGTTCTCAATAAATTAGAAAGGTATGTTTTGGCCTTTTGGCCTAGTGGTTTAAGGTTAAAGTGGTTAACTTATTTTGAAAGATGTACTTTCAATGAATTCCGAAAGGGGATTGTTTAAGGTTTTAAACAAAGGTTTCGAAGGTATTGTTTTGGCCTTATAGCCTAAAGTCTTCTAAGTTAAAAAGAGGTTTTAACTTATTTTTAAGGGACGGATAATCCGATTGATTAGATTTCATCAACATTGTTTTGTGTAAAGCATATATCATGGCATAAGTTCTTTGAGTAAAGCAAATAGTGTGATTTCCTTGTTTTATAAAGTTATATTTTCAGGGGTAAATCATTTACAAAGGTGTTTACATGGAAATGAAATTTGAATAGGGTAGTTAACCTTAAGTATATGACAGGGATTAAAATAGAATAGAGTAGTTAAGCATAAGTTTATGACTTAGATATTAGAAGACCAGATGAGACTAACGTAGGGTCGCGCCCAATACTTTAGCTAATATAAGTTCAAAATTCCAATGTGCAGGGCTTTATTCTAGATGATACTAAAATAATGTTACACATAGAAGGGAATATGCAGAGTAAAGAAAGGTTATTGGTAAGCATGCAGAACCATTAGGTTCGGTTGACCTTAGATAAAGAAAGTTAAGGGCGGTCGGCCCAATATTGGGTCTAATAAAAGTTAGATTATTGATTTTGACTAGTAGGCATGAATTAACCAACAGTTAATAGTTATCCATATAAAACTAAAGTGTGGACAGATAGCCCATTAATTTCCTAATTATCATGTATACAGATAATTGCTATTCTTATAATCAGTTTGATTACAGGATTTGATTTGCGAAAGTTATGAATTTAAAAAGATATTAATGAGGGGAAGCCTATTCTACTAAGCGGCATGGTCTCACTTAATATCAGTAAATCAAGATGTAACAATATTGTTCATAACAAACTTTATATCTGACTCGAAGTTTATGTGTACCCCTTAAACTCTAGGGTGCTCAAAATTTGATTTGAGAAGATTGAGAGTTAAGGATTTTCAGGTTTGGTAGGTTGGACGAATAAGCTTTCGAAGATGTGCAGGAGGCAAAATCTACCTTTGTAGGAGCTACCGCTATGACCTATTTATGACCGATATGTTTATTTAGTACTTTGGTCATCCAAGGGAGCATCTTCATATGTTGCTCTTGGCATAATTTGTAATAATTGTATTTGACCAACCTTGGAATCATGTTAGGATTATGTGACTGAATATGAAATATAGATTTGAAATGTAATTAGAAAAGTTGTTTTTAAAATCTATGTTGATTTTATTTCATATTCACGTGTTTCTGATATTATGCATATCATTAACATTACTGCATTTTATCACCGGAAGTTAATTCTATGGATGATTGTAGCATCTGTAGCACTTAACTTTTGGTCTCAAGATAGTTACAATAAATTTAATTCGATAACCAATCTTTGTCAAAATAAAATGTATTTCCTTTCTTTTATATATTATTATAAAATTTTAATAATAATTAACTTGTTAATTTAAGTACATATGTCAGAAAGGCCATAAATTTTGTGTTTGCGATTGCAATTGCAAATAGTTGTAACCATGAGTATTATATCACAATATGATAAATATATCATTTTAAATATTTCTAGTCAAAATGTATTGAGATTGGACATCGATGCATCCATTGCGACTAGAGTATATAACGCTCTCCATATGTTGGATATTGTATTACTCATGATTGCTGGAGGTACCAGAGGCTATGTACTTATATTTAATGGATAGCTATGAAACGGTCCATTCAATAGTATTTTGTTTGTTAATATAACTAAGGTCAAGAAAAATATATGTCAAAGTGACTAATTTTCACAGTTCTCTTGACTCGAGAATAATCTTGATCTCAAAATGAAAACTCCCACTTGAATATAGTTAAATCGTAGCACGACATCCATCAAGCGACTATAGTAGGGTCGAGTGGATGTTTTGGAAGTGCAATGCTATTTAAGCGAGGATTTGTTTTCTCGGTTATATGGGGTTGGTATCACGATCAACTTAAGTCAACTCAAAGTCCAAATCTCTAGCCAGAGTGGATCAGTTAATAATAATTGTTATTATTGAACTTAGGACTTTGTATTTGTACTATAAAGTTGAAAATAGACGATATTTGAATTCTTATCAATACCAAATTCCATAAATCCAAAGTGATACAGTTTTTATGAAGAGAATTGGTGCAAATAATTGTCTCTACCGGGTAACACTTAACAAAATAAATTGGATTTTACCAAATAAATTGGCCAAAATGTCACACCACATGCTAAGTGACATGTGAACGTTAATATCCGAATTGTTTGATATTAATTACCGATCAAATTTACATGTAAGAGTCACACAACTGAAATGTTGAATATTCCTTTGACCACCTGACTTAATTAATTTATAATCGTAATAAATTAATTAATATTAATCAAATATTCATTATGAAATTTTATTTGATATATCGAACATAATTAAACAAGTGTATTTATAATAGTTATAAATATACTAAATGACATATGATATCGATACACGTTTAAATTGGATTTAAATGTAGAAATTTTGTACGGACTTAAGTATGCTTAAGGTCTAGGAACAATCACATATAACTAGCCTTAGATGTGGTCGGCTATGGTAAAGAATAAAGGAGGGTTTCTTTTTAAGTTTTGAAATGAAAAGGCACTCTTTATTACATGGATATTAATCACACAATTATTCTCCTTCTCTATTAAGAGATTGCCTCTTCATTTGCTTTAATCTTTAATCTCCAAAAATTAGAAAACTCCTACAAAATATTTTGACCATTGCTTGCAAAAAACAATAAAATATTCCCAAGTTCATACTGCATCAAATTTGCACCATTCGATAGTCGGTGGTCAACAATTCGAGAGCTAGCACTTTCAGATTTATGAACTGATTCAGGGAGATTAATTCAATGTGTCACACGTATGCAAAGGATTTAGTGAAACGTAAATCTATTTTTTTAATATTTTTGTTTCATTTTTATATGTTTTATCATAGAATGTTAGATTATATCACGAACTTGTATGTCAAAATTCTGTCACAAAATTTGTTAGTTGTGTACACAATTGCATCTATGAGATAAATAAATAAATAAGTTTTATAAACGTTTGCTTTGGTAATGCTCACGACTAACAAAAAAATATTATATTTTTATAAGAAAATATTACTATTACTGATTTGGTAAACTTGTAATTGTTTTTAATGTTATAAATCATATATCATATGTTTTAAAATTTCACAAAATTTATTTGTGTAAAACATACATTAAAAAAAGTTTTTATTTAATATATATATATTTATTTAATATATATTTATTTATTTATTATATAAATGTATAATTGGTTATTCAACTTAAATTGATTATGTAAATAAATATATGAATATATGTTTGTATGTATAATATTAAATTTGTATAAACTTTATGAAAATTATATTATGCATTTATGGACTTGAAAATAATTTTTTTATTTTTTGTAAAATTAATTCCATTTGAAATTAAAGAATATATATATATATATATATATATATATATATATATATATGTCTTGGTTTTGAAAATCAGAAGAAAAAAATTATTTTAAAGCTGGGCCGTGAGCATAAATAAGTAAATATTTAAGTATAAATTATATTATGTATATGTATATGTTATTGTATATGTATACGTATATGCGTGTGTGACAGTTTAAATATACATATATACATGCATGACAAAGAGAATAATTAACTTTAAAATGAAAACGCTATCTTAACTGTAAGGGGATTAAATGGCTATGCAAATTGGCATTAATCACATATTAATGTTTACATTCAATTATTTCTTTAATAAGAGATAGTCTTTTCATTTTCATTCATTCCTCTCTTTAGACTAATACTTTTTAGTATTAACAACATATTAAAGTTTACATTCAATTGCTCCTTGAATAAGAGGTTGTCGTTTCATTTTCATTCATTCTTCTCTTTAATCTTGTACTTAGTTAATTTTATAACATGGTTTTGTTTGTGTGTGTGTATAAACAAAGTACACAAAAATTTTACAAAAAATTTCATATTTATAATTTTACCTTAAGTAATAGTGGATATACATGTATCTACTTATTTATATTCATATACATATATATATATATAATATTTTGATGTATACATATACATATTTAGACAGTGAATCAAATACAAGAGAGGCTAACATGTCCGTTGCAATGTAAATCTCAGTACCTACACACAGGCATGTTAAACCATGCACACATTATTATGTTGCACATGCATATACACACATATATATATGATACACATATATAAAATAAAATACACATTAAACTAAAGTAAAACTTTAATTATGAAATGAAATAAAATATTGATTTTATTCAAACAAAATTTAAAAGAGTTCTAAATGGATTAGACTTTATAGGCTCATAAAGATCCAAAAAGATTTTTTTTGAAATTTACCATTTAACCCCATTGCTGGCTGGTTCAACTTAGAGAATGGTATTAGAGCCCAATAGTCTATGCGTCTAAATTAGTCATGTTATGGCTAACTAGTTAAGCTTGCGCACTTTGTACGATGTCCAAAGGGTAATGTCTAGGATTAAGATTTGATGATCAACTATCCCTAGAAACATCCTTTTAATTATGTGTTTGTTTAATCATACTGCATTATCCTTGGTTTTTGTAGTATTATAGTATCTTTTTATTGAAATTAGACTGGCTGGAATCACTTCCCTGCAGTATTGGTTTTATTTAACTCTGGGCTACTGTGCTATCCCACCCGCAACCTCCATTCTTATGAACTTATTAAATTCAAATCTGCTATGAAGTAGCCACCTGTAGATTCTTCTTTTTTCCATCTTTCATGGTATTTAATTAGACTTGGAACCACCGTGAATCAGCCATCTGCGGTTCCCTATCTAATATTTATTCACTTATTTCTGACCTACTATGAATCAGCTACCCGTAGATCTTAATCAATTATTATTTAATTCTGGACTACAAGGAATCAGTAACACGTAGTCCCTTGCAAAATAGAATTAGCGCTCTGTAGTATTGTTTTATTTTAATTTGAGGTTGAATAGATTCATCCCCTTGTAAACCTTTAGAAATTGAATGCCTCTCCTCACCTGAACTTTCTCCAACTGTGCATTCGAGCAAGCATCCTTCCTCGACATCAATTGCCCTTCTGTTACTTACTTCCTCTCACGACACTTCGACAAGAACACCATGACTTGACCCATGTGTGCAATACACTCTTTTCTTATTGAGTGTTTTCTCCTTCAGATTGCGGCGCAATATGTGAGAGCAATTTGTGTTACTCTCTTTATAATTGTGGCGCTCTAGCTTTTATAAAAATAGTGGTCTATAAAAAAATTCTCTAGAAAGTCCTCAGATTATTTTGGCAAATCACTACCCCACTACCTAGCGTAGTTTTATTAGGCGTGGTTCTCTTCTAAGACATTTGGCCACCACCTTCATACCGTTCCCTGAAAATATCTAATACTTCTAACAAATAACATTTCACTTTTCCACGTGTCTCTATTAGGTGCATTGCTTTACTATTTTCTGACTATTTATCTTTTCGGCTATTTTTTTGGATCTTGTCCCCTTTCATTATTATTTTAATATATATGTCATTTCCATTAACTCTCAGTACAGATTCCCCTTCTCACCAGCACAGTCTCCATATGTTCTAGCTTATTTTAATATAGAAAGACATATTAAAATTCCAAAAAATTTGTGAATAATTCCTTTTATCCTTAACTTGTCATAGATTTGAATTACGAGTTATTTTCCTCGTATATTCTCTAAGTGTTTACTTCATATGTTCATAATAATTTATTCCTAAGCAATGAGCGTAATATCCCGGAATTTTTGACAATATCTATTTAATAATCTGTATTAAAAATTAAATTGATTTGATAAATTTTGTTAATAAAATTTGAACTGATTTAAAAATCTTCCTTTAATAAAATTTAATTGGTAGATTTTATCTTTTTAAAGCTAATAAATTGGTTTCTATTTATAATATAAATATATGGTTTATATTGTAAATGGATTAGCTTTGTTTTAAATTTAATAAATAAAGCATATTTTCTAATTCTAATATTTTTAGTAATTTGAATTTTTTTTATTTAATATAAAGCTTTTCGAAGTAATTAAATAAATAATCTTGGTTTAAATTTAATAAATGAATCTTGATTTCAAATTCTAATATATATATATATTAATAATTTGGAATTTTTGATTTAATTTAATATTAAGTTTTTCAAAGCTATTTAATAAATAAGTATATGATTTTAAAATTGTTAAGATAGATGTTTAAATGTTTAAAATGATTTTGGCTTAAGTTTTAAATTTTAATTAATTAACAAAAAGTTTGTTTTGTTTTCTTTTTAAAATATAGCGTAATAAAATAAGTAATTTATTAATAAAGACATAATTTCTTTTATAATTATTTTAATTTGATAATGAGTTATTTCCAAAAACAATATTAATAATGTATTGTTTTTACAAATAGATTTTGAATAAAAATAGCATTTGTTATTTCAAATTTAATTTTTATTTATAACTTAATTTTTAAATGTTAGATTTTAGAATTTGATTTGAATTTGAATATAAAGTTTTAAAATCTAAAGTGTAGATTTTAAATTGTTTTGGATTCCTAAATATATGCATAAGCTTTTATTTATAAGTATAATTGGTTTATTTCGTTTGAAATTATCTACACATATTAAATACTAATTAATTAGGCATAACTTATATATTAACATGTAAATTAAATACAAATTACTTTAAAAAGACATGTGCTGTTTTCCTAAGTTTCATATAACAAGTGTTAAGTGTTATACATTCCAATATGACAAATGTTGATATGATTTACAAGTAATTCCACGATCCCTGCAAATAAACCCTCAGTTTAAACATGCAATCCATTTCCCTGTAATTCAGTTCAAAATGCAAACCTGCAATTTCAAATCTGTTTTTTTAAAGCCTGCACCTTCAAATCAATGCACCTGCCATTTTCAAACAAAAAGCAAAAGCATTTTTCTTTTTAATCTGGATTTATCTTTTACATGCAAACCGACATTTTCAAAGCAACTCAAGATCTTAGAGTTCAAAGTATCAAAAGACTGTTTTCAAAAATCATGAGCATTTCAGTTTAAAAGAGTTCAAAAGCTTTTTCAAAATCTGGAAGCTCTGTTCATTTTGAATCAGATGAGTAACTTCTTAAAATTTAAAACATAATTAGGTTGCATGCTAGTATGGTTGAATGCAAATAAGTATTACATGTGTATATAGGTAAAATCTGATGTGAATATTTGATTGTGTGCATACTGTGTGTGTGTGTGTGTGTGTGTGTGTATTGTGCTCTGTCTTGTTTCTAGGCTCAATTTTTGTTTAAAAATCCTTATCATATGATCTAGAGTTTGATAGGATCTGATTATTAAACAAATGCTGTTTGATTTAACCTAGCTTAATTTTAAAAATTTAAATTTGACAAAATAAGGTATGTTGACTCCGGAAGTATAAAAACATCAATGCATGTTGATATAAATCAAAATTCATACTGTATAATTTATAAATTCAGTATTTTAGATTGAATACATCAACTAAAACATGATTTTTAAATCAAGAATCATAGCTTATAATTTAAGGATGAATGTACAGTTCCTGTTTGAACTAAAAATGAACTTTTGGGTTTTCTGGTGATCTATGTATCTGGAGGGGTCGGGGTTCTTCCAGATGATGAAGGGGTGTTAGTGGATTCTAGGAAAAATATAGGATGGTGTTGAATTTTGGTGAGGAGGTTATAGTAGTGAGAGATTTTCTGGAACCCTAGTTTTTAACTAG
Source organism: Allium cepa (assembly GCA_030765085.1). Classification (NCBI taxonomy): domain Eukaryota; kingdom Viridiplantae; phylum Streptophyta; class Magnoliopsida; order Asparagales; family Amaryllidaceae; genus Allium; species Allium cepa. The sequence continues at coordinate 485,846,839 of CM060928.1, read as the reverse complement.
GAATAATGAATCGATCACCACGTCAGTTTGGTTTGATCGAGTGCAGTGCGGCTTTGAGGGACGATTGCTTGGTTGTAGACGAGATCAGGGCCGGAGTTGCAGAAACTACGGTGGTCGGAGGAACGAATGCGAAGCGTTGCCAGGTTTTGGGTTCGTGTAGTTCTGTTGTTCCAGGTTTGGATGTGTCATCTCGAATTTGATTTCGAGAATTTGAGTTCAATCTGATGATCGTGTTGGGGTGATTGAGTGATTTTGAATGTGGAATGATCATCACTAATGACCGGAGATAAATGGCAGCAACGTGCATATGCACGGTGCCCTGTTATCTGGTGAAGTTTGCTTTGGTTTTGTACTCGAGTTAGTTGATGGGTCTGACTCGAAGTGTTTTGAAGGTTTGCCCGAAGTAAAGTGGGTTTCAACTCGAAGCATTTTGGGGGTGTCTCGGGTTATAAATTGTTTACAGGTTTTAAGAAAACCTGTAATGTTTGTTTTAAAATTTTTAAAACTGAAGATTTTAAATGAAAGCAAGAGTTTTAAAATAAGTTTTAAATCAAAGAATGAAATTCTAGTATTCAAGTTTAGGTTTAAATCTCAGTTTTGAATAATAAAAAAATAATAAAGTTTTAAACTCGAATTGTTAAACTATTTTAAATGGTAAAGTAGTTTGAATTTTCAAAATGAAGTTTTAAAATATGAGTAAGTTTTAAAGTTAAGTTTAATTCTGTAAATCATAAATTTAAATATGTATTTCAGTTTGAAATAAAAGAAGTTTTAAATTTGAAGATTCAAACAACTTTGTATGTTAAAGTGTATATTTAAATTATTGAATTTAAAAATGAATTTGGTTTAAACTTTTATAAATTTCTTTTATAAGACAATCATTTCTTTACCATGTAATTTAAAAAGATTTTTAAATTGTTTAAACTTTGTTTAAGTTAAATTATATTCATTTTAAATCTCATATTTGAAATGAAATTTTAAAGTAAATTCAAAATTAAATTGTTTTCAAATGTTTTTGTTAATGACGATTTAGTCATAATTAAGAGTGTTTTTATCCTAAAGTTAAATTAAGATTTAATGATTTGAAACTAATTAAATTAATGAGGTAATTAAGGAATAATTAGTTATTAATTTATGATTAGGGATTAATAAATAATTGATTAAGGGTTAATCAATTGGTAATTAAGATCATTAATTAGATAATTAAAGATTATTAATTAATGATTAAAGATTTATTAATTAAAAATTTAGTTATAATCAAGGTTAATTAATTAAATAATTAAGGATTAATTAATTTACAGTTAACACTTAATTAATTAAATAATTAGAGATTAATTAATGGATAGTTAAAGATAAATTAATTTGTGATTAAGAATGGTTAATCTAAGTTAATTACTTAAGGAAGTAATTAAAGAATGGTTAATGAAGGTCATTAACTAGGATTATTTAATTAATGTGATCAATTTTAACAATTAATTAGATTAATTAATTTAATGATAATCATTTGTAAATTGTTTAAGAATAGTTACTTCATGGAAGTAATTAAGGAATTAATTACATAATGTAATTAATTTAGTTTAATGTGATTGTTTAAATTAATTAATTAAGTTTAATTAATTTTAAACACTGAATGATTTGATGATAATTACTTAATGTAGTTAATGGATTGTAATTACTTAGTGAAGTAATTAATTGATAATTACCAGATATAATTAATGGAAGATGATTTAAGAATGGAAGTAATTTGGATTAAATTACTTTGTAATTAATCAAGGGATTAATTAAGAAATTAATTAAGGAACAATTAATTTATTTTAATGAAGTAATTAAGGTTAGTTAATTACTGAATGTGATTAATCAAGAGGGATTAAATCAATGTGGTTTAATTAAGATTAATTACTTATTGTAATTAATTTAAATAAAGAAATTAATTAATATGTAATTAGGGATCATTAATTTATATAATTAATGATGTAATTAAGGTTGATTAATTAAGATGAATTAATCAATGATAAGTGATTAAAGAGTAATTAATTAATGCAATTAATTAAGGATTAATGTAATTGATTATAGTTAATTAATCAATGAAGTAATTAAAGGTTAATTACTATAAGGGGTTAGAATAATTAATTTGTGAAATTAATTAAAGGACAATTACTTGAATGTAATTAAGGATAATTAATCAACGGTGATTAATTAAGGTGATTAATTTGAATGATTAATTAATTAATTGATTTGTAATCGATTAAATGGTTATGTAAGCAAGATTTTTAAAGATGAAGTAATTACTTTAATTCACTTTAAATTAATTAGAAATGGAAGTAATTAATTTAATTCATTTTAAATTAATTATAGATGACGTGGTTAGGTAAATCATTGCTTATGTATGGATGAATGATATTGATTGCCTTGAATGGTTTGTGATCTCAGAAATGAGATAAGTAATGCGGTGTGATATGAATGCTTTGGTTGCATTGTGATGATAATATGGATTATCTATTTTGATGATAGTATGGATTATCTGTTTATATTGATAATATGGATCATCTGTTTATTATGATAATGTTGATCATCTATTGTGATTTGTGAATTATCTATTTGTGTGTATATAGATAATTGTATTGAATTGTTTTAAACCTTAAAACAACTTGGCCTTAAAAGACACGTTTTGGATTTCGATGAGACCGGGATTGGGTTTCCATATTTGGATATCTGAAAACCACATCGATCCAAATTAACGATAGGTCGTCAATCTCAAGTGAAGATGAAGTTTAGAGTGCAAGGGTTATCGTCGTTAACTCTGAGGGTGATTCCAAAATGAGTGTAACGAGATAATGCCTTCGGTTTCGTTCGAACCCGGAACGAACTTGTATGGATTGAATGCTTTCAGAACATCGTCGGGTGGACGATGAGCATTCTAAGCGATGTGTTCTATAAAGGTAATCGTAGCCTCAAGCCTCATCAACCGGGAATGGCTAAAAAATGGGAGGGGCAGCAACGCTAAGTAGGTCATGTCCAAGTAGGACGAGATTTTCCCCTGTCTAGAGGTCCCTTTTATTTCGGCTGTGTGGACAATTGTGAGCTCCAACTGTCGAGGTTGTCTTGTTCGGGACTGTCCAGTAAGGGATGGTTCCTGCCTTGTGTTGCAGGGGAGTTAGGTTGGCTCCTCGGTACGTTGATCTAGGCCACGTACTGTGACGGGCGGTACCCCAGTAGCTCTGCCATTGTATGGAATCCAAAATCCAATAAGTGCCATCGGATTTGATTGTATCACCCACTTTTGTGGCTAGTAGCTGGAATTTAATAGATGTAACAATTTCGGCTATTTTCTGTTTACTTGAAAACCCTAGACCTATTATAATATCACTGGATTTCCAATCAAATGTTTTGGTTAGCGTAAGGTAAAAACTTTTCCATGTTTATGTGTAGGAAGTCTTACGTGAAAACGTTTGTTTTCAAAGGTTTTTCAAAAGGTAAGCAACCTTAACCAGTTACTCACACCAGACCCATGTCTGACCCGGAGTTTATCTTTTGTTTTCTTAAACTCTTGGGTACTCAAATTTTTACGAGTAGCCAAGGGATCCAGGTTAGTTTTGACGAATTCTGGAGGAGAAATGGAGCAGGAGGCTTCAGCGTGTAGATATATAGTGTTCCGCTATGTTGGATTCTCCGAGTAGTTTCCTTGTATTGTATTGAGTTGTATAACTAGACAGGTGTTTATAACTATCTAGTATGTGATGTATAATCTATGTAGCTCTGATAATGGTTGTAAACTATGTAATGTTTATGTTATTAATATAATTTATTCGTTCCGCTGTTGAGATTCTGATGTTGTTTCTTCTTTCTTCTCTTTCTTTTCTCTTTTCTATCCCTTTATTTCTTCAAGATGATGCGATTTTCTATGGTGAGAAAGTCAGGTCGTCTCAATGAGCTTTTAAAATTATTAACCCCTCGTTTAGTACTATGATTGGGACATCATATCAAATTTTCATTTTGACAAAAATCTATAGGAAACCAATAAAATAGGATGATTCAAATCAACCAAAACCAATGGAATAAAAGGTTAAGTACTAAGTTATATATTTTTAAGAATTTTTGTACAGATCTTCTTCTCTTTTATTAGCTTGTATTTGCTTTGTCTTCTCTTTATTCTTGTTTCTCTAAGCCATCACCATTAAAGTACCTTTTGAGCTTTCATTTTAATTTTAGTAGAATGTAGTGAATGAATGAAAGGAGTTATTTTTATTGTCCCATAATTACTTGGGCTTTGGCCCATATACTCATTTTCATATCCGCTTTATTTCCTTATTTAGCCCCTCTTAACCTTTTAATTAATTAAATTAATCCTAAATCATAGGTTGTTACACTCTTCCATTCTTAAAGGAATTTCGTCCCCGAAATTCAATCAAGGCTCGATAATGGTTTGACATATGCTTACCCTAAGCAAACCCATGGATCCCTAATCCATAGTTAAAATGTACTAGTGCTTTCTGCTAATACAATAATCAACCATTATATTTATATATACATACACGTGCACGGTTCACAGTCAATGTAATACAATGTATAGCTTCTATGCTAATCAGAAACAAATAACTCTAGGTAGGTCCTCCTGACCTGTTCTCTGTTTCCCATGTGCAATCCTTTTAATCTATGCTTCACTGAACACAAATTAGCTTTACCACCTTGTTTCAAAGCCGTTTCTCCTCCCAATCCATTATCTGAACCAGTCTTCGCACATATGTCATATTTGGCTCTATAACCAGATCTTCTACTGCCTTCAAATTAACCACTGTGCTTGAATCTTTAATGCATTTCCGCAAATGTGATACGTGAAACACATTATGGATCCCTGCAAAAATACTAGGCAGCTCCACCTTATACGCTACCTTCCCAATCCTTTCTGTGATTGGAAATAGTCCTACATATTTGGGCGCTAAATTCCCAGCCTTTCCAAAGTGCATCACGTCTCTTATTGGAGAAATCTTTACGAACAGCTGATCGCTAATTACAAACTGAATTCTCTTCTCCTAGCATTAGCATAACATTTTTCCTTGATTGCGCTACATTCATCCTAGCTCGAATTTGCTCTACTTCTCTGTAAGTTCCTTGACTACATCTAGATCATGAACGATCCTATCCCCTACATCCAACTAACTTGCATGTGACTTACACGGCTTTTCATACAATGCTTCAAATGGAGCCATCCACTAGTGCTCTGGTACCTATTGCTGTATGAAAACTCTACCAAGTATACATAATCTTTCCAAGATCCACTAATGTCTAAAATGCAAGCTCTAGGCAGATTTCCAAGCTTGTTAACTCTCTCAGTCTGCCCATCTATCTAAGGATGGTACGTAGTGCTCACGTGCAGTTCTGATTCTATAGCACACTGCAATCTATGCCAAAAATCACTAATGAATAACGGATAATGGTCCCTGACAATAGTGTTAGGCACCCCATGCAATCTCACTACTGCTCTCATATATATATATCTCTGCTAACTTTGGCACAGTTTATGTGGCCTTTATTGGAATAAAATGGGCCTACTTAGTTACTCTGACCATGTTACCATGCCTTTTGGTTGAGGTCGGAAATCAACAAATCCTCTAAAAAGGATGATTATCAGGATTGGGAATCGATTAGAAACAAGGCTATGATCCATATCGTCAAAGTTGGACCAAGCTCCAATAAAGGTGGAATCAATTGGGAACGGTAAACAAGGCTAGATGAGTCTATCTTTCAAATTTCAGGTCAATCAGAGTTCACATGCTCAAGTTATGGATGGATCAATATTGGTTAGAAATGATTTTGAATCGATACCTTCGTATCAATCGTTGTGATGTTTGGTTTGGATCGATTGACATTCATATCGATACATTTCGTATCGATCAAATTTGTATCGATAAGGAAGCTCTAGGAAGGATACAGGTTGATGGATGTGGATTTCATATCGATACATACGTATCGGTTGGATGGATGCGGAAGAACATGTTGGTGTGTTTCGTATCGATCGAGACTGGATCGGTACTAGGAACAAAGTAACCGAGGGATACGGGTATAATGGATACGAAGGAATGTGCTTCCCTAGAATGCCTTAGATCGATACGAAGGAAGGAGCGGAGAATGGATGCGAGGCAATGGTTACGGAGGCTTGGAAGCGTATCTCGTATCGATCAGTTATTGATCGAAATGAAGGGCACACACGGAGGGAGCTATGCTACATGGGTACGAAAGATTTCAGAGCCGTTTTCATATCAATCGCGTTCGTATCAATCGATACGAAGGAAAAGGTCAGGATGGATCGTAAAACATGGATCTGCATGTAAGACTCGGATCAATTCGAAGGCTATAGATATGGGGACCAATGGATACAAATTAATGGATATCGAATATGATGGACATGAAGCTCTTGATTGATACGAAGGTTTCAACCTTCATTGCCAAATGCAATCTTGGATCAATTATAACTCTCAAACTACAAGTCCAAATGCTACGAAATTTTCATAGAATCTTTCTTACTCACTCAAGAACGTTCATAATCGATCTCAGCTCCATTGGGCCATTTTTGGTTCGATACAAAGATAGCATGGATCGATCGGGGATCAATCCCAAGCAACCCCAGATCGATCTGGTGGGCCCACCTACGCATGAGAAATGGTATTTCGAGTTTTGAGGGAGATATTTCCAAATCTACTCTTATAAATGCACCCTTGCGCCTATTGAAAGAGGACTTTTGGAAGCTCTCACGTCGTTACTCTATTGAAACTCCATTGCAACTTGAGTGCCATTGGTTGTACTATGGTAAATCAGTTGAGAATCATCAATAAACTGCAAAGTATTCAAAGTGGACATAAGTTGCAACGCCAAACCACTATAAATCTTGTGTCTTCTCTTACTTTCTTTCATTTTAATTTTGTTATTTCTTCATTTTTACTCTCTACATCATCTGGATTCGAGATCTGTGTTTGGATATTGAGGATTTGTGTGTAAACACTGTTGCTTTCACTACTTCCGGTGTTTGTGACCAATTTTGGCGCAAACAGTCCATTATGACACATATGCGCTCTCATTCCCTAACCTTGACATTTGCAATACATCTACGAAATCCATAGACACTGACTCCCATTTCCAAACTGGAACATCCAAAGGCTGAAGGAGCCCACTTGGCTTCTAATTTTTTGCATTCACTTGCTGACATGTAAGACATCTTCTCACATACTCCTCCGTATCCTTCTTTGTCCCTTCCTAGAAGGAACTTCTCTTCATATCTCGGTGCAACTTCATACCTCTATGGTGTATGGTAAACTTTGAACAATGACATTCGTCCAATACTTCTTTCCACGGTCATTCTGCATTTGGAACATACAACCTTCAATTCTTCCGCGGTCTGCCCTCTCTATCAACAATAAATTCCTTCAGGTCTACCGCCTTGACTTTTGTGTCTAGGCTCGCCATCAAGTCAGTGCAGGACTTGTCTTTCTTCTACAGTTCAGCTATTCTTTCAACCAGCATAGGCTTGATTTCTAAGCATGTTAGCATTCTGATGGTATCGCTCGAACCTACACTAGATCAGAATTACACATCACATGCGTACAATGTTTCTAAAATGACCCACTCTACTACCGTAGTCAAAACAAAATTTTGATGTTTTTGATTGAAGTCATTAGCTACTTTATTGCCTTTCTTAGGGTATACTCTAGCCTAAAATCATACGGTGCTAGAAACTATAACCACCTTTGCTGCCTCATATTCAACTCATTCTAAGAGAACAAATATCCTAATGACTTGTGTCAGCAAACAACTCAAACCTCTCCCCTAAGAGATAATTTCTCCAAATCTTCAATGCAAAGAGCTGCCAACTCCAAGTCATGACTTGGATATCGAATTTCATGCGGACGTAACATCCTAGATGCATAGGCAATCACCCCAACCTTCTGCATCAATACTGCACCCAATCCTGCTCCTAAAGCATCAATATATATAGTCATACCATCATTCCCTTCAGGTATCTCTAACACAGGCACATATGTCAATCGATGCTTTAATTCTTGGAATGCCTCCTCACACTAAAAATTGCTCACCCTTCCTAGCCAACCTCATTATGGGCACAACTATACGAGGGAAGTCCTTAATGAATCTGTAGTAAAAGCCAGCTAATCAAAGAAACATTGTACCTCGGCAATAGTTTCAGGCCTCTTCCACCTGTTCACCGCGTCAACTTTCAATAGATCAACACCTAACCCTTCTCTAGAAATCACGTGGCCTAAGTACTTCATTTTCCTTCTCCAAAAATGACACTTGGAGAACTTCACCTCCAGCTTATACTCCACCAATGTCTCTAGCACATTCCTTAGGTGAACTGCGTGCTCCTCTTGATGTTTGGAGTAAACTAAGATGTCCTTTATGAACATCAATACAAACTTATCTAGTTGATCTTGGAAAACTCTATTCATCAAATCAATAAAGAATGATGGCACATTCATCAGCCCAAATGGCATCACCAGCCACTCATATGAACGATATCTTGACCTAAACATAGTCAATGAAACACTATCCTCTGTAGCTCTCAGCTAATGGAACCTCGTAGCTAAATCTAGCTGCGAAATACCTTTGCCCTATTCAATTGATCAAAAAGTAATTCTCGGTAAAGGATATTAATTCTTCACCATCCTTTCGTTCAACTTCCAATAGTCTGTACATTGTCTTAATGACCATTAGACTTCTTCACTAATACTGTTGCTGCTCCCCATGGTGAGCTACTTGATCGTACAAAGATCTTACATTCTAACTCAACCAACTACTTTCTCAACTCCTCCATCTCCTTCAGAGGCATCCTACTAAGAGGTCGACTAAATGGTTCAGCTCCTAGTAGCAAATCAACACGATACTCTACTACGCTCGGGGGTGGCAACCCCTAAACTGGTTTAGTTACATCTCAATACTCCTTCACTACCCGTAATGTTCCCAGCTCTTCTTCCTTCCCTAAAGTTAAGTCAAATAAAATGCTTCCTTGCTTAGCCTTGCACTCCTCTAAGATCATATACATTCTATCTTTGTGGTCTAGATGGCTAAAAGTAATGATTCTCTCAGTGCGTTGTAGATTTGCGATGTACCTCTCTAACCAATCCCTTTTAAAATGATTCCAAAACCCATGAATTCAAATACATAAGTATCACAAGAAAACTTACACTCACCCAACTCAATATCTAGGTTGGTGCATCTCAATCCGAGAGTGGCATATCTCCTTATCAGATAGCTACATGTACGGAAGTGACTAAATATGTAAGTCCCAACCTAAGTCAATTAACCAAATCTCTTGTTATAAATGTGTAGCATCAGTATTATACAGTAGTACCCTAACTGAAATACCAAAAATTAGAGCCATACCTTCCAAGGTCTTTACTTTGCCTCTGTCTTTGATAGATGGTTCTTCCCTAGCCCCTATAAAGCATAAATTTGCGCCTTAAGCTCCGGACAGTCCTTCTTCAAATGCCTCACTTTATCACACTTCAATCATTTAGCCCTTTCTAGACTCTTTGTCGCTGGACACTTGGTTGCATAGTGTCCCTTTTGTCTGTAGTGGAAACAGACAACTTCCATAGTAGCAACTTCTTTGCTCTTTTCCCTCATTCCCTTCTTGCCTTTGGTATAAGGAATAAACTTCTTCTTTATCTCAACTTTGGAATTTGTCTCTACTCTTCTCAGCCTCTGATACATCCTATATTATCTTTTGGCTATATCAACTACGAATTCAAAGGAGATGCCAAGTGAGCCATCACCTTATGATCCAACCCTTACTTCAAGCCTATGATGAACTTCTCTTTCTTCATTGGAGTGCTAATGATCTCCTACCATACTTGGCCAAAGAATTAAAATTCCGAATGTACCCTTCTATGGTAAGGTTTCCCTGCTTCATGTCTATGAACTCACATAGTAACACGCTGTATTGTGACTGGATATAAACTGAGCCTTAAATCTTTCTCTGGACTACACCTTGGTAATCTTTTCCTCAATTGTTGCCGCTGTAACTATCTCCCACCAATCCTCCTTATTAGTCCAATATTATGGCCACCTCCTCCTTACCAGTCCCAGACAATAACTGATACTTTAGATAGATCACATTTTGCCTTTACATGTATCTCCATTAGATATGTTACTTTCCTATTTTATGACATTTACAATGTCATTTATTTATCTTTTCGGCTATCTTTACGGATCTTGTCACCTTTAATTATTATTTTAATATATATGTCATTTCCATCAACTCTCAACACTGATCCCTTTCCCACTAGCGTACTACTCCATACGTTCTAGCTTATTTTACATAGAGAATGTCTTATTAAAATTCTAAAAACTTGTTAATAATTCCTTTAATCCTTATCTTGTCTTACATTTGAATAACGATTTTTACTTCATAAATTCATATCAATTTATTCCTAAGCCATGAACTTCGAAAATTATTATGCCCACTTTTAGAACCATGGTTAGGACATTATATCTGGTTTCATTTTGTCAGTAATCTATAGGAAACCAATAAATTAAGATGATTCAAATCAACCAAAACAGTGGCATAAAAGGTTAAGTATTACTGACTTAAATCTTTTTAAGAAATTTTGTTTAGATCTTCTTTTTTTTAAGCTTGTATTTGGTTTACCTTCTCTTTATTCTCATTTCTATAAGCCACCACCATTAACGTATCTTTTGAGATTTTGTTTTAATTTTAGTAGAACGGAATGAATAAATGAAAGGAGTCATGTTTATTGTTTCACAATTACTTGGGCTTTGACATATATACTCATTTTCATCAATTTATTATCCTCTTTATTTCCTAATTTAGCCCTTCCTTGCCCAATAATTGATTAATTAAATTATCGTAAATCATGGGTTGCAAGAAATCTACCCACCACAAGGGGCTACTCGTAGTTGTGTATATAGTATACTGAAATGGGCATATCCAACTGTAGGATCCATGGAATTACACATTCAAATATAAGAGAAGGAAATATTCAAAAGTAGGAGAGTTTGCCAAGGTCGAAGTATCAAAGGACAAGTATAGTCTGTTTTAACCTTTTACAGGGTATATTTAGTAGCCAAATGAGCATTTTCTTGTTTGCATTAGGCAATTTAAATGGAAAGTGAGAGTAGGCTCTATGCTATGATATCGAGGTTGGTACCATATATAAGAAATAAGAGCTGTTTAATATGTCGAGATCATCATTGGTCTTAAGCGGCCAACGGAAAGACATGGGTTAAGCCTAAATGGGCTACACCTCCTACTAGTGTCGACCATTTTCAGGACATGCACCACCTCATACTTATTTATTAGTTAGTTCGTTGTTAGGATGCAAGGCTAGATAACCCTTTAATGGAGTTCTTTCAAACGAATAGAACAGTCTGCGGAGCTGAGTCAGTGATGTAAAGCAAGATGAATATAATAAGGATAAATAGGTATAATGTTGTTATTAGGCACTACGAGAGTTCCTTGGTATGCACGATGATGAGGATGTGATATTGTGTTGACAATGGATCCTAACGAGGTGCTGAGTTAGGGATACTAATGGGCAAAGTATCATGGTCTAAAGGGGGACCGTGGTACTTATATACAAAAAAACACACACATTTGTATATATGTATGTAGTTATTGTCTACCTTAAGTAGATAAGGCATATCGTATGCGTACTTGAAGTCAAGACGATAAAGTAAGGCAAAATACATAACATGTAATGGAAGGCAATCCACATAAACTAGCGTTACGTATCAAATGTTTAATTTACTAGTTACCAAAACATTATTCTGACCCTCTCCTCATTACAATCTACGTGATAGCATTAAAGGGATATATACTGGTACAAGGAGGTAATGATGGAAGGGTAAATTTCCTTATGCATGCTCGATACTAATAAGGGCACTAGAGATCAAAGGTGTCAACCTTGGTCAGTAATCATATGTTTTATTATACTTTACTATTCTGTTGTGAGTTTTATCAATAGTTCTCCGATATACTTTTTCCTATTTACAGGATACATACCAATGATTCATACTTAAGTGGACTTGGGTTTTTGATTTAGCGAAAATTTGAACCCACTGAGGTGCAAGTTGTTGCATTTGGTATCAGAGCCTAGATTAGTCGATCTGAAGAATTAAGATATGTTAAGTGAACATTTTTGTTTTTCGCTATAATTTTATATCCCAAACTCTACAAATTCTAACCATAGATATATTTGCAACCATATTTTGAAAAATGGATAATGCGACTATGAGATGGAACAATAGTTGGAGTTGAAGATATACACCTATCCTGATTACCTTATAGGAAGTAGATCATATTGGAAGGCATGAATTCAAAAGAGCATGCATGCTACAAATGGAAAAGTCCTTGAAATCGGATAATACTTTATTCCCTTATAGAGCATAGATTGCCATATGGTTATAGATACCCTCAAGATTGTCGATTAATGATGCACATTAGATCTAGATAAAGAGAAAGCAAAAAATCTATATATTGCAGATATCTAGAAGAAGAATTAAATAAGTCTTGAAGGAAGGTGTATTTAAATCACCCCAAGATGATAACCAAATTTTAATATTCTAGGAGAAGATATGTCAGTAAGTGAAGGAAGAAAAGTCCAAAAATAAAGACAAGTAAAACCCGTCTGAGTTTGTCTCTATATGAAAGAATCTAATAAAATATTTGAAAAAGAAAGGTTTGAGGAAAATATATGAATAATATATTTGAAAGATTTTCAAGGAATTTGTTTAAAGTAGAAAAACCCTATTTTTTGAAAAGTAAATATTGAATTTTCAAAGAAATAAAATATCTTTATTTAATTTTAATCAAATATCCTTATTTTATTCTAATAAAGTATCCTTATTTTATTTAAATAAAAAGTTCAAGCAGAAATTAAAATTAGTTAGACCAATTAAAATGGGTTCTAATAAATAGGTATTTCTTTCGAAAATATAGAACATATATAGAGTTCGTTGATTTTTTTGAGATGAAAACTTTTAAAGTTGTAAAATTCTTTTTAGAGATGGGCAATAAGAAGTGGTAAAAGTTTTATTTGGAGTAAATAGAATGAGAAAATAAGATTAGAACCCGAAATAAAGTGGTAGGCAGATGCACCACTATGGGAAGATAGGAATATTTCGGTATGATCGCGAAAATGAAGAAGACGAAGGTGAAACAGAATGATGTTAGTTATAATTAGTAGAAATGATTTGATCCTACCCGAAATGGGTCCAGGTTCAACCTAGCCCAAATAGGCCACGGGTGGTCCACCACTTAAGACCGATCGATCGATTGGTGCGATTGGCTGGTTACATGTATCAGGCATGGCTTGAACCTCCAATGCGATGTATAGTCGCATTTAGGTGAAGTGTTCCTTTATTCTTTTTTCTTCCTCGATTCTTTTACCCTCGACTCCTCTTCCCTCCTCCTTAAATTCAGCTAACCCACCCTAAACCCCCGACGAATGTCGACATCAGCTGTAGAATCCCTAGCACCCTAAAAGCAAACAACGCTCCACACAATTTACCCCCATATCCATATCCAAAATCTTCCACCAAACCAAACCACGGCACATCCAGGAAGCAACATCTCCTCTCGCCACTCGGGTCTGACCCAGTAAGAAATTACAAGGCCACAAAACAACAAAGGAAGGGTAAAAGCTACGAAGAAGAGGCAAACTTCGCATTTTACAGGGACCACCAGTGAAGTTTGGGGACTTCTCCGTGTATTATTTGAAGGGTCTATTTGAGGCTATAGGATTACTGCCAATCCATAGGCATGATATGTTTGAGGGGGAATGCTACCCATGCTGCATGCGTCCGTTTAACGCTAACTTGGAATATTTTTACGACGAGGATAGACCAGCCTTTTAGAGGGGCACAACATAATTTATAAGATTAGGTGCTTCGACTAGGTCTACCCCTTGGTGCACAAGGCTACCAACGCCATCATAGGTGGTATTCAGATAAACTAGGCCAAGGCAATCATGTTCCACTATATAGGCCTAGGAGTAAGGATGTGGAGGAACCTGCTGTCTTTTTTCACTTTAATTTTTCGGTATTATGGAGTTTCCTTCGAGGAGAGCCGATACAGAAGAAGGCATATGCACCATTGGATAGGTCCTCCCTTAGGAGGATGGGGATATGAGAAGCGCATGTGGATTTTAGAGTAGAGTAGGAGGCAAGACAGGCGGATATGGATTAGGCTCCTTGGTTGGAATAATAGGCTGCATGGTCGTAGCCATATGCCCCCGAGTATGGAGCAATATGAGATTCCCATATTTGGATCAAGATCGAGCTGTAGGAGAGATGGGTGCAACAATAGGAGATACGGGCGAAGCAGCAGCTCCAGGATCGCGAGCTTGGATGTGTATCAGCGATGGTCCGATCATTTGGTTGTGGCACTAGTTCGGGATCTCGTAGAGGAGTAGGGCCATCCTATAGCCCATTGGTAGTAGTAATATTAGTAGTAGCAATAGTTATTTCCTTCCAGTATTTGTTTTATTTGAATTTGGGTTGTAAACATTAATTGTTTTTATTGTACAAAACACATACAATATTGATGACAAATATTTCATTTTATTTGTTTTCATGTTGGTTGCGGTATTTGTTGGAAAATGATAAAATAATAAATTTCGTAATAGACACTTAACTAATGCAAAGGAAAGGAAAATGAGAAAATGCTAGAAGTTTACAAAGTAAATTTCGAAATTTATTTAATTAGCTACTAAAAGGAAAATAAACTTAAGCTCCAAAAAGTAGTAAAATTTTAGGAGCTAAATTTTAGGGAGCTAAGGATAGGAAAATGTTATGGCAAAATCACGGGTCACTCTCCCTATAGCTTAAAAGATGATATTTACAAATGAACTTATGTGATGGTTTTTATTTTAATATAAAAGAAAAAGGTTTTGAAGTTTGAAAATTAATCTTGTAATAAGATAAATTCAATCATGGACATCAAACCCTTGACTAAATCCTGACCGGACAAGATGTGACTAAATTGGTTTAGAAAAATAAAAATAGATACTTTTGAAAATGTAGTCCAAGAAATGTTTGATGTTTTTGAAAAAAAGTTACAAAAAAGAAAAAATTAATTTTAGAAATTTTCAACTATTTTAAAATTTTATTTAAAAAAATTGAATAAAAAATGGAAACTTTTGAATTTTGAAAAGCAACATGCTTAGCATAGGGAAAAGTCGATGGACTAGCAAATGTGAATTTTATCATATAGCAAAAGCGATAGTAAAAAAATATAGTTAGTGGCAAGGGAAAATGTTGTCTTAGCTTTGGAATTTCTTTTTCCATACCTTGTTGATAGGAGAACAAAACTTATTTTAAAATAATTCCATTTTAAAATTTTAAAGAGATTTAAAAAGAATTCTTATATGGGATGTACTTGGAAAAGTTGAAAAGGAATTGGGAGGCAAAAAGAGAAGGTTCCAAAGTGCAGTGGAATGGTACAGGAGATAAGGATGGAACTACGGAATTCTTCATTTAGACCCCACTTTCAGCATAAGAAAGATTTAGAAATCCAGATTTTTCTAAATTTTGGATGTTAGAAACTGTGTGATAGGATTTTTGATGGTAGGATTGGATGCAAAATTAGTTGAACTATACTTTAATTCGTAAAAGTGTGGTAACGTTTTAGGTCACACAACTGGTATTCACATAAGTAGGGATATATGTAAATAAAATCAATAATTAACCATCAATAGTTAACAAATCACTTTTCCCAAAATAAATTAACTGGCATATGATTGAATATCCAACTAAACATATAATAGTGAAACGAGGATATACTCTGCTAAATAGATGTCATCAATAATGTATTCCAATTAATTATAGCAGAATGGTGATTTATTCTCCTAAACGATGTCCAAAATAATCTATTCCATCAAGTCATAATAGAATGGATATTTACACTACTAAACTGATGTCATTAATAATCTATTCATATTTGTTTAGTTGCCTAATGGCACAAACAAAGAGATTCCTTTGTGTTTAAACTATTTTTTGTAAAAGAAAGCTTCTTTTTAAACAAACTAATCCTTGGAAATAAAGTAATTAAAAAATAAAACCTTTATTTAATTAGTTTAAAATAAGTTTAAACCTTTATTTAATAATAATTAAATCTTAACTTAATTTATAATTAATAATTAAATAATAATTAAATCCCTCCAGATTGATAATTAATTAATTAAACCTCACTTAAGTAATAATTAAACCTTAAATAATAATTAGCTAAATAACTAACCTTACTTAAATACTGATTAAATATATAATTAACCTTATTAAATAATATTAATTAATTAATATTTACTTAATCAACTAATTATAATTATGTTAATTAATAATTAAGTGCTAGTTGCCTTCACTAAATTAGCGATTAAGTACTAATTATCTTTACTTAATTAATAAATTAAATAATCATCAAACCCTTAATTAATAGATATTAGTTACCTTTTAATACTTATAGTATGTTTGAAAACTTTTCCAAAAATACTAAAAAGAAACGCCTTTAATTAATGCAAAAGTGCTCATTTTTACGAACTGCATCCATTCCGACAATCGTTGTGGATACCATAATTTCAAAACTAGTTTACATATCCAATACCCTTCAACCCCTTACTTTTCAAATAAATATAAAGTTTTTGGAAACTAAAAGTAAAATTTAAAACTTTATAAAACTTTTTCTAGAAAATCAAATAAACAAATTTAAACACAAAGGATCTTAATGTCTCAACATGAACAAATTCAAGTCCTAACAATCTCCTTAACGTCCAACATCACATACGTGAGCACAAATACACACACATGCTATAACATCATATAACACCTAAAAATAAAAACTTGCCCACCATACTTGATTTTCAACTTCATTTCCAAATCAATAGCCAACATCTCTTATAAATACATATATGTAAAGCACCAAAACACATTATATTTTATCCAAGCAATCATCAAAGTTTAGCAAACAAAGAAAGTTTAAAATTTGCTTAAAGTTGTGAGTTTTACTCATCAAATCACTTTCCCGCCATTACCCGAAACTTAGCATTTTCTTTTCAAAACTTGATTCCTAAAACTTGGAAAGTGGAATATGGGTTGGGCCTAAGGGTGTTCATGCTTGGCAGGGCCTAAGGGAGGTGGATTTGGGCTTGTCATTAAAAGAAAGGAGGTATAGAGGAGGTAAGAGTATATTTAAGCTTGGTTTAGGGACTTGAAAATGGAAAAGGTAGCATTTTTGAATTTAAAAACTTTGAAAGCTATTAAAATATCTTAGAGCTTCGGAAAAAATGAATTTTTGAAAAGTAATAAATAAATGAAAATGAGAAAGAAAATTTTGAAAATTGTTTGTATATCAAGTGGATTAAGCAAATTACTAAAATGCCCTTTATTCGTCTATCCTCGACACATATTGTGCTACATCATCACTCCATCCTCCCTCCGTAATGAACATGCAACCCATCTCTCTTGCCTTCCATCATTATATCGAAGTAGCACACATGGGAAAACATATTAGATCATAGGATGAATCATGCACTTAAATCACTTTTACATTAAGATATCAATCCATCCTTTCATTTAAATTTTAAAATTAATTCTTCTTCTTATTATTATTTTACTTACTCATACATTTTAAAATAAAGGTTTTTAATCATTTAAATATTTTTTTAAAATGTATTCAAAGGTTCAACAACTCTTTACAACTTGTTGTTTGATAAAAAGTCGAAAATACGAATTGGGTTTCGGTCACATTTTTTATTTTTCATCGAACTGCATATTTTAGTAAATAAAATTCAAAAATGAATTTTCTATCATTAGTTATAAATAAAAATAGGGTTATTTAATTATTAAAATCATTAATTGAATATCTAAAATAAAATAAATATCTACAAATCAAAGCGATAAAATTCTGGGTCGTTGCATTCTCACCTCCCCTTAAAAGAATTTCAACCTCGAGATTTCACCACATGACTACCCAATTTTATTTATAAGTTTGTATGATGTTCATAGATAATCCATACAAAAAATCTAATTTGATCCCTACTTGAATACATAACTTCTCTTCCGATCTAGTATCACCCACCTGATTTCTTAGTGCGGACTCCGATCAGGCTTCTTGTTTAGAAATCTTTATTCTCATTACATAGCAGTATACTATGATAGAAAGCATTGGTTCCATATCAAGAAATCTAATCAATGTTCACCATCAAGAACCGAGTAATAGATCCTTATTTGGAACAGTGTGAAACACCTCAAAGTCATGTACTTGAATCTTGGAATAAAAACTAAGTGAAAAGAGAAATTACCCACGTTCAATTTATGTACTTATTTTATTGGTTCTCACTAATACCAATTTATTTTCCAGTTAAAATTATTTATGAAGATATTTCAATAATCACCACTTAAGTTTTTAAACTTATATGATACCCCTTTACATCCTGCAAGTGTATACCACTATCTGGTCCAAATTTTTTTTCTTTTTGAATTTACTAGGTAAACTCAAAATCCAAATTACCAGTTTTATTCAAAACTTCTTTCCTTTTTTTTGAAATAATACCATATCTTTTAACCATATAAAATATATATCTATACCATGAGTAACCCCAAGATGATACTATGTAACTGGGTACTACTGAATAGTAACATACATTTCCTTACCAAGAACGGTAATACTTAAGAGAAGTGTTTACCATCCGAACACATCTCTTCCACATTTTTAGTTATTTTCGGGTTACTCGAACTACTTATATAAAAATTCTTCTATTTCAAAATTCCACTTTTTGAAACAATACTTAACATATTTCGCAACAAATAATTTTAACAAAATATATATTACCAACTTGCTTTGGGTTTGTTCAGGTTTGAACTTGTTTCAATTGTATAATGTTATAGAGAATAAGTTACTAAGTGCTCTACAATTTTCACCTAGGCAAATATTCAATTATCACTTAAAAGATTATTCAAATCATCGCAAAACAAATCGAGACTCGTCCTCTACACCAACCAAAGAAAATGCATCTACATAAAATTTTCATTCCCCAGAAAAAAGTTATACTTAAAATATTGCTATTATTATTTTTCCAAAATCTTGAATACCATTTACCAAAAGCACCGGTATTTAAGTCCTCAAATTGTTTTATTTATAAAACACTTTTTTAAACCAAATTTATATAAATTGCATCATTATACAAAATCATTTCTCAAATATTTAATACCAAAATATTCTAGCTTTCTTTTAATAAATATCTTTCATTAAAATCCAATTTTAACCCAACATTAACATTGAACGCCTTATAGTCAAATTATGTAACTTTTTGCAAGGTGCTCATTTCAATGTTCCTAAAATTCTATCTACGCAACCCATGTTTTAAAAAAATTACCAATGAATCAACAAACAACATGCAATGCCCCAAAACTGGATGATTATGACTAATCAAAACCTAAATGATAATAATTGCATATTATCATCTCCTAATAAACAAGCACATCAGAAATAACTATATTAATTTTTCAAAAGCATCCTCTTATGTATAATATAATTCTAGGTAAAATTATTTTATCAACCGATTTAAAAACAATACCATGTCGATTGGCCGTGTTCAAATGTTTAGAAATCTCTATCAATAACATTAGCTATTCGTATTGACCATAATCTATAATCCACTCAACAGATCAATTAACACAATATAAAACATTTACAGCACTAATAAATACGCCTCTTATATATATAAGCTCAAACTTATTCTAGCGTGTTACTACCCTTACCTCTAATGAGTTTAACCCACAAGGGCTAAGGTTCTCTGTTAACCTTTAGCTCTGATATCACTGTAACAACCTGCCTTTTTGACCCACAGAAGTCAATGCCAATACATTCGCGGTATTCACCCGCCGAACATCCAAGTGCCAGAAAGACAAATTGTTGAGATGAAAGAAAAGACAAAGCAGAATCTCACAACATGACGAGTAATATATATTATTCCAATGATCTTTACAAAATAGAACTAAACTTTAATTTACATATATAAAATTAGAATAACTAACCTATCATCAGGTTGGACAGTTATAACAATCTATTCTTACAATTATTGATAAATATAGACAAGAAACAAACAGCGGAGGACAAAATAAAACACAGGAGTTTGGCTTGGAGGCATCCAGCTCATCTAGTGCAGCTCCAAATGTCCAGCTAAATCTGGTAAATAAGCTCGGGCTGACCCAAGTATTATTAGAAAATAAATTCCCCGATCACTCCAGTAAAACCAGCGTGAGAAACACACATCATATGGATTTTGATGTTATAAATCCTCAAAATAAAAATATCTCGTAAGAACCACGCCGCATATAAACACAGACAGGTTTTTACCTTATGATAACCAAACCATTTTATTGAAAATCTAGTGATATTATCATAATTTCTTGGGTTTGAAGTAAATTATGAATATTGCTAGAATGCTTGCATCTCACGTTCCATCATAGTTGGGCACAACTAAGTCCATATGGCTCTTATTGGAGAATGGACTTCATACGATGACGAGGCTACTAGTATCGTCTATCACAATACACCTCTAGACAAATGTACAAAGGTCAACAAGAACATCTTGCACCCCTGGCACATAGAACCAGCCTACCCCTTATTGGATATTACAAAATAGTTCATCACTTCGGTCACTTTACAATCTTTTCCCGAGAGCTCTCATGCACAACCAAATCCATAAATGTATGTTGTGACGACCCGGAATTTCTAACAATTTAAATTGGAATAATTAGTTGATTCTAAAACATTTAAAGGTTAATTTTAAACTTGAATTTCAAATATAAATATTTACTTAATAATTAAATTATGGATTTAATAAACTGAAATTGAGTGAATTATTGAATCTTCAGCTTTAAGCCTGTTAAAAATAATTTGAAGGCTTATAAAATTTATAATGGTGTTACTGAAGATAATAGAATGGTAGAAATTTAATTTAAAGGTAATTTGTTCAGTTTTGAAATTATATCGTTTAAATTGAATTTAAAAATAGCCTTCCGAGGGACAGTCTCCGAATTCAACGAAATCAGTTCCATTGGATCCGTAATAGTTAGTTATTATCGTATTTCAATTTTCGTAGCAATCAGAGTTGTCGTTTGACCCTGGCAGCTCGAAACGCTTAGATATATTTTAATCGATTTAATTTAATATCGATCGTTTAATTCCGTAACTCGGGCATACGTTCAAATTAGCCTCCAAGACACGTCCCATTGTGTTCGGAATGCAGGTAAAACTTTATAATCGTCAAGCGGCATTCCTTAAGAGGAGTTCGAAATTCATATTGGGATTTTTACGAGACGTTTGAAATTTTATAATATAATAAATTTAAAATCAAAGGGGCCAAAGATATTTTCTTTGAATCGTACACGAGAAGCCTCATCCACTTATTTCTTTTCCCCGTCTTCCCTAAATAGAAGAGATAACAAAATCGCACATAAAAAAATAAATAAAAATAAACGGCCGTAGCCTTCGGGTTCAAGTGAAGTTCAAATCGAAAAAAAAAATAAAGAGTGAGGAAAATATGAAATCATGGCTGAAGGGGTTATCGAGCGTGCGTGGGCTTGTTTGAAGCCGCGTTCGAGGAGGCGCAGTCGTGTTCGACTCGAGGAAGTTAGGGTAGGACTTGCGACTCTAGGGTTTCGAGGCATGGTTGCGAAAATATTTCGATCGGCAAAGCAAGCAAAGGAGTCGTGCTAGCATCATCGTCGATTCTTCTGGCATTTGGCCGAGCTCGAACTCGAGTTCACGGTGGCGCGAGGCTGTGGCGACGTGATTTCTGAAAGAGCTTTGCGAAGGCGATGCTCGCGATAGGGATTGAAGGCGGTGACCGCGTGATGAAAGCTGGGTCACCGTGTGCGTGTTATGATAGTGGATAATAATCAGATGCAGGTGAGTGATCTTCAATTGATTTTATTCTATTTGAATCTCATTCGAAATGGAAATCGAAATGATGTTGTAGGTAAATATTTTAAGTGTGTTTGTGAATGATTTGAAATTCATCAAATTAAAAGTCGAATAAAGTGTTAAATAAATAAGTTGATTAATTTATGTTATAGATTAATTAATTACATTATTAAGGGCTTTAAGTTTACGATTTGGATTAAGGTTATTAATTCAGGGTTAAATTAAATGGTAACTAGGAATTGATAATTAAGTAAGTTTGGATTCATAATCAGTGATTAGGAATGAGTTAATCGAGTAATAAGGGATAAATTTTAGTTATAATTTAGAAATTAGTTATGTAATCAGAAATGAAATAATTTATAAATAAATATGTAATCAAAGTGATTAATTAACATTAATTACTTAGAGAAGTAATTAAAGGATTGGTTGATGATTATAGCAAATGATGGATCATTGGTGAAGGGTTTTGGATGGTTTATAAATGTGATTAATTCAAGGTAATTAATTTTATCAATTAATTAAAGATGAAAAATTGTGAAATTTGGTGGGTATAATGACCTAATGTATTTATAATGGTATACTTACTTGGTGAAGTAATTGGGAATAATTGTTGGATGTAATTGATCAATGGATGGTTTGATGGAAATTACTTAATGGTATTAATAAAATATAATTACTTGGTGAAATTAATCAAGAGATTAATTAAGAAGGTTAATAAAGGAGTAATTGATTTATTTAATGAAGTAAATAAAGGAATATTTAATTACAGGTTGAGATTAATCGAGAATGATTAATATTGAGGCTTAATTGAGATAAATAAATTTTGATTGGGATAAATTAAAATTATAATTGAAAATCCTTGGGTTTTATAATTATAGTATAATCAAAGATTTATTAACCCATAATAAGGGACTTATTAGAATTAATCCATATAAGCAATTAAGAATAAATGAAACAAATTTATGGGGTAATTAAAGAATACTTATTGATTTTGGATAAGAATAATTGATATCGTGTAATTAAACAAAGATAGTTATATGAATGTAACTGAAAATATACTATTGAACCAAGGTGATTAATTAAGACGAGAAATGAGGGATTGATTGGTTAAGTGATTTGGGAATTTATTAGTGACAAGTGGATAATTCTAAATGGTTGAGATTAGAAATTCAATCAGAATTAACTTAATTAATATCGGCAGCAAACAAGCTTTGCTTGTGGACGATTGAATGATATTGGATGTCTTGAATGGGTAAATATCTCTGGTATGGAATATTGTGTATTCCAATTGAATAACTTGGGTTGGAATAACATGAGTTTCGAAGAGACCGGGGTCGAGTATTAGGAAATACCCGAAACCACTTCGATTTTTTTATATAAATTGCTTAGGTAAATAAATAGATTACAATGAAATGATTTGAGTGAATTGAGTTATTTTACCTAAGTTGGTACTTAGCAAATTGATGATGGGATAAGTATTGTTTATAGCTAATTGCGAATTTGTGAAATTGATATATGTCACCCCGGGTTTATATAAGTTGATTTCTTTAGTATTCCTTGTTAGTTGAAATTACTCATGCTGGTTTCCAGCCTGACCCGGGTGTTACTTTGATGTAATGCTCGTGTCAGACCGAGTATTACAGATTTTCAGGTAGGTACGTTCTGGAGCTCAGGAGACGAGCTGGATGGCAAGTACGTATAAAGTATTTCCGTTGCAGTATATTATTATATCCGAGACATGATTTGTATGATCAGTGACTGTATATATATGAAACTCTGATGTATTAAAGTGTAACCAACATATAAAATGTTCTTCTGTAAACTGTTATTATTTATTATTATATTTTATCCGCTGCGAATGTGAGATTTTGGTGTTCTGTTCTTCTTCTTCTTCTTCTATCTCTTTCTTCTTTCCATAACCATCTGGAATTTTCGGGTTTGAAAATTTCGTGTCGTTACATTTGGTATCAGAGCTGAAAGGTTAAGCGAGAACCTTGGCTCTGGTGGTGATTACTCATTGAATAGAGTTTGTAGTACTCTAGAATGAGTTGAGTATATATATGAGAGCGTACTTGTTATTTGTTTATAAAGATTTTTAATGATTTTATATAAAAATATATTTTGATATATATAGCAACATTTCCTTTTAAATTATTGGAATTAGGTTAAGAAGTAATATAAAATACGACCAAATTGAAACTTATAACCAAAGTTGAAGAATAAACTTATATAACAAAATGGAATTTGAAATATAGATTGTGAATGTAATTTATAAATTGGAATAAATTTCATAAATAAATGAGATTATAAATTGAAATAGAATTCCAGAGAATATGTGAAAATAAAGTAAGATGAAAATTCCAGAGTAATGTTTAAATATGAATTGGATGGATTGGGAATTTGGAATTTTTGGGAAAATTTAAAATTTCTTTGGATTTGGAAGTGGTTTCCAAAGTTTTTGGAAAAATAATAGTATTGTTTCAGAAATATTTTTGTGTTAAATTTGAAATCTGGGAGATTTGAAAAATAATAATTATTTGGGAATGTTTTTAAAGAGATAAAAGCATTGAACTCTTTCGGTCACCGGAAAATAACGTCAATAATGACTGCATCATTATCGATGTCTATTTTCGAGTTTCTAGAAGAGAAAGTGCTACCAAATTGTTTTACATTGGAATTGTTTGTGAACTGGGTTTGGTTTTGAAATTCAAAGGGGTAATTGAATTTGCCAAAGGTTGAATTCTAAGGTGATAATGAAATTTTGGAAATTTGTCTAAACTCTGGAATCTTGATTAAAATATTTATGGAATAATAAAAATATATTGGCTAAATAAAATGAACAATTCCGAGTTAAAAGCAAAATGTGAATGTAATTGACTATTAATAGAAATTGAAAATTGAAATTGTAATTAAAGTTGTACAAGTTTAAAGATCAAACGGAATTTGATTTGGAGTTGGAAGGAAATTGAGAATCAATTCAACTTGAATTTGGGTTAAATCAATTTCAATGGAAATTGAAGATTGTTCAATTTGGAATTGGGTCAATTTATATGGGAGTGGAAATTTAAATTGAAATGTTGGGGTAGTGAACAGTTTGACTCTTGACTATTTTAAATAAATTGTTTTAATATAAATTTAATATTTCTAAGCTGTTAAATATATACAACCTTTCTTTTTAAAGCTAACTTATTATATATTTGTTTTACCATTATTTTTGGAGCTATTTGAACATTTTTCAAATTGTTTCCTAAACTAGTTACTATTTTTCAACTATTTCACAAACTAATTTCTATTTTACAACTATTTTGCAATTATTTAAAATCTCTAAAACTATTCAACTAGTTTTCGACTATTTTACAATTAGTTAACTATTTTATAGCTATTTTGTAAACTAATAATTATTTTTCAACTACTTATCTATTTTTTAATTTTCAAGCTATTTTTCTAAAAATAAACTGGTCGGAGTTCAAACTGCTATTGATTTATTACCCAACTGAGATAAGAATTGAAGTGATAATCCAAATGGGGATTAAGGGAAAATGGGAATAAGTGAGTATATCTCACTCTAATGGACTTTGAAGGTGTTTGAAGTATACAAGGGTTTTATACAAGTTGGAAATGATCCAAAGTTTTTTTTTAAAAAAAAATTATATATATCTATATATAAATAAAGGATCATATGAGGATTTTGGAAAAGGTTTTGAGAACCTTTGGTTTTGGAAAGGCTTT
The DNA here is from genome assembly GCA_030765085.1 of Allium cepa. Lineage (NCBI taxonomy): Eukaryota > Viridiplantae > Streptophyta > Magnoliopsida > Asparagales > Amaryllidaceae > Allium > Allium cepa. The sequence goes on along the minus strand of CM060928.1, from coordinate 485,821,161 downwards.
TGATTTTTGGATAAAATCAATATTGAAATTTGGAAAGCCTAGTTTGAGAATTATCGATTTTGGAATAATCGATTTTGTGTAAAGGAGCCTTGTATGAGATCATACTAGGTGTATGATTTGAAAGATACTATATGTATAGTATAAAGTGTTTTGATGATGGCTCTGGGGAAAAAGGCGCTCCCTTGGAATGAACTTCTCAGAAGTGCCACCGGGTGGTGCTGCCTTGAGCTCCAGGGGGGGTTCTAAAGTTGATCCTGTGAGGAGTCCGGACAAAACTAGTTCTTGAGGATTATGAGTTGAGTATACCATAGCGTAAGTCGTGTGTGCTGCTGAGAGCCAATAGTCTGCGTTTGATTTTATATCGGTGGACTGCGACCGATGGTATAACATAGTGAAAGTCGTGTGTGCTGTTGAGAGCCAACAGTCTGCGCTTGATTTTATATCGGTAGACTGCGACCTATGTAGGAGTGGAGAAGTTTCATTTCGACAGCGAAAATCAGAGGCCACCGAGAGCCTGCAATTACATGGACTTTTGATGTGACGGCAACGTAACCCTGGATGTAACTGTGATTTGTTGTGTGGGATCCATGGCTTAATCGAGAGGCCGTGGAAAGCCTGTAGTTGCATGGACTTTTGCTGCGACGACAACGTAACCCTGGGATGTAACTGTGACCATGGATGAGGGTGATGATTTTCAGAGCATTGTCACCAAAGATATTTCTTCTATTTTCAACAAAACTGTTTTCTATATTTCAATAAAATTATTTTCCAAGTATTTTCACTGGGTGTTGAAAACAGGTTTACCAAGTACTTATAGATTTCAGTCCTACGTCTGATCAACGTATGACTGAATTTCTATGAGAACAAGGATGGACTAGTTGAAACATCAAGTTATAAGAAGTATTTTTATACAAGAACTATTTTATTAAGTATGATGTGAATTTAAAAGCATTTCTAAAACTTTTAAATTAGGATGTTAGAATTTTTGGGAAATAAAACGAAATCCAAACTGAAATTTTAAATGAAGCGATTTTGTAATTAAAATCGAATATTGATTTAGAAGTTGGACATAAGCTAATTGGTTAAATAATTATTTGATTGAGTATATTAATAAAATTTAACTTGGGAAATAAAATAAATGGTAAGTTAATAATGGAATTTGACAATGAATTTAAATTGTAAATAGAATTCGACTTAGATTTGATAATGAAATAAATAAGAAGAGATGTTGTAAAATAAAAATAAAATAGGGTTGGATTGTAAATGAGATGGTTTGAATTACAAATAAAATCCAAGGGCGATTTGAATAATGTTTAATGAAATTTGCAAGAAAATTGGATATGAGAAAGTGATTATATTAGTAATATTTTGAGTTGCAAAACAAAACCCAAGCGAATAGAAATAAATTGAGAGTGGTCTTGTATTAATAAATAAATTCGCTAACGAATTAAGTAAGCAAATTAAAAATTTAAAACGGGTTAATTGAGTTAAATGATAAATGGATAAAGTCTGACTGAAAAAATAAAATAAATAAATAAATAAAAACTAAATCAAAGTTGTGATTGGAATTGGATTATCAGACTGAACATAAGTTCGGTGGCATAATAATTTGAAGTATAAACGAGTTAAGTATGTGTTGGATATTATTTTGATAAATTGAGAGGGTGAATTAAAATTAAAATTAAAGTAGATGGGCTAACTAAATTAATGAGATTTGATTAAATGAGAATCAAATCGAAGTAAACTTAAGTTTGATGTTGGAATAAATTAAAGTAAATTAACTTAAGCTTAAAATTTATCGAAGCTTGGCTTCGAATAAGGATAAAAGCCCATTAAATAAAAGCTTGGATTGAATTAATTTGGGAATGGCTAGTAGTATACAAGAATGGAATGTGTCGAGCTAAATAAAAGGGGTTGAGAATAAATTAAAATGGAATGGAATTAATTAAAATTGAGGCGGAATCAATTTAAATTGGTTATAAAACTTAAGTAATTATTTATCACATGGATATCATCAAATTGCGTAGAAATGATTGTCGTTTAACGTAAACGAGATTTAATTAAAATTCTATGAATTAGTGGAAGCAAATATAATTGAATTTTTGAATCAATTGATATGAATACGAGTTTATTTGCTTAAAAATGAATTGAATGTAAGCAATTGCATTATAAACCATTAAAATCGAATGAAATGGCATATAAATTTGGTTGAAAGCAATTGGATTAGCTTTAAATTATATAAATCGCTTATGGTAAGCGCTTGGTGTTTGATGCTTTTGTAATGCTTGTGTTTGCTATTAAAGTTGGTGAAATGCTAATAAATTCTCTATATATAACACTTACATATTTAAATTGAGTAAGTACAGGTACCTCAAGGCCGTTTGGCTGGATTTGGATTGCATAAATTGCTAAAATTAATAAGCTGCTTGCTTAAAATGCTAAATAAGGTACGCCTACGCAATAAAATAGGAAATATGAACTGTTTTTACTTTTTCCGACCGTGTGGGTCGATGTATATATATTTATATCTCTTGTCAAATTGCAAAAGCTCCTCCGTACAAAAGAGACTCAGCCAAAATTTTCCAAAAATTTTGGGAGTTAGAAAATTTTTGAGAAAACTTTTGTTAAGCAATTAAACGATTTTAAATATGAAACAGAAATAGATTAGTAGATGGAACTGATAAGACTCAGTTGTAAATGAAAAATAAAAATTTAATATTCAAAATTGAAATAAGCTGAATTCATATTAAAACGGGAAAAACGAATTTGAATACAAGTAAATATGAAAACCTATATAAGAGAATGTATAAAATGATTTGTAAAGTTTCGATTGAATATTATTGCTAAGTAAGATATGCAGGTATTAAAGGGAAAAGAAATTGGATTTGATTCCAAAAGATAAATGTGAATTGCCCGACAAAAGGGTATGTATTTAAAATTTCTATATGAAATTGGATTGGGTTTTTGATGTAGCCACTTGGCTTTTGTTTTCTTTTTGGTATTTGGGAGACCGTAGAGGCCTTTTTGTAGTAGTACCGAACTAGCCGCGCAAAGGAGACGCTGGCAAAATTTTTCGGGAATTTAGAGAGTTAGAAAATTTTTGAGAAAATTTTGATAATTCCAAATTTGGTTTTAAATTGATATTTAAATGATTGAACGAAAGGGTAGTATTTGAAACTATAAAGGATTTTGGGAGGTTTGTTTAGGTGATAGTGAGTCATTAATAAAAGATAGTTGGTAGAGTGTTGAATCGTGAGTTTTGGAGAGAAGGTAAACGGGTATTGGCCATTCTTCCTAACTAGTAATTTCGGGGACGAAATTCTTTTAAGGGGGGAAGAATGTGACGACCTGGAATTTCTAACAATTTAAATTGGAATAATTAGTTGATTCTAAAACATTTAAAGGTTAATTTTAAACTTGAATTTTAAATATAAATATTTACTTAATAATTAAATTATGGATTTAATAAACTGAAATTGAGTGAATTATTGAATTTTCAGTTTTAAGCCTGTTAAAAATAATTTGAAGGCTTATAAAATTTATAATGGTGTTACTGAAGATAATAGAATGGTAAAAATTTAATTTAAAGGTAATTTGTTCAGTTTTGAAATTATATCGTTTAAATTGAATTTAAAAATAGCCTTCCGAGGGATAGTCTCGGAATTCAACGAAATCAGTTCCATTGGATCCGTAATAGTTAGTTATTTTCGTAGCAATCAGAGTTGTCGTTTGACCCTGGCAGCTCAAAACGCTTAGATATATTTTAATCGATTTAATTTAACATCGATCGCTTCCGTAACTCCCGCATACGTTCAAATTAGCCACCAAGACACGTCCCATTGTGTTTGGAACGCGGGCAAAACTTTATAATCGTCAAGCGGCATTCCTTAAGAGGAGTTCGAAATTCTTATTGGCATTTTATGAGACGTTTGAAATTTTATAACATAATAAATTTAAAATCAAAGGGGCCAAAGATATTTTCTTTGAATCGTACACGAGAAGCCTCATCCACTTATTTATTTTCCCCGTCTTCTCTAAATAGAAGAGATAACAAAATCGCACATAGAAAAATAAATAAAAATAAACGGCCGTAGCCTTCGGGTTCAAGTGAAGTTCAAATCGAAAAAAAAAGAGTGAGGAAAATATGAAATCATGGCTGAAGGGGGTTATCGAGCGTGCGTGGGCTTGTTTGAAGCCACGTTCGAGGAGCCACAGTCGTGTTCGACTGGAGGAAGTTAGGGTAGGACTCGCGACTCTAGGGTTTCGAGGCATGGTCGCGAAAATATTTCGATCGACAAAGCAAGAAAAGGAGTCGTGCTAGCATCATCGTCGATCCTTCTGGCAGTTGGCCGAGCTCGAACTCGAGTTCACGGTGGCGCGAGGCTGTGGCGACGTGACTTCTGGAAGAGCTTTGCGAAGGCGATGCTCGCGATGGGGATTGAAGGCGGTGACTGCGTGATGAAGGCTGGGTCGCCGTGTGCGTGTTATGATAGTGGATAATAATCAGATGCAGGTGAATGATCTTCAATTGATTTTATTCTATTTGAATCTCATTCGAAATGGAAATTGAAATGATGTTGTAGGTAAATATTTTAAGTGTGTTTGTGAATGATTTGAAATTCATCAAATTAAAAGGCAAATAAAGTGTTAAATAAATAAGTTGATTAATTTATGTTATAGATTAATTAATTACATTATTAAGGGCTTTAAGTTTACGATTTGGATTAAGGTTATTAATTCACGGTTAAATTAAATGGTAACTAGGAATTGATAATTAAGTAAGTTTGGATTGATAATCAGTGATTAGGAATCAGTTAATCGAGTAATAAGGGATAAATTTTAGTTATAATTTAGAAATTAATTATGTAATCAGAAATGAAATAATTTATAAATAAATTTGTAATCAAAGTGATGAATTAACATTAATTACTTAGAGAAGTAATTAAAGGATTGGTTGATGATTATAGCAAATGATGGATCATTGGTGAAGGGTTTTGGATGGTTTATATATGTGATTAATTCAAAGTAATTAATTTTATTAATTAATTAAAGATGAAACATTGTGAAATTTGGTGGGTATAATGACCTAATGTATTTATAATGGTATACTTACTTGGTGAAGTAATTGGGAATAATTGTTGGATGTAATTGATCAATGGATGGTTTGATGGAAATTACTTAATGGTATTAATAAAATATAATTACTTGGTGAAATTAATCAAGAGATTAATTAAGAAGGTTAATAAAGGAGTAATTGATTTATTTAATGAAGTAAATAAAGGAATATTTAATTACAGGTTGAGATTAATCGAGAATGATTAATATTGAGGCTTAATTGAGATAAATAAATTTTGATTGGGATAAATTAAAATTATAATTGAAAATCCTTGGGTTTTATAATTATAGTATAATCAAAGATTTATTAACCCATAATAAGGGACTTATTAGAATTAATCCATATAAGCAATTAAGAATAAATGAAACAAATTTATGGGGTAATTAAAGAATACTTATTGATTTTGGATAAGAATAATTGATATCGTGTAATTAAACAAAGATAGTTATATGAATGTAACTGAAAATATACTATTGAACCAAGGTGATTAATTAAGACGAGAAATGAGGGATTGATTGGTTAAGTGATTTGGGAATTTATTAGTGACAAGTGGATAATTCTAAATGGTTGAGATTAGAAATTCAATCAGAATTAACTTAATTAATATCGGCAGCAAACAAGCTTTGCTTGTGGACGATTGAATGATATTGGATGTCTTGAATGGGTAAATATCTCTGGTATGGAATATTGTGTATACCAATTGAATAACTTGGGTTGGAATAACATGAGTTTCGAAGAGACCGGGGTCGAGTATCAGACCGAGTATTAAAGATTTCCAGGTAGGTACGTTCTGGAGCTCAGGAGATGAGCTGGATGGCAAGTACGTATAGAGTATTTCCGCTGCAGTATATTATTATATCCGAGACATGATTTGTATGATCAGTGACTGTATATATGTGAAACTCTGATGTATTAAAGTGTAACCAACAGATAAAATGTTCTTCTGTAAACTATTATTATTTATTATTATATTTTATCCGCTGCGAATGTGAGATTTTGGTGTTCTGTTCTTCTTCTTCTATCTCTTCCTTCTTTCCATAACCATCTGGAATTTTCGGGTTCGAAAATTTTGGGTCGTTACATATGTATATCTAGAAGAGTGATGACATACCCTAATAGGTGCAAGTCACATAGCCATGTTGCATATCCCATGTTTTAGTCATTCCTGATTGATTAAGCTTGAGGCTACACTTTTATCTTTTTAGAAAATCCCACTTAGAATGTTAACACTACCCTCCCGACGATAATATAATGCCAGCATTTGTTTATACAAGTTATTTAGGATATGAACAAACCTACTGCATCCATTTTTAGAATCGTCCTCAAGAATTGTAACAAGAAGCCCTTGCACTTCAAAGATCTTCATCTTCGATTCCATCATCTTCAAGATGTCTTAAATTCGAATGCTTGAGTTGGTTCGAAGTGGTTTTTAGATAAGTCATACTTATTGGGTCCCAGTCTCTTCGATCCAACATTTGATAGATTTTCGGTAAACTCAACTCCGATTCATTTGGAAATAAACATACAACAGATAAGAGTGGGGATCTCCCCTAACCATTTCGGATTTCCTTATCATTTGTCATGGAAGAACACACGATTTTTATAGCATAGTATAACATCCCTAAGGATAACTGTAACATATAATTCTTATGTTTTCTCCTAGATATTTCAAATGTTAAAAATTGGTCCATATTTGATAGTCGGTTATTTAACTATCCAATAAATAAACAATCAAATATAGATTCAGTTCCACATGGGATCCACTAAGCCTCTATTAATTAATCTTTCATTAATCAAAATCTCTTCCAATTATTTGATTTAAAATACCCTCGCAAAAGATATTTTCAAGAACCCCTTATACTCTTCCAATACAGGGAAAAACATTCATATACTTATCTCACTGGTATAATTATATTCACAACCCATTATATTTTCAATATTTAGAAAATATATCAATATACTTATCTCAATGGTATATGTATATTTACAAAACTTAAGTAAGATTTCCTCTTTTTCATCGTAATTAAATAGACCAAATCAAATATCATTTAAAAACATTTCTTACTATAAACCAAACCACTTACCCTTCGGTGTTAAGTGTGGAAAGAATGTTTCCATACCACCATAATTAAGAAGGATTATTTGTTAAAACAAATCTCATTCCCTTTATAAATTCCTTTTTTATACGTCCATTTCATATTTTAAAATAATTTATAAATCTCTAAATAAATTTACAAACTTCATTTATAAAACTCTAAAAGATTTATAAAATCCCTTTTCTATTTACAAAACTTTTAATAAATCTCGCTTTCTAACTCCTTTATAAAATCCTTTATAAAACATCATTTACCAAATATCATTTGAAAAAAAATCTCTTTTAAATAAATCCTTTTATAAAGTAAAATACCATTTATAAGCAAATTATTACTTATATATACCTTATCTAATTAATTGATTTCCTTTAAACATCATAATTACACAATTAGTTAACTTTAATAGTTCATTAATAAATAATTGACAAACTTACTTCCAACATCATTTACCTCAAATTGATATTGAATGGAAGTTAATTTTGATCCATAACTTTACAAATTTGGGAAGAGGCTCAGCGACCATAATGGTACTAAATCAAGCTACCATTTAATTCAATTTGAACTTTCAGGTCACATAACTGATATTTACATGAGCAGGGATATATGTAAATAAAATTAATAGTTAACTATCAATAGTTAACACATCAGTTTTTCAAATATATATTAACTGGCATATGAATAAGTATCTAATTTAATATTTAATAGCAGAAAGGGGATTTATTCCATTTAATTATAGTAGAACGGAGATTTATTATGCTAAATGGATGTCCAAAATAATCTACTCCATCAAGTTATAATAGAATGCAGATTTATTTTTCTAAACTGATGTCATTAATAATCTATTGATATTTGTTTGGGTGCTTAATGGCACAGACAAAGAGAATCCCTTGTATTTAAACTATTCTTTGTAAAAGAAAGCTGCTTTTTAAACAAAGTGATCCTTGGAAATAAAGTAATTAAAAATAAAAAACAATATTTATTAATATAAAATAAGTTAAAACTTTTGTTTATTAATAATTAAACCTTAACTTAATTTATAATTAATAATTATATCCCTCTTGATTGATAATTAATTAATTAAGTAAACCTCACTTAATTAATAACTAATTAATAATTAAACCCGATTAAAAAATAATTAGTTAAATAGTTAACCATAAATAATAATTAGTTAAATAATTAACCTTACTTAAATAATAATTAATCAACTTTTACCTAATTAACTGATAATAAAAATCTTACTTAATTAATAATTAAGCACTAATTACCTTCACTTAATTAGTGATTAAGTACTAAGTATCTTTTCTTAATTAATAAATTAAATAATCATCAAACCCTTACTTAATTAACAAGTATTACCTTTTAATAATTATAATATGTTTTCCAAAAATACTTAAAATAAACACTTTTAATTTACACAAAACAATTCGTTTTTATGAACTGCTCCATAATGACTATCACTATTGGTACCATAATTTCACAACTAGTTTACATACCTAATACCCTTCAAGCCCTTACTTTTTCTAACTTACTTTTCAAACAAAGTATAAAGTTTTTGGAAATTAATAGTAAAATCTAAAAGTTTATAAAACTTTTATTTAGAAAATCAGGTAAGTAAACAAATTTCAAACACAAAGGATCTCAATGTCTTAACATGAACAAATTTAAGACAGGTAAATTCAATGAGGAGATAAATTCAATCAAGTAGCAAGCAGCCCTTGAACACAAACAAAACAAGTTTAAACTTTTTCGTTTGGTTTCATTGGAACGTAATATGAGAATGTTCAATGAGGAGAGGAGCAAAACTGCAAAACAGATAACGGACTTGATAACTTTTGAAGTGAGAAAAGGTCTTCATGAAGCTAATCTTCCTTTTGAGCCAGGAGATTAACTAATTTTATCAGTCCAGTTATCCTTTATTTTTTGTTTCTCTTTTTCCCTTTTTTAACGTTCTTTCCTTGTGTGGTCCACTTTCTCCTCCTTCTTTATTCGATGTTGTTTATTTTCGCTTTTTCTTGTATTTTGCTTGATTTTTCCCAGGTAGATCAATAAAATGGTAGGGGACCATTCAACCCAGTTGGCTATGCCAAAAAAATTAAGTGCTAACACTATTCTTAACATCCAACATCATATACATGAGCACAAATATACATATATGTGTATGTGTGTGTGTTCGCGTGTGCGTGTACATACTATAACATCATATAACACATAAAATTCACTGCTTGCCCACCATACTTGATTTTCAACTTCATTTCCAAGTCAATGACCAACATCTCATATAAATACATATATGTAGAGGACCAAAACACATTACATTTTTATCCAAGCAACCATCAAAGTTAAGCAAAAAAAGAATGTTTAAAACTTGTTTAGAGGTGTAAGATTCACTCACCAAACCACTCAAATCCAAGACAAACTACTACCACTTTCCTACCATCACCTAAAACTTAGCATTTTCTTTTCAAAAATTGATTTTTAAAACTTGAAAAGTGGAATATGGTTGGGAATACGGGTGGTTAGGATTGGCCTAGCCTAGAGGAGGTGGGTTTGGGCATGTCATTGAAAGAAAGGAAGTGTAGAGGAGGCAAGTGGTATTATGGTATAGGGATTTAAAAGCAGAAAAGATGGGATTTTTGAATTTCTAAAACTTTGGAAACTAATAAAATCTTTTAGAGCTTTGGAAAAAAGGATGAAGTTTTGAAAAGTAAAAAATGGATGAAAAGTGAGGAAAAAATTTTGGAAATTGTTTTTATATAAAGTGGATTAAGAAAATTACTAAAATGCCCTTTATTCTTTTACCTCCCCTACCCATATTGTGCCACATGATCACTCCATCCTCCTTCCCCTAATAAACATGCAACCACTCCTCTCCCAACTTCCATCATCACATCAAAGTACCAAACATGGAAAAACATAATGGATAATAGGATGAATCTTGTACTTAAATCATTTTTACACTTAAGATATCAAATCCATCGTTTCATTTCAATTTTAAAATTAATTATTCTTATTACTATTTTACTTATTTACAAATTTCAAAATAAAAGTGTTTTAATTTTTTAAATATTGTTTTAAAACGTATACAAAGGTTCAACAACTTTCTATAACTTGTTGTTCTATAAAAGGCGAAAATTTGAAAAATGGGTTTTGGTCACATTTACCGTTTTCCATCAAACTACCTCTTTTAGTAAACAAAACTCGAAAATAAATTTTCTAGTTATAAATTAAAAGAGGATTATTTAGTTATTTAAATCATTAATTGAATATTTAAAATGAATTAAATATCCATAAATCAAAGCGATAAAGTTCTAGGTCGTTATAGATTCAAGTGGTATTTTAATTCATTGGAATGAAGTGTGTTGCGATGAAAATTTCTATCTGTTACCCAAATTTAGAAATATGAATAAAAGTGTATCTTTTGAAATTGCAAGGAATATTTAAAAGAAAGAGATGTATAAAATAGGGTGTCTACCGTCTTTTGTACTATCTATTTCAATAGTAACATAAAAGATAAATTCTTGTGGTTCCAAATGTAACATAAGTCCTTTTTTAAATAAGTTATGGAAATTTATAATGTTAACATTATTTTCTAGAGGATGTAATTTCATCACATTAAAATACAAAAATCCCTTAGTATAAACCAAAATATTGTAAGCGGAGATAATAAGAATAATTCAATGAGCATAAGCAATAAGTTAAAAAATAAAATATAGGTAAAGAAGTATATGCAAAGCAACGAAATAAGCAAGTAAGATGACTATAATAATAAAAGGAAGATATTAATAGTTGAAAAGTAACACTAGAGTACACTTAATATTATCATGTAGAAATTAAGTAGTAAAGGGTATTCAACATACCAAAGTAGAAGTAAGAGGTACGACATTAAATTGGCAAAAATGAAACAAGAAGCAAGTTAGATAAAATGACTAAATAGCAATAATTGAATAGAGGAGGCATAGGAAGTAAATAAATTATTGTAGTCTCAAGTATGCATTTACAACAGATGTGATTTATTGAATTTGGTCAATAAGTTGGAGTAATTAAAAATGATGTTGTCATTAATATGGATTGGAATGCGGGTTCAACAGTGTAACAAAACAAAATTATGTCCACGGCAAGGGGCTACCAACATTTGTATGTACATTATACTAATATGGACATGTCCAACTATAGGACCCATGGAATCATACATTTGCATATAAGAGAAGGAAATATACAAAAGTTAGAGGTTTCGCCCTGGTCGAAGTGCCAAAGGACAAGTAAAGTCTCCTTTAACCTTTTAGACGGTACATGTTAAATAGCCAAATGAACGTTTCTTTGATTGGATTAGGAAATCTAAATGGGATGACGAGTGTAGGCATGGCACTATGATAGTGAGGTTGATACCACATATGAGGAGTAAGAGTTGTTTACATAGGTCGAGATCATCATCGGTCCTATGTGGCTAGTGTAAAGATAGGGGTTATGCCTAAATGGGCTCTACCTCCTACTAGTGTAGACCGTGTTTTGGGCATGCACTGCCTCACAGTTATTTCTTAGTTTGTTTTTTGTTTGGACGCAAGGTTTGGTAATCCTTTAATGGAGGTCTTTCAAACGAATAGAATAGTCTATGGAGCCGAGTCCATGATGTAAAGCAAGATGAATAGAATCATCCAAATAGTTGTAATGTCGTTATTAGGCACTATGGGAGTTCCTTAGTATGCACGACGACGAGAATTTGATATTGCATTGACGATGGATCCTGACAAGGTGCTAAGTTAGGGAGACTAGCGGGGAAATATCCTGGACCAAAGGGCGATTAGGTATACACACACATGTATGTAGTTATTTTCTACCTCGAGCATATAGGGTATATCGTATGCGTACATGAAGTAAAGACGACTAAGTAAAACAGAAGACATAACATGTAATGGGAGGAAATCGACATTCACTAGTGGTATGTGTAAAGTGTGTAATTTACCTATCACCAAAATGTTGTTCTGACCCTTCTTTATTATAGGATAACATTAGAGGGACATGTAATAATATAAGGCGAGAACGGTGGAATGACAGATTTTTTTATGCTTGCTCGACACTAAAAAGGGCACTAGAGATCAAGCTTTTAGCTATAGCTGGACTAAAAGTTTCTGATCGGTGCACCTGACATGGCATTTCCACGATTAAACAATATATCATTCTGGTTGTTGCCAACCTTAGTCGGTAATCGTATGTTTTATTATACTTTACTATTTCATTGTGAGTTTTATCAATAATGCTTTGATATACTTTTATTCATTTATAGGATACCAATACCATTGATTCATACTTCGATGGACTTAGGGTTTCGATTTAGTGAAAATTCTGGCCCATTGTGGTGCGGCTTGTTTCACAGAGCTTCATCTTCGCTTCAGCAAAAATGAGAAGAATTATAAGGGGTTGGCGATTATTTATAGTGGTTCAGATTAAATACAGCAATTAGACTAGATTATATTAAATCTGGGTTGTTCAACCTAGGTTCAATTTATAGCATCCGCTATTACTGGTCGACCGCTATAATGTCACTGGTTGATCGGTCCCAATAAGAGGGTTGACCAGTCGCATTGTTTTGGTTAATTAATTTTTACTTTTGTTTACTTCCTTTTAAAACTTAGTTTGTCGAATTCCAATTCTGACCGATCTGATTTAATGTTAATTCTACTTACATGTTAAGTAACCGTTAACATCGATTAACATTATTTCCTTAATTGCATATATAATTTTTTTTGATCCAGATAATAACTTTTTTGTTTGAATTCTAACCGCAAAACTTTGTACATGAACATTGATCATAAAATCGCACTAAATACAATAGTTCAAGTTTCGTAGCCAAATTCTAATGTTTGTGAAATTTCCATTTTTGACTTTAATAATTTTTAATTAATTTCTGTTAAATTAGTTACATTCACTTTACGGGGTATTACACTCATTCATAGCGCTTTTCACCGCTATGTTATTTAAAATATGGCGGTAAATATGTGTTATTTTTATAAAACACCTCTGTATCAACTATTATAAAAAATAATAGGCTATTTATAGCAATGTATAGCAGCAACAATGCTGGAATTTTATCATGTTATTCCTCTTCTGTTTACATTTTAATATAGCGGTTGAATATATTTTATTTCAATTAAATATAATGCACATTTATAGTTATAAATAACATCTGCAGCAGTTTTGTAAACATAATATATCGACACGTTATAGTATATACTAAATAACTCTGAATCAATATGCACTGCCATAAAATATACAAACACAACATCATTTTTTATCTGTTATCCTTTGACGATAAGGACCAGCAATATACTAATTTTTTTTATAGCACTTATATTATATAACTATAATTTTTTAAGCGCTATAGTTTCTTTTATGTGCTTTTTCATCTTGGAATATATTAAAATATATTAATAGCTTATCAAAAGTGAATCTTTCTGAAATGCAAAACCATATAAACAATGTAGGATTCAAAGAATATAATAAAATCTAATGCGTTATATTAAACATGCCAAATATCCACCATATACCATATTAAACATGATCAAACATACACCTATAGTATCCATTACATACATTTCAAGCATATACACAAAATGTTGTCCATGTTTATCGGAGAATAAGTGCATATCACACACAAAAAAGCATTCAACATACAGATTTGCTTCTTTTGCACCTGCAGTAAACAAGAAAACGATATGTGTACTGATTGGAATTTTCAACCCTCGAAAATCGACACTAATACATGCTCGTGACGTAAATCCAAGTGCTGGAAAGCCCAATTGTTTGGGGAAAAAAAGATAGAACAGAATCTCACATGAATGGAATGACATATAATATGTCAATATATAATCTTTAAAGTGGAAAATTTTGAATACAATATCAGAGTCCAACCTAGATTTAGCCTAGACAGTTATAAACTCTATGTCCTTACAAATGCTGAAAAGTAAAAACAAATTTAATAGATGAAGCGGATAATAGAATACGTCCATGCATAAATGAAGATCTCCAGCTCTTCTTTGGAAACTCCAAGCATCTTCAACTAAATTTGAAACCACTCGGACCCGAGTATTAAAAATACCCGGACCAGGCTTAGTAAGCCAGTGTGAGAAACTCGAACCATAAACATATTACGGAGTCATAGATGGGTACTAAACAAAACCTTTGAAAAGAGTAGTATCTCGTAAGAACCACGCCTCTCATAAATATGGATGGGTTTTTAACTTACGATAACCAAAATACTTTACACGAAAAATCACTTTGATATATTATTAGTGACATCAGTTTGAAAACACTTTCAGATAAATATATATACAAAGAAAGTATCAATACCCAGACTAAGATAATATGTAACACCCCACATTTTTATATAATTAAATAATCAAATAACAATGAATAGTGAAGATAAACATTTTTGGAATTTTCAGAATATGGTCTTGAAACTTATACCATTGAGTTCGTAGCAATTTTTTGATCAATTTCCATATGTACCCCTGTCTGTTGGGTTTGTTGCTTAGAACTCTCAAAAGGTATAACTCGAAACTTCAGGAATAAAAAAAACCGATCCACTTTCATTTTGTATTTTGGACTTGTCAAGATCCGAGTCAAAATGAAGAAGTTATAAATAAAACAAGAACACGAAAATAATAATAATAATAATATATATGGGTCGACCAACATCCCCCAAGGTCGACCCTAGGGTCGACCCGCATAGTATCCTAGATGACAATCCGGAGCATCTTTTTCTGTCCGACTACTCATAGTGACCCTTTTACGTGGTGACTTCAGATTTAATCCAAATATCTAATGGTCTAAGATCCCCAAACTCCACTATAAATAGGACCTTAGGCCTAGCTATTTTCTCACAATCAGATTTTCTCCCAATTGGGTTCATTGCCTAGGGCTGGACGCTAAAAAGAAAATATTTCTAGGGAGAAGATCTTGTCAATAAAAGTATTAGACACCTTAGAAGTGGATCTAGGAAGACCATGGAGCCAAGCTAAGCATAAGTAGAGCTAAGGACATCATGTGAGTGGATTTAATTATATATCTTTTACGTTTATGATATTTTATCGTTAGATTCCTGTTAAATAATTTTATTTAGTATTTATTTCAGTAATTAATTATGTCAATTAGTTATGCTGAGAATGTATATCGTATAAGAGAGCTTATACGTAATTATTATTTATATGGAAAATAGTAATCAAATTAAATATGAATAATATTAGGCTTGAGAGTAAAAGAAAGACATAAGCCATAAAGTAAGAAATTTATGGTTATTTACATCTATTTTAAAAGTTGAAATTTAGCCTGTAAATGTTAGTTTTTTTTATTCCTTTTTACATGAATAAAATAGTAAGGAGAAGAATTCGCAAATACGGACTAAAATAAAAGAACACTAGATTTACAAAAATTAGATGTAAAATAAGAAAAGCTGAAATAAAAAGAGAAAAATAGAATTTTACAGTAAATTATGCCAAAACAGGGAAAAATAAATTAAAAGGGAAAATTTAACAACTTGATAGGGAAGTAAGTGATAGTTTAAGTGGCTGGTTTAGAAAAGAGAATGCATTTTTATAGTTTAATATTTAAAAGATAATGATAAATGTAATTGCAAGAATAAAAAGAAAGGAAAAAAGGGAATTAATGTAAAATAGAGAAATTACTATATTTGCACTATCTAGTAAAGGAATAATAAAAGAAATACCTTACAGTTACAATTATTGTTTATAGCATTATTTAGTATTAAAACATGGAAATGGATTTTTAGCATAGCTTTTTGTAGCCAACCAAATAAAATAAAACAACTTCCTCGAATGTAAGAAAATAAAGTGAAGAATTAAAGGAATTAAAGAAGGAACCAAGTTAATTATTAGACAAAAATAGAAGCTATAGACAAAAACGTAACTAGATTTGTATTTAGTGCAAAGAAAATAGAATTAAAGTAAAGTAGTTATTATGATAAGTAAATTTGTGATAGTCAGACGTAGTCCCAAGCCAAGATTTTCATATAATAAGAGAATTAAAGAGAATTCAATATCATAATAAAAGAAGACCAACTAGAATAGAAAAGAAATGCTTGTAATTATATTTATAATGTACATATTATAAAAGAAAACAAAAGTGACGATTATAAGTAAAATTATAACATAGGTTATAATTAAGTAGAAATAATAGAAGAGGCTTATTTTACTAAACTTAAGACTTAAATTAAGTTAATAAGCAAGATAATAGAAGTGGCCCATACAAACAGCATTCCTTTTCGGTCAGGAACTTATGCTCTCAGAAAGTCAGGCGAGGCTTGGCCAATATTATGCTAATTAGGGTAGATAAGTAGCCAACAGAATAAGATAAATAAACTAAATGCAAAATAAAAGATTAGACTAAGGGTCTAATAAAAGAGTGAGATGTGTTTGGAGCAGGCCAAAGGATGAAGAGCCTAACGAAGCAGTTCATCACAGATTTCAACACAGAAGAAGCACGTCCAACTTAATTATTTTGGGCTAGAAGGAAGTATAAGACTTCAACGGGACGTGAGGGTACTCTAGGATGGCCTTCTGGTGTAGGCGTAGTGATGCAGTCTTCCAAAGGTAGGTCTATAGGTGTTCCATCAAAAGAGTATGCCTTGACTGCTTTTTACATGGAAGGACCATTGTAGGAAGTCAAAAAGGGTTGATGTTTGGAGTAAGATATTCGTATGTCCCAGTACTTGCATGTAAGTTTTTGTGGGCAGGACCCAAAAGGATAGTCACATGCGGATATCGGGTCAGCATCAAAACCAACAGCGAGTTCGGGAAAGACTAGAGTTAAACCAACAGTCTAATGATACTTTCACTATCGAGACATTGGATGAGGGGAGCCGTTAATTGGATGTTTAGATTGTTTGTAGTAGGGCACAACCACATAGCTCTTTAGTGATTTTTCGATTAGTTTAGGGGTGGCTGTATGGCGCCATAGCCATGATAAGAAAAGAGACATACCGAATAGAGTACCTATGTTGTAGGCCTAACATGGCAATCCTTTACAAAAATAGAAAATCCCCATCTGAGTTCCATACAAGGTGGATCTTATTAAGCAGAATTCAGGTAGTAGACAGAACGATTACGTATAGTACGTAAGGTACGCACTGGGTGGTACATTGTGGATGTCCTAGCATTAGTGTAGACTAGTGCGGACGCAGTTTTACATTTTCATAGTAGACGACAGAACATCTGTATTGTAGGCATTACGAGGCAGTCCTTTATAGATGTAGTCACAGAACGCCATGGAAGCAAGACGATGAAGTCCTTTGCGAGGAGGATACAGAAGGTACTATGGGTAGTACCTAGGATTGGTGTGGTCATTAGGCATATAGCTACATATATATCAGTTATTAGGTTTTAATCTACTAAGAAGTAGATGGGCATGATTCTCGCACAGAGGCGAGAGTAATGTAAACCCAATAAACCTAATATAACAGTAAATGGAAATAAAACGATATATGTAAAATTAAGCTTATAAGTGTATAATTTTTCCATTCATCGGAATTTTAGTTCTAACCCCCTCCTCATAACATCCTACAGGTTAGGTAGATGGCAGAGACTTTCCAGATTTGAGACACTTGTTTAGAAAGTGTTATTATATTGGTAAGTACTTACTTACTATTATATTTTAGTCAGTTCCGCTGTGAGATATTTATCTGAGCTATATATTTGTCTTTGTATATTTGCAGGATACCACAAACACAACTCGGGTTTCGATGGGCTTGGATTTTAGCATTTTTGCGAAAAATCTGGACCCACTGGAATTCGGGTTGTTACATTTGGTATAAGAGCCTAGGTTTAGGATTTCTAAGTAGATAGTGAGAACATATTTGTATTTTTGAATAAAATATAAATATATTATGTACTAAAATCCAAATAGTCCCTAGTTATAGATTTTAACATATGGAAAGTTTTTATAAGTGTATTTGTGCTTAGTTTTCTAGTTGGGTTTGGGATGACCTAAGTATGTTGAGCCCTATGTTATTACCGATTTATAGCATACAAATAAGCCATGTTTTGAGAGGAAATTTGTATCCATATGTTATAGGAAGTAGGGAAGTCCCCTAGGGATAGCGGGGATAGTGTTTTTATTTTGGAAGGAATAAGAGGTTTTAGTAAACAGGAAATCCATTTTATGTCCAACCCAATAAAATGAAACTTTTGAATTTAAAAGTTGGAAAATATGATTGTTAATATATTTGAGGAAGTAAATATTGGGTTTTTGAAAAAAAAAAGTGGTATGAAATTTGAATTGATTTTTATATGGCGTAAATTTTGTTAAAAGTGAAATTCTTTTTGAAGAACTATAGAGCACGTAAAGCTCGCTAGTTTCTTTGTAGGTAAACAAAGATTTTAAATATAAAAACCTAGAGGGTGTTGAGTATCGAAAATGTAGGTTACAACATTTACTGTTGTAATAAATGTTTTCAGTAAAAATACAAGAAGCATGGACTACGACTTATAATAGGTGACTCCCAAAGTAAATGTGTTTTTTTACGGGATTTATTAATATTTATTTTAATTGAATCCATACATTAGTATTTTTGGGTTGTAGTAATGGTGTCTTACGCAATATCTGTTTTGATCCAAATGAGTTTTGAAGATAATTTCTAAAGTAGTTTGTATGTACACTAGATAAGTATATGAGGGTATTTTCTAGTTATGAAAATATTAAAGCAGTTCTGAAAAATGAGTTCTTTTGAAAAATAATGTATGTCAAATTAATGAATTTAGTAGGAAATATCTTATGTAAGTGAATATAGAGTAAACATACTTTAATCTGTTGGAATGAAATGAATAATGATATAATTTTCTCTGAATCACAAATAAAGATGCTTTGTACAAGCTATAAGGAATATGTGAAAGAGATGTACGAGGTACGGAATGCACCATATTTTGTATAGCCAATGGTTTTAGCGTCAATGATTTCTCATAAGAGAAAGTAATTCCAGTACATTAAGGTATAAAACCGTTAAGTGTAATAAGTTAGAAACTCCTCCAAGGTTAAGTAATTGGAAGAGTAGAAAAGTTATGAGATTTTTGATAAAATAATTGTTCTTATTTACTCCAGTTTTAGTAAATTTGAAAATCTATTATAAGAAGATATTTTGAAAACATGTGAGGATATTTTTTTTGAAGTCAAGAAAAAAAATATTTTAAGAACAAGCAAGACATGTTTAAAGAAAAAGTTTCCAAATTTAGACAGAAAATAGGTCAACATTTCGTCAAATTTTGGGCATGTTACACTCGAATTTCGGAAAAGTGCAAAGAGTAAAGTTTTATAAAATTCTTTCCTTTATAATTTATAAAAATAATCGCTCAATTTTGAATTTTTTTTTAGGGAGATATGGTCAAAAGAATAGGGACCTTTTTCGGATTCGAAATTCCTGGTCAGAAACCACTCTGTAAATAATCAAGAATTTAACATAGCCACGCATAAAAGTTGAGAAAGTGTTCAACGTGAAAGTTGTAGCCATTGAAATATTACACGATCTAGAAAAAGGTAAATTTTGATTTGGTGAAGCATTGAGTATGGTATGGCTAAAGCAAGTTGGATGGAAATTTGGAATATTGAGTGGATTTTCCAACAAGTTTTACAAAAGGATTTTTTTTTCTTTTAAAAGAGAAGCCACTAGAGCTTCTTTAAGAAACTTTAGGAAGTTTTGAAAATATGTAAACGAAGTGATAAAGTAAGAAATGAATTAGGAAACTAACATTATAAGAAAACAATGCTTCCAAGGGAAGTTTCTTTATTTTATTTATTTTCTTAGCTTATGTTGGAAGCTTCCTTTATTTAATTTATTTATTAGCGAAAGCTTCCTTATTATATTATACTTAGTGGCTTATACTGGAAGCCAAGAAAGCATACTTGAGAGCTTTAGGAGTTTGAAAAGGAAACGGGAACGATAAAACGATAAGAGATTAGGAAAACTAGTTTCATACGCACATAAAGCTTCTAGAAGAAGCTACTCAAAATAGGCTTCCAAGAGAAACCAAACCAAGCATATAAAAAAAAGCTTGATTGAGAAGATATTATTAAGAGGTCAAGGCTTCTAAGAGAAACTATCTAGGTAAAGCAAAGTGTATAAAAAGTGTTATGACCTTTCTGATAACTTCTAGCCGACGTTAAATAGAAAATTCGAAAAACGAATTTTCCGGTCACAGTTTTGATTTTACATTAGACTAAATAATTTTGTGAACTAATTTTGAAAATTATTTTACCATCGTTAGTTATTATTTAAGATATTTTTATTTTATTTATAAACATATTATTTGAATATTTAAAATTAATAAAATATTCATGAATCAATGTGGTGAAATTCCGGATCGTTACACTCTCCATCCTTAAAGAATTTTGTCCCCGAAATCATCAAGGAGTGGAAAATGTAATAACCGACCTAATAAATCAATTTACCCACTTAGTTTTCAGTAAATTCAATTAGTTATATTATTTCTATCATAAATACATGCAATATGAACACTATGACAACCATATGCAACCAACTTCAGAGAATATTCTGAAATAAAATACTATGCATCCAATCATATAAAAAGATAAATTTAGAACTAAATGCCTGAGTTTTGTATTAAAAAAATTATTTTCAAATTCTTCCAAAAAGGAATGTAATAAAATAAAAATCCAAAATGACTAGGAGGGAGTTCTCCTAACAAAACATGTAAAACTCTAGAATTAAAACAATATGGAGCATCCAGTGGTATTTTGGTTCCTTCAAATATAACAACTAGAGTGAACAATTAATATTTATTTCCTAAAAATTTCCAAATCACATTTTCAAATGCACTGGGATTTAAATCCTAATAAACAACAATTCAATATCCATTGTTTATAAGTTTAAACTTTATAAACTAGTGTGTGTGTGTGTAATCACACAATCAATCAAACAATATCAAAACAAATTCCATAAAGCAATAACTACACTCAACATTATTTTAAATGCTAAATGACTAACACCTAAATCCAACTTAAGTTTAAAATTTTCTTGATTGTCTAAAAATATAGATAATTATCCAAATTAATTTGGACAAAATTGAAATTAATACTCCATTATTGTTGGTTCCTTAATTGTACCAATATTTATAAACCACTTAAATTTTTATTTAGTATTTTATTCAATACCAAAATCATTTATGAATTATTCCATAAATTATCACCAAAGTATAATAGTATTTCATAAATTCATTTCTTTATAAAACACCAAATAATAACTTATTCTACCGTTTTTTACTTGTATAATACTCTTCTATATCCTAAGGGTACATACAAACATAGAATTTATTTTATCATTCACAATTTAGGTGAAGATCTAATCAGAATTTGCGTCTTTTAAAACTGAGCCAATAGATGTTAAAATAGACGATGTTTATGGGTTGACCCAAAACCACAAAAATTTTACACTACTTAGATATTTAAATAAAATATATGGCTTTGATAAAACAATGTTATCAAAACATTCCTGTCCAATCTAACAAATTTAAATTAGTGTTAAATTAACCCTCATCTTATCTAAGGGTACAAATTCATTTTTCAAAACAATCTCTTATCAGAAATATTTTTTATTTGGAAATCGGTTCCCTTTAAGGGAAATTAAATTAGTTACCCGGTTTTTATTTCAAAACTCTTCATTTTAAAGCATACTTCACATATTTCTTTGTAATATTATTTCAAACAATGGATCTACTAAAAATCACTTTGGGTTAGCTTGGTTTTGAACTGATTTCGACCGCATAATGATAAAGAGGATAATCTACTAAGTACTCTACAACACTCGTGGAAGCAAACATCTAACCATTACTTCAAAGATTATTCAGATTACCACAAAATTAACTGAAATATTTCCATCCGAATTATTCAAAAAAAAGCATTCTACTTAATAAAAATTTCCAAAATATTTACACTTTAGAAATATTTCCAAATAATAACGCTATTACTTTTCTCAAAATCTTTTGAAATCATTTTAAACAATTCCAAGATTTAAATTTTCCGAAAATTCTTTCAATGTTATTTGGAAAGACAAATTTGTAATACTAATTGTACTAAAACAAGGGATAAAAGAATTGTCGTTTTAAACATTGTTTACTAAAATCCCAAAACAATTTACACTTAAGTTTATTTAAGACAATTTTATTTAAACGTTCTTATTTCAAAACCATCATTTATTAATTTAAAACATATTTATTATCTCAAAGGATAATAAAAAAAATTTAATGCGTTTTATAAATTCTGAACAATGTTAGTTGTCCTTGGGGATGATTTATAATATTATTTTTAAAACCTTAAAACCGTATAAATTTCCCAAACAAAATAAATCAAACTAAATTATTTTATTAAATTTAAAATAACATTAATTTTCCTGAAAGATAAAAATCGCTTTATCCTATTTATAAATCTAAAACAATATTAACTATCCCGAAATATAATAAATCAAATTCATAATTTTCTTTAATAAACAAATCGATTATCTTTAACAAAATAGTTAATTACTTCTAAAACATATTCATCAAATCAATTAATTTATTTTAAACTCATTTATCAAATCAATTAACCAACTTAAAATATTATTTACCAAATGATTTATTTAATTCAAATAATCATTAATTAAAATGAAGAATTGCTTTCAAATATCATTAATTAAAATGATTATTAATTTTCGCGTATCATTAATTAAAATAATTAATTAAATTCGAATATCATTAATTAAAATAATTAATTAAGTCCAAATCTCATTATTAAAAAATATTAATTAATTTTAAACATCATTAGTAAAATGATTAACTAATTTAAAATATCATTTATCAAAATGATTAATGAATTTTAAACATCTACTTTTGGGAAAACACCAACTCAATTAAAACACACAAGGTTTCGGGTTTCGGGAATGATATGTAATGAATGACGGTGTAGCGTAAATTGCTATAACGATACTTGAATAGTTTAAATGGAATATCCAGATTAATTTCAATTAATTAGTCAAACAGATTAAATTATCATCAAAGAAAGCAAAAATAGTTTATAGCATCATAGATATGATATAACAAACTTGGACGTGAGTTAAACTTAAACCTAAATGATTCTTGTTATTATATTTAAATTTTCTAAATATTTATCCTCTAAATTTTATTTTATTTTATTGTTATTAATAAAATATTTTTTATACACATTTGGATTATATTAAACAACTTTTTATTACAAGTTTACTTTTAGCTTAACATTATTAAAATAAGACTTTTAACTTGACCCTTTCGCCGAACACCTTTAATCAAACTGTGAAACTTAATTCACAGGGGTTCGTTCCAAGGTTCCTTAATTCCCATTTCCTTGACCTATATCTTACTGAGAAAAATTCCTTGTGAACTATTCAACAAAAGTTATTGCTTAAACTGGAACGAGCATAACTAAACAAAACTAAATGATAACGATAAAATATTATCATTTCTAAAGAATCAACTCCATTATACAACTATTAATTTTGAAAATCATTCTTATATATGTAAAATATATTCCTAGGTAAAATTATTTCATTAACATTTAAAATGATACTGTATTGGTAAATCTATTCAAGTGTTTTGGAATCCCTAACGCTGATCAGACGTATCGACCAGAATTCATATACCACTTAATGGATCAAACAACACGATATAAAATATTTTTATAACACTAACAAATACGCACTCGATACATACTTATACTCTCACACTTATTCTAGGATTTTACTAATCCTATCCTTAGAGAGTTTACCCCATTAGGGCTTAGGGGTTCGCTAAACCTAAGCTCTAATACCATCTGTGACGACCCACCATTCTGATCCCTGGGAACGATACTATTACATCCTCGATATTAGTGTGTCATTCCCCAAGAATTTGAAAGATAAGTTGCCATGGGGTAAAATAAAAAACATAACAAGACAGAATAGACAAACCTCACATCGTAATGGTTACATATAATATAAAATGGAGCATTTCATTAGAAGGGCAAACTTTGCAATCCAATTAGTTTCTAGGACACACATCCATAGAAATTAATTTCAAAGCCAAAGTTAGTAGAATAATTACTTTTAAGGTCAAAGTCAATTGTCCATTTACTTTGACATAATCTCATAGGTTTTTAGGCCATAGAAACTAATTATTTTTCATTTTGTCCTTAAAAGTAATTATTTCAGTTGTGTGTCCTAGAAACTAATTGCACTTGCTAAAAAGGTCCTTGTGGCTAATTTCCACATATAAAATTATATAGTACAAAAGGTTACTCCTTACAAGGAGTTACAAGAGTTATAAAAAGAATAACTACATCTAACCGACTAATAGCTATACATTCTAACTTTTCATTTTTAAGATACAAAATACATATCAATAATCACATAGCGGAAATAAATAACTAGATAACTAAGGAGCCGCCTGCTCGATCATCATCTTCAAAGTGCTCTAAAAAAACTACTATTCTCGGCCTACCCGAATATTTGGGTAGCCTAGAGTTTAGGGAAAATAAACAACTCGAATTAGACAAAATGTCTCGTATGAGTAAAACTCTAAAACAAAAGGAGGTGTATTTAAAAATAATATGTGGGACCATATCGCTAATGCGGAACGGGTTTTCTTCCACATAAACAACAACCAAACATAACAAAAATGGAAATGAACAATAAGAAATAAATCCAAACACAGATGATGGGCACAATTTGTATAACATTCAGACTTGAAAGATCGGAAATAGTATGAATAAAAATCCAAACTCAATAGCATGGATAAAACAAAATAGCAGTCCAGACTCGATAGAATGGACTAAACATTATAACTGTCCAAACTCGATAAAATAGACAAAACCAATAATTGAACACCTGTAAGAGTGGTTACTTTTTCCGTTTTAATTAAAGAAACAAATTTAAAGGTTCAAATAAAATAAGAAAAGTAAATTTTCCAACAATGACTAGGAAGGTGCACCCCCCTTGGAATATACCTCTAGCAATATACTCCTGAGAAGCTCATTTACTCTGTGACACTTCTCGAGACCTCCAAGCCGGACCTTGCCAAACCTTGCCGAAAATCTTAATATTTCACATCTAAATCTTAATCATTTTTCACATAACGGTACACAAAAATTTAGATGAGATTTGGAAATACCCTAATGGAAGTAACCCCACATAGCTTGGCCTCCTCTTGTGCTTTTGATTTAGTCATTTCTGATAAAGGATAACAAAGCTCAATGGAGCAACATATCGTCTTAGAATGATGATAATATAGAAGCCGAGGTAACCGATAGTTGGGAAACCAACTATCGAGGATATAAAATGATCGTATATGGAAATTAAGTCTTATATACTTATCACCACTCATTGAATTCAAACTTGTAGTATTTCTTGGTTAACAATAATAACGGACAAGTCATGGTAGTGTTACCTCAAAGTCATACCTCAAAGTCATGTCTCATGACTATTCTTAACTTTCAAAATAGAAACAAGTCTGCTTCTTCGACGCTTAATGCTAAGTACATAAGTAAATCATTTCCATATAGTGATATCGTTTTATGGAAATTAATTTTTATTTCCATAAACGAATCAATCTTTTTCATTTAAAAACCGAATTCGTGCTTGGCTTCACATCACAAGTATTAGCTTGAAAACACTTTATCAGAAAAGTTCACAAACCATTCTTTTCGAAAATACTGGAAAGCTTTTTGAAATGTATATGAAAAGTACCATTCGGTATCAACCATGGATCGTAGCTTGCACAATGTTTACGTCGTTATTACAGCAAAAACATCGTAAATTGTAGGCAATCTTTGCCCCTTAAATTATGCCATAAAAATCTATCATTATTGAGTGGTTAATTAACTTTAAAACCTCTTTATTACATTGATCAATTAACTATAAACTTCATCCCATAATTTGATTAACGAACTTCAAAGATGCTTAAATGTAAAAAAGGATAAACCACCTTTAAACCTTACCAACTCAATTAATTGGTAAAATATAATTAAATAAATTATTAAATAAATAATTTCTTATCATTATTTAAAATGAATAATAATGTCAAAACGTCTTTGTTACTTTGATAAATTCACTTTAAAACTTCATAAATTAAGTTGAGTAATTAACTCTAATGACCTTTAATTAAAAAGGTAAATCACCTTTAAAATATCATTAATTAAATTAACTAATAATATTCAAATATAATTAAGTTAATTAGTTAATTAATAATTATATGTCATTATTTAAAAGAGATAAATAATTAATATTTTATTTAAGAAAAGATTAATTAAGGTTAAACAGATTTGATTTACTTTTAAAAGTCATTAATTAAAAAGCTTTATTAAAATTTAAAACATCATTAATTAATTGGTTAATTAACTTTAATCCATTATTATTAAATGATTAATTAACCTTAAATATTCTTAAATAGTATGATTAAGTAATTTTAAAACATCATTAGCTAAGTAATTAGTTAAATTTAAAAACGTCGTTAACTAAGTAATTAGTTAACCTTAATTCTTATTAATTAAATAATTAATTAATTAATCATCATTAAAATGACTAATTGCTTTTGAAAACACCATTTACCAAAAACATGTTTAACCTGTAAAACAATAAGCATGAAGATGAAACCAAATGGTTCAATAAGAAGCGATATTCCAAAAGTGTCGATATAGCGACTAACGCTATACGGACAGTTCGGCAAACAAGTTTAGGAAATTAACAATACATCCAAACATCACATAGAAATGGCCTAAGCATACGTACATCAAGCATTCATAGGCAATAAATACGAACATGAACATAGTTTAAAAGCTTTAGTTTGAGGGTTACTAACTAGCTTGGCAACTAACATTTACTAACAAGTTAAATAACTTAACTTAACATAATTGCCTCCATCACAACATATGCATGTCCAAACTAAACATGAAGAAATTCACATCATATCCAAATCAAGCAAGCAATATATAACATAATACAACTAAAGAAAATATTTCCTAAAAAGGTTATGGGTTTTACTCACAATGAAGCTTTCCAAACTCTCACTAGATAAAGTTAGGCCATAGCACTTCCATTCCTAAGAAAAGATAGAGTCTTGAACCCTTACTACCCTAGGTTATCTTATCCTTGCAAGAAGATTGAAGTGAAACTTATTTTTGGTAATGGGAGTGACTTGGATAATTATTGAATTTTCCAAAATTTAGACAGAAAATAGGTCAACATTTCCTCAAATTTTGGACATGTTACACTCGAATTTTGGAAAAGTGGCAAAGAGTAAAGTTTTAGGAAATTTTCTCTACAATTTATAAAAAATAATCATTCAATTTGGATCTATTTTAAGGGAGATATGGTCAAAAGAATAAGGACTATTTCTAGACTCCAAATTCTGGGTCAGAAACCACTCTATAAAGAATCAAGAATTTAACATAGCCATGCATAAAATTTAGAAAGTGTTCAACATGAAGTTGTAGCCACTAAAATTTTACACGATCTGAAAAGAAGAAAATTTTGATTTGGTGAAGCGTTGAGTACGTTATGGACAAAGCAATTTGGACGGAAATTTGAAATATTGAGTGGATTTTCCAACAAGTTTTACGAAAGGATTTTTTTTCTTTTAAAAGAGAAGCCATTAGAGCTTTTTTAAGAAGCCTAAGAAATTCTGGAAACATAAAAACGAAATGATAAAGAAATGAATTAGGAAAACTAACTTTATAAGAAAGCAATGCTTCCAAGGGAAGCTTCTTTATTTTATTAATTTTCTTAGCTTATGTTGGAAGCTTCCTTTATCCAATTTATTTATTAGCTTACATAGAAAGCTTCCTTATTATATTATACTTAGAGGTTATATTGGAAGCTAAGAAAGGATACTTGATAGCTTTATGAATTAGAAAAGGAAACAGGAACGAGAAAGTGAAAAGAGATTAGGAAAACTAGTTTCATAAGCACACAAAGCTTTTATAAGAAGCTATTCAAAATAGGCTTCCAAGAGAAGCCAAACCAAGCTTATAAAACAAAGCTTCTTGAGAAGATATTATTAAGAGATCAAGGCTTCTAAGAGAACCTATCTAAGTAAAGTAAAGTGTATAAAAAGTGTTATGATCTTTCAGGTAACTTTTAGCCGACTATTAAATCGAAAATTTGGAAAAAAAAATTCTAGTCACATTTTTTATTTTACACCGAACTAAATATTTTTGTGAACTAAATTTGAAAATTTATTTACCATCATTATTCATTATTTAAGATATTTTTATTTTAGTTATAAACCTATTATTTGAATATTTAAAATTAATCAAATATTTATAAATCAATGTGGTGAAATTCCAGGTCGTTGCAATCAAACAACATTTAATTAGTTAACCTTTTTATTTAAATCAAATTTCTCTTAGAGATATATTCATTAAATCATTTCTTTATCTTTTTTAGAGTACATGGAATCATTAAGCCTCATTTATCAAATTCATTTGTTAATTAAAACCCTTTTAAGATCATGGAATAATTCTAAATCGTTTTACTTTTTACTTAGGAAAAAAATTTCAAATTATTTATTTAAATTTCATATTTAAAAACATTGTCAAGTAAAAAGAATCATGGAAATATACGAATACTACTCAATATCAATTTATGTATGCAACCTTTACTATCCTTTGAATAATGGTGAAATCACCTTTTAAATTTCACACGGATAGTACGAATTCCCTCTTCAGAATTTCATACCAAGTAGAATAAGATTATTTCTATGCAATTCAAGTTGTTTGAATTTGGAAAGTTGGATCTTTTATACTTTGGAAAATTTAGATCCGGGTAAATCAAATTTACTATACCCTACATTAGGCCAGTCAGGTAACTAGGGAGAGAAGGCAACTGGTTTCTCCAAGAATTCTGAGCTATATTCCATTTTCTTCACTTGTTTGAATTCTACATCGTGAAATTGCGAACTACCATCGGGCCTAGTTTGTGACTCAATTACTATTTTCTATTTAAATTTTGTAGAAACAAGTTTAATGTTCATAAAACATTTAGAAATCATTAAACTTATTTTTGAATAATATTCTCATTTTCAAACTCATATTCCATTTATCTCATATTCTTATATTATATTACTATATATTAAACCTTTTTAGATATTTAAAACCAGTAAGAGGCTAAATAACTCCAAAGACATATTATCTATGAATTAAATTTCTTTTTAATTAACTATGGTTAGTTACTAACCATTTCTCCTATCAATTATTTAACCAATTTATTAACCTTATCACAGCGTATAACCAATCAAAATATCAACCAAGTTATCATGCAATATATCAAACTTTCAAATCATTATTCTTGAAATAATTTAGTGATTAATTAGTAAAGTGTGAGTACCCAATATCACAAGTACTCCCTCCTTCTCTAGCTCTAGAAAATTCAACAGAGCTTCCGTAGTACTTTAAACTTCCTCCTATTCGGAACGAATCTGGTGGAACTTCTCTCCAATATTTTCTCTCTATAGCTTCCGAACTTCTTCCTTTCATCAAAATGGGCTCGACCTAGCCTCGTTTGGCTGGTCGAGCTCGGCCTTAGTGATGGCTGTTGTGGCCGTGTACTTAGAAGAGAAAGAGGTGGAGTTTAGACTTGCTTTTGAGGTGGAATACTATTTTTACTTTACTTTCTTGTTTTCTTTTTTACCATTATTTTTCTAAGGAAAGAAGTCAGAAGAGAATGTGTGTGATAAAATAAGAGAAAAGCTTGTGTGTTTATAGCCAAAACTTAGCAACTAAAAATTACCAAATTACCCCCACCATCCTACCTAGGTACGTCCTACCTCCTCTTTTCACCTCCCCCATCACTACACTCACTTCTTGCCTCTTTACTTAAGAGCTAAGGGTTTTATTTGGATGGAAAAATGGACTTAAGTTGGGATTTGATTTCACTTATGTTCGTGGTGAAAATATCTTATTTTTGTGCCTTTCTTTACTCAATTTAATTAATCCGTAGCTAATATAAGTGAGGTGTTTATTTCTTTATTAATGTGTTTATATAACAACTATTCAAGCTGTAAAATGTTTACACAAGTATATTGAACAAAACGTTGATTTTTGATAAAATGTTTACCGGTAACATTTTCTGTTTATAATCAAACTATTTATTTATGTAAATAAAACTTGACAATTAATTTTTTGTCATCTTAGAATAACTAAAACAAGAAAAATTGAGTTAAAAACCATATTGAATAATATTAAAATCCAGTTGTAAAAATACGATGTCAATTGGTCAAAGAGCGGTGAAGTTTGTCTATCTTTATAAAACAAGTATATATATTTACATAAGTTTTTATCAATCAATCATTTTCATTTTATAGTAACCTAAAAGGAGTTATTTATCATTTAAAATAATTATTTAATTGTATATCAAGTTTTATCGAAAACTGCCTTTTGTCAATTTTACGATGAAACTCCAAAATCACTTATTTTTGTAAAATAATTCTAAAAATAAGTTCATTATTCTTATATATCGCATAAAACATGATTATTTAATTTTTAAAGTTCTATATTTTAATAGTTAAAGTTAATTAAATATTTCATTTAAAAGTGATAAAATTACGGGTCGTTACATAATTCCCTCCTTAAAAGAATTTCGTCCCCGAAATTAAACCAAAACCCAAAACCCGATAATACTTACTCAAAACCATCTTCAAAATCAATTCTGTATGATATACACAGATCATCAGATCCATACGCGATATCTGATTCGATCTTTTATTTGAATCCACAATCTTAATTCTGAACTAGTATTGATCCCTCGATCCTCTAGTGTAGATTCTGATCAGGCTCTTTGATCAGAGACCTTCATCTCGCTTACATAGCTCTCAACTATGATAAAAAATTTAAGTACCCAAAAAATAACTCTCATTAATGTTCATCGTCAAGAATCTAGTGATAAATCCTCTTTCAGACCGGTGAGAACATCTTAAAGTTCTATATTTGAATCATAGAACAAAATTGTGTGAATAAAGGATCTACGTACAACATATCTACTTAATAGTTTCCTAAAACATTTTATAAATCTTTTATATTTGTTTTAAACACTTTTATAAACCTTTTATTTCCTCAAAATATTTGTTCATGAAAAATTTCTATTTTCTTTCCAAAGAAACCATCTCTATTTTTTTAAAAGATAAATTATCTTTTATTTTTAAAATTATATTATACTTCTTATATTATAATATACTCCCTTTTAAACAATATTGAAAACATCTTAATAAAATTTAATGATCACTAATTTAATTCACTAATCAATGATTCACATTATCTTTTAAACTTAAACACGTACTTTTAAAGAAATCTTTATGAAAATATTTCATAAACTTTAACTTCGATTTAAATACTTTTTAGAAAGTTATATATTTATATTTTTTATTTTGGAATATCTTATTAATTGATCTAATGGAAGATGAAAGAAATGCACACAGAAAATAATCCAAAAGAGATTTATTAATTAACATCGTATTTACACATCCACTTCTAACCGTAGCCTATGTTACAGACCTACAGAATATTGCTTACCGTCATACAACTATATGGATACTAATACTGCCATTCTGTCCTTGAGCCTTTTCTGAGGTAGATGGTACTTTTTCCTAAGTTGCCCAATCTCATCTTTGGATAGTCCTTCATTAAATGTCTCTATTCGAAGCACTAAATGCAAGTATAGGGACATTCTTTGGCTATATGCCCTAGTCCTTTGCCTTTTACACTTGAAAGAAAATATATCAACCCTAAATATTTTCTTTCTTCTTTTTCTTTGCTTTCCTTTTATTCTTTTCCTTTATTTCCTATCCTTATAAAGAACTGCATAATGCCTATCTTTGTCGCATTTGTAATGGAAGATGCCAAAATAAGACTCTAGTTTTAATTTATCTTCTGCCTATTTTTATGCACGTACTCTTTATGCTTGCTTTGGATTAGCCCAATACTCATCCCCTAGCATAAAATAAGGCATCCTGACCTAAATAATATACTAAGTTATTATTATAAGTTTCATTCCATTAATTTCTCAAGTCATCCAAATTACTTGATTCGTACTTGTCCGGATTTGAACTTACCTTGATTGTGCAATGATAAAAAGAATGATTTACCAAGTGTTCGATACCATTCACCCAATGCAATATATGATCGATACTGAGAATAATATACCCACCATCACCAAATAGATTAAGACCTTATTCTTGGAATTTTCCAAAGGGATAACATCTTATAAATTTTCCATATCACATGAATATTTATGCCTTTGTATATATAAAATATACTCCTTTTAAAACAATGTGTCAATTCGACTGGTTTAAGTATTTAGGAATTCCTATCGATTACATGGAGCTCTTCGTGCACCGACCGGAATTCATAAACCACTCAATAGATTAATCATCACAAATTTTTGTTATATCAAATAACAAATACACACTCATATATGTAATACTCTCAAACTCTTTCTGGGGTATTACTAATCTTATCTCTAAAAGTCACTCATCCTAGGGTAGTACTAACCTTGTCCATAATTAGTTTTACCCCACCAAAGTTAGGTGTTCACTCAACCTAAGCATCGACACTAAATGTAACGACTGGAATTTTCGACCCTCGAAGATCGACACTAATACATCCTCATGCCGCAAATCCAAGTGACAGAAAGCCCAATTATTAGAGGAAAAAAGAAAATAAAGACAGAACTGAATCTCATATGAATGGAATAACATTCATTATTTCAATATATAATCTTTACAGCTGAAAATTTGGAATATAATATCAGAATCTAACAGCTAGACAGTTATAAACCCTCTGTCTTTAAAAATGCTAAAAAAAAAAAATTCAAATTCTATAGATGCCACGAATAATAGAATATGTCTATACATAGATGAAGATCTCTAACTCTCCTACAGAAGCTCCAAGCGTCTTCAACTAAACCTGAAACTACTCAGATCTGACCCAAGTATTAAAATACCCAAATCATGCTTGATAAACATGCATGAGAAAATCGAACCATAAACATACGACGGATTCATAGATGGGTACTAAACAAAACCTTTGAAAAGAATGGTATCTTGTAAGACCACCCTACTCAAAAATATGGATGGGTTTTTATCTTACGATAACAAAAATACTTTATATGGAAAACCACTTTGATATTATTATTAATGGCATCGGTTTGAAAACACTTTCAAATAAACATATACAAAGAAAGTATCAATACTCGAACTATGATAATATATCTAGACTGGGTCAATGGAATATGCTGAACGGAATGACACCAAAAAGGGTCGCTGAAATGTTTGCAAAGCATTACAGCTATTTTAGGACTACCATAAAAACCGCAAAGATCGTATTTGGAATTATACTTCTAACATGATAGGAAACTAGTGGCCTTTTCCTTCGATCCATGCACAACAACCATACTTCTTGCAGTGAGCTAGCCACTCGAAACTACACTTTCTTGCACTACTATGGTACATCGTATTTGCTCAATGGCTTTACATGGTCTCTTTCAGCCTCTAGTACCTATCCATGTCATCATCTTAAGGCAACAAATGCCTTGTGGCAATAGATGCCTTTCATTTCTCATAACCGATAGCCTGAAATATGTCCTACAGATCACATGGTATCTTGTATCATTTGTGGTATGTGAGGCTACATTTTTTCATAAAGCCATGCTTTGTTTTCCTCAAAGCCGTGATTTATTTTTCCATAAAGCACGTTCTACTTAGAATGCCACATTGCCATTCCTTAATCACATAATTGATTTCTATAAACGTATAACTCATGAGCTCGTACGTCTCAGCAAAGGATGATAAGATAAGAGAAGTTACCTTCTCCGCCACCAAGTAGATAGTACGTTGATAGAGGTTGGTTCATATGATCAGAAATGCACTGTCAGACACTCGTCCATACATGTTCGTTCTAAGGCTGAAACTGATGGCACTCCTCCTGCCACATCTTTTATTTAGAATCATCCTTAGGATGAGTAGCGAGTAGTCCTTGCATTACGGAGATTTCTAAACGTGATAAGATCACTACTATAATAAATATCTCTATATTGAAAGCAATCCAGAGAATATCAACAAGCAATCCTTCAGCTATGAAGATCTTCAGTCTTTAGTACAATGAAGATTTTTAGAATGCAGGCACCACTACCATATATATGTGTATGTATGTATGTATGTATGTATGTATGTGTATATATATAGGGTAAACCCTTAGGACTTGTGATAACAATCCCTACATTCTGAAGATTTTCGGTCTTTAATAATCATCATCTTCAACACGTCTTCGCTTCTAAACGTAAACATTGGTTCGAAGTGGTTTTTGGATAGGAATCATCCAAATTCGACCCCGGTTTCTTCGAAACAACCATCAATAAAAAGGAATTTAGGTATATGGGCGATTATCACATAAAATTCAATTAACCTTTTTATTTAAATCAAATTTCTCATATAGATATATTCATTAAATCATTCCTTTATCTTTTTCAGAGTATATGGAATCATTAGGCCTCATTTACCAAATGCTTTGGTTAATTAAACCCTTTTTAAATCTTGGAATAATTCTAAATCGTTTCAAGTTTTAATTAGGAAAAAAATTCAAAATATTAATTTAAATCCCATATTGTAAAAAATTACTAAGTAAAAAAGTTCATATAAATTATACTAATTCTACTCAATACCAATTTCCATATTCAACCTTTACTATCCATCGAACAACAGTGAAATCACCTTTTAAATTCACACGGACAGTATGAATTCCCTTATTGATATTTAATATCAAGTACAAGAAGATTATTTCTATGCAATCCAAGTTGGTTGAATTTGGAAAATTGTATCTTTCATACTTTGGGAAATTTTGATCCGAGTAAATCAAATTTACTATCCCCTTTATTGGGCTAGTCCAGATAGTTAAGAAATGTAGGCAACTAGTTTTCCAAACCCAAGCATAGAGACTACCTCTTTGTTAATCAAAAGATGGTTAAGTTATTTGATTTATTCTAAATCTTTTAACATACCTAATTTACTTTTAATTATTTTAGAGCATCCGGGCTTTCCCTTCGATCTGTTCCATTCCTTGGTTGAATTTTCTATGACACTTACAAAAGGAATAAATCTACCAATCGTTTCCACATACTCATTTCTAAACCTCTTAATCATCTTTAAATCACATAATAATTTAGTTAAAAAGGTTCGTAAAAGGTTTGGGAAAGAATAATTAAGTTAAAAGTATTGTTTGCAAAAGTTATTAAAAAGTGCCGCAAATAATGTTTTAAAAGCTTGTTTGGTTAAAACAACTTTTTTATCTGTTAGTTCCTGAGATGATAGTTTTGATGGCAACAAGCTTAGGACTTGTTATAAAATATAAATACTAATATTCTTGTTTAGATATATATGTATATGCAGGATATATACATACATACATACATACATATATATATATATGTAGGTACTGAGAATAAAGACTGTACAGTATAAAGATTCAAGACTGAATATAGAGATTCAAGACTGACGAATTCCAGATTGAAGAAATCAAGACTAAAGACTCATGACTATCATGAGTTCAAGACATCACTATAAGTAATAGAGTCTAGACTTATGGTAAAACTACATAATACTACTAAAATCTTTATTTGGAATTTAATTCTGGAATGGAATCCACCTTCTCGCTTTAATAGTGGGATGGAACCCACGACCTCGTTAGTGCGATAGAATCTACGACCTTCTCTAGTGGAATGAAATCCATGAAATTTTCAAAATAATTTATTTTTTTCAAAACTATCTTTTTAAAGTCATCTCTATCAATTTAAATATTTCAACCTTAATTCAAAAACTATTTTTAATCGTATTAATTTCAAAATCATCTCTTGTTTTTTAAACTATTTCTTGATTTTAATATTTTAGCTTTAAAATATTTTAAAGAAATATATACTTAGTTTTTAATATTACTTTTATATTGTATATTATATATTTTAGGATTGCTTTCTAAAATTGTTTTATAAGTTTAAACTATATTCAAAATGGTTTACAAAGTTTAGAAATTGTTTTGACAAGTTTTAAAATAGAAATCAGTATGAAGCAAAATCTATTTTCAAAAATAACATAGGCATGTCGACACACCTCATCTCCCTATGTCGACATGGTAGCCGTAGAATTCAAATTTCAAATTTTCAAAAGAAGTGTCTATTCATTGTAACCTTTTGCGAATGGACATGACGTTGTTCTCCCATAAATACTAGTTGTTTTTAATGAATTTTAAGTTAGTTATTCTTCCTTTCTTCACTCCTTCTTCTCTACTCAAATATTCTCTTATATTTCAAATACTTTAACAAAACTCTGCTGAAATTCCAAGTGAATCAAACTCAATCATCTCTAGTTTGATTCTCTGTCATCTCTCCCAAAAATTCGGTGCTATTTAGAGCTATAGGATCATTTGTAAGCAAAGAAGTGTATCAAGTCTCTTTCTGTCAAAGTGTGATTGAAAGCGGTGTGATTATGGCCCATAAATCAATTGGGTGTGATTGTAGCCCGTAAATCAATTTGGTGATCTTATAGCCTGGTTAAATCAAGAGAATTTTCCCTGGACTCGGAGATAGGAGGGTGTATCTCATGGCTTTGAAATCGAGGTTGTAATATCGACATTATATTTGAAAAGAAATCCGCACAAGAAATTGTGTAGGACTGGATGTAGGGTAACTCCGAACCAGCATAAAATTTCAATGTGTTCTTTCCTTTACTACTTTAATAATTATTTGCATCTGTGTCTGATTCTGTGATTGTCTCTACGTTTGTGAAATTGCATCTGTATGTGTTTAATTTGAAAAGAATTTAAAAATTTCCACAAAATCCTTTAAGCACTATACACCCCCTCTCTAGTACTAATCCAGCCTTAAGATCCATAATCAGCATTAGCAACATTTGGTATCAGAGCATTGGTTTTCAAAGTTTTCATAATCTGATTTTTGAAAAGTTTTCCAAATGGCTGCCAACACTGATAATGTCAATACTATTACTAGTTCATTTGTAGAGGGTCAGTCTATTGCCAGATCACTGCTTTTTAATGGCAATAACTATATATATTGGGCATGTAGGATGAAAATCTATTTATAATCAATAGGATTAGTCACTTGGAATATCACACAAACTGTGTACATTGAACCGCAACTGATTTTGCATAGTGGACTGCTGAGTAAAAGATTGTTGCACAAAACAATTCCAAAGCCATGAATATTCTGTTATGTTCACTTAATAGGAATGAGTTTAATAGAATGTCTGTTTATGATTCTACATATGATATCTGGAAAACTTTGCAAGCTACTCATGAAGGAACAAGCAAAGTTAAACAGACCGAAATATCTATGTTGACCAATTAGTTTCAGTTACTCAAGACAAATCCAAATGAGTCCATTTCAGACATATACAGTAGGTTTCAAGACATTGTGCACTCTCTAATTGCATTAGGAAAGAACTTTTTCGAAGAAGATCAAGTTAGAAAATTCTGAATTCATTCACTCTGGAATGGGATTAGAAGACTCTAGCAATTGAAGAGGCTAATGACCTTAGTACTCTGAAAATTGAATAATTGACTGGGAATTTGATGTAGTTTGAAGTAAAAATGTAAGGGTGAAGAGAAAGCAAGGCCTCAAAAAAGACGTCAATAGCGTTTAATGCAATAACAGGTGGTTCAGACTCAAACAGTGACGACGACGAAGAAATACCTTGATGACAAGGAATTTTAGAAAGTTTCTGAAATACACAAAGATGTATAATTACAAGATAAATGATCACAAGAATTTGCAAATAATAATGAAAATCAAAACAACAGTAGATGAGACAATTGTGTGATACATGCCACTTAAAAAGAGATTGCCCGCATCCATATAAATAGAAATTTTCTCCAAGTAATGATTAGTCAAAGAAAAGAAAGAGAGCATATACCGCTACACTGGGATGTTCAGACTCATTCTCCGGTGATAAAGATCAGGATATAGAAAATTCAAACGTGTTCTTTACAGCTATTCACGAATCTGATGATCTCGAAATATGGATCTAAAAATAGGTACGCATTTAAATTATGTTGATTAAAATTGCTTGTTTGCATGTTTGATTGTTTTCATGCTTTGAAATTGCTTGTTGTTTGAATTTAAAATTTAATTTTCAAAATAGTATTATTTTAATAATATTATAATAATATTTTAATATTAAGTGTTATTATATTTAATATTATAATATAAATTTGATTATAGGATATATATATATATATATATATATTAAATAAAATAAGAAAAATAAGTCACGTGATTTAAAGAACCCATGTCGACATGACCCTACCCCCATGTCGACATCCCTCCAAAAATTTGAAATTCAAATTTGAATTCAAGACTTTGAATTTTCCTCCACCTTTTCACAACTCCAAAGCTCTGAAAATGTATCTCTTGACCAGAGAACATGACTCTTAGA
Organism: Allium cepa; assembly: GCA_030765085.1. NCBI lineage: Eukaryota > Viridiplantae > Streptophyta > Magnoliopsida > Asparagales > Amaryllidaceae > Allium > Allium cepa. The sequence continues at coordinate 485,782,468 of CM060928.1, read as the reverse complement.
TATCTATTTATCTTCTTAGCTTTATCCTATCTTTTCACTTTCATTTCAAAATTCAAACTCCCTTTCAAACTCTCAAGCTCTCTACTTTGTTCAAAAATGGCTTCCTCAAGCACACCATCCACCATTGGACTATCCAAGGTCACCAAAGAGTTCCTATATAATGACTCGGAAGCTATCAAGGCTTACATAAGCTATGTAAACTTTGGAAAGGTCCATATGGGAAATTTTCTATCTTTAATGATTTTTCTTCGTATGAAATCAATGTTCTTTTTAAGAGAATCAAATTCTTAGCTTAATTGATGATTCTCAAAATGATTTTCTTTATTATCCGAATCTTGTCAAAATGTTTTATGCAAATTTGAATTGTGGTTTTTACGAAGGAAATGAAGGGGAAGTGTGTAGTAGCGTTAAAGGAACACGTATTATTTTAAATAGTGAGATTTTGGGTAACATTTTTGGTTGTAAGTATACGGGAATAGATCTTTCGGATTTTCAAATTGATGAATATGGTCGCGAGACATTTCATCACATTTTTGAAAGATATGATAACTTTAAGTTTAGAAACCGAAATTTCCGTCCCAAAGCTATAATTGTAAACCTTCTTTTGCAACATACCATAAATCTAAGATTGAAAATTTTCAATCACCCTACTTTAAAAGTTTGTAAGGCTTTTTTTGCTATTTTTGGACACTATGACATTAATTGGGCGCAAGTGATTTTGGATGAACTTCGTTCCAAAAATTTTACTTTAGGTGAACACACTTTATATCATGCGATTTATCTCACTCGAATTTTTAACTACTTTGATGTTGATTGTAAGAGGAAGGAGTTCATTTCTAGAAAAGTGTTTAACCATGCTAACATCTCCCTCTTGAAAATTCCATTTATGTTTCAACAATATGAGACACTTGCCAAAAGGATAAGTGATTGGCTCTTAAAGAGATGGAAGAAGAGGAGCGGGAGGAGGAAGAAGGAGAGGAGGAGGAAGAGACTTCATTGGAAAGCATCGAATACCCTATCACTTCTAACAATCCATCTAACGAAACGCTTCTCAAGAACTAAAATATTATTGTGGAAAATCAACGAATTCTCAAAAGATCCATTAGTAAAAAGTTAGACAAGACTTCCACTAAAATGAACAAGTCTTTGGAAAAGCGAGTCGCAGGCTTGGATTACCACCATCTTCATCATCCTCTAACTAATGCTAGTTTCATTTCATGTTGTATTAGTTTGTATCTCTCTTTAGTTAATGTTATACATCGTTTATGTATTGTTAACTAAATTTATCAATCAAAATCTTTTATTTCTGTTTTAGTAGCTCTAAAATATATCTGGAATGCTTGTTATTATATTATATAAGTTTATATATATAGACTTGTATATAATATAAAGGAACAAAGCAAATTGCCAAAATTAACAGGGGCATGTCGACATCCCCTCCCCCCCCATGTTGACATGTAATGGCCAGAAAATGGTTTTTTTTTTTGAAATTGAAATTGACATAACTACCTTGTGTCTTTTCATTTCAAACGATTTTCTAACTCTTTAAGCACATGTTTCTTCCCAAAAAAATGCATACTTTCAATTCCCTTTATTTTCTATTGAATTTCTTCATATTTTATCAAAAAATGTCCCCTCCTATTCATAGTGTAAGTGAGAATCTTGAAGAAACTCTCAAATCCTTCAAGAACATACTTACTTTTACCCTTCGTAATCAACGTCATTTATAATTAAGCCAAATGCAGATGACAAAAGAACAAGAAAGACGTTTTGATGTCATTTGATGGATGATCTCAGCCCTCAATAAAGAAGAATTAGAAGCAAATCCAAAAGGAACTCTTAACAAAGATAATGAAGAATAGGATGCTATAAAGGCGGATCCTATCTTCGGTGAAGAAGGATGAGTTCAGGTTCCAAGAAATGTTTGATTTGACATATGTGGTTTGATTTACTTTGATTTGGATTGAATTGTTCGGTTTGGTTTGATTTGATTTGAATTGGTAGATTTGAATATAGTGTGTGTGTGTGTGTGATTGAACCTGGTGTGGTTTGATAGGAACATGATGTATATATTGATTGATTATGTTTGAAATTTTCATATCTCTCACATTTACCTTACTACATTTTATTCATACTATTATATGTCTCATTTATAGTCTACTATATTGTGTTATTATCCAATATAGTGCTACAGTATAAGATTTAGGGGGAGGTATGTAGTTTAGGATTAGTTTTTGTTGATGATAAAGGGGGAGAATTATAAAAAGGTTAGTTAGGGTTAGATTAAGGGGGAGTTGTTGGAATGAGAGGGAGCCAGAGAAGAATTAGAGTTTGGTGGGGTATATTTTATAAATATAGGTTGTCATTATCAAAAGGGGGGATTGTTAGTTCCTGAGACGATGGTTTTGATGACAACAACCTTAAGACGTACTATAAAATATAAATACTAATATCCTTGCCTAGATATATATGTATATGCAGGATATATATATATATATATATATATATATATATATATATGTATGTAGGTACTGAGAATGAAGACTATACAATATAAAGATTCAAGACTGAATATAGAGACTCAAGACTGACAAATTCAAGATTAAAGACTCATGAGTATCAAGAGTCCAAGATTTCAAGATATCAAGATAAGTAATAGAGTCTAGATTTATGTTAAAACTTCATAATTGCACTAAAATCTTTATTTAGATTTTAATTGTGGAGTGGAATCCACCTTCTCGCTTTAATGGTGGGATGCAACCCATGACCTCTTTTGTGGGATAGAACTCATGACCTTCTCTAGTGGAATGGAATCCATGAAATTTTCAAAATGATTTCTTTTTTCAAAAATATTGTTTAAATTCGTCTCTATCAATTTAAATATTTTAGCCTTAAGTCAAAAATTATTTTTAATCGTATTAATTTCAAAATCATTTCTTGTTTTTTAAACTATTCTTGGTTTTAATATTTTAGCTTTAAAATATTTTAAAGAAATGTATACTTAGTTTTTAATATTACTTTTATATTATAGATTATATATTTTAAGATCACTTTCAAAAACTCTTTTATAAGTTTAAACTATATTCAAAATGGTTTGCAAAGTTTAGAAATTGTTTTGACAAGTTCTAGAATAAAAATCATTTTAAAGCAAAATCTATTTTCAAAAATAACATAGGCATGTCGACATCCTTCATTCCCCCATGTCGACATGGTAGCCGTAGAATTCAAATTTCAAATTTTCAAAAGAAGTGTCTATTCGTCATAACCTTTCGCGAATGGACACGACCGTTGTTCTCCTATAAATACCAGTTGTTTTCAACGAATTTTAAGTTAGTTTTTCTTCATTTTTTCACTCCTTCTTCTCTACTCAAATATTCTCTTATATTTCAAATGCTTTACCGAAATTCTAAGTGAATCAAACTCGATCATCTCTAGTTTGATTCTTTGTCACTCTCTCTCAAAGGTCTTAGTGCTATTCAGAGCTATATGATCATTTGTAATCAAAGAAGTGTATCGAGTCTCTCTCTATCAAAGCGTGATTGGAAATGGTGTAATTGTGGCCCGTAAATCAGTTGGGTGTGATTGTAGCCCGTAAATCAATTAGGTGATCTTATAGCCTGGTTAAATCAAGAGAGTTTGCCCTAGACTCGGAGATAGGAGGGTGTATCTCATGGCCTTGGAATCGGGTTGTAATATCGACATTATATTTGAAAAGAAATCTACACAAGAAATTGTGTAGGACTGGATGTTAGGTAACTTCGAACCAGCATAAAATTTCGGTATGTTCTTTCCTTTACTTCTTTCATTTTCTATTTTCATCTGTGTCTAATTCTGTAATTGTCTCTACGTTTGTGAAATTGCATCTATATATGTTTAATTTGAAAAGGTTTTCAAAATTCCATAAAATCCATTAAATACTATTCACCCCCCTTTGGTGTTAATCTAGCCTTAAGATCCGTAATCTGCATTTACAACCCTATCATTGTGGAAATCCTTATTTTTAACTCAAAATTCTTTTAAAACATTTTAATAGATTTATAAATTTATTTCATGTTTTTATCATTTAAAAATATTTGTTTTAAATTAATTTCAAATTTGCGTTTTAAACTACAATACCGCGATATTTTTGAAAACCTGTTTTATTCGCATTTCAATGTCTACTTAATGAAATATCAATTTTCTTTCTTCCGTTAAAAACTATGGGTGTAATAGTCTGAAAAATTCTTGTCTAGAAGAATTCCAAGCTATATTCCATTCTCTTCACTTGTTTGAATTCTACGGCATGAAATCACGAACTACCATTATGCGACGTGCTTATTATTGACTTAATTGCTATTTTCAAATTACATTTTTAAAAATAAGTTTAAATGTTTATAAAACACTTAAATGTTATAAACTTATTTTTGAATAATATTCTCATATTCAAACTCATATTCCATTTATTTTATATCATAATATATATTACTATAATATTCATTTTGAACCTTATTAAATAATTAGAACCAATAAGAGGCTAAACAACTCCATACACACATTATTTATGTATTAAATTTTCATTTAATTAACTTTGGTTAATTACTAACTATTTCCCTTGTCATTTATCAAACCAAATTATCAACCATATCACAATCATATAACCAATCTTAGTATCAAACAAGTTATCATCCAATATCAAACATTTAATCATCAAATATATTTAAACTTTCAAATAATTATGCTTAAAATAATTTAGAGATTAATTAGTGAAGTGTGAGTACTTAATATCACAAATGCTCCCACCTTCCCAAGCTCTAAAAAATCAATAGAGCTTCAATAGTACTTCAAACTTCCTCATATCTTCTTGGAACGAATCCAGCAACACTTCACTCCAATATTTTCACTCTGAAGCTTTAAGAACTTCTTTCTTTCTTCTAAATAGGCTTGACCTAGCTTTGTTTGCGTCGTGGAGCTTGGCCTCGATGATGATGTTGGTGGTCATGTACTTAGAAGAGAAAGAGTTGGAGTTTGGACTTGCTTTTGAGGTGGAATAATATATTTTTACTTTCTTTTTTCTCCTTTTTCACTATTATTTCTCTAAGGAAAGAAGCTATTAAAATAGCTTAAAAGAAGAAGAAGAAGAAGAGAATATGAAACGGTCCTGACTCGACCTTCGAAAATCGGCACCGAATACGACACTCATATTCCAATGCCGCAGATCCAAACGTCGAATCTGGTTCGTCGGAGTTTATAACACCATTAAGTACAACACAGCGAAAGAAAAGAATATCAATATATATCATTGATACAATGTCTGATATAATATGATACAACAGAATGATACAACACATATTAATACTATCAGAGATACAAGAAATAGCAACGGAAAGAAAATGATAATATCAACAGCGGAACAATATCTTCAATAAAATGCATCCCCAAATCCAATGCTGCAATCCAAAGCTAGCTCGAACCAACCTCACATGTCACCTAGATAAGCAAGTCTCTTCCATATCCAAAGACTGGACTAACTCCAGATAATCTACTAAAACTGACTATCTGAAAAACCCTACTCTAGACTGCCCGTGTGGAAAAATTGTTGGCACCCAGAGTTTAGGAAAGGAACAATAAACTCCGAGTCAGTCATGGGACTGGTGTGAGCAACAAAAACAGTTTATTCTTTAAAACAGACAACAAAGGAATTTAAAATAAATTCGTAATGCTTTTTGGAAAATGAAACTACCATAAGGCCTCCCACCGCACACACTATGCAAACGCAGAATTGGAGGAGATTTCTCCTTATGATAGTCAAACATGCTTGCTACGTAAAACCTTTTTAGTATTATTATTATAAGTGCATAGTGTAGAAAACATTTCGAAAGTACAATTTAAATCTTAGCCAACATACGACCATTATCGTATGCTTGCTATAGCTACCATATAAATAGTTGGGCGCCACCATAAGTAGATGGCAGGTTGTACAACTAAAACCGTACAGGGCGCTTATTGTTTTGATTGGATTTCCAACAAATGGTCAGGCTAAGGAACTTCCCACTGTCCATGGGTACGCCTCTGGCGGAACGTCCCGAGAACTTAACCTGCTTTCTGCCAACACAAGGTCGAGTTACCTCTGCAACTAGGTAACTACTTCTCGAGCATGCCACCCCCCGGTCCTTTAGGACCATTATCCGAGGCGCCTCTAAACCACAAAGCAACAACCACACAGAAAATGAGATTGAAGCCCACCACATAGGTAAATATCTAGTCTCCATACCATGATACCATCCTTTATCAGAAGGGAATGACACACCCTAAAGGGCGCGACCCTCATAACCTTGCCGCATCTTTCCTGTTTCGACCATTTCTGGATTGTGAGGTCCTGATGCAGTCTCGTCCACAAAGCTATGCTTTATACAAAATCCATGCCTTGATCACAAATGATCAAAAAAGATCATCAACACATAGCAGCACTCAGCATGTCACACTACCAAATTGGTAGTATATCGCTGATAACCTTCAACTACATAACCTCTGAGCTCATACGTCACGAGAAGGGTGTTAAGCTAAGAGAATAAATTCTCCGCCACCAACAGACATGTATTTGAAAGAAATCAGCTTTATATCTCAAAGTGTAGTGTCAGACATACAAGCATACAAGTCTGTTTCGGGTTCGAACAGAACCGAAGGCAATCCGAAGAAGCCCTTGCAATCTGGGTATCCATAATCGCGATCGGACTTCCCATCACTTAGGGAATCTCTATACCGGGGATCAGCCGGTGCAGAGACAATCGATAGGTTATCCTATCATTCTCACAAATACCTGGTCTTCACCACCGGTCTTCAAATGCTATCCATAACGTCGTATCATTATTCGGAATGAGTTATATGACACAAAGGTCCTCTCCCGGCTAAACCGAATAATGAGCACAATATTTAAACACATATGGACATAGGATTTCAGTTAAGTCAGAACTTAAAAATCCAAAGCTTTTCCTTCAAATGGTTAAACAAATTACCATTTCAAATCTTTAAGTAAAATATTTATTCCACAAAATTCACCTAGTTTCACAAAGATCCATTCATAGATTTCCAAAACAATTTCCATTTCAATTTGATTAACTCATTAAATCTTTAAATCAAAGATTTAACTTATAGCTTTCAAACCGTTTCCATAACTTGGAAATCATTTTCATTTCAAACTTGAAATTCCTTTAACACAAATTGGAAGTTCATTACTTATGTGAAAGCTTTTATTTATTTGAAAACAACAGTTTTCGTTTCGGAAGAATCCAATTATATTTGCACGAGTTAATGCCTTTGAATTTAAATTCAAATTTCCAAATCAATACCTTTAAAATGGTTTAACCCATATGTAACTGGTATAACCTCTTTAATCCTTAGTTTCAAATCATAGAATTCAATTTCAAGTTTTGAATTCAAATTTAAATCAAATTATTTAAATTTCAAAACTTTATCAAGTTATTCAAAAATAATTTTTTCTTGAAATTTCATTTCAAAAGCTTTTCGCATTTAACCCGATTCCTTTCCCAAACCATTTGAATTCAAGTTGTCTGTTTAAAAATCATTTCAAAAATCTGTGACTTAAACGATTTCCTCGTGAAATCCATATTTGTGTGTGTATGGTGTGGTCCAGGGGTTTAACACAATAGTGCAGTAAAATCATCATAACAAATCAAAACACAGAAATATAGTTGATAAGCGGTATAAATTATAACGCTTATCGTTCATTCACAGATCACAGATTAATAACAAATGTATCTCAAATAAATGAATAAAATACACAGCTCAATCCACAGAACAAAATATCACAGATCAGATAGGACAATCAATTCATGGCATCTCAAACAATACAATCATTCATAAGTAAGGTCAAGCATTCAATAATTGTTTAGAAGCAGGATTAATTAATAGTTGACCTTAATTAATTCAATTTATTTCCAATTAAATTAATTTACTTATGAGTTAATTATCCAATTCTGATTAATTTATTGCAACTCATTTGATATAATTTAGTTAATCAATTACCTTAATTAATCAAATGATTCTTAATTAATCATATTAATTAAATTAACCTCTAAACCAATTACATAATTAATTAACCTCTTAATTAATTATTTTAAGAAATTAAACCCTTTAATTACTTGCCATTCAGCAATCATCCCATAACAATTAATCATTAATTACCAATTAATCTTTATCCGTAAATTAATCAAAATATCCAAAATTAATTAAAATTAGTAATAACCCCTTAATTACTTTCATTAAGTAATTAACAATTTACAATTGATTATCTTAATTAATTAATCTAATGAATTATTAAAATTAATCATCTTAATTAATACTTAATAATCCTTAGTTAATTATCTTCATTAACTAATAACATTTCTTTAATTACTTTCTTAAGAAATTATCGTAGATTAAATCATTGTTAATTATTTCTAATTATAGATTAATCTAAATAATTAATTTATAAATTAAATAAATTGTTCCTTAATTATCTTATTAATTAAATCATTTTCACCCTTTAATTATCTCTAAGATAATTGATTTCTTTATTAATGATTTAATTAATATTAAGGTGTATTTTAAAACATTACCCTTTTTGAATTTAAATTTGAGTTCCATTTTGAATTTAAGATTCAAAATGATTTACCATTTAAACATTAACCAAATTCAAATATCAATTTATAAACTTTTAAAATAAATGTAAAAACATTTATTACCTACATATGAAACTTATATAAGAAAAAGCTTTTAAACTAACTTACTTAACTATGTTAAATCAGACTTTAAAATACATTAATTATTTAACTTGTAAATTCAAGTTTTAAACAATTCATATACTTTCCATTCAAAACCCTTTCATAAAAGAATTTTCTCAAAAAAAATTAAGTTAAATATTTGTTTGAAACAAATTTACTTTTTAAAAGCTATTTTATTTAAACTTGTTTTTAAAACATTCATATGTAAAAACCGATTTACATTCCAGATTTTGATTCAAAGTAACTTGAATCCATTATTTAAATATTTGATTTTTTTTAACTTGCTTTTAAACCTTGATTTTAAACCTTGATTTTAAATCCAAATTTCATTTTAAAACTTTAAGATTTAAAAGTTTATTTGAATCTAAACTCCATACTAGATTTAAACTTTAATTAAATCTAACTCACAATTTAAATTTCATTTAAATTTGCTTTAAATTCAAATTTCAATCAGGTTTATAAAAACCTGAAACCTGTCATGATTAACCTGAGGCAAAGTAAAAATGCTTCGAGTCGTTTCCTCTCCTGCTTCAAGTCAAGTACTGGAATAAATCGAGCTCAACCCGAGTGCACTTCCTACCCAAAACCCAAAGTTTATCAGAACTTCAAAATTCACAGTGCACATGCACCGTGACTCTGACCATCTTCAGCCACCACCCACGTCTTCATCACATCGCCGATCAACTCCAAACACGATCACGATCATAAAAATCGACCACAATATTTTGAAATCGAAATCGAGTTCTCCAGCAAAACCTGGAACTCGAGACTGCAACTAACCCCAAACCTGTCAACGGTTCGTCCTCCTAATGTCCATCACCGGAACACCAACATCTCCGGCTATAACTTCGCCTACCATCCCTCTAGCAATCCCCAAAATCCTATAGCACTCGATACATTATTGCCGACGAATCAATCGAAAGAAAACAGTCTTGACAAAACTAGGTTAAAAAATTTTAAACGTTCGCCGTCGCCACCACCGTGGCTTGACCACCACCGCACTATTTTTCCAAGCATCTCCGTTCATCCCTCCATTACCAACGAAAAATTTGACCTCAATTGAGCCTCCAATCGCCTGAACTTGATCGAAACGCATTTTTCGATCAACCCATAATTGCTTTCGAATCACACACTTAAAAATGGTCAAACTAGGCTTAAAAATTCTATTTTTTAATAAGGATTCAAGTTATATGATTGATGTAGCAAATCATTGCATTCGAAATTTAGCAAAAATTAAAACTTCCCTGTAAAAATAAATTTTCTCGATGCTTCAAAATACTAAACTGCTAGAAACTATTTCTAGATCTTAAACCAAGTAAAAACAAACTTGTTTTTTTTAACCTCGGAGTCAAATGATGATTAAATGGAGTGGTATTGGATTTCTTAATGATTTTCTACCCTAAAACCAAAAACAGAGAACAAAGTAATATACAGACATATTTATATATGTATACAGATTTAAATCTGAAAAGAATACTCAAACAAACCACTATCTGAATCATGAATCATACATACACAAATTTAATTTAACTTAAATCTTGAAATAGGATATTTAATCACTGATCTAAAGAAGAAGATACTGGGTCAAGTTACTCACCGTGTTGAGAAAAAGAACAGAGCTTCTCTATTGGAAACAGGCTGTGAACTGAAAGCTGGAATCTTTCTTCTTGATTCTATGGTTTGATTGGAGTTTGAGTGTTGTTGTTTTAATGTTTTAAACTGAAGTTTGTTTAAGTTTTAAAATAGTATGTGCTTTAGATACTACTCAGTTGAATGAACGAAACTGAGGTAATAGATTGATATATAAAAGATGAGTTTATAGGATAATAATATTTTGTACAACACAGGTGCAAGATTTTTTTTTTATTATGCTCAGAGATTTTTTCTTTGCTTGGTGGCTGATGTAAATTTATGTTGTGTACTAAGGAGGCTAGCATTTGTTAAACTTGTCTTAATTCCATGTGTACATACTTATATACTTGTTTCTTTTCTTTTGCTTTGTAGATAGATATTTATCGTGTTTCTTCTTTTGCAAGCCATTCATATGTATTTTTTTTCTTGTTTCATATTTGAGTATATTTCTTTTGCTTTGTCTTCTTACTTCATAATACAAATGAAATTCTATGGTTAATATGTTGTAAAAATTTTAACTAATGTTTTACTTTGTATTTCATAATTTATCTTATATAAATCTATTTCTATTCCCAAGTTAAATATTTATTTTTAACTTACATATTTATGGTATTATTCCTCTATACACATATATATTTATATTTTATTTATTTTACAATTTTCATTTATTCATTATTTATAGATATTTAACCTTTAAAGAATCGTTTTTAAACTTAACTGTACTCTGATAAAATAAACACCCATATTTTATTTGAATTTGCAGAAACTCGAACCAATTTACCAATTTATTTTACCACTTTTATTTAAAAATTAAATTAATTAGTAATTTAAACTCGGCAAAAATTCGGGATCGTTACAGATTCCCTGCTTAAGAAATTTCGTCCCCGAAATTTGCAGGCACGAAAACAACAAAGATACATACACAAATAGAGAAACAGTTTTTTTCCAGGTCAAACTAGATAATAATTCTGTATTTGGCTTACCAAATCAAAATATCAACAATAAATATGAGAACAAACTCATTCAATACTACACAAGATACTCGTGTCATCAAATCTATGAATATGCAGGGCACTGGTTAGTTCGAAGGGATAACTGACCATCCGTAAAATACATTGAAACCCAAAATAGACAGATATATGGATACAATTTCAAAACTTTTGGTTTAGAACTAAAGTGTACCTATTAACTATAGGAATCAAAGCAACCAATTCATCCAAACAAACAATTTTGGTCTATTTGGAGTTTGTGTCCCATGCCAATATATCAAATCTTCTTCCTGCATCTACCAGGAACCATCGAAGAATCGAAAAGAGATGCTGAACAAAAGAAATTGATAGATAGATTCAATCTTCTATAATTTCTTAAACACAAGATATGCATTCCGAACTTAAGTCGGAATACCCCAAAGTATATACCAACTTGTCCCTCTTCGGACTTCGATCTACCCAAGAAATTATAGTAGAATTTCAATTTTGGTTTTAAACGAAATCGTTTTATTGATACAATTCAAATTTAGCTCTATATTCTATTAATCAATTTAACTAAATTTAAAATTTCCAATTTATTGAAAATTTCCAATTCCAAATTCATTAGAGTTTAGATCGAAAAACTAATAAGAAACTGATGAAGATACGAAGTAAGGATTTTCTACAATGATACGTAGAGCCACCATCACACCAAAATTTCTCCTTGCAGCTGCCACGAAGCAATCAAAAGAATTTGGAATCGAATCAAAGGATATTGAGAGGAAAACTATTTCCGCTATTGCAGGATATTGACCATTTATAGTGGTACTCTCCTGTCCCCTATCTTGTTCTCTTCTTGCACTCATACTTACTATCAGTGGATAGCAAGAGAATTTACTGAGGCATTTGTATGGATATCTCAGGGATTACTCATTCTAGGGTTTACTTCACCCAATCTCTAATGAGTCACTTAATGTGTTATACGCCTGAGCTAAAGTTTCACCCCTCAGCTCTGATACCAAATGTAACGGCCCTGACTCGACCTTCGAAAATCGGCGCCGAATACGACACTCATATTCCAATGCCGCAGATCCGAACGTCGAATCTGGTTCGCCGGAGCTTATAACACCATTAAGTACAACACAGCGGAAGAAAAGAATATCAATATATAATATTGATACAATGACAGATACAATGTCTGATATAATATGATACAACAGAATGATACAACAGATATCAATGCTATAAGAGATACAAGAAATAGCAGCGGAAAGATAATGATAACATCAACACTATCTTCAATAGAATGCATCCCCAAATCCAATGCTCCAATCCAAAGCTAGCTCGAACCAACCTCACATGTCACTTAGATAAGCAAGTCTCATCTATATCCAAAGACTGGACTAACTCCAGATAATCTACTAAACCTGACAATCTGAAAAACCCAACTCTAGACCGCTCGTGTGAAAAAATTGTGGGCACCCAGAGTTTAGTAAAGGAACAATAAACTCCGAGTCAGTCATGGGACTGGTGTGAGCAACAAAAACAGTTTATTCTTTAAAACAGACAACAAAGGAATTTAAAATAAGCACGTTCTTCCTTTCGGGAAGGGAGGATTAGGGAAATCCTATTGATTGCTGCTTTCTCCAGGCCTCCAAAATGATCACTTTGATTTGCTTTGTTGCAAAAATACCGAAATTGTTCGGGAGAGCTTTTCCCTCGGGACGCAATGCTTTTTGGAAAATGAAACTACCACAAGGCCTCCCACCGCACACACCATGCAAACGCAGAATTGGAGGAGATTTCTCCTTATGATAGTCAAACATGCTTGCTACGTAAAACCTTTTCAATATTATTATTATAAGTGCACAGTGTAGAAAATATTTCGAAAGTATAATATAAATCTTAGCCAATATACGACCATTATCGTATGCCTACTATAGCTACCATCTAAACAATGAGGCGCCACCATAAGTAGATGGCAAGCTCTACAACTAAAACTGTACAGGGCACGTATTGTTTTGATTGGATTTCCAACAAATGGTCGGGCTAAGGAACTTCCCACTGTCCATGGGTACGCCACTGGCGGGACGTCCCGAGAACTTAACCAGCTCTCTGCCAACACAAGGTCGAGTTACCTCTGCAACTAGGTAACTACTTCTCGAGCATGCCACCCCCCGATCCTTTAGGACCCTTATCCGAGGCGCCTCTAAACCACAAAGCAACAACCACACAGAAAATGAGATTGAAGCCCACCACAAAGGTAAATATCTGGGCTCCATACCATGGTACCACCCTTTACCAGAAGGGAATGACACACCCTAAAGGGCACGACCCTCATAACCTTGCCGCATCTTTCCTATTTCAAGCATTTCTGGGTTTTGAGGTCCTGATGCAATCTCGTCCACAAAGCTACGCTTTATACAAAAGCCATGCTCTGATCACAAATGATCAACAAATGATCATTAACACACAGCAGCACTCAGCATGTCACACTACTAAATTGGGAGTATATCGCTGATAACCTTCAACTACATAACCTCTGAGCTCATATCATTATTCGGAATGGGTTATATGACACAAAGGTCCTCTCCCGGCTAAACTGAATAATGAGTGCAATATTTAAAAACATATGGACATGGGATTTCAGTTAAGTCACAACTTAAAAATCCAAAGCTTTTCCTTCAAATGGTTAAACAAATTACTATTTCAAATCTTTAAGTAAAAGATTTATTCCAAAAAATTCACCCAGTTTCACAAAGATCCATTCATAGATTTCCAAAACAATTTCCATTTCAATTTGATTAACTCATTAAATCTTTAAATAAAAGATTTAACTTATAGCTTTCAAACCATTTCCATAACTTGGAAATCATTTTCATTTCAAACTTGAAATTCCTTTAACATGAATTGGAAGTTCATTACTTATGTGAAAGCTTTTACTTACGTGAAAACAACAGTTTTCGTTTCGGAAGAATCCAATTATATTTTGCACTAGTTGATGCCTTTGAATTTAAATTCAAATTTCCAAATCAATACCTTTAAAATGGTTTAACCCATATGTAATTGGTATAACCTCTTTAATCCTTAGTTCAAATCATATAATTCAATTTCAAGTTTTGAACTCAAATTTAAATCAAATTATTTAAATTTCAAAACTTTATCAAGTTATTCAAAAATGAATTTTTCTTGAAATTTCATTTCAAAAGATTTTCACATTTAACCTGATTCCATTCCCAAACCATTTGAATTCAAGTAGTCTATTTAAAAATCATTTCAAAAATCTATGACTTAAACGATTTTCTCGTGAAATCCATATTTGTGTGTGTATGGTGTGGTCCAGGGGTATAACACAATAGTGCAGCAACATCATCATCACAGATCAAAACACAGAAATATAGTTGATAAGCGGTATAAATTATAACGCTTATCGTTCATTCACAGATCACAGATTAATAACAAATGTATCTCAAATAAATGAATAAAATACACAGCTCAATCCACAGAACAAAATATCACAGATCAATTTGCAAATCGTTTAGAAGCAGGAATAATTAATTGTTTAACCTTAATTAATTCAATTTGTTTCCAATTAAATTAACTTACTTATGAATTAATTATCCAATTCTGATTAATTTATTGCAAATCATTTGATATAAATTAATTAATAAATTACCTTAATTAATCAGACGATTCTTAATTGATCACATTAATTAAATTAACCTTTAAACCAATTACATAATTAATTAACCTCTTAATTAATTATTTTAAGAAATTAAACCCTTTAATTACTTGCCATTCAGCAATCATCCCATAACAATTAAACATTAATTACCAATTAATCTTTATCAGTAAATTAATCAAAATATCCAAAATTAATTACAATTAGTAATTAACCCCTTAATTACTTTCATTAAGTAATTAATAATTTACAATTGATTATCTTAATTAATTAATCTAATTAATTATTAAAATTAATCATCTGAATTAATACTTAATAATCCTTAGTTAATTATCTTCATTAACTAATGACATCTCTTTAATTACTTTCTTAAGAAATTATCTTAGACTAAATCATTGTTAATTATTTATAATTATAAATAAATCTAAATTATTAATTTATAAATTAAATAAATTATTCCTTAGTTATCTTATTAATTAAATCATTTTCACCCCATAATTATCTCTAAGATAATTGATTTCTTAATTAATGATTTGATTAATATTAAGGTGTATTTTAAAACATTACCCTTTTTGAATTTAAATTTGAATTTAAGATTCAAAATGATTTACCATTTAAAAATTAACCAAATTCAAATATCAATTTATAAACTTTTAAAATGAATGGAAAAACATTTATTACCTATATATGAAACTTATATAAGAAAAAGCTTTTAAACTAACTTACTTAACTATGTAAAATCAGACTTTAAAATACATTAATTATTTAACTTGTAAATTCAGGTTTTAAACAATTCATATACTTTCCATTCAAAACCCTTTCATAAAAGAATTTTCTCAAAAAAAAATCAAGTTAAATTTTTGTTTGAAACAAATTTACTTTTTAAAAGCTATTTTATTTAAACTTGTTTTTAAAACATTCATATGTAAAAACCGATTTACATTCCAGATTTGGATTCAAAGTAACTTGAATCCATTATTTAAATATTTGATTATTTTTTAACTTGCTTTTAAACCTTGATTTCAAATCTTGATTTAAAATCCAAATTTCATTTTAAAACTTTAAGATTTAAAAGTTTATTTGAATCTAAACTCCATTTTAGATTTAAAATTTATTTAAATCTAACTCACAATTTAAATTTTATTTAAATTTGCTTTAAACTCAAATTTCAATTAGGTTTACAAAAACCTGAAACCTGTCATAACTAACCCGAGGCAAAGTAAAAATGCTTCGAGTCGTTTCCTCTCTTGCTTCGAGTCAAGTACTGGAATAACTCGAGCTCAACCCGAGTGCACTTCCTACCCAAAACCCAAAGGTCATCAGAACTTCAAAATGCACGGTGCACATGCACCGTGACTATGGCCATCTCCGGCCACCACCCACGTCTTCATCACATCGCCGATCAACTCCAAACGCGATCACGATCATAAAAATCTACCACAGTAGCTTGAAATCGAAATCGAGTTCTCTAGCAAAACCTGGAACTTGAGACTGCAATCGACCCCAAACTTGTCAACGGTTCGTCTTCTCAATGCCGATCACCAGAACACCAGCATCTCCGGCTACAACTTCGCCTAACATCCCTCTAGCAATCCCCAAAATCCTATAGCACTCGATACATTATTGTCGACGAATCAATCAAAAGAAAACAGTCTTGACAAAACTAGGTTAAAAAAATTTAAACGTTCGCCGTCGCCACCACCGTGGCCTGACCACCACCGCACTATTTTTCCAAGCATCTCCGTTCATCCCTCCATCACCAACGAAAAATCCGACCTCAATTGAGCCTCCAATCGCCTGAACTTGATCGAAACGCATTTTTCGATCAACCCATAATTGCTTTCGAATCACACACTTAAAAATCGTCAAACTAGGCGTAAAAATTCTATTTTTTTAATAAGGATTCAAGTTATATGATTGAAGTAGCAAATCATTGCATTCGAAATTTAGCAAAAATTAAAACTTCCCTGTAAAAATAAATTTTCTCGATGCTTCAAAATACTAAACTGCTAGAAACTATTTCCAGATCTTAAACCAAGTAAAAACAAACTTGTTTTGTTTAAACTTTGGAGTCAAATGATGATTAAATGGAGTGGTATTGGATTTCTTAATGATTTTCTACCCTAAAACCAAAAACAGAGAACAAAG
Source organism: Allium cepa (assembly GCA_030765085.1). NCBI lineage: Eukaryota > Viridiplantae > Streptophyta > Magnoliopsida > Asparagales > Amaryllidaceae > Allium > Allium cepa. The sequence continues at coordinate 485,765,279 of CM060928.1, read as the reverse complement.
TAATATGCAGACATATTTATATATGTATACAGATTTAAATCTGAAAAGAATACTCAAACAAACCACTATCTGAATCATGAATCATACATACACAAATTTAATTTAACTTAAATCTTGAAATAGGATGTTTAATCACTGATCTAAAGAAGAAGATACTGGGTCAAGTTACTCACAGTGTTGAGAAAAAGAACAGAGCTTCTCTATTGGAAACAGGCTATGAACAGAAAGCTGGAATCTTTCTTCTTGATTCTCTGGTTTGATTGGAGTTTGAGTGTTGTTGTTTTGATGTTTTAAACTGAAGTTTGTTTAAGTTTTAAAATAGTATATGCTTTAGATACTACTCAGTTGAATGAACGAAACTGAGGTAATATATTGATATACAAAAATGAGTTTATAGGATAATAAAATTTTGTACAACACAGGTGCAAGATTTTATTATTATGCTCAGAGATTTTTTCTTTGCTTGGTGGCTGATGTAAATTTATGTTGTGTAATAAGGAGGCTAGCATTTATTATACTTGTCTTAATTCCATTTGTACATACTTATATATTTGTTTCTTTTTTCTTTTTTTTTTTTGCTTTGTACATAGATATTTATCTTGTTTCTTCTTTTGCAAGCCATTCATATGTATTTTTTTCTTGTTGCATATTTGAGTATATTTCTTTTGCTTTGTCTTCTTACTTCATAATATAAATGAAATTCTATAGTTAATATGTTGTAAAAAATTTAACTAATGTGTTTACTTTGTATTTCATAATTTATCTTATATAAATCTATTTCTATTCCCAATTTAAATATTTATTTTTAACTTACATATTTATGGTATTATTCCTCTATATACATATATATTTATATTTTATTTATTTTACAATTTTCATTTATTCATTATTTATAGATATTTAACCTTTAAAGAATCGTTTTTAAACTTAATTGTTCTCTGATAAAATAAACACCCATATTTTATTTGAATTTGCAGAAACTAGAACCAATTTACCAATTAATTTTACCACTTTTATTTAAAAATTAAATTAATTAGTAATTTAAATTCGGAAAAAATTCAGGATCGTTACAGAATATGTTTGGTAAAATGAGAGAAAAACTTGTGTATTTATAGCCAAAATTAAGCAAACTCAAAATTACCAAAACACCCCCCAATCTTCCTACCTGGGTATGGCCTCCCCTCTCTTTGCACCTCCCCCATCACTTCAGTTACTTCATGACTCTTTACTTAAAATCTAACGGTTGTATTTGGATGGAAAAATGGACTTAAGGTGAGATTTGATTTGACTTGTGTTGGATTTGGTGAAAATATCTTCTTTTTGTGCTTTTATTTACTTAACTAAATACTTAGCTTAAATAATCCTGGTTAGTATAAGTGAGGTGTTTATTTCTTTGTTAATATGTTTATATAATAACTATTCAAGTTGCAAAATGTTTACACAACATATATTGAACAAAATGTTGATTTTTGACAAAATATTTTCTAGTCACATTTTCTTTTTTTAATCAAACAATTTATTTACGTATATAAATCTTGAAAATTGATTTGTTATCATCTTTAAGTAATTAAAGAATAAATTGATTTACAAAAGCATATTTGATAATATTAAAATCCAACTGTAAAGATACGACATCGACTGGTCAAAGTGCGACGAAGTTTGTCTATGTTTATAAAACAAGTATATGTATATTATAAAAATTCTATCAATAAATTATTATCATTTTATAACAATTTAAAAATAATTATTTATCTTTTAAAACAATTGTTTGACTGTATATCCAATTTTATCGACCGGCTTTGGTCAATTTTACGATGAAACTCCGAAATATCTCATTTTTGTAAATCAATTCTAAAATAAGTTCACCGTTATTATTTATCACATAAAACATGATTATTTAAGTTTGAAAATTCTGTATTTGAATATTTAAATTTAATTAAACATTTCATTTAAAAGTGATAAAATTATGGGTCGCTACAATATGCACCAATTAGAGCTATATAATTAAATAGTGCTCCTTTTGTTTTGAAGTTAACACATCGCTTGTTTTCTGCTATTTATTAGCATGATTGTAAGCATATACAAATATAACTACAAGATCGGAACGATTAAATAAAAGCATGGAACTGTTATAACAAGAAACATTGACAAAATTATCACGATAAATTTATAATTATTAGTTTAGCCCCTACATAATTTAAACAACATATTTATTAACCAATACTAAATTACGGATAAGCTATAAAATAGTGGATAAAATTTTCACTTCACCATATATTATGATTCTAGTCTTATTTTCTTGATAACTTTTCATGTATTCATCTTTATTATTTATCATGCATAAGGAATGAAACTAAATATTATTAAAATATCATAAACCATATTTACCCACTTTACCCCATAAATAATAATTTTGGCTAGAAGTTTATTTAGCAGAACAAATATAGTGTTTGGCCTAAATGTTTGTAGTTGGAACCGTTGTTTTGTTTTTAAGTATCGCTTATGAATAATCAAAGTTTTAAAACTGAGAATAATATTCACCAAGAGGCTATGAATAATAGTGCTAGAAGTATGTATGGACTTTGCAAAAAAATATAAGGGATGTTGAAAACAAATTCTTACATTAATTTTAAGTCATGTGTATAAGAAAAATGTATAATGCATTAATCTTATAAGAATCATATTTTGTAATATTTATCCTAGAATTCAGCAATATGAGAACACGATTACGCATAAACAATATTCGGCTTCAATAAGCTTACCAAGTTAACTTAATTCCAATTCTCTTTTTTTTTGCTCATCAGTATAAATACATACATACATATATGATTAGTAGTCGCAAAGACAATGGTGATAAAAGTTCACTTACATTGTGAGAAATATGAAGATGATTTAAAGTGAAAATTGTTAAAACTTAAAGATACATAATGAATGTTTAAGATAAAAGCCCACATCATTACATGAAAATTGCATACTTTCATTATGAAATCTTTGTAAAAATGAATGGTAATCTTTAGAACATAAAATGGTATCATTCATCTGGAATTCAATTACCACCTTATTCAAGAATCATTTTTGGATAAGGTGGCATATTTTTATAATATAATGGACTAGGATGTTTGCATTCTTTAAAATATTTAAGCTTCATTCAACGATTCTAGTATACTGCTCTTTTACATAGTATTGTTTACTACTAGGAATTTATTTCTACTAGGAATTTATTTCTACTCTAGAATTCTAAAAACTGAATCAAATTGTGGTACATGATTTCAATTTTCAGATTTCACTGTTACTGATTTGCAATATAGTATCACAATCCAATAACCATTTCTTTTTAAAATCAAAAAATATTTAAGAAAAATATTACAAATAACAATATATATTGTTCCCGACGAACTGCAGTCATTTGAAACTTCTAAATCTCTGCTCAGTTTCGAAAATTCCATAATTTATGCTTCGGTTTTGGCTTTAGATTTATTTACTTTCCTTGACTTTTTTAGTAATTGCATTACTAAATACTGTAAATGTATATTTAAAATCATAAAAATATCTTACACTATAAATGTATATTTAAAATCAAAAAATTATCTTATTCATTCAAAATAGACCAACCCTAAAGTAAACAAAGCCTAATCATTTAATAATGCTGCCAAATTCTTCAAAATATTGCTGAATAAGTAAATACACTAACACTTATCTAATTATTTTAACTGTTATTCAAATAGCATAATAATAGAAGAAAGATTAATTTAAAGACTTATTGAAAATTCATTTCATTATGATATGCACAACAAGCCAAGCTGTAACAGAATATAGGGCAGCTTCCATGTACTATAATTTAAATGTTTGTGTTCATAGCTCTTCAATGAGCTCTGTACAGCCTGTATCCAAACTTTAACTACATTCTTTTCTAGCGGTTTAAAATGGACCTTTGCATTCGAATTAGTTGACTCCACACATCCAAAAGCAACCACTTTCCCGTTTCTCATAAATCCATCAACATGCATTTATTGTTTGTTCTTGAATTTGCAGTCTGTAAGTTTAAAAAAAAGCAAAAAACAATGAAGTTACCAATCCTTAAAAATAAAGTACCATAATCCATAAAAATCAAGTACCTAAATGTTTACACTATAGTCATAGGCGTAATACGAAATGTTGTAGCATTAGCCTTCTCAACAACTACTTGGGATTCAGGTCACCCTACCTTCTTACAGACAACATCCTCAATTTGAAACATGCCCAGGGCTGGCCTAAAAGTATTTGGACTTAGAGATTATCTGTCCAAACAATCATGGCTGGCAGCCCAATAGGAACATTATTAACAATTTCTTTTGAGATGCTTGAGTGTGATCGCCCTAAAGCTACTAATTATTTGCTTCCTCTCAAATCAAAAATCTTGTATTTGCATTTTAGGTTGACAGTTCTACTCCATTAGTGGCAAGATATTTATTCAATAAAAGTTGTATATATTAAAATTGCAACATCCGAAAACCTTAAGCAGAAATTTAGTAAAAAAATTAAATGTAAATGTAATAATGGCAAAACTAAAATTTTCACAACTATCCAAATTTAGCTATGAAACTTGCATCGTTCTGTTTATAGCGAATTTCTGGATGATTTTCATATATAACCTTTTGAAATCGAAGCAATTATGAAGAAGTTATAAATGTTTTAAAGTTGAGAAGCTAAATTAAGGAAATAAACAATTAAGGAAACAATTTTTTTAAAATAGAACACCCCACGGTCTAAAAATAGATCGGGACCGATCGATCACTAGCAGCCGACCGCTTCCAACTATTGTGGTTGACCGGTTAGTGAATTACTGCTAGGGTTTTTGTTAGGCCAACGACCTGGATTTGATCGTAAATTTTTATCAATGCTTCAAATTAGATCGTATGTTTTGAACAAACCAAGTTAGTTTGCAACCCTATAAAAGCCATGCTAATGTAAATCCAAATTCACAAATTATATTCTATACGTCCAAACTCTGCTCCTTTGAAAACTCAAATCTCTTTCTTTTTAAATCAATTTTATTTAAAATAAATTAAAATAAAAGCAGAGAGATTGAAGAAAGATAAATCAAGCAGCGATCTAGCAAACAAGGAAGATTTCAGACGTAATTTGAAGGAAATAACTTGAACTTGAGGTGAGTGGGTTCATTTTTAATTAGATGATTTACATATAATTAATTTAAGCATACCTCTTTTAATCTAGGTTGTTAGAAATTTAATGAAAAAGATTGTTCAATTGAATTGGAAATTTAATTGTATTTGTGCGAATATGATTCCTCTTTTCTAATCTAGATCTGAATACTATTAATTTGTAAGTTAAGGAACTGATAAATCTAAGTATACCCCATTTTATCAAATTGATAAGAATTGATGTAACTTGTGAATGTTGATGTTAAATCTAGGTTAAACAAATTATTGCAAATTGAAATTTAATATGGCAATTTGGTAATTACAAATTATAGATTCACAAGTTAGTTAACTGAAATTTAAGTTATAAGTTTACTGTAATGAAATTCAGGAACGATAATCATTAACAAACAAAAATTAATAATAATCTGTAATTAAAAAAACCAAACAATTATGAATGGTCGACCATCCAAGAGCATGCAATTGACCGATTAGCATTTTCAAAGCGTAGGCTTAAGGCCCAATAAAATAGTTGTGTGTGTATGTGTGCATATATATGGATTTTAGTATATTTAGGGAAGCTAATTCCTTATGTGGAGACACTAGGATCTTGCGAGACTAGATAAATGCTATTTATCCAATAGGGATCGATATTCGATCGGGGTGATTTTATCCTAAATCGCACTCGTGGGAGGTTCTATGGTGGACATGTAATACAGATGATGATGCCTAATAGATTGTATGGCCCGACATTAACAGTAGTTCCTTGTAATTTATGGTGATGCGATGTGACGTTATGTTATTGATGGATCTCGATGCAGTGCAATAAGAGGCATTGAGTTTACCATTGAGAGGTGGACATGAATGCTGTGATGATGGGACACGTCGACGAGTCAGCATTGCGAGCGGCCCCTTAATGCATAATTAGGATACATTTAGTTGTGGGAAATGTAGTCCCATGGTGGAAATTTTTATGCAAACCCATGTAGAATAGTTCTAGTAGCTATTAGCCAATCATTAGTTGGCTTGAGGTTTTAGTTGTTCTACCCTAAGTACGAGCATGCACGTTAGTGTAGGTATGTATTGATTAAACCCATAAATAAGAAATCAAGTAACTGACGGACATTTATAGGACATCCTAGGTTACATAATGTATAACTAAAGTCAATTACATGTGATCACCGTATATGTAACGATCTCGGATTTTGATTTATTTTTAATAAATAATTAATTTAATTTTGAATAAAGTTTGTGAAATTTATTGGTACATTACTTCAAATTTTTTAAAATTCATATAAAAAGATATGTATTTATTTTATTAAGTTTTAAAAATGAGTTCTTTTAGAATTTAATATCTAAATAATGAATGAATTAAAATGTAATATAAGACGATAAGTATATAAGTTAAAAGTAAATATCTTCAGATTTTGGTTATGTAAACTATAAAACATTAAAAATACACATTAAACAAAACTGTTAAAATTCAAACAACATAATAAAAACAGAAATGTGTTCATATGAAAAAAATAATAAGGCAAAGCAAATGAAAATAATTATGTACTAATAAGGTAAGGGTGTAAACGTAAAGTAGAAGTATAGAAATAAAATACATTCACATATGAACACTTATAACAGAAAACAAAACAAATAAAAGAAATTGGAATAGGAATACATATATAGGAGATAAAATATAAAATATGAAGTCAGGTAACATATTAATAAAATTATGTAAAAAATAAGTAAATACATTTACTAAAATCTAACATCATAGGAATTTATTCATATGACAAAGTAATAAAACAAAAGAAGAAATACACTCAAATATGAAAAGAAAATATGTCTAAGTATTAATGTACAAACAAGTGAACATATATATAAAAAAGCAAGATAAAGACAAAATAAAATACATACAAAACAAAACTATACATACATAAAAAATACATAGCATAAGTTTGTAGACAAAGAAGTACACATGCAATTAATACCCCATCTTCTCTTTGCACAAACAAATCTTCTCAGCATATATAAAATTATCAGCCGAGACAAACAATGCAATGGCAATTAATGCTAGCACAAAAGCAAGATTTTCAGCCTCCATTTGAAAACAAATCTCCGATCTATGTTGTACAAACAATATTATAACACCTCCTCTATACTACACTACTTTCTCTACATATATACATTCATCTTGTTTTATTCATTCAGCAAATACTTAGCATTTCAGAAAACAAACACAACTATATTTACAAACTTAAACAAGATCATTCAACAACAGAGTAAGATTTAAAGAAGAAAGAGAAAAAAAGAATCAACAGCAACGTGGTCCTCTGTTCATCATCAATTCAGGTGAGCAACTCACCTATTCTTGCCTATACTCTTTGATATGGTATTGATGCTTAAAAGATGATCTGGAATGTTGTTAAATATGCATGTATGTTTGAATGTATCAGTGCATGCATGTTTTGAATGTTTGGATATATATGTTCATACCTCTGTTGCAAATAACAGACACAAGATTTCACATGAAAATCCTCATCTCAATGAATAAGCAGATTCATGTTGTAAACTTTAAAGGGAAAATGTTTGTGTTATCTAAACTTTGATTTAAGTAAAAAAAATACTTATGAATATAATTAGAAAAGAATAAAAAGAAAAGAAAATGGAATATACAGGGAACAATCTTTTCTAAACCAAAAATTTAAGAATTTGAGTTTCAAGTTTTGGTTATATATCTGTATTCGAATTTGGAAAATATGATTTTTGATCAAGAAAACACGATTTTTAATTTAGTAGTTGTTAATATATGTTGGGTTGAACTGTTTTGGGTATTTCGTTGATGATCGGCAATCAAGGACAATTCGAAGCTCTGGGTTGCTGTCGTAGGTAGCTTAGGGGGTGATGGTTGCAGGAAAAATTGTGGAATGGTGGATTGTTCAACGTGGTGGCATCGGCGAGCTTCTGAAATTTCTAAACCTAGTTTTGTCGAAGGTTGGAATTTCGCTTCATTCGTTCCCTTCGTTCGATCGAGTGTTGCATGATTTTGGGGAATGGTAGAGGTTGAGGTGACGATGTAATAATTGAGGTTGCACGTGTTCAGGTGGTCAGAGCAGGGAGCATAAGGCTTTGACAGGTTAAAGTGTGTTCCAGTCGTTTTTTTCCAGGTTTCGTTTATGTTTTTCTTTTGAGCTCGATTTTGATTTCACGCTCGAATCGATTCTTGGGCAATTGGAATCGATGGAGGAGGCCAAAGATGACCTGTTGGCGACGGCGTTGGTGATCGGAGAGGCTACGTCGCGTTGTTCATGTGCACAGTGCACTCTCGTGTACCTGTGTTGGGTAGTTTGGGAAAGGAGGAGATCATATTTTTCTCGGGTTTTTACTCGAGTCGTTGGCGGTTTTACACGAAGCATTTCTGCATTTTACACGAAACAGGATTTAGTTTTAAAGTAAAATACTTGGAATTTTTTTTAAAATTAAGTTCTGGGTCACTCGGGTAAATTTTTGGAAAATCTCGAAGTAGGTATGTGTTTTTCTCAGTAAGCGGGGTCTTGGACTCGAAGCAAAAGAGTGGTGCCTCGGGAAATTTTTGTGTTACAGGTTTTTTTTCCAGAAAACCTGTTATTCTATTTTTAAAATTTTAAGTTAGAATTTAAAAGCTAAGTTTAAACGAAAAGCCAAATTTAAAAGAATTTAAAAGTTTATAAATTGATATTTGAATTTGGTTAATGTTTAAATGGTAAATCATTTTGAATCTTGAATTCAAAATGGAATTCAAAATTTAATTCAAAAAGGGTAATGTTTTTAAAATACACATTAATATATTTTTAAATCATTAATAAAGAAACAAATTATCTCAGGAATAATTAAAGGGTGAAAATGATTTAATTAATAAGATAATTAAGGAATGATAATTTATTTAATTTATAATTAATTTAGATTTATTTATAATTAGAGATTAATTAAAAGTAATTAAGAAATGTTATTAGTTAATGAAGATGATTAACTAAGGATTATTAAGTATTAATTAAGGTGATTAATTTTAATAATTAATTAGATTAATTAATCTAGATAATTAATTTTAAATTGTTTAAAAATGTAATTACTTAATAAAAGTAATTAAGAGATTAATTTCTAATTGTAATTAAAATGGGATATTTTGATTAAATTATTGATAAAGATTAATTGGGAATTTATGATTAATTGTTATGAGATGATTGCTTTATGGTAAGTAATTAAAGGGTTAATTTCTTAAAATAATTAATTAAGGGGTTAATTAATTATGTAATTGGTTTGAAGGTTAACTTAATAAATATGGTTAATTAAGAATAATTCAATTAAATAAGGTGATTGATTTAATAAATTTATATCAAATGATTTGTAATTAATAAATCAAGATTGGATAATTAATTCATAAGTAATTTATTTAACTGGAAATAAATTGAATTAATTAGGATTAAACAATTAATTAATCCTACTTATAAATGATTATTAAAATGCTTGACTTTAATACTTATGAATGATTGTATTGTATGAGATGCCTTATTTTGTTCTATGAATTGAGTTGTGTATAATATTTTCATTTACTAATATTTGTTTATTATCTGTGAATCTGTGGATGGACGATAAGTGTTATAGTTTATATCGCTTATCAACTATATTTCCGTGTTTTAATCTGTGATGATTGAATGATGTTGCACTATTGTGTTAAACCCCTAGACCACACTTATACACACGCCAATATGGATTTCACGAGGAAATCGATTAAGTCACAGATTTTGAAATAGTTTAAAAGTTGAATATTTAAATTTAAATATTTTTGATTTAAATTTGAATTCAATATTTGAAATTGAATTCTATGAGTAGGAAACTAGGGATTAAAAGGGGTATTCAACTTATAAATGAGTTTATATGGGTTAAACCATTTTAAATATATTGATTTGGGAATTTGAATTTAAATTCAAAGGCTTTAATCCGTGCAAATATAATAGGATTTTTCTAAAACGAAATTTGTTCGTTTTCAAATAATAAAAGCTTTCATATAAAAAGTGAACTTCCAAATTGTGTTAAAAGAATTTCAAGTTAAAAATGAAAATGATTTTCCAAGTTATGGAAACGGTTGAAATCTATAAGTTAAACCTTTAATTTACAGATTTTAAACGAGTTAATCCAATTGAAATGGAAATTGATTTGAAATCCGTAAATGGATCTTTGTGAAAATGGGTGACCTTAGTGAAATGAATCCTTTTGTATTGGAAATGGTAATTTGTTTAAACCATTTGAAAGAAAGTTTTGAATTATTAAGTTGTGACTTAATTGAAATCCCATATCCATATGTTTTAAATGTTGCGCCCACTATTCGGTTTAGCCGGGAGAAGACCTTTGTGTCGTATAACCCATTCCGAATATGTGATTCAACGTATATGGATAGCATCTGAAGACCGGTGGTAAAGACGGGTATTTGCAAGAATGGTAGGATGACCTATCATTATCTCTGCACTGAGTTGCTTCGGTATAGGGATTCCCTAAGTGATGGGAAGTCCGATCGGGATTGTGAATACCCGGATTACAAGGGCTTCTTTGGAAGTGCCTTCGGTTCTGTTCGAACCCAGAATATACTTGTATGGATTATATGTCTTGCATTACAATTGAGATATAAAGCAGATTTCTTTCAAATACATATCTGTTGGTGGCGGAGAATTTATTCTCTTAGCTTAACACTCTTCTCTGAGATGTATGAGCTCAGAGGTTATGTAGTTGAAGGTTATCAGCGATATATTCCCAATTTGGTAATGTGGCATGCTGATTGCTGCTGATCATTTGCTGATCAAAGCGTGACTTTTGTGAAAAGCGTAGCTTTGTGGACGAGACTTCGTCGAGCCTCACAAACTGGTAATGGTCGAAACAGGAAAGACGCAGCAAGGTTTTCGGGGTAGCTTCCCTAGGGTATGGCCATTCTTTCTGGAAAAGGGTAGTATCATGGTATGGAGCCCAGATACAACTCATGTGGACATTGCAGTATATTTATTACTTGTGTGATGTTGTTGGATTGAGGCACCTTGTATAAAGGTCCCAAAGGACCGGGGGTGGCATATTTGAGGTTTTTTATTCCCCGGGAAGGGGGATAGCCGGCCTTGTTTGGTAGAGAGCTGGGTGAGTTCTCGGGGCGTCCCGCCAGAGGCGTTCTCATGTGACAACAGAAAGTTCCTTAGCCTATCCATTTGTTGGAAATCCATTCACCAAATACGCGTCTTGTACGGTTTTAGTTGTATTACCTGCCATCTACTTATGGTGGCGCCCCACTGTTTGGATGGTAGCTATAGTAGGCATAGTTCGCAATGTCTATGCTGGCTAAGATTTATATCATTCTTTCGAAATGCTTTTCTGCACTTTGCACTTATAGTAATAATATCAAAGAAATTCGCGTATCAAGCATGTTTGACTATCATAAGAAGAAATCTCCTCCAATTCTGCGTTTGCATTGTGTGTGTGGCAGGAGGTCTTATGGTAGTTTCATTTTCTAAAAACATTGCGAATTGACTTTAAAAATATATTTCTTTGTTTGTTTTTAAAGATAAAATGTTTTGTTGCTCACACCAATCGCATAGCTGATTCGGAGTTTATTGTTTCTTTCCTAAACTCTGGGTGCTCACTATTTTCCACACGAGTAGTATAGAGTTGGGTTTTTCAGATAGATAGGTTTGGTAGATTATCTGGAGCTAGTTTCAATATTTGGATGTGGACGAGACTTGCGTGTCTTAGTGTACCGTGATGTTGGTTCAAGCTGCTGATGGAGTTCTTCCTTGAAGACTATCATGAGTTATTTATTCCGCTGCTGGTGTTAACTATTTTCTTTTCCGCTGCTATTTTATTGTATCATATCTCTGATGTATATTGATATCTATTGTATCATCTGTTGTATCAGATATTGTATCAATGTTGTATATCAATGTATTATTCTTTTTCTTCCGCTGTGTTGTTATACTTAATTGTCTTATAAGCTCCGACGACTCGGATTTGAACGGTCGGATCTGCGGCATTCGAGTATGATGTAAAGTATGGATGTCGATATTCAAACGCGAAAAATCATGTTCGTCACATTTGGTATCAGAGCTAAGGTTGAACTTTAGCTCGGAGTATAACACATTAAGTAACTCATTAGAGATAGGATGAAGTAAACCCTAGAAGTAAATCCCTAAGATATCCGTTCGAATGCCTCAGTAAATTCTCTTACTATTCATCGATGGTAAGTATGAGTGCAAGAAGAGAACGAGATAGGGGATAGGGAAGTACGACTATAATGGTCAATACCTGCGACAGTGGAAATAATTTTTCTCTATCAATCTTCTTTTACTCGTTTCCAAATTCTTTTTGATTGCTTCATACCGGCTATAAGAAGAAGTTTCGGAATGATGGTGGCCCTACGAATCATTGTAGGAATTTTTTTTACTTGGTATCTTCATCGGTTTCTTATCAGTTTCTCGATTTAAACTTTAATAAATATGAATAAATTTGAAATTGAAAATTTTGAATAATTGGAAATTTTAAATTGAGTTAAATTGATTAATAGAATATGAAGGATAAATTGAATTGAATTGATAAAACGATTTCGTTTAAAACCAAATTTGAAAATTCTATTATAATTTCTCTGGTTGATCGAGGTCCGAAGAGGGACAAATTGGTATATATTTTGAGATATTCTGACTTGAATTTGGAATCCATATCTTGTGTTTGAGGAATTATAGGAGATCAAATCTATCTATCTTTGTTGTTTTCGTGCCTGCAAATTTCAGGGACGAAATTTCTTAAGGAGGGGAATCTATAACAATCCTGGATTTTGATTTATTTCTAATAAATAATTAATTTAATTTTGAATAAAATTTGTGAAATTTATTGGTAAATTACTTTGAATTTCTTAAAATTCATATAAAAAGATATGTGTTTATTTTATTAAGTTTCAAAAACGATTTCTTTTAGAATTTAATATCTAAATAATGAACGAATGAAAATGTAAGATAAGACGATAAGTATATAAGATAAAAATAAATATCTTAAGATTTTGATTATGTAAACTATAAAACATTAAATATACACATTAAACAAAATTGTTAAAATTCAAACAACATAATAAAAATAGAAATGTGTTCATATGACAAAATAATAAAGCAAATGAAAATATTTATGTACTAATAAGGTAAGGGTGTAAACATAAAATAAAAGTATAGAAATAAAATACATTCACATATGAACACTTATAAAAGAAGACAAAACAAATAAAAGAAATTGGAATAGGAATACATACATAGGAGATAAAATATGAAATATGAAGTCAAGTAACATATTAATAAAATTATGTAAAAAAATAAGTAAATACGTTAACTAAAATATAACATCATAGGAATTTATTCATATGACAAAGTAATAAAACAAAAGAAGAAATACACTCAAATATGAAAAGAAAATATATCTAAGTATTAATGTACAAACAAGTGAACATATATATAAAAAAGCAAGACAAAGACAAAATAAAATACATATAAAACAAAACGGCACATGCATAAACAATACATAGCATAAGTTTGTAGACAAAGAAGTACACATGCATTTAATACCCCATCTTCTCTTTGCACAAACAAATCTTCTCGGCAAATATAAAATTATCAGCCGAGACAAACAATGCAATGGCAATTAATGCTAGCACAAAAGCAAGATTTTCAGCCTCCATTTGAAAACAAATCTCCGATCTATGTTGTACAAACAATATTATAACACCTCCTCTACACTACACTACTTTCTCTACATATATACATTCATCTTGTTTTATTCATTCAGCAAATACTTAGCATTCCAGAAAACAAACACAACTATATTTACAAACTTAAACAAGATCATTCAACAACAGAGTAAGATATAAAGAAGAAAGAAAAAAAAAGAATCAGCAGCAGCATGGTTCTCTGTTCATCATCAATTCAGGTGAGCAACTCACCTATTCTTGCCTATACTCTTTGATATGGTATTGATGCTTAAAAGATGATCTGGAATGTTGTTAAATATGCCTGTATGTTTGAATGTATCAGTGCATGCTTGTTTTGAATGTTTGGATATATATGTTCATACCTCTGTTGCAAATAACAGACACGAGATTTCACATGAAAATCCTCATCTCAATGAATAAGCAGATTCATGTTGTAAACTTTAAAGGGAAAATGTTTGTGTTATCTAAACTTTGATTTAAGTAAAAAAAAATATACTTATGAATATAATCAGAAAAGAATAAAAAGAAAAGAAAATGGAATATACAGGGAACAATCTTTTCTAAACCAAAAATTTAAGAATTTTAGTTTCAAATTTTGGTTATATATCTGTATTCGAATTTGGAAAATATGATTTTTGATCAAGAAAACACAATTTTTAATTTAGTAGTTGTTAATATATGTTGGGTTGAACTGTTTTGGGTATTTCGTTGATCATCGGCAATCAAGGACGATTCGAAACTCTGGGTCACTGTCGTAGGTAGCTTAGGGGGTGGTGGTTGCAAGAAAAATAGTGGAATGGTGGATAGTTCAACGTGGTGGCATCGGCGAGCTTTTGAAATTTCTAAACCTAGTTTTGTCGAAGGTTGGAATTTTGCTTCATTCGTTCCCTTTGTTCGATCGAGTGTTGCATGATTTTGGGGAATGGTAGAGGTTGAGGTAACGAAGTAATGACCGAGGTTGCGCGTGTTCAGGTGGTCGGAGCAGGGAGCATAAGGATTTGATAGGTTGAAGTGTGTTCTAGTCGTTTTTTTCCAGGTTTCGTTTTTATTTTACTTTTGAGCTCAATTTCGATTTCACGCTCGGATCGATTCTTGGGCAATCGAAATCGATGGAGGAGGCCAAAGATGACCTGTTGGCGATGGCGTTGGTGATCGGAGAGGCTTCGTCGCGTTGTTCATGTGCATAGTGCACTCTCGTGTACCTGTGTTGGGTAGTTTGGGAAAGGAGGAGATCATATTTTTCTTTGGTTTTTACTCGAGTCGTTGGGGGTTTTACTCGAAGCACTTCTGCATTTTACTCGAAGCAGGATTTGGTTTTAAAGCAAAATACTTAGAATTTTTTTTTAATTTAAGTTCTGGGTCACTCGGGTAAATTTCTGGAAAATCTCGAAGTAGGTATGTGTTTTGCTCGGGTAAGTGGGGTCTTGGACTCGAAGCAAAATAGTGCTGCCTCGGGAAATTTTTGTGTTACAGGTTTTTTTCCAGAAAACCAGTTATTTTGTTTAAATTTTAAGATAGAATTTAAAAGCTAAGTTTAAACGAAAAGCAAAATTTAAATGAATTTAAAAGTTTATAAATTGATATTTGAATTTGGTTAATGTTTAAATGGTAAATCATTTTGAATCTTGAATTCAAAATGGAATTCAAAATTTAATTCAAAAAGGGTAATGTTTTTAAATACACTTTAATAAAATTTTTTAAATCATTAATAAAGAAATAAATTATCTCAGAAATAATTAAAGGGTGAAAATGATTTAATTAATAAGATAATAAAGGAATGATAATTTATTTAATTTATAAATTAATTAATTTAGATTTATTTATAATTAGAGATTAATTAAAAGTGATTAAGAAATGTTATTAGTTAATGAAGATGATTAACTAAGGATTATTAAGTATTAATTAAGGTGATTAATTTTAATAATTAATTGGATTAATTAATTTAGATAATCAATTTTAAATTGTTTAAAAATGTAATTACTTAATAAAAGTAATTAAGAGATTAATTTCTAATTGTAATTAAAATGGGATATTTTAATTAAATTATTGATAATGATTAATTGGGAATTTATGATTAATTTTTATGAGATGATTGCTTTATGGTAAGTAATTAAAGGGTTAATTTCTTAAAATAATTAATTAAGGGGTTAATTAATTATGTAATTGGTTTGAAGGTTAACTTAATTAATATGGTTAATTAAGAATAATTCAATTAGTTAAGGTGATTGATTTAACAAAATTTATATCAAATGATTTGTAATTAATAAATCAAGATTGGATAATTAATTCATAAGTAATTTATTTAATTGGAAATAAATTAAATTAATTAGGATTAAACAATTAATTAATCCTACTTATAAATGATCATTAAAATACTTGACTTTAATACTTATGAATGATTGTATTGTATGAGATGCCTTATTTTGTTCTATGAATTGAGCTGTGTATAAACTTTTCATTTACTAATATTTGTTTATTATCTGTGAATCTGTGGATGGACGATAAGCGTTATAGTTTATATCGCTTATCAACTATATTTCTGCCTTTTAGTCTGTGATGATTGAATGATGTTACACTATTGTGTTAAACCCCTAGACCACACTTATACACACACCAATATGGATTTCACGTGGAAATCGATTAAGTCATAGATTTTGAAATAGTTTAAAAGTTGAATATTTAAATTTAAATATTTTTGATTTAAATTTAAATTTAATATTTGAAATAGAATTCTATGTGTAGGAAACTAGGGATTAAAAGGGGTATTCAACTTATAATTGAGTTTATATGGGTTAAACCATTTTAAATGTATTGATTTCGGAATTTGGATTTAAATTCAAAGGCTTTAACCCGTGCAAATATAATCGTATTTTTCTAAAACGAAAGTTGTTCGTTTTCAAATAATAAAAGCTTTCATATAAGAAGTGAGCTTCCCAATTGTGTTAAAAGGGATATCAAGTTAAAAATGAAAAAGATTTTCCAAGTTATGGAAACGGTTTGAAAGCTATAAGTTAAATCTTCAATTTAAAGATTTTAAATGAGTTAATCCAATTGAAATGAAAATTGATTTGAAATCCGTAAATGGATCTTTGTAAAAATGGGTGAACTTTGTGAAATGAATCTTTTTGTATTGGAAATAGTAATTTGTTTAAACCATTTGAAAGAAAGTTTTGAATTATTAAGTTGTGACTTAATTGAAATCCCATATCCATATGTTTTAAAGGTTACGCCCACTATTCGGTTTAGCCGGGAGAAGACCTTTGTGTCTATAACCCATTCCGAATATGTGATTCGACATATATGGATAGCATTTGAAGACCGATGGTGAAGACCGGGTATTTGCGAGAACGATAGGATGACCTATCGATTGTCTCTGCACTGAGTTGCTCTGGTATAGAGATTCCCTAAGTGATGGGAAGTCCGATCGAGATTGTGAATATCCGGATTGCAAGGGCTTCTTTGGAAGTGCCTTCGGTTCTTTTCGAACCCATAACAGATTTGTATGGATTGTATGTCTGACATTACAATTGAGATATAAAGCAGATTTCTTTCAAATACAGATCTGTTGGTGGCGGAGAATTTATTCTCTTAGCTTAACACCCTTCTCTGAGACGTATGAGCTTTGAGGTTATGTAGTTGAAGGTTATCAGCGATATTTTCCCAATTTGGTAATGTGGCATGCTGAGTGCTGCTGATCATTTGTTGATCAACGCGTGGCTTTTGTGAAAAGCGTAGCTTAGTGGACGAGAATTCGTCGAGCCTCACAAACTGGTAATGGTCGAAGCAGGAAAGATGCGGCAAGGTTTCCGAGGTAGCTTCCCTAGGGTATGGCCATTCTTTCTGGAAAAGGGTGGTATCATGGTATGGAGCCCGGATACTTACTCATGTGGACATTGCAGTATATTTATTACTTTGTGATGTTGTTGGATTAAGGCGCCTCGTATAAAGGTCCCAAAGGACCAGGGGTGGCATATCTGAGGTTTTTTATTCCCCGGGAAGGGGGGTAGCCGGCCTTGTTTGGCAGAGAGTGGGTGAGTTCTCACAGCATCCCGCCAGAGGCATTCCCATGTGGCAACAAGAAGTTCCTTAGCCTGACCATTTGTTGGAAATCCATTTATCAAATACGCGTCTTGTACGGTTTTAGTTGTATTACCTGCCATCTACTTATGGTGGCACCCCACTGTTTGGATGGTAGCTATAGTAGGCGTAGTTCGAAATGTCTATGCTGGCTAAGATTTATATTATATTTTCGAAATTCTTTTCTGCACTTTGCACTTATAGTAATAATATCAAAGAAATTCGCGCATCAAGCATGTTTGACTATCATAAGAAGAAATCTCCTCCAATTCTACGTTTGCATTGTGTGTGTGGCGGGAGGTCTTATGGTAGTTTCATTTTCTAAAAACATTGCGAATTGACTTTAAAATATTTATTTCTTTGTTTGTTTTTAAAGTTAAACTGTTTTGTTGCTCACATCAGTCTCATGACTGATCCGTAGTTTATTGTTTCTTTCCTAAACTCTGGGTGCTCACTATTTTCCACACAAGCACTCTAGAGTTGGGTTTTTCAGATAGTTAGGTTTGGTAGATTATCTGGAGCTAGTTTAAGTCTTTGGATATGGACGAGACTTGCTTGTCTTAGTGTACCGTGATGTTGGTTCGAGCTGCTGATGGAGTTCTTCCTTGAAGACTATCTTGAGTTATTTGTTCCGCTGCTGGGGTTAGCTATTTTCTTTTCCACTACTATGTTATTGTATCATATCTTTGATCTATATTGATATCTATTATATCATCTGTTATATCAGATATTGTATCAATGCTTTATAGCAATGTATTATTCTTTTTCTTCCGCTATGTTGTTATATTTAATCGTGTTATATGCTCCGGTGACTCGGATTTGAACGGTCGGATCTGCGGCATTCGAGTACGATGTAAAGTATGGATGTCGATTTTCAAACGCGAAAAATCGTGAGCGTCACAGTATATTAACGATTTACTCATTCACTAGACTTTTGTCTAGCATGCCCTTTTTTCTTTCTTTTTCCCCTTTACAAGAGGACATGGCAGCAGGTGATAGGCCCAATGATAGTACATGGATTGGCAAGCTTAGCATCAGAGCTGCTTTTGTTTCTTATTAATCTTCATGCACCGTTTATCGTATCTAGTATTTTATCTGACTATTTTTATGTATTTTTATATACTGAGGATTTAACTATGTATTGTTCTGAGACTGTATTTTTTAATTTTTTCTGATCTGACTATTTTTCTGTCTTCCGTGGTGAGATCTGAAAGTGTAGTAGATTTATCCTTGTATATTTAGTTTCTCAAATGTTTAAAAACCCCAACAATCGCACTTTATGGCACCGATGCGAGTATGAAATTCACAAGACCTTGCAATAGTGTGTTGGGAGGTGCTGGTTGTCATAGTTGGTATCAGAGCCTACGTTTGAAATTCCTTAAGGATTAAGGGCGTACTGAGAGAACATACTTGAAAAGATATTTTTTTTCAAATGTTTTCCAAAGACTTTCCAAAAGGTGTTCATAATTGGTTTTCAAAGTATGTATATATACACACATAGATAAAAGATTTCTAAAAGTTTTATTTAGATAAATGTAATACGAGTCACTTTCCCTTGGTCTTGTCAATACTATCTATGAAAAAGTTGCTGATAAATTTCTTAATTTGTAGATAGAAAGGATGAGCGATTTGACTAACTCCGACGACACAGTTAAGATTCTAGGTAAGAACGTCCTGATTTGGCTTCATCAGTATCTGCAAGTAAGAGGACAAGTCGAGCTTAACCCTAATGTAGGACACACGGAGCAAGCCCCAGGCGCAGTTCCTACTCACCCACCCGCCGTTGGTTATGTTAACCTTTCTAAGGACTCTGCGAGCCTAGGAAGGAAGCCATATGTAGGGACTGAGTCGTATGTAGATTTGAGGACATAGATTTGTATTTATGAGAGGATTTTTAGATTGATGGGTCTTAGAGATGAATTTAGGAGATACCTTGCCACTTGGCACTTGTAGGGGAAGGCTTTGAATTTGTGGGATGTGGTAGTTGCTGAGACTGGTGAGGGAGAGATTACTTAGGGGATTTCGTAGATGTTTTTAGATGAAGTTTCTGTCTGGGACTGAAGAGGGAGTACAATTAGAGAAGTCTATTCATTTACCGTAAGGAGAGATGATGTGAAAAAGTATTTTAATCGGTTGAATGAATTGGAAAAGTTTGAAATGAAGCTGATTAGTACACCTATAAGAAGGCTTCGAAGTTTGCAAAGGGACTGAATCAACCTCTTCAGAATTTGACCCTTAGTCGTATTTTCATGGGTGCGAATTTCGAGGGATTACTATAGATAGCTTGCTAAATGCTATTTTCAAAGAGGAAGTGAAGGGTTAGTCTAAGAAGACAGAAGGAAGATGCCCCAACAGAACTAGTGCAAGGGTAGATTAGGACTCAAGGGAAAGATCAAGAAGTAAGAGTCCTAGTGTAGGAAGTGTGGTAAGAAGGGACATTTTGCGAGGGAGTGCAAGATAGATAATTTAAAGATTACTTGTTGCAAATACAGTCAATACGGACACATAAGGCGGGAGTGTCCATCACCTCAGAAGACCTTTACACGGGTGGTTTCAATTTACGCACTGGACGTTGTTCCTAGCTCGAGTGCATCTCTAGTTGTGAAAAAGGGTAATAAGGTTGTAATCGAAGGTGTGTCAACTTTATCCGATTCACCTATTCATACATTATTTGCTAGGATGTCATCATAATCTTTTATTTTGAGTAGACTTGTGGATGAGTTACAGTTAGGCACTAGCACAGTTATGGACCCTTTAGTTGTATCAACCCCCATAGGAGGATTGGCTTAATTGCCTATGATATGTAGGGGTTTGAAAATGTTTATTTTGGTGGTCGAGTTCGATTATGATGCTTGTCATAGGATTTTCTTGGTTTGATTTGATTTTAGGCATGGATTGGATGATGATGTATATGGAAATCTATGATTGTGGTAGGAAAGCTGTTAGGTTGTCTACTTGTAGTGGACATAGTCCAGAGGTATATAGCGATCCTAAAGGTTCAGTTATGTTGAGTTATTTATATTCTTTAAACCTATCACGTGATGAGTTAGACTCGGTGCTTGTACTTAAAGGCTACGCAAATATCTTTTTCGAGGTTACTGCTCTCCCATCTCGGAGAGAGATGAAGTTTTGGATTTATCTTGTGGAGAATGCCAGACCTGTTGCTTTACCTTCGAGACATATAACTCTGAAGGAGAGATGAGAGTTGAATAAACAAGTGAATGAGTTGCTGGAGAAGGGTTTTATTAGGAGCTGGGGTAAAAAAAATACCTTTCCCCATCTCCCATTCAGCCATTTATTTTAGTTATTCACTAGAGCAATTATGATATCAAACTCGATCCAAAGCAAGTGTTCGAATCTATTATGACGTAACGATTAGGTGCCTAAAGGACTCTTTTAGAGGAAAATATTTTGTCACCCCATTTCGAGGACTCACGGAAATACTAAGATGCATTTTTACCAAAAATCCTATGCTTAAGAAAATATATTCTTTTGAGCATGGGTTTGTAGTAGGGAGAACTGGTTGTCCTTTGCACCAAGGCAGATGGTTCTTTGAGGATTTACGTTTATTATCGGGAGCTGAGTAAACCGACGAAGAAGAATCGTTGCACGTTGCTCCATATAAAAGTCTCTTTATCAGTTGGTTGGAGCGAAGGTGTTCTCACAGCTTGACTTGGCTACCAGATTCCACTAGTTGCATGTAGCTGAGGATAGCATTCAAAAGACTCATTTTCATACACCTGACGGACTGTATGAGTGGTTAGTCATGCCCTTTGGACTGACCAATGCATCCGCCTACTTTGTTGATTTGATGATTCGAGTTTTTAAAGGGCAGCTTAATATGTTCATGGTAGTATTTGTGGATGACATATTAGTCTATTCGAAAAGTGAGGAGGAGCACATGTTGTGTTTGGAAGAAGTGCTCAATATACTCCGTAAGCATAAGTTGTAGGCAAAGTTTCTAGGTGTCACTTTTGGCATGAGAAGATATGCTTTTTGGGATATGTTGTCTATTGAAGTGGGCAGGCGGCCAATCCTAGTAAAGTTTCTACATGCAGTAAAAGACTGGCATGTGCCAAATAATGCCATGGAAGTGAGGAGTTTTCTTGGTTTGGTGGGCTACCATAGGAAATTCCTTAAGGACTTTGCTAAAATCTCTACCCCTCTAATCTGCCTTACCAAGAAGAGTTTGGTTTTCTCATGGAACAGAAAGTGTGAGGATACTTTTATTAAGCTAAAGGAGGTGTTGACTGGTGCACATGTTCTTGTATTACTCGATGGCATGAAAGAATACAATATATACCGATGTTCATGGTATAGGGTTGGACTCGGTGTTGATGTAGGAAGGGAGAGTGGTGAGCTATGCCAATCGACAGTTGAAGGTCCACGAGAGAAACTATCCTGCCCATGATCTTGAGTTGGTGGCCATTGTCATTGCAAAGCATTATATATTAGAAGAGCGGTTGGATGTATATAGATCATAAGTCTCTAAAGTGTTCATTCTCCTTGAAGGATTTGAACTTATGGGTACAGAGGTGGATGGAGTTTCTAGCATTAACTTTGATATCTCATATACTCTAAGCAAGGGAAATGCTGTAGCTAATGCCTTAAGTAGGCAACGTGCAGTATTGAGTTCTTTATTCTTAGTGTCGAAGCATTTGGAGTTCATTACTACGTTCGATTTTCGACCATCATAAGATATCTCTCCAAGATTATTAGAATCTTTGGATGTGCATCATACACTTATAGACCACGTTGGATCGAGTCAAAAGAAAGACAAGGAGATCTTGGATATTTTTGAGAGGGTTTGTAACGTCCCGCCTTTTTATACGCTTTAAATCGACGATAAACCACACACATCAGACTCAAACCATACAAAAGGGCGGATTGTTATTTGGGGTAAATAAGAAAACAGGGAGAAAGAAAGAAAACAAAACAGAATCTTGCAGTAGAACGACAAAATATAATAATCAAATAACTGTTCATGAAGCTGTTTTACAAAACATTTGATTATACTTATACAATACATATCAGAGTTACACATACCAGAGGATAATAAATAACAATGCAACGGAATACTTGATGCAGTGAATTATAATAATAAATAGTAGTACAAAAAATTTCGTCCTCGTAAAGAAAATACACAAAACACTCGAGTCAGAACTAAAAGATCTTATGTAAGTTAAATCAATGGTAAACAATATGAACGAAACAGTGTCAGAGATGTTTACGGGATTTGACACCTCCTATCCAGTGTCAAACGTGAATGCAGTAACTTAAGAGATGCTCGGGATTCACATCTCCTAAGGATCCGTTAAACTATTTACTATGTAGTAATATTTCGCTATTATAATAATATCTATAGTAAAATAAACTTACTTTTAAATAGTGTTAAGGAGTGACGCAATATTCCCCTTAACACGTAACAGTGTCAATAGTCTATACAGTACGTAATACCTTCTGATCGGGAGAATACCAGAGGATACTCCATAGGTACGACACAAATCAAACTCGTACAAGGCGAGCTAGGGTAGGTGACACGCCACAACTTGGCAATGCCAGGGTAGATATACCAATTATGCTTCCGGATCGGTGGTAAAGTATAGCAGCTACTACTGCCCACCTCGAGCCATACCCCCAAAATCAAAAGGGCCCAAATCAATCACAAAGTAATAGAATGGTATCGAATGAGTGTGTCCAACAAAAGGTGCTACCTTCTTACCCGCCAATCGCTCATGTGTTAGCCACCTTATGCCAACTCACGGGAGTCGAGTCCAAGTATTTACCTCAATGGAAACGCCGCCGCCATCCACTTCATTCTAGAGTCTTCACCACATATAAGGTTGTTAAAGTGGTTTTCGGACTTAGCAGAGAGTATGACAACTTCCGATCCCGGTCTCTTTAACAACTAAATGTTATTATAACACCGTGGACATTTTAAAATAATTATACTTCAAAACCAGAATATAATGTCCATTCAAAACCATATAAATACGGTATAATTTCCACTTTAAAAACCAAATCAATATGATATCATTTTTATTAAAACCCAAATCAATTTAATATCATTTCTATTTCAAATATATCCATTTTCCAAAATCATAGCACTTTCAAATTTATACACTTCGAAACCAAACATCTGAAATTATAACACTTTTAAAACACAATAATTAGAAATTCATAACATCGAAACACTTCAATTTCGATAAAACATTCCAATTTCGATATATTTCAAGGCTTTAAATATTCCAAAATTTCGAAACCAAATTTGATAATTTCGATTCAACAATTAAATTTTCTATTATTTAGTTTTGAACTATTTTACATACTAAATCCATTGTCATTTAAATAAAACTCAAATTACAAATAACTAAATATTTTCTTTAATTCATTCATACTTGAAATACTCATTTAATTCACCTTAACCCCAAAATCAAGTTGTAATAATTATACATTTTAAAATTCCCAATTTAATAAATTTAATTTCAAATAAATCTCTAATTTATCTCCCAACCTTAATTTATTTAAATCATTATACACTCTATATTAAAATAAATTTAAATACTTACTCATATTTTACTTTAATAAAAATCAAATTCTATTATTAAACTTAATTTTTATTTAACAAACTTATACATAACTTAAATTCAAGCATTTAACAATATTAAAAATAATATTTATATAATATCAAAAATCAATATTCATTAAACCATACATTTCTTTCTAAAACCATAGAAATCATTTTCAAAATATTTTATATATAGACCACGTTGTCTGTATATAATTTTCTATCCTATGGTCAAGTGATACAGATATTTATCATTTCAATCCGTGATTTAAAATATAAATACGGTTATATATCATTTCAAACTGCAATCTCGAATGAAATAAAAATCCATAACAACTTGCAGTTTATAACAATACAAAATACAACATCCCTTCATCCGTTATCAATCATCAAACATTTATCACAATCATCATCCAATTCAAATACTAACATCAATATAGAAAAGATAATAAATAACAGGTATTTGCTGGCAGTTTATATTCAATAATAAATTAAATGACAATTTAACTGACAGTTATATGCAATAATAAACTAAATAACAATTTAATACAAAGAATTCAATTTAACTGAGATAATGATTAAAAATATGCCAAACAGTCATAAATAAATTTCTAATCACAACAAAATCAATTTAACAAACATAAGAAATTTTAGAAGTTATGAGTCAATTTAACAAACATAAGTTATTTGAGACGTTATTCCATTGGCTCGTAAGGATGGTTATAGAGAGATAAAGACTGTGTCATTAAGGATTTGATGACAAGGTACTAGCGGAGTCTCATTGTTCTAGGATGACTGTCTAAACTCTTGGGGATTCACGAATTGTTCCAACAATATGGTTAATGGTATACATATGAGCCCTTGCATTTATTTATACTTTGGGATAGTGATAAATAATTAGACATTTATAACGTAGGTGTTGATTTCATCCCCTTTCATATCGACCAATTAAAATGGACTTGACAATGCGATATACTTAAATTAATTTCTGTTAGCACTAACTATAATTGCAATATTTAAAACGATTACATGTCATTAAAATGAAATTGCAAATATGAGGTATAATTTCACCGTTGTGACATTCACCAGTTGTAACTGATAATAGACCAACCAACTGTTTTCCATCTATATTTAGTATATAATTAATCAAGATCAACTACGAATGATCTAGCATACTTTATTTGTACAAAAATTTAAGGATGAAAATAATTCAAAGTGAAATATTTTCAATCTGTCAAGCATATATTATCAATTTACAATGTCATTAGTGAAGTATATCATGATATTTTATCGTGATAACCCATAAAATTTACTTCTAGCAATTAAGGTAGTTCATTCAATAATCAAACCATTAATTAAATAAACAAACCTCACAAGCAAATAAGACTAGAAATCAACTTAAATATCCTTCATAGTCTTCTCTAACATAATTAACATTCTTCACGGAATCAATATCCATATCGGTTTCCTCACAATCTTTCCTAGCAAAGCTAACTTCCTTAACGTGATCATCGGTCTCTAATTCATGATAACTTCTTGGTAGTGCTTTCATTACATTATACCAATTAGATTGATCATTCTATCTTGAATAAAAAACTTGCTTTGCTTGAGATGTAAGGATATATGGATCTTTTACAAATGAAGCTTGATTTTGTTGTAAACTGACAAAAGTGAATCCATCTTTGACCTTCACTTTGTTTCCTATATTTTCCTAATGACACTTATATATGGGAATATAAAAGTGGTGATAGTTTAAAAAGACTATGTCAATCACTATCCCATAATAAGTGGCCACATCAACTCTTTGGGAAATATCTTTTGCACTTGCCCTACAAATGGTAATCGCATCATAAGTCATCTCGTAATGTTGAGTTTCCCTTTCAACATCTTTTGTGTGAAAATGTTGCCCATTAATTATATATCCTTTATAGGACAATGCATTACTAATCAGGCCAAAAGCAATCCATTTTAAAATTTCATCATTTATTGGTGGAAATGGTATCTGCAAAAAAATCATTTTACATAAACTTTGTAAAGAAAATCTCTTTCCATCAATGAAAGGATAAATCAAAAGTAAACTAACCTTCTTTTTAATCCAATCTGAGAAATTATCTATATTTTTTCTAAAACAATGTCGCATTTCTTTCCAAACGCTTATCTAAATTTTTTAATTCCTCCAAATGCATACTGGTGTTTAAATATTTTTTATTAAGTTATATTTAACATTAAAAATTCATTAAAAAGGTATAAAATATAATCTGTACTTAATCTAAGTATGGTTCCACCATATCCATAATCATTAGCATGGCCAAATGAGTAATATCTTTTACATTATATGACAATGTAATTGTCTTCAGTTGTAAAGTTGGACGTCCTTCGAGTATCGCATTGTTTTCATAATCTACATATTGGACTTCTTTCTCCTACATTTGTGCTTTCCTCTTTAGAAATTCACTAAAAATCTCATTGATTCTTTTGCATGATAAATTCTACAATACGCCCTTTGGATCGTGCATAATTCCTTATATAAACTTTAAGTGTTTTCATATTCTCTCTAATGGGTACATAGAATGAAAATGAATTGGACCATACAATTGCACTTTCCTTCCAAGATGAATTGTCAACTGTACCATTATACGAAAAAAGGAGGTGGAAAATATCTTTCAAGTTCTCAAAAAATTCCAATGATCTCATCATTAAGTTGTTGCAATGTCTCGATCATTAAGTTGTCGCAACGTCTCTCTTTCAAGAACATGTTGGCAATTTTATTAAAAAAGGAACATAATTGAATTATTATTGTTCTAACTTTCTTTGGTTGTAATCTTCTAACTACAACAGGTAAAAATTGTTGCATTACATGATAATCATGAGACTTCAATTCACTAACTTTGTGGTCTTCTAATGATATAAATATTTTGAAATTTGAGAAATAACCATCAGGACCTTTAAAATCATATAACCTTCTACAAGATATTTTTTTGGACAAAGATAATGTATATAGAATTGATGGCAGATATGTTCTATTCTTACGAGATTGTGCATAAAGACTTTGTCGAATCCCCCAATCCTCCAATTCCTTTTAGGAATTAATTCCATCTTTTGATATATTATCATGCAACATCGTGCATAGTAGGATTTCATCAACATTTTTCCCAATATGCATTAATCTAAATTATGTCGCAAGGGAATTTCCTACAAATATCAGTAATTTAACATTTCAACAAGATACACATTTTATATTGGTTGAATGAGAGAAAATTTAATGTTATTACTAACCTCCTAATAGGGCAAATACTAGAAGATTCATCTTTTTTCTGCCTCAATAGCTCATTTTTCCTATCATCTTCATCATTTTTATTGTGGTTACTCTTCCTCTTTTTACTTTTTATCTTCTTACTTAACTCTATCATTAACTTCTACTTAATCTTCCTCTTTTTTGTTTCTTAATTTTTATCTTTCTGAAAATGCAGCATCCTTGAAAAAATTATAAATAACCTAAATTCAAATATAGGAATTATTTAAATATTTGAATTATATGTTAATTAAATGTATTAAATAGCCTTATTTAACCCCCTTTTTAATTAATAAATAATGGTGAACTCATTTTGTACATTTACTTACAATAATAAATAGTTCAAATAAATAATAAGAAAATTAATTGTTAATAAAATGACATAATTTTTAATGACTTATTTTTTAATGAATATAGGGTTTTTCCATAATTTTTAATTTGAAAAATATATATTTTTGATTGACATATTTTTCGGCAAATATTGGTATTTTTGAAACTATATAGAATAAGTTAATCTGTGTATTTTTGTGCTGTTTTGTGATCATGTCGCATCATTGTATACGATTGTATTTTTACTTCTATCATTTACGGTTCGACGTGAATGTGATATTGTATAGCGAAATACTGAAATAAAATTAAATAACCCCAATACTTGACCTAATTTAATTGCCTCTTCCTCTTCTCTCTATTTCATTTTCTAGTAAACTTAAGGTAGCAGCCGCTTCAAACTAAATTCTTCCTGGAGCTTTGCTCAACAAAGACAGAAACCATTGGGTCTGTTGAACTTGTGTGGTCGTTAGGCTTCAAATCTATAGCTTTGGAATTGGGCCTGGCTATCACTGGTCATGTGCAACAGTTAGGGCCAATGCTTGGGTTTGAGATTGTTGGAGCTAAGGGTGGAGTTGATCGAGACAAAGGTCCCCATCATTTTTCTCTTCGTGGAACGCTTCATCCAATAGCATCACTAGTGGTCCAATCGACGAGAGAGATGCCGAATTTTCACTATAGGTGAACTAATGCCCAAGTCACGTTTTTAATGGCTTGATCGAGCTCCATGTTGTTATGACCATCACGAAGCACTCGCGAGAGGAACGCCTAAGGGGATGATGAAATGTGATTTCGTCGACAAACAAGGGAGAAAAGGAGGGGAGATTAGATTGACAATAGGTTTGTCCATGTACTAGGTATCATATATGCACGACCTAGGTTTGCATAAGATAATTATAAAGGTGATTAGTAATTTAGTTAAGTTAATTAATTATTTAATTAATTCGAAATCTTACAAAATCAATAACTCTTGCATACGAGCTCCAATTGAGGAGCGATCTTTTGTGTTGTGCTCGTAGGAACATTATCTACACACTGGAATTGATTTCAAGTTTGGAGTAAATAGAATTTTGAGCTAAATTCGAATGTCGTTTGATTTTAGATTGAGCAGGGACGCTTAAGCTATAGATGGAATAAAAGTGAGTTAACTCGCCTTTGAATGAATTCTATATGATATAAGTGTTGATATAAATTATTGATTACGTTCTTGAATGATTTCTCCGATTGGTTTAGTCGAATTTCTGATTTGAAAAGCGGGTGACATATATGTGATCTAAGGGGACTTGTAGAGAGAACCTAAAGGGTTTCTCACCATTATTAATTTACTTTTATATGCATCTTTCTTATATAAATGTTTGGATGTTGTTTGAACTGTTAAGATGGAAAAATATTGGATAGTGGAATGATCGCATTTTGCACTTTAAAACTGCATTATTGCACTTTAAAATCTCATCTTTTTAAATCTTGTGTTTATAATCTTGTGCCTGTGTTTACGTCGCTAAACATTTGGTCATGCTTTTGTTCTTTTAAAATGTGTGAACAAAGTTTTGATGGCTCCAAAAAGTTATAACACCTAACTCTAAAGTGTTTAAAAGGTAGAAAAGTTTTGGTCGTGGTTTTTCAGTTCGAAAGTCAAGTTTTAAAACAACATTCAAATGGATTTTTTTAACTTCAAAATTCTTTAAAAATTTTGTGAATACGTATATTATTATATAAATACATTATAATATTTATACTATTGGAACTGGGTCGGCCCGCAGCGGAAGTTATGAATGAATTTCTATATTTTTACCCTTTGGATCTTTATTAGGCCTATGAAGTCAAACTTATTTAGAAATTTCAAATTTTAATTTATATAAAATCATGTATTTCATTTAAATTCATAAATTATTGATATAAACTTATTTAATTTATTTCCAACTTATATATATTATGTATCATATACATATGTATATGTATGTGCATGTGTAACATGATATTTCGTGTTGGGTACAACATACCCATATATAGATATTGTAATTTACGTCGCAACGGACATGTTAGCTCATCCTATATGCATTGTATGTTATCCAAATATGTGTACATATTCATAATTATTATAAAAATTTATATCCAAGTTAAAATATACATATATATATTATAAAAATATCATATATATATGTGTGTGTGTGTGTGCACGCGCGCATAAAATACCATAGTATTAAATATTAAATAAACATATACATAATATGCATATATATAACATATGATTTTACATTAAAAAAATTAATTATTTACAAATATATGTATTAAAGTAACATAATTATGTATGTATGTGTATGTATATGTATATTTATATTTATATATATATATTTATATATGTATATGTATATGTATATGTATATGTATATGTATATGTATATGTATATGTATATGTATATGTATATGTATGTGTATGTGTATGTGTATGTGTATATGTATATGTCAGTTTTGAAAAAATGTATATGTATGTTGTATATGTATATATAAATATAAAATAACAACTAAAATGTTAATATGAGTTAAAATAGTTTATAGATTGTAGGTCTAAAATAAATATCATTATTTTATTTATAAAACATTCCAAATCATATAAACAATAAATTTAAATATAAATATAATTGTATTATATATATTTATTTATACACACACACACACACACACACACACACACACATATATATATATTATGAATTAATTAGTTAATTAACAGTAAGTAAATAATAAGAAATATTTATATAATAGATTTTTCAAATTTTAAACTTCCAAAAAGTCAAGAATAATATTATATATGTCACGAATTTTTTTTAGTAATTTCCAAGTCAAATATTTTTTATTAATTAAATGCTTTTCTATTGAATTTTATATATTTTTTAAAAATAAAATAATTGGTTTAAAAATTCTGATTTTTTTGACTGAGAGAATATATGATAACAAATTAATTTTAAAAAATTTAAAACTGAACTTTTAAAACATAATTTATTTTATATGAATTTATTAACTTGGGAAAATATTAAACAATATTACAATATATTAAATAACTAAAAAAATATTTTTGGTTCCTAAATATCTTAATTCATAAAAATATACATTTGAGAATTATTAGATCAATTATTTATGCAATATAGTTATATGGATTAATACATGTCATATAAATAAATTAGTTAATATATTATTTTATATGCATATTAATTAATAAAACATAGTGATATTGGCTATGTATGACATCCTTTAAAAACATATTTTATAAACATATACATATAACGAATCAATATGTGTGACAATAACAATGCCTATAGGAATCTCACCTAACTAACAATTCAATAATAACAATATACATACATACATGCATGCATATATATATATATATATATATGTATATGTATGTATGTATATGTATATGTATATTTGAATAATATAGAGTTATTTAGAGAATATGCATCATATACAAAGATAAATGCTTACCTCTACTAATGCCTATAAGTACAACTTGTAATGATTAGTTCCCTCCTCTTGAAAACTTCACGATTCGTCAGATCTTTAGTCTTTGAATCGTAGACCCTTTGCTATCGAATAGCTATTGATTTGAACTGATCTGTTTTGACATTTTCTCAAATGTAAAAAGGTATGGTCTAGCCATGATGTGAATAGATGAGGTTGCTAAAGAAGTCTATAGAAAGTTAGGGTTATGATTCCTTTTATAGTGGTTGAATCGAAGAGAAAGTGAATCATGTCGCTTACCTTTTCTCACTAGATCTTAGCTATCCATCACGTACTCTAACACTCTATTTTGGTCGCCTCTGATATCACATAGTTGCTGCCGAATTTTTCCTCTAACATCATGGGCTAATAGCCTATTTAAGCCTAATAAATATATTTAACTAAATCTAATTTAATTTTTTTATCGATATACCATATCGATCGATATATTTATAATTATTATAAATATATACAACAGTATTTATTCCACAAACCATATTCAAAATTTAATTAATATTTCATAAATATTAATTAATTTATAACAATTATAAAGTAATTAAATCGTTTGGTCATTAGAGAATTCATCATTACAATTGTGTGACTCGTGGGTGTAAATTCGATCACCGATTAATATCGAACTATTCGAACGTTAATGTTCACACATCACTTAGTAGGTGATGTAAATTTTTGGCTAAATTTATCACTTCTAGTTTTAGTAAAATCCAATTTTAGCTTAACAAGCGGTGCTCGATTATGACATTTTTACACCAATTCTCTACGTCAATATTATATCACTTTGGACTTATGGAATTTGGTAATGGTCAAAATTCCAATATCGTCCATATTCAAATGTATAGTCCGAACACAAAGTCCTTGGTTCAATAATAACAATTATTATTAACTGAAATGCTTTGGTCAGACTTTGAGTTGACTTGAGTTGACTGTGATATTAACCCCATATAACTAGATGGTGAATCCTCTCTTGAATAGTGCTTCACTTCCAATACTTCTACTCTGCCCAACAACAGTCACTTGATGGAACGCCATGTCATGATTTGACTATAATCAAAGTGGAGCTTTCATATTCAAGATCCATAGCATTCTGGTGTTGAGAGAATTATGTAAATCAGTCGCATCGATATTTTCTATTTAACCTTAGTTATATTAACTAATAGAAAACTATCGAGTGATTCATTTCATAGTTATCCAATAACCATTAATACGAAACCTTTAGGTGCCCCTAGAAGCCTTGAGTAATCCGCTGCCAAATATTTGGAGAACTATATGTACCCTAGTCTCAATGAATACATCGATATCCAGTTGTAACAACCCGCCATTCCGTACCATTTAAGCTGACATTAAATCACACTTGTCGAACACAAATTGTACGAAAATATGAATAACTATGAGAAAGAAGAGGATAGAAGAAGAAACAAGAATACATAATCTCATAATCGCAGTGGAACAAAATATAACATATAATAACATATCTTTATACAAAGAAACTATAACTGTAATATACATACAATCATCAGAGTACAATGGTCAACAATCAATCTGGACAGTTATAACAACTTGTCCTCACATCCACTGAACATACAACATAACACACATAACGGAAATAATCAAGTACGTGTAATATGCCCGAATTCCTCCATCTCATCTTCTGAGCTCCATAGCATCCTAACCTAGATCTACAGTACTCGGTCTGACTCGAGCATTAAAATAAAATAACACCCGAGTCGGTCTGGAAAGCCAGCGTGAGAAAAACACACTCAATTTGTATTATTACTGTTATAAAAAAATCCTTTGAAAAACAAAGGTATCTCGTAAGACCACGCCATACATAAATACGACGGGTTTTACCTTATGATAACCAAAACCTTTTATATCAAAATCATCTGGTATTATAATAGTGTCTATAGAAAATAAACTGTAAAATAGCTGAAATGCTTACATCTCACGTTTTAGCATATTTGGTATATAACTAAAACCATACAGGCTCGTAGTGGATATTGGATTCCATACAATGACAGGGCTACTAAGGTACCGCCCGCCACAGTACACCTTTAGAAAAATGTATCGAGATCGAACTTATTGATCCCTGCCAACACAAGACCGGCCTACCCTGAATGGATAGTACCGAATATAATCACCACTAAAGGGCCGTTAAACGCATACAAATGAACATGATGATAAATGTCCATGCTATATGAGTGATGATCATAAACTAATGGGAGTGGCCCACATAGCCTTACTGCACCTCCCATGTTTTAGTCATTTCTGATTGATGAGCCTAGAAGCTACGTATTACCTTAAGAATAGCATTCATTCTTGGAATGCTAACACAGCCTCCCAGGCAACGATGAAATGATAGCACTTCTCCATACAAGTTGTTCTAGGTCTAAACAAACCAAATCTCCTTCAAGATCACCATCTCCATTATCCTCGAGGTAAACAATTCGTAATGCATAAATTAGATTGAAGTGGTTTTTGGATAATTAGATCTGATCCTGGTCTCTTCGAAACAATCAACGAGTTTGGCCATATTTGATAGTCGGCTATTTAACAATCAACAACACACATAAGTAGTCACTAAGCCCATTTTATTAAATATTTTCAAATATTTATTTCAAATATCTTTACAAATATATATATTCCAATCTCTTCCAGTATTCCAACATTTGAAAACAATTTCAAATACTTAAATCCATAACATGATATTTTCAAACCATATCAACACTTAGAAATATTTTTGAATTCAATTTATAACACTTAGAAAAATATTTCTATACCATTCATTTCACACTTAAAATATTTCCAAAACCCTCTTTCCAATACTTAGGAAAATATTTATAAATATATTCTCCAAAATCATTTTAACATCAAACTTAAGAAATATTTCATAACTTATCTCATAAATATCTGAAATTATTAATAAATTTATTTTCACAATTTCCAAAATAACAATTATACTTGTTTATAATCCCAACTAATAATTTATAACTACTTTTATGAATTTAGATTCATTTCTGAATATCCTGTGTCTAAAACCTTTTAGAAATTTCTTACGTTTCCAAAATTCCATTATGAATTTCTCTTACAAACCGCCTCCATTAAATAACTTGGTATACAAATCTCGAGAGTATTTATAAACACATCCCAATCACTTGCCTTTAAATTCCACATATAAAATAATAAGCATTTTTTTAAGAATAATAGTTTGTTTTCAAAACACATTTAAGTAATCATTTAAAATATCCAGAATACTTTTAAACAAACAACGATACCAATTTCCAATTCCTTTATAAATAATACTAATTGATTTACCAAGTTTATTATAAAAATTATAATTCATTTCAACTAACATCAAATATTTGAATGACCTACCTTTCAAAATATTTTCAATACTTAAACAGTTTTTAAACTACATAGTTAAATAATAAAATCTCCTTTTAAATCAAAACTTAACTTTTCGGTAAAAAATTATTTTTCAAAATTCAACATAACCATTCTTATATTAGTAAATCTCTTTCGATTTATGCCAAACCGATTTTCACTTCCAATTTCACAACAATTTCCAAATTTCAAAATGGAGTCCACTATCTTTCCCTAAACCGATTTCCATATCTCACTTTAAATTCACATGGTGAATTTATATTTCCAACTTATCAAATGATAATCATTTTATTTTATTTATAAACATCGTTTATAAGTTTATTAACTCATTTGCATTTTACTTGTTTATAAAAATAATCTCATTTATAAACTTTCATTTATGAATGCATTCCTTTATAAATCCCATTTATTTTTCAAATCTATCTTAAATAACAATTTCGACTCCTTTTCCATGAATCCAGAAATATCACTTAAAATCCATTTTTAGAAATCCCTTATATAAATTATTTCTAAATCTCTAATTAAAACATTTTACAAATAGTTAAGTATAAACCCAAAATCAAATCATTATTTATCCAAATCAATTTCCTTTAAAATAATCTAAATTTCGATATAAATATTTTTATATCCAAAGTCTCCTTTTTATTGCTTTAAATAGAAAAATAATATTTATGGTATTTAAAATACCAAAATTAAGATCAGTGCTACTATAGTATCCAATAAATCAAATCGTACCACACACATCATATATCACTATATATGAAATTTAAAACAACAATCTTGAGGAATCCAGTTGGATCCCTCCAACCTGTTTCCCCACAACCATAGATGTTATATAACATAAAATAATAATCCCGCTTCAAGGTAGGATAATGCAATAAAAATGGTCATCCGTTTTTATGTGGGGCGCATAGTGTTTCATCCGATCCAATGGCGAGAATATACACAACTACTAATGTTATCCCACTTTTTGGTCAAATCTGGAATATCAACAAATTGGCAAGGAATGATGGATATCGAGATTGGAGATCAATTGAAAGCAAGGCTGCGATCGATGTCGTCAAAATTTGGTTGAATTCCGATCCCGACGAAATTGATTGGAGATGATGATGAGGACTAGGAAAGGCTATGTTTCAAATTTCAGGTTAATCGGAGTTCATATGAAGGGGATATGATCGATGCAAGGTAGGAAGAACATGCTGTTCGTATCCATCGGCACGCAAGGATGGTTCGAATCGATACACTTCGTATCGATCAAAGGCAAAGCAGGGTGAAGACTTCGAATCGATACACTTCGTATCGATTGGCATGGACAAGCCTCGGTTACTTTGTATCGATCGGAAGAAAAGGTTAGGTGGACTTCGACTCGATGACGGCATAGGTCTCCTTCATATCCATAGGTGTATAGGGGTTGGTTCGTATCGATGCGCTTCGCATCGATCAGGAAGATATTGGTTCGAATCGATACAGTTCGTATCGATCAAAAGGAAATGTAGGAGTTTACTTCGAATCGATGCACTTCGCATCGTTGTAAAATAATGGGATGGATGCGCAGAAGTCCTTCGTATCGATCAGCGTTGGATCGATACGAAAAGGAAGTAGCGGTTTTGATTCTAGATTCGTACCTATCGATACGAAGAGGGCGTTCGAGAAGGATACGCAGGGAGTCGACCTCATGGATTCGAAGGACTTAGGGACAATGTTCGTATCTATTCAAAACGATCGATACGAACAAAGGAAGAAACGTTCAACACGATGACAAAGGTGGATCAACCCTGAGATTTCGTGACACGTCATCGATGCACGCGCGCTTTGAATGGAGTCGAAGATATGGATTCGAAGCATGGATTCGAACCAGACAGAATAGATGGAGCTCTAATCTCGAATCGATCATAACTCAAGATCCACCGATCCAAATGAAATGAAATTTTTACAGGAGCTTACATACATGTTGAAGGATGTCCACACCAAATTTCACCTTAATTGGATGATTTTCTGATCGATTTGAATGGAGCTCGAATCGATCCCAAAGTGGGCCCAAATGTCCTGAGGCCGGGCATGTGGGCCCCCTCACGTGCCAAAAGTGGTCTCCCGGATTTTCAGCGAAATATCAGCATCCCACGCCTATAAATAAAGCCCCTGGTCATTCAAAAAAGGGGGATCTCTCGGATCTTTGGCCTTTAAACCTCCAGACTCTGCCGGATTCATTTCTACGCTTCAATACTACCGTTGTACTGGAAATTATTCATATTTATTGCCGTAATCATCTGTAATCATCAAGGATAATCAATAAAAGGATAAAACTTTGGAGTGGACGTAGGCTGGAGATAGCCGAACCACTATAAAACTTGTGTCTTTGTTCATTATTTTTAAATTGCTGTTTGATATTTGCTGAGATCTGATATTTGTGCTTGAATATCATTGGTTTGTGTTCATACACTGGTGCTTTCACGGTATTTGGGGTTTGTGACCAATTTTGGCGCAAACGACTAATACATATACTACTATATATAATATAGCATCCAACTGATAATAATTTATAAATTCATCCAATCAACCAATAATTAAATTTTAAACACTTTAAAATAAAACTAGTTATCCAAAAGGAGTGAGATTTACTCACATTGATTCCAATTAGTGTTAAAGCGTTCCGTTTGAATTAATACTAAACAAGCATTTAATTTTACTCCAAATTCCTACTATCTCCGATCGACTCCAATCCAATCCCTATGCGTAGATTTTGTCCAAATTAGTGCAACGCAATTTGTCTCATTTGAATCTGATCTAAAGCAAGTAAGTTACATCATTTATAAGATTACATAATTATTATTATTAATTTTACTAATTACAAATATTTATATTAATTAACCTTGTTTTAAAAATTAATTGTCAGTAACCCTTCTTCCCCTCTAATCCCTCCCCTCTCATTTTCACGAGTTGACAGCCCACGCACCCCCTTTGACCACGTCCCTCTGCCACCGTAGCCACCCATTAGTCACCGCAACCCCTTCAAATGAATGCCCCATCCACCACACCATGGATACCACCGGACCGAAACCCCCTCCCTCCCCCCACGACAGCCATTCGCCTGAGCTACCACGTAAAATGATTTCCGTTCATCTCAAAAATTATAGCACCACATGTGACGACCCGCAAATCCATACCCTTTGAGTGGACAATAGACCACACATGTCCCACTCAAAAAGCATAGTCTGAGGAAAGTCATGAGAAAGAAAAGAAGAGAGAAGAAGAGAATAGAAGAAAGAGGTAAGAGAGAACCAAACAGAACAATACCGAATCTCACATCGCGACAGAAAATATATAATATCATATCAATGATATTTATAAAACAGACACTGTATATACATACATCAATCAGAGTTCAACATTTGAACCTGTAAATATACAGATACGTGTCCTCACAAATGTCCTCACAAATCATCAGCCTGGACAGCTATAATAACATGTCCTCACAAATGCTGACAATATAGACAACAACAATGCAGCAGATAATAAACGGATACGTGTATGTGAAAATGAAGATCTCTGGCTCTCTTACTGAAGCTCTAAAAGCACCAAATTTGAACCTGTAAATATACTCGGTCTGACCCGATCATTGAAAGGAAAGAACGCCTGAATTAATCTGGTAAACCAGTGCGAGAAACACACTCAAATGAACTTATTAAATTACCAAACTTTTATTTTCAAAACAAAAATATCTCGTAAGACATGCCCACACATATACACGGACATGTTTTTGCCTAAAGATAACCAAAACATTTCATATCAAATCATTTCATATTAAGCTAGTGTCTAGTATACAAATAATATTAATCATAGCTGAAATTGTCACCATTATTAAATTCCAGCATATTAGGCTCTACGAACAAAATGGCAGGTACATAGTGGAGTTTGGTTTTCCATACAAATGACCAAGTGAAGGGACTACCTTCTGGTAGTACATCTCTAGAGGAATGTACCGAGGAACATTACAAAGGAACCTCTACCAACATAAGACTGGCCTATCTCTGTAACTAGATAGTACCGAATATATCATCCCTAGGTCGTTACGACCTTTTCCAAGGGCTCTCGTAGCATACAAAGCACAATATTTTACATCCTGAACATCATAATGGGAATAAATATATCTAGAAGGGAATGATCACATCCTACTTGAGAATGACCCACTTAGCCTTGCTGCATCTAACCCTGTTTCGGTCATTTCCGATTGATAAGGCCTGAGGTAACTATTACCTTTCACATATCACATATCACATTACTTTGAATGCCACATTGCCATTTCCGTTGACTACTAATTACCTAACACAAAAATACAACCCTTGAGCTCGTATGTCTCAAGGAAGGTGTTAAGCTAAGAGAAGTTGCCTCCTCCGCCACCACTGATGTACGTTTGTAAAAACCAATGTATGTAATCTTAGAAATGCAATGTCAGACACTCGTTTATACAAGTTGTCCAGGATTAGGACAAACCAAAGGTACTTTCCTACCGCATCCTGTCGGGAAATCCCTATGATTAGTAGCAAATAGTCTTTGCATTGGATATTCCATAACGAAGAGACTACTGCTACTATATATATATTGGGATTTTAACCCCTAACGATCAACAAGTAGTCCTTCACTATGAATATCCTAAATATCAATATCATCACAAGCAACACAATAGAACACACATACGTTGGTCTGAAGTGGTTTTCAGATAAATATGATCCCGGTCTCTTTGCACTAGCAACACAAAAGAGTTTCTCAACCTCACACGGAAACTAAGTCTCATAGACTTATCATGTCTTCAACTTTAAATTTGCTATCCTTCGGCCAAGAAGGAAGCTTGTTAGATTAGAGTAATACTCTGCACTATACGAATCAACATCCTTAACATAAACGATAATCAAGCCTGCACAAATGGCCACTGTTATCCCACCTTTTGGCAAAGCTGAGATACCCACAAATTAATTGAAAATCGATAATAACAAGTCATGAATATCAACTATGCATTGCAGGATAACCATGGATATCGATGAATTTTGTCTGAGTCCGGATCGGGCTGCAATTGACAAGACATGACAAGAAAAATCCTAAAAGCCCGCATTCCAAATTTCAAGTCAACGAGTTCGTATGCTCAAGTTATGATCGATGCAAATTGTAGATGATAACCCCATTTTCGTATCCATCAGATTCATATCCATCAAAATGACTTTGCCTCGCTTCGAATATATCTGGTTCGTATCCATCGGAACGACGCTGCCTCAATATGTTCGCATCCATCAAGTTTAGTGCAGTTCGAATCCATCAAGTTCGCATCGAGCAGAGCAAACCCCGGTTTGTATCCCCGAGTTCGAATCGATCAAGGTCATCGCATCGATCTAAACAATAGCGTCGTATCGACTGCACTTCGTATCCATTATGATAGTGTCGACCCGGGTCCGATACAGTTCGTATCGATCACGAGTGAGCATGGTTCGTATCCACCCAGTTCATGATTGTTCGCATTGATACCATCTGTGTCCTTGTTCGTATCCACCATATACAAGCAAGTTTATTTCGTATCGATGATGATCGATACGAAATATACCCACAACTATTGATACGAACAAGGGAAACGATGAAGAGATGCGAATTGAATTGATTCAAAGGACTGAAGTGGTTGGTTGCAAATCAACGGTCGATGCGAACGAAGCTCCAGTGTTGGTTGCGAATGACTCGGTCAACTCTGCAAAAAAGGAGGAGCGATCCAGGAATCTCGCACCACGTCACCTCACGCTCACGTGCCTTGATCGAGTCAAACAGATGGATACGAAAAATGGATTCGAACGCGACAGTATTCACAAAAGTGCAATCTTGCATCGATCATATCTCATGATCCACACCTCCAAATGCAACAAAATTTTCATAGTAGCTTGCGTATAAGGTAAAGAACAGTCCTGCCAAGTTTCAAATCGATTGGATCATTTTTTAATGGATACGAAATTTTTTCGTATCGATCACAGATCGAGTCGAAACTTGGTGGGGTCGGTCGCGTGGGCCCACTCACGTGCCAAAAGAAGTCTCCCGAAGTTTGAGCGCGATATCAGCCTCCTACGCCTATAAATATCCCCCTGAAGCCTACACAACGGGGATCTTTTGGCTGTTCGACGTCCAGACTCTGCCGGATTCAATTCTACATCCTATCATTGCTGCTATATTCGAATTCAATCATTATAACTACTGCAATCACTTGTAATCAGCAAAGAACATCAATAAAAGATAAAATTTTGAAGTAGATGTAGGCCGGAGATAGCCGAACCACTATAAATCTTGCGTCTCTGATTGTTATTTCTGTATTGTTGTTTGTTGCTTGCTTAGATCTAAGACTTGTGCTTGAATATTGCTGATTTATATTCATTGACTGGTTCTTTCACGGTATTTGGGGTTTGTGACCATTTTTGACGCAAGGACTTTGGTGCTTTCGCTGAGAAGAACTAGTACCCACTATATCGGATAGAAGTTCAGATTTGAAAAGCTTGAAGAATTCAGACTTAGAGAAAATGACTCGACAAACAAGACAAAGAGCTGAGAGAAGCCAACAAGGAGGAAGCCAGGAGGCATCCTCTGGAGCTGCAGAAGGACAAGCTTCGATCTATATCACCCGGGATGAGATGGAGGCCATGGCTAATTTAATGCATGAAAGAATGATGAAAAGTCAACAGGAGATGCTGCAGAATTTCTTTGAACAGATGAAAGCAGTGAACGCGCAGAAATTTGGACCTGCTACAACGGCTGCGAGTGCAGGACAAGGAGTCAGAATTGTGGAAACCAGTGAAGGTCAGGTTCAAAACCATAATGCAAGACCTGAAGGCAATCAACAAGGACTTGGGGGCAGACCCTCGAGATCAGATACAGGAAGACCTATAGATGAAGCTCAGCAGGCTGAAGTCAATGCTAATATTACTGAGCCACATGAAGAGTGTGTACCAGAATTCCCTTCAAGACTTGGGTGCAGGATAGAAGCATGACAAGGGGGAAACCCCTGGATGGAGATGAAAGAATGATTGGTCCAGTGCGACGAATCATGATAGGAGGATTGTCGAGTGGAGGATTGGAAGAAGTCAGTCGGAGTTCGTTCACTCCAAATATCAGAAATGCAAGGA
This sequence comes from Allium cepa, assembly GCA_030765085.1. Classification (NCBI taxonomy): domain Eukaryota; kingdom Viridiplantae; phylum Streptophyta; class Magnoliopsida; order Asparagales; family Amaryllidaceae; genus Allium; species Allium cepa. Next base: position 485,723,083 of record CM060928.1, on the reverse strand, counting down.
ACCCTCCAAAGTTCAAACTGCCTGTGTTGGATCCTTATGACAGGAAGTTAGACCCGACGATGCATATTACCCGATACATCAAGCACATGGAAGTGCTAGGGGCATCCGAGGAAGTGATGGCTCGATGCTTCCCGCTATACTTGTCGGATTTGGATGCGCTTTGGTTTAGGCAGCTAGAGAACGGATCGATCAGAACATGGGGCGAGCTTGTAGAATGCTTCATGAGACAGTTCAGGGTCCACGTGACGCGACCTAAGAGTGTGATGACTTTGGCTTCAATAAAGCAAAGGACCGGAGAATCCATAAAAGATTTCCTACTGCGGTTCAATGCGACGGTGGCTTCAGTAGATCGCCCGGATCCATCAATGATATTGATGGTGGCAGTGGCAGGAGTTGGGGAAGGCACAGAATTTAAAGATTCTTTGGCAAGAGATCCACCATAAGATCTTGGAGAATTTTATCATGAAGCTGAAAGATTCATTCGGCAGGAAGAATCATGAGCCGAAAGGCGAGAAATAAATGTTGTGCAGGATGAAGGAACCGCCAGGGAACAGTCCGGAGCAAACAAAGGAAAGAAAAAGCAGGATGATGGATGTGATGGTCCTGATAAACGGAAGAAATTCCAAGAGCCTAAATTTAGACAATACACATATCTGACGGCAAGTCTAGAAAGGATTTACACTGAAACTCAGGGGCAACTCCCCTATCGAAAACCACCCAGGAGAGTCCCACTGAGCGAGAACGTAGAAATGGAAAATATTGCTTATTCCACGAGCTGGATGGGCAAACTACCGATGAATGCCGTCACCTAAAAGATGAGATGGAAGAACATGCCAGGAGTGGTAGATTGCCACAGTATATCAAAGAACGGACTGCGGCCGTAAGACCTGAACAACTGTGCCTCCACCTAACAAAACTGATCCTGGATCGGGATCACGACTCGTCATCAATTGATTATGATGGCAAGGGCCAAGTTCGGGATTTGGACCTTGGTCGATTTGTTTTCTTAGATTTGATTTTAAAAATAAATGGCTATTCCACTTACTCTTGTACGGAAACCGGAGAGATCCCTAGGCATGCTCTGAGATGGAAATAGACCGATCTACCTAGAGAGGCAATGTTTAGTCTTCTCCTGATGTTTGAGATTGAACATCTATCACTTGAATTTATTAAATAAACTTGAATTTCTTGAAATAAACCTTTGATCAGAGAGTTAAAGGATGAATGTTAAATACCAGTATAAAAATGATCGCTTTATGATCCTACCCGGAGAGGTAGGGTCCGGAGTGCAAGAAGTGAGTTGCTTCACCGGTGTGCGATAGGATCGACTCACTTAACGTCGTTTCCCATTCATCAGAGAGTGATTTGATCGGGATTCGATAAGAGCCCGGAGAGGCTGTGATCGGCCCATGATTTAGGCCATGACATCACTTAATGTTCAGATTCACTGAATCGGAGTGTAGGAAGTGAGTTGCTTCGCCGGAGAGCGACAGGATCGACTCACTTAACGCTGCTTCCCCTTCACCAGAGAGTGACAGGATGGAATCCAGCAAGAGACCGGAGAGGCTTGATCAGTTTAGAACAACCAAGACATCGCTATATGCCCTAGCTGGGGCCAGAGTGCAAGGGATAGAAAACAACGTCGGAGTGCAATTGGATCTTTCTATTCAATCGCTAAGTCTGGAATGGGCTTGGCAAGGGTCCGGAGTGACCACCGATAGTCCGAAGGGAGTGTAGAATTTCATTCATAACTTCCATAGGAAGAGATGGATAACAATTTGGTTTCGAACAGCCATGAACTTGATTGAAAATGCTATAAGCTCTGAATAAAACATAAACACACTGCTTTCGATTTGAGACTGATCAAAACACATCTTTTACCAAAAGGCATGTTTTGGAGTGCAAAGTGTTATCCCACCTTTTGGAAAAGCTGAGATACCCATAAATTAACTGAAAATCGATAATAACAAGTCATGAATATCAACTATGCGTTGCAGGATAACCATGCATATCGATGAATTTTTTCCGAGTCCGGATCGGGTTGCAATTGACAAGGCACGACAAGAAAAAAAATAAAAGCCCGCATTCCAAATTTCAAGTCAATCCGAGTTCGTATGCTCAAGTTATGATTGATGCAAATTGAAGATGATAACCCCATTTTCGTATCCATCAAAATGACTTCGCCTCGCCTCGAATTCATCAGGTTCGTATCCATCGGAACGACGTTGCCTCAACATGTTCGCATCCATCAAGTTTAGTGCAGATCGAATCCATCAGGTTTGCATCGCCCAGAGCAAACCCCGGTTCGTATCCCCGAGTTCGAATCGATCAAGGTGATCGCATCGATCCAAATAACAACGTCCTATCGACTGCACTTCGTATTCATTATGATAGTGTCGACCAGGGTCCGATACAGTTCGTATCGATTATGAGTGAGCGTGGTTCGTATCCACCCAGTTCATGATTGTTCGCATCGAGACCATCTGTGTCCTTGTTCGTATCCACCGTATACAAGCAAGTTCGTTTCGTATCGATGATGATCGATACGAAATATACCCACAACTATTGATATGAACAAGGGCAACGATGAAGGGATGCGAATTGAATTGATTCAAAGGACTGAAGTGGTTGGATACGAATCAACGGTCGATGCGAACGAAGCTCCGGTGTTGGTTGCGAATGACTCGGTCGACTCTGCAAAAAAGGAGGAGCGATCGAGGAATCTCGTACCATATCACCTCACGCTCACGTGCCTTAATCGAGTCAAACAGATGGATACGAAACATGGATTCGAACGCGACAGTATTCACGAAAGTGCAATGTTGCATCGATCATATCTCATGATCCACACCTCCAAATGCAACGAAATTTTCATAGGAGCTTGCATACAAGGTAAAGAACAGTCCTGCCAAGTTTCAGCTCGATTGGATCATTTTTTGATGGATACGAAATTGTTTCGTATCGATCACAGATCGAGTAGAAACTTGGTGGGGTCGGTTGCATGGGCCCATTCACGTGCAAGAAGAAGTCTCCCGAAGTTTGAGCACGATATCAGCCTCTTATGCCTATAAATAGCCCCCTGAAGCCTACAGAATGGGGATCTTTTGGCTATTCGATGTCCAGACTCTGCCAGATTCAATTCTACATCCTATCATTGCTGTTATATTCGAATTCAATCATTGTAACTGCTGCAATCACTTGTAATCAGCAAAGAACATTAATAAAAGACAAAAATTTGAAGTGGACGTAGACCGGAGATAGCCGAACCACTATAAATCTTGCGTCTCTGATTGTTATTTTTGGATTGCTGTTTGTTGCTTGCTTAGATCTGAGACTTGTGCTTGAATGTTGCTAATTTATATTCATTGACTGGTGCTTTCACGGTATTTGGGGTTTGTGACCGTTTTTGGCGCAAACAGCTACGTACTAAGTGTACGATTTAATAGTTCCCACATCAAGTCGAGGAACTAAAATGGCCAAATTTTTGATAGTTGGTTATTTAACTATCCAAGCAACAAACAAATATTTAGCACCATAAGCAATCGCTGGACCCTTTTAATTAATCTTTTATTACTTAAATCACTTTCCAAATATTCACTTAAAATTATCCTTAAAAAAGATATATTCTCAAAACCATTTCAACTTTCTATATTGGATAACATTTCCATATACTTATTTAATAATAAGTGAATTCACAAATCAATTTATTTCAACACATAGAAAATATTACATATACTTAATTCATGATTAAGTATATATTTTATTCTTTAAGGATAACATTCTCTTAAACATGTTTGTTTGGGTCAAAACGAATGTTGCATAAAACATCATTACACAAAATAATTAGTATAGGGATTAGATAATTAGATAAATATACAAATCCTATATACCATTAAAAACATCTCCTTTCGAAAATCATTTACTATAACAACAGTGTTATAGCCCATGCTTACCCTACTTCTCGAAAACGTCTATTTCAATAATGAATGTTGAAATCGATGTATACGATGCTCACAACTAATATATATCATAAACGTAAAACATCTTCAAACCATTTAACTCCATTTAAAAGATCACTTTTCAAAACATTCACTTAATTTAAAAGGATTATTCACGGTCTGAAATCGTGAATACAATTCCTGACAATATTTATTACTTCTACACATTTAATTTAAAGGATTATCCAATGTCCAAAATCATGAATAAAATTCCTGTAATAAACTTCCATGTCCCACGTATCAAAATATGTTGATTTTGCATTTATAAACAATATTTATAAATTCCATTTATGTTTTATAAACTTCCATATACAAAGTTCTTTTATTAACAAATCTTATTTATATATCGTTTATATGCCAAAATCCAATTATAAGTTAATTTACTTATTAATCTCTTATTTACAATTTCATTCCTTTATAACATCATAAATTTACAAATCTTATTTACTTATAAGATTCATTTATAACTTTATTTTAACATTTACAAGACTCCTTTATACTTCCATTATTTTTATTTAAAAAATTCAAAATATCTCGTTGAATAATTATGGACCCTAATCGGAACATGCTGCCGATCGTTTCTAATGTTATACCTTATTACGAATGCAATGGAACAAGTTTCGAGACCTAATTCGATCGTATGTAGAAGATAGCTTTTTGAACCCAGTTATAATATTAAATTTTAAATATTAACTTCATTGCATTTCTATCCCATACGGAATTTGAAATTCGATAATAATAGTTTATTATGGATCCAATGGAACTAGTTCCCTCGAATTCCAAGACTGTGCCCCAGATCGCTATTTTAACGCGTCAAAAAAATCGACGATTTCAAATTGACGAAATCACTTGAAATTTCAGTTTTTTACCTTATTAACTCAATTCTAATTTAAATAGAACTTATATTGACATTTTAAATCATTTCGATTCATTCTCAACTCACATCCCAATTATTTGCACTATTTTCGTATTATGATAAATCGCTGTGTTTGAAATTTAAATCCATTCCTCGAATTCAACCAATTAATTACACATTCAAAATCAATTATTTAGAATTCAACATTTAAAACAATTTAAGTATTCAAAATCAATCCACTGAAAAATTCGGGTCGTTGTATTCCTCCCTTCTTAAAATAATTTCGCCCCCGAAATTGCCAAGGTAGGAAAAATGCTCCAAACCCATTAACTTATCAAAACCACTTAGTTAAAACTCAATATTTTACTTTTCAGAATCGTTTAGTTCCATACAAAACATTTACTTTACATTTCTAAACCAAAATCCCTTATTTCAATTATAATTCGAATCAAATTTTGGTAAACAAAAATTTTGTAAAATTTTTCTAGCACCCTTAATTTTCTAATTTTTTTCACAGAGTCTTCCTTGTATTGACACCCTTTTACAATATCACAAATATGATAAAAAATATACATCGGCTCTCATAGCCGAAAAATGCAATATATATCAATATTTTTATTTTTCGTGTGCTAAATTCGTAAGAGTACCTTATTTTAGCACTATTAAGAGAGCTCGCTCAATTTATATGCAATCATGTAAACAAAATATAGCCAAATGGTCTTCTTGTGCCTGTACTTACTCAATTTAAACACGTAAGTTCCAAAAATATGAAATTTAATAACATTTCAAACATTTCTTGGTTAGATACAATATTTGCAATAAACAAACATGTTCTATATGAATGTATAAACCATTTTATAAACAAAACACGTTATGACATGTATATTAGAATGTACATGCAAATACAAGGTTCCAACATCAAATTATTTACTTCCAATTTGATCCATAAATCATTTATTCAAATTATAATTGGTTCGTATACAACTCACTTGAATTCAAGTCATAATCTTCCATTTGATTATTTACTTTCAATCGAGTTATATACCATTTCATTCAATTTGAATAATTCACAAACTAATTTACTAGCATTCGGTACATTTTTACACACATTATATTTATATCCATTTCAAATTGACTCTAAGTCAATTTATTCACTTTCCATTGAAACACAAAATTTTGTTTTCTCTCGTTTACTTCAAACGACAAATTTTTCCATGCAGATTCGATGATATTCATTTAATAAAATGCTCACTTCAGTTTGTAAGCCAATTTAAATTTCTTCTGAATCAATTTATCCATCTTTATTGATTCACGTTTAATCTATTCACAAAATCTAGTTCACTTCCTTTTATATTAACGGTGTTTCATTCCATGTCAATTTATTTATGTATCACTTCAGAAAATAAATAATAAAGTGTATTATAACCTTTTATATGTCACTTATATTCATTTCCAGTTCAAAATTTAATTCCATGCTCAATTTCATTTACATAACATCTCAAAACCATATTCAATTTATTTACATTTAAATTGATTTCGTTTATAACTCAAGTTATCACCGTTTCAATCCATTTCTATTCTATTCGGCAACATTTCAAAATTTATTTAATTCGAGTTAAATTCCATTTATAAATCAAGTTCCATTTTCAATATTCAATTTACTAACTAATTCATCTAATTAGTTACTTCCATTTTCCATTTCACAATTAGATTTTTATTTCAAAAATCACTTCACTCTGTTAGCTTGAGTATAAATCCATTTTATAATTCAAATTTGGATTTCCATTTCTTCACTAAATATCCAACCATTTTTATTTTGGTTTTTCTATTCCACTTTTTCAATTTATAAGTTACATAACTTATTTTTTTTCACAATTATATAAATTCTATACTTGAATTGATTACATTCAAACTTATAACTTATACTTATATAATCATTGTACAACACAAATTTTTATTCAATTCCATTCGATATCATTTCTAATCCAATCCAATTTTTATTTAACTTAGCTTAAGTTAAATTTCAATTCATACAATTCATTTTAACTTACTTAAGTTAAAATTCAATTCCAAAATTCCATTTTTCACACTTCTTTTCTTACTAATATCATTCTCAACTTATAAGTTCAACAACTTATTTCCTGATAATTTTCTAAAACATTTAAATAAGGATTCTAGAATTCAAAAATCCGGTATCATTTCAAATCATTTTGAAATCATATACTGATCACACTTTTTAAATTTAAACCAAATCTGGTTTTTATCCCAAAACGGCCTTTGTTTCCAAACAAAAATCCTCATATCAAATTACTGTGGTAGCAATCCGTCACTTAAAAAATCGAAAATGAAGACAGATGATGTGGCCATCATCACCAGAATTATTTTCTAGTGACTATAGTGAGTTCAGTGCTTTATCACTTTCAAAATCCATTTAAAAACATTTTCTATTCAAATACATTTCCATAATAATATTACCATTATTTATTTCAAAACACTTGGAAAACATTTTTGAAATTTTCGTGATTAAAATTTCCAAATTCTAGTTTGAATCAAATTTTAGTTTTAACTCATTTGTATAATTCATACTTGTACCTTTTGATTTGGTTATATATGACCATTCCAATTTATAATCTTGTTTTGATTATAATAATAATAACCAAACACACCAATACACCGTAATAACTTCAAAAAATTATTTCCTTCATATTAAAATATAGTTTGGGTAAAATTATTTCATTTACCTGCTTCAAAACAATACTGTGCTGGTTTACCTGGTTCAAGTGTATAGAAATCCCTATCGATATCGTGGTGTCTCACTACTCGACCAGAATTTATAAGCTACTAACAGACAAATCAATACAATATAAAATATTTTATATTCACTAACAAATACGTGCTCATACCAATAATACACTCAAAATCATTCTAGGGTACTACTGACCCTATCTCTAATGAGTAATACCCACCAAAGCCAAGGATCACGCTTAACCTTAAGTCTAATACCAATGTAATGATCCGTCGTTCTATACCCTTTGATCTGACATTAAATCACACTTCTCCAACACAAATTGTACAAAAAGACGAATAACTATGACAAAGAATAGGATAAAAGAAGAAACTGAACCAATAATACAGAATCTCACAATCGTAGCAGAACAAAACATAATATATAATAACAGATCTCTGTATGAAGAAACTGTAACTATAATATACATATAATCATCAGAGTAGAACAGTTAACAATCAATCTGGACAGTTATAATAACATATCCTCACATGTACAGAATATTGAACATAACATACACAATAGAAATAACCAAGTACGTGTAATACGCCTGAATTCGTCCAGCTCGTCTCCTGAGGTCCGTAGCATTCTAACATGGATCTGCAATACTCGGATAAAATTATAGCCGAGTCAATCTAGAAAACTAGCGTGAGAAAAACACACTCAATTTGAATTATTACTATTATCAAAATCCTTTAAAAAACAAAGGTATCTCATAAAACACACCACACATAAATACGACAGGGTTTTACCTCACCATAACCAAAATCTTTTATATTAAAATCATCTGGTATTACAATAGTGTCTGTAGAAAATAAACTATAAAATAGCTAAAATGCTTGCATGTCACGTTTCAGCATATTTAGTATACAACTAAAACCGTATAGGCTCGTAGTGGATACTGGATTCCATACGATGATAGGGCTACTAAGGTACCGTCCGTCACAGTATACCTCTAGAAAAATGTACAGGGGTCGAATCTATCGATCCCTGCCAACACAAGACTGTCCCACCCTTACTGGATAGTACGAAATATGATAATCGCCAATGGGCCTCGAAACGCAAAAAAATGAAAGTGATGATAAATGTCCACCGTAGACGAGTGATGATCATAACCTACTGGGAGCGACCCATATAGCCTTGCTGCGTCTCTATTGTTTTAGTCATTCTCGGGTGATGAGGCATGAGGCTACATATTACCTTAAGAGTAGCATTCATTCTTGGAATGCTAACATTGCCTTCCAGGCAACTATGCAATGATAGCATTCATCTATACAAGTAGTTCTGGGTCTGAACAAACCGAATCACCTTCAAGGTCACCGTCTCCATTATCTTCGAGATATCACAATTCGTAATGCACAAATTGGATCGAAGTGGTTTTCGGATAATTAGATCTGATCCCGGTCTCTTCAAAACGATCAACGAGTTAGGTTAGATTTGATAGTCGGTTATTTAACTATCAACAGTATACATAAGCAGTCGCTATGCTTAATTTTATTAAATATTTTCAAATATTTAATTCAAATATCTTTACATATATATATATATATATATATATATATATATATATATATATTCAAATCTCTTCCAATATTCCAACATTTGAAAACATTTTCAAACACTTAAATCCATAACAGGATAATTTCAAGCCATGTCGACACTTAGAAATATTTTCGAATTTAATTTATAACAAGAAAAATATTTCTATACCATTCATTTCACAATTAAAATATTTCCAAAACCCTCTTTTCAATACTTAGGAAAATATTTATAGACATATTCTCCAAAATCATTTTAATATCAAACATAGGAAATATTTCATAACTTGTCTCATAAATCTTCGGAGTTATTAATAAATTCCTTCTCACAATTTCCAAAAAAACCAATTACACTTATTTATGATACCAACTAACAATTTACAACTTTTTTTATCAATTCAGTTTCATTTCCAAAGTTTCCATATCTAAAAACTTTTAGAAATTTCTTATGTTTCCAGAATTCCATTATAAATTTCTTTTACAAAACCACCTCCATTAAATAACTAGGTCTACAAATCTCGAGAGTGTTTATAAACACATCCCAATTACTTGCCTTTAAATTCCATATAAAAAATAATAGGTATTTTCTAGAAATAATAATTTATTATCAAAACACGTTTAAGTAATCATTTAAAATATCCAAAACACTTTTAAACATATAGTGATACCAATTTCCAATTCCTTTATAAATAATACTAATCGATTTACAAAGCTTATTATAAAAATTATAATTCATTTCAACTAATATCAAATAATTGAATAACCAACCTTTTGAAATATTTTCAATACTAAAACTGTTTTTAAACTACATAGATTAATAAATAATATCTCCTTTTAAAACAATACTTAACTATTCGATATTTAAGATATATAAATATTTTTTTAAATTAAACAAAACAATTCTTATATTTATAAATCTCTCTCGATTTATCTCACATCGATTTTCACTTCCAATTTATCTTTTCCCTAAACTAATTTTCGTATCTCACTTTAAATTCACACGGTGAATTTATATTTCCAACTTATCAAATGATAATCATTTCACTTTATTTACAAACATCGCTTATAAGTTTATAAACTAATTTGGGTTTCACTTGTTTATAAAAATAATCTCATTTATAAAATTCATTTATTAATCCATTCCTTTATAAATCCCATTTATTTTCAAATATATCTTAAATATCAATTTCAACTCCTTTTCCACAAACCTAGAAATATCACTTAAAAATCCATTATATAAATTATTTTTAAATCTCTAATTAAAACATTTTTACGTACAGTTGAGTACAAACCCAAAATCAAATCATTGTTTTATCCAAATCAATTTCCTATAAAAGTAATCCAAACTTCGATATAAATATTTTTATATCCAAAGACTCCTTTTAATTCCTTCGAATTCAAAAATAATATTTATGCTATTTAAATATAAAATTAAGGCTAGTACTACTATAGCATCCATAAATCAAATCATAACATAATCTTTAACAGATTATCCACACATATTATTTATTACTATATATGAAATTGAAAACAACAATCTTGAGGAATCTAGTTGGATCTCTCCAACCTGTTTCCCTACAACTACAGATGTCATATAACATAAAATAATAATCCTGCATTGAGGCGGGATAACGCAATAAAAAAGGTCATCTGCTATTATGCAGGGTGCATAGTATCTCATCCGCTCCAATGGCGGGAATATACCTAACTACTAATATATATACTATATATAATATAGCATCCAACTGATAATAATTTATAAATTCATCCAATCAACCAATAATTAAATTTTTAACACTTTCAAATAAAACTTGTGATCCAAAAGGAGTGAGATTTACTCACATTAATTCTAGTTAGCGCTTAGGCATTCCATTTAAATTAAAACTAAACAACCGTTTAATTTTAATCCAAATTCCTACTAGCTCCAATAGAATCCGATCCATTCCATATGCGTAGATTTCGTCCAAACGAGTGCAACACAACTTGTCTCGTTCGAATCCGATAAAAAATGAGTAAGTTACAACATTTATAAGATTACATGATTATTATTATAATTAATTTTACTAATTACAACTATTTATATTAATTAACCTTATTTTAAAAATTAATTGCCGCTAACCCTTCTTCCTCGCTAATCTCTCCTCTCTCCTTTTCACGAGCCGACCGCACTACGCCTCCCCTTTGACCACGTCCTTCCGCCGCCATAGCCACCCATCAGTCATTGCGACCCCTTCAAACGAACGCCCCATCCACCATGCTCCGAATGCCGGTGGACCGAACACCCCTGGCTGCCATTCGTCTCAGATAACACAAAAAAAGATTTTTTTTCTCGTTTCAAAAATTCTAGCACCACATATCACAAATGGCAATGAATTTCAACCGAGAGTAGCTCGCCTTCTCCCTAACTTCCCTTCAAACATCATCGCAAATCGTTGACATAAATCGACATACTAACCCAAACTTGCAGTGCCGTTTAACTGAGTTTCAATGCCACGTCGCCTCGTTATAGACAATCTCCACTATTGGAAACACTCAACACTTCGACGCCAACATTTCTTCAGTTATGGCCTTCACTTGATATCGCCAAAAAAGGCTCTGATGATCTTGGGCCAATGGATTTGATGAGGAGGTAAGTTGAAACTTAACGTGAGAAAGGAAAGACATGGTTTTTTATATAAAGAGAATGATGGAAAAAGAACGAGACGTGGGTAGTTCGACTGAAAAGAAAAGTTACGTTGTGTAAATTTAAATCAAAGGAAATATATTATTAAAAATTCAAAATACCTCGCTGAATAATTGTGGACCCCAATCGAAATGTGCCGCTTAGCATTTCTAATGTTATACCCTTATTCCGAACGCAATGGAACTAGTTTCAAGACCTAATTCGATCATATGCAGAAGATAGTTTTTTAAACCCAAATATAATATTAAATTTTCGATATTAATTTCAATGCGTTTCCATACTGTATGACCAAATGGTAACTCTAAACGCTATGTAATTTGAAATCCGATAATAATACATTATTATGGATCCAACGGAAATGGTTTCGTCTAATTCTAAGACTGTGCCCTGGATCGCTATCTTAACGCATTGATAAAATCGACGATTTCAAAATTGACGAAATCATTTGAAATTTCAGTTTTTTTAAACTTATTAACTCAATTCTAATTTATATATAATTTACATTCATATAGTAAATCATTTCGATTCATTCTCAACTCATATCTCAATTATTTGCACTATTTTTGTATTACGAAAAATTGCTATATTTGAAATTTAAATCCATTCCTCGAATTTAACCAATTAATTCCACATTCAAAATCAATTATATTTCGAATTCAATGTTAAAATAATTTAAATATTCAAATCAAATGACTGAAAAATCTGGGTCATTACACCAATCTCAATGCATCTTGACTAGGAACATTTAAAATGGTATATTTATTTTTATTGTGATAAATTACTCACGATTATAACGCTTTGTAATTGCTATCACAAAACAAACCTTGCATGAATTTTCTGTTAAATTACTTTTAATTGAATTAATTAATTAATATAACCACATCATATTAAGTACAAGTATATGATAGAAAGAAAATACACTTGATTTCGAACAAGATTGGTTATTGGCTTAGATATATGTAACATATTACATAATTGCCCCTAAGGCATATCCCTAATTCTATCAAGCTCCCACTAGCACTTGGGTTCAATTACAGAATCTTATTTGAACTTCTCCAATTGGTTTTCTTAAAACCAATTTGGTCAGTTTCTTAGTGAACAGGTATGTTATTTTGTTTTAATCATCTACCATGTCGATCAATTCTCTCCGACATTGATAAACTACCTTTATCATATGGAACAATTCGAGGTATGTCTCACTTCTAGTAAGTTCCAAGTTCTATTACAAACTATTTCATAACATTGTTATCATATAACAATTTTATGGGATTCTCGACATTTGGAACCACCATCAGCTCGGTTATAAATTTTGCAGTTATATTTATATACATCGCTTTTATTACGATGGTATTCAAGATAATGTACCTAGCCTTTTCATTGAATCATATATACTGTTTCATTTGGAACATTTGCAATTTTAAGATCCTTAACTTGAATTTATTATTGACATATAGTACTAATAATGAAGTTCGAGTCTGATCACTCTTTTATAGGGTGTTCAATTTTTTTGTAAACAATTCTCTAGCATTTTATAGATACATGAGAACCCTCCAAACTACAATTAGTGACATCAATTTGGATTTGATATTTTCTTTATGTATCAAATACATAAACAAATCACGATATCGTAGACAACATAACATGTATAATAATTCCTATTGCCAATGCATAAGGAACCCGTCTCACGTATTCCGTATTAAACAATATAATAAGGTGTCTTTGCATCTTGATTTGGGATATTTTCAATATCTTTTATACTCACTATAAAAGACATCATTAACATCCAAATTTGAGTACTAAAAGAAAAAAGGTCGACTTTAACATAAGTACATCGTTGAAATCAATAGTGTGTTGTTTACTTATAGTTTAGAAACATCAATGTACCATTTAAGGTTCTTTCTTATAAACACACGCTGTTTCTGCATTTTGGTTGACAATCAAACTATTTGATATTTCTATCAAAACACTTATTCAATTTGATGCTTTTCGAATGACATTTTTGTATCTATTTTTGGATCATATCTAAATACTCACAAATCTAAATATCGCTCCCATTAACTTCGAGACACTTTGGTTGTTATGTGTAAATAGTCTATTCTAAATCACTATTTAGAATTATTCCATTTCAGCATATATGCACCTAAATACAAAATCTTACAAAGCGATAATTTGTGAGTAAATTAGAAATAACTTGATTATGTTGAATGAAGAATCTACTATGATAATTTCATCTTTTAGAATTTATGAGATTATTCTTATCAAAACCGCTCATTTAATTCCAACAGCATTAGCCTTTCTCATAAAGACACGGTTACAGTCGATGGATCACATCCTTTTGGTTATGACTACCATAATCATATTCCGATAATGTACTTGGAATTCATTCTCAGATCTTTGTATCGTACTATATTATAAAGTTAACACTCTTAATTGTTTAACTAAACAACTGAGGATTGTATATTTATGACGTTGATAAGAAACTCATAGTTTCTCTTCAATGTGCGAGAATACTTATTAGACACTCTAAAGCGATGCATTCGTTTAGGTTAGTTAATTTCAGATCATATCATGTAATCATTTTTATCTTTGGACCGTATCCAATTCCATTTTACTACCAATAATTTTTGAAAGAAATTCCTTCACTGTGAAGTTGGTATTTCTTGAAACAACAAATATGTAAAGAGCCAGAATTTTAGTCATCTGATATTATAATATTTAATTTATTTCAAATATTGAAATGTTAGTTTTATGAGTCAAACGGCTTAAATTTCAAATATAAGGGATAATTTGAAATTGTGAATTGTGAATTTGTTGTGAATAAAAATGATTTACAAGGCTGATTTAATTTCTGTTTAAATAAGAATGATAATAATAACTTTTAAATTATTATTATAAGTGATTTAAACTAGTTTTATAATAACTCATTTTAATTAATGTGCGAAATTATCATTTCGGGTTACTCTCGGATTTTGACGAAACTAGTGCCACTGTGTCAGCCATGGAATTTCGTGACGATCGGGCGTGTTATGTGGTCATGCAAGCTCAAAACGCATAAGAATTTATTACAGGAATTTAGTATAATTTTGTAACGATCCATAAATTTTAATGATTTTTAATAATATAATTGACTGAAATTTTGTGAAATTTTATATATTTGAATTTGAAAATAAAAATTTGACATTTGGAATATGTCTATATTGACATAGCAAATGGTAAATTTTCATCTGATAATATGAAAGTTTATTTTTTTGTGTAATTATATTTCAAATTAAATCGGTTAAAATTAGATGATAATAAAATATTTTCCCAACCTGAATATTTTTATATAATAAATTTGTAAATCATCTTTTGAGTGAGACGTCATATTTCGTTTCTAAAAAATTTGACTACTATTGCTCCTTTTATCCTAATTCCGGCATTTTAGCAGCATTTTTGGTACCGATTATCGGACTTTGATAGTATGATCGTACCACTGATATACATACACCATTTTAATCGTCTCGTCTTACTGATCTTCGTAGTATATTTGTTTGTGTGTTTCACAATCTGGTGCTCGATAAAGTTAGCAAAACAGTTCGCCGTATCGGTACCTTTTTTCGAACTTTTGATTTTTCCTCTTACCATTCATTTGTTTACGTGTTGAAATTAAACAGTCATAACTTTTAGCATTTCCTAGAAATTTAACAATCTAACACTTATTGTTCCCTATATTTAATATAATATGTCGGTTCAATTTGATGGTTCATTCCATTTTTCCCTTCTGTCGTACCATTTTATAATATATTTCTTTTCTTCCACTTGTTCTCATTCTCTTCTCTTTCATTTTTCACCGAACAATGCTACCCTCTCTCCACCCATCCTCCACTTGTCCCGCATCTTCCAGCCACCTACCATGTTCCCCTACACCGCAACCAACACTAGCACTTACCACCACAACTTACCCATCGGCCTCCTCCTCTATGGCAACTTCTTTTGAATCCCTTTATCCACCTTCTCCTGCCATGGCTACACGCAACGAACCAATCCTCATCTGAAAGGGAGATTACATGTGCTTACTAAATATATGTTTTGCGCTATATATAGGTCATATAAGCCATATATGTATTAGTTTATATATAAGTATATATACGACTTACACGGATATAAGTATACATTGTTTGGTTCTACTTTATACAATTGTTGTTTATATATCAGTAAACATAGTTTTGGCCAGTTGTATTGTTTTAAAGGGTGCTGATTTTGTAATATATATACAACATGAAAGTATTAATATATATATAGTATTATTTGTTTTAGTTTTATAGATGTTAGTCATATGTATGTTTATATGAGTGTTATCAATGATCTGTTACATATAAGATCTACATATATTTGTTATATATATATATATATATATATATATATATATATTATTTTGGGTTTAATGGACAAGTTTAATAATTTATGCATATATAGTTCTTAAAACAATAGTTACAGTTTGTGGAAAGTTGTTGTGAAAATTTAATTTTGGGTGGAATATGGGTATTGTCATTTTGAAATAAATATAGATATTGTTTTAAATATAATATATATACATGGGTTAGTTTTTTATATTTCTAAAGAGGTATTTATAGGTGTTTAAAATTTAAATATTGATTTTTAATAGAATAATATATATATATATATTCTGTTTCTATCAAACTGATTGATTTTTTTCTCATCAATTTTTACCTATCAGATTTGTCATCAAATTCACGCCAATTTAGCTTTGATTTAGAATTCGTTCTTGGATTCGTAACTCGTCTTATTCTCGTTCATCTCTAGCCTCGAAAGGTGAGCAATCACTCACGATTAACATTCTTAAATTTATTAAATTTGGTTTCAATTGAAACAACAATTGAAATATGCTACTGTTAGTTATAATTTCTATATATGCCATGCTATTATCTGTAACTGTTCACCCATGACATCTGACACCTAATATTTATATTTTATCTATTACTGATGATATATGCCTGTTATTGATATGTTATATTATATTCATAACCGTTCTCACTCTACAAGTTTTCTGTTAGTATAGAATTCCCCATGGGTTGACATGATACATACCCGAACGATCTTGTAGAGTAGGAGAAAATCGTTATGGGTTGAAATGATAAACGCAAGTGATTTTCAATTGAATTGAATTTAGGATTATGGGTTGAAAAGATATATACCCGTATATACCTTAAATTGTGGATTGAAACGATGAATATCCGTATCACTTGACCATAGGATAGAAAATTATATACAAATACTGCTGGTCTATATATATATATAGATATATATATATATATATATATATATATATTTGAAATGATTTCCAAGGTTTAAGAAAAAGATATATATGGTTTTATATAAATATTGATTTTTTTATAATATATATATAAATATTATTTTATATATGGTTCAATTCTTGTTTTTTAAAAATTATATGTTTTGAAAATTTTAAAATTATAAGTTCATTTTGAAATTATAAATTTTAAGAATTTACTTATAATTTTACTATTTTAAAATTGGGGTATTTCACTAGAAGGACAAACTTTGTAGTCCAATTAGTTTCTAGGACACACATCCAAAGAAATTAATTTCAAGGCCAAAGTCAGTAGAATGATTACTTTTAAGGACAAAGTTAGCAGTCAAATTACTTTCAAGGACATAATTTCATAGGCTTTTAAATCTTAGAAACTAATTATTTTTCATTTTGTCCTTAAAAGTAATTATTTCAATTGTGTGTCCTCAAAACTAATTACACTTTCTAAAGAAGCCCTTGTGGCTAATCTCCACTTTAAAATATGTATAAATTTGTTTAAATATAAAATAAGTTTAAATAGGATTTAATTTAATAAAATTTGATTTAACTAATATATAATATGTTTAAGTATTTATTTAAAATTATATTTTAAAATACATTTTTATAATGATTTTTTTAGTTAAGGTTGGGAAATTAAATTTGAATTTATTTGAAATTGTATTTAATTAAGAATTTTATTTAATTAAATCATTTTGACACTTATTGAATTTAAGATTTTTAAAGGATATGATTTTATAACTTGATTTTGGTTTAAGGTGATTAAATGAATATTTCAAGTTCAAATAAATTGAAGGAAATATTTAGTTTATTTGTAATTTGAGGTTTTATTTAAATGGTATTTGATTTTATTAAGTGAATATTTCAAAACTAAATAGTAATAATGAAGTTAAATTGTGATATAAATGAAATTATCTAATTTAGTTTTGAAAATGTTGAATATTTAAAGCTTTGAAATATATTGAAAACTGAAATGGTTTATTTTGTGGTTCAATCTGCATCTGGAATCGATGTAATTTGAAATGGTTTATTTAAAAACTGAATTGAGATTGAATTAAATTTGAATTTTGGAATTCGAATTGATTTATGAAATTTGAAGAAGCTATTTTATTATATAAAGTATTTTTAAAATATATTTGAATCTATTTATATATTTTACTTTATAAATTATTTTAATATAAACTATTTTAATACAAACCATTTTTTATAAAATACTTTTAATATAAACTATTTTAATATACTGATTATTTTAATATAAACTATTTTAACTTATAACTATTTTATATAAACATTTTATTTTATAAACTATTTTATTATATATATACTATTTTTAATATCTAAGCTGTTTAAGTGGTGGAAGTTATGATTTCAAAGTTATGAATTTGAAAGTATTATGTTATCAAGTGTTATGATTTCCAAAATGTTATAATTCCTAAGCTTTATAATTTTGAAAGTGTTATAACTTTGAAAGTGCTATGATTTTGGAAATGATATATTTTAAGGGGAAAATGATATAGTATTGATATGGTTTTGAAATGGAAATGATATTTTTGTTTTGAAGTATAAACTATTTTGAAATGACCACGGTGTTATAATAACGTTTGATTGTTAAAGAGACCGGGATCGATTATTGTCATACTCTCTACTAATGCCGAAAACCACTTTAACAACCGTGTACGCGGTGGAGATTTCAAAATGAAGTTAGATGGTTGCGATGATCCTATATAAGGTATATACGTGGACCTAACTCTCGGGAATTAGCATAAGGTGGCTAAAACAGGAGCAGTTGACAGGCCAAATGAGGTAGCTCCTCCGATCGGACACACTTCTTCGTTTACCATTCTATTACTTTGTGATCGATTGGGTGCACCTTCTGATTTTTGGGAGTGTGGATCGAGGTAGGTTGTAGCTACGGCTATGCGTTACCACCAGCCCGGAAGTGTAATGGGTATATCTACATTGTCATTACCTAGTTATGCCATGTCACCTAACTTATCGAGACCACTACGAGTTTGTTTAGTACCATACCTATGGAGTTCTCTTTGACGACACCCATTACGGGGGAGATTATGATACCGTATAGACTATGGGAATATATAAAAATATGTTAAGAGGGATATGGGTAATGGTTTAACGTTATTTTAATAGTTTACTTTACTATAGACATTATCATAACAGCGTATATTACTACGTAGTAGATAGTTCCACGGATCCTTAGAGGATGGTTATCCCAAACATCCTTTAAGTTATTTGTATTTCAATTGATTTTTCACTTGAGTTGGATTTATTGATATAAGAATGTTAATCCTGACTCGAGTGTTTTGTGTTTTTGCTTTACGCTTGGGTCAGACTGAGTGTCACAGCATTCGACTCACCTTTGGAGTTTGGAGCTTCGCTTGGAGATCCAACTATCAATTCAGCTTTCAGTTATTCAGTTGATTCCAGTGATGTATTTAGATTTTGTATTTGACTATTGTATTGAGACTTCTGTGTATTCGAGACTTCTGTTATATCTTGTTTTAACTCTATTATATATACAGTAGCTTCATGAACTACTATTCATTTGTTTCCACTGCTTATTGTTATATTACTCTGTCTATGATTTTGTGATTTGTTTATTTACTGTATATGCTGAATTTTTCAAAATATAAATTAACAATATGATATTTTGAGAAATTCAAGTCTGACATGTGTAGATACGAATGGTTGAGAATATCCGGATGTTACAGTTGGTATCAGAGCCAAGTATTAGGTAAAACTCAGTATATAGAGTAAATTTAATTACAGAATCACCTTCGTTCGAGCTTGAGTTCCTCCACTTTGACTCGGGTTTCCTTTGAAATTTGGAACTTCCTTTGGTTCTGAAATTGATTCTTGTCTCTCCCTATTTGTGTTTCTTGATTTTAGAGTATCCCATAACTCTACTTCGAATGATATCTATAATAAATCGATGGTTCCGCCAATCTAGAATGATTTGTAAAGGGGTGAAACTCCTTTACAATAAGAATTGATTAACCAGAGATTTTTTTTATCCACGATTTGGATGCTACTATCTTTTTTTTAACCCGAATTCTATCTTTGGCGATCGAATGTCGATTTGCTTCAGAATTCTGCCTCGGTCTTATTCTTGAAGTCACAGTTGACCCATTTACGGTCGCCTGTGATTTATATAAGTCTATCCATTCTTTCCTCTCTTTGTAATCTATTTATCTCCCTGTCGAGCTTATCTTTTAGTTAGAATTCTGCTGAATTAGGGTCCCTCTAATTTGAATCTCTATCCTTGTTTTGGTATCCATTCTGAAATCATTGAGCGAGCGAGTGTATTTGTAATTAATATTAAAATGTTTTATATCTTGTGTTATTTGAGTTGTTAATGTTGATCTGGGGTTTCGATCGATTCGTTTAATCAACACTATCGATATGAATTCCAAAACACTTGAACAAAGAAAACTGACACAATATTATTTTCAAATTTGGTAAATGGAAAATTTTATATGATTATATTAAATATAAGTATAAAATTTTGGAATTAAATAGTTAAATGAATGGGTTGTTGAAAATGATAACATTTGGTTTCCAATTATTGTTTTGTAAATCACTGAATTTTGTCACATAAAATAAATAAAATTATAAACATGGTTTATAATCTATTTAGAATTTGAAATGAATTTAATTTGAGAATTCGAGAATTTATTTTTTAGTGATTCCAAACTTTTGTTTTAAATTTTTAAAATGTATACTATTTAAAGTATTTTCGAACGGAAATATTTTCCAAAGAAAATTTAAAAGTTTTAAATCAGTACTCACCTCTTTTTTCGCTGGAAAATAATTCCGGTGATGATTACAGCATCATCGACATTCATTTTCGAATTTCAGAGTGGAGAGACCATTAGTTGCTTTGCTACACTTTTGTTTTGTTTTGGAAAATGAATTTGATTTGAATTTCTTAAGTATGACTTAATGTACGATATATATAAATATGTGATTTTAGATTTGATTTGAATACATGCATACATACATACATACATACATACATACATATATCTAAATGGTTTGAACTGAAATTAGAAATTTAACTTTTAAATTCTTGAATAAATATTTAAACTTAAAATAATTAAATTTGGAAATATCTACTGATATTGATACCCACTTACATTCCAATATATATAACTTAAGTAAAGTTAAATGAATAATAAATAAGATAAATAAAATAAATTTTGCTGTGACGGAATTAATAAATTAAAATTAAATAAACTTAATGAAAAAACATTGAATTAAAATCAATTGTTGAGTATTAATTTGAATTGAAATTTATATGATTTAAATTAATTGTTTATTTTTTTGTTTCAATCTATTTTTCTTTTTGGTTGTTTCTATTCTCCTACCACCTTCCTTTTCAGGGACGAAAAGTTTGGATGGGGGAGAGTGTAATGACACACAAATTTTAATGATTTTTAATAATATAATTAACTGAAATTTTGTGAAATTTTAAATATTGAATTTGGAAATAAAAATTTGATATTTGGAATAAGTCTATATTAACGTAGCAAATGGTAAATTTTCATCTGATAATATGAAAGTTTATTTTATTGTGTAATTTTATTTCAAATTAAATCTATTAAAATTAGAAGATAATAAAATATTTTCCAAACCTGAATATTTTTATATATTAAATTTGTAAATCATCTTCTAAGTGAGACATCATATTTCTTTTCTCAAAAATTGGACTCTTGTTGCTCCGTTTAACTTAATTCCGACGTTTTAGTAGCATTTTCAGTATCGATTATTGACCTTTGATAGGATGATCGTACCACTAATATCTGAATACCGCTTTGATCGTCTCGTCGTGTTGATCTCCATAGTATATTCGTTTATGTGTTTCAAATCTGTTGCTCGGCGAAGTCAGTAAAACAGTTGGTCGTATCGGTACCTATTTTTTATTTTAAACTTATGATTTTTCCTCTTACCTTTCATTTGTTTACGTGTTGAAATTGAACAATAATAACTTTTAGCATTTCCTAGAAATTTAATAATCTGACCCTTACTGTTCCCTATATTTAATATGATATGCTGGTTCAATTTGATGGTTCGTTCCATTTTTCCCTTCCGACTTACCGTTTTATAATATATATGTTTTCTTCCACTTGTTCTCATTCTCTTCTCTTCCATTTTTCACCGAGCCGTGCTACCCTCTCTCCACCCATCCTCTACTTGTCCCGCGTCTTCCGGCCACCTGCCACGTTCCCCTACACCGCAGCCGACGCCAGCACTTACCACCGTCACTTACCCATCGGCCTCCTCCTCCATGGCAACTTCTGTTGAATCCCTTTATCCACATTCTCCTGCCATAGCTACACGCAACGAACCAATCCTCATCTCGGACAGCTCGTGTTTCACCCCTCCAAGATCTGAGCCTCCTCTACAGGCCGGGCAACACCCGTTTCTCGTGGCCCCCTCATCCTCCGGCAGTTCAACCCAAAGGTACCGCCTTCCTCCAACTCCATAGCCTCTGGCCGAATTTATTTTGTGAGTGGTATATTATATATATTACTATATATGATATTTTACACATATTTGTAATATATATAATTTATATAAGCCATTATGTATGAATATATATAAAATATATACATATCTTATATGTTATATATAATTTGAATGGTCTGTCCTCTGTAATTTTTTTATATGTGGTATTATAGAGGGAATATGTATATGTGTAGAGTTATTTATATTATATGAAGTATATTATATGAAGTACATATTGTTGTGTAGTTGTGCATAGAGTTTTAAATATATATATATATATATATATATATAGTTATATATAGTTATATATACTGTTGTTGTTTGGTTACTGTATATATAAAAGCTTATATATATATATATATATATATATATATATATATATATGTTAGCTTATGTTATATAGGTGTTTGTATGTACTGTATATATATATATATATATATATATATATATATCATGTCAATTATATAAGTCAATCTTTTGATCTGAAAGGGAGATTACATGTGTTTACTAAATATATGTTTTGTGTTATATATATATATAGGTCATATAAGCCATATATGATATTAGTTTATATATAAGTGTATATAAGATTTATATGGATATAAGTATACATTGTTTGGTTCTAGTTTATACAATATACAATTGTTATTTATATATCAGTAAACATAGTTTTGGCCAGTTGTATTATTTTATAAAAGGTGCTGATTTTATAATATATATATATTGTATGAAAGTATTAATATATATAGCATTATTTGTTTCAGGTTTTATAGATGTTAGTTATATATAAGTTTATATGAGTGTTATTAATGATCTGTTATATAAAAGATTTACATATATTTGTTTATATATATATATATATATATATATATATATATTATTTTGGGTTTAATGGACAAGTTTAATAATCTATACATATATAGTTCTTAAAACAATAGTTGTAGTTTATGGAAAGTTATTGTGAAAATTTAATTTTGAGTGGAATATAGGTATTGTTATTTTGAAATAAATATAGATATTGTTTTAAATATAATATATATATAAGTTAGTTTTGTATATTTCTAAAGAGGTATTTTATAGGTGTTTAATATTTAAATATTGATTTTTAATAAAATAATATATATATTTTATGTTTCTATCAAGCTGATTGATTTTTTCTCATCGATTTTAATTTATCAGATTTGTCGTCAAATTCGTGTCAATTTAGCTATGCTTTGGAATTCATGCTTGAATTCATGAATCAACTCATTCTCCTTCATCTCTAGCCTCGAAAGGTGAGCAATCACTCACGATTAACGTTCTTATATTTACTAAATTTGATTTCAATTGAAATGACAATTGAAATATGTTGTTGTTAGTTATAGCTATATATGACATGCTACTATCACAACTGTTCACCTATGACATTTGACACCTGATATTTATATTTTATCTATTACTGATGATATATGCATGTTATTGATATGTTATATTATATTCATAACCATTCTCACTCTACAAGTTTCATGTTAGTATAGAATTCCCTATGAATTAAAATAATACATACCCGAACGATCTTGTAGAATAAGAGAAAATTGTTATGGGTTGAAATGATAAACCCAAGCGATTTTCAATTGATTTGAATTTAAGTGTGACGACGCGGATTTTGCCCGCTCGAAAATCGACATCCATACTTCAAATCGTATTCGAATGCCATAGATTCGACCGTTCAAATCCGATTCGCCGGAGCTTATAACAACATTAAGTAAATAACACAGCGGAATAAAAGAATAATACATTGATATACAGCTTTGATACAATATCTGATACAACAGATGATCCAATAGATATCAATATACATCAGAGATATGATACAATAAATAGCAGCGGAAAAGAAAATAGATGACATCTAGCAGCGGAACACAATAACTCTAAGATAGTCTTCAAGCAAGAACTCCAAGAACTGCAACTCCATCTCCAAGAATCAATCCAGCAATAGCTCGAACCCCCAATAACGATGCACCAAGCTCAGCAAGACTGGTGCGATCCAAAGACTGAACTAACTCCAGATAATCCACTATATCTAACTATCTGAAAAACCCAACTCTAGACTGCTCGTGTAGAAAATATAATGAGCACCCAGAGTTTAGGAAAGAAACAATAAACTCTAGATCAGTTGTGGGACTGGTGTGAGCAACAAAAACAGTTTATCTTTAGAAAAACATTCAACAAAAGATTTTCAAAGTCAATTCGCAATGCTTTTTAAAAATGAGACTACCATAAGGCCTCCCGCACACACACACAATGCAAACGCAGAATCGGAGGAGATTTCTCCTTATGATAGTCAAAGATGCTTGATACGCATTAAAAAGAACATTTGATATTATTACTAGTGCATAGTGTAGGAAAAATTCATTTCGAAAGTAAAGATATAAATCTTAGCCAACATACGACCATTATCGTATGCCTACTATAGCTACCATGTTCAATAGCGGGTTACCGCCATATTCCATGACAGGTTATACAACTAAAACCGTACAAGGCTCGTATTTGAAGAATGGATTTTTCCAACAAATGGTCAGGCCAAGGAACTTACCATTGCCACATGGAAACGCCTCTGGAAGGACGCCCCGAGAACCAAACCGTTCTCTGCTAAACAAAGCCGGGAATCCCTTTTCCCAAGGAATATTACAAACCCTCAGATATACCACCTCCGGTCCTTTGGGACCTTTAAACGAGAGCTCTCTAACCAACATCACACCATAATAATAAGTGTTTCAACATGAGTAGGTATCTGGGCTCCATACCATGATACTACCCTTTTCCAGAAGGAATGGTCATACCCTAGGGAAGCGATCCCTGAAAACCTTGCCGCACAATTCCTGTTTCGGCCATTACCGGTTTGTGAGGCTCGACGAAGTCTCGTCCACAAAAACACACTTTATACAAAAGCCGTGCTTTGGGTCAACAAATGATCATAGAAATGATCACAAAGATAGACGATCAAACAAATGATCCTATCACAAATAATCAACACAATGATCATTTCACAGCAACACTCAGCATGTCACATTACCAAATTTGGAATATATCGCTGATAACATTCAACTACATAGCCTCTGAGCTCGTACGTCTTAGAGAAGGGTGTTAAGCTAAGAGAATAAATTCTCCGCCACCAACAGAAATATATTTGAAAGAAATCAGCTTTATATCTCAAATTGTAATGTTAGACATAACAATCCATACAAGTCTGTTCCGGGCTCGAACAGAACCGAAGGCACTTACAAAGAAGTCCTTGCAATCCGGATATTCACTAATCACGTTCGGACTTCCCATCACATATGGAGTCTCTATACCGGCGCGACTCGGTGCAGAAACAATCGATAGGTCATCCTATCGCTTTCGCAAATACCCGGTCATCATCACCGATCTCCAAATGCTATCCATAACGTCAAATCACATATTCAGAATGGGTTATACGACACAAAGGTCCTTTCCCGGCTAAACCGAATAGTGAGCGAAAACATTTAAAACATATGGATATGGGATTTCAATTAAGTCACAACTTAATAATTCAAAACTTTCTTTCAAATGGTTTTAATAAATTACCATTTTCAATCTTTAAACAAAAAGATTCATTTTCACAACCTTTAACGGTTTAAACAATTTTCACATTTTAATCTTTTAAACAAAAGATTCATTCACAGATTTTCCAAATCAATCTTCATTTCAATTTGATTTACTCGTTAAATCTTTAAATCAAAGATTTAACTTATAGCCTTCAAAACAATTTCATTTCAATTTGATTTAAACAAATCATCAATTTAAATCTGTTAAAAATAAACAGATTTAATTCATAGCTTTCAAAAAGAATTCATTCATAACTTAGGAAAATCATTTCTCTATTCAATCCTGAAATTCCCCTAATTAACTGGAATCTCGGTTCTTATCTAAAAGTGTTTATCATTTGAAAACAACAGTTTTCATTTTGGAAATCTAATTCATTTATACGAGTTGAAATCCTTGGGTTAAATTCAAATTCCCAAAAATAATACTTTAAAAATGATTTAACTCATAATGACTAGTATAATATCATTAATCCCTAGTTTCAAATTACAGAATTCAATTTGAATATTGAATTCAAATTTAAATTAAAGTATTTAAATTCCAACACTTAATCCAGTTATTCAAAATAAATTTCCATCTTTGAAATTCCATTTCAAAGCTTTTCACTTCTATTCCAATTCCATTTTCAAAAACATTTGAATTTAAAAATTCAAATACAAAACTATTTTTAAAAATCTGCGACTTAATCGATTTCCTCGTGAAATCCATATTTGTGTGTGTATGGTGTGGTCCAGGGTTTTACACAATAGTGCAACATCATTCAATCATCACAGATCAGAATACAGAAATATAGTTGATAAGCGGTATTAACTATCATGCTTATCGTTCATTCACAGATCACAGATATATATCACAGATAATAATTACATTTATCTCAGATAAATAAATTACATTTCAGATTATAACACAAATCAAGACCTATCACAAAGCATCAATTCCAGGGGTATCAAACAATTCAACATCAGTAGAATTCAAACATTCATAAGTATGCTCAATTAATTTTCTGACTAATTTAAATCAAATGATCATCAATCATAATTAATTAACTTTAATCGATTTCAAATTGTTTGATTAATGGTCCTTTAATCATTTACCAAATAAACCAACCTTTAATTATTGAATAATTGACCTTTAAATTATTCAGTTATCCTTTTATTAATTTCCCTTGATTAATTTATTGACAATTAAATCGACCCTTAATTTAATTAACTACCATTTAATTAATTTTCTTAATTAATTACAATAAGTGATTAATTCCTTAATTACTTCCTAATAAGTAATTACATTTAAACTATTATAATGATTATTGTTAAATTAATTAATGTAATTAAAAATCAATCACATTAATTTATTATAAAATAATCTAGTTAATGACCTTCATTAACATTTATTTGATTACTTTTCTAAATAATTAACTTACATTAACCGTTATTAATTATAAGTTTGATTTACCCTTAAAATTTATTAATTAATTAAAGTCTAATCTATGGTTCTCAATTTCATATTAATTGCTTAACTCAAAATTTACAAACATAAATTAATTTATTCATATGTAAAATGGTTTAAGATGATTAACGTAAAAATTTAACAAGGGTAAGCACTTAAGTGCTAAACCCGAGAAAATCTCAATTGCACTCGAGTATACACTCGAGTTACCACTCCATCTTTCACGAATCTCCCTCTTGCTTCCTCTCCCTGCTTCTTTCTTTCTTCTCTTTTTTTTTTAGTTAAGAAAAAAAAATAAACTGCAGTTATAATCACCCACGCGTACGCCATTGAGAAACCCCGAAGTAATTTCCTTTTCGACTCGAGCAGACCCCTTCTTTTCTCGAGTAATCACTCGAGATGAACCAAAACCCCAACCTGCAGACCCCAACGCCATACCCACTGACACCGACAACCCCCTGTGCATATGCACATCACTGGAGTCGCCTACCGCCACCAACGAACCTTCCAACATATCAGACATCATCACTGCGACCATCTCCGATTGCCAAACCATCACCATCGGCCTCGAATCAAAATCACGCAAAAATGGAAACCTGGAACACAAGAACAGACCTTACATCCAAAACCTGGAAAACGCCTCGTCTTCCACGCTCCGACCACCGTTCACCACCAAACTCCAGCCGCAGCTTCACCTACGACCCATCCACCATCCCTCCAAACCGCGTCGAACTCGATGCATCAAATAGGGTGAACGAATCCAAAACAAAACTACAGCAAAACTAGGTTTAAAATTTTCAAAGCTCCGCCGCCGTCGCCGCCGTGGCTTCCATCACCTCCGGTCATTTTTCCTACCACCACCGTAGCTTCCTCTATCACCATGAGAAACCCCGATTCCCCCAGTTCAACACGTCACCGGAAATCGCCCAAAACCCCATTTCCCTTCAAAGACGAACTGCACTCAAACCCTTTGTCTAAAAATCAAAATTTTTACTTTAAAAATCATATTTTAGTATAAGAGTTTTGTTTGTAACCCTGAATTCAAGAATTAAGAAGTTCGAAATTTTACTTATTTGAAGTTGGGTTCAGATATCTCGTTTTCCAGAGAAAATACCAAATTGTTTTATCTTAAATAAAATTTTAAACTGAAGCTTGTAATAAAACAACCAAGTTTTATTTAAATCCTATATCCAAATTATGCTTAGATTAAGAGAAAAGGATTTTTGAAGCAAACATGAACATGAAAATTTAAATACAGAGGTGTATTTCAAGCTATAAACATACAGGCATCATTTCACACAATCATTCAACAATATATGAACACATTTCCATATTTAGTTCAGGCATAAATCAATCAATAATATATAAATATACTTAAGCATTTTTAATTGAAGTTACTCACTTGTATTTTTGGAAGAAGAACAGAGAAGACTCAGGCTTGAAACTGGAAATGCTTCAGGTCTGAATTGTTGGAAACTTTGCTTGATGTTTTGAGTTTGAGTGATGTTACTTCTGATTTTTCTTTCTTTTTTTGATTGAAGACATATTTTCCTTTAAGCTTTGCACTGGCTTTGATTTTGAACGAAATGGTGAAGTAGATGTATAAAAAGATAGTGTGCAGGTGATATTTTATTTGTACAACGTGATATTATTTTTCTTCCTTCTGTACAAACTAAGTAGAGATTTGATAGTGAGTATGGAGGCTGATGATTTCAGTCATGGGCTAGAGATATAATATTATGTACTAAGGTATGTTGCATTTATTGCTTGTGTTCCCTACTTAGCTTACATGCATATCTTATTTGCTTTTACTTATCATGTTTTGAAAAATATATGTTGTCTTGCATTACCACTTTTGCAAGCCTACTGATCACTTTACATATTTATATTTTTACTTTGCTTTGGTTTTGTTTCACTTTCACACTATACATTCTTATGTCCTTCAGCCTTGCATATCTACATGCTTACCATTTCTTTACTTTATTTTGTACTTGTTGATTCTTTTGCATACTTATGTATTTGTTTGTTATTTTGTTTACAACTAGTATCTGTTGTCTTGTTTGTTTGGTTCCATACTTAACTTTTATTTATCTCTATTTATAACTCAAATATTTATTTTACTTCTATTTTTAGTTTAAATATTTATCATGAATTTTACTTTAATAATTATTGTTTTATTTTCTATATACACATACATATATAACTCAAATTATCATCATTTACAAATTTTTAAATCAATTTATTTATTTATTTTTTCAAAATCATTTATTTAAGAATTTATTTAAAATCCAATATATACATATATATTCACATATATACAAATTTTCAAATCCATACGACTTTACATATTTTCTATTTGAATCGAGGAAACTCGCTTTCATTTATAATTAATTCTACAAATTTTTGTTCAAAAATTCATTTAATTATTAATTTAAATTAAATTAAAATCTAGGGTCGTTACAAACTTCCCCCCTTAAAAGAATTTCGTCCTCGAAATTCGCAGGCACGAAAACAACACAGAGATAGACAGATTCGATCTCTTATAATTCCTCAAACTTAAGATATGAATTCCAAACTCAAGTCGGAATATGTCATAATATATATACTAATTTGTCCCTCTTCGGACATCGACCAACCCAAGAAATTACAATAGAATTTCAAAATTTGATTTTAAACGAAATCGCTTTATCGATACAATTCAATTTATCCTTCATATTCTATTAATCAATTTTAACTCAATTTAAAATTTCTAATTTATTCAAAATTTCAATTCTAAATTTCAAATTCATTATAGTTTAAAACGAAAACTGATAAGAAACTGATGAAATACGAAGAAAGAATTTCTACAACGATTCATAGGGTCCTCATCACACCGAATCTTCTTCTTGTAATTGTCACAAAGCAATCAAAAGAATTGAAAAGACGAATCAAAGGAAATTGATAAAGAAAGATGTTCCCACCGTTGTTACAGAGTTTTGACTAATTATAGTCGTATTTCCCTGTCCCCTATCTCGTTCTCTTCTTGCACTCATACTTACTATCAGTGGATAGTATGAGAATTTACTGAGGCGTTAAAACGGATATCTTAGGGATTACTCATTCTATGGTATACTTCACCCTATCTCTAATGAGTTACTTAATGTGTTATACTCCTGAGCTAAAGTTTCACCTTAGCTCTGATACCAAATGTGACGACGCGGATTTTGCCCGCTCGAAAATCGACATCCATACTTCAAATCGTATTCGAATGCCATAGATTCAACCGTTCAAATCCGATTCGCCGGAGCTTATAACAACATTAAGTAAATAACACAGTGGAATAAAAGAATAATACATTGATATACAGCTTTGATACAATATCTGATACAACAGATGATCCAATAGATATCAATATACATCAGAGTTATGATACAATAAATAGCAGCGGAAAAGAAAATAGATGACATCTAGCAGCGGAACACAATAACTCTAAGATAGTCTTCAAGCAAGAACTCCAAGAACTGCAACTCCATCTCCAAGAATCAATCCAGCAATAGCTCGAACCCCCAATAACAATGCACCAAGCTCAGCAAGACTGGTGCGATCCAAAGACTGAACTAACTCCAGATAATCCACTATATCTAACTATCTGAAAAACCCAACTCTAGACTGCTCGTGTAGAAAATATAATGAGCACCCAGAGTTTAGGAAAGAAACAATAAACTCTGGATCAGTTGTGGGACTGGTGTGAGCAACAAAAACAGTTTATCTTTAGAAAAACATTCAACAAAAGATTTTCAAAGTCAATTCGCAATGCTTTTTAAAAATGAGACTACCATAAGGCCTCCCGCACACTCACACAATGCAAACGCAGAATCGGAGGAGATTTCTCCTTATGATAGTCAAAGATGCTTGATACGCATTAAAAAGAACATTTGATATTATTACTAGTGCATAGTGTAGGAAAAATTCATTTCGAAAGTAAAGATATAAATCTTAGCCAACATACGACCATTATCGTATGCCTACTATAGCTACCATGTTCAATAGCGGGTTACCGCCATATTCCATGACAGGTTATACAACTAAAACCGTACAAGGCTCGTATTTGAAGAATGGATTTTTCCAACAAATGGTCAGGCCAAGGAACTTCCCATTGCCACATGGAAACGCCTCTGGAAGGACGCCCCGAGAACCAAACCGTTCTCTGCTAAACAAAGCCGGGAATCCCTTTTCCCAAGGAATATTACAAACCCTCAGATATACCACCCCCGGTCCTTTGGGACCTTTAAACGAGAGCTCTCTAACCAACATCACACCATAATAATAAGTGTTTCAACATGAGTAGGTATCTGGGCTCCATACCATGATACTACCCTTTTCCAGAAGGAATGGTCATACCCTAAGGAAGCGATCCGTGAAAACCTTGCCGCATAATTCCTGTTTCGACCATTACCGGTTTGTGAGGCTCGACGAAGTCTCGTCCACAAAAACACACTTTATACAAAAGCCGTGCTTTGGGTCAACAAATGATCATAGAAATGATCACAAAGATAGACGATCAAATAAATGATCATATCACAAATAATCAACACAATGATCATTTCACAGCAACACTCAGCATGTCACATTACCAAATTGGGAATATATCGCTGATAACATTCAACTATATAACCTCTGAGCTCGTACGTCTCAGAGAAGGGTGTTAAGCTAAGAGAATAAATTCTCCGCCACCAACAGAAATATATTTGAAAGAAATCAGCTTTATATCTCAAATTGTAATGTCAGACATAACAATCCATACAAGTCTGTTCCGGGCTCGAACAGAACCGAAGGCACTTACAAAGAAGTCCTTGCAATCCGGATATTCACTAATCACGTTCGGACTTCCCATCACATATGGAGTCTCTATACCGGCGCGACTCGGTGCAGAAACAATCGATAGGTCATCCTATCGCTTTCGCAAATACCCGGTCATCATCACCGATCTCCAAATGCTATCCATAACGTCAAATCACATATTCAGAATGGGTTATACGACACAAAGGTCCTTTCCCGGCTAAACCGAATAGTGAGCGAAAACATTTAAAACATATGGATATGGGATTTCAATTAAGTCACAACTTAATAATTCAAAACTTTCTTTCAAATGGTTTTAATAAATTACCATTTTCAATCTTTAAACAAAAAGATTCATTTTCACAACCTTTAACGGTTTAAACAATTTTCACATTTTAATCTTTTAAACAAAAGATTCATTCACAGATTTTCCAAATCAATCTTCATTTCAATTTGATTTACTCGTTAAATCTTTAAATCAAAGATTTAACTTATAGCCTTCAAAACAATTTCATTTCAATTTGATTTAAACAAATCATCAATTTAAATCTGTTAAAAATAAACAGATTTAATTCATAGCTTTCAAAAAGAATTCATTCATAACTTAGGAAAATCATTTCTCTATTCAATCTTGAAATTCCCCTAATTAACTGGAATCTCGGTTCTTATCTAAAAGTGTTTATCATTTGAAAACAACAGTTTTCATTTTGGAAATCTGATTCATTTATACGAGTTGAAATCCTTGGGTTAAATTCAAATTCCCAAAAATAATACTTTAAAAATGATTTAACTCATAATGACTAGTATAATATCATTAATCCCTAGTTTCAAATTACATAATTCAATTTGAATATTGAATTCAAATTTAAATTAAAGTATTTGAATTCCAACACTTAATCCAGTTATTCAAAATAAATTTCCATCTTTGAAATTCCATTTCAAAAGCTTTTCACTTCTATTCCAATTCCATTTTCAAAAACATTTGAATTTAAAAATTCAAATACAAAACTATTTTCAAAAATCTGCGAC
Organism: Allium cepa; assembly: GCA_030765085.1. Classification (NCBI taxonomy): domain Eukaryota; kingdom Viridiplantae; phylum Streptophyta; class Magnoliopsida; order Asparagales; family Amaryllidaceae; genus Allium; species Allium cepa. The sequence goes on along the minus strand of CM060928.1, from coordinate 485,689,469 downwards.
TTAATCGATTTCCTCGTGAAATCCATATTTGTGTGTGTATGGTGTGGTCCAGGGTTTTACACAATAGTGCAACATCATTCAATCATCACAGATCAGAATACAGAAATATAGTTGATAAGCGGTATTAACTATCATGCTTATCGTTCATTCACAGATCACAGATATATATCACAGATAATAATTACATTTATCTCAGATAAATAAATTACATTTCAGATTATAACACAAATCAAGACCTATCACAAAGCATCAATTCCAGGGGTATCAAACAATTCAACATCAGTAGAATTCAAACATTCATAAGTATGCACAATTAATTTTCTGACTAATTTAAATCAAATGATCATCAATCATAATTAATTAACTTTAATCGATTTCAAATTGTTTGATTAATGGTCCTTTAATCATTTACCAAATAAACTAACCTTTAATTATTGAATAATTGACCTTTAAATTATTCAATTATCCTTTTATTAATTTCCCTTGATTAATTTATTGACAATTAAATCGACCCTTAATTTAATTAACTACCATTTAATTAATTTTCTTAATTAATTACAATAAGTGATTAATTCCTTAATTACTTCCTAATAAGTAATTACATTTAAACTATTATAATGATTATTATTAAATTAATTAATCTAATTAAAAATCAATCACATTAATTTATTATAAAATAATCTAGTTAATGACCTTCATTAACATTTATTTGATTACTTTTCTAAATAATTAACTTACATTAACCGTTATTAATTATAAGTTTGATTTACCCTTAAAATTCATTAATTAATTAAAGTCTAATCTATGGTTCTCAATTTCATATTAATTTCTTAACTCAAAATTTACAAACATAAATTAATTTATTCATATGTAAAATGGTTTAAGATGATTAACTTAAAAATTTAACAAGGGTAAGCACTTAAGTGCTAAACCCGAGAAAATCTCAATTGCACTCGAGTATACACTCGAGTTACCACTCCATCTTCCACGAATCTCCCTCTTGCTTCCTCTCCCTGCTTATTCTTTCTTTCTTCTCTTTTTTTTTTAGTTAAGAAAAAATAAATAAAAATAAACTGCAGTTATAATCACCCACGCGTACGCCATTGAGAAACCCCGAAGTAATTTCCTTTTCGACTCGAGCAGACCCCTTCTTTTCTCGAGTAATCACTCGAGATGAACCAAAACCCCAACCTGCAGACCCCAACGCCATACCCACTGACACCGACAACCCCTTGTGCATATGCACATCACCGGAGTCGCCTACCACCACCAACGAACCTTCCAACATATCAGACATCATCACTGCGACCATCTCCGATCGCCAAACCATCACCATCGGCCTCGAATCAAAATCACGCAAAAATGGAAACCTGGAACACAAGAACAGACCTTACATCCAAAACCTGGAAAACGCCTCATCTTCCACGCTCCGACCACCGTTCACCACCAAACTCCAGCCGCAGCTTCACCTACGACCCATCCACCATCCCTCCAAACCGCGTCGAACTCGATGCATCAAATAGGGTGAACGAATCCAAAACAAAACTACAGCAAAACTAGTTTTAAAATTTTCAAAGCTCCGCCGTCGTCGCCGCCGTGGCTTCCATAACCTCCGGTCATTTTTCCTACCACCACCGTAGCTTCCTCTATCACCATGAGAAACCCCGATTCCCCCAGTTCAACACGTCACCGGAAATCGCCCAAAACCCCATTTCCCTTCAAAGACGAACTGCACTCAAACCCTTTGTCTAAAAATCAAAATTTTTACTTTAAAAATCATATTTTAGTATAAGAGTTTTGTTTGTAACCCTGAATTCAAGAATTAAGAAGTTCGAAATTTTACTTATTTGAAGTTGGGTTCAGATATCTCGTTTTCCAGAGAAAATACCAAATTGTTTTATCTTAAATAAAATTTTAAACTGAAGCTTGTAATAAAACAACCAAGTTTTATTTAAATCCTATATCCAAATTATGCTTAGATTAAGAGAAAAGGATTTTTGAAGCAAACATGAACATGAAAATTTAAATACAGAGGTGTATTTCAAGCTATAAACATACAGGCATCATTTCACACAATCATTCAACAATATATGAACACATTTCCATATTTAGTTCAGGCATAAATCAATCAATAATATATAAATATACTTAAGCATTTTTAATTGAAGTTACTCACTTGTATTTTTGGAAGAAGAACAGAGAAGACTCAGGCTTGAAACTGGAAATGCTTCAGGTCTGAATTATTGGAAACTTTGCTTGATGTTTTGAGTTTGAGTGATGTTACTTCTGATTTTTCTTTCTTTTTTTGATTGAAGACATATTTTCCTTTAAGCTTTGCATTGGCTTTGATTTTGAACGAAATGGTGAAGTAGATGTATAAAAAGATAGTATGCAGGTGATATTCTATTTGTACAATGTGATATTATTTTTCTTCCTTCTGTACAAACTAGGTAGAGATTTGATAGTGAGTATGGAGGCTGATGATTTCAGTCATGGGCTAGAGATATAATATTATGTACTAAGGTATGTTGCATTTATTGCTTGTGTTCCCTACTTGGCTTACATGCATATCTTATTTGCTTTTACTTATCATGTTTTGAAAAATATATGTTGTCTTGCATTACCACTTTTGCAAGCCTACTGATCACTTTACATATTTATATTTTTACTTTGCTTTGGTTTTGTTTCACTTTCACACTATACATTCTTATGTCCTTCAGCCTTGCATATCTACATGCTTACCATTTCTTTACTTTATTTTGTACTTGTTGATTCTTTTGCATACTTATGTATTTGTTTGTTATTTTGTTTACAACTAATACCTGTTGTCTTGTTTGTTTGGTTCCATACTTAACTTTTATTTATCTCTATTTATAACTCAAATATTTATTTTACTTCTATTTTTAGTTTAAATATTTATCATGAATTTTACTTTAATAATTATTGTTTTATTTTTTATATACACATACATATATAACTCAAATTATCATCATTTATAAATTTTTAAATCAATTTTTTTTTCAAAATCATTTATTTAAGAATTTATTTAAAATCCAATATATACATATATATTCACATATATACAAATTTTCAAATCCATACGACTTTACTTATTTTCTATTTGAATCGAGGAAACTCGCTTTCATTTATAATTAATTCTACAAATTTTTATTCAAAAATTCATTTAATTATCTATTTAAATTAAATTAAAATCTAGGGTCGTTACATTGGGATTGCGGGTTGAAAAGATATATACCCATATATATATATTTAATTGCGGATTGAAATGGCAAATATCCACATCACTTGACCACATGATAGAAAATTATATGCAGACACCGTTGGTCTATAAACACACACACACACACACACACACACACACACATATATATATATACGTATATATATATATAAAATAATTTCCAAGGTTTAAGAAAAAGATATATATGGTTTTATATAAATATTGTTTTTTTTATATTACATATATATGTGTGTGTTATTTTGTATATGGTTAAATTCTTGATTTCTAAAAATTATAAGTTATTTTGAAATTATAAATTTTAAGAATTTATTTATAATTTTACTATTTTAAAATATGTACAATTTTTTTAATATAAAATAAGCTTAATAATAAGATTTAATTTAACAATGTTTGTTTTAATTAATATATAATATGTTTAAGTATTTATTTAAAATTATATTGTAAAATAAATTTTTAAAATGATTTTTTTAGTTAAGGTTGGAAAGATAAATTTGAATTTATTTAAAATTGTATTTAATTAAGAATTTTATTTAATTAAATCGTTTTGAAACGTATTGAATTTGAGATTTTTAAAGGATATGATTTTATGAATTTATTTTGGTTTAAGGCGTTTAAATGAATATTTCAAGTTTAAATAAACTGAAGGAAATATTTAGTTTATTTATGATTTGAGTTTTTATTTAAATGATATTTGATTTTATTAAGTGAATATTTCAAAACTAAATAATAATAATGAAGTTAAATTATGATATAAATGAAATTATCAAATTTAATTTTGAAAATGTTGAATATTTAAAGCTTTGATATATATTGAAAATTGAAATGATTTATTTTGTGGTTCAATCTATATTTGGAATCGTTATAATTTGAAATGGTTTATTTAAAAACTGAATTGAATTGAAATTTATGGATTGAGATTGAATTAAATTTTAATTTTAGAATTCGAGTTGATTTGAATCGATTTGTGAAATTTGAGAAAGCTATTTTATTATATAAAGTATTTATAAATTATATTAAAAACTATTTATATATTTTACTTTATAAATTATTTTAATATAAACTATTTTAATACAAACCATTTTTAATATAAACTACTTTAATATGCTAATTATTTTAATATAACTATTTTGACTTATAATTATTTTATATAAACTATTTTATTTTAACTTATAATTATTTTATTTTATCAACTATTTTATTATATATACTATTATTAATATTTAAACTGTTTAAGTGGTGGAAGTTATGATTCCAAAGTTATGAATTTGAAAGTATTATGTTATCAAATGTTATGATTTCCAAAATGTTATAATTCCTAAGCTTTATAATTTCGGAAGTGTTATAACTTTGAAAGTATTATGATTTTGAAATTGGATACATTTTAAGTGGAAAATGATATAGTATTGATATGGTTTTGAAATGGAAATGATATTTTGGTTTTGAAGTATAGACTATTTTGATATGATTGCGATGTTATAATAATGTTTGGTTGTTAAAGAGACTGAGATCGGCTATTGTCATACTCTCTGACAATGCCGAAAACCACTTTAACAACAGTGTACGCGGTGGAGATTCCAGAATGAAGTAGAATGGTGGCGACGATCCTATATGAGGTATATACATGGATCTAACTCTAATGAGTTAGCACAAGGTGGCTAAAACAGGAGTAATTGACGGGCCAAGTGAGGTAACTCCTCCGATCGGACACGCTTCTTCTTTTACCATTCTATTACTTTGTGATTGATTGGGTGCACCTTCGGATTTTTGGGAGTGTGGATCGAGGTGGGCGGTAACTGCGGCTATGCATTGCCACCAGCCCGGAAGTGTAATTGGTATATCTACCCTGGCATTGCCTAGTTGTGCCGTGTCACCTACCTTATCGAGACCACTACGAGTTTGTTTTATACCATACCTATGGAGTACCCTTTGACGACGCCTAGTAAGGGGGAGATTGCGGTACTATATAGACTATGGGAATATATAAAAATGTGTTAAGGGGGATATGGGTAACATCTTAACGCTATTTTAATAGTTTACTTTACTATAGACATTATTATAATAGCGTATATTACTACATAGTAGATTGTTCCACCCAAACATCCTTTAAGTTACTTGTATTTCAGTTGATACCTCACTTGAGTTGGATTTATTAATATAAGATTGTTAATCTTGACACAAGTTTTTTGTGTTTTTGCTTTACACTCGGGTCAGACTGAGTGTCACAGCATTCGACTCAGCTTCGTAGTGTGGAGCTTCGCTTGGAGATCCAACTATTAATTCATCTTTCAGTTATTCAGTTGATTTCAGTGATGTACTCAGATTTTGTATTTGACTATTGTATTGAGACTTCTATGTATTCGAGACTTCTGTTATATCTTGTTTTAACTCTGTTATATATACACATAGTAGCTTCATAAACTACTATTCATTTTTTTCCACTGCTTATTGTTATATTACTCTATGTTTGTGATTCTATGATTTATTTATTCACTGTATATGATGAGTTTTACCAAATATAAATTAACAATCTGATATTTTGAGCAATTCAAATCCAACTGTGTGGATACGAATGGTTGAAAATATCTGAATGCTACAAATTTGATTTTAAAAGCTAACTTCTGCATATAATGGAATTAGGTCCCGATACTAGTTCCATTGTGTTCAGAATAGAGGTGTGTAGTATAGAATGATAGTGAGCATGTCTTGGTAGGAGTTCAAGATTTTTCGAATAAGTAGTGATAGCTACATTTTTTAAATATTATATTATGTACCAACTTTTTAGCCCATACCTTCACCCATACAGGCCGTACCCACATTTGTACCCTTGCTTTAGCCCATACCTCTCCTTTTTTATAAATTGCACTGTACCTAATAAATGGAGCTCTCTTTCCAAATTAAACAAAATCAAACTTCACTAAATCGAACGAACCTAAGCTATCGGAGCCACCAGAGGCCTTATCGGGGGGAAATTTCAACTAGCAAAGTGTAGAGGATGATGAGATGTAGTGATTGAATGGTGTTGAAGGGTATAATGGAGCGAGGCGGTGGAAAAGGAGGGATGAACGATGATCGAATCCATGCATTTTCTGGTGGCTACATGTGAAGGATTGAGGCTGAACCTACGGCGAACGCTCGCTGGTCGATGAGGCGAAGGTCTGGTGAAGTGCGGTGGCCAGAGGAATATGGTGGTAGCGCTGGAGATCGTAAATGTCATGATTTTTGTTTTGGCCCTGGATTAGAATGCAAATGGCAATCTGAAAACTTCGGGCATAGTTAGGGGGTCAGGCAAGAGGCATTGGGTCGAGCACGGTTAGGGCCAACGATGGTCTAAGGGCGGCGACGTCATGTGGCTTATGGCGATGGGTTGAAGGTGTGCACTTTTGGGTATCTCTGGATCGTGTACATGAAGGGATTAACATGGAGAAGAAGGGAATTAAGATGGTATTTAGTTTAACTAATGATGTAATTAGTAAGTCAAAACATTTCTAAATTTTAGAATCTTATGATTGCAATATCTAATCCATACTTGGTCAAAATCGAATGCGGTCAGTCGCGTTAAGATCATATTGATGAAATCTACATTATGAAACTGGATTGGTTAAGATTTGAGCTTGCAAAATTTTATGTTGAAATCGAACGCCGTCGATTTTAGGCGAAGCCAGAATGCTTCGGCGACAACTGGAATAATGGTGAGTTAAACTCACCTTTTTGGGTACTAGTAATGTTATATAGGTGATAAAAATTGTTAATTTGATGTTTGGATGATTTACTGCTTTATCAATTGGTTTGGATTTATTCCCGCCCCTGGAGCGTATAACCTTTTATATATACCCGTTTAGCAGCGGATGACCTATATTATATAATTATATACATTTTGTGATGCAAGGGGATAGGTTGGAGGGATCCAACGGGATTCCTCACCATTGTTGAATTGTTTTCAGTAATATTCTTGTTATATGAATCATTGAATATTAAACCTAATTGTTTGACACCATTGGTTATGACATTGTTATAGGTCCAAAACTTAAACCCAGTAGTGATAGAAAATCAATATGGATGTTGGTTAAGCGTTGGGTAGCTATTAGTTCAAATTCGTATTTTAAAAATACTATAAATTGCCATTTGAGTTGGAGTTGGTTTTTAGATAGGAAACGATTTTAAAATCTGAAATTGGGTTTCAGGTATATTTTGTTTTAAAGGATTTAATTTCTATTTTACTCCAAACTTATTTTCTATCTTTTCTAAGTTATTAGAAATGTTTTAAAGATTATTTATTTATATTAAAATGTTTTAAATATTATTTATTTATACTTAATTAATATCACTTTAAAGTTAATTATTTATATTTAAATTATTTTTTTAAAGTCATTTATCAATATTTTAATATCTTGAAAAGGTAATTATTTAAATAATTAATACGGTTTGAAATTAATAGTAGTGATTTATTAATAATGTTTTGGTAATTAATTATTATTATTTATAATGATGTTGAAGATTTATTTATTACTCTTCCATTAATATTGTTTTGAAATTATTATTTTTAAGATGTTTCAAAACTAATAACTGTTATTTATTTATAATGTTTATTATTTAATAATTATTTTTATATAATAGTGCTTTTGAAGTAAATGATTGTTATTATTTATTTATAAATGTTTTCGAGATTTATAAATAGAGTTTTATGAATGGTTTTTTATAGATTTATAATAGAGTTGATAATTATTCTTAAATATTCACAAAAGGATTTTTATAAAGGGGTTTATAAGTCTGTAAAAAAGGGGTTTATAAATGTTTTATGGATTTACAATGAGTTTGTAAAGTATTTCTAGAAATGTGTAAAAAGAATTTATAAGGGATTGAAATTTATAAAAGAGATTATAAATGATTTTCTGAGATTTGTAAAATGGGTTATAAATGGTTTTAGAGATTTATAAGGAGTTTATAAATGATTTTAGAATTAAATAAAAAGAAAATCTTTCTCATTTTGATAAATATACTTATACCATTGAGGTAAGTATAAGAGTACATTTTCCAAGTTATGAAGTTTAATGTTTGTGAATATATTTATACCGTTGAGATAAGTATATGGATATTTTTCCAAGTATATCAAAAATATAGGAATTTGTGGATAATTCTTTGTAAAGGTAATTTTAAGCAAGCATTCTTAAAGTGATTTTAATTAACGAGAAGATTAATCTAAGAGGCTGGTGATTGCTTATATGCTTAACCATGTTCGTTTTTTGTACGAAATTAAATCCCTGATTTGAACGTTTGTTATTCGATAGTTAAATAACCGACTATCGAATTTGGACCCAAAACGTAACTTCGGAAATATTTACACAATCACATGAGTTATATGGCACATTAATCTTCGATGATGCCATACTATACGTATATATCTCATTTTGTTCTCCTAGGACAAATGATAAGGAAATCCATCCACTAACGGTTATGAGGTGATCTCCACTCGCATCTTTGTCCGTTCATTTCTAAAAGAACTAGGGTTGAGTTGACCGGAAGCTATCGCATGTTGTTTCGAAGTAACCTGGATCAGATATGTTATTCGAAAACCACTTCGATCCAGCATAAGAATTTCGAAGTGAAGAAATTTTGGAGATGATTGGATTTGAAGATGTAGCTTTTTGAAGTGCAAGGACCACTTGCCACTAATCCTTAGGGTGATTCCAAAATGGATGTAGTAGAAGTACTGCCTTCAGTTTGTTCATATCCTGAACAACTTGTATGGATGAATACTAGCATTGCATTGCGGCTTAGAGGGCAGATTTAGCACTCCAAGTGGGAAGTACTATATAAATGGTAAAATGTAGCCTCAAGCCTCATCAACCGAGAATGACTAAAACATGGGATATGCAGTAGGGCTAAGTTGGTCACTCCCAATTAGGGTATGATCATCCCTATTTAGAGTCAATATTATCTCTAAATTTTTATGCTTTAGGAGCCATTAACTAATAGGTGATCATATTTGGTACTACTAGTCAAGTGGTAGGACGGTTCTGTATTGGCGAGGGATTCCGGCGAGATCCTTGGTGTAATTTTATCTAGAGATGCATCATAACGGGTTGTACCCCAGTAGACCAGTCATTGTATGGAATCCATCCTCCAATACGATCCTTTTCGGTTTTATTTGTATACCTATTATGCTAGAATTTAATTAATGTAATAATTTCGGCTATGATTAATAAGTATTTGTATCTTGGACGCTATTACAATATCATAAAATTTCATATGAAATGGTTTGGTTATCATAAGGAGAAACCCATCCGTGTTTATATACGATGCAGTCTTACGAGATACTTTTGATTTAAAAGGTTTTTTTATAACTTTAAAATCCAATTGGGTGTGTTTTCTCAAGCTGGTTTTCCAGACTGGCTCGGGTGTTATTTTATTATAATGCTCGGGCTAGACCGAGCATATTTACTGATTGGATGCATTGGAGTTCAGGAGACGAGCTGGAGGTCCAAGACGTATCTAAATATTTCTTTGTGTTTTTCTGTGTTGTCTATTGGTTGTATTTATCAGCAATTGCAAGGATAGGCTATTATAATTATCCAGGCTGAAATAGGTTAGTGTACTCTGATTGGTGAATGTATATTACATTTTCTCTTTGTGTAAAGATTTATTATAAATTATAGATTATTTGTTCTGCTGTGAGATTCTGTGTTATGTAGTTTTCTTCTTTCTTCCTTCTTCTTTTCCCTTAACTATCCGGCTTTTCGTTAAGTTTAAAGGGCCGGGTTAGTTGATTGTCCGCTTAAACTGTGCAGAAAGTGGGTTGTTACAAATTGTTTCTCGATGCAATGAAATAGGCTTTTATAAACATCTTATGAATTTCCTTTTACATAAAAATGATTTGGTTTTAGTTTACAAAACTTATATTCAAAATATAAATAATTCATCCAATGACAGTCTTTTTCAAACTCCGTTTGGGGTGATTCATACAAGATCCCTCACGAACAATTATTATGTGCAATCTTTTGACTCACACAACCTGCCAAATCCTTGGCCTAGGATATGTCGGGGCTTCTTATAAACTCTTATCTTGTATAATTCTGTAAACTATTATTAAATAAAATAATATCAACCTTTTATACTACTCTTAAGTACATGACCTTATAAAAAGAAATTAAATAATCGTACATTTTCCAACAAAGTTCAATTACTCGTTATCAATACATCATTATGTATCAAATGGAGGAGTGACTTTTGAGATTGAATCTTTATTCATTTTTAGGTATGTTGGAACTCTTTCAATATACTCACCCATTCGATCAAATCAAGTCATTTCTACTACGTTGTTATATTATATACTTTTGTTTTATACTTTGTGAGTCTATCTTAGACATACTACATATGTATCAAATACGCATGTTGATGATAACTCATCAGTGAATATAACAAATTACGTAGAACCATTTTGATATTAATAGACTTACGATTGCATACATCTATATGTATCAATTCAAAGAGTTCATCAACTCTTACGATGCTCCTACTTAGTGGGTGCATTCCATTAATCATTAGAGATATAATTAACCAGCACCATATAATTCATAATCATATAATAAATTATTTCTCAAAAATATGGCTTAGTCTATAATTCCAAAATATTGTAAATAATTTTAGACACTTTTGTATTTTTCAATGCATAACTTTTATTATGAAAACAAATACCATATTACTGTTTTATTTCATAACGAATATTCATAATATTCATATTGAATTATAACTAAGTTTATTTTTCAATCGATACCGAAAAATAGTTATTATTTCATAGATAATGTTCGATATGTTTTATGAAAACAATTTTCGTACTTTGATGCAATTAATAAGTGCTATATGGAATGCTCCCGTAATTCCACCCTTAATATAGTAGCGTACTGAATTTGGAGGTCCATTATTCACTTAATATTTTTTATTTATTTCATATACTGTAACTAGTTTATAATAGAGAGTTCTTTGATCAAATATCTTGAACTCGAAGAAATAAATCCCATAAAAACAACTTTCTATATTAAAATACATTTCAGAATAGAATCATATTTCTTATTCCAATGTTAGGTATCAATTATTATTATTACAATTCTCAATTTTGAGGTTTCTTATGAAGCAGAAGTGACTATTCACTCTCTTCGTCCTAACTATACCTTAAATCACATCTACTATTGTACATTTGTTGTTCTTTCTAAATGACCAAACCATTCAAAAGAAAAACCTTACTGCAATATCCTAACGAACTCTTTACAAAAGCACATTCGATTATCCTTAACTTTTAAGGAAACTGATCGAAATAAGATTTCAGCGATTGAGTTCTTAGATTTATATTGTAGTTTTGGGCTAGTGTTACATTTAGCAGAACGCAATCTTTTTTTGTAATGAATCAAATTAAATACTCCATCTTGCACTAAGGTTTATTTGTTTTTCAGATGAACTAATTTCGGCGAAATATTGTACATTACAAACTTTGACTGATCGTCATTTAACGTTTATATGCGATTGTATGTGGATTAAATATCCATAGTCGTGTGTTGAATTTAGAGTTCAAAACTCATAGAATGCGGTACACGGACTTGACCAAATAAATGCGTAAATGACCAAACTACGAATGTATTTAGTAGTTTTAAAATCAGGCATGCATAGGTGTTGAAATATTAACATGCAGTAAGCTTTTTATTGGTAAGTATATGTTATATTTCTATTTGTCAATCTTCAATTCAATTTTATATTTTAATTGATAAATATTTTATCAATCTAATTAAATGCACAAATTTATCAATGTAGATTATTATAACATTATATAGCATATGTTCTTACAATATTAGAAAGGTTAAATGTTATCATTTCATTTTTCTAATCAGGATCCCACTAGTATTTTTATATTTCACCAAACCCTAAGCGAAACATAGAAGTCTTTTGACTTCACTAGTGGGTGTTAAGACTTGTTTGTCTTGGGATTCTGACCTTGGGTCTACTCAACAAATCAAAGCCCCACAAACGATGGGTAACTCCTTATCAGTTATATCACATGTAACTCCTAATCTTTTTGTACCTTGTCCCAATTCCACTTTTACCTTGAGTCTGCTCAACAAATCGAAACGAAATTATTCACTCATACCTACCATATCGTGACGGCCTAAGTATAGTATATATATCTTGAGCCTGCTCGACAAATACATATAGTTATCTTGCCTTGTTTATTCAATATAGCACATAACATCCCCAGCTTGAGTTTTCTCAACAACTAAGGAGTATTCAAGCAAATCATTAACATATATATATGGTAGAAGATAACATAATATTGAAGATTCATAATCTTTAGTATATTATATTGAGTGATATCGACGATGGAATAATGTATTTCTTATGAAATTCTCTCATGACTCATGTGTTGGACGCATCTGAAATCACGTTATACGTATAATACGTATGTATTTATCCTTTAAGTCTGCTTAGGGTTTTTTTGATGTTCCACATTTAGTTTTACTTTCATACTATAAAAGTTTAGTTGTTATATAAATTTTATATTTTATATTACTTATATAATAGTCTTATGTTTAACATTATATTAAATAAATATTATTTAATTTATTTTAGATTATTTTATTATAACATTATATTAAATATTCTTTTCATACTATAACCTTTAATTAATTAAATTAATTAAATAATTTTAATTAAATTATTTTATTTTCAAAATTCAATTCATACACATACATGTGTACTTATGTTATTTTACAACATTTTAAAATACCATAATTATATTATAATATATAATACATGCATATATATTTTATTAATTAATTAACTTATTTAATTAATTTATTTTATTGATCAATTAAAAAAAATCAAAATTTCAAAACTAATGTATATTTTCAAACATTTTGAAAATTTTATTATTTTATAATTTTTTATAATATATTTATATCCTGTTTAAATTGAACTTTTAAATCTAAAATCTTGTATTTTTAGTTTTCAAACAATTTTGAAAATTAGTCCAAGGCCTTATTCAAATTCGGGCCTTTTCTACCAAGGACAACATTTGGGCTGTGAGCTTCATAGGTCTAACATGACTAATTTAGACCGCATAGGCTATTGCGTCTGATAGCATTGTTGGAACCGGGCCATCCCATAGTGGAAATTATGGGAAAATTTCAAGAAAATTACCCTGTGGGATCTTTATTTGGCTTATAAAGTCTACTTTATTTAGAATATTTCTAAATTTAAATAAAATCATATGTTTCATTTAAATTCATAAATTGTTCATAGAAATTTAGTTAATTTAAATTCAACTTATATATAAATATACATAAGTATGTGCATGTGTAACATGATATTCCGTGAAGGGTATAACATGCCCGTATATAGATGTTGTGATTTACATCACAATGAATATGTTAGCTCATCCTATACGTATTGTATGTTTTCCAAATATGTGTATATATTTATAGTTATTACATATATTTATATCCAAGAGGAAATATATATTTTTATACTATGAAATTATCATATATATATATATGTATATATGTATGTATGTATGTATGTATGTACAAAAAGTATTACAGTATTAATATTAAATAAAAATACATACATACATATATATAAAATATGCATGTGTATATATAATATGATTTTACTTAAATATTTTTTCAATTATTTACATATATGTATGTATTAAAGTAACATAATTATATATATATAAGAATTAAAATGAAAATATGAGTTAGAATAGTTTGTAAATTATAAAATTAAAGTAAACATAATAATTATTGTTATTCATAAAACATTCCAAATCATATATACAGCAAATCCAAACATAAATATGATTTTATTATATTAATACACATACACACACATATTATGAGTTAATTAGTTAACTGACAATAAGTAAATAGTAGGAATGTTTATATAATAGATATTTCGAATTTTAAACTTTAAGAAAATCAAGAATGGTATTATATACATCGCGAAATATTTTCAAAATTTTCCAAGTCAAAATAATACTTTTTATTAGTTAAATGCCTTTCGACCAAACATTATATGATTTTCTTATAATATAAATATTGGTCTAAAAATTCTAATTTTTTTTATAAAGAGAATATGTAATAAAAATTTAATTTTTGAAAATTTAAAATTGAATTTTTGAAATATAATTTATTTTATAGAGTATATTAATTCTTGCAAGTATTAAAATATATTAAATAATTTAAAAAGAAATATTTTCGATTACCAAAAATCATAATTCATATAAATACACATTTGCAAATTATTAAATCAATTATTTATGTAAAATAGTTATATGGTTTAATACAAGTCATGTAAACAAATTAGTTAATTTATTAATCTATGTATATATTAATTAATAAAATATAAATAACTAAAATATAACGATATTGGCTGCATGTATCAGATCCTAAAAAATTGTTTTTATTTGACAAACATATACACATAACCAACCAATATATGTGACAAGAACAATACCTATAGAAATCTCACCTAACTAACAATTCAATAATGACAGTATGTGTGTGTCTACATATAATATATATATATATATATATATATATTAATAATATAGAGTTATATAGAAAATATGCATTATATATAAAACTAAATATTTACCTAAACTAATGCTCTTAAATACACCTTGTAATGATTAGTTCCCTCTTCTTGAAAACTTTCTAATTCATCAAATTGCTAGTTTTTGAATTATAGACCCTTTGCTACTGAATAACTGCTGATTTGATTTGATTTGAGAATCAATGGGGTGTAAAGAGGTGTGGTTCGACCTTGATATGGATGGAGGAGGCATCCAAAAAAAGTCTATAGAAATTTAGGGTTATGATTCCTTTTATAGTGGTTGAATTAGAGAGAAAAGTAGATCACATCACTTACATTTTCTCACCAGATCTTAACCATCGATCACATATTCTAATACTCTATTTTGCCTCCCCTTATATTACGTAGTTGTTACCGATTTTTCCTCTAACATGTTAAGCCCAAATAAACATATTTAATTAAATTCAATTTACTTTCTTTATCAATATCTCATATTGATCGATATATTTATAACTATTGTAAATATATATACAACAATATTTATTCCTTAAACATATTCTAATTTTATAATTAATATTTCATAAATAATAATTAATTTAATTAACTTACAACAATTATATGCTAACTAAATCGTTTGGTCTAAAGAGAATTCATCATTTCGGTTGTGTAACTCGTGTGTATAAATTCGATAAATGGTTAACATCGAACTATTGAAATGTTAACGTTCATGCGTCAATTAGCAAGTTGTGCGACATTTTGGCAAAATTCATTGCTTTTTTATTTTTGGTAAAATCTAATTTTAGTTTAACAAGCATTACCTAGTTGTGATAGTTATTACACCAATTCTCTTTGTCAAAACTATATCATTTTGGACTTATGGAATTTGATAATAGTCAAAATTCCAATACTATCCATATTTAACTCTATAGTCCAAACACAAGTCTTTGGTTTAATAATAATAATTTATATTAACCGAAATGCTTTAGAAAGATACTTTGAGTTGAATTGAGTTGGCCATGATATTAACTCCATATAACCGAGGTGATGAATCCTCTCTTGAATAGTGATTCACTTCCAATACTTCAACTCGACCCAACTCTGGTCGCTTGATGGAATGTCCTGCCATGATTTGACTATAATCAAAGCAGAGCTTTCATATTAAAGATCCATGGTGTTCTCAAGTCGAAAGAATTATATAAATTAATCACATCAACAGTTTTTGTTTGACCTAAGTTATATTGACCAACATAAAACTATCGAGTGAGTCGTTCATAGTTATCCAATAACTATCAATACGAAACCTCTAGGTGCCCCTAACAACCATGAGTAATACACTTCCCAATGTTTGGAGAGCTTTACGTACTCCAGTATTAACGCATACATCGATATTTCGTCTTGATGCATCTTGACTAGAAAGATTTAAAATGGTATATTTATTTTTTTGTGATAAATTACTCACAGTTACAACACTTTGTAACTACTATCATAAAATATACCATTTATCGATTTTCTATTAAATAAACTTTTAATTAAATTAATCAGTATAACCATTACATCAAGTATATAAGATAAAGAAAATATCTTTGATTTTGAACAAGGCTGATTATTGAGTTAGATATATGTAACAAATTACATAATTGCTCCAAAAATATACACATAACTCTACCATATACTTCGTAAAAGTGTGGAGAAAATTCCAATCTGAAAAGAGCTGATTTAATGGGATTTTCCGTACTCTTTTAGCGACATTTTTATGGTACTATTTTAAACTTTTATAAAATGGTTTTAAACTTGATTTTTCTTCTTCAATCCTTTCAGTGAAATTTTCTAACATATATTTAAATGTTTAAAAAATTTATTTGAGAATTATATACATTTTAAATGATTTAATATAAATTATTGAAGAAGATGTTTTATTTTGAAATAAGGAAAGGAAATTGTTTTGAGATTTTGATGTATTTTAAACTTGAGGTTTTCCAAGTAATATTTTAAGTTAATGATTTAAATTATATTTCAAATGTTTTTGAGTTTATTGCAAATGAAAGGGAAGCATGGATTACAATACCATTGTTGTAAGAAATATTCCTTGAGGATTGAGAAAGAATTCATGGATTACAATTTTGTTATAATAAATGATTTCATTAAGTTGCTAAGAGAACTTGTTACTTGACTTAATAAGTGTTGATATTCTTAAATCTTTGGAGGAGTTTTGATTTAAAGTTGATAATGAGTTGATTTATTAGTGATAATTTTATAAATGGAAGGATTTTTAAAATGAATATTTTTTAAATAAATCTAAGTGTAATTGGTTTTGGGTTCATGATAAACAATGTTTTAATGACATTTGTTTTAAACCTTTCTTTTTAAAACACTGAGAAATATAGTTAGCTATTTAAAAGAATACTTTAAAGTGTTTTACATAGATTTGTGATGTGAAAATCAAGCATATCTGAGTCAAATATTTTATAAAGTTTGATTTCTTTGTAGAAATATTTAGTCTTACACTTGGCTCTAAACATTGAGGAAACTCTTTCTATTCTTAAGTTAAGAATGTATGTCAAGTCAAGGTAGAAAGAAACACTGCCCTATCTCATCCGATGTTATTGTTTCCCTGAGGTATTACTGGTTTGGGATCGACACATTGTGTTAAGTGTAAGAGATATAATTTTCGTATATAATCATTTTTTATTTCTGATAGTTGATTTATTGACTATCAACCCCGCTATCTTCTTTGTAGTTGCCAATCTAAGCTAATTTTTTGTTCGTTGAGGAAAATCTTGCTATTTGTTAAGTTATGAGTGTATGTTGAGTCAAGATAGAAAGCAACATTGCCCTAACTTATCCATCTTTATTGTTTTCCCTGGGGTAGTGTTAGTTTGAAAATAACGAGTTGTGGTAAGTATATGAGATTTTAATTTCCATATATGATTATTTTTGTTATTTTCGATAGTTGATTCATCGACCATCGATATTAATATCCTTCTTTATGCTTCGTTAATCTAAGATAATTTGATTCATCGACCATCGATATTAATATATAAATGTATGGATGTTGTTTAAAATGTTTAAATGGAAATTTTTTTTTTAACAATGGAATGATCACATTTTCACACTTTGAAATCGCATTACTGCACTTTGAAATCTGATTTCTTTAACTCTTATGTTTATAATCTTGTGCTTGTGTCACTAAATATTTGGTCGCATTTTTCTATACAATGTTGTTTGAACAAAGTTTTGATGGCTTAAAAAAGTTTATAAACCTAACTCCAAAGTGTTTAAAAGTTAGAAAAGTTTTGGTCGTAGTTTTGTAGTTTGAAAGTCAAGTTTTAAAACAACTTCAAATGGATTTTGTTGACTTCAAAATTCTTTGAATTTTTTGTGAACACATACTAGTCTCATGATATGTTGTTATACAAAAAAAACTATAATATTTATACTTCATAAAATTGTAGAGAAAATTCTAATTTGAAAACAACCGATTTAAAGGTTTTTCCATGCTCTTTTTAGCGACAGTTTTGCAACACTATTTCTAACATTTATAAAATGGTTTTAAACTTAGTTTTTTTCTACAATCCTTTTAGTTGACTTTTATAACATATATTTAAGTATTTAAAAGTGGTTTGAAATATATATATATATATATAATGATTATAAATTATTGAAGAAGAAGTTTTGTTTCAAAATAAGGAAAGGAAATGTTTTTGAGATTTTAATATATTTTAAACTTGAGATTTTCCAAGTAATATTTGAAATGAATGATTTAAATATTATTTCAAGTATTTTTCGAGTTTATTGCTAGTGAAAGGGGGGCATGTATTACAACACCATTGTTGTAGTGAATGTTTTTGGAGGATTGAAAAAGAATTCATGGATCACTTTTGTTATAATAAATGATTTCATTCGGTTATTAAGAAAACTTATTACTTGACTTAATAAGTGTTGATATTCTTAAATCTATGAAGGAGTTTTGTTTCAAAGATGATAATGAGTTGATTTTTAAATGATATTTTTATAAATGAAAGGATCTTTAAAAAGAATGTTTAAAAATAAAGCTAAGTGTAACTGGTTTTGGGTTCACAGTAAATAATGTTTTAATGATATTTTTTTTCGACCCTTCATTTCAATACACTTAGAAATATAGTTTGCACTTTAAAAATACTTTAAAAAATGTTTTTAAAATGATTTACAAATATTTTTGATGTGAAAATCAAGCACAAGTGTGAGTCAAATATTTTAAAAAGTTTGATTCGTTTATAGAAAATATTTTTCTTACACTTAGCACTAAATGTTAAAGAAACTCTTTCTATTCTTAAAGTTAAGAATGTATATCAAGTCAAGTAGGAAGTAACACTACCCTAAATTGTCCGGCTTTATTGTTTTCCTCGGAGTAGTTCTAGTTTGGCATCGACAAGTTGAGATAAATGTAAGAATTTAATTTTCATATACGATCGTTTTGTGTAACGAACTGCCTTTTTGGACGTTTTAAGTAGACACACACGTCAAACTCAAACCATTCAAAAAGGCAGAGTGTTATGGGGTAAATAAGGAAAAAAGAAAGAAATAAAATAAATACAGAATCTCACAGCGGAATAACAAAATATGATAATCAAATAACAGTTCATGAAGATGTTTAAAAAAACATTTGATTATTCTTTACAACACAAACATTAGAGTTACATAGATAGGAATAAATAATACATGCAGCGGAACAGCATGATGCGGTGGAATAAATATATTAAATAAAATTAGTACAAACCTTCGTATTCTTCCTCCAAAAATAAGGTCTTCAACCCTGAAATGCTCAGGCTGACCCGAGCGAATTGAAAGATAAAGCACTCGAGTCAGAATTTAAAGATCTTATGTAAGTTAAATCAACGGTAAATTAATATGAGTGGAACGACATCAAAGATGTTTACGGGGTTTGACATCTTCAATCCATTGTCTAACGTGAGTGCAATAACTTAAGAGATGTTCGGGATTTACATCTTTTAAGGATCTGTTAAACTATCTACTATGTAGTACAATATGCTATTATAATATGTCTATAGTAAAGTAAAAGTATTAAAATAACGTTAAGACGGTACCCATATCCCCTTTAACATAATTTTATATATTCCCATAGTCTATACGGTATCGTAATTCCTCCGTAAACTGGAGGGCTGTGAGAGGGAACTCCATAGGTATGGTGCAAAAAAAACTCATACAAGGCGCTCTAGGGCATGTGAACACGGCACTCGAGGCAACGCCAGGGTATATTTACCAATTACAGAACCAGGCTGTTGGTAAAGCATAGAAGCTACTATTGGCCACCTCAGAACATACACCCAAATCAAAATCAAGGGGTGGCCACCAAATCGTCACAAATGTCATAAAATGGAATCGAAGAAGCATGTCCGATCGAAGGAATTATAAGTATATAGGACCGCATAATATGGATAAACAGTAATACAGAGTATATATAGTAAATAACGCAGAATATAAATGCAGTAAGTAAAATGACACCAGAGATTTTATACTGGTTCGGAGCACCGTCCTAAGTCTAGTCCCAGACTAACTTCTGGCTTTAACTAAAAATACCCTCACTTAACCCGGAGGAACAGGGCTATACAACCCCTGAGCAGCCGAATAGGGACCTGAGCAGCAGAATAGGATTTCGCCTCAACAGCCGAAGAGGACTTCACACGCCTGAGCAGCAGAACACGACTTCAACAAGTATATAAAATTGTTTGACTAATGTGTTCTTGATAACACGGATTTGTCACTTGTTGTACACCCTTCCTATAATCTTTTCCTCAAGTATTTGAAATGTTTGTGAGAACAAGAAAGGAAGATATTGCTTAGAATCAAGAAATATGTAAGTAATTCAGAGATTCAAAGCAATTAGAGATAGAATGCTGTTAGAATGCAAGAATATGAGAGCACAAGAGTAATAGAGAGTGGTTAGAATGATTTTCAGTTAATGTGTTGTGTTTGGGAACAAGTATATATAGTAGTTGAAGAGTTACTGTCATTGGTGAAGGGTTCTAACGAAGAGAAGCGTCCATTTCCGTTTAGAGAAGGGTTGCTTCCTTTCATAGAAGAAGATGTCTTTTCAGAAATATGACAGTTGGGTTCAGGTCAGTCGACTGGTCAAAAATGGTCGGTCGACTGAATGGTGAAGACATGTAAAAAAAATCGTACACAAATATGTTAAAATGCACAGAATTCAGTCGACTGACTCAGGTTATTCAATCGACTGAATTCTGTTGTTAAACAAAAACAGCAATAGCTTATTTGGTTAGAGTACTTGCCTTCCAAACTAGTGACCAGGGTTCGAGCCCCGCTCCATGCATTTTTTGAAAACTTGATTTTGATTAAAATATGCAAGCAAGTTTATTTGAATGTGAATGATGATTCTTGAGGAAAGATTTTAACAAAGCACTAAACTAGACTCTATATACATATTTGATGACTCTTGTTAAAATATATAACTACACAAACCATATATTTAGCCGACGAGTCTGGGTCTATACAACTTCATTTGCTACGAACGAATCTTTGACAAGCTTTGTTGATCTTATCTCCCTCACTGAATATATTCCTGTAATTGTGCTTTAGATTTCTCCCCCTGAATCTATGCTATATATTCATGTAAATAATTAATCTTTTCTCCCCCTTAATCTGTTCTTACATGGTTTATTCCTGTAAATAGTGTTAGAGCAATATCTTTCTCCCCCTTTGTCATGGACAAAAAGGAGAGTTTAAATGATTATATAAATTATATTTCACATAAGTGTTAACATAGAACAATATAAAACAAAATAACTACTACTTATAATGTAAGATATCAGAAAAATTAATATTTAAAGCATGTGATACCCAGGCTTCTTATAATTTCCTAAGTTTTAGGAAACCATACCCATTTGGGTGTGGTTGAACCTTATAAATATAATTTTCATTATTAACTATCATATTAAAATAATTATCAATGTATTTTTCTCTATTTTTCCAATTAATAGGAACCCAAATACTTAGATAATTTTTATTCATGTTTCCTGTTAATGATTTTGTACTTCTAGAGAAATTATCAACATTATAGATCACAGTAGTATTTGAATTTCTATAAAAATTAGATTTAGGCTTTACTCGAAATTTAGTACTAGCACTATCATTTTTACTATACATGAAAGCATATCTAATGCTATTTCTACGAACAGTTTTATTATATCCTAAACCATATTTATCATGTGAGCTTTTGAATTCTTAACATAACCTAATCCCTTTTTATTTGAAGCAGGTTGAGAATTTTCAATAATCATGGATAAATTTTCTCTCCCTTTATTAAAATTGGAAATATTTTTAGTAATGTCATCAAGCTTAGTTTTGAGACTAGTGTTACCTAACTCAACAATTTTAATTTTTGTTTTTAACTCATGATTTTCAGAAGCTAGAGCATTATTCTTTTCTTTTTGAGCTTCTATTTCTTGAATTAATAGAGCGAGTTGAGAATTGTCAAAGAGTGAATCTTGAATTTTCTCAAGTTCTTCTTCTAATATTTTCTTCTCGTCTTTAAGCATATATCTTTCGAATTCTGCTTTCTTCTGATTTTCCAGAGCTTCCTTATATTTTCTTTTGAGACTTTTTAAAGTGCCTAGAAGTTCTGAATTTATTTCTATCATATCATCAAAAGTTAGATCACTAAACTCATTATCTTTTGCCATGAAGCATTTGTTTGTTTGTTCCTTTGATTTTTCTTTATTGCTCTTCCTCTTCTTATTGCCTTGACTAGATCTCTTTGTAGCCATTTATTCTAGGATGTTGTTACGATCTCTAGAATACCAGGCTTTGATACCAAATGTAAGTATATGGGACCGTATAATATGGATAAACGGTAATACAGAGTACATATAGTAAATAACGCGGAATATAAATGCAGCAAGTAAAATGACACCAGAGATTTTATACTGGTTCGGAGCACCATCCTACATCCAGTCCCAGACTAACTTCTGGCTTTAACTAATAATACCCTCACTTAACCCGGAAGAACAGGTCTATACAACCCCTGAGTAGCCGAACAGGGACCTGAGAAGCAGAACAGGATTTCGCATCAGCAGCCGAAGAGGACTTCACACGCCTGAGCAACAGAGCAGGACTTCAACAAGTATATAAAATTGTTTGGCTAATGTGTTCTTGATAACACGGATTTTCCACTTGTTGTACACCCTTCCTATAATCTTTTTCTCAAGTATTTGAAATGTTTGTGAGAACAAGAAAGGAAGATATTGCTTAGAATCAAGAAATATGTAAGTAATTCAGAGATTCAAAGCAATTAGAGATAGAATGCTGTTAGAATGCAAGAATATGAGAGCACAAGATTAATATAGAGTGGTTAGAATGATTTTCGGTTAATGTGTTGTGTTTGGGAACAAGTATATATAGAAGTTGAAGAGTTACTGCCATTGATGAAGGGTTCTGACGAAGAGGAGCGTCCATTTCCGTTCAGAGAAGGGTTGCTTCCTTTCGTAGAAGAAGATGTCTTTTCATAAATATGACAGATGTGTTCAGGTCAGTCGACTGGTCGAAAATGGTCAGTCGACTGAATAGTGAAGACATGTAAAAAAATCGTGCATAAATATGTTAAAATGCACAGAATTCAGTTGACTGACTCAGGTTATTCAGTCGACTGAATTTTGTTGTTAAACAAAAACAGTAATAGCTTATTTGGTTAGAGTACTAGCCTTCCAAACTAGTGACCAGGGTTCGAGCCACACTCCGTGCATTTTTTGAAAACTTGACTTTGATTAAAATATGCAAGCAAGTTTATTTGAATGTGAATGATGATTCTTGATGAAAGATTTTAACAAAGCACTAAACTAGACTCTATATACATATTTGATGACTCTTGTTAAAATATATAAGTATACAAACCATATATTGAGCCGATGAGTCTGGATGTTATCGTAGTCGTAAATTCGTGAACTGTTGTGTATTGTCAGCAATCAAAACCTATGATCCAATAGGAATGACCTCACTTGGCCCAGGTATAGCCCATATTTTAGTCACATGTATGCTGACTCACGGGAGTCAGGGTCACGTCATAACTTATACAATAATCGTTCGTCAAACCATCCTACTTCATTTCTAGAATCTCCACCACGTATACAGCTGTTAAATTAGATTTCGGTATTGGCAGAGAGTATGACAATATCCAATCTCGGTCTTCTTAACAACCAATCGCTTATTACACACCAGATGGTTCTTTTATCTCTTCAAAATCATTTCATAATTGATATAAAAATATCATATTCAATTCAAACCATATCACTTTCGAAATCATATTCACATTCAAAAATCATATCTTTAAAATAGTTTAAAACCCTCATTTCCAACTTCATATTCAAATCAAATATATAGTTAAAATCCTAACTTAGGTTATAATATCCTGTAACCATATTCACTTTAAACCGTGGATTTTAAAAGATAAACACTTCTATTTTATTTAGTTTGAAATTTAGAAAGATAGTTCAGATAGTTATAAATAGTTTTAAATAGTCATAAATAGTTAATATACTCTAAAATAATTTAAAAATAGATAAAAAAATAGTTTTACTTGATTTACGATAGTTGAATAGATTTAAAATAGATTAAATATAATTAAAATAGATTAAATAACTTTAAAGTAGAATAATTAGATTTAAAATGAATTAAAATGGTTTAATTAGTTTACAATAAATTTAATTGGTTTAAAATAAATTTAATTGGTTTAAAATAGGTTAAAGTAATTTATATAGTTAATATTGGTTGAATAGTTTAATAAATTTGAAAATCTTAATAATTAGAATTTTTAAAATAATATATTTTTAAAACATTATATTAAAATATGATTTGGAATTAATATAAAATTAAACTATTCATTTCATTTCAACACATTTGGACTGTTTCAAAGTCCAAATCAACAAATCAATTTCAAACCTTTCAATTTTAAATTTCAATAAACTATTGAATTTCATAACGTTTTTAATCCATGTTCAAATATCAATTCGGATTACTCTAATTTCAAATATTTCAAGTTATATTCCAAACAAATTCAATAGCTTAACTCCGATAGAATTTCATTTATACTTAAAAATTTAATTCTAAACTTTCAACTTAATTTCTTAAAGTAATTCCTTTAAACCAATTCACATTTCAACATAAAACTTGATTTTCCAATAATACTTCAATTTATACAAATCAAATTTTATTTCAAAATATCATTTAATCAAATTCAAAAATTAAGGATTTAAAATCATTTAATTTATCCAATCCGGTTTCTGTATATAATTCTCTACCCTAGGGTCAAGTGATACGGATATTTATCATTTCAATCCACAATTTAAAATTTTACCGTTATATATCATTTCAAACCGCAATCCCGAATTAATATTAAAAATCCATAAAATCACTTGAGTCTATCATTTTAACCCATAACGATTTTTCCCTGATCTATAGATCATTCGGTTATATATCATTTCAACCCATAGTGATTTTCCTGATAATAACTAAGGGAACTTGCAGAGTGATAACAGTATATGATTCAAACAAAACATCTAATCATCTAATGTTAACAATCAAACATCCATCACAATCATCATCTAATTCAATTAATAAATTTCAGCAATTAACAAATTTTCAATAAAAGAAAATTAACTATCAATTTAAATCTAATAATAAACTAAATGGCAATTTAATTCAAAATAAGTTCACATTAACTGGAATAATAATTTTAAATCAACAAACAGCCATAAATAAATTTCTAGTCACATTATAAATTTAATTTAACAAACATAAGAAATTTTAGAAGTTGTGAGTGGGTCAAAAAACTCACCTTCGAATTTAAATTGAATTTAAATCCAATTTAAGTCCAAAATTCAAATGGACTTAGAATCCAACCAAACCAGCGTCATAATGTCCAAAATTTTGATACAATCCTGGTGAAGAAAACCTTAGGTGAATCGGACCTCGTATGTGA
Source organism: Allium cepa (assembly GCA_030765085.1). NCBI lineage: Eukaryota > Viridiplantae > Streptophyta > Magnoliopsida > Asparagales > Amaryllidaceae > Allium > Allium cepa. The sequence continues at coordinate 485,663,640 of CM060928.1, read as the reverse complement.
AAGTTATTAATGTGAGAACAATTGAAATGCAAACTATAAAATAATTAAGAAAAATAATATATTATTGCCATGTCACCTAAAACACGCTCAAAGCCCTAACTATCGCTTCCTTTCGCGACATCGCTTGGAGTCGCCGATGTTCCATCAATTCTCGCCACCACCTGAGGCACTTTGAACACGATCAGAGCACGTACGTCGGACGCCATGCATCGCCGCACCACTGACCTCCGACCGGTCCTCCATCATCTCGCCGCCATTCCCCAGGCCGAGAACGAAATCGGCCATTCATTGTCGATTTCTAGTGAATCGAGCATCAAAGGCTAGATGTAACCGCATGGATTGAAAGCACCCGGCCTCCTCCACCCGCCCATACTTCCCGATCGACGAATCGTGAAAGATCCACCGTTAAAATCGAACCCCACGTTTTGATGGCCGAGAATTATCCTTTGAATTCTGGACACATAGAAACCCAATTTGAAAAACTAACTACAGAATTGACTTGCGCTCATTGAGTGCTTCAAATCGATATATAATATGATATAGTTTGAGGAATTTGAATTTTTGATTTGATATTTGATAATTAGGGTTTGTCTGCTATTGGAATAAGGAGTTGAGAAGGAAATGTATGTACAGACAAATGAAAATAAGAAGTAGTTAGGGTTTATAATGGGCTATTTATAGGTAGGTCAGAGTTAGGAATGAACGGATAAGATTGATTTGGGTTTTGAGTGATAAACGACCCGCAAAGCCCGTTCTGTTTTCGGAACGAAAATGGGTCACCCCATATATCAAAATAGATGTTTTTGATGATTTTAAACTCAATGGAACAAGTTTCAAGTCCTAATTCAATCGTATAAAGAAGTTATGTTAAAATCAGCTTATTTCAACTTGACTTTAATTAAATTGGATTTTACGCGTTTCGATTCCGTACGATCAAATGACAATGAAACTTAAAATCCTACAATACTTCACCGTTATGGATCCAATAAAACTGGCTTCGTCGTAATCCAAGTCAGTGGTCAAAATGGCTATTTTATGTTAATTAAATAAATTAATATTAAATTAATTAAATCACTTTTTAATTCAATGTCTATAAACAAACGAATTTCATCATTTTTAATTACTTAGACATTTATAATAATTTAAAACAAGCTTACATAAAATTTCAGTGTTAATTAGTTTTCAAAATACAGTGTTTAGTTTCAACTGCAATTAATCCAATTAATTATAATTTAATTCCAATAAATTGATTAAATTTGATTTCAATCTTTATATTCAATTAATTATCATTTTATGGTGTAATTAACATTGATTTATATCTTAGTACATTAACATTTTCCTATTTCATCTTAATTTCAATTAACGTAATATTTACTTTCAATTAATTGCAATTGGTTCCCAATTTAATTTAATAGACTAAATAGGTAACATACGATAATTATTACCATTAACTTTTACTCACACTTATAAGTTCATCATTTACAAACAAATGTTACAATTTCTTACATAACACTGATTTTATTCAATTATCGTTTGCTATATACTGTTCATTAATTTATACAACATTTACATTTATTTACTTATTCAAATTATAACCAAGTATAACTTTTAAATTATTTCAACTGATTAAACTATCGTTAAAATATTTAATAATTAGCTTAAACTTACATTATTACATTTCACTCTAGTTATTATCTTAACTCACATTAATGTAACATTTATTTACATTTACTTGTAATTGGTTAATTAAATTAGTAACAAATAACAATTTTCGCCATTTTTTACATTTAATAACATTTATAAGTTTATTATTTACCACCAATTATTATAACAACTTATACTTTCCAAGTTGTATCCAATCCATTTATTACACATTATTTTATTAACTAATCAACCTTTAAATTCAATTGCTTTTTAAATTCAATTATAAATTATACATACATCATTAATACAATCAATTTACTATCTATAACCTATTATAACTTTTTAATCATTTCAACTAGTCAGAATTACATTCAAAGCAATTGTAAATTACCTTAAATTAACACTATTACCTTTTAATCCAATTATATTCTTATTACCAAATCACATATTTTTATTTCTTCTAGCATTAAATTACAAAAACCTTATTAAACTAACAATTTTAATTATCGAAAATTTATGGATCATTACATTTTGTTACTCTGGTTAATGATTTATTGACTATTGATCCTGTGTCTTCTTTGTGTTCTTCAATCTAAGACAATATGTTATTTGTTGAGGAAACTCTTGCTATTTTTGAAGTTAAGAATGTATGTCGAGTCATGGTAGGAAGCAACACTACCCTAACTTGTCCAACCCAAATTGACCGAAGGATGTGTAGTTATGGGGAAGAAAGAAGAAGAGAAAAAGAAAACTGAAACAACGTAGAATCTCACAACTGAAGTGGATATAATATCAATGATCTTTACAAAAGATAAACATTATATACATACATCAATCAGAGTACAACAGTAAATCACAATCATCAGCCTGGACAATTATAACAACCCATCCTCACAGATGCTGATGATTTCAACAATAAAGTGGTGGAAAATAAACATATATATGAATACGACTTGAAGACCTCCAACTCGTCTCCTGAGCTCCAAGGCATCTAAAACAATCTATAAATATGCTCGGTCTAACCTGAGTATTGTAATAAAATAACACCCGAGTCAGTCTGGTAAACCAGCATGAGAATATACACCAGTTGAATTCTTAAATATATCAAACTCTTTTTAAAATAAAGGTATCTCGTAAGACTATGCCGCATATAAACACGGACATGTTTTTACCTTATTATAACCAAAACAATTCTATAGAAAATCTAGTGATATTATAACATTGTCTAGGAATTCAAAGTAAATATATAAACGGCTGAAATGCTTGCATCTCACATTTCAGCATAGTCGGACATAAAGTAAACCCGTAAAGCTCATATTGGAGAATGGATTACACACAATGACAAGTAAGGAACTACCTTCCGACGATACACCTCTAGATAAAATGTACCGAGGTCTAACAAGAACATCTTATAACCCTACCACAAAACACTACCCTTCCACTTGACTATAGTACCGAATATGATCACCCCTTTCATTAATGGACTCTGAAACATACTGAGTAGATAATAATCAATCTAGATTTTAAATGACCATACCTTGATGGGAGCGCCCCACTTGGCCCTGTTACATGCCCGATTTTTGTTATTTCCTTGTTGATGAGGCATGAGGCTATATTTTACCTTTTATATAGCACTTCCCACTTAGAATGCTAATACTTCCCACCAGGCAACAATGCAATACCAGCATTCATCCATACAATTTCGTTCCGGGACTTAACGAAATGCTTGAGTGATCCATCTTCAATCCCATCATTTTCAAGATGTCCTCACTTCGATACGCTTGAGTTGGACCGAAGTGGTTTTTGGATAATATATCTAATCTCGGTCTCTTTTAAAATACCTTCGATAACTTTCAGTAAACTCAACCCCGGTTCTTTAGTAAATAAATGTGAAAGATAAGAGCAGAGATTATCTCATACCATTCGTAGATGGATTTCCTTATCGTCTGTCCTAGGAGAACGAAATGAGATTTATACGCACAGTACAACATCGTCAGAGATGACTGTGCCATATAACTCATGTGTTTCTCCTATATATTTCCAAAATTACATTTTAGATCCAAATTTGATAGTCAGTTATTTAACTATCCAGAAACATACATCAAAATAAGGGATTTATTCCCTAGGGAGAACCATGTTGGCTAAGCATATAAGCAACCAATAGCCTCTTTTGATAAATCTTTTCATTAAATAAAATGACTTGTAAGTGTTGGACCAAAATACTTTTATAAAGATTCATTCACAACCCTTATATTTTCAATACTTGGAAAATATCCATATACCTATCTCAACAGTGTAACTATATTCACTAACACTGAGGAAGATTCTCTTTTTATACAATTCTAAATCATTTATAAACTCTGTTATAAATCTCTACCATTTACAAACTTTTTTATAAATCTCAGGAACCATTTTGTAAAACTCTTTTATACATTCCAAAAATCATTTATGAATCTATTTTAACTCCATAAAACCTTTTATAAATCTATAAACCCATTTCTTAAATTCTTTTATAAAATATCTAACCATTTATAAATCTTTTTTACCTCGTAAAACCTTCCTTTATGCATTTAAACCATTTTATAAAACTTCCCTTATAAAACCCAAGTCCATTATAAACTCTATTTATAAATCTGAACATTTATAAATAAATTCTAAGCATTTATTTTAAAACACTATTATCTAATAATAAGTAGTATAAACAAATAATAATTAACTTCAAAATGTATTAAAGACAATAATTAACAATTTCAAAACATTCTTAATGAAACAGTAATAAATTATCTTAAACATTATTATAAGTAATAATAATTAATTTTCAAAACCTAATTGATAAATAATTATAATTAGTTTCAATCCATATTAATAATTTATATAATTAACTTTTCAAAATATTAAAATATTGATAAACAAATTTAAAACAATATTAATATAAATAAACGTCCTTTCAAACATAAGTATAATTCCTTGATAAAAATCCATACTGAAGTTTCAACATAATTAGTTCAATATTTATAAATCTCCTTCTATTTTACAGCATAACGTTTAACATCTCCAAATCTATCCTTCCTTTCAATTTTCCAAAATAAAATCAACTAATTTTCTAAAGCAACATCCCACACATTATCATAAATCCATATTTATGATTTATTTTCCAATTTATCCTGATTTATTTTCCAATTTATCCAATGATAAAGTTTCCCTCTATTTATAAACACCATTTATAAAGCTATCCTTTTATTAATAAATATGATTTATCAAATCATTATTTGTAAAATGTCTCACTTATACATTATCCCATTTGTAAACTTCCCCATTTATAAATTAACCTTAATATGTGTGTGTGTGTGTGTGTGTGTGTGTGTGTGTCACTTTATATAAAACGGTTAATGAATATTTATATCAAATCTATTCCTATCTTCTGTTTAAAACCATATCCCTTTATTATAAAGCACGGGCTTATTTTTTAGATTTTAAAAACTTTTATTTTACAGTTCAAAAATATCTATTAAAAATATTTAAATAAACTATTAATTTATAATATCTAAAAATCATACTTCTTATTTTTGAAATAAACCTTTTTCTTTAAATAATTCAAGTTAAATTATTAAAACATATATAACTTCCAAAATCACTTTGAAATCCCTTTTTAAATCAAATCATTATTTTATAGTATTTTAAAATACCAAAAATAAGGCCTAGTGCACGCTGCTAAAGCACTTAATAAGCAAAATCACATTCACGTCATCAGTATGGCATCCAACAAGACATATATCATATTATATATGAAAACTAAAATAAACAATGTGAGGAATCCTGTTCGATTCCTCCAACATGTCCACCTATATCACATACAATATATAATCATAAAATATAAATCAACCGCTTTGAGGCGGGATCGAAGCAAAGGGTCGTCTAGTCTTACACAAAAACATAATAGGGACTCATCCGTTCCAGTGGTAGGAATACATCCAAACCAACAAATAAAATAGCAAATCAACAATTTATTATCAACTATATAACATTTCTAGTTAACCAAAAAGGTGAGTTTAACTCACTTTGATTCCAATAGTCATCAAAATGCTGCGGTCTGAATTAAAATTGAATAGGCATTCAATTTTGACCAAAATTTCTACTACCACCAAATGTAGGATCGATTTCACCCTAGAGGGGGGGTGGATAGGGTGATATTATTAATTATAAAAATTTAATGCGGAAGGTAAATAATTTCAACACGGATATTACCAGAATAATAGCAGCACGGATAATAGTAGAATAATAAAAGCAGAAAATAGAACACGCATATTTACCCAGCTTCCGCAAAACCTTGTCTACGTGATGCCTCCAAGATTTCTACTAGAAATTAAGTAGTCAGACGCTTGCACATGTAAACTCATGACACCTGCTATCGACTAACCTAACTCTACGCTCAAAACCCTACCACAACTCAGCCACTGAGTTGTGAATTCTCCAACTACACCACTGTAGTTCGTCCCCTAGTTACATGACTATAATTTACACAAGTTTAAAAAGAAAATACAAATTAAAAGAATTTAAGGAAAACAAAACCCTAACTTAAATATTAAAGCACAAGTAAATAGGCCAGCCTAATAAAAAATAAGTGATAAGAATTAAATCCCCTTTTCTTTCTATTATTCGGTCGGCTTTCTTTTTTGTTAGTGATAATGGCTGCTTCAATTTTCGTTGCTCGTTCGTTCTGAAATTAGGGTTTTTTAATTTTGAAGAGGCCGATTTCAGTTGCTCGATCGAATGAATGATTTATCACGTCACTTGCTTTTTCGATCGTACGTTTCTCTGATTTGCTCACGGCTCCTTGAAATTCGTCGACTTCGGTATGAATTTGGTATGTGATTTATTCTCTTTGCTTTTCTGGTTAGCTTGCTTGAACTCGATTTATCGGTAGCCGATGATGAGATGGGTTTAAATGGGATTCAAAATCCTAAAATTTCGTTCGATTGAAATTGTCTGATAATTTTTCTCCGCCACTCGATTATTCCTGAATGATTGTGATTTCTTTAGACTAGTTCAATTTTGTATATTTTGTTATTTTATTCCCATGGCTTTCTTTTGAACTTGCTTGACTTCCTTGGCCACTACGGTTTGATTTGGTTTGAAACTGCTACTTGACTTGGTTTCAATTTTTGTAACGACCCGTAAATTTTATTGATTTTTATAATATAATTAATTGAATTTTTGTGTAATTTTAAATAATAAAATTGGAAATGAAAATTTTATATTTGGAATACGTCTATTTAAACATAGAAAATGGAAAATTTTCATCAAATAATATGGAAGTTTATTTTATTGTATAATTCTATTTCAATTCAAAACAGTTAATATTAGATGATAATAAAATGTTTTCCAAACTAGAATATTTTTATATAATAAATTTGTAAATCATCTTCTGAGTGAGACATCATATTTTGTTTCTTCAAATTTGAACCACTATTGCTTCGTTTATCTTATTTACGTCAGATTTATAGCATTTTCGATACCAATTATCGACTTTTGATAGGATGGTCATACCAATGATATATGTATACCATTTTGATCGTCTCATCGTCCTGATCTCTATGGTATATTAAATTCTGTGTTTTGAAGTCTAGTATGTAGTGGAATCCATGAAAAACGGTAACCGTATCGGTATTGGTTTTTTGTGCCTTTTTGTGACGCCCCACCTCTATACCCACGCTAGCCAAGGACACTATAGGGTAATGCCGTCAACTAACACGGAGAATAAGGCTGGTTAGGAGCGACCATCTATAGCCTTGCTCTAACTATCTATTTAATACATCGACAATAAACATACCAAGCAGGTCGACATACCCAATGAATACTTAAAAACAAAACCATATGTGGTTGGATCTATCAGAACAGAATATAACACCTCAAATGTAATATACATCACTGAACAGCAGATCATCATATACACATATATTGATACATAATAGAGTATACAAAATAATACAAGTCAAGTGGTATAACAGACCACAATATAAAGACGAATCAAAAGAATACATATCATAGTTACAACATAATAGGACTACACAAAAAGCTATGACAAAAAGGAACAAGCTGAATAGTCCATGCGAAAGCAAAATAGGCTAAGTCCAAAAGCATCTAACCTGAAACAATTCGGTCTGACCCGAGTATGAAATACACAGGTCAGTCTAGCTAAACAAATCAGTTAGATAAACTGAACAACAATAAACCTGCAAGGTTACAAAGCATAATAGATATCTCTAAAAGAGATAACACAATCATCTAACGAAAGATGAATCATATAGAACAAGCCTCGTATCATCGGCAACATATAGAAACAAAGGATACAAATATCCCAAATCAAGCCAAAAAGGCAAATAACAAATACCAATAAGGTATACAAGTTCCACAAGGTAAACGCTATGCATCATGCGGCTCATAATGACCAACATCGAAGGACGATACCTAGGGAATATACATATGAATGAAACATCAGAAAATTTGCTCGAGCTCAGTACTGTACAAACAAGGATCCATGAGCCCGAAGACTCCAAATCCAATATCACCCATGCGGCTCATAACGACCAACATCGGAAGCGATACTAAAGGGCAACCCAATATCACCCATGCGGCTCATAACGACCAACATCGGAAGCGATACTAAAGGGCAACAAACCCGAAGGCACAAACCCGAAGGCACATACCTGAAGGCAACAAACCGTAGTGGTGAAGGTCAGAGACCCAGTACTGGACACCACTAACTGGCGGAATGTGTCACAACTCTCGAAGAGGAATCCGAAAAGTGTTAACGTATGTCCCATAACCACTCGTTCGCACTAAACGATTTACTGCCCGTCGGTCACTTTCACACTCAAAGCAGTACAAAGTTTACCTCATGTCATCGATAAACCAAACCAAAGGTCAAAACGATCAATTGAATAGGTCGGGGATTAATCGGAAAGATAAACGCACAGATTCATGGTCCGTGTTTTTCCCAACCATTTAATCACCCTTCCACTTCGCTCGAAGTGCGAAAGTGTGTGTTTTAAATAGAATTTATAAATTTGAGAAACGAGCTTTTAAATGTGATTCGAGAGATTATTTTATAAATCCCGTGGATGAAGTCAAAATAAGTTATCAAAGTCAAAGAGGCAATAACCACCACTAAGAACCAACATGAATCGATAAAATCCGAAAAACCAATCAAAATGAGCATAAATAGGCAAAACAGGAAAACAGGAGCAGGTCAGTCGACTGAAATCCCTGTTCAGTCGACTGAAAATTGTCCAGAAAAATTTCGGGCTTCAGCTCAGTCGACTGAACAGAGGATCCAGTCGACTGAACCCAATTTCCTGCATTTCCTACTTATAACAAATGAAGTGCAAACTCTCCCAACTTTCAACCGGACGAGCACGGACGCTAGGGGTTTACGCCTAGCGGCTACCCGGCCCTATAAGCACTTCAATGCATCACCAAAACATGATCAAAACATCAGAGTTAGGATCTCTAAAGAATTGAACCCAAAACACTAAAAATTTGGGTATTCACTAATTCAATCCAAACTAAAAGCAAGTGCATATGAACAAGTGCTAAGAATTCATACCCAACATCAATGAAATCAAGAGAAGTAGATGTGAGTTCAAAACTCACCATTAACCCAAAAACAAGAAGATGAAGCTCAATAACAAGGAGAAGACCAACCAAACACTACTTCAACTCAACAAGCTTCAATCTAAGAATAAAACACATATTTCCCAATTTAGGTTTTGGAAATTTTCTGAAATTGAAGAGGAGAAGAGTTGAAGAAGATGAAGAAGAGCTTACCTATGTCTTCTCTATGAATTTGGAGCAAAAAATCAAGTTGTAAGAGAAAACTAGGGCTTGCAAATTTCTATTTCTCTTTCCCTTCCACCATTTTCAGTTCTAGCTTAAGAAATGAAATGAAACGAGGATGAATGAAGAGAAGGGGTTGGGTTAGGCTATTAGTTAACTAGTGGGCTGAACCCAAACCTAAAACCCAATAGAATAAGGGTTAAATTTTCACAAACTCCAAACATATCAAAGATTATACTCAAAAAGATCGCAAACGCCATTTTGGAACCAATGGAGGTAGTTTCGAGTTCCAATTCGGACATTTGCAGAAAGTAACATTTCGGACCCAAAATCCGACTAACGACGCTATATTCAAATAAAACATTTAAATATATAATCATTAATATGCGGGTTGTTACACTTTTGGTTATTGTGACTTTCAATAATCCACCATTCAAACAGTATTTTGATTTATTTCTCACTGAATTCAACACAACTTTCTATATTCTTCGGGGTTCAAAAATCTATATTAGTTCATTTTTTCGTCCATCTTTTTTGTTTTTCTCTGTGAACAAATTGTAATATATGATGGCCACTTCCTATGGCCATTCTTTTCTTTCCATCTTCCTTTATTTTTATCTTTTTGGTTCCTCTTTTTCACTTGCTCTTCCCTCTTCCCTGTAGCCGACCTGTACTCATGCATTCCACCATGCTCGGCCTAGTTTTCTCGCACCAGGTCAATGCAACCAGGCTAACGGCAACCACCCTCCATCTTCTACTCCACAGCTACGTGTATCCCTAGCTCCTCCTCACCTCGGTGCCGCCATTTGCCTTGCTTTCTCCCCTCTCTTTTACATATATATCAGGTATATATACTAGTTATAATAGTTTATATTGTTAATATATCAGTTATATATTTGTACAAGGGAACTCGGGTTTTAATTTGTATGTACATATTTTGTTTAGAATAGTGTGTATATATATTTATGATGTTCAGAGTTGTCGCAGATGTACATAGTATACTGCTTATGTATATCATTGACTTTTACCAATGTATATCTTATTGTATCATTCTATATAACTGTTTATATATATGGTATGTATATACGTATATAAGTTATAATTTAAGTTTCATAGCAGAGAAGATAATATACAGTTATATATATATACGAATTTTATGTTATAAGTTAGTATATAAAAATTTATATATATAATAGTAGCACGAATGTTATATATGAAAATTTTATTTAGTTTGAATGTTGTTTTATATACTTAGGTCAGCCTACATATTATATTGAGAGACGCATATATGCGCATGTTAGTGAGTGTGTGTGTGTGTGTGTGTGTGTGTGTGTGTGCGCATATGATATTTAAGCTATGATTATGTTATGTAAACTTATGTTTTGTTATATATATTTATATTTCCAGCCGATAAACCTATTTGTAAATTGTTGCTTGTGTCTATATAAACAGGCATACTTGAGTCTGGGTGAATAAAACATATATAGAGATTTAAATATATATAAGCTTTACTGGTTATGTTAAGGTGTATATATATATTAATTTCTATATTTCGGCCAGTTGTATTGTTTTGCAAAAATGTTGACTTTATAATGTATATACTATATGAAAGTATATGTATAAAGTTTATAGAAATTGTTGAAGATTTCGTTTATAGTTATACACGTTTGATCTAGTTTCAATTTATATAAGAATTTGGTTTTGCATATATATATATTTTATTTTTATTTTTAAAGTTAAATTTTGACTTGGAAATAAATATGTTCCTCTTATTTTAGCATATGTTTGAATTTAGAATATGATTCTTTATATATGTGTGTGTGTGTGTGTGTGTGTAGTTATATGTAGTTTATTTACGTATATTCTCTTATACCATCATCGATCCAGTTCTGATTTGATTTCGTAAATTCCTATTTATCATCTTGTCCGTCGAACTCGAGTCCATCATGCTTTGCTTTGAAATTCATGCTTGGATCTGTAACTCATCCCATTGTCTATCCTCTCTAACCTCGAAAGGTGAGCAATCACTCACGATTAGCGTTCTTATATTATTAAATCTGATTTCAATTGAAATGACAATTGAATATGTTGTTGTTAGTTATTTACATTGCTATATATATGCTATTATCTGTAGTTGTTCATCTGTGACATATGACACCATTATCTGTTATTTATATTGATGATATATGTCTGTTATATTATTTTCATATCTGTTACCACTCGGCAAGTTCCCTGTTAGTATAGAATTCACTATGGGTTGAAATGATACATACCCGAACGATCTGTAGAATAGGAGAAAATCGTTATGGGTTGAAATGATAAACCCAAGCGATTTTCATTGAATTGAATTTGAGATTGCGAGTTGAAATGATATATACCCGTATTTATATTTAAATTGTGGATTGAAATGATAAATATCTGTATCACTTGACCATAGGATAGAAAATTATATACAAATATCATTGGTCAATATATATATTTTGAAAATGATTTCTATAGTTTTGGAAAGAAATATATGGTTTCTAATAAATATTGATTTTTAAGATATTATATATATATATATATATATATATGTATGTATGTATGTATGTATTTTTTAAAGTTTAAATCCTTGATTTTAAATTTATATGTTTTTGACAGTTTTAAAATTATAAGTTTGCTTTGAAATTTTAAATTTTAAGAATTTACTTATAATTTTACTATTTTAAATTATGTATAAATTTTTTTATTTTAAAATAAGTTTGATAATAAGATTTAAATTAAATAAGTTTGATTTAGTTTATATATAATATGTTTAAGTATTTTTTTTAAAATTATATTTTCAAATATAGATGTTTATAATGATTTTATAAGTTAAGGTTGGAAAATAAAATTTGAACTTATTTGAAATTGCATTTAATTAAGGATTTTATTCAATTAAATCAATTTGGAACTTATTGAAATTGAGATTTTTAAAGGATATGATTTTATAACTTGATTTTGGTTAAGGTGATTTAAATGAATATTCTGGTTTAAACAAATTGAAGGAAATATTAATTTTATTTGTAATTTGGGGTTTTATTTAAAGGATATTGGACTTATTAAGTAAATATTTCAAAACTAAATAATAGTAAAGTGAATTTGTTATATATACATACATACATATATATATATATATATATATGAATTATCAAATTTTGTTTTGAAATGGATATTTAAAGCTTTGAAATATATTAAAATGGTTTATTTTGGGGTTGAAGTCTATTTTGAAATCGATATAATTTGAAATGGTTTATTGAGAAACTGAATTGAATAGAAATTGATGATTTGAGACTTGATTAAATTTGAATTTTGGAATTCGAATTGACTTGGAATTGATTGGTGAGATTTGAGGAAGCTATTTTATCATTTAAAGTATTTTTAAATCCTATTTAAAACTATTTATATATTTTACTTTATACATTATTTTCATATAAACTATTTTAATGTAAACTATTTTAATATAAACTATTTTAATATAAACTATTTAACTTATATCTATTTTATATAAACCATTTTACTTTAGTGGAAATTAGCCACAAGGGCCTCTTTACCATGTGCAATTAGTTTCTAGGACACACAAATGAAATAATTACTTTTAAGGACAAAATGCAAAATAATTAGTTTCTAAGGCCTAAAAACCTATGAAATTATGTCCTTGAAAGTAATTGAACTGTTGATTTTGTCCTTAAAAGTAATTATTCTGCTGACTTTGGTCTTAAAATTAATTCCTGTGGATGTGTGTCCTAGAAAATAATTAGACTGCAAAGTTTTTCCTTCTAGTGAAATGCCTCTTTACTTATAAACTATTTTATTATATATACTATTTTAGTATCAAAACTGTTTAAGTGGTGGAGGTTATGTTTTCAAGATATGAATTTCAGAGTATTATGTTTGGAAGTGTTATATATTCAAGTGTTTGGTTTCGAAAGGGTTATAAATACTTTAAAAATGCTATAATTTTGCAAATGGATATATTTGAAATAGAAATGATATCATATTCCCTTTTTGAAATAGAAATGATATCATATTCCCTTTTTGAAATAGAAATGATATCATATTGATATGGTTTTGAAATGGCAATGATATTTTGATTTTGAAATATAAACTATTTTGAAATGACCGTGGTGTTATAATAACGTTTGGTTGTTAACGAGACCGGGATCGGAAGTTGTCATACTCTCTGCCAACTCCGAAAACCACTTTAACAACTGTGTACGCGGTGGAGATTCCAGAATGAAGTAAGATGGTGACGACGATCCTATGAGGCATATACGTGGACCCGACTCCCATGAGTTGGCATAAGGTGACTAAAATAGGAGCAATTGACGAGCCAATGAGGTAGCTCCTTTGATCGGACACACTCCTTCGATACTATATTCTGACTTTGTGATTGATTTGGTGACCATTTTTGATTTTTTTGGAGTGTGGCTCGAGGTGGGCGGTAGTGGCTGCTATGCATTACCACCAGCCCGAAAGTGTAATTGGTATATCTACCCTGACATTGCCTAGTTGTGCTGTGTCACCTACCCTAGCGTGCTTTACTACAAGTTTGATTTGTGTCACTATGGAGTACCCTATGGTAGCCTCCCGAACTGGAGGTACGATGGTACTGTATAGACTATTGGCACTATAAACGTGTTAAGGTGGAAAATGTAAAGCCTTAACGCTATTTTAATAATTTACTTTACTTTAGACATTATTATAATAGCGTATATTACTACATAGTAGATAGTTTAACTGATCCTTAGAGGATGGTTATCCCAAACATCCTTTGAGTTACTTGTATTTCAGTTGATATTTCACTTGAGTTGGATTTACTGATATAAGAATGTTAATCCTGACTCGAATGTTTTGTGTTTTGCTTTACGCTCGGGTCAGGCTGAGTGATACAACATTTGAGACTCGCCTTTGGAGTTGGAGCTTTTTTTGGAGATCCAGCTATCTATTCTATTGCGATTATTTAGTTGACTCCTGTGATATTCTTATTTTGTTATCTGACAATTGTATTCGAGACTTCTGTTGTATCTCATTTAACTCTGTTATATATATAGTAGCTTCATGAACTACTATTCATTTGTTTCCGCTGCATTATTGTTATATTACTCTGTGTTTGTGATTCTGTGATTATTTATTTACCGTATATGCTGTGTTTTTGCTAAATATAAACTAACAATATGGTATTTTGAGAAATTCAAATCCGGCATGTGTGGATGCGAATGGTTGAAAATAACAGGCTGTTACATTTGGTATAGAGCTTTGGTTTTTGGGCAAAACTTAGCATATAAAGTAAATTTAATTACGGAATCACTTTCGTTCGAGCCTAAATTCCTTCCTCTTTGATTCGGTTTCCTTTGAATTTTGGAACTCCCTATTCGTTCTGAAATCCACTCTTGTCTTCCTACGTCCAAATTCTTCTTGATTCTGGAGTATCCCATAGCTCCGCTGAATGATTGTAAAGGGGTGAAACTCCTTAATAACAAGCATTGATTCACTGGAGATTTCTTTATCCTCGATTTACGATGCTATCTATCTCCTGCTATTCCTAAATTCTATCTCTTGCGATCGAATGTCGGTTTACCTCGGAATTCTGCATCGATCTTATTCTTGAAGTCGCGGTCGACCCGGTTAAGGTTGCCCGCGATTTATATAAACTTATCCATCTTTCTCTTTTGTAATTTAATCATCTTATCTTCATTTTGAACCTATCTTATTTGTCTTATTTCCCTTTGATTAAGGTCCCTCTTGACTTGAATCTCTAACCTTGTGTTGAAATCCATTCTAGAATTATCGAGTGAGGAAGTGTATTAGTAATTAATATTAAAAATGTTATATATATATATATATTGTGTTGTTTGAGTTGTTGATGTAGATTTGGGTTTTTGATTGATTCGTCAGATTAACGCTATCGATAGGATTTCCAAAATACTTGAACAGAGCAAAATGACACAATTATTTTCAAAATTTAAAATTTTGTAAGATTTTATTATATATGGATATAAGTAAATTTCTGAAAGATAATTGTTTAAAGTAATTGGTTAACAAAATGGTAATATTTGATTTCATTTATCGTTTTGTAAATCATTGATTATCCCATCATAAATAAATAGATTTATAAACATGGTTTATAATTGATTTGGAATTTAAATGAACATAAAATATAAATTTGAGAATTTAGTTTCCGATGGTTTCAAACTTTGGTTCTTAAAATATATATTATTTAAAGTATTTTCGAATAGAGATTTGTTTCCAAAAAAGTTTCAATCAGTACTCTTCTCTTTTATCACTGGAAAATAATTTCGATGATGACTGCGGCGTCATTGACATTCATTCTTGAGTTTCGGAATGGATAGACCATTCTTTAGCTTTGCTACACTTTTGTTTTAGGAATTAAATTGATTTGAATTTCTAAAGTATGACTTGATTTATAATATATAAGTATATGATTATAGATTTGATTTGATATATATATATAGTATATATATTTGTCTCTAAAAATTGTTTGAAGTTAATCGGAAATTTAGTTCTTAAATTTTCTTAAAAGATTATTTCAATTATTAAATAATACCTCAAATTTCAAATAATTGAATATTCCCTCAATATATTTAAAACTTGAAATTTATGTTAAAGATGATTTAAATTATTAAATAAAGCCAAAAAATTTGAATAAATATTTAAACTTGAAAAATGGAATCAAAATTTTTTTACTTGTAAACTCTCAATTGCATTCCAATATAACTTATCTTAGTCATTCAAAAGTTGAATATGTAATTGAATAATTTACAATGTAAAATAATGTTAAAATGAATGTAAATAAAAAATTTAGTGGATATAATAAATGTTATACACTTAATTTTGATTATAAAATCTTAAGAGAGATAAGTAGAATAATAAGTTGATTGAATAATAAATGAGATAAATAAAATAAATTTTATTTTGAAGAAATTAATAAATTGAAATTACATCAACTTATTGAAATATCTTGAATTTAAAATCAATTATTGAATATAAATTAACTTAAATCGAAATTTTTATGATTTTAAATTAATTGTTTTATTTTGCTTTTCAATCTATTTTCTTTCTAGCTGTTTCTCCTACCACCTTCCTTTTTGGGGATGAAAAGTTTCGAGTAGGGGAGAGTGTAACGACCCGTAAATTTTATTAATTTTCATAATCTAATTAGTTGACTTTTTGTGTAATTTTAAATAATAAATTTTGGAAATGAAAATTTGATATTTGGAATATGTCTATTTAACATAGCAAATGGAAATTTTTAATCAAATAATATGGAAGTTTATTTTATTGTATAATTATATTTCAAGTCAAATCAATTAATATTAGATGATAATAAAATGTTTTCCAAACCTGAATATTCTTATATAATAAATTTGTAAATCATCTTCTGAGTGAGATGTCATATTTCGTTTCTTCAAATTTAAACCACTATTACATCGTTTATCTTATTTTCATTAGATTTGCAGCATTTTCGGTACCAATTATCGACTTTTGATAGGATGGTCGACCACTGATATCTGTATACCGTTTTGGTCGTCTTATCGTCCTGATCTCTACGGTATATTAAATTCTGTGTTTTGAAGCCCAATACGTAGTGGAATCCTTGAAAAACGGTAACCGTATCGGTACTGTTTTTTTTACGCTTTTTGGTTGTTGTGACCTTTCAATAATCCACCGTTCAAACAGTCATTTGATTTATTTCTCACTGAATTCAACACAACTTTCTATATTCTTCGGGGTTCAAAAATTTATATTGTTTCATTTTTTTGTCCATTTTTTTTGTTTTTCTCTGTGAATATAAATTGTAATCTATGATGGTCGCTTCCTATAGCCATTCTTTTCTTTCGATCTTCCTTTATTTTTATTTTTTGGTTTCTCTTTTTCACGTGCCCTTCCCTCTTTCCTGCAGCCAACCTGCTCTCACGCATTCCACCATGCTCGGCCTAGTCTTTTCACACCAGTGCAGCGCAACCAGGCTAACGACAACCAACCTTCATCTTCTACTCCACAACCACGTGTATCCCTAGCTCATCCTCACATCGGTGCCGCCATTTTCCTTGCTTTGTCCCCTCTCTTTTACATATATATCAAGTATATATACTAGTTATAATTGTTTATACTGTTAATATATCAGTTATATATTTGTATAAGGGAACTCGGTTTTTAATATATATGTACATATTTTTTTAGAATAGTGTATTTATATATAATATGTTCGGAGTTGTCGCAGATGTATATAGTATATTGCTTGTGTATATAATTGACTTTTACAAATGTATATCTTATTGTATCATTTTATATAACTGTTTATATATATGATATGTATATACGTATAGTTATAATGTAAGTTTCCTAATGGAGAAGTGAATATACAGTTATATATGTATATACATACAAATTTTATGTTATAAGTTAGTATATAAAAATTTATATATATAATAATAATAGCACGACTTTTATAAATGAAAATTTTATGACTGTTATATATGAAATTTTTTATTTAGTTTGAATGTTGTTCTGTATACTAAGGTCAGCCTGCATATTATACTAAGAGATGCATATATGCGCATGTTAGTGTGTGTGTGTGTATACATATATGCGCATATAATATTTAATCTATGATTATGTTATGTAAACTTATGTTTTTTTATATATATTTATATTTCCAGCCGTTAAAGCTATAAATTGTTGCTTGTGTCAATATAAACAGGCATACTTGAGTCTGGGTGAATAAAAAAATGTATAGAGATTTAAATATATATATATATAAGCTTTACTGGTTATGTTAAGGTATATATGTTAATTTTTATATTTCGGTCAGTTGTATTGTTTTACAAAAATGTTGACTTTATAATGTATATGTTGTATGGAAGTATATGCATAAAGTTTATATAAATTGTTGAAGATTTCGTTTATAGTTATATACGTTTGATCTGGTTTCAGTTTATATAAGAATTTGGTTTTGCATATATATATATATATATATATATATATATATATATAAATTTTATTTTTTATTTTAAAATTAAAATTTTGACTTGGAAATAAATATGTACCTCTTATTTTAGCATATGTTTGAATTTAGAATATGATTCTTTTTACGCATATATATAGTTATATGCAGTCTTGCATTGAATGTTTTGAATTATGTGATATCGCTGATGTGTGATGCTTTGTGATATGTATTATTTGATTAGAGTTGTGATGGATGTAATTTATTTATCTGTGATGAATTTATATTGGTATACTTAATGTGTTATAAGCTCTGTCACGAATCAAATTTCAACATTTGAATTTGCGGCATTCGAATACGAGTGAAGTATGGATGTCGATTTTCGAAGGCTGAAATTCGGGTCGTGGCATTTACTTATGAATAAATTACTAATCCTGGTTAATTAATATTTATTACTTACAAACCATAATCATTACTTAACCTTTAATCATTTATTAATTATCCCTTAATTAAATTAATTAATTTTTAATTATTATTTAATCAACCTTAATTAATAAACTAATTAACCTTAATTACATTAGTTAAATAACCCTTAATTAATTACCATTTAACTAATTATAGTAAGTGATTGTCCCTAATCACTTTCATTAGTTAATCTTTAATTAATTTCCATTAATTTAATTATCCTGAATTAATTTCAACAAGTAATTATCTTTAAGTAATTAATTACCCTTAATTACTTTCATTATTTAATTGATCCATTAATTAATTAATTAAATGGTAATTAATTAAAGCTTATTTAATTAATGAAATTAAGGTTAATTAATTTATTAACTAAGGTTGATTAATTAGGGACAATTAATAAATGATTAAAGGTTAATTAATGATTATGGTTTGTAATTATGAATATTAATTAACCAATATTAGTAATTTATTCATAAGTAATTTATCTAATTAACATATTCTCTTATACCATCATCGATCCAGTTCTGATTTGATTTCGTAAATTCCTATTTATCAACTTGTCCGTCGAACTCGAGTCCATCGTGCTTTGCTTTGAAATTCATGCTTGGATCCATAACTCATCCCATTGTCTATCCTCTCTAGCCTTGCAAGGTGAGCAATCACTCACGATTAACGTTCTTATATTTATTAAATTTAATTTCAACTGAAATGAAAATTGAAATATGCTGCTGTTAGTTATTTACATTGCTATATATGGCTATTATTTGTAGTTGTTCACTTATGACATCTGACACCATTATCTATTATTTATATTGATGATATATGCCTGTTATACTATTTTCATATCTGTTATCACTCTACAAGTTCACTATTAGTATAGAATTCACTATGAGTTGAAATGATACATATCCAAACGATCTGTAGAATATGAGAAAACCATTATGGGTTGAAATGAAAACCCAAGCGATTTTCATTGAATTGAATTTGGGATTGTGGGTTGAAATGATATATCCCCATATTTATATTTAAATTACGGAATGAAATGATAAATATCTGTATCACTTGACCATAGGATAAAAAATTATATACAGACACTGTTGGTCAGTATATATGTATATATATATTGAAAATTATTTCTATAGTTTTGGAAAGAAATATATGGTTTCTAATAAATATTGATTTTTAAGATATTTTATATATATATGTATGTATGTATTTTTTAAAGTTTAAATTCTTGATTTTAAATTTATATGTTTTTTGAACATCTTAAAATTATAAGTTGGTTTTGAAATTCTAAATTTTAAGAATTTACTTATAATTTTACTTTTTTAAAATATGTATAAATTTGTTTATTTTAAAATAAGTTTGATAATAAGATGTAAATTAAATAAGTTTGATTTAATTTATATATAATATGTTTAAGTATTTTTTTAAAGTTATATTTTTAAATATAGATGTTTATAATGATTTTATAGGTGAAGGTTGGAAAAATAAAATTTGAATTTATTTGAAATTGTATTTAATTAAGGATTTTATCCAATTAAATGGATTTGGAACTTATTGAATTTGAGATTTTTGAAGGATATGATTTTATAACTTGATTTTGGCTAAGTTGATTTAAATGAATATTTCAGGTTTAAATAAATTAAAGGAAATATTAAGTTTATTTGTAATTTGGGGTTTTATTCAAAGGATATTGGACATATTAAGTAAATATTTCAAAACTAAATAATAGTAAAGCGAATTTGATATATATATATATATCTATGTATGAATTATCAAATTTAGTTTTGAAATGTTGAATATTTAAAGCTTTGAATATTTTGAAATGGTTTATTTGGGGTTCAAGTCTATTTTGAAATCGATATAATTTGAAATGGTTTATTGAGAAACTAAATTGAATTGAAATTGATAATTTGAGACTTGATTAAATTTTAATTTTGAATTCGAATTGACTTAGAATTGATTTGTGAGATTCGAGGAAGCTATTTTATTATGTAAAGTATTTTTAAATTCTATTTAAAACTATTTATATATTTTACTTTATAAATTATTTTCAAATAAACTATTTTAATATAAACTATTTTTATATAAACTATTTTAACTTATGTCTATTTTATATAAACTATTTTGCTTTATAAACTATTTTATTATATATACTATTTTAATATCTAAATTGTTTAAGTTGTGGAGGTTATGTTTTCAAGTTATGAATTTCAAAGTATTATATTTGGAAGTGTTATAATTTCAAGTGTTTGGTTTCAAAAGGGTTATGAATACTTTGAAAATGCTATGATTTTGGAAATGGATATATTTGAAATAGAAATGATATCATATTCGGTTTTTGAAATGGAAATGATATCATATTGATATGGTTTTGAAATGGCAATGATATTTTGGTTTTTAAATATAAACTATTTTGAAATAACCACGGTGTTATAATAATATTTGGTTATTCATTAGACATACTTCTTCGATAATATATTCCGACTTTATGATTGATTTGGGGGCTACTTTTGTGTTTTTTTTGGGAGTGCGGCTCGAGGTGGGAGGTAGTGCCTGCTATGCGTTACCACTAGTCCGGAAATGTAATTGGTATATCTACCTTGGCATTGTCTAGTTGTGCCGCATCACCTACCCTAGCGTGCTTTACTACTAGTTTGATTTGTGTCGTACCTATGGAGTATCCTGTGATAGCCTCCCGATTTGGAGGTAGTGTAACGACCCAGAATTTTATTTAATTAAAATTTGAATATTTAATTTATTTTAAATATTTATAAGTGAATTTTTAAGTCAAATAAATTTTTATTTGAATTATTGGATTTAATTGGACAATTAAATCGATAATTTAATATGTTAAATTATGAAAATAATTGAAAATTGAGTTAAATATGATTAGAAATAATTTGGAAAATTTTATTTTATCATACTGGAGTTATAGAAATATTTTAGAACTTTTAAAATCGAATTAAAAGTTAATTTGTGAAAATTGAATATTTTAATATTTAATAATCGACTGTAAAATAGCCAATTTTTGGACAGTCTCAGAATCGAACGAAACCAGTTTCATTGGATCCGTAATAGTTAGTTATTACCGGATTTCAAATTTCGTGTCAATCGGAGCTATCGTTTGATCGTGGCAGCTCGAAACGCATCGATTTATTTTTAATTTAAATTTGGCGAGTCAAAAATAGCCATTTTTCAAAAAGTCTCGGAATTCGACGAAACCAGTTTCATCGGATCCGTAATGTGATATTATTGTAAGGTTTCAAATTTCAAGTCAATTGGATTTACCGTTTGTCCGGTATAAATTAAAACGCCTAGAAATCGATTTAAATCGGTTTAATTCAAATTGAGCGTTTTCAGCCATAACTCACACATACTTCCGAATTAGCTTCCGAAACCTGTTCCATTGTGTCCGGAACGCGGGATAAACCCTAGGTACGCTGGTTACGGCGTCTAAATCGGAGTTCGGAATTCCCGGGATGAATAGTGTTTACGTTTGCTTTTCCTATAAATATACACCCCTCTCTCTCTTCATAATAAAAAAAAAAAAAGAATTTAAAACCCTAGCCGGCCCTAACGCATGAACGGCTGAGGCATTCCCAAACTCTTCTCCTCTTTCCTCTTCATCCATCAACATTTACAAGAATCTTTCAACTAGAAAGATGTAGAGCACATCAAGATCTACAATATCAACGGTTGTGATTGAGAACGGAGCTGTAGATCGATGGATAATTGCGTTCAAAGACCCTAAAGTCGGCCTAGAATTGCGTGCACACGATGAGGCCGAGCTCCACCAGATTATGGCCGAACCTAGAGGGAGAGAGAGGCTTCAAAATGCATGTGGTTTGATGGGATATCGTTGAGAAACAAGGTTGCAATGTCTAAACCTAAATTGAGTAGGATGGGTTGTTGTGAACGGCAATCACCTGGAGATGAAACGTGAAGAAGAAGGTTGCGTTCTAGGGTGGAGATCTGCAGGTGTGGGATCTGATGGCTAACATGAGATTAGGTTTAAAATTAAAAAAGTTAGTTGTAATTTAAGTTATATAAATCGTGTACGATCTTATAAAATGCATAACTTTTTCATACGAGGTCGAAAAAATGCAAACTCAGTTGCGTTGGAATCGTATGGACGAGCACTACGCGATGGAGTTGGTTTGGAGTCGTTTGGAGTTAGTGAGAATTTCGGGTAAAATTAAACGCGCGTTTAATTTTATTCGAAATAAAAGCTTAAACGGAAATTAAAACCAAGGTGAGAACTTCTCACTCAATCGAATAGATTTCGATTTTATTTTAAATAGTTAGATTTAAAATATTTGAATGCATGTTTGAATGATGACTGTAAATTATTGATTGTTAAAATAGACATTATGCGCCGTTAGTAAGCGGATGTTATTTAATATAAACATGTACCGCGAATATTTCATAAACAGTGAAATTGGTATTATATATAATATCAATATATATATATTGGCATATGTATATATTGCAGTTGATTGATTTCCCGCATTTTTTTGTTTAGCGGATGAGACCCTATTACGCCGTTATTAAGCGGATAATATTTATTAAGAACATGTACCGCGATAATTTCGTACTGGAGCGAAATTGGTATTGTGCTAATGTTTTTGGATGCAGGAAACAGGTTGGAGGGATCCAACTGGATTCCTCAACAGTATTTATTTTATTTCAGATATTTTGATATTTGATTTACTATCATATCGATATATGATATCGTTGTTAGTCGTGATTGACTATTTGGTGTGTAGCATCATTGGACCCAGATTTTGGGATTTTAAAATGATCTTTAAAAGTGATTTTGAAAATATACTATATTTTTGGGATTGATCCATTATAAATAAATAAACGTTATAATTTTTAAAGTTATAAAAATTATGATTTTGTGAAATATAGTTAAAAAGCTGATTTTTAGAAATACGATTAAAAGTTGATTTTTGAGAAATATGGATCAATGATTTTATAAAATAATTTAAACTGGATTTTTGAGTTTATTATTAAAAGTTTGAATTTAAGATTTATAAGATTTGATTATTTTATAAATCAAAAGAATGGTGAAATTATAAAGGAATTTAAAGACGTTTTAAAGAAAAATATAAATTGATTTATATTAAGAGATTTATAAATGGATATTCATAATTTGAAATACTGACATTATAAAACGAGTTTTATAAGTGTTTGAATGAAGTGAAAATGAATTTCACTAAAGAATGAAATTTATAGAATTTAAATGGTGAAGTTATAAAATGAAATTTATAAATAGTAAGATTTAAAAATTTGTGAAGTTATTTGAAGAATAAAATTTGTTAAATAAATGAATCTTATAAGTTATAAGATTTGTAAATTGGAAAGTCTTTAAAGGAACGATTCTGTAAAATAATCGTTTTATAAGTAATTAACTTATAGTATGAACTTTTAGTTTATAATTAAGTTATAAACTGGAATAGGTTAATAAAGGAATTTATAAAAAGGAAGTTTTTATAAATAAATAGAAACGGAATTTATAAACGTTGTTTTATAAATCCGCAAACGACTTATTTTGATAAGTTAATTGTTATAACTTATAAATGGAGTTATATTCACGTTTTAGACAGTGAATAATCCTTTAAGTTAAAGTGAATAGAAATGATGAAATTTGTTAAGGTAGTATATTCACGTTTTTGAATAGTGAATAATACGTTAAAGAAATTGTTTTAGATATGATGTTTTAAATAGAATTAAAACAATCTAACGATGTTTTTAAACATGTTGAGATTCGAAACCATAGATTTCAACATTTATTGTTGAAATAGATGTTTCGAGAAATGAAAGGAGATGATGGACTATAACACTGTTGTTATAGTAAATGATTTCCGAAAGGAAATGTTTTGTATAGTATTGGGATTTATATATCTATTTTAATTTCGAATCCCTATACTAGTGAATTTGGGTTGTCGTAACGATGTTTTACGCAACATTCGTTTTGGCCCAAATAAATATGTTAAGTGAATGATTTCCTTAAAGAATGAAATATATACTTAATTCGATTTAAGTATATTGAATATTTTCTAAGTGTTGAAAATAAAAGAGATTTGTGAATTACTTATGAATAAATAAGTATGGAAATGTTTTCCAATATGAAGTGAATAATTAGAATTTATCTTTTTGGAGGATAAATGGAAATGAATTATTGAAATCGTATATGCATGAATATTTTGGAATATAAATTCACTAAGGAATTTATATGTGAAAGTGAAACTTGTTAAAAATAAATATTGATTTATTTTTGAAGTGTTGAAACTATATATCTAGTAAAGATATTTTGGAAAATAAATAATTTGGAAAATTATTTGGAATCTGGTGATGTATGCATATCAATTGATAGTTCGATAGCCGACTATCAATATTTCCCTTTAAATGGGTATTTGATGTGAATTGATTGAATTTGAATGCACACTTATTTTTGAATAAGCGCTCACTATTCGGGTTAACCGGGAAAGGACCATGGGGTCGTATAACCCATTCCGAATATGTGATACGTCGTTATGAATTGCATTTGAAGATCGGTGTTGAAGACCGAGTATTTGTGAAAACGATAGGATGACCTATCGATTGTCTCTGCACTGGGTAGCTCCTGGTATAGAGATCTCCTAAGTGATGGGAAATTCGATCGGGATTGTGAATACCCGTATTGCAAGGGCTTCGTAAGAAGTGCCTTCGGTTTTGTTCGAGCCCGGAACAGACTTGTATGGATTGTATGTCTGACATTACAAGTTGAGATATAAAGCCGATTTCTTTCAAATATATTTCTGTTGGTGGCGGAGAATTTATTCTTTTGCTTAACACCCTTCTCTGAGACGTACGAGCTCAGAGGTTATGTAGTTGAATGTTATCAGCGATATATTCCCAATTTGGTAATGTGATATGCTGAGTGATGCTGAAATGATCATTGTGTTGATTATTTGTGATAGGATCGTTTATTTGATCGTCTATCCTTGTGATCATTGTGTTGATCATTTGTTGACCCAAAGCATGGCTTTTGTATAAAGTATGTTTTTGTGGACGTGAATTCGTCGAGCCTCACACCCCGTGAATGGTCAAAACAGGAAAGAAGCAGCAAGGTTATGAGGGGTAGCACCCTTTAGGATGTGTCCATTTCCTTCTGGAAAAGGGTGGTATCATGGTATGGAGCCCAGATACTTACTCATGTTGAAAACACTTTGTTATGATTGTGTGAATTGATTAGAGAGCGCTCTCGGAAAAAGGTCCCAAAGGACCGGGGGATGGCATATTCGGTCAGTTGTTGCTCAGTTAGGAGTAACCCGGCCTTGTGTTGGTTGAGATCCGGTTTGGTTCTCGGGGATGTCCATCCAGAGGCATTCTCAGTGGCAATGGGAAGTTCCTTGGCCTGACCATTTGTTGGAAATCCAATTCCCAATACGAAACTTGTACGGTATTAGTTGTAGAACCTGCTATTCACTTATGGTGGTCACCACTGTTTGGATGGTAGCTATAGTAGGCATAGTTCGAAATGTCTATGTTGGCTAAGATTTATATTCTACTTTCGAAATGAATTTTTCTCTACACTATGCACTAGTAATAATATCAAATGTTATTTTAAATGCGTATCAAGCATCTTTGACTATCATAAGGAGAAATCTCCTCCGATTCTGCGTTTGCATTGTGTGTGTGTGCGGGAGGCCTTATGGTAGTCTCATTTTTTTTAAAAGCATTGCGAATTGAATTTAAAAATATTCCTCTATTTTGATTTTAAAGATAAATAAACTGTTTTGAGTTCTCACACCAGTCACATGACTGACTTGGAGTTTATTGTTTTCCTTCCTAAACTCTGGGTGCCCACCAATTTCCACACGGGCAGTTAAGAGTTAGGTTTATCAGGATATTCTGGAGTTGCTGGAGGCAAGATGGATGGCATGGCATATTACTTATATAGTATTTCTTTTTCCGCTGCACTGATTGATGTTGTTGATGTTGTATACTCTGATGATGTGATGTAATGAAATGTATGTAATGTAATAACTGATATAGTTCTTTGTTTAAAGATTATTCATTTATTATTATATGTTGTTCCGCTGCGAATTATGAGATTCTGATGTTGTTTTGTTGTTCTTTCTTCCCGTTCTATTTTTAAAATTCTTCTATCTTCTGTTTTTCAAAATCTCTGTTTTTTCTAATTCTCTGTTTTCTAAAAAATTGTCTGTCTTCTTTTCCCTCTATTTTTCTTTTTCTTTCTTCTTTTTCTCTCTTCTTTCTTTTCTTTTCTTTTTAAAACCCATAACTATTCGGTTTTTCGGCAACGAAAATCCGCGTCGTTACAGGTAGGATGGTACCGTGTAGACTATTGGCACTATAATTATGTTAAAGTGGAAAATGTAAAGCCTTAAAGCTATTTTAATAGTTTACTTTACTTTAGAGATTATTATAATAGCGTATATTACTACATAGTAGATAGTTTAACGGATCCTTGGAGGATGGTTATCCCAAACATCCTTTGAGTTACTTGTATTTCAGAGTATATTTCACTTGAGTTGGATTTATTGACATAAGAATGTTAATCCTGACTCGAGTGTTTGGTGTTTTGTTTTACGCTCGGGTCAGACTGAGGGATACAGCATTTGAGACTCACCTTTGGAGTTGGAGCTTCGCTTGGAGATCCTGCTATCTATTCAGTTGCAGTTACTCAGTTGACTCTTGTGATATTCTTATTTTGTTATCTGACTATTATATTCAAGACTTCTGTTGTATCTTATTTAACTCTGTTATATATATAGTAGCTTCGTGAACTACTATTCTTTTGTTTCCATTACATTATTGTTATATTACTCTGTGTCTGTGACTCTATGATTATTTATTTACTATATATGCTAAGTTTTTGCTAAATATAAATTAACAATCTATTATTTTGAGCAATTCAAATCCAGCATGTGTGGATGCGAATGGTTGAAAATATCAGGCTGTTACAATATTTGCTATGTGAATTCGGCCATTGATTTGGATTTGTTCGATTTACTGTATATACTTCTTTTTGAAATTGATTGACTCACGGCTTCGACTTGAATTTTGACATCACTTGACTTTGGCTTTGATAATACTGTTAATTTGAAACTGCTGTTACATTTGACTTCGGTCATTTTTGAAAATTCTTGCTTGATTTTGTCTCGGCCTGTACTTGTGCATTGCATGCATATGTGTTCATATATGTATGTATTTGCTTTGGGTTTCACTATTATATTTGGTTCACCTGAACTTTGAAGTGATCCATTGTGTTGTTGAACTTCATGTGTGCATCACTGCGAACATGTACGTATGTGCACTTGCATATGTCTTTATTTGCATATTTGAATCTGGTGTTTGTATTTTCATGTGTGATATTTCTAGTCAAGTAGTGTGGTTGCCTCGACTATATGCATTTTTATGTTCAACTTCATGTTGAGGCTGCTCTTGAAGTTGTATAGAACTGATGTGCACTATGTCATATGTATAGCTTTGACTCATTTCTAGTTTGCGTTGTGTTGTATACATGTTACTTCGAGCCAGTTGATACTGTGATAATATTTATTTGGCACTGACTTAGTACATTTTGTACTTGAGTCTAATCTCTGTGTTGATGTTCACTTGTTTGCATTTTGACTTTAGGTTGCACTGCTACTAGCCTAAACAGTTTAACTGCTTGGTGCACAACTTCATATGTGCATGCTGCACTCTCTGTTGCATATTCACTTGGTTGTGTTCATTGTGTAGCCTGGTTTTGGTTTCTTGATTTCTTTGTAGTCTGGTTGCTCTAGTTTCTCTGACCACATGTGCTAGTTCTGGTTGAAGTTGTTTTGAACATGGCCATTGTAGTGAACTTGCATCTATGTTGAATCCATCTTATAGCTCAGTTTGACCTATGATTAATATTTATTTCACTTAAGTTGAACCCGGATTTTGTTTTGGCTTTAACCTTGTGCTCGCCTGTCCCTGCAATTTTATCAAGCGTATATCTGTATGCACAGCCTTGTGCATGTACAATGATACCCTATGCATGTCACAAGCTGTTTGTGCATGATGAATTCAAAATTAAATGATGATGAACAGCCCAAATAACTGAGGCAAACAATATTTTCAAAATACACATTTTATTTTACACTGCAAAATTATTTCTTTTTCAATTTTACTGTGTTAGTATGTATTTTGCAGATAACACAGATGCTGGATTCAAGCTGGAATAGAGTTGAAGATAAATACGAATGTATGAGTGAAATATAGTGAGGTGCAAAAGTAAATGGAAAATTGTGATGTAATCAAAATAGTATTGTAATTGAAATTGTGTGCATATATATAATGAGAGCTCAAATTTATATTTTTCAAAATTTAATAAATATTTATTTGAATAAATATCTGTTTGACTTTAAATTCTGTGATATTTATTTTATTCAGCAAATATTTATTTAATTATGTGAAAAATAATAGCAAATACATTTAAATGAATATATATATATATATGTTTATTATAATCAAACAAAAATCATATACTAGCATATTCAACAATCTCCCCTTTTTTATGATAACAAATATATATTTAAGATTTTGGATTTGTTAAATGTATTTTATCATTGATAGACTATTTGATCCCCCTATTTGATAAATATACGCAAATGAACCTAGATGCAAATAGAAAATAAATTTTTTGACCTTTATTTATCAAAATCTTTTCTCCCCCCTTTTGTTATCAGCAAAAGAGTAATTGTGTTAGAAAAATAAAGATATAGTGATAGACATTATATAATATTAATACCCAATCGAGTATAAATATTGAATATCAATAAAAATTCAAACAAAAATCGAAAATATTCTTTTAGGCTCATATTCCAAGAATGATAGGATGATGTCGGTATACAAAAACCATATAGTTGTGTCTATTTGTGGTATATTTATATCAGGAATTAGAATATCTACTAACCATGCATAAATGTTAGGACTTTTAAATGAGATTAATAGTATTCCTAATTTTTTTTATAAAAAAATGAATTCAAGTATTTTCTAACCATGCATAACCGTAAGGACTTTTACATGGGATTAGAATCAACTTGACTATTTAATTAATCAATTTTGATATGCGTTTGATACATGCATAACCGTTGGACTTTTAAATGAGCATGGAAGCACATAATAAAAAATTCCAAGTAATTCACCCATGCATAACCGTGAGGAATTTTAAATGAGAGTGAATACTTTGGATGCTTTTATTGCTAAAAATAAAATAAAAATGAAAGCATATAATTTCCTGTTTAAAATACCACATATTGACATACTATATTGGATTTTGATGAGTGAAAATCGATATATATATGATAGAATTAGAGATAGTCATGGAATTTTTACCAACAAATTTTTTTATAACTCTTGTTTAAATTTCTAAAGAAATTTACTAAATATACTGTCTCAAGTTATAATATATGATTAATATCAACATTCATCACTTTTTGAATCACTATTTATCTTTCTGATAATCAGTAGGGAGTCATATTAGTTATTTTAGTCATTTAAGATCAAATCCAAAAATAATTATAGAATCAAATTTTCTAAAATGATTAATCTGAAACAAGGTCAACAAAAAATTCTTGAAGGTGTTTTATAAAAAAAATGTCTACTATTTTAAAATTAGTTGAAGTGAAAAATATGCAAATATTTTCTTTAAAAACGATGCAACTACTGAATCTCTTAACATAAATCACGTTCCACTAGTAATTTTTCTACTAATTAGATTACCAATATAGTCTGCATTTGAATTTTTCCTTCACTCAAGATTATCATTAGTTGAATGTTATAGACCAGATCCTGAAGTGTGCAACAAAATATCCTAAAATCATTTTAACGGCTTTTAAATGAAACTGATTTAAATTTTAGCTGAAATCGTGCAAATTTACAAACAATGACCATAATGACCAAATATATCCACGAATATCTTGAGTAATCATCAACGAACATCGTTAGTCCAAGCAATTTTATATGAAATAGTTCAAAGATGATTAGCCAACATTTTTAAAATAAAAAATAAGAACAAGTCAAATAAGAACATATCAAATAAGACTAAGTCAAAATCAAAATTTGTTTTATTATCACATAACTGGCTGAATTAAATCAGTTTAGGGTGCAGATTATCACATTAAATATATCTTTCAAGATGGATGTACCATTACCTATTTTACCTTTACGATAATTTGTCGTTGTTGCCCATTGTAATTCTGCCACCTTTGTACTAGGCTAAGGAACTTTGATTTATCGCCCGTTGTGTGCTTGGAACAGCCAGAGCAAGGTAACACTGTTATTGTTCCTTAGCCTGCCACCACACCTACACAAGAGAAGATTTTTGTGGTCTATTTGTTTTTATAGGTCCATGGTTGTTAGTAGCAATAGATTTTGAAAAATAAATTTGTGGAGACCCAAAACTATTTACATATGTTCCTTTCGGCATGCAGATTTGTTTGACTTTGAGAAATTTTGTAATCGTGCTTTTGGAACCCAAATTGGAATAGTTTTCACGTGTTTGGGTCTATACTAACAATTATTTTGATTGTGTCCAAATTTTCTACACATTGTGAACATGGAATTGACTTGTTTAATTTCACTTCTAATACGTTCAGAGTTATTATACCCAAGTCCTTGTCTATCTGTATTAATAGTTTCCCTAATAGCATATTCAATGATCTTTCTCCTTTGGAAAATTTTTCTAACGTTGTAGACAATTGTTGGACTTGTATTTTAAGTGATCAATTTTCATTTATAATTGAGTGCACTTTCTAATACAATTTTCTCTTCTAGTGCTTTCACTCTCTTTCAAAATCAGAATTTCATTTTCAAGCGATTTAATTTTAATTTATGATTTTTTAATCTCTTCTTCGAGTGATGGACACTTATCACACTTAGGGCTCTTTCTTTGATAGTTTTTAACCAATTGATCAAGCTGTTTATTTAAATCTATCCAAGTGTCTCTTTGTGATTCAAGTTTAGCATACTTCTCGCTAAGTCGTTCAAAATAGCCATTTACTTCGTGGAAATATATGAGTAATTCTGAGTAAGTTTTGATACCTCGCTTGGTTTGTCATTACCACTATCAGTTATATCACCTCGAAGGCACAGGTTTTCTTTCTCACTCTCACTGCTAGTGCTTTTATCATCATCATCATTTTTATTCCACATGGCTGCAAAACTTTTCTTTTTCGATTTCTTTACTTGGTCGTGTCAATTTCGAGGATAATTGAGCTTGATATGATCGGATTTGTTACACTTGTGGCGAATGATCTTGTGTTCTTAAGAATTGTCTAGTGCTGTGATCATTCTGCTTTTCAATTGTTGATTTAGAGTTGGATTTCCTTATTTGTAGTTCCGCTTTTTGAATCTCTTTATTAGTAGCGCCAGCTCAGCTGCTACATCATAATTATTATCATCACTACCGCCTTTTGTCAATCTTGTTAAGCATGTTTCTAAGTCGATTATGGGGGATCTTTCACGGTGGTTGACTTTTGCACCATATATTGCATCAAAAGTATTCTAGATTTCCTGAGCATTTTCACAATGAGAGATAAAGCTAAAATTATTTTGATTAATATGAGAATATAATATATACACAACAAGAGCATTAATCGAAGTATTTTTTTCATCTATTATATCACACGCATTTTCAATAATATCCCAACATTTAACGTTAACAGATTTTAAATAAAATTCCATTTTTAATTTCCAATTCAAAAAAATCTGTTCCATCAAAAACAGGAGGAATAATATTGGACTTGTTGAATGACTAGTTTTTGATTCATGACAAAGCAAGAAAAGGAGAATTCACGACAAAAAGAAAACGGACTATGGCTATATCATCAAAGACTTTTCATCTATGCTTTTACTGTCTAGTATGTATGATTGAGTCTTAGAATTATGTTAAAATCTATCGTCAAGTAGTCCGCACTTCATATGTCACATCAAAAATCAAAACATAAGCATACTTATAAAAATGTCACAGCCAGTCGACTAACCAAACCCAACCAGTCGACTGACTGTGTACATATTCGATATGCACTATTTATTTTTTATATATATTGCATAGTCAGTTGACTGACCAAGTACGACCAGTCGACTGACCTGAGACCAACTGCCATATTTTCGAAAAGACATCTTCTTCTCCTAAAGGATGCAACCCTTCTCTGATCGGAAATAGTTGCTTCTTTTCATCAGAACCCTTCACCAATGGCAGTAACTCTTCAACTACTATATATAGATACTCCCAAACACTTCATACTTACCGATTTTCATTCTAACTATCTAATACACTTCTTGTGCTATAATCTTTGCATTCAAACAGCGAACATACTTTCTACTGCTTTGAATCTACAAATAATTTTCTTAATCTTTGATTCTTAGCATTACCTTCTCTTCATATCTTCACATACATTTCATATATACTTGAGGATTTGATTATAGGAGGCTTGTGCTATCAGAGACAAATTAGTGTTATCAAGAACACATAGTGTCAGTATATTAGTGAAGTCCTCTTTTGCTGCTGAGGCGAAAATCTTGTTCTGCTCAGGTGTCTGTTCTGCTGCTCAGACTGTGTATACCCGTTCCTCCAGGTTAAGTATTGTTGTTAGTTAAATTCCTGAAGGAGTCTGGGACTGGACGTAGGACGGTGCTCCGAGCAATTATAAAATCTCTGGTGTCATTTTACTATACTACTTTTATATTCCGCACTATTTATACTCTGTGTTACTTATATCTATATTGCACGATCCTATACACTTTCATTTGGTATCAGAGCAGGGCATCTTATAACCGTCACAAAGTTATCTGATATCTTGCTAAGATGGAAAATAACACCAGCACTACCACTAACACTATCACTAACACTAGTTTTATTGAAGGTCAATCCACAGCCCGACCTCCATTTTTTAATGGCTTGAATTATAATTATTGGTCTACTCGTATGAGAATTTATATGCAGTCTAATAGTTTTGAATCATGGAACATCACACAAAAAGAATACACTCTTCCTATTGGAGAATACTCCATGTAACAACCCGCATATTTTACGGTTGAGTATTTAAATATTTTAATTAAGCATTTCATCGTTAGTCAAATTTTAGTCCGAAAAGCTACTTTTTGCAAACAGTCGAATTAGGACTCGAGACCACCCCCATTGAGTTCAAAATGATGTTTGCGACCTTTTTTAGTATAAACTTTGATATATTTGGAGTTAGTGGAATTTTGCTACTTTTTCACTTAGGGCTTTGGTTTTGTTTCAGCCCATTAGACCAAGCTTCACCCCTCTTCTCTTCATTACTTCATTTCTGTTTCCTAATACTCAAGCTTTAGCAACAATGGAGAGAGGAATGGGAAAGTAAAACTCCAAACCTTAGTTTTCATTTTCAAATCAAGTTCTAGCTCTAAATCCAAAGAGAAGCTATTGGTAAGCATCATCTTCTTCTTCTCCAACTCATTCTCCTTTCAATTTCAGAAATTCCTAAACCTAACTTTGGGAATGTTCTTCTTTTGAGCTTAGATTCAAGCTCATTTAGGTTGTGTTGAAGTGTGGTTGATTCTTCCTTTGCTTTCAAGCTTCCGCTTCCTTATTTTTGTGAAAAGGTGAGATTTTTATCTCACATCTAAGTCTATGATTATCTTTGATTGTTAGGTATGAATTCCTAACACTTATTCATGTGCATTTGATTTTTGACTTGGATTGGTTTTGTGAATATTCCAATTTTTGGTGTTTTGGGTTCAAATCTTCAAAAATCATAGCTTTGTTGTTTGAACATGCTTTTGGTGATGCATCGAAGAGCCTGTTGAGCTAAGTAGCTGATCCGCGTAAATCCCTAGTGCCGTTGCTCGACCGAATGCATTTTGGAAGGAATTTGCCTTCATTTAGATAGGCTTGGAAGTGAAGTAAACAGTTCCAGTCGACTGGATTTTTGGTCCAGTCGACTGACCTGCTATCTGAGCACATCTCAGGTTCTGGTCTAGTCGACTGGCGTACCGAGTCCAATCGACTGACCAACATCCCGCGAATATTCCGGGACTGAGTTCAGTCGACTGAACTCAATGAGCCAGTCAACTAACCTGCTCATAACTGCCTATTTTTGCCTATTTTGTTTATGATTCCAATTTTTATCGATTCGTTTTGATTCCTAGATGATGCTATCAATTATTAGACTTTGATGACTTCTAATATGGGATTTTTGGAAATGTCCGTTTTGACGGATTTGATATCGATTTCTTTGGAATTAATTCACGTCTTTGTATGTGAATTTTAGTGATTGATTGTTTCTACAATCATTTTTGTGCTTTGTCAATTTAAAAATATAAAGGTTTCAATACTAGTAGTAAATATCAAAAATCTTTTATCAAAATGATTTCAACTCTATTTTAAATATCAAGCTCGTTTCCTAAACCGTTTTCCAATCTACTGGTATATACAAAGCTTTACCTCACTCGTATGAGAAATCTAATTAAACGGCTTAGTAAAACAAGTGGTATGAAACGCTTGCGTTTACTTCGCCGGTTAATTCTTGGACTTGTTCGACTGAATCTCTTGTGACAATTTTATAGTGGAGATCTACAATTTGTTCGTAATTATTTAAGTTAAGCTAGTGGTTATGGGACATGAAGCTAAGCTCATATATTTACTAGCTTAGTGTAATTGACACTTCTTGATGATCGATGATGATCATTTTGTGATTTAGACTAGCGATGTGCGATGTCTCTTTGTCTACGAGGGAGACTAAACCCCGCTTTTGTGGAGTTTCGGCTCAAATTGGTGGGGTAGCGACCCGTGGTCTTCTGGCCGTTTTGTGGAGCCTCGGCTCAAAATAAATGGTTAGCAACCATGGAATAGCGTTCCGTTTTATGGTACACGTGTTGGTGAGTTTTCATACTCCCGTTTTGTGATAGGCCTCCCCCTTTTCATGATTTATGGATTTCCATTGATGATTTCTAGAATTTGTGTTTTCACCAATTTTCATGATTTACATTGATAAGTTTTATCAATATTTGTGCGTTGGTGAATTTGTGTGTCATTAACTTTTGTGATTGGCATTGGTATGATTGTCAATATTTATGGTTTGGTAAATGAAATAAAGAGTATGACATTCTTTTTTATCTTTGAGAAGATTCTTGTGATATTGATTAATCTCTAGTTGGTTTTCAATTACATACTTATCACAGTATGGCTTTATGGTTATCATACGTCTTTGTCATATCTCTTATTTTATATCCTTTCATCTGATATTTATAGTTAGACTGATCTGTTTATTATTTTCTTATTAAATAATACTCGGGTCAGACCGAGATGTTATAGGTGCTTCAGCTTGACTCCTCATCCGGGATTATTATCCTGACTTTTGGCTAACTACTTAGATTAGTGGTTCTTGGTTGTATACATTTGAGATATAGACTCATTGATGTATACTTATTCTTTTGTGTAGCACTTGTAACTATTCTTTTTGTGATATTGTTGATCTTGTTTGACCACTACTCTGATATACACTTTTATGTATAATATTCATATCTTTTTCCGCCTTTGTGATATGGATATCTGTGACTGATTTGTGTTATACTTATTTCTATATTTGTTTCCGAAGATTATATAGCCACCGTGTAGTAGCATTGAGTTTGCACCGGTATGTCAAATTTCTTCTTTAGTTGAAATGCATGTTATACTATCTGACATATCGGTGCTCGCACAAAGCTATTACACGGATGGTCGCTCCTCAACGGCCTTATCCTCCACGCTAGTTGACAGCATTACCTCGTAGTGTCCTTGGCTAGCATGGGTATAGAGGTGGGGCGTCACAGCTTGGTATCAGAGCCAAACTTCGGAACAATGTAGAATAATTTAACAAGGATCATCGTCCTAAGTCCATCTTAGGAGTCGTGCCTTAGGATTTTATTCGGGTCTTCGAACCGTCCTATCCTATTTTCTTTTGTGATTCCTTGTTTTATCAATCATTATTGCTTGATATTCATTTTGTGAATAACCTTTTTCTTCTTCTTTCATTCTTAATGAAGAGAAATGGTTAGACCTGGTCGTCCCACCGCCGGTTAATCTAATGCTACTCCCCAGGATGGAGTATTTATGTCTGCCCAGCAGCTTCTTGATCCAGTAAAGAATGCTCAAGCACCCGGTTCTAATACGGAATCTACTCACCCTAAGTCTAGATTTGCACGTTTATGCAACGATTATACCCATTTGGGTGGGAGGCCATTCAAAGGTTCTGAAACCATTATTGAAGTCTAGGCTTGGCTAAGATCATGCGACCGAATCTTTTGTCGCATGAATCTTATTGATCTTCACCGAGTTCAGGTGGCCTCTAGTATGCTCCAAGAAAGAGCATTAGACTGGTACGAGCTTTTGATTTCCGAAATAAATAAAGAGGATCTTACTTGGGAGAAATTTCGGGAATGATTTGAATTAAAGTTTGTGCCAGAAGCTGAGAAAGTGACATTGGCACTTCGTTTCATAGACCTTGTTCAAGGTGAATCCTCTGTGGTAGATTATGTCGCATCATTCGAGTCACTTTCTGAATACGGGGTCGAATACATAAACACCCCATTGAAGAAGAACCAAAGATTTGTCTATGGCTTGAACAAAAATCTCAAGAAGCCATTACTTCTAAAATTAGAAGTTTCTTTTGATCAACTCATTGATATCGCTCTTCGACTTGAAGAGGCTGATAGAGTAAGTAATGTTGAGGTTGGGAGTGCTAAACCGAACTTCACCAACAAGAAAAGGCCTAATAATTTCAAAGGTCCTTATCCCAACAATAAGAAAGGGAAACAAGCCTCTTTGGCAAATAAGACTTCTACCTTAAGTGGTGGGCAATGCTAGAACTGTGGTTCTAAGGACCATTATGCGAATAAGTGTCCAAAGCCCCGTGCTCGTCGCTATTGCAAAAGCCCGGACCATTATATATCTTCGTGCCCCAAACTTCAAGGCAGGAAGGAGGGAAAGTTAAATGTTGCACAAGCCCCTAGCAACCCTTCTCGTGGTCAAGGTATTTCTCATCCTATCCTTGATAGCATTATTTTATTTCATGATCATCCTATTCGAGTTCTTTTTGATACGGGTGCGTCCCACTCTTTTGTTTCAAAAGAACTTGTTGATACTTTTTCTTTGGATGTTATGTGTTTAATGACTCCTTTGAGAATTGCGAATCTGGTTGGTGGATCCGCAACACTCAGTTTGATTTGTAAAGATGTCGACATTATTTTGTGTGATTTTTCTTTCCGAGCCTATTTGCGTGTTATGCGCTGCTTAGGCTTTGGAATGATTTTGGGAATGGATTGGCTTAACCGCTATGAAGCTCAAATCCTATGTCCTGAGCGGACTATTCATCTTCGACATCCTCAATCTGTTAAGCAAATTTCTATTGATCTTAAAGATTCGGATTCTAGCTTGGCAGCATCTTTATATTCTTTAAATCCTCATGATGACAATAATGATGATGAGGAAGATGTCATTTCTCTTATTCACGTTGTTCGTGAATTTTCCGACATATTTGAGCCCGTTTTAGGATTACCACCTAAGCGAGCAATTGAGTTCAGAATTAATCTCATTCCTGAAGCTCAACCTATCACCCGTCCTCCTTATCATTTGTCCAATAAAGAAAGTGAGGAAATGCGCAAACAATTATCCGAATTGGAGACGAAGCAATTCATTCATTCTAGTTCCTCTCCATGGGGAGCTTCTGCTATTTTTGTGAAGAAATCCGATGGTACACTTAGGCTTTGCATTGACTACCGCAAGCTTAATGATCTTACTATCAAAAATAAATATCCTTTACCTCGGATTGATGATCTATTCGATCAACTTAGTGGTTCTAGAGTCTTTTCACAATTAGACTTAGCAACCGGTTTTCATCAGCTTCGTATTGCAGAGGATATCATTCCTTTGACATCGTTCCGTACTTGTTATGGATCTTATGAATGGCTTGTCATGCATTTGGTTTGACGAATGCTCCGGCTTATTCGTTGACCTTATGAATAGAGTTTTCAAAGACTTCCTCGATCGATTTTTTCTCATCTTTATTGATGATATTCTTGTGTATTCTAAAACCGAGGAGGAGCATGAAAAGCATCAACGGATTGTGTTGGAAACTCTTAGAAGCAATCAATTGAAAGAAAATTTTTCTAAATGCCAATTTTGGCAATCTCGTGTGAGGTTTCTCGGTCATATTATTTTCGAATCCGGAATATCAAAGGATCCTTTAAAGATTAAAGCGATTCAAAATTGGAAGAGACCGGAGAGTGTGACGGAAATCCTTAGCTTCCTTGGATTGGCGGGTTATTACCGTCGTTTTATTAAGACTTTTCTAAAATTTTCGTACCTCTTACTAGCTTAACAAAGAAAGGTGTTAAATACATTTGTCGGACAAATGTGAAGCTTCTTTTCAGAAATTAAAAGAACTCCTTTCCGATGCTCCTATTCTTGTTATTCCCAAAGGTAATCAAGATTTTATTGTTTATACCGATGCTAGTCACGTTGGTTTAGGTGTCGTTCTTATGCAAAGAGAACGTGTTATTGCTTATGCTTCTAGGCAATTGAAGCCAGCCGAGACAAGATATGCCACTCATGATTTAGAGCTCGCGGCTATTGTTTTCGCTCTTAAAATTTGACGTCATTATCTTTTGGGAGAGAAATTTGTTCTCTATACCGATCATAAATCTTTGAAGTATTTATTTTTCCAAAAGGAACTTAATTTGCGTCAATAACGTTGGCTCAAATTCTTTGCATTTTATGATCTTGATATTCTTTATACTCCCGGAAAGGGAAATCGTGTTGCCGATGCACTTAGTCGCAAGCAACAAGCGGTTGTTTCTATGATGATCCGAATGGAGTGATCTCAGGGTTTTATCCACTTGTGAGATTCGAGATCGTGTTTTCGATTTATGTTCATCTCTTGTTTTACGTGGCCTTGAGGCTCATCCTTCTCTTTTAGACCGCATTCTTGAAGCTCAAAAGCTAGATCCTGAATTGGCTCTTCTTGGCCAAAATATTAGGGATAAAATTGATATTGAAGGTTTGAAAGACTTTGATATTGATTCTCATGGCGGTATTCGAAAATTTGGTAGACTTATCGTGCCAAATATTAGTGATCTTCGTAAAGACATTTTAGAAGATTCTCATCGTTCTAAATTTACCATTCATCCCGGTAATAGTAAAATGTATGAGGATATGAAGCGACTTTATTATTGGGAGGGAATGTGATCTAATATTGTTAACTTTGTTAAGTGTTGCATGACTTGCCAACTTGTCAAGGGAGAGCATCAAAGGCCCGGTGGGTTATTGCAACCTTTAGAAATTCCAATTTGGAAGTGGGATCAAATTTCCATGGATTTTATTGACGGCCTTCCCCGTTCTCGTTAGGGTCATGATAGCTTATGGGTGATAGTTGATAGACTTACTAAATCCGCCCATTTATTCCTGTTCGGTCTAAGCCGTGTGAATCGAACTCTTGAAGATCTTCTTCGTGCATGTGTTCTTGATTTTGGTGGAAGTTGGGAAGATCATATTTCTCTTGTTGAGTTTTCCTATAATAATAGCTTCCAATCTACTATTGGTATGGCACCTTTTGAGGCACTCTATGGAAGGCCATGCTGATCTCCTTCTTGTTGGCTTGAGGCCGGTGAGAAGCTGGTTTTAGCTCCAGATTTTATTCGTAATTCCACGGAAAAGATCGACTTATTCGACATAGGTTGAAAGAAGCCCATAGTAGGCAAAAATCCTATGCCGATAACCGAAGAAGGAAATTAGAATTTTCTATGGGAGATTTTGTGTTTGTTCGTGTTTCACCTATGAAGGGTGTTGTGCGTTTCAGTCGATCGGGAAAGTTAGCACCTCGATATTTTTGTCCATTTCCTATCACCGAACATATTGATTCCATGGCTTATCGCCACTTATTACCAGCTCAATTTTCTGCTATTCATGACGTGTTTCACGTTTCTCAATTATGGAAATGCCTTCGAGATTCCGATTCTATTCTTGAGCCCGATGTTGTGGAAGAAATAGAAGTTTCGTCTAATTTAACTTATGAGCAACGTCCTATTCGTATTATTGCTTCGGAGGTCAAACGCCTTCGAAATAAATATGTTCCTCTTGTGAAATTTCAATGGTCCTCAAATCCTAAGGACTGTTCTTGGAAATTCAGGGAATTCATCGAGCGAGAACATCCGGACTTATTTTCTTGTGCTCTTTGAGGTGAACTTCTTATTCCAAAATTCTTCTTTCGTGTTGATATGCTTTTATGGTTGTTACTTTTTGATTCATTTATTTCTTAAGATTGCAAGGATGCAATTTCTTTAAGGAGGGGAGTCTGGAACAACCCGCATATTTTACGATTGAGTATTTAAATAATTTATTTATATATTTCATCGTTAGTCAGATTTTAGTCCGAAAAGCTACTTTTTGCAAATAGTCGAATTAGGACTCGAGACCACCCTCATTGAGTTCAAAATGACGTTTGTGACCTTTTTGAGTATAAACTTTGATATGTTTGGAGTTAATGGAATTTTGCTACTTTTTCACTTAGGGATTTGGTTTTGTTTCAGCCCATCAGACCCAAGCTTTACCCCTCTTCTCTTCATTACTTCATTTCTATTTTCTAATACTCATGCTTTAGCAACAATGGAGAGAGGAATGGGAAATTAAAACTCCAAGCCCTAGTTTTCGTTTGCAAATCAAGTTCTAGCTCCAAATCCAAAGAGAAGCTATTGGTAAGCATCATCTTCTTCTTCTCCAACTCATTCTTCTTTCAATTTCAGAAAATCCTAAATCTAACTTTGGGAATGTTCTTCTTTTGAGCTTACATTCAAGCTTTGGGTTGTGTTGAAGTGTGGTTGATTTTTCCTTTACTTTCAAGCTTCCCCTTCCTTATTTTTGTGAAAAGGTGAGATTTTTATCTCACATCTAAGTCTATGATTATCTTTGATTGTTAGGTATGAATTCCTAACACTTATTCATGTGCATTTGATTTTTGACTTGGATTGGTTTTGTGAATGTTCCAATTTTTGGTGTTTTGAGTTCAAATCTTCAAAAATCATAGCTTTGTTGTTTGAACATGCTTTTGGTGATGCATCGAAGAGCCTATTGGGCTAGATAGCTGATTCGCGTAAATCCCTAGTGTCGTTGCTCGACCGAATGCATTTTGGAAGGAACTTGCCTTCATTTAGATAGGCTTGGAAGTGAAGTAAACAAGTTCCAATCGACTAGATTTTTGGTCCAGTCGACTGACCTGCTACCTGAGCACATCTCAGGTTCTGGTCCAGTAGACTGGCGTACTAAGTCCAGTTGACTGACCAACATCCCGTGAATATTCCGGGACTGAGTTCAGTCGACTGAACTCAGTGAGCCAGTCGACTGACCTACTCCTAACTGCCTATTATGCCTATTTTTGCCTATTTTGTTTATGATTCCAATTTTTATCGATTCGTTTTGATTCCTAGATGATGCTATCAATTATTTGACTTTGATGACTTCTAAAATGAGATTTTTGAAAATATCCATTTTGATGGGTTTGATATCGATTTATTTGGAATTAATTCACGTCTTTGTATGTGAATTTTAGTGATTGATTGTTTCTACAATCATTTTTGTGCTTTGTCACTTTAAAAATATAAAGGTTTCAATACTAGTAGTAAATATCAAAACTCTTTTATCAAAACGATTTCAACTCTATTTTAAATATCAAGCTCATCTCTTAAACTGTTTTCCAATATACTGGTATATACAAACCTTTACCTCACTCGCATGATAAATCTAATTAAACGGCTTAGTAAAACAAGTGGTATGAAACGCTTGCGTTTACTTCGTCGGTTAATTCTTGGACTTGTTCGATTGAATCTCTTGTGACAATTTTATAGTGGAGATCTACAATTTGTTCATAAATATTTAAGTTAAGCTAGTGGTTATGGGACATGAAGCTAAGCTCATATATTTACTAGCTTAGTGTAATTGACACCTCTTGACGATCAATGATGATCATTTTGTGATTTAGACTAGCAATGTGATGTCTCTTTGTCTGCGAGGGAGACTAAACCCCGCTTTTGTGGAGTTTCGGCTCAAATTGGTGGGGTAACGACCCATGGTCTTCGGGCCGTTTTATGGAGCCTCGACTCAAAAAAATGGTTAGCAACCATGGAATAGCGTTCCGTTTTGTGATACACGTATTGGTGAGTTTTCATACTCCCGTTTTGTGATAGGCCTCCCCCTTTTCATGATTTCTGGATTTCCATTGATGATTTCTAGAATTTGTGTTTTCACCAATTTTCGTGATTTACATTGATAAGTTTTATCAATATTTGTTTATTGGTGAATTTGTATGTCATTCACTTTTGTGATTGGCATTGGTATAGTTGTCAATATTTATGGTTTAGTAAATGAAATAAAGAGTATGACATTCTTTTTGATCTTTAAGAAGATTCTTGTGATATTGATTAATCTCTAGTTGGTTTTCAATTACATACTTATCACAGTATGGCTTTATGGTTATCATACGTCTTTGTCATATCTCTTATTTTATATCCTTCCATCTGATATTTATAGTTAGACTGATTCGTTTATTATTTTCTTATTAAATAATACTCGGGTCAGACCGAGATGTTATAGGTGCTTCTGCTTGACTCCTCATCCGGGATTATTATCCTAACTTTTGGCTAACTACTTAGATTAGTGGTTTTTGGTTGTATACATTTGAGATATAGACTCATTGATGTATACTTATTCTTTTGTGTAGCACTTGGAACTATTCTTTTTATGATATTGTGGATCTTGTTTGACCACTAATCTGATATGCACTTTTATGTATAATATTCATATCTTTTTCCGCCTTTGTGATATGGATATCTGTGACTGATTTGTGT
The DNA here is from genome assembly GCA_030765085.1 of Allium cepa. Classification (NCBI taxonomy): domain Eukaryota; kingdom Viridiplantae; phylum Streptophyta; class Magnoliopsida; order Asparagales; family Amaryllidaceae; genus Allium; species Allium cepa. The sequence goes on along the minus strand of CM060928.1, from coordinate 485,619,803 downwards.
TATACTTAAATCTATATTTGTTTCCGAAGATTATATAGCCACTGTGTAGTAGCATTGAGTTTGCACCGGTATGTTGGATTTCTTCTTTAGTTGAAATGCATATTATACTATCTGACATATCGTTGCTTGCACAAAGCAATTACACGGATGGTCGCTCCTCAATGGCCTTATCCTCCACGCTAGTTGACGGCATTACCCCGTAGTTTCCTTGGCTACCATAGGTATAGAGGTGGGACATCACACTCCACTTGGTCAAACACACAAAAATTAGATGCTACTGCCAATGCTAAAGCTATGAACATGTTATTTTGTGCTCTAGATAGAAATGAATTTAATCGTGTTAGCATGTGTCAAACTGCTTATGAAATATGGAGAACGCTTAAAATCACTCATGAAGGAACTAACAAAGTCAAACAAAGCAAAATCTCCATGCTCAGAAATCAGTTTCAAAACATTAGAATGAAACAAGATGAATCTATCAATGATATGTACTCTAGATTTCAAGATATCTATCATTCACTATTAGGATTAGGAGAAAAGTACACTGATTTTGATATTGTATCCAAAATCCTAAACTCTTTAACGGATGAATGAGAAATAAAAATCTTGGCTATTGAAGAAGCTAATGACCTCTCTAGCATAAAACTTGAAGAGTTAATAGGAAATCTAATGTCCTATGAAGTGAATTTGTAGGCAAAACGAGTACAAGCATAAGACAAAAAGAACATAGCTTTTCATGCTGAAGAAGAAAAAGATGAAGATTCGGATGAAGAAGATCTAGCATTTATTGCCAAAAATTTCAAAATGTTCTTGAAATTCCGAAAAAATAACAAAAATAATGGAAAAAGAAATTTTCCAAACGAACCATCATCCTCAGTTCCAAAATGTTTCAATTGTCATAAGAAAGGTCATATTCAGAAGGAATGCCCAGAATTAAAGAAAAAATATTTCAATAAAGGCAGAAAAGACAAGAAAAAGAAAGCATTCTCAGTAATATGGGATGATTCAGACACTTCTTCATCAGAGAACAGTAGTGACAGTGAAAACGAGCAAGCAAACGTCTGCTTCATGGCTACTGAAAACGAGGTTAGTGATTTTACTTTTGATGATACGATTGAAATAAATTCAGAACTAGTTGATACTTTGAAAAATCTCAAAAGAAAATATAAGGAGACTCGTGAACATCAGAACAAAGCAGAATTCGAAAGAGATATGCTTAAGGATGAAAAAAATACTAGAGGAAGAACTTGAAAAATTACAAGAATCATTCTCTAATATCAATTCTCAACTCACTCTTTTAAGTCCAGAAATTGAAACTCAAAAAGAGAAGAATGACGCTCTTGTTTCTGAAAATCATGAACTAAAAACAAAAGTAAAATTGATAGAATTGGATAATAGTAGTCTCAAAACTAAGTTAGAAAGCATCACCAAAAATGTTTCGAACTTTAATAAAGGAAGAGAAACTTTGTCAAAAATTATTGATAACTCTCAATCTGTTTCAAGTAAGAAAGGATTAGGATATGTTAAGAAAACAACAGCTCCACCTAATAAGAAAATTAGGAGAAATGATAATCCTATTACAGTTCAGACAAAAAGGAATTTTTATTCAAAAAGCTTAAAAGTTTGGGTTCCTAAAACAAACAACAGTTTGATTAGGAAGAAATATATAAACACCTTTTTAGAAAATGTTCATAAAAATAAATATTATATTTTTAAATGGGATACTGAGCCCTCTTGGGTTTGGTTTCCTAAGATTTAACTCTTAGACCCTATTAAAAAAGGTGGGTACCAATATTGTATTATATTTTTTGTAAGTCCCACTCAAGAAAAAAGGAAAATGGATACTCGACAGTGGTTGCTCAAAACATATGACAGGAGACAAAGATATGCTATCAAATATTATTTACTCAGATGTAGGCTCCGTCACATTTGGACACAACTCCAAAGGATATATCATCGGCAAAGGCGATGTGAGCAACAATGGTATTTCAAATTTGCCTCTTATTTCAAATGTTTTACTTGTCAAAAATTTAAAACATAATTTACTTAGTATCAGCCAATTGTGTGACAAAGGATTCAAAGTCACTTTTTCTGAAAACAAATGTTGTATTTTCGATCAAAATCAAAATCGTATCTTTGAAGGAAATAGAGACAGAAATATCTATGTTCTGAATATGAAAATAAATCATAATTCAGATATGTGTTTAATAGCAAAAGAAAATGATCCTTGGTTATGGCATAAACGATTCTGTCATATTAACTTCAAAACTATAAACAAGTTATCTAAAAATGATTTAGTGAAAGGTCTACAAAAAATAAATTTTAAAATTGATCATTCTTGTGATGCATGTCAGTTAGGAAAGTTAACTAAGTCATCTTTTAAATCTAAAAAGGTCATTTCAAGTTTACAACCACTTGAATTACTACATATGGATTTATTTGGACCAACACAAGTACAATCCATTAATGATAATAGATATGTTTCTGTTATTGTTGATGATTTTTCTAGATATACTTAGACTATTTTTATGAAAAATAAAAGTGATACCTTTGATAATTTTAAAACTTCTGTTAAAAGAATTCAAAATTGTAAAAAATTTAAAATCAAAAACATAAGAAGTGATCATGGAGGTGAATTCGAAAATGAAGCCTTTGAACATTTCTGTTATAAAAAAGGGATATTCCATAATTTTCCGTTCCCTAGAACTCCACAACAAAATGGGGTTGTAGAACGTAAAAATAGAAACTTACAAGAATGTGCAAGGACTTTGTTAAATGGAAGTACGTTACCAAAACATTTCTGGGCTGAAGCAGTTGCAAAAGCTTGTTATGTTTTGATTCGTGTTTCTATTCGACCAATAAATAAGAATACTCCTTATGAACTTCTTAATGGACGAAAACCAAATATTTCTTACTTTTAAGTTTTCGGTTCAAAATGTTTTGTTTTAAACACAAAAGATCAGCTTGGTAAATTTGATCCAAAATTCGATGAAGGAATCTTTCTAGGATATTCGGATCGAAGCAAAGCTTATCGAATTTATAATAAAAGAACAAATATTATCGAAGAAACACTTCATGTATCTTTCGATGAGAATTTTAAATCAATCCAAAGAATAAGAGATGATGAAGATTTCCCTGTAATTCCACAAATACAGAAATTTCAAATCTTGAAAATAATGAAAACATTATTCACAATGACGATGAATTAAGATCTCCATCTAGATTATTAAGAGAACATCCGTCTGTTAATGTTATTGGAGAACTCAATTCGTCTGTTAGAACAAGAAGTCAATTAAATCAAATGAGTCTTGTAGCCTTCCTTTCTTATATTGAACCTAAAAATATTAAAGAAGCATCTATTGATGAAAATTGGTTAATCGCTATGCAAGAAGAACTAAACCAATTCGAAAGAAATGATGTTTGGGATTTAGTTCCACGGCCTAGTGATCAATCAGTTATTGGTACAAAATGGGTTTTTAAAAATAAAGCAGATAAACAAGGAAATATTACTAGAAATAAAGCTAGATTAGTTGCTTAAGGCTATAATCAAGAAGAAGGAATTGACTATGAAGAAACGTTTGCTCCAATCGCTAGACTAGAAGCAATACGAATCTTACTAGCATTTGCATGTTTTCATAACTTTAAATTATATCAAATGGATGTCAAAAGTGATTTTTTAAATGGTTTTATAAAAGAAAATGTTTATGTTGAACAACCTTATTATTCATACACGAACAATTTCCTAACCATGTCTATAAGCTTAAAAAGGCTTTATACGGTTTGAAATAAGCACCTCGTGCTTGGTACGATCGTCTTAAAAGTTACTTAATAGATTCTGGTTTTGAAATTGGAAAGGTTGATCAAACTCTTTTTATCAAAAGAAATAAGCAGGATATTTTAATTATCCAAATATATGTTGATGATATTATCTTTGGCTTTACAAATGAAAGACTGTGTCAAGAATTTTGTAGAATAATGACTAATGAGTTTGAAATGTCACATATGGATGAGTTAAATTATTTTCTTGGCTTAAAAATAAAACAACTAGAAAATGGTATTTTTATTAATCAAGAAATTTTTTGTAACAATCTAATCAATCGCTTTGGTATGGAAAATACTTCTACCAAACCAACTCCTATGAGTACAACCATATATCTTAGTAAAGATGAAAATGGCAAAAGCATTGACCAAAAATTATATCGAAGTATGATTAGATCATTACTATATTTAACAGCTAGTAGACCTGACATAATGATGAGTGTTTGTTTGTGTGCACAATTTCAAGCAGATCCCAGAGTAGTGAAACGCATACTACGGTATCTTAATAAAACCAAGGACTTTGGACTATTCTATCCAAAGGAATGTCCTTTTGAATTAGTATCATATAGTGATGCTGATTTTGGAGGATGCCAGACAGATAGAAAAAGTACAAGTGGGACTTGTCATTTCATTGGACGATCTCTTGTATCTTGGTTTAGTCATGTGAAGCGGAATATATTTCTGCAACTCTGGCATGTGCTCAAGTTATCTATATGCAACAAACACTATAAGATTTTGGTTTCATTTTATCTAAGTCAACTATTTTCTGTGATAATTCTAGTGCTATTAATTTATCTAAAAATCCTGTTAATCACTCACGAACAAAACACATTGACATTCGTCATCATTTTCTTCGGGATAATATTGAAAAGGATTTGATAAATCTAGAATTTGTTTCCTCTGATGAACAATTGGCAGATATATTTACAAAGCCTTTAAATGAAAACACTTTCATTAATTTAATACGAGAACTTGGTATTATCTCTTTTAGAAATTTATAAATTTTATATACACTATCTGTATTGGTAGCTTCTCATAACACATCTTGACAAAATATATATATACATATATACATACATATATATATAACTCTCACTCAAATTTTATCATAAAAAAATTTTTACGACTTAAGAGAGACTTGAACCCATGACCTCACCTTTATTGTGTTTCACTTGCTTCCTACCATTTGAGCTATGATTGTTTATTGTTTCATCTAAAAGATTGATTTTAATTATTCTAAAAATTTTCATTCAAAAACAAAATAACATAGCCACTGGAGCTCGAACTTGGGTCTCCTAGCTGGTAGTTCAATATCTTACCAGTTGTACTATGTATATTCTCCTACAAAGTCATACTTTTCTTTCATTCTTAACCATTTATCCTTCGAATAATTCTCATCCATTATTTTTTTTCTCTGGCTATTAGCTATTGGTTGCTTATAACCTCACATTCACAGCTCAAATTCAATTATAAATTTGCATTACTCTTTATTTTTTCCAATCATTCTTACAAACAAAAAATTAAAAGCAAATTTTAATCTTCAAGTTCCTCTTTGTTATCAATGGCCTCTCACGACTCTTATGATTCCTCAAACTCCAAATTGTCATTTTCTACTCTGACATCCTCTAGCTCTACTCCATCCTTGACAACACCTACCCCTGTACATGAATCAGGTCGATATCACAATGTGTTCTCTCCAAAACCTAAGAAGTCTCGAAAATCATTATTTGTTTAACCAAAAACAAAAGAAAAAATTGATGAAATCCATCATTATCAAAAGGAGCAAATTAATCTACAAAGAGAAATGTATTATGAACAAAGGATGAATTATAGTCGTCTTAGCTTTATAGAATCAATTGCTCTTAAATTTTCTGGAAAATCATCTAAGCATGACGTTGTTGAACCTTCAACATCTCGTCGGCAAAATTCATCCCGCAGGAATAAATGGGAAAGAACTCCACCTCAACCTCCGGCATCTCCAAACTTATGGGAACAACAAAATTATTGGTCTCCTTTGCAACCTTATGTTGAGAACACAAAGGTTGAACCACAAGAATCCTCTCCAAAAACCCCCTAAATAATCATGTTTTTTGCTCTATTGTTCTATGTTTACTTGGATTTTCTTTTTGTATATGTTTGTTTTTTAATATGTTTGAATATAATTTTTTAAGCTTAACTACATTCTTTATCTACAGTCAGCCGACTGATGTTTCAAACAAGTCGACTGTTTACAGGGTGAACAATTTCTCGAGATATCAACCAGTCGACTAGTTCATATGGGTCATTCGACTGATTGCAGAGTAAAACACTCTCGGGTTACCAACCAGTCGACTGACCCACCCCGACCAGTCGACTGGCTATACAAAAAGACTTCAACTCTGTTTTTTTCCATCCTCTATTCACTTTACCCTCTTCGTTTTTACTAGCTCCAAAACCCTAGCCCCCATTTTCTTTCAGAAATTTCTCAAAAATCTTCAAATTAATAGCCCCTTCTAAGTCTAAATGCTCAAAACAAAGCTCCTCATCCTTTGTTGACACTCACGTTGCTCATTGGCTATATGATGCAACTGCAATTGAACGGTGGGAGAAGATGAAGAACTCTAGGATTTTTGAAGGCTCTTTTATGGTTTATTTTGATTTTGGTGCCTACTCTCTTCAAGAATTGATGCGAAGATGTGGCTTAGAATCACTCCTTGACTACATTGCAAACTGCCACAATATCAATCATCTTATGGTAAAACTCTTCTTCGCCAATTTAAATCTTGGTCACCAACAACCATCAAATCCAAATAATTGTGTGTGGAGTTTGGTATGTGGACAACAAGTTTTCTTTTACCTTGATAGAATGGCACATATACTCCAATCTCCTAATGAAGGAATAGATTTAAATGATGTAGAATGCAATCCAAGAAAAAGAGATAGAATAAGTCATATGTTCATGGGTGACGACATGATTGAATTGCGTTCCAAACTCCTTCGTCCTAAAGCAAGAGTTTTACACAAGACGCTTATGCGCTCTATTTTGCCCTGAACCGGATCATATGAACTAATTTATCCGAAAAATTTCAAAGCACTTTATGCCATTTGGGGAAATATACGAGTTAATTGGTTGCGTCGTCTAATGGATGAATTTCTCACCTTTAACCATGGGAATATGCATGTTATATATTTTGGAGAATATATTATGCGACTACTTCTAGATGCGGATGTTCGTCAACCGGATTCCGAATTCTCAACTGTCGGAATGATAAATATACGGACCATAAGCCTTATGAAGCTACCTACACGACCGCCACCTTTTACTTCATTTGAAGATTGGAAGCATCGACAGGCTCAACAACAACAATCTGGAGGTCCTATAATTCGAGAACCGGTCGCGCAACAAGAAGAAGGCGATATTCGCTTAGCTACTTCCTCTAGCACCGGTGAATCAATCGAAATTCTCTCCCACAATCAACTTATTTTGGATTCTAGACTCAAGAAAATGGATAAGAAACTTGATAAAATCAAAGGTTTCTTTTCTACATTATGGGATGCATTATCTTGTTCTTCCTCAACTGCTGCCACATCCATTTCTCAAGGAAAACGCCCCACACCTCGATTTACATTGTCAACTTCCAAAGAGCATACTAGCAGTGACACTAATGGAACAGGTAGTGGTGCTCAAGGAGCTTCTAGACCAGGAAAGGAGCCCGCGCTAGAGGGAGAATACAATTGGGATCTTGATGAGTAGATCTTTTGGTGAGTGAGTTGTGTATGAATTATTTGCTTATCAAAAAACTTTATTGTCAATTTAAACATATTGAATCTTGCAACTTATTTATCCGTAGAGACTTGTACTAAATAGTCTCTCTTTTATATTTATCTCTGCACTTTACATTTATACTTTGTTTGTTGTCTCTTCTTTTTGTCGATGACAAAGGGGGAGAAGAATTGTCCTAATCATCTTTATGCAAGCACAAGAAGCATCATATATTTAGGGGGAGTATTTTATATTTGTTCTCTAGGATTCTTTAATATATACAGGTTTGTCATCAATAAAAAAAGGGGAGAATGTTGAATCACTAATTTTTGATTCATGACAAAGCAAGAAAAGGAGAATTCACGACAAAAGGAAAACGGACTATGGCTATATCATCAAAGACTTTTCATCTACGCTTTCACTGTCTAGTATGTATGACTGAGTCTTAGAATTATGTTAAAATCTATCCTCACGTAGTCCGCACTTCATATGTTGCATCAAAAATCAAAACAGAAGCATACTTATAAAAATGTCATAGCCAGTCGACTGAGCAAACCCAACCAGTCGACTGACTGTGTACATATACGATATGCACTATTTATTTATTTTATATATTGCATAGTCAGTCGACTGACCAAGAACGACCAGTCGACTAACCTGAGACCAACTGCCATATTTTCGAAAAGACGTCTTCTTCTCCGAAAGGATGCAACCCTTCTCTGAGCGGAAATAGTTGCTTCTTCTCATAGAAACCTTCACCAATGGCAGTAACTCTTCAACTACTATATATAGATACTCCCAAACACTTCATACTTACCGATTTTCATTCTAACTATCTAATACTCTTCTTGTGCTATAATATTTGCATTCAAATAGCGAAGATACTTTCTACTGCTTTGAATCTACAAATAACTTTCTTAACCTTTGATTCTTAGCATTGCCTTCTCTTCATATCTTCACATACGTTTCATATATACTTGAGGATTTGATTATAGGAGGCTTGTACTATCAGAGACAAATTAGTGTTATCAAGAACACATAGTGTCAGATATTCTTTATATTAGTGAAGTCCTCTTCTGCTGCTAAGGCAAAAATCCTGTTCTCCTGCTCAGATGTCTGTTCTGCTACTCAGACTGTGTATACCTATTCCTCTGGGTTAAGTGAGGATTGTTGTTAGTTAAATTCCAGAAGGAGTCTGGGACTGGACGTAGGACGGTGCTCCGAACCAGTATAAAATCTCTGGTGTCTTTTTACTATACTGCTTTTATATTCCACACTATTTATACTCTGTGTTACTTATATCCATATTGCACGATCCTATATGCTTTTAGGACTGACCCTCAGCAAAAACATTGTTAAAAGAAGCCATTTTAAAAATTCAAATTTGTAAAGCAAAAATTGGTCTTTGAAAATTAAATTTTTAATATCGATTTCACCCTAGAGGGGGGTGAATAGGGTGATACAATTAACTGTCTATTAAAATTTAGTGCGGAAGTATAAAATAATTTCAACACAGATATTACTAGAATAATAGCAGCACGGATAATAGTAGAATAATAAAAGCAGAAAATAGAACACACAAATTTACCCAGCTTCGGCGAAACCCAACCTACGTGCAGCTCTCAAGGTTTCTACTAGAAATTAAGTAGTCAAACTCTTACATGAGTAAACTCATGACATCCACTATTGACTAACCTAACTCTACACTCAAGACCCTGCCACAACTTAGCCACTGAATTGCGAATTCTCAAACTACACCACCGTAGTTCGTCCCCTAGTCACACGGCTAGAATTTACACAAGTTTAAAAAGAAAAATACAAATTAAAACAACTTAAAGAAAACAAAACCCTAATTTAAATATTAAAGTCCAAGTATAGAGGCTGGCCCAATAAAAAATATGTGATAAAAAGTTAAATCCCCTTTTCTTTCTATAATTCGGTCGGCTTTCTTTTTCGTTACCGACAATGGCTGCTTCAATTTTCGTCGCTCGTTCATTCTGAAATTAGGGCTTTTGAATTTCGAAGAGGCCGACTTCAGTAGCTCGATCGAATGAATGATTTATCACGTCACTTGCTTTGTCGATCGAACGTTTCTATGATTTGCTCATGGCTCCTTGAAATTCATCGAGTTCGATATGAATTTGGTTTGTGATTTATTCTCTTTGCTTTTCTAATTAGCTTTATTGAACTCGATTGATTTGCAGCCGATGATGAGATGGGTTTAAATAGGATTCGAAATCCTAAAATTTCGTCTGATTGAAATCGTCTAATAATTTTTCTGGGCCACTCGATTATTCTTGAATGATTGTGATTTCTTTAGACTAGTTCAATTTCGTATATTTTTTTACATGATTCCCACGGCTTCAATTTTGAACTTGCATGACTTCATTGGCCACCGCGGTTTGATTTGGTTTGAAACTGCTACTTGATTTGGTTTCAATTTTTGCTCTGTGAATTCGGCCAATGTTTTGGGTTTGTTCGATTTACTGTATATACTTCTTTTTGAAATTGATTGACTCACAGCCTCGACTTGAATTCTGATGTCACCTGACTTCGGCTTTGATAAAACTATTAATTTGAAACAGCTGTTACATTTGACTTCGGTCATTTTTGAAAATTCTTGCCTGATTTTTTTTAGGCCTATACTTGTGCATTGCATACATGTGTGTTCATATATGTATGTGTTAGCTTTTGGTTTCACCATTTTATTTTGTTCACCCGAACTTTGAACTGATCCTTGTGTTGTTGAACTTCATATGTACATCACTGCAAACATGTACATATGTGCACTTGTATATGTCTTCATTTGTATACTTGAATCTAGTGTTTACATTTTCTTATGTGATATTTCCAGTCAAGTAGTCCCATTACCTCGACTATATGCATTTTGCTGTTGAACTGCATGTTGAGGCTACACTTAAAGTTGTGTAGAACTGATGTGCACTGTGTCATATGTATTGCTTTGACTTATTTCTGGTTTGCATTATGTTGTATACATGTTACTTCAAGCCAGTTGATACTGTGATAATATTTACTTTTCCACTGACTTCGTACATTTTGTACTTAAGTCTAATCTCTGTGTTGATGTTCATTTATTTGCATTTTGAATTCGTGCTGCACTGCTACTAGCCTGAACAGTTTAACTGTTTGGTGCACAACTTCATATGTGCATGTTACACTTTTTGTTGCATATTCACTTGGTTGTATTCATTATGTAGTCTGGTTTTGGTTTCTTTATTTCTTTATAGTCTGGTTCCTCTAGTTTCTCTGACCACATGTGCTAGTTCTGGTTGAAGTTGTTTTGAACATGGCCATTGTGTTGAACTTGCACCTGTGTTGAATCCAGCTTATAGCTCGGATTTGATCTTGTGCTGATATCGTGACTAATATTATTTCACTTGAGTTGAACTCGGCTTTTGATTTAGGTTTTACCTTGTGCTCACCTATCCCTGCAATTTTATCAAGTGTATATCGGTGTGCAAGGCCTTATGGCATGTATAGTGATACCCTGTGCATATCACAAGCTATTCATGTTTGATGAATTCGAAATTAAATGATGACGAACTACCCAAATAACTGAGGCAAATAATATTTCAATATACATATTTTTTTTTACAACGCAAAAATATTTCTTTTTCAATTTTACTGCGTTAGTGTTTATTTTGCAGATAACTCAAATGCTGGATTCAAGTTGGAATAGAGTTGAAGATAAATACGAGTGATGAGGGAAATGTAGTGATGTGCAAATGTAAATGGAAAATTGTGATGTAATCAAAATAGTATTGTAATTGAAATTGTGTGTGTGTATATATATATTGTGAGAGCTTAAATTTGTACTATTCAAAATTGTTATAAATATCTGTTTGAATAAAATATCCATTTGAATTTAAATTCTGTGTTATTTATTTTATTCAGCAAATATTTATTTAATTATGTGAAAAATAAAATAGTGCAATAACAAATACATTTAAATGACAAAAATCATGTACTAGCATATTCAACACCAAATGCATTCAAACCAACTCCATATCGTAGTATTCATCGATATGATCGCAACGCAACTTGTCGCGTTCAATTTGGACCTCGTATGAATTAAATATGAATAAATAATGTTGGAATTATTTAAATTATAATTAACATAACTAATTAAGTTTTAAAACTTTTAAATCACCTTAATTACTTCATTCCCTCTCGTTCACGCTTCTCATTCCAGCTACGAACCGAACTCGTGATTTTCAACTCGATCATCGCCTTCCATCGTCACACCACCATAGCGACCCACGTTGTACACCGTCAACCTCGCCACCGTTAACGCCTCCTACGTCGGTCTCCCCAAAGCTCGCCGAACGAGCCAACCGAACCCAACGCTGCCAACGAACGCGACCCAAATTTTACCTCCACTTCATGTCATACGACAATCTAACCGTTGAATAGGTTTGCCTTGCCGAACTCTACAATTCTCTAGTTGGAATTTCTACTTGAAATGGTCTTGAGTAGTTGCGATGGACATGGACCATCAGATTAGATATTTAGGAAATGTCGGCTGAAGCCTTTTTCAATTAGGGTTTGCGAATGAAGACAGCTAACGTCCTTTTACAGAAAATTTTCAAAGCACCATTCACTTGCTAAATTTCAAACTCCAAACAAGGCATTCCTCCTAGCATTTTATATGTTATACCCCTATTTCGAATGTAATGGAACTAGTATTGCGACCTAATTCAATTATATACAAAAGTTAGCTTTCAAAATTAAATTATATTATTTTTAAATTCCTTTAATTAAATTTTGCACGTCTCGAACTCGCACGACCAAAAGATACATCCAATCATTGTGAAATTTGACGGCATACGGCAATTCACTATAACGGATCCAATAGAACTGGTTTCGTCCAATTCCAAGACAGTGCCTCGGAAGGCTATTTTCATCCAAAAACAAATTATTATTAAAACTAGTTTATTCACTTTTATTCAAATTTAAAAGTTTTCTATCTTCATTCTTATTCAATAGAATTCAAATAACCTTTAGAAATTATTCTTACTCGCATTCAATTCAAGAATCGATTATTTAAACAATTCCAAATATTAAATTTAATAAATTAATTATCGAATAAATCGTTATATTTGACATTCAAGTTATTTAAGTTATAAAATTAACTTTTCAATATTTCAAATCAATTAAATATTCCAAATTCAAATGACTGAAATTCTGGATCGTTACATTCTCCTTCCTTTAAAAGAATTTCATCCTCAAATTAGCAAGTAAGAGAAATGCCCAAACCCATTAACTTTTCCAAAACCAATTAGTTGAAATAGATTATAAAATTTCCAAATATTTTAAATTCACTCACCTATACCGACTAATTTCTTCCATTCATTTATTTCAAGTTATAACTCAAATCAAATTTAATTATCACAAAAAATTCAAAATTCTCAAAATATTTCTAACGCCTTAAGTATACGGAAAATTTCGCCAACGTCTTCTTTGCGCTGCACGATCGGAAAAATTAACAATATATATAATCAGAAATATACATCTCATCTTCAAAGATGAGGCATTCCTTAGGAAAAAATATAAAGATATGATATGTAATCCGAGATGTGTACTTCTGTTAATATTTACAAGCATATGCAACCCATAAAATGCGAAAGCGAGCTCCAAATGTAAAGCATATGCCATCTGCACCTACTAGTCACTCAAGGACCAATAATAACATGTATATAAAGAGTAATATCAATATATAACATGTACTAATACAATATCTATATGAAAATGTAGCTAATATAACAAGAGAAACCGTACAATAATTAACATCCATCCAATTTATTCATCATCATATCAATTTGCATTTTTTTAAATGTCAACATAATATTTATACACTTTCATTTCGAATCATTTTCAATTTGTTTACATTCAATTAATTTACATTCATTTTATTCCCACTTAATTGATTACGTTCAGTTATTAATATTCACTTTATTTTCATTCACTTTACTTACATTCACTTTAAATTCAATTTATGTTTAACAACATTTCATTGCATACAAAATTCGTTTATGGACCATTTCATAAAATTGTTACATATTAACTTCCCCTAAGCTAAATTTGATTCCATTATCACTTAGTGTATTTCCTCGATATTAATATAATTTATGAACCATTCCATACAAAAATTACTTAAGTTTATTACAAACATTTCTTACTACATAACTCATGTTTATTATTACCTCACAACTTAGGTTCATATTTATTTATTTATAAACAACATTCCAAACATATTCAATTCAGTTTACAGCTTACATTGAATTTCATTTTAAAACTCAAACTCATATCCATTTCACTAATTCATACAATCAAATTTAATTTCATTTAACTCATTTCATTAATCCACTTCATTTACCTTTTCTTGAGTCAAATTCCTTTTTAAAATTCATTTTATTTAACTTAATTTCATATCTCAATTTCAAATTTTATTTTCTTGCCAATACCATTTTCAAATTATAAGTTCAAAAGCTTATTTTCATATATTTATCATATCATACTTTGGATTTTAAAATCAAAAACCTGTTTCACCAAACATAACTTCACTGATAGCAATCCATCACTTTAGAAAATCGAAAATGAACGCCGATGATGCAGCAGTCATCACCAGAATTATTTTCCAACAACTAGAGTGAGTTCAGTGCTTTCTTTCTTTTTAAAATCCCATTTTAAATATTTCTAACCCAAATATTTTCAAAATAATACTATTATTATCCATCCAAAATCTTTGAAAAACAATTTTCAAAATCAATGAGATTTAAATTCTTAAACTTCTTATTTTGAATCCAATTTTATTTAAAAATCATATTTATAATTATACTTATACAACCATTTTACAAATGTTGGTTATTTTATTTATAATAATTATTCTACAATTCATATTTATAAATTCACTCTCTTACATAACTCATTTTATTATCTTTGTTTAGATTATAATAACAACAAATTTTTTTAGAACAACCAGTAACAAACAACAAATGATAATAATTACATATTATCATTCTCTAACAACCAAACCTCCATATATAGCCATAATAATTTCTAAAAAAAAGTATTCTTTTATATATAAAATATAATTTAGGTAAAATTGTTTCATTTACCAATTCTCAAAGCAATACTGTGTCGGTTTGACTTATTTTAGTGTTTGGAAACCCTATCGTGGCGTCTCAGCATTGATCAGAATTCATAAGCCACTCAACAGATAAATTAGCACAATATTAAACATTTTTATAATCACTAACAAATACACTTTCATATCTATAATGCAAAACTCATAATAAGGCATTCCATTACCATATCTCTTAATGAGTTGCCCCACCAAAGCCAAAGTTCTCGCTTAACCTTGCACTCTGATACTAGGTGTGACGACCCACCAATCTGCACAATTAAATATGATAATAAAGCACACATGTCCTACCCAAATTGAACGGAAGGATGGATAGTTATGGGAAATAATAAAGAAAAAAGAAGAGAAGAAGAAGAAGAAGAAAAGAAAACTAACACAACATACAGTCTCACAATCGTAGCGGAACAATATATAATATAATATCAATGATATTTACAAAAGATAAACTATTATATGCATACATCAATTAGAGCACAACAATAAATCACAATCATCAGCCTGCATAGATATAAGAACCTGTCCTCACAAATGCTGATGATTTCAACAACAAAGCAGCTGAAAATGAACATATACGTGAATATGACTTGAAGACCTCCAACTCGTCTCCTGAACTTCAATGCATCCAAAGCAATCTGTAAATATGCTCGGTCTGACCCAAGCATTATAATAAACTAACACCTGAGTCAGTCTGGGAAGCCAATGTGAAAAAACACACACATTTGAATTCTTAAAGTTATCAAACTCTTTTCAAAATAAAGGTATCTTGTAAGATCATACCGCACATAAACACGGACGGGATTTTACCTTACTATACCAAAAAAATTTATAGAAAATCCAATGATATTATAATAATGTCTAGAAATTCAAAGTAAATTTATAAAATAGCTGAAATTCTTGCATCTCAAGTTTCAGCTTAGTTGGACACAACTAAGTCAGCTCGTATTAGAGAATGGTTCCATATTATGACAAGGTAAGGAACTACCTTCCGATGGTGCATCTCTAGATAAAATGTGTCGAGGTTTGACAAGAACATCTTGTACCCCTAACACTTAGGACTAGCGTACCACTTGGCTAGTAGTACCAAATATGACCACCTCATTCATTAATGGCCACCGAAGCATACATGAGTAGATAGTAATCGATCTAGATTTGGAATGATCATACCCTGATATGAGCAACCCACTTGGCCCTACTGAATGCCTGATTTTTGTCATTTTCGGGTTGATGAGGCTCGATGCTATGTTTTACCTTTTATATAGTACCTCCCACTTCGAATGCTAATACTGGCCTCTAAGCAATAATGCAATAATAGCATTCATCCATACAAGTTTGTTCTAGGACTGAACGAAACGCTTGAGAGCTTTGTCTTCAGTTCCATCATCTTTAAAATGTCTTCACTTTGAAATGCTTAAATTGGATCGAATTGGTTTTCGGATAATATATTCAATCTCAGTCTCTTCGAAACAACCTTCGATAATTTTCGGTAAACTCAACCCCAATTTTTTAGGAAATAAACAGTCAAAGATAAGAGCAGAGGTCACCTCCTAACCGTTAATGGATGGATTTCCTTATCACTTGTCCTAGGAGAACGATACGAGATTTATAACCACAGTACAGCATCATTGAAGATGACTGTGCCATGTAGCTCATATGTTTTCCTAGATATTTCCAAAGTAATGTCTTGGGTCCAAATTTGACAGTCGGTTATTTAACTATCCACAAACACACATCAAAATCAAGGATTTATTCCATAGGGAAATCCACATTGGTTAAGCACATAAACAACCACTAGCCACTTTTGATAAATAAATTCAACTGAAATCACTTGTAAGTGTTTGTGTATTCACAAACACTGAGGAAGATTCTCTTTTTATACAATTCTAAATCATTTATAAATTCCATTATAAATCTCTAAAATCATTTACAAACTATTTTATAAATATCAAGAACTAAATTCTTTTATACATTCCAAAAATCATTTATGACTCCATTTTAACTCCATAAAACCTTTTATAAACCCTTTTTCTAAATCTATAAGCACATTTCTAAAATTCTTTTATATATATCTAACTATTTATAAAACTCTTTTATCTTGTAAAACCTTTCTTTAAGCCCTTAAACCATTTTATAAAACTTCCCTTATAAAACCCAAGTTCGTTATAATCTCTATTATAACTCTCAAATATTTATAAATAAATTCTAATCATTTATTTTAAAATGCTATTATATAATAATAAATAGTATAAATAAATAGTAATTAACTTTAAAATATATTAAAGATAATAATTAAAAATTTCAAAACATTATCAATGAAACAATAATAAATTATCTTAAACATTATTATAAGTAATAATAATTAATTTCCAAAACCTTATTGATAAATAACTACAATTAATTTCAAACCATATTAATAATTTAAATAATTAACTTTCCAAAAAAATTAAAATATTGATAAACAACTTTAAAAAAATATTGATATAAATAAACAACCTTTAAAACATAAATATCTTCCTTGATAAAAATCCATACTTAAATTTCAATATAATCATTTTCCATATTTATAAATCTCCTCATATTTTATAACACATCATTTACTGTCTCAAAATCTATCCTTACTTTCAATTTTCTAAAATGAAATCAACTATTTTTCTAAATCAACATCCCACACATTATCATAAATCCATATTTTTTATTTATTTTCCAATTTATCTAATGATAAAATTTCCCTCTATTTATAAACACCGTTTATAAATCTATCCTTAACAAACACGGTTTTTCAAATATCCACTTTATTTGTAAAACGTCCCATTTATACATTATCCCATTTATAAACTTGCTCGTTTATAAATTAACCATAATATGTGTGTGTGTGTGTGTGTCGCTTTATATGAAACGGTTAATAAATATTTATACCAAGACTATTCCTATCTTATTTTTAAACCATATCCCTTTATTATAAAACATGGGCTTATTTTAAGAATTTAAAAACCTTTACTTTACAGTTCAAAAATATCTATTTAAAATATTTAAACAAACTATTAATTTATAATATCAAAAATCATACATCTTATTTTTAAAATAAATTTATTCTTTAAATAATGCAAGAAAAATTATCAAACGTATATAATTTCAAAAATCATTTTGAAATTCCTTTTTAAATTAAATCATTATTTTATAGTATTTTAAAATACCAAAAATAAGGCTTAGCGCTACTAAGGCACTAATGAGCAAAATCATATCCATGTCAACAATATGGCATCCAACAAGTGATATGTCATAATATATATGAAAAGTAAAATCAACTGTGTGAGAAATCCTGTTGGATTCTTCCAACTAGTCCAATCGTATCACATACAGTATATACTCATAAAACATAAATCAACCGCTTCGAGGAAGAATCGTATATAAAGGGTCATCCGCTCTTACATGGGAACGTAATAGGGTCTCATCCACTCTATGGGCGGGAATTCCAAGCCAACAAATAAAATGGTAAATCATCCAAACATCCAACCAACAATTTAATATCAACTATATAACATTTCTGGTTAACCAAAAAGGTGAATTTAACTCACTTTGATTCCAGTAGTCGCCAAAATGCTCCGGTTTGAATTAAAATTGAATAGGTGTTCAATTTTAACAAAAATTCCTATTACCTCCAAATCCATCCAATCCAACTCCATATTGTAGTATGCGTCGATACAATCGTAATGAAACTTTTCGCGTTCAATTTGGACCTTGTATGAGTTATATATGAATTAATAACATTGGAGTTATTAAAATTATAATTAACATAACTAATTAAGTTTTAAAACTTTAAATCGCCTTAATTCCTTCCCTCCCTCTCATTCACGCTTCTCGTTCTGGGCACGAGTTGAATTCATGCTATCACGAGCTGAGTTCTCTTTCACCATTACATAGCCATCGCGACCCCACACCATACACCGCCGACCTCATTGCGGTTAACGCCTATTACACGCGCCGCCCCAAAGCTCACCAAACAAGCTAACCGAACCATACACTGCCAATGAATATGGCCCAAATTCGACCTCCATGCCACACCATACGACAATCCAACCTTTGAATAGGTTCGCCTTGCTGAGCTCTACGTTTCTCTTTTTGGAATTTCGGCGTGAAATGGCCTTAAGTGGTTATGAGGGACGTGGACCATCGGATTGGCTATTTGGGAAATGGCGGTTGAAGCTTATTTCAATTAGGGTTTTGCAAATGAAGATAGCTAATGTCCTTTTATAAAAAAATTCAAATCATTGTTCACTCGCTAAATTTTTGAACTCCAAATGAGGCATACCACTTAGCATTTTGTATGTTATACCTCCATACCGAACGCAATGAAGCTAGTATTGAGACCCAATTACCTCATATGCAGAAGTTATCTTTCAAAATTAAATTATATTATCTTAAATCCTTTAATTAATTTATCCACATTACGAACTTGCATGACCAAACGATACATCGATTCCTCATGAAATTCGATGACATACGATAATTCACTATTACAGGTCCAATAGAAAAGGTTTCATCCAATTCCAAGACAGTGCCCGGAAGGCTATTTTCATCCATTAATTAAAACTAATTATTATTAAAACTATTTTATTCACTTTTGTTCAAATTTAAAAGTTTGCTATCTTCATGAATTTAAGTGGAATTTAAATCAACTTTAAAAATTATTCTTATTCACATTAAATTCAAGAATCGATTATTTAAACAATTCCAAATATTTAATTTAACGATTTAATTATCGAATAAATCGCTATATTAGAAAATCAAGTTATTTAACTTATAAAATTAACTTTTCAATATTTAAAATCGATCAAATATTCCAAATTCAAATGACTAAAATTCTGGGTCGTTACTGCAGTGTTAGTTTGAGATCGATGAGTTATGATAAGTATATGAGATTTTAATTTCCAGATACGATCATTTTTGTTATTTGCAATAGTTGATTCATCGATATCAATATTGATATCCTTCTTTGTGCATCGTCAATCTAAGACTATTTGTAACTCGTTTTGAGTGTTTGCATCCAACACCAAAGAAACTAAAACCAAATAGCAAGTAGGAGCCAATCTATGTGGGTCACACCTATTAGGTATGTTCACATCTATCAAGAGAGGATTTTGTTGCATGCATGTGGTGATGTGAAATATTCGAATTCTTGTGTTTCGCGAGGGTCTAGCATGGAAGTTCCCGAGAGTGACGCATATGCTCTCAAGTATATTTTGTCTAGAGGTATACTTTTAGTGTAGGGGGTGCACCCTCCTAGTCATGTTGGATGAATTCATTTTCCTTATTCCGATCCGAACCTTGGAGTTAATCCTTTCTTAATTGCATCGAGAAGTATCGTATGCTCTTCACTATGTTTGATTATTCATGTCCATTCTTTAATTTTGGACTTTGATCTTGTCTATTTTCATCCTTTCTACTTTGGACTGTTGTTCTGATTTGTTTTCCATTATTTTATGTATAGATGTCGTTCTTGTGAGGTAAAATCAGTTTTGTGTTTAGCGGCATGGTCTCATAGATTATTAATGTAGGATCAAGATTAACCCTAGAGGGGGGTTTGAATAGGGTTATAGCAAATTTTCTCGAATTAAACGCAAAAACAAACTGCAGAAAAGTAAATATGCGGAAAAGTAAATCACACACAAAATTTACCCAGCTTCGGCAAACCCTGCCTACTGCTGCATTCCCAGATTTCTATTAGAATTAAACAGTCTCCCGCTTACAAACACTCTAACAGACTCGCAAACCCTGCTACCGCCTATAGAGTTTTGCAAACTTGCAAATCCTGCTTACTGAACTAATCCTAACTAGACAATCTGACACAACCTAAACCCTATGTGGTGATTTACCAAGAATTGATTCGAAAAGTACATACTTCAAAAAAAATTAAGAGCAAAAATTAGTAAAAGCTTGAGCACACATTTTTCCCTTAAGCAAAACAACCCGGCCCAAAAATAAACAAAGCACGACCACTTCCCTCTTTTGTTTTCTGATGCAATTTTAGGGTTCTGAAATAAATGGCGGCTTTGTCTCAACCACGATTCGATTGGATCTCTGAGTTGCCTTCAATTCCTATGATGATCTTGAGAGAAAATCAGATGCTTGCGTTCTTCTCTTCGCTTGCACCTGGAGTTTTCGAGATTTGGGCTACTGGAATTTTCGATCTCTGGTATGTTGTTGATTTTCCGATTGATAGGTTGATTTCTATTTCTAATCCCTCGTCAATGATGAATATTTGGGTTTGAATTTATATCAATTCGACACTTTCCTAATTCTTGCTTTCCTGATATCTTTACGACTTGATGCGCACGGCTTTGATTTTGCAACATTTGATTTTTCTTGAGTCCTACGGCAACAATCTTTCTTCTTTTGATTTGCTTTGACTATTTCAAAGATACACACTTGAATTTTTATACAGTATACGTTTCATGAATTCGATTTCTCTGGCATCAACTTCATTACACCTGGACTTTGGCACTTGACTTTTTAAACATGAATTTTATCACTTGACTTCGAGTTTGTTTAATATTTTGATCTCGGTCAATTATTGTTTTCGTGAATTTCCTTGTTGACTTCTGTATGCCTTCATGAGTTCGACTATAGCTTGTTTATTGCTTTCGACTTCACTGTGAATTATGGCTTTGATTTTCTGGCCCCTATGAGCTTCGTCTCTGGCCATCTTTTCTGGTTTGTTTAATTTGAACTTCACTTGAGCATTGATATTGTTAACTTGAGTGACTTTGATCATCATGTAGCTCACTGTCTTTGTACCCGTGCATATATGTTTAATGTTCTGTATTTATTTAGTCATTGTTCCATTCTTTTGGTTGTCTGCACTATGATATCTTGTAGCCTGGTCTGGTGCACATTGTTTGCTGTGACATTGTAGTTTGCACTATTGCTGCTCCCTGTACTTGTAGTTGTTTAACTGTCTTCTGTTCACTTGACCATTTGTATACATACATTCATGTAGGTATACAGATGTATATTTCTATGTTGCTTTTGATCTGCATATATAAGCTTTGCATTTGTGTACGTGTTTACCATGTACTTGGGTCTGATTCTTGTTGCACTTCACCTGTTATGTCAACTGTCCGGTCATCGCTGTCCTTTGAGTCAGTTTGTTAGTGGGATAGTTCTTCACTATTGTCATTGATGCATCCTTTATTGTTACTTTGAGACTTTATACATCATTTTGAAAAACTGGATGCTTTGTCCTGCACTTGTATTCATGTTGCAGTTACATTTGTTCTGGTTTGAATTGTTCGACTTTGGCACTGACCTGACATCGATACTGCCATTCCATGATTTGCTTGTATCAGTTCTCAGCCATACTATTTCCATTGCTATGCTTTGAACTTGACTGTTTGGTTTGAGCTTTGCCTCCATGTGTTTTGCATTTGTTTCACTAGTGTATTTTGATTTTGGTCGAGGTTTTGCATTTGAGTTGAGTCATGGCGGCAATGGCTTGACCTTTGCATTTTGTTTATTATTTGGTGCCTTCTTGAATTGGTGTAGGATGTGCATTACACTTGAGTTGAATCCAGTTTTACAACTCGGGTTTGACCTTGTGCTGAAGTCGAGATTTTATTTATGTTGCACCTGAGTTGAATCCGTCTTTTTATTTGGGTTTGACCTTGTGCTCACCTGTCCTGCAGCATTATCAAGTGTATATTGGTGTGCACGGCCTTGTGGCATGTACAGTGATACACTGTGCATGTCACATTGTTCGTGTGTGATGAATTCAAATGTGAATGATGACGAACAATCCAAATAACTGAGGCAAATAATATTTCCAAAATCCATATTTTATTTTATATTGCAAAAATATTTCTTTTCAATTTTACTGCGTTAGTGAATATTTTTGCAGATTGCTCAGATGCCGGATTCTAACTGGAATGAAGTTGAAAATAAACTACGAGTGTGAGTGATATGTAGTGAGGAATTTTTGTAAATTAAATTCTGATGTAATCAGAAATTGTATTGTAATTGAAATTGAGTAGTGAATAGTGAGAGCTTGAATTTGTACTATTAAAAAATTGTAATAAATATTTGTTTGAATAAAATTTCTGTTTGAATTCAAATTCTGTGTATTTAATTTTATTCAGCAAATATTTATTTAATCTATGAAAAATAAAATAGCACATTAACAAATACATTTAAACGAATGTATATATGTTCATTATCATCAAACAAAAAATCATATAAGCACATATTCAACAATCTCCCCCTTTAGATGATAACAAACATATATTTAAGATTTTGAATGTGTTAAATGTATTTTCTCTAGAGATATATCCTAATTGCTCCCCCTATTTAAATGCTTCCTCTCTACACAAAGCTCCCCCTACAAATATGCATACAATTAAATAATATGCAAATGAGCCTAGATGCAAATAGAAAATTATTTGACCTTTGCTTGATTTTATTTGACAAAATCTTAACTTTTCTCTCCCCCATTTGTTATCAGCAAAAGAATAATAGTGTTAGAGAAAATAGAGATAAAGTGATCGATATTAATTCAACATTAAAACTCAACTGAATATAAATATTAGATTTCAATAAGAAAATCAAACAAAAATCATAACTACCCTCGTTAGGCGCATATTCCACTTTTAGAAGTAATGGAAATGATGTCATCATATAAAACCATACAGTTGTATCTGTTTGTGGTACACTTATATCAGAAATTTGAATATCTACTAATTATGCATAACCGTTACAAATGGATTCAAGTATCTTCTAATCATGCATAACCGTGAGGACTTTTAAATGGGATTAGAATCAACTTGTTTATTTAATAAATCAATTTTGATATGCGTTCCATACATGCATAACCGTAAGGACTTTTAAATGAGCATGGTAGCACATAACAAATTCCAAGTAATTCACTCATGCATAATCGTGAGGACTTTTAAATGAGAGTGAATACTTTGGATTTTATTTTGTTTTATAAAATGAAAAACGAATGATTCCTGTTTAAAGTACCACATATCGACAAACTATATTGAATTTTTGATGAGCGGTGGTTGATAGAAATATGATAGACATAGAAATGGTTATGGAATCTTTACCCAACAAAAAGTTTTATAACTCTTGTTTGAATTTCTAAAGAAATTTTTCTAAAATATACTGTCTTGAGTAATGTATGAAAAATATCAACACTCATCACTTTTTTTAATCACTATTTATCTTTTCGATAATTATTAGGGAGTTGACTAGTTAAAATTGTCATTTAAATCAAATTCAAAAATAATTATGAAATCAATTTTTCACAATGACTAATCTAAAAATATGATTAAAAATGATTTTCTCGAGGGAGTTATATTAGAAAATTTTCTGCTATTTGAAAATTATTTAAAATGAAAAATATGCAGATATTTTCTTTGAAAAACCATGCAGTTGCTAAATGTCTCAAAAATCACGTTCAACTAGTAATTTTTCTATCAACTAGATTACCAGTGTAATCTGCATCTGAACTTCTTTTTCACTCAAAAATTATCATTAATTGAATTTGATCGACCAAACCATGAAGTGTGCATCAAAAATTTCAAACTCAATTTTAACAACAATTTAAATGACATTCTTTGAATTTGAATTGAAGCCGTGTGAATAATTAAAAAAACCGTGAATATAGAGTTAGCCAAATTATAACCAAATGTATTAATATCCAACAAAACACTATTTTTGATCCAACCTAATATAATCAAAAAATTTAGAGAATTTTATAGTGTTTTTGGCATAAATATAATTAGCCAACTATGTTGAACAAGTCAGAATCAAAATCATCATCTCTTCACCATCTCAATATTGGCTGATTTTAATTCAGGCTATGGTGCAGATCATCAAATTTAATATATCGTTCAAATAGATATACCATTACCTGTTTTACCTTTACAATATTTTTCGTTGTTATCCATTGTGATTCTGTCACCTTTATAATAGGCTAAGGAACTTTGCTTTGTCGCCCGTTGTGTTTCTGGAACAGCCAAAAATCCAGAGACCACTGCTGTTGTTCCTTAGCCTGCCACCATACCTACACGGGAAAAGTTTTTTGTGACCTATTTGTTTTTATAGGTCCATGATTGTTAGTGGCAGAATATTTTGAAAGATAAGTTTGAGGCGACCCAAAACTATTTATATATGTTCCTTTCGGTACCCAGATTTGTTTTGTCCTTTCATTCTTGTTCCAATAGACATGAAATTTGTTTGTAGAATTCTTAGGAGCCCAAACTTGTATAAATTTTGTGTTCTTGTTCCTATGACTACAATTTTCAACACGATGTCCAATTATTTCACATCTAGCAAAGACACTCTTACCTTTTGCATTATCATAGCTTGTGTTTTCCCAAAGCCTAGTCCTTTTCTGTTGTTAGCAAAAATTTGATTTCCCAATAACATGTTGAATGATTTTTCTCCTCTTGTAAAGTTATTCAGAGATTTCTCAAGATTTTGGACTTTGGTTTTTAGTGTTGTGTTTTCAGTTACAAGTGAGGTGCATCTATTTATAAAATCCTTTTTCCTAGTGTCAACGGTTTCCTTAAGACTCAAGTTTCCTTTTTCAAGATTCTCCAAGCTATTCTTAAGTCTTGATAATTCTGAATCTAAAATTTTACATTTTTTACAGTCTAGATTTTGAATATTTTCAAGTTCAGTTTCCAACCTAGAATTTTCATGGACAAGTTCTCTCCTATCAGATTTCAGTTTTTCAATTTTAGATTCAAGAGTATCAATTGTTTTAGTAAGATCACTACACATCAAAACAAGTTCTTTATAAGAATAGTCACCTACCTCACTAGATTCCTCTAAGCTTGCTTCTGAATCTGATTTTGCCATAAGACACAAGTTAGCCTCCTCTGAGCTATTATTCGAAACTTCCTCTCCTTCTTCATCATCCCAAGTCGCTGCAAAGGCCTTCTTCTTCTTTTTCTTTCCTTTGTTGTTTTTGAGAAGTGGGCATTTTTGTTTGAAGTGGCCAGGCTTCTTGTAGTTTAAGCACGTCAATTCATATCGGAATTGTCAGAATCTTTTGACCTATTACCACTTGTTTTCTTCTTGCGTGGCCTGAATCTTGACCATTTTCTAAGATTATTGACAGCCATTATAAGCTCTTCAATTGGATCTTCTTCATCGCTTTCTTCTTTGCTCTTTAAGGCAATCGTCTTCTTCTTTGATTCGGAGTTGTTGCGTTCCTCCTTTGCTTTTAGCTCAAGCTCATATGTCATCAAGTTGCCGATCAACTCCTCCATGCTTAGTTTACTCGGATCTTTCGATTCTTGTATTGCCGTTACTTTTTCCTCAAAGCTCATTGGTAAGACTCGTAGCACCTTCCTCACAAGCTCACCTCAGTGAATACCTTCCCAAGCGCTCAAGCATTGTACACCAAAGTTGAAAAGCGTCCAAACATGTCCTTTATGCTCTCGCCTTTGTCCATCACAAAGTTCTCGTATTCATTGCTGAATAGGGCTAGACGAGATTCCTTGACTTGAGAAGTTTTCTTCATGTGTCACCTCCAAGGTATGCCAAATTTTCTGTGCAGTTTTACAATGAGAAATTCTATTAAATTCAGTCTTATCAAGAGCACAGATCAAAGCATTCATATCTTTAACATTTGTAGTTTTTAATTTCTTATCGTTAGCATCCCACTATCCTTAGGTTTAAAAATCTCAGTATCACCAACAGTTATAGTGGGAGATTTATAGCCAGTTTCAATAATGTCCCAAACATCATAATCAATAGAACTAAGATAAATACCCATCCTAACTTTCCAACAAGCATAATCATTCCCATTAAACATGGGTGGCCTAGCAATAGATTGCCCCTCAGAAAAAGCATTATTTGGTGGATTCATGACTCTAGAGTTAAAGAAAAATACCGGGCTCTGATACTACTTGTAGGATCTAGATTAACCCTAGAGGGGGGGGTGAATAGGGTTATAGCAAATTTTCTCGAATTAAATGCAAATACAAACTGCATTAAAGTAAATATGCTGAAAAGTAAATCACACAAAAAATTTACCCAGCTTCGGCAACCCCTTCCTACTGCTGCATTCCCAGATTTCTATTAGAATTAAACAGTCTCCCGCTTACAAACAGTCTAACAGACTCGCAAACCCTGCTACCGCCTATAGAGTTTTGCAAACTCGCAAATCCTGCTTACTGAACTAATCTTAACTAGACAATCTGACACAACCTAAACCCTAGGTGGTGATTTATCAAGAATTGATTCGAAAAGTACATACTTCAAAAAAAAATAAAGAGCAAAAATTAGTAAAAGCTTGAGTACACATTTTTCCCTTAAGCAAAACAACCCGGCCCAAAAATAAACAAAGCACGGCCACTTCCCTCTTTTGTTTTCTGATGCAATTTTAGGGTTCTGGAAAAAATGGCGGCTTTGTCTCAACCATGATTCGATTGGATCTCTGAGTTGCCTTCAATTCCTATGATGATCTTGAGAGAAAATCAGATGCTTGCATTCTTCTCTTCGCTTGCACCTGGGGTTTTCGAGATTTGGGCTACTGGAATTTTCGATCTCTGGTATGTTGTTGATTTTTCGATTGATAACTTGATTTCTATTTCTAAGCCCTTGTCAATGATGAATATTTGGGTTTGAATTTATATCAATTCGACACTTTCCTAATTCTTGCTTTCCTGATATCTTTACGACTTGATGCGCATGGCTTTGATTTTGCAGCGTTTGATTTTTCTTGAGTCCTACGGCAACAATCTTTCCTCTTTTGATTTGCTTTGACTATTTCAAAGATACGCACTTGAATTTTTATACAGTATATGTTTCACGAATTCGATTTCTCTGGCATCAACTTCATTACACCTGGACTTTGGCACTTGACTTTTTAGACATGAATTTTATCACTTGACTTCGAGTTTGTTTAACATTTTGATCTCGGTCAATTATTATTTTCGTGAATTTCCTTGCTGACTTCTGTATGCTTCCATGAGTTCGACTAATAGCTTGTTTATTGCTTTCGACTTCACTGTGAATTATGGCTTTGATTTTCTAGCCCCTGTGAGCTTCGTCTCTGGCCATCTTTTCTGGTTGGTTTAGTTTGAACTTGAGCATTGATACTGTTGACTTGAGTGACTTTGATCATCATGTAGCTCACTGTCTTTGTACCTGTGCATATATGTTTACTGTTCTGTATTTATTTAGTCATTGTTCCATCCTTTTGGATGTCTGCACTATGATATCTTGTAGCCTGGTCTGGTGCACATTGTTTGTTGTGACATTGTAGTTTGCATTATTGCTGCTCCCTCTACTTGTAGTTGTTTAATTGTCTTCTATTCACTTAACCATTTGTATACATACATTCATGTATGTATACAGATGTATATTTCTCTGTTGCTTTTGATCTGCATATATAAGCTTTGCATTTGTGTACATGTTTACCATGTACTTAAGTCTGATTCTTGTTGCACTTCACCTGTTATGTCTACTGTCCGGTCATTGCTATCCTTTGAGTCAGTTTGTTAGTGGGATAGTTCTTCACTATTGTCATTGATGCATCCTTTATTGTTACTTTGAGACTTTATACATCATTTTGAAAACCTGGATGCTTTGTCCTGCACTTGTATTCATGTTGCAGTTACATTTGTTCTGGTTTGAATTGTTTGACTTTGGCACTGACCTGACATTGATACTGCCATTCCATGATTTGCTTGTATCAGTTCTCGGCCACACTATTTCCATTGCTATGCCTTGAACTTGACTGTTTGGTTTGAGCTTTGCCTCCATGTGTTTTGCATTTGTTTCACTGGTGTATTTTGATTTTGGTCGAGGTTTTGCATTTGAGTTGAGTCATGGAGGCAATGGCTTGACCTTTGCATTTTGTTTGTTATTTGGTGCCTTCTTGAATTTGTGTAGACTGTGCATTACACTTAAGTTGAATCCAGTTTTACAACTCGGGTTTGACCTTGTGCTGAAGTCAAGATTTTATTTATGTTGCACCTGAGTTGAACCCGTCTTTTTATTTGGGTTTGACCTTGTGCTCGCCTGTCCTTTAGCATTATCAAGTGTATATTGGTGTGCACGGCCTTGTGGCATGTACAGTGATACACTGTGCATGTCACATTGTTCGTGTGTGATGAATTCAAATGTGAATGATGACGAACAACCCAAATAACTGAGGCAAATAATATTTTCAAAATCCATATTTTATTTTATATTGCAAAAATATTTCTTTTTCAATTTTACTGCGTTAGTGAATATTTTTGCAGATTGCTCAGATGCTGGATTCTAACTGGAATGAAGTTGAAAATGAACTACGAGTGTGAGTGATATGTAGTGAGGAATTTTTGTAAATTGAATTTTGATGTAATCAGAAATTGCATTGTAATTGAAATTGTATAGTGAATAGTGAGAGCTTGAATTTGTACTATTCAAAAATTGTAATAAATATTTGTTTGACTAAAATTTCTGTTTGAATTCAAATTCTGTGTATTTAATTTTATTCAAAAAATATTTATTTAATCTATGAAAAATAAAATAGTACATTAACAAATACATTTAATGTATATATGTTTATTATCATCAAACAAAAAATCATATAAGTGCATATTCAACAATTAATGTTCACCATATTTCTTAAATTTTCGCACGCTGATTCAAGAGTGGTCTAGGTGTTATTTATTTATAATACTTGGGCCAGACTGAGTTTTTCTACGTTGTCGTTGGTGGGACATGGAACTTACGGAGTAGAGCTGTATGTTCACCTGCCATACTATTTTTATTTTCCATTGTATTATTATGTATAGCCATCAACAATGTACAGTCAGGAAGTTATAACTATCCAGGTTGACGAGGTTTGTTTTTAACTCTGATATACCTTATATCTTAGAAGGAAAACTTTTATTGTTTACATGTAATCATTTTGTTGTAAGATTCTGTTTTCACCTGTTCTTTTTTCTTTATCTTTTCGATACTTGGATGCTTAACATTCTAAATATTATGGATGTATTAAGTGTCGAATTTCGAGGATCGAAAAGGTGGTTCGTTACAGAAAACATTTGGAAAACCATTCAGAGTAATGGAAATGTTCCTTCCCATTAGAATTCTATGTTTATCGCCTTTCATCTATAGTGTTATCAAACCAAGTTTTTTGTTTCCGCCATATATGTGAAGGAACTAAGAATCTTTTATGTCTCATATAAACATTTTTTTGACTATGACACAACCACTGACGATGAATATTGACATTGGATAATGGGTAAGCTTTTTTACTTTTTACACAACATCCTATAAGATCTCCATAGGCTGGAAAGTCCTTTATTGTCCACGGTAAAATTTCTCTTAAATTAAAAATTATCTATTAAATGTATAATATATGTAAATTCCATTATTCCGCCCGTGATTCGAGTCTTCTACCAACGACGCCAAATATACATTAATGTCATTTCTAGATTGCTTCATACAAGGAATTATTAATATTTGTATAATGTTTTCTTCTTCATACATAACATAGGCAAGATTATATGTCACGAGCATTATTAACCAATAACTATTTTGGAGCTCATCAAGGCAAATGAATTGATACCATCAATAGTAAGACCAAGTCTGAAACTACGTGGTTTGAATGAAAATAATTTCCACCTCTCGTCCAATGCATTCCATGTTACATATCTATAGGTTGATACAGTTTTTCATCACTACTTTTATTACTGAAATGACACCTTAGTTCTTTTGCCATCTTTGGGGATCCAATCATTCTTCTAAATCTTGAAATGATTGGAAAGTATCATAACACTTTAACCAGAACACCTCGTATAATCTCCTTAATGTCCTCATTTATCTTCCATCTCAAAGGGTTATGTTTAGGATGACTATCTAAATCTTAAAAAAAATCTTAAAAGGGAATGGTCATTCTTATAAGATTGAATCTTATTGAACCCATGTTGAATACTTTGAGGAATTTTTTTTACATTATACAAAATCTTAGGAATTACATTATCCCTTAGCAACAAAAACTATAGCATGTTTAAAATCTTATCAAAACCATTATCAGATACTCCAGTCTCACATTTTAGATTATGCAAAGCAGTGACGAGGATAGCTTAGTTTGACCTATGCAATCGAGATATAAAGGGGTTTCTACATCTTTCAAATTCATGAGTAAATCATCCTCCTATTTTCGAACATCCTTATTTTCTTTATCATCAAAAAAAGTACGATTCAAGAAATCTTAATCTTTATAATGAATGGCTTTAAGTAGGTCAAAAGATTGTCCAATTTCATTTCTATGCCTACACTTAATTGCTTGCCATGATTATACCACATATTGCTACTTTATACTTAGGACCCCTCCCTCCTATGATCAAATGTTCAACGATAATATCATCGTGATATTGACTAAGATTTCGATAATCTAAACATGGACATAAATGCTTCTTTACATTTCTTAAATTTAACTTTGCAACGTCCTCGAAACATATTGCCCCTTGCTCGTACTCATTAGAAGTTCTTTAATAAAAAAAATAATTATTGGTTTTTAATATGAAATATTTTTATTCACTGAAATTAAACATGGTTGAAAATATTGGACTATCGATTTACCTGTATAAATCAACTTAATCCTTTTCCGTTTGACATATAATGTGGAAGCAAGTTTTTAGAATTTTAAGCATATGTATTAGTGATTAACGTAATTGAAAAAAAAATGTAAAATACACAATTTTGTACAAATGGGAACCACACAAAAATTCATACTTTGGACAAAATAGTCCAATAATTGCTTTACTATTTTAGGTGTTTGGACAAAATAGTCCATTAACTACTACATATTAAAGTGTGTGTTACCAAACTTCTAGTGGAACTATCTTACACAGACGCTTCATTTATTATGTAGAATGGTATGAACTGAATATTTCTTTAAATCTCAGGAACACTCGTATATAAGTACACTCAATATAGAACAAAAATATGCATTAGTGAAGTCTAGTACCATGTTACCATTTCAAAGATTCACAATCAAATTTCTAAATACTATTTTGGATCGTACAAAATGGGTATACTTCGGTTATATAACACATAAATCGGTACTTCAAGGCATGCACGAAACTAAAATATTACGAGGATTCAATAAATCTATTATTTCGAAAATTATAACATTTCAAAATGAGCATACAAAATAATCATTAATACTTAAAATTTTATATTTTCATAAAATAAACCTCTTTCATAATTTTTTTACATAAATCAATTCATAAGTTAAAATAAATATTACTTTATTTGATTAAGACATAGAATCCTAAACCAATATTTTCTAAATTTATATTTTAAACCTTCAAATTAACATATATGCCTTATTTTTCCATTCCCAAACTTCAATTGAAAACACAAGATTTAAAAGTCCTTTTATCTTTTATCAATTAATAAACCTCTCACATCATAGTGTAAATTCTTCATAACCATCTTTATATGCTTCTCCGTTATCTACAGTTATTACATCATTATTATAAACATTTCTGAGCTAACTTTCGCGTGATGCTTCAAAAAACATGTTTATATATTTAGAAATTTGTTAATAAAAAAATATTTTCACTATATAGAAAGTTTCACGTTTTAGTTCATATGTCACCTGTAGACAACTTCTACTTTACTACTGTAATAACTATTTATTATTTTGTACAAGTTGAAGCATTATTTCATGGTATATCACGACTTTTACTTTTAAATCCGGCATGTCAAACAAATTTCATCATCATTTTCACACTTAAGGTATATACATGTCAATATAGTTCATTCATTACTATTTTGAAATTGCACTCAACAAACATATAATCGAAACTCAAGACCAACGCAAAAATTATTTAGCATAGTCTGAATTCAAAGGTGATCAATATAGATACCGAACTTGTAGATAGTAAGCAACCAACATGTCAATTAACTTCTATAAATTGGAAAATAATGTTATATTAATTTTTCAAAAAATCTATAAAAAATAACTTTACTGCTTGAATTAAATATGAAATATTATATATTTCATGGTTGTAAGGCAGGTCGACCACATTATAATTGTTTGCCGTGTAGTTTGAAAATGGTATGAATTTTTTATTTGATAAATAATAAAAGTGATGAGGACATTATTACCAACAAACTACAAAAAGACCAAATTTCTTCAAGATGGGCACAAAAATAATTATTTTTGCCTATCTATTTGACTAAGGATTGTCAAACTTACTGCTATCTTTTACGACCAAATCAATTCGATGTACTCCTAACATAAAAAACTGACATAATCAAACTAATTCATGAGTAACCATGCTGCAAAATATCATGAGAAGGTTGTTAACAAATAGGATAACTCGTCCTCAACTCATTTTGGATGACGATCAAATAACAAACTTATATAACATTTATTTATATTTATACGTCATCCCCAACGGTTTACAAATCTATATAACCAAATAAATTTATCCACTAGACAAGGCAAAAATTTATAATATACAAAAATAGAAAATCCAAAAAGGAATTAGCATTTAGGGTACTAAATGATTTACGGTTTTGAAAAAAAAAACATATGAACAAATTCGTAGCAAATCAATTTAGTATTTAAGACAATCACCTCAAATAGAATTATGTACTTATGATTTCTTCAAATCAACCCGAGTTCTTCAAATCGTTGTGAACTTCAGAGTGGAGACGTCGAAGATTGCAGATGGAGTATGGAACCGTTGAAGAGTGAAATCGCCGTTGACTTGGATTAAAGTTGGTTTGATTAGGGTAATTTCATTTGGGGGGGTAGAGACGAGAATTACTAAGTGTAATTTCATTTTGGGAGAGGAGGGAGACAAAAATTTTGGAAGGGGTTGTTTACTTTTGTGGTCGAAGTGTTACATATGTACAAAACAAAATAAACAAAGTAGATAGAAAACAATTAAAAGTTAGCAATATTGTTTTACAATAATATATTATCCAGTTGTGTTATTAATAACATAATTTCTTGCAGCGAGTTGATATCACGCAATTAATTATATTAAAGATTATGAATGTTTAATTTAAGCGTTGTCTTCTACTATTTATTAATTAATAAATTACTTGTGCATA
This sequence comes from Allium cepa, assembly GCA_030765085.1. NCBI lineage: Eukaryota > Viridiplantae > Streptophyta > Magnoliopsida > Asparagales > Amaryllidaceae > Allium > Allium cepa. Next base: position 485,585,997 of record CM060928.1, on the reverse strand, counting down.
CTCTCTGATTGTTGAGCAACCTCAAGCTCAAGATGTTATGTATATATGTGTCTGCTGAGCATACTCAAAGTACATGCGTATACTTAGACTATCATAAAATGGTAGGTATGACGCATAATTTATTTTAATTTGTTGAGAAAACTCAATGTTGAAATGATACCAAGACAAGGAACCATAGATTAAGAGTTATATATGATACAATCTATAATGACCCTGACTCGACCTTCCAAAATGGGCATCGAATACGACACTCGTATTCAAATGCCGTAAATTCAAACGTCGAATCTGGTTCGCCGGAGCTTATAACACATTAAGTACAACATCACAGCGAAAGAAAAAGAATATATCAGCATACAACATTGATACAATATCTGATACAATATGATACAACAGATGATACAATAGATATCAATATACATCAGAGATATGATACAAGACAATAGCATCGGAAAGAAAAAATAACACCAGCAGCGGAACAATATCTCCAATATGGTCTTCAAGAGAGAACTCCAGTATCGGTAATCTCCATCTCCAAGGTACCAATCCAGAAATAGCTCGAACTCCCAATAACGATGTTTCACAAAGATAAGCAAGTGCAGTCCAGATCCAAAGACTGAACTAGCTCTAGATAATCTACTAAACCTGACTATCTGAAAAACCTAACTCTAAACTGCCCGTGTGGGAAAATTGTGGGCATCCAGAGTTTAGGAAAGGAACAATAAACTCCAGGTCAGTCGTGGGACTGCTATGAGCAAACAATACAGTTTATCTTTTAAAACAAACAACAAAAGAATTTAAAATAAATCCGTGATGCTTTTTGGAAAATGAAACTACCATAAGGCCTCCTGGCACATACACAAGCAATCGCACACTTGGGGGGAGATTTCCCCCTATGATAGTCAAATATGCTTAATACGAGAAAAATTCTTTGATATTGTTACTAGTGCATAGTAGAAAACCTTTCGAAAGTATAATATTAATCTTAGCCAGCATAGGTACCATGATATTATACCAGCTATAGCTACCACCTGAGGTGGCAGGTTATACAATTGCAATCGTAAAGGGCTCGTATTGTTTGATTGGATTTCCAACAAATGGTCAGGCTAAGGAACTTCCTACCGCCACATGGGTATGCCTCTGGAGGGACGTCCCGAGAGCTTAACTAGCTCTCTGCCAACACAAGGCCAAGCTACCTCTGTAACTAGGTAACTACTACACGAGCATGCCATCCCCCGGTCCTTTGGGACCTTTATCCAAGGCGCCTCTCAACCACAAAGCAATCACAAAGTAATAGATTTGCAGTGACCACATGAGTTAAGTATCTGGGCTCCATACCATGATACTACCCTTTTCCAGAAGGGAATGACACGCCCTAAAGGGAGCGACCCTCATAACTTTGCCGCATCTTTCCTGTTTCGACCATTTCCGGGGTGTGAGGTCCTGATGCAGTCTCGTCCACAAAGCTATGCTTTATAAAAAAGCCATGCTTTGATCAACAAATGATACACAGCAGCACTCAGCATGCCCCACTACCAAATTGGGAGTATATCACTGATAACTATCAACTACATAACCTCTGAGCTCATACGTCTCAGAGAAGGGTGTTAAGCTAAGAGAATAAATTCTCCGCCACCAAACAGAAATGTATTTGATAGAGATCGGTTTTATATCTCAAAGTGTAATGTCAAACATACAACCATACAAGTCTGTTCCGGGTTCGAACAGAACCGAAGGCACTTCCGAAGAAGCCCTTGCAATCCGGGTATCCACAATCCCGATCGGACTTCCCATCACATAGGGAATCTCTATACCGTAGCTACTCAGTCAGAGACAATCGATAGGTTATCATAACGTTCTTGCAAATACCTAGTCTTCAACATCGGTCTTCAAATGCAATCCATAACGTCGTATCATTATTCGAAATGGGTTATATGACACAAGGTCCTCTCCCGGCTAAACTGAATAATGAGCGCAATATTTAAAACATATAGATATGGGATTTCAGTTAAGTCACAACTTTTAAAAACACAAAATCTTTCTTCAAATGGTTTAAACAAATTTCCATTCCAAATCTTTAAACAAAAAGATTCATTTCACAAAGTTCACCCAGTTTCACAAGGATCCATTTACGGATTTCAAAACAATTTCCATTTCGATTAAGATTAACTCATCCAATCTTTAAATTAAAAATTTAACTTATAGCTTTCAAACCCGTTTACCAAAGATTTATTCATAACTTGGAAAACCATTTTCATTTTAGACTTGAAATCCTTTTAACACAATTTGGAAATTCATTTCTTATATGAAAGCTCTTATTATTTGAAAACAAATAGTTTTTGTTTTGGAAAAATCTGATTTCATTTATACAAGTTAAAATCTTCGGGTTAAATTCAAGTTCCCAAAACAACACTTTAAAAATGATTTAAAACCCATATAAACTTGTATACCCTTTTTAAATCATAAATAGGATTTAATTTCAAAATTTTGAATTCAAATTTAAATCAAAATTCAAAACTAAATCAAGTTATTCAAAAAAATAACTTTTATCTTTGAAATTCCTTTTCAAAAACTTTTTATTTTAAACCCAATCCATTTCCAAAACGATTGGATTCAAAAATTCAAATTTTAAAACTATTTCAAAAATCTGTGACTTAACCAATTTCCACGTGCAACCCATATTTGTGTGTGTGTAAATGTGGTCCAGGGGTTTTACATAGTAAAAGTGCAACATCATCAATCAGTACATATTCCCATACAGCAATATATTTGATAAGCGGTATAAACTATAACGCTTATCTTTCATTCACAGATCATAGATATATATATCACAGATAATAAATTACATTAAACACAGCTCAAATCAAAATAGAGCATCACAATCAGGGATATCAAACAATTCAATCATCCAATAGAATCCAAACATTCATAAGTAAGATCAGTTAATTGTCTGATTAATTTAAACCAGATTAATTACTTATGAATGACTAATCCTGGTTAATTAACATTAATAAATTACAAATCATTTTGATTAATTATTCTTCAATCATTTATTAATTAACCATTTAAAATAAATTATTTAACCTTTAATTATAATTCATCAACCTTTAATTATTAAATAATTAACCTTTAATTATTCAATTAACCATTTAATTAATTATCTTTAATTAATTAATTAACCCTTAATTAATTAATTACCATTAAATTAATTATCCTTAATTAGTTACGATAAGTGACTATCCCTAATCTTAAATCAAAGTTGATCACTTGATTAATCCACCCTTAATCATCAATTAATTACTTTTAATTAAAATAATTATTTTTAAGCAATTAATTACCTTTAGTTGCTTTCATTAATTTAATTTTCATTAATTAATTAATTAATTAATTACATTAATTAATTACATTAATTATAAATTAATTAACCTTATATTAATAATTAATTATCTTTAATTAATTACAATAGTTTAATTAACCCTTATTTAATAATCATCCCTTAATCACTTTCGTAAATTAATTTACTTTTAATTAATTATTTTCAAATTAATTACCTTTATTAATTAATCACATTAATTAATTAACCTTTAAACACTTAATTAATAACCCTTTAAATCATTACTTATTCATCCTTAATTACTTTTATTAAGTAATTACTTTTAAGAAATTAATCGTTCTTAAATTAGTTATTCCTCAATTTCTTGATTTATTAAACTTCTAATCATTGAGTTAATTATCCTTAATCATATAAATTAACTTAATCTTTAAGTTGACAATTTAGAAACATTTGATTAACTGCTTTATTACTTTGTTAAGCTTATTTAATGTAACTCTTTTAAAGTTATAAGTTTAAAACATTTTGAACTTAACCAATTTAAAATATTTTAATTTAAAAACCTTTAATTACATGTTTCAACTTAACAACACGCATTAATTTTAAAAATGATAGTTTAGAAATCAAGTTTACTTAGATTGTTAAAGTTTTCAAAACTGAAAATTATAAAGCCAGAGAAAATCTCGTGTAATACCCGAGCTAGAGATAAGTTTACCCGAGCCAAATTCATTTTTTACTCGAGCAAATACCCAAACTACCCGAGACAACTTGCACACATCACTACTTCGAGCCTGCCTTGCTTCCTGCTTCTAGTCATCTCGCCATTTTCTTCGGGACGAACCCGAGAAACCCATCTCCTTCCCAAAATTCCAATAACGCAACCTGATACACCATGAACCAATGCAACGTGCACACCACCACGACCCACTACGATCGACCTCACTGACGTCTACAGGTCAACGTTGACCTCTTCCATTCATTCTAGCAACCCAAAACGGAGAGGAGCCTGAAAATCAAATTTGAGCATTCTCATACTCCACTGGAACAATACCCACCGACCAATGATCATCCCTACTCGACGCCACAGACCACCAAAGGTCGTGACCTCTCGCCTGAACCCTTGCCTGAGCTCCACGCTCCCATTCCCCTAGCCACGATCATCTCCGATGAACCATTGGTGTCGCACGACTTCGAGAAACCACGAGGACAAAACTAACTCCTTAAACCCTATTTTAACCTCGTACCATCAATTTGATCATTGATGAATTTAATCCGTATTTTTCCCATAATCTACATCCACCCACCTACCTTCGCCCTGAAGCACGGCCCCCAAAACGTCGGCGTTCGTCGGATATCGACAAAAACATGCTTTCTGTTCAACTCGAGAAATCTCGATCAACCCAATCTTAAAAATCATAATTTTTTTCTAAATTCACTAGTTACAAGCACAAATCAGATTATAGAATCAAAATGTGAATTAAATCGTTTGATTTTCTGAAAAAGATTGATTTTCACTGTGATATCTAATTTTTGAATTATTTACTTAATATAATTGTTTGGAATAATTTTTAAAATTGGGATTATACTATTATGATCAACTTTCATTTAGAAATCATTAACTAAATCGATTTAGAATTCCAGATATTTTTTTTTTCTTTTTTTTCTTGAAGATTGATTTCCTGAAGAACAACAAAGGTGCATATATAAACATACACACCTCACTTCACACATAGAAACACATATAAACTCGCAGATATAAACACATACATACAATATTTCCAAACCATTATCATCACAGGCATGAAAATCAAAAGAAACTGGTTAAAAATTTAAGTTTGCTCACCTGAAATTTTGTTGACAGGGAGGAACAGAGAACAGATTTATGTTTTTTAAAGCAAAGAACAAAGAAGAATTCGAGCCTGAATTGCTTTGAATTTGGAACTTGTAAATAAAAATCTTTGCTTAATCACTATTGTATTTGTTTATTCAGTTCATCAATGACATACAAAGATCCAAGCTTTACTTACAGTTTGAATTTCTTATGCCCAGAGAACAGGATCTGTAGTTGAAAACCATAAATTGATTTTAATCTTTGAACTTGATTTCCACCTGAACCGATTAATATAATTGTTTAAATCTTTGCTTTATTACTGATTAACAACTTCAAATTCAAATTTTAAAAGAAATTTACTTGCCTTAAACTATTCCAGAGAATTACTGCACTGTTTCCTGGCCAAAAACTGAAGCTGTGTTTTCTATTTGTAAATCTGCAGTTTGAATTTGTGTTAAAACTTGATTTCAAAATTACAAATTTACTAAACTATAGAATTTACCTAAGAGATGGAGTGTAAATCTACAGCTTGATGTTTAAGGAGATTTTCAGATTTACTTTACTTTGAATCCAAGAAAAAAGTTGGCAGTTTTCTGATTTTTTCTATTTTTTTCCTCTTTGGGCGTTGGAGTTTGAAATGCTCAATCTTTTTACTGTTCTTTTCAGATTTGCTGAGAGGCTAAAATAATTGAATATGAGAAGCTGAAAAGTTTTTATGATTTTTATATTTTATTATTTTATTCAATCAATTATATTGAATGCCGTTTGTTAAAAATAATCACGAGGCCTCAATATATGTTAATTTCTTTACTCCATCTCCCTTGTGCATGTCTAATATTTGTAATTTCACAAAGACAAAAGAATTTTTTTAAATAGATTTCATATTATATTTACGTTATAAATAAACATACCCCTTATTCATTTGTATATACATATTTATAATATTGGAAGAAAAATTGTTTTAACCAATATTTACATTATATAAATTTCACCTAAATGATTTTAGAAGCCAAATACTTCTTTAAAACATTTATTTTAAATTTAGATTCAAATTTCAATTCAAACTTGAAATAAAATCCATTTATGTCTATCTATATACTCATTTCCATACTTATGCAATTTAAATTCAAATTCAATGTTTACATTCAAAACTACTCATATGTGCACTATATATATATATATATATATATATATATATATATATATAATTTTAAACTCAAATGACATTTTAAAACATTCATTATTTCAAAACTTTTAAACTCAAAAGAAATTGGAATTTTATTCATATATAATTTATCACTCATTTTATTTGTTTGAGACTTTTTTTCAATTTATTTTGAAATTAAATTCCAAAGGTTTAAATATATTACTAACTTAAACTGATAAATTTTTGGGATGTTACATTTTATTTATAAGATATTGAATATAGAATTTCAAAGCCCCAATTAAATTTTAAAATCAATGCTCAAATAAACAAATATCCTATTTAATCTTGGAAAAATTAATTTATTTAAATTCACAAATTTATATCAATTGCCAAATTTAATTTTACTCAAAAATGGGGATCGTTACACAATCGATACGGAGTTATCCATCATTTGTGGGGCTATAACTTGTTCAGTAATCTAGTGATCAAAATCGCAATATGTACGAGTCCTGACACCCACTAGCGAAGAGAAAAAACTTCTATGTTTATCTTAGGGTTTGGAGAAACATACTAGACCATGGGAGCCTTATTAGAAAAATGAAATGTTAACATGTAACACCCCGTAAAATGAACCATAAATAAATAAAGTAAATTGAATTAAATATGATAAGTTTTTAATATGAAAATTTTATAAAAGTTAAAATTTGACCATGAAAGTTATTCCATTGCATTCGTAGCGAAATTCTAATCTGTTTCTATATATAATATGTTGAAAATGGAGCCGAAGTAAAGAAGTTATCAACATTTGAAGTTCTCGGATTTAAATTAATATAGTTTGAATTCAAACTCAAATTATAAATCCAAATTACGATTTAAATTTAAAAAATTAGCTTTGAGACTAAGTAAACATTTAACGTTAAAAAGTTGATTAGGGAATAAAATAATCTTGCAATGAAAATAAATAAACGTTCCTCTGAATAAGAGGAGCGGTCGACCTGAATAGGTCAACCCCGGTTGCCTAAAGGCGTTCGACTACTTGGGAACAGACGTTGCCAGTGGCGGATATGGTTTGAAGTTACGTTTTATTCAGTTGTATGTTTCAGATTTACCCGTTTCCTACCTAATTTCATTCTACAGTTCTGGTGCATTTCAACTCCTATAATAGAACTATATCCTCTTCACTGTTATTCATATTATTTTGGGGAATACGACGAAACTCTGTCATTGCTATTTCTCTCTAATAAGATTCAGAAACTCCTTAGAGAATACTTATTTTCTATTTTTTTCTTCTTCCTTCAATCTATTTTTATCCTATCTACTCCATTTACTCTAAATGTAATAAATGTATATATACCTCTTCTCTATTGTGTATGTGTGCATATATATTTATTTATTTATATCAAAAGAGAGATTCTGAAAGAAATCAGAAGGCTATAAATCAATTCGAGCGAAGCTAAGCCTAACCTCTGAGTGGAAACCTAAATATTTCTATTCAGTAACTGTTTAGTGTATTTCTTTCTGAATTTGAATATGGCTTAGGGATTTTGGGATTTCAAAATTATGATTGACAATATCCCCCAAAATTCCTTTCATTTCGATGTTTCAATTCTATGCTGAGATTCCCAATTACTTACATTAATTTGATGGAATTTATTTCATTTATGCAATTTTGATAATTTCATAATCTATTCCACTACTCCTTCTTTGTATTAAATTATGATTCTTCAATAAAATAAGGGGTTTAGATTATGAATTATATTCGTAATTTACACCACTTATTCTTCTCTATTTCTTTGTAAAAGAAGAGTTGAATAGAACATGGGGTTAGATTGCAATTCTTACTGTTTAAGATATTATACTGAATTGTGTAATAAATTGAGTCATTGTTTTGTTTACAATTTTTTATTGCCCGTTTTGGTTATGAATATTTATTCCCTATTTTGGACATTAGAATACTATGAAATCTAAGAAATTTGATGAAAAAAGACTTCTAATAATAATTGGTTAGGGAATTTACATCTAACGCTTGTTTAGAGAGTAAAATCTGTGTTTTTAGACCTTATTAGATGCGAATGTTTATTTATCTTTATTTATGTAATTAACATATGATTATTGCATATATGACGTAGTTAATTAGGCATTTATTTACATTTATTCCCCCCCCCCCATTAGGAAGCTAATTGATTTTGAGGCGAAAATAAGAGGAAACTCTTATATAGCCTAATTATTGTTTTAAAGCATAATAAGAAAGATTCCTTATAAGGCCTTATTTATGAAACGATGAGATGTGTGTGTGTGTAGTAATTGATTTGAGGCTAAGTCATAGGGATGCGATGTCGAAAGAGTTACATGATGGAAGTCTGCCCTTCGATTTGAGGCTACCAGCAGTTGTGTACACTTTTGTCGATGTGAGATATTCTTATGATAAACATTTATAATGACGTGAGGTTAGTTCCAAATTCTATACTGGAAATATGCCCAACTAATCTAGCTACTAGTTCTTACGAATAGCGGACTAATGTGAGACGTCATTTTGAGTATAGGACATAAGACGAAGGACCTGCTTCGAGGTTTTGAGGTATTAAGTGGTTGGACCTGCCTCTGTTTCCTAGATAAAGCATTAAATGGACAAGAGGTCATGTTAGGTGGTATCTCTATAGGGGTTCCCTTCTAAAAATAGATCTTAAATGATGGGATCTGTCTTATTTAAGGTCTTAAATGACTAAAGTCTGCCTATTTTCTACTTGGAAGTATTAAGTGAACTATGAGATTCCATGTGATGTCATCTAGATAGTAGCACTGAGGAGCATGCTCTGTGAAATAGGTTTTAAATGATGGGGTTTGACTTAACTAAGGTCTTAAATGACCCGAGTCTGCATACTTTCCACTAGGAAGTATTAGGTGGTTAAGGTAACGTCTCTTACATCATTACCTATTTATGATGTATGATTGGAATATGCGATTTTGAAAACCTACTTATGAATGGAAGATATTAAGTGGTTGGACCCGTCTCCTTTCTTTATAAAAAATATAAATTACATTAAGGGTTTTATGTTCGTAGATTTATCTTATTTTGAAATATATTGTGCAAGTATTGAAAATGTAAGACTCGAGATTTTTATTCACCAAACACTTGTTGTTCTGACTCCCTCCTTTGCTACGATAATTTCTAATTCAGAATCCTTTGCTTTCTTTGCTTGGAGAAGATGAAGGATGATGTAATGAAGGTGATGAATTCATTTCAAAAAAAATAAAGGCAATTCTGGGCAAAATTTCATTTTGCATTTTTCTTCTCTTTTCTTCTCACTTTAGCTCACTTTAGCTCACTTACCCGATTTCAACAAACTTAATAGTTCTTTCATATATAAACGACATTACAAACCAAATGGAATAGGTCTCAAAGTCATAATTTATTAACCTTCAAAAAATTCCTCCTTTTAAGTTGTTTGTTCCGTTAATTCAATTAGATGGTTAATCATAATTGATTACTAAGTGTAAATTTATAGGTTGTTACACCATGTGTAACGCTCCATTTGGCAACTTACGCCACATCAGAAAAAGTGAGAATAGTTATAATGACATAAGTGACCACCTCAAAAATGCCACATGTCATATTGCTGATGTGCCACATTATCATCTTGCCATAAAATCAGGGTAGTTTAAAAGCTATAATAGGTCATGTGTCAAACTTTCAAAATTATGATTTTACTGTTAATAGGCATGTACGTCCACATAAGAATGAGTCCTTTTTTGGAATCTTCTTCCTCAATCTCATCTACAATTCAAGAAATTTGTAAATGCTTGATTTGGAATTTAATGACCGATTAGATCAAATTTATGTCATCTAAATACAATCAAGGACTAATGAAAATGATATTTGCATATTTGACCATGACAACTTCTTTGAATACATTTGTCACTTAGGTTCTGCTTGAAAAAAAAATTCTACCAGTTTAACTGGTTTCGAACAACTTTGTATTTCAGGTGATGATAACCCTTGCTTGTATGTTTTTTTTTTCTGCACTGGTTATTGTTGTTTATAAAACCAAAAAACCGATGTGGTATAATTTTAATAATAATTCTTAACTCATTAAATTGAGATGTTTTGAGGGGTTCAAGCTTTTTTTTTCTTCCATTTATATACCCTTACTAATCATATTGTAAAATTAATGTTCACAAAACAAAATAATAAATACTAGGATATACATGTAATATTACTTTAGTGGAAAACTCTTACAACCAGCATATGTTAAACTCTCAAGTATGCTTGATCGATTATAACAACATTCATGTAAATCAATCAAAACCACTATGAACATTTACGATCAAAACCGCCACTTTCAAAACTTTGAAAATGGGTATTACAAAACTCTTAAACAAAATTTTAATTTCTACTTTTAACTGTTGAAAGTTAGACCAATTTTTTGGTTTAATAACTAGCAAGATGCAAATTTTCATTGAAATGTACAACATATGACTCTAATTAGAAATATAAGATTTCGTGACGAATACTAGATTCCAATCGGAAATCCCAAATGAAGGATCATTTTGTTATGTTTGAATTCGTTTGTAAGTAAGATTAAGGTAAGCTTAACCTGGATTTGATCTTAAGCATTTAGTTTAATTATTTGGTTAGGAGTAACTTTTGGTGGAATAAGTTGGAAATTGAAAATAATAAGGCAAAGTACCACAAAACCGCATATGTTTACATGTTAATTTTCTACAATGGCAGGTTCTGTGGAGGTCACATAAAAATGTAGTAAAAATCGTAACGTGCATTCGTACAACGATATCAACTTGGGCCCAGATCTATCAAATGGGCTAAAAATAGCAGTTTGCTATTATATGTAGGGTTCGGAGCAGTCTACGGTTTTTTATTTTTATAAAACACTTTAAGTCATCTCCTTCCCATTTCCAGATTTAAAATTTAATGGCGGATCAGCTCACCGACGACCAGATCTCTGAGTTCAAGGAAGCATTTAGTTTGTTCGACAAGGATGGCGACGGTAACTGTTCTGTTATTATTATTTTTTAGTGCTAAAATGTTCCCGTTTATGGATATTTATGTATTTTTTAAATTGTTTGTTACCGATTTGTTATATTAATTTTTTTTTTTTTGGGGTATCTTATATATAGATCTATGGTTTTTCAATCTGTAATTTAGTATTTCGTTCTATATTTTTTTATTATAAACGATTTCGTCTCAAAGATTTTACATTTATTTGTTAAAGAACATGGTGCTATAAAGATAATAAGATCTAATTAATATTTATACCTTGAGATCAGGTTACCTTCTTCTCATACTTATTACGCGAACTTTAGCTTCTTAAAGATTTTTTATTTTTTTTATATCATACTTAAGTACCATTCCAGTTATTATTTTAATACTAGTTATAATTTCTTTAAATTTTCATGGCTTATACCTGAGATCCTGTAGTGTCTGCCGCTTTGAAACATCATACAATCATGGTCAAACATATTATGTGTTGATTAGGTTGATTTAGAGGTGTATGGTTGTTTTGAATCTCATCTATTATTTTATTAGTTATTTTAATGCAGTCTCGTATGCTATTAAGTCTGGTAATGTGGACAATTAGGTTATAGCTAGTGCTCATCTTCCGTTCCACATTTAGATGACATGAATTAAGTGTTCTGAAATCCAAACGACAAGGAAATAAATAGGGATGATAACTGAGTTTAGTTTGTATCGCTGATTATGAACTTACACGTGGGTATGTGTTAAGTGTTAGCCATTGTTTTCATCTTAGCTAGTAGTGTATCTTCAAGTCATATACTCCTACTGTATGGCCATTGTTATCGCTGTCCCCACATGTCCAACCAATGAGAGTTTGAGAAATTTTGCTAAATAATTTATTCTTTGTTGTATCAATCATCTTGCAAATTACACGATTATGTGTCTTAATAATAGTGGCTCGACACACCCGGACAAAGAGAATCCGGACAAGGTGATCTGCATGAATTTCAACTTTTGTATTTGGCATTTCCAGAGGACTTTTGGATATATTATTGTTTACACCTTTCATGTAGTTTGTGCTTGTAAACTTGTGAAAATCACAGTTCAGTAAAAACTTGTCTTTAAAAATTATGGTTTACTGTTGGGTTGAAGTAAGTTTTCATATATGCGTGTATGTTTAAACATTAAAGTTAGAGATAATAAGAGTTTTTTCTTCTTATATATTTATCTATTTACTTATTTATTTATTGCTATTTATGGATTTGAATTCTAAATATGGTATTTAGATCTATCCTAAACTCAACATGTTGATATGTAAAATGTTTCTGCAAAATTTTAGCTATTAACTCATTAAATCTGGGTCCTGAGCTCTTAAAGGGTTAATACTTCTTTAGCTTCAAGTATATACGATTATGCCAAAATCAAATTTTTTCACGGTCTCATATACAAGTCTTATATCCATTTACAATATCTGTGAGATTTTGAGACATTTTATGAGTTTTTATGAGGGGCCCATATTTTCCATCTAAAATCAGTATTGCCATTAATTTATTTATTTCTAGATCATTACATGATGTTTTCAGATCATTAAAATAATGCTTAAATTTGGTGACTTTCGGATGTTCATGTTGTTATCATGTGGACCAGCACTAAGTTTGATAGGCGACTGCACCAGGCCCCATTTCAGATAATATGTATTAAAGGAAATTCTAGTCCTCTAAATCATGTTAATATCACCCTCTCAATAATATCGAAGCCTAATATATTAAACAGATCAGATATATAAGCAAATGAAATAGATATAAATATTTACCGAACTGCAGTTAGCGATAAAGCATGAAACAATGCACATAGAAACATTTTCAATATTATAGGTTTATTTTTAATATTTACCTAGGCTTATATTTAGTTGGATTAGTCATGTTACTTATGTTGTGGTGATTGGTGAAAAGTGGATGAAAATTTTGAGCTACTGTGGAAAACGTTTTCTTTTTGGTCAATTTTGTTGTGGGAGTATAAATTATTTGCGCTACACATTCATCCAACCTCAATCCAGATCATGGCCTCAAATGTTCAATGCTTCTTATGTGCATTACTATTGTGGTTCGTGAGGTTAGAGAAAGCATTGCTTTCATGTTTGCTTAAAAATGTTTGAAGATATTCTTCATTCATGATCATGTATTGAAGTTTATTGATTAGATATAGCTAAGTTGTCAAATGTTCCTCATAGGCTCCATTAGCAACTGACTAAGCTTTATCCTTCCTGTTTGGCGTTCTGATGCTCAACATTATTATAGCAAAATGTTTGAAGATATTCTTCATTCATGATCTTATATTGAAGTTTATTGATTAGATTTAGCTAAGTTGTTAAATGTTCCACGTAGGCCCCGTTAGCAACTGATCAAGCTTTATCCTTCTTGTTTGGTGTTCTGACACTTAATGTTATAACACTTCGCTCACCTTCTGTTGTGTAGCCTATTGGTGTCATAAAACTTAGTAACAACTCAATATTTAGTGGTCTGCTTTGCTTGTAGGAACATAGATATTTCTCTATAAACAAATATAGTTTATGTTTTCTTTTGAACCATTTTGTACTTTGCAATAATCAAAAAGTAATATTACTACAAGTCTATAATCATCTGATAGACAATTCCACTATTAACAGTGATTTTCTTTTAGTTAACTTTAATCCTTTGTTGGTTCAGCTGTTTCTGGTTAATTGGCGTTGGAGTGATATGATTAACTCTTCATTGTTCATGGCACATTTGGTACATTTTAAAGCTGAAATTTGGTGTTTAATGGTGTATTCTTCATTAGAAAGGGTTTTTAACTTCCAATCTTTTCTTTTCTTTCTTTAATTAATAATAATAATTGTAATACCTTTGGTGTCACGTGAACTACCAAAAATGCCCTCTATAGATATTATTAAATATTACTATTGCTTAAAAATAGGATCCAACAGTTAATTTTTTTAACAATTCAAAACGTACTTATCTTATTATCACTTACAAATAGGATCTTACGAATAAACATTTTTCAAAGTCATTTTTTACCCAATAATAACAGAAATAAAAATTTAAACCAATATAAAATTAAATCCATTCTTTAGTAATTAATAATAGAAATAAAAATTCAAACGCCTCTAAAAGTAGGATCTAATAATTAAACATACTTTACAAATTCAAAATGCTTCTAAAAATAGGATATAAAACTAAACTTTCTTTAAAATTTAAAATACTTCTCTACAAATATACAAATCTTAGTATTACTTGAAATAAAAATTAATAATAATTGTAATACCTTTGGTGTCACATTTTTTTGGTATCAACGTGAACTACCAAAAATGCCCTCTATAGATATTATTAAATATTACTATTGCTTAAAAATAGGATCCAACAGTTAATTTTTTTAACAATTCAAAACGTACTTATCTTATTATCACTTACAAATAGGATCTTACGAATAAACATTTTTCAAAGTCATTTTTTACCCAATAATAACAGAAATAAAAATTTAAACCAATATAAAATTAAATCCATTCTTTAGTAATTAATAATAGAAATAAAAATTCAAACGCCTCTAAAAGTAGGATCTAATAATTAAACATACTTTACAAATTCAAAATGCTTCTAAAAATAGGATATAAAACTAAACTTTCTTTAAAATTTAAAATACTTCTCTACAAATATACAAATCTTAGTATTACTTGAAATAAAAAATTATTTTTTTGACAGATTTAAATATATACAATTTATAACAAAAATAATTCAAACGCCCCTAAAAGTAGGATCTAACGATAAAAATTGCTTTACAAATTCAGAACACTTCTAAAAATAGGATCTAAAATTAAACTTCCTTTATAAATTTAAAATACTTCTTTAGAAATACACAAATCTTAATATCACTTGAAAATAAAAAATCATTTTTTTACCGATTTAAACATATCTTAATTAATAGTTGTAGGCGCAAACTTTTGGTCTGACCATGAACTTCCAAAATTGCCTTTTATATGTAATTTTTATTAATAGTTGTAATATATTTGTTGTCGCACTCTTTTGGTATCAGCATCAAATATTAAAAATGCATCTCTATATATATTATTAAAATTTAACATTGCTTAAAATTAGGATGTGACAATGAAGCTTATTTTACAAATTCAAAATTCATCTACAAATACTTATTAAGTCTTAATATCACTTAAAAATAGGATCTAGCAAATAAACTATTTGACAAAAAATTATATTAATTAATAAAATAAATAAAAATTTAAACTTACGAGAAATTGGATATTGCAACTTAGAAATAAAATTTTAAGTTATTTACGTATGATTCAATACAAAAATATGACTAAATATATGTGGAAATCATTTTTCTTGAACGTATTAAATAAATACAATTTGTAAAAAAACAATTCAACATTCTTTATCAAGCGCGAAGCGCGTGCCTTACGCTCATACCCAATTAACAGAGTAGTCAATTATGCTTAATGTTTGATGAGAAAGACATGCCATTTGTACTTCTGACAATGCTGAATAAAAACAAGTATTTTTTGCTACAGTTAAATTTGATATGTAAACACGCACATTGTTATTGGAAACAGGTTGCATCACAACAAAAGAGCTAGGAACAGTGATGCGTTCCTTAGGCCAAAACCCAACCGAGGCCGAACTGCAGGACATGATAAATGAGGTGGATGCTGATGGAAACGGAACAATAGACTTTCCAGAATTCCTGAACCTGATGGCCCGTAAAATGAAGGACACGGACTCAGAAGAGGAGCTGAAGGAAGCATTCCGTGTCTTCGACAAGGACCAAAACGGCTTCATCTCTGCTGCTGAATTGCGACATGTGATGACTAACCTCGGGGAGAAGTTGAC
The DNA here is from genome assembly GCA_030765085.1 of Allium cepa. Lineage (NCBI taxonomy): Eukaryota > Viridiplantae > Streptophyta > Magnoliopsida > Asparagales > Amaryllidaceae > Allium > Allium cepa. The sequence continues at coordinate 485,569,839 of CM060928.1, read as the reverse complement.
CGATGAAGAGGTTGATGAGATGATCAGAGAAGCCGATGTTGATGGTGATGGTCAGATCAACTACGAGGAGTTTGTTAAGGTTATGATGGCCAAATGAAGGAACCATTTCCCCTAGCTTTTTCTTTCTTACTTCCATGGCTATTTATGACTTTAATATTGAATTTTAACTATTTTATGCTTTCCTGCTATTCTTGTGCTCAGCAAAAATGAAATTCCTGTATTGCTTCTGTAGAAATGCTTGTGTTGTATCTTGTGATTCTAGCAGTATTTATGCAACATTGGAATGTATTATTTCTTTCTACACACATTATCTCCCTTCTTGCTAGATCGAATCATTTGTAGTGATTTTGTTCAAACATCATGAATTTTCTTTATACTGTTCGCTTCTATCTGAGGGTATATGTAGCTTAGTTTTGTATGGCTCTCTATTTATAGCAGTCAGTTGTTTGAACATTATAATTTAGTAATTATACGTCCTGTTTGGTGTTGCTCTCGCCTTAAAAATAGTATTAGACGTAAATCGGTCAATTCCATGGTTTACATCAGTGTTTTAAGTAAGTGGGTTAACCGCGTGAACACTTTAATTTTCTTTTGATGGGACGGGAGGGTGGGTTGCACAAACCATGAAATATTTTACCTGCTCCCACTTTCTTTGATTTGTAGAAGTTGGATCGTTTTGTGTGACATAAATCTCAAATAAATGAATTCGATATTAAAATTAAACATACAGTGTTATAATATATGTAAATGTTAAAGTGAATATGCTTTGTGTTTTTCTATGTAGTCCCACATCATGGGATATGTTCAATTTCATGCTTCAAGACCTATGTATAAATGAGCCTATATAATGTAATTGTATCAATCAATCTTATGTAACTGATGTTAGTGTGAATAACATTTTCTCCTATTTTCTAATGCTTTCTTATCTCTTCTTAGTTTATAACACATTATCAGCACGAAGATCTTATATCTTTTTGATCTAATTGATCAAATCTTTCATATTTCATTTTATTAATTTTTCTTTTTTTTAGATCTCATTATAACATTGATCTAATTATTCGTATCTGATTATATTTGTACATCTTATTTTTTGTCCACGTATTTCAGATCTTGTTTTGTTGTAGATCTTATTTTCTTTTTAGTTCTAATTTTTCAGATCTCTTGTAGCTTTTACTATCATGTTCATATGATATATTTTTTTAGATCTGTAGATTTTAACCATCGGATCTCTTATTTAATTGTCATTCATGTATATCCATTTTTTGTGATAATTTTAAATTTGATCTGAGACTAAAGTTGTTACATAGATTAAAATGTAATTTTTTTTAGATCTTATCTATCATAGATCTAATTTTCCAGATTTCATTATATATATACATATACATACATACATACATATTACCTCATAGATCTTGCTCGATTGATCTTATCATTTTAGATCTCATTTTATTGTAGATCTAAACTTTTAGATCTCATTCCATTGTTTGGTGAAAAAAAAAAAGGTTTTCATTGTGAAATTTTTTTGTTTGGATTTCAGTTTTAATGAGATCTGTAAAAATAATTTTACCACATGATTTATATTCCTAGAAGAAATATTTCACTGTTTCTTAGAGAAAACAAATATAAGAATAATATGTATCTAGAAGATCGTATTAAGTTTATATGAAAGAATAAGAACCTGAAGTTCATTTGTGCGAATGCGAAAGATTAAAGCTTTCATAAGCTGAAATAAAGCCTTGAAGAAAATAAGCGAGCAATTTCAGAAGAAGATGTTGATATGTCCAAAAGACATAACATAAAAATAATATGTTGGAATAACATTACAAATGTTATAAACTCTATTTTCCCGAAGAGAAATAGTATTATGATTCTTATGTTCGAATACAATTACGAAGAGTCCTCTTTTTTCATTGTGTTTATCTAATATCGGAGACCTGAAGTTCTCAAATAAAATTTATGCATATAAGTTTGTATTCCTAAAAAAGGGATTATATATCAACTCTCTATAAATTTGAGATGTGAAGCATTGAATTATTAGAAAAGCTAATTCAGATTATGGTAAATTCTAACCATATTTGCAATCAAAGCTGAAGTTTGATAATGAAAATCAAGTTGTGTCATTTATGATCTAAAGTACTAAACAAAGGCTTTAAAGTAAAATTGGAACCCGAAGTTCTAAAAATATTTTGCCAATAATATTAACTACTAAACCAAATAAATGTATAAAAATTTGTTCACTCCAGAAGTAGTGATAATAATAATAAAAAATCTCCAGAAGATATTTGTATATTTAGTAATGATAAAATGTCTCTAGAAGAAATTTGTTGATATATTTGGTGTTTTTATTAAACCAATAAATACGTAGAAATATATATACTCTTCCGCTCTCTTTCTTTTTAATAGAAAACATGGTATTCTAATAGGATGTTTATTTCCTTATTTTTTTCCTTCTTCCATTCATCCAATCATGCCTTTCAAAAGGTAAAATATGTAATAGATCAAGTTTCTTTCCTTTGACTTATCAAGTAAGTATTTTAGATTCTTGATAAAATGAATGTTAATATCTATACACGCATCAATTGTGTTATATTATATATAAAACTCATTCATCTTTCCTCTTTTAGCAAAGAGGTATTATAATGTTTACTATTTTATATGCTTAATCTTTTGCCTATTATTGTCATGTCACAAAAATATATTTATTGATGTTATCAATAGCTGTAACTTATACAACATACTTTTTAGTTGCCAAGTCAAACTATTTTGTTTTTCATGATATTATTCATACGCTATGTGATGTACAAATTTCCTCTATCTCTGTTTAGCTTACAATATGTAAATAACTGCATATATTAATTCATATATTAATCAGTAGCAATTAATAAATCATTAAACAAAATTAATTGATTAATAAGAATGGTCCAACAAAGATGCATATGAATACTTCATACATTTATTTTTCTTTTATATCTCTTATTGTTGACAAAGATCATAACGTATATACATGTTACATATTCATGTTTTTCACTATTGCAGTTGTTATGGATTAATAAATGGCATTTCATACTACATATTCATATTCTTAAACTTGCCTATATTATGAAAGTAAACATAATCAAGTCAGCACAATCTTTGATTATAATTCATCTCTTCTCCACCGATCAATTCATATAAAGGCCTTTTCATATATTTAAGGATAGTTTTGCATTTTCAAGGAAAGTAATGAATGCAATTAATGAGATTGGATCTAGAGCTATCAAAAGGACGTAAATAAGAAATTATAGTCGCTTTTGTAGATTCTATTTGGTTGTCTTTTACTATTTTACATTAATGTTTTTATTCTTACACTGTAACTACTATCAGATATGGTTTCTTATTTTTATGAAATGCATTGATCATATACCCATGAACAATATTTTGATGTTTATGCATTTTCATTTCCACTTATAGTTGGTAATATGATAAACACGGCCAAACTTGAAATTAAAATTTTGGACTTATTAGAAGATAACTTTTTGTCATAGATATTGGATGTTGACATCCAACTACAATCTCGTTGCTTAGAAAATGCCATAAAAATGATAATCTAATAGGATAAAACAATGGCTCTTATATTTTTAAGGTGTCATATCCATGACAAACTTAAAATAAAACATTTAACTGAAAAAGATCATCTTTACCTATGAAACTCCCTGAAGGAGCATTATGACCACCAAAATATGGTCACACTTCTAAACACTAGGCATGAGTGGTTGAACTTGAAGTTTCAAGTCTTTAAATCTGTTAGGAAATACAATTCCCCTATATTTATAATTACTTCTAAACTAAAATTATGTGAAAGATTGTCTAGCAATACTAACCTAAAGTTAGATCATTTCTTCGAAGTTGATGACGGAAACTTCATTAATGATGAAAATCTAAGTGCAATAACAAATGATATGGTCGAATTGATCAATAGTAGTAGCTTGAAGTCTGCTATGTGGATTTTATTTTATTTCAGTTCAATAAGTCAGTTGGAAGTTGGTGCTTGTATGTTTTTCCTTTCATAACTAATTGAAATAATGTACCGATAATGTTGGCTTTAATGAATAGTCTATTTTAAATTTTTGGAAAGTACTAGCATTTTTTATGCTTACAAATTTTAATAGTTGACTAACTATATTGTCTTTAATTCTTAAGGTATGAACCATAAATATTTGAGTGATAATATACGCCGACTAGATAGTGCAAATACTCATATGATTTTGAAAAACTGAAAGTTTTTCTCTGAACTATATGAAAATATTTTAGCTAAAAATTTCAATCATAGCATCTGCTAATATAATTAAAGGGTACGGAAGAGCCCATATAGTACTACCGAATGGTACATATATCTTAATTCAAATACGTTATGCTAAAGTAAATTTAAAATAAATTTGTTCAGTTTTGAAGAAATATAAATGAATAGCTACCATATTGGAATTATAATGAAAATGTCAAAGAATATTTTTGCGTTATTTTTAAAATGGAAAGCCAAAAGCTTATTTTAGAAAAATTGTGTACAATTTCAACTAGATTATATTTCAAAAAAATTGGCATAATTGAATCCCATATTTAAACATGAGCCAGAAGCTCACAAATATCACTTGAATGCATCTTTTAATTGATAATAGAATTATCCTTCTATTATTAATATGTATGATGTATTTGCTAGTAGCAATATGATAATGGATCAAAATGAGAATCCAAAGATGATATTATTTAATGTGACAATTTTCATCAACATTGAGGGGGAGGATAAAGGGATACAAGTTCATTTTGATCATCAATGTAAATATTTTTTAACATGTATAATGATGCAAAATATTAAGTAACTTGAATAAATTATTAATAATATCCCTAGTAGACTTTCTTCAATATAGACTTGAATCCCTGAAGGATCAAAATGTGTAAACCACATTTGAAATAAGGTACAAAAGTTAGTTTGAAATACTTTTGGAGTAAGTAACAAAGATGCCAAATAAAAGAGCTGAGTGTTCTTGAAGAAACATTTAAGAGTGCTCTTGAAGAGACCAATGACATGATTCTCAAATTATCCTAGAAGTGGTTTAGGTACCTAAAACATGATAATATCAAAAAGATCTCAATAAATCATGTCTAGAACTGGCAAGAGATAATTATTGATGATAAATTTGTAAATAATAAAGCGCTTATGTTTATCAATAAATTAATTAAGGATCTTTAATTAAGGGAAAACAGGACTGGCCATCATGAATCCTTTACCAATAGAAAAATATGGACATATAGTCCGTAAAGTAGCAAAAGTTCTTGAAATGCTTAATATACCCCAAGTTATAAATATAGTTTAAATCATATTAAATGGTGTAAGTATACAAATTCCTGAAGAATATAAATAGCTTTGGTGGTTATAAAGAAGGCAAAGAACAAAGAGCATAGATTACAACCTTATTAATTATTGTTGTAATAAAAATCTTGATATAATTCATGATGAGTAGATTACTTTCTATTTTTAAGTATTGTTGTAATGAAACTCTTAATATCCATTGAAGTGATAGTTGTGATAGCAAATACTTATTAAAATATACAAATTTCTAAAGAATATATATAACATTTGTAGTTATAAAGAATGCAAAAGACATGAAGTGTAGATTACAAATTTCTTCTAAGTATTATTGCAATGAAAATTTTGATATACTTTAAGATAAGTAGGTTACTTCCTTCTTTCTAGTAATGTTGTAATGAAATTTTTGATAATCATGAAAGTGTATAGTTGCAAAGCATAAAACTAATTTGAAGCACAAAAATGAAAGCACATGAAGTGTTTTTCATAAAACTAGCATACAAAATGCATAAAATGCAAACCATATTTGGAAGAAACAATCTTAGAAAATTTGATTGTATCGAAGGAAACTATTAATAAATTGTATTATTAATGAGATTCATATTTATAGATTCAGAAGTATCTATAACCAATTTGAGTTATCGAAGGACGAATACGAATTCAGAGGAAAATTTTAAATCAGGGGGAGGATCCATAAGTATTTTATATTGCACTCTTTTTCCTTAATTAAGAATTTTCCCACTGGGTTTTTATTAGTAAGGTTTTAATGAGGCATTATCTTGATCCAGAAGTATCAACTCCCCAGTAACGTTTGAAAATAAGTTATAATGTACTCTTTTCCCTTATTTAAGATTTTTTCCATTTGGTTTTTCTTACTAAGGTTTAACGAGGCATTGTCTTAATCTAGAAGAATCAAACGTCTTTTCAAGAAATAACATCTCAAATATGTTATTTAAGTTAAATTGTATTTTTATCCTTGACTAAGGTTTTTCCCATCGAGTTTTCCGTTGTAAGGTTTTTAATGAAGTATTATATTGATCCAGAAGTATCAAATTCTATTTGATTCTGTAAATAATTGAAATATCTCATATATATTGTACTCTTTTTCCTTCATTGTGATTTTTCCATGGAGTTTTTCTTAGTAAGGTTTTAATGAGGCATTAGTTTGATATAGAAGTATCAAACTTCATTTTAAGAAATGAGAAAATAAGATATGTGATTGTACTCTTTTTCTTCCTTCACTAAGATTCTTCCCATTGGTTTTTTTAGTAAGGGTTTTATTGAGGCATTATATTGATCCCAAAGTATCAAACTCTTAGAATAAATATTTGTATGATATCTACGATTTCAAGTTGCACTCTTTTCATCGTTCAAGGTTTTTCCATTAGGTTTTTCTAATAGAGGTTTTTAATGAGGCAACAGACAATATTCATAACGACTGAATGGATGTATGAAGGCAAGATAATAATGCGGGGGAGCAAGTCATGGACGTTTCAAAAGAAATAGTTTCTAGCAACCATATGAGCATCCAAGATTTTGAAGATGCATGTTCAAGGGGGAGTGTTATAATATATGTAAATATTAAAGTGAATATGCTTTGTGTTCTTTTATTTAGTCCCACATCATGGGATATGTTCAATATCATGCTGCAAGGCCTATATATAAAGGAGCCTATGTAATGTAATTGTATCAATCAATCTTATATAACTGATATCACTGTGAATAACATTTTCTCCTCTTTCGAATGGCTTCTTATCTCTTTTTAGTTTATAACACATAGAACTTAAATTGCAAAAAACGAATTATGAATAGTAATATTAAACAATACTACAGAAAGTTGCAATGAAAACACAAATAAAACCTGAAACATAGAATATCTTATCTAAGGTCGTCTGAAATAAGGTGGATAAAACATTTGGTTCTATTTGAATTGATAAAAATTATTAAAATCAAAATAAATATTCAACAAAAAAACCAAACAAAACAACAAACCAACCAAACATGATTCAATTACATTGTTTTATTTAGTTAACTTTTGATTGAGCAAGAGTATTTGCTGCGATGCCCTCGACCATTTTAGTCTGAAGGCATGACAATGATATAATATTTACGTACAAACTTCTCCTCTTCAAAAACTTTCACATGAATGAATTTTTTTATATAATAATATTGGAATTGATAATCATGTCCTTAAGTAATTTAAGTTCAATTTTATATTAATGAAACCAAGATAGATAAAAATAAACAAATAAATATACAAATAGAAACAAAACCTAACCGTTTAACCAACTAAATCAAACCAAATCTGATTTGGTAGGTTTGTTTGGTTCAAACCAATAAATGCCAACCCAACTCTGGATACCATTCATATATAACTACCATAACAAATGTGTAAAATATACTTATTTCATGTTAGACATTAGTTTTTTTAAAGAAAGTTTTGCGCAATAAATGCTTATTACCGATAATAATAGGAAAAATATTTCCCACTACACACACATTTTTTTTGAAAATGGTTTTCTTTTTTCGCTTTAACATAATAAAATTACAAAGTACAGTATGATTGTTTTCACCCTAGAAAAGGGGTGAATAGGTTGATACTAATGATAATACAAGTTAATACGGAAATGAAAAACAATCGCAGATAATAATGCAGAAGAGATTACACATTAATTTACCCAGCTTTGACAAAACCCGACCTACGTACTGCCACCAAGGTTTCTACTAGAAATTAAGTACAGACGCTTACATACGTAAACTTACGACACCCACTAATGACTAACCTAACTCTACGCTCAAAACCCTACCACAACTCAGCCACTAATTTGTGAATTCTCAAACTACTCCCCGTAGTTTGTCCCTAGTCACACGACTAGAATTTACACAATTTAAAATAAAAATTACAAAATAAAATAAACAAAACAATATCTAAACAAAACCCTATTTTTCATGTAAGCCCAAATAAAATAGAGCCGACCCAATATAGTAAATGACATAAGACATTTCTCCTTTGTTCTACATGCTGGCCATCCCTTTTTGTATTCGTGGTCGCCTCACTTCTTCTCAAAATCTAGGGTTTTGAAATTTAAGCCACCTCTTGTGATATCGATCGATTGAGATAATGATTCTTAGTTGAATTACTTTGTCAATCGCTCCTGGCTTTGATTTGCTCTTGGTGGGTTCAATTGGATCGAGTTCGAATTATACTGGTATGTGATTTTTACTATGATTTCTCTATTTGATGATGCTTGAACTTGACACTATGAATGCCGATGTTGATATGGGATTAAATAGGAATAAAATCCCTAAATATACGGTCGTATATTTCTTTTTGAATTCTTCGAAAATTATGCTCGGCCATTAGATTTTTGCTTGAATGCTTGTGGATAGTCTTACTTGTTTGTCTCTGATAAATTTGAATTTTACTTGAATCGATTCCATTATTTTTGGCATTTGAATTTGTTTCTCATTCTTTTCCTCCATGACTTCGGAGAGTAACTTGTTAATGCGTGTTATTATCTCTATTGACTTCTTCAATTCACGTTATCGGCTTTGACTTTGGCATTTTGAATTTTTGTGATAAACTTGACTTTTCATTTTGAACTCCCCTTGACTTTATTCGTGACCCACAGTTTTGAATTTTTATATTTCTTGTTTATCACCAGCGAGTTCCATAAAAAAAATATTACTGGCTTATTGAGTCTGTACTGATTGATGCACCGTTTGTCATTTATGTGTGGAGCTTTGGCATTTTGGAGCCAGTCTTGGTTCCTTGTTCCATTTGGTTTGGTGGTTCGTATTAGGTTAGTCTGGTCTGAGTTTTCGTCAAGACTTCATGTGTACATCTTCTTGTAGTTTGGTTTCATATGTGGTGATGCATGTTCATTTAAGTATGAACCAATGTTGGTTCTACATGCTATGGCCTTTGTGAAGTACATGCCTTTGAGTGTTGTAGTTTCATGTGTGGTTGTGTCCTATTCTGGAGTTTGCAATGTTATGTTGGGTTGAAATGTTGATTTCATTTTTACATTGACCTGTTTTTGAAGTTTGGTGTAGCGTTGATGTGCATCTGTACTTGAAGTCTTGTCTCATTTGAACAAGAGCATGTCTGAATGGTTTTATGTTCTTGTAGTCAACACTGTTGATTGTATTGCCACTATACACACACATGTATGTGTGAACATGCATGTATATATGTACTCTGTGCTGATGGTCTGTTTGTATGTTGCATTAAGTCTGATTTTTGATCTGCGTCGTTTTGAAGCTGACATGCCTTTGTACATATGATTGAGCCAGTTGTATATGATCTTCATTGAAGTCTTTGTATTGCTTCATGTCATGACTTGTGCATGTGTATCTTCATGTTCATGTTGACCGACCAATGAAACTTGTACTTGACCATTCTATATTTGTTTTCGTATTGCACTGTAACATCCCGCCTTTTTGTATCCTTTAAATCGACGAGAAACCACACACGTCAAACTTAAATCATACAGAAGGGCTGATTGTTATAGGATAAATAAGAAAAAGCAGAGAAAGAAAAAAACAAAATAGAATCTTGCAGCGAAGCGATAAAATATAATAATCAAATAAACTGTTCATGAAGCTGTTTAAAAAATATTTAATTATACTTATACAATACATACAAAGTTACACATACCAGAGAATAATAAAATGCAGTAGAGTACATGATGCAGTGGAATAATATAATAAATAATAGTAATAATATCCTCGTCTTTGTCCTCCAAAATATAGTCTTCGAACCCTAAAATGCTCAAACTGACCCGAGCGAATTGAAAAGACAAAACACTCGAGTTAGAACTAAAAGATCTTATGCAAGTTAAATCAGCAGTAAATAATATGAGTGGAACGGGGTCAGAGATGTTTATGGGATTTGACATCTCGTATCCAGTGTCTAACGTGAGCACAATAACTTAAGAGATGCTCGAGATTCACATCTCCTAAGGATCCGTTAAACTATTTACTATGTAGTAATATTTCGCTATTATAATAATGTCTATAGTAAAATAAACTTACTTTTAAATAGCGTTAAGGAGTTACCCAATCTCCCTCATAACACAATAATAGTCCCAGTAGTCCATCCAGTATCAGCGTATCTCCAGATCGGGAGACTACCCTAAGTACTCCAAGGACTACGGGAGAAAACCAAACCCGCACAAGGCACGCTCGGGTAGGTAACATGGAACAACTAGGCAATGTCAGGGTAGATATACCAATTATGCTTTCGGACAGGTGGTAACACGTAGCAGATACTACCGCCCACCTCAAGCCACACCCCCAAAATCAAAAAGGGCCCCAATCAATCACAAAGTAATAGAATCTATCGAAGGAGTGTGTTCGATAAAAGGTGCTACCTTCTTAGTCCATCGATCGCTCCTATTTTAGTCACCTTATGCCAACTCATGGGAGTCGGGTCCACATATATACCTCAAAGGAAACGCCGCCACTATCCTACTTCATTCTGAAATCTCCACCACTTACACGGTTGTTAAAGTGGTTTTCGGAGTTGGCAGAGAGTATGACAACTTCTGATCCCGGTCTCTTTAACAACCAAACGTTATTATAACACCGCAGTCATTTCAAAATAATTTACTTCAAAACCAGAATATAATATTCATTTCAAATCATATAAATACGATATCATTTTCGTTTCAAAAACCCATCAATATGATATCATTTTATTAAAACCCAAACCAATATAATATCATTTTTATTTCGAATATATCCTTTTCAAAATCATAGCACTTTCATAATTATAATATTTCGAAACCAAACGCTTGAAATATAACCTTTCAAAATATAATAATCCGAATTTCATAGCTTCTAAACCATAACTTCCTAAATTTAAATGGTTTGGATATTCAAACAGTATATAGAATAAAATAGTTTGAATTTAAAATTTGTTTATAAAGTAAAATAATTTCCTCGATTTTACAATTTTATTCACTTTAAATTAAATCCCAATTCATAACTTTTCAACTCACTTTCAGTTTTCAAGAAACCATTTCAACTTCAATATATTTCAAAATTTAAGTATTAAACAATTTCAAAACTAAGGTTGGCAATTGCGATTCAACAATTAAATTTTCTATTATTTAGTTTTGAAATATTTGCATAATAAATCCATTATCATTCACATAAAACTCAAATTACAAATAACTAAATATTTCCTTTAATTTATTTATACTTGGAATATTCGTTAATTCATCTTAAACCAAAATCCAGTTATAAACATCATACCTTTAAAATCTCAATTTTATTAAATTTCACATCAATTTCATATTTATCTTCCTACCTTATTTTCTTTAAATCATTATAAACTCCAGAAATATAATCTAAATAAATACTTAACCATATTATATCTTAATAAAATCAAACTTTATTATTAAACTTATTTATACTTTAAACCAATTTTATACATAGCTTAAAACCGATAATTTAACTGTATATAAAATAACATTTATAAAATATCCAAATCAATATCTCATAAAACCATATATTTCTTTACAAAACCATTGAAATCATTTCAAAATATTTTTATTTATAGACCACGGTGTCTGTATAAAATTTTCTATCTTATGGTCAAGTGATACAGATATTTATCATTTCAATCCGTAATTTAAAATATAAATAGGGTTATATATCATTTCAAACCGCAATCCCGAATGAAATAAACTTCATAACAATCTGCAGTTTATAATAATATAAAATACAACATCCATTCATCCAATATCAATCATCAACCATTTATCACAATCATCATCCAATTTAATCAATAACATCAATGTAGAATAGATAATAAATAATAGGTATTTACTGGCAGTTTATATGCAATAATAAATTAAATTACAATTTAATTCAATAATATTCAATTTAACTGAGGTGATGATTGAAAATATGTCAAACAGTCATAAATAAATTTCTAATCACATCATAAATCAATTTAACACACATAAGAAAATTTAGAAATTGTGAGTGGGTTAAAACACTCACCTTTTGAGTTTAAATTGAATTTAAATTCAATTTAAACCCAAAAATTGAACAGTCTCAGAATTCGTCTAAAGCAGCGCCAAAAATGTCTGGAATTTGAATACGATTCCAGCGGAATGAACCGCGCGTGAATTGGACCTCGTATGCAATAGATATGTAGATTAGAAAATCTCGGAATAAATAAATAAAATAAACAAAGAGCATCCTCACACGTACCATGTCATCAACCTAGTATCGCTTTCTAAACCCTGGCCTAGAACACGCGTGCTCGAGTCAAGCCGTAGCCACCACGTTCGCCGCGCGCCTCCTCGTCTTTCACCTACGAGCGCGCGCCTGCCACATCACCGATCGTCACAGCCCCCCACCAGTCGCCGAACGACGCGACAAGACAAGAAGAACGCCAGCCGCCGCCTATCCTCTGAAAACCCTAACGAATTTTTCACGAAAATCCAACCGTTGATTCGTCAAATAAACTGCATAGATGAAGTCCCCTCGGTCCACTACAATACCCAAAAATAGTATCGAAGATCGGACGATTTTGGTTGCGGCGTGATGGACGGCCATGGATAGTTCATCGATTTACGGCCACACCGAAACTCAGATTGAAAAACGAATCATATATTTGACTTGCCTCGTCGAGAGCTTTAAATCCATAAATAATTTGATATAGTTTGAAAAGATTTAATATTTTGCTTTGAATTTTATTTGATATTGCATTTTGGGATTTAGGGTTCTGTCTGCAATTGAAAGAGGAGAAGCAAATAGAATTGTACGTACAGAAATAAGGAACAAGAAGCAGGCTATGGTTTATAACGACATATTTATAGGTGGATCGGAAAATAGAAACGATTGGATCGAATCCGTTTGAAAGTTGAACGCTCCATGGCTCAAAAAGCACGTTTCGACTCCGGAGCGAAAGCGGGTCAACCCATATATCAAAATAGATGTTTTAAAATATTTTAAACGCAATGGAATAGGTTTCAAGCCCAAATTCCATTGTATGAACAAGTTATGCAAAAATCAAGTTATTTCAAATTGATTTCAATTTCATTGATTTCTAGCGTTTCGAGCCGGTACGATCAAACGACAAGTCTGATCGCTACAAAACTTGAAATCCTACAATAATTCACCGTTTTGGATCTGATAAAACTAGTTTCATCGAAATTCGAGTCAGTGGCCAAAATAGCTATTTTCCAGCTAATTAAATAAATTAATAATTAATTAATTAAGTCACTTTTTCAATTTCATAATTAATAAATCTTATCATTTTTTATTTCTTAAACAATTACAGTAATTTAAACAAATTTAGATGTCAATTTAAAGTTGATTAATCCGTCAATTGTCATGTTTAATTTCAATTTCATTAAAATCGAAAATTTTAAATTAAAATTCCCAAATTCATTTATTAAAATTTTAAACCTTGTCATTCATGTCTTTTATTACAATAAGGATATAACTAACATTGGCTCATGATTTATTACATAATATTATTAAATTTCATCTCAATTTCCATTAACGTAATATTCAAATATTAAATTTCAATTATTTGTAATTAATCCTATTATTAAATTTAAATTCCAATAAATTGATAAATCTTGAATTTCCATTCTTTTTATTCAACCTATTATTATATTATGAAATTTTTTAACATCATTACATCTCACTCCCCTTACAAATTCATTAACAAATTTCAAATTTTTATTTATTCCAGATTTAATTGCCAAAATTTTATTAAATCAACAAATTTAATTATTGAAAATTTACGGGTCGTTACACTCTCCCCCACTCAAAACTTTTCGTCCCCAAAAAGGAAAAAGAAGGGAAAAGAAGAATTAAGCATTAATATATCTTACTTAAATTATTAAATGTATAAACAAATAAATTTACAAAATAAATTAATTTAAATAAAATATACCAATTTATAACCATTATATCTTTTTATACTTAAATAAATAAAGTTTGGAAAACATTTTCAAAAATTTCCTAAGTCCAAAATTTATGGAAAATTTTGGCAGAGTCTCCTTTGTGCGGGGAGGCTCAGAAGAAAATGTAATATCAAATATAACAATATATAACACAATATCTCAAAATAATATATCCCAACAACGGGAAAAACAATATAATAACGCTATAAAACCGTAATCCGAGAACGTACCTATTTGTCGGGCAAACAAACGCTTAATTATGAAACCAAAAGCAGTAGCAATTGCTTCCATAAACCTGTATTTCACTTATATAATCTAAAAAGAGCTAATGATTATATAAAATGAAATATTTAAAGTTGTTTCAACCACTAACACACAAACCAATATAAAACAACAATCATTGCAACCACAACATACAATCATCATACAGAATCAACACAATTCAATTATCCATTCATATCAAACAAAACAAATAGTTGTTATTCAAAAAATTTAAATTGTACAGAATGGAAAATAAACTACTAAGTGCACCATTTACTCAACAGTCTTAGATGAAACTAATAGATTATTCATACATCCAAAAAAATTAAAGTGTGCTTGCCCAAACCACCATAAATCAAACAAACAACAATTTTAAACAATAAATTAAGTTTATTCTTATTAATTCCATTCATACATTTGTTTTTTGATTTCTTTTTCATTCATATAATGGTTTATCTTTTTGTTTTACATTTATTTCTTGCAAATTTTCATTTTCCATTCATTCATTTACTACTTAATTTCATTTATTTACTTTCATTTATTACTAAATTCCATTTATTCATTTACTTATAATGCTTACCTTTCAATTTATTTAATTAGCAGCCTTTCCATTATAGTTAAGTTTATAACAACTACAACATCCAATTCTTGTTTATTAAAGAATTTCATTGAATACTTTCATTATTTCAAATTTTTCTTGTAAAATTTCCCATTACATTTTCTTTAACGTTTTAGCTTGTTATATATAAGCTCAAAGAATGCAATTGAAAGTTATACAAGTCCCTCTTTTTTCCTTTAATTAATTAACGTTCAATAATCATATCTTTTGTTTTAGGTTACATATTTCAACTTTCTTTTAATTTTATTTATAACGTAGCATTAAATCTTTTATTTCCTTTAGAGGTTCCAATTATTAATTAGTTACCTTCCATTTCACTACAATAATTGAAACTATTAGTTCACGAAAACTTAAGAACTAAATAACGGATTAAATTTCAAATCATTTTAAAATAATCGATAGATGTATATACTTACAATTTATATATCCATTTATATTTAAAACAATTTTAAATTTACATTTGTTTATCAAAATAAACCTGTAGTAAAACTATTACAATGGCCTTCCCACATCGAAACTCAAAAATGAATGTCGATAATGCATGCACTCATCACCGAAATTATTTTTCAGCGATAAAGAGGGAGGTATAGATTTTATTTCTTTCCAAAATTTCTTTTCAAAGTTTCTTTAAAACACTTCTTTCAAATTATACTGAAATATTTATATCAGAAAGTACTTCTAAATAATATCATTATTATATTCCAAAATCATTTGAAAGAAATTTTCAAAACTCCGGACTCAAGTTCTAAATTTCCAGTTTATTCTCATTTATTTTACTTTCAAATTTAATTTCAACTAATATCTATAAATTTCAGTACCTAACAACCAATATATTACAAACAAATATAATCTTTACAAAAAATTTATTTTATATATAGAAAATATAATAGGCAAAATTATTTCATTCACCTATATTCAAAACAAATATTGTGTCGGTCTGTCCTATTAAGTGTTTAGAAATCCCTATTGATGTCATACCGTCCTATGCACCAACCAGAATTTATAAATACAAACGGAACAAATTCACACAATATCAAAACCTTTTTATAACACTAACAAATATGCTCTCTCATATGTATACACTCAGCGACTCATCATAGGGTATTACTACCCTATTAATAAAGAGTCAGACCCCACAAAGCTAAGGTTTACGCTAAACCAAAGCTTTGATACCAGATGTAACATCCCGCCTTTTTGTATGCTTTAAATCGACGACAAACCACATACGTCAGACTTAAATCATACAGTAGGGCAGATTGTTACGGAGTAAATAAGAAAAAGCAAAGAAAGAAAAAAAATAGAATCTTGCAGTGGAACGATAAAATATAATAATCAAATAAACTGTTCATGAAGTTGTTTACAAAACATCTAATTATACTTATACAATACATATCGGAGTTACACATACCAGTGAATAATAAAATGCAGGGGAGTACATGATGCAGTGGAATAATATAATAAATAATAGTAATAAGATCTTCGTCTTCGTCCTCCAAAATATAGTCTTCAAATCCTGAAATGCTCAGACTGACCTGAGCGAATTGAAAAGACAAAACACTCGAGTCAAAACTAAAAGATCTTATGCAAGTTAAATCAACCATAAATAATATGAGTGGAATGACGTCATAGATGTTTACGGGATTTGACATCTCCTACCCAGTGTCTAACGTGAGTGTAATAACTTAAGAGATGCGTGAGATTCGCATCTCCTAAGGATCCGTTAAACAATTTACTATGTAGTAATATTTCGCTATTATAACAATGTCTATAGTAAAATAAACTAACTTTTAAATAGCGTTAAGGAATTACCCAATCTCCCCATTAACACAATAATAGTCCCAGTAGTCCATCTAGTACTAGCGTATCTCCAGATCGAGAGACTACCCTAAATACTCCAGGGCTACGGGAGAAAACCAAACTCGTACAAGGCGCGCTTGGGTAGGTGATACGGCACGACTAGGCAATTGTATGGTAGATATACAAATTATGCTTCCGGACTGGTGGTAACGCGTAGCAGCTACTACCGTCCACCTCGAGCCACACCCCCAAAATCAAAAAGGGCCCCAATCAATCACAAAATAATAGAATGGTATTGAAGGAGTCTGTCCGATAAAAGGTGCTACCTTCTTAGCCCGTCGATAGCTCCTGTTTTAGCCACCTTATGCCAACTCATGGGAGTCGGGTCCACGTATATACCTTAAAGGAAACGCCGCCACCATCCTACTTCATTCTGGAATCTCCACCGCGCACACGGCTGTCAAAGTGGTTTTCGGAGTTGGTAGAGAGTATGAAAACTTCCGATCCAGGTCTCTTTAACAAGCAGACGTTATTATAACACCGCGGTCATGCCAAAATAATTTTACTTCAAAACCAAAAAATAACATCCATTTCAAATCATATAAATACGATATCATTTCCGTTTCAAAAACCAATCAATATGATATCATTTTATTAAAACCCAGATCAATATAATATCATTTTTATTTCGAATATATCCTTTCCAAATTCATAGCACTTTCAAAATTATAATATTTCGAAACCAAACGCTTGAAATATAACCTTTCAAAACATAGTACTTCGGATTTCATAGCTTCTAAACCATAACTTCCAAAACTTAAATGGTTTGGATATTAAAACAGTATAAAAAATAAAATAGTTTGAATTTAAAATTTCTTTATAAAGTAAAATAATTTCCTCGACTTCACAATTTTATTCACTTTAAATTAAGTCCCAATCCATAACTTTTCAACTCACTTTCAGTTTTCAAGAAACCATTTCAACTTCAATATATTTCAAACTTTAAGTATTAAACAATTTCAAAACTAAGGTTGGTAATTGCGATTCAACAACTAAATTTTCTATTATTTAGTTTTGAAATATTTGCATAATAAATCAATTATCATTCAAATAAAACTCAAATTACAAATAACTAAATATTTCCTTATTTATTTATACTTGGAATATTCAATTAATTCATCTTAAACCAAAATCCACTTATAAACATCATACCTTTAAAATCTCAATTTTATTAAATTTCAAATCAATTTCATATTTATCTTCCCACCTTATTCTCATTTAAGTCATTATAAACTCCAGAAATATAATCTAAATAAATACTTAACCATATTATATCTTAATAAAATCAAACTTTATTATTAAACTTATTTTATACTTTAAACCAATTTTATACATAGCTCAAAACCAAGAATTTAACTATATATAAAATAACATTTATAAAGTATCCAAATCAATATCTCATAAAACCATATATTTCTTTACAAAATTATAGAAATCATTTCAAAATATTTTTATATATAGACCACGGTGTCTGTATAGAATTTTCTATCCTATGGTCAAGTGATACATATATTTATCGTTTCAATCCGTAATTTAAAATATAAAAACGGTTATATATCATTTCAAACCACAATCCCGAATGAAATAAACTTCATAACAACTTGCAGTTATAATAATATAAAATACAACATCCATTCATCCAATATCAATCATCAACCATTTATCATAATTATCATCCAATTTAATCAATAACATCAATATAGAACATATAATAAATAACAGGTATTTACTGGCAGTTTATATGCAATAATAAATTAAATTACAATTTAATTCAATAATATTCAATTTAACTATGATGATGATTAAAACTTTGCCAAACAGTCATAAATAAATTTCTAATCACATCATAAATCAGTTTAACACACATAAGAAATTTTAGAAGTGGCGAGTGGGTTAAAACACTCACCTTTTGAATTTAAATTGAATTTAAATTCAGTTTAAACCCAAAAATTGGACAGTCTCGGAATTCGTCCAAACCAGTGCCAAAAATGTCCGGAATTTGAATACGATTCCAGCAGAATGAACCGTGCGTGAATTGGACCTCGTATGCAAAAGAAATGCAGATAAGAAAATCTCGAAAAAAATAAATAAAATAAACAAAGAGCATCCTCAGACCTACCACGTCATCAACCCAGTAACGCCTTCTAAACCCTGGCCTGGAACAAGCGTGCTCGAGTGAAGCCGTGGCCGCCACGTTTGCCGCGCGCATCATTTCTTACCCACGAGCGCCCGCCTGCCACATCGTCGATCGTCACAGTCCCCCACCAATTGCTGAACGACGCGACAAGACGAGAAGAACGCTAGCCACCGCCTATCCTCTGAAAACCCTAACGAATTTTTCACGAAAATCCAACTGTCAATTTGCCAAATAAATTGCATAGATGAAGTCCACTCGGTCCACTTTACAATACCCAAAGCCAGTTTCGAAGATCGGACGATTTTGGTCACGGCGTGATGAACGGCCGTGGATAATTCATCGATTTTCGGCCACCCCGAAACCCAGAATGAAAAATGAATCATATATTTGACTTGTGCTTGTCAAGAGTTTCAAATCCATATATAATTCGATATAGTTTGAAGAGATTTAATTTTTTGCTTTGAATTTTATTTGAAATTGCATTTTGGGATTTAGGGTTTGTCTGCCATTGAAAGAGGAGAAGCAAATAGAATTGTATGTATAGAAATGAGGAGTAAGAAGTAAGCTAGGGTTTATAACGACATATTTATAGGTGGATCAGAAAATAGAAACGATTGGATCGAATCCGTTTGAAAGTTGAACGCTCCATGGCCCAAAAAGCCCGTTTAAACTCCGGAACGAAAGTGGTTCAACCCATATATCAAAATAGATTTTTTAATATATTTTAAACGCAATGGAAAAGTTTTCAAGCCCAAATTCCATCGTATGAAGAATTTATGCAAAAATCAAGTTATTTCAAATTGATTTCAATTGATTTCAATTTCATTATTTCTAGGCGTTTCGAGCCCATACGATCAAACGACAAGTTCGATCGCTACGAAACTTGAAATCCTACGATGATTCATCGTTTTAGATCCGATGAAACTGGTTTCATCGAAATCCAAATCAGTGGCCAAAATGGCTATTTTCCAGTTAATTAGATAAATTAATATTTAATTAATTAAATCAATTTTTCAATTTCAATTTCATAATTAACAAATCTTATCATTTTTGATTTCTTAAACAATTACAGTAATTTAAACAAATTTAGATGTCAATTTAAATTTGATTAATCCGTCAATTGCCGTGTTTAATTTCAATTTCATTAAAGTTAGAAATTATAAATTAAAATTCCCAAAATTCATTTATTAAATTTTTAAACCTTATTATCCACGTCTTTATTACAATAAGGATATAACTAACATTGGCTCATGATTTATTACATAATATTCTCAAATTTCATCTTAATTTCCATTAAAGTAATATTCAAAATTAAATTTCAATTATTTGCAATTAATCCAATTACTAAATTTAAATTCCAATAAATTAATAAATCTTGAATTTCCATTCTTTTTATTCAACCTATTATTATATTATGAAATTCTTTAACATCATTACATCTCATTCCCGTTATAAATTCATTAACAAATTTCAAATTTTTATTTATTCCAGATTTAATTGCCAAAATCTTATTAAATCAACAAATTTAATTATTGAAAATTTACGGGTTGTTGCATGCACCCGAGTTGAATCCAGCTTTGGCTCGGGTTTGACCTTGTGCTTACCTGTCCTTGTAGTTTTAAGACGCAAGTGTATATCGGTGTGCACGACCTTGTGACATGTACGGTAATACACTGTGCATTTTACAAGCTGTTCGTGTATGATGATTTAAAAGAATATGATGACGAACAACCCAAATAACCAAGGCAAACAATATTTTCAAATACACACTTCATTCATACACTACTTTTTCAATTTTACTGCGTTGGTGATTATTTTGCATATAATTCAGATGCGAGATATAAGCTGGAATAGAATTGAAGATCAAATACAAATGTTGAATGAAGATGTAGTGAGGTGTAAAATTGTAAATTGAAATTTGTGATGTAATCGAAATTATAAGGTAACTGAAAATGTATATATGTAGTGAGAGCTCAAATTTTACTATTTGAATTTGTAATAAAATATTTGTTTCAATAAAATATATGTTTGAATAAGAATTCTGTGTTATTTATTTTTTTCAACAAATATTTATTTAATTATGTCAAAAAATACAAAAATCATAGGCTATTGTATTCTACAATCTCCCTCTTTTGATGATAACAAACATATATTAAGATTTTGGCTCTATTAAATATGTTTGGTCATGATGAATTCCGTTAGCTCCCCCTATTTGAATGCTCCCCCTATTTGAATGCTCCCCCTACAACAAAGCTCCCTCTTAACCTATGCATGAAAATAAGTAAAAAAATATATGCAAATGAACTTAAATGGGAATATGCAAATAAAAAATAAAATATTTGAACTTATTTTCGAAAATCTTAACTACTCCCTCCCCCTTTTGTTATCGGTAAAAGAGTAGTGTTGTTAAAAATAGAGATAAAGTGATAGACATTAATGCAACATTAATACCCAATCGAGTATAAATATTAAATTTCAATAAAAAAATTAAACAGAAATCATAATTACTCTGTTAGGTGCATATTCCACTTTAGGGTGATAGGAGTGATTTCGGTATATAAAACCATATAGTTGTATCTATTTGTGGTATATTTATGACAACAATTTGAATACTTACTAAACATGCATAATCGTTAGGACTTTTAAATGAGATTAGTACCATTCCCAAATTTTTTTTACAACAAATGAATTTCGAGTATCTTCCAACCACACATAACTGTGAGGACCTTTAAGTAGGATTAGAATCAGCTCGTTTATTTAATAATCAATTTTGATATATGTTCCATACATGCATAACCATGAGGACTTTTAAATGAGTATGAAAGCACATAAACAAAGATTCCAAGTAATTCACCCATGCATAACCGTGAGGACTTTTAAATGAGAGTGAATACTTTGGATGTTTTCATTGCTAATTAAATTTAAAAAAAATGAATATTTCCCCGTTTGAAATACCACAATTTGACATACTATACTGCATTTTAATGAGTATTGGTCGTTAGAAACATGATAGAAATAGAAATAGTCACGAAATTTTTACCAATCAAAGTTATTACAAATTTTGTTTAAATTTTTAAATTTTTTTACTAACTAAACTGTCTCAAGTCATAATATATGATTAATATCAACACACATCACTTTTTCAGTCACTATTTATCTTTTCGATAATCAATAGGGGGTCAGACTAGTTAATTATTCATTTAGGATCAAATCCAAAAATAAATATAAAACCAAATTTCTAAAATGCCTAAAATGAGATGAAGTCAACAAAAACTATTTTTTGGAAGGGGTTTTGTAAAAATGTCTGTCAATTTAAAATCAGTTGAAATGAAAATTATGCAGATATTTTCTTTGAAAAATGTGATGCTATTAACAAATGTCTCAACATAAAACACGTTCCACCAGTACTTTTTCTATCAACTAGGCTACCAGTGTAATCTGCACCTGAATTCCCCTTTGACTCAAAATTATCATTAGAT
Organism: Allium cepa; assembly: GCA_030765085.1. Lineage (NCBI taxonomy): Eukaryota > Viridiplantae > Streptophyta > Magnoliopsida > Asparagales > Amaryllidaceae > Allium > Allium cepa. The sequence continues at coordinate 485,547,209 of CM060928.1, read as the reverse complement.
AGATATCATAGACCAAACGGTGACGTGTGCAACAAATACTTAATAATCCTTTTACATCTTTTAAAATGAGATTCATTTGTATTTAATTGAAACTATGTATACAAGCAAGCAGAGAACCCAATGTCTAGAAACAGTAAGATGATGAAGTGATCAATCATATCTCAGTGTTTCTTTTAATCAACTATCTTACCTTTTCATCCTTGTCAAAAATTAATTGTGATGCTCAAATTTTCTCATTTGTTCACTGGCTGATAGAAATCTGATTATGGTGCACATGTTCAACATATAATACATGGTTTGTTGCCCATTTTAACTCTTCCACCTTTGTACTTATTTAGGATAAGGAAAGTCCTGTCGTGTGCTTGGAACAGCCAGAATCCAGATATCATTGTTGTTGTCCCTTAGCCTGCCACCACACCTACACAAGAGAAATTTTTTATGACCTATTTGGTTTTATAGGTCCACGATTGTTAGTGACAAAAGATTTTGAAAAAAAAGTTTGTGTAGAACCAATGCAGTCTATATTTGTTCCTTTTGGCACCCAGATTTGTTTGGTTTTAAAATATTTTACATTCGTTCCTTTTGGAACCCAAATTGGTATGGTTTTCACGTGTTTGCGTCTAAACCAACAATTGTTTTGATTATGTCCATTTTTTCTACAAATCGTACACTTAGAGTTAACATGATTTGTTTCACTTCTAACTCTTGTAGATTGAATATACCCAAGTCTTTGTCTAACAGTATTACAAATTTGTTTCCACAACAGCATATTTAATGATTTTTCTCCTCACGAGAATTTTTCTAAAGTTGTAGACAATTGTTAGACTTGTGTTTTGAGTGATTCATTTTCATTCAATAACAAGGTGCACATTTTAATAGAATTTTCTCTCCTGGTGTTTTCACTTTCTTTCAAAATCAGAATTTTATTTTCAAGTGATTTAATTTTAATTTCTATTTATTAATTTCTTCATCGAACGATGGACACTTATCACACTTAGGGCTCCTATTTCGATAGTTTTCAACCAATTGATCAAGCTGTTTATTTAGTTCTATCAAACTATCTCTTTGTGATTCAATTTTAGCGTACTTCTCCCTAAGTCGTTCAAAACAGCCATTTACTTCATGAAAATATTTGAGTAATTCTGATTGAGTAAGTTTTGGTACCTCGTTTGGTTCGTCATCATCACCATTAGTTGTTTCTTCTTGAAGACGCAGATTTCTTTTTTCACTCTCACTGCCAGTGTTTTAATTAGCTTCATCAGTTTCATCCTAAGTAGCTGCAAAACTTCTCCTTTTCGGTTTCTTTCCTTGGCTGAGTCGATTCTAAGGACAATTTGGCTTGATGTTACGGGTTTATTGCAGTTGTGATAGACGATCTCCTGCTTTTTTTGAGTTGTCTAGAACTTTGACTGTTCTGCTTTTCAGTTGTTAATTTAGAGCTAGATTTTCATACTTGCAGTTCCATCTTTTGAATCTCTTTATTATGAGCACCAGTTCTGCTGTTCCATCATCATCATCATCATCATCATCTTCACTATCTATTGTTCCTTTGACAGCTATGATTTCTTTCGCGCATCACCTCCTTCGTGTTCTTTCTTGAATTTTATTTCTAGCTCATAAGTGGTAAGATTTCAGATGTGTTCTTCAACTTTAATTTTTATGGATCTTTTGATTCTTGAATGGTAGTGACTTTTGCTTTAAAATTTCACGGTAGATTTTTGAGGATTTTTCGGAATATTTCCAATTATGTATATGGTTTTTCGAGAGCTTTTGATTTGTATACGAGATTAGAAAGTCGTCCATAATTTTCTTGACACTTTCATCCTTTGCCACAATGAAGTTTTCATATTCGCCACTGATCATGGCAAGGAAAGATTCTTTAACCCGGGAGCTTCCTTCGTGAGTCACTTCAAGTCTGTGCCAGATTTCCTGCGCAGTTAGAAAATGTATGACATTATTAATTTAGTTTGATCTAATGAGCAGATATTAAAATTCATAGCCTTAGCATTAGAAAATTGCAGTTTATTTTCAAGATCTGTCCATTGATCCATAGGTTTTCAACTTCTTAATTATCGACGATTATTGTTGGTGTCCTATAATAAGCCTCAACAATATTACATGCATCTATGGTTTTTAGAAAAAATTTCATCCTAGTCTTCCAATAAGTGTATTCACCATTGAACATGGGTGGTCTAACTATGGACCGACCCTTAACAAAAGCATTATTAAAAGAAGCAATTTAAAAAATCAAAATTTTAATTGAAAGAAAAAAATCAATTTTTTAATAAAAAATGGTTTTTTCTTTTAGATCCGTACCACTTATAGGATTGTTTTCACCTTAGAGGGAGGGTAAATTGGATGATACTAATAATAATAAAAATTAATGCAGAAATAAAAAACAATCATAGGTAATAATGCAGAAGAGATCATACATAAATTTACCCAGCTTCGGAAAGCCCTACCTACGTGCTGCTCCTAAGGTTTCTACTAAAAATTAAGTAGTCGGACGATTACACGCGTAAACTTGCGACACCCGCTAACGACTAACCTAGCTCTACGCTCAAAACCCTGCAATAACTCAGCCACTGAGTTGCGAATTCTGAAACTACGCCCCGTGATTTGTCCCTAGTCACACGACTAGAATATACACAATTTAAAATAGATTTTTTTTTTAAAATAAAATAAAATAAAAAACAAAACAATATTTAAACAAAACCCTGTTTTTAATTTAAGCCCAAATAAAATAGAGCCGCTCAATATAAATGATAGAAGACATGTCTCATTTATTCGTATATGTTGGCCGTCCTCTTTTGTATTCGTGGTCGCCTCGCTTCTTCTCAAAATCTAGGTTTTGAAATTTAAGCAGCCTCTCGTGATATCGATCGATTGAGATGATGATTCTTAGTTGAATTGCTCTGTCAATTGCTCTTGGCTTTGATTTGCTCTCGATGGCTTCAATTGGATCGAGTTCGAATTATACTGGTATGTGATTTTACTTTGATTTCTCTATTTGATGATGCTTAAACTCGACGCTTTGAACGCCGATGATGATATGAGATTAAATAGGCATAAAATCCCTAAATATACAATCGTATATTTCTTTTTGAATTCTTCGAAAATTATGCTCGGCCATTTGATTTTTTCTTGAATGCTTATGGATAATCGACTTGTTCGTCTCTGATAAATTTGAATTTTACTTGAATCAGTTCCATTATTTTTGGCATTTGAACTTGTTTCTCGTTCTTCTCCTCTATGACTTCAGAGAGTAACTTGTTAGTACGTGTTATTACCTCTGTTCCAATTTCGCTGGCACTATGACTTCTTCAATTCACGTTATCAGCTTTGACTTTGGCATTTTGAATTTTTGTGATAAACTTGACTTTTCATTTTGAACTCCCCTTGACTTTATTCATGACCCACGGTTTTGAATTTTTATATTTATGGTTTATCACCTGCGAGTTTCATAAAACAAATATTGCTGGCTTGTTGAGTCTGTACTGATTTGATGCACTGTCGTCATTTCTGTGTGGAGCTTTTGAATTTTGGAGTCAGTCTTCCTTCCTTGTTCCATTTGCTCTGGTGGTTCTTATCAGGTTGGTCTGGCCTGAGTTTTCGTCAAGACTTCATGTGTACATCTTCTTGTAGTTTAGTTTCATATGTGGTCTTGATACATGTTCATTTAAGTCTGAACCGATGTTGGTTCTACATGCTCTGTTCTTTGTGAAGTTCATACCTTTGAGTGTTGCAGTTGCATGTGTGGTTGTGTCTTGTTCTGGAGTCTGCAATGTTATGTTGGGCTAAAATGTTGCATTCATTTTTATATTGACTTGTTTTTGAAGTCTGGTGTAGTGTTGATGTGCATTTGTACTTGAAGTCTTATCTCATTTGAACCAGAGCATGTCTGAATGGTTTTATGTTCTTGTAGTCACTACTATTGATTGTTTTTCCAATATATATATGTATGTATGTATGTATGTATGTATGTATGTATGTATGTATGTGTGAACATGCATGTATATATGTATTCCGTGCTGATAGTCTGTTTGTATGTTGCATTGAGTCCAATTTTCGGTCTGGGTCGTTTTGAAGCTGACATGCCTTTGTACATATAATTGAGTCAGTCGTATATGATCTCCATTGAAGTCTTTATATTGCTTCATGTCTTGACTTGTGCATGTGTATCTTCATGTTCATGGTTACCGACCATTGAAACTTATACTTGACCATTCTATTTTTGTTTTTGTATTGCACCCGAATTGAATCTAGCTTTGGCTCGGGTTTGGCCTTGTGCTTACCTGTCCTTGTAGTTTTAACACGTAAGTGTATATTAGTGTGCACGATCTTGTGACATGTACAGTGATACACTGTGCATGTTATGAGCTGTTCATGTATGATGATTTAAAATAATATGATGAACCCGAATAACTGAGGCAAATAATTTTTTCAAACATACATTTCACTGATACACTTATTTTTCAATTTTACTACGTCAGTGTTTTTTTTGCATATAATTCAGATGCAGGATACAAGCTGGAATAGAATTGAAGATCAAATACGAGTGTTGAGTGATATGTAGTAAGGTGTAAAATTGTAAATTGAAATTTGTGATGTAATCGAAATTTTAATGTAATTGAGAATGTATATATGTATTAAGATCTCAAATTTATACTAATAAAATATTTGTTTGAATAAAATATTTGTTTGAATATGAATTCTGTGTTATTTATTTTATTCATCAAATATTTATTTAATTATGTGATACATAAAATAGTGCAAAAACAAATACATTTAAACAAATACACACACACATATATGTTTATTATCATTAAACAAAATCATAGGCTATTGTATTCTACAAATACAAGCCCAATAACCCGAGAAAACAATGCTACAATCTACTTAAAACCATAAATAAATACATATGAGTACATAAATATAAACTCCATATGAAAAATTCTAGTCTTCCTTTTACTGCATATATTATCCATAAATTCTGTAACTAAAAAGCTTCGATCCAGTAGTGAATGTGTACAAGTTTGTGGGCCTTTTGATTATACTCTTCTACAGGCATCAAAATAAACTGGTTTGAAAATGTGAAACTGCCTCACATGCTTCTTCTAACTGCAACTCTTAACGACCGCCTATCACGTGGCTATAGCGAATCCGACAGCCCCCTCGGCGCTCAACTACTCCTCCTGACCAAGGTTAAGACCGAAATTCACAAAAAGGATACATGAAGCCCAATCTTACCATGCTTGGAAAAATTGCTTTGAGTTGGTAATGTCAAACCAAAGACCTGATATTGTCATCAAGAATTTGCACTCGGTAGAAACACGCATTCGATCTCGCCACAACACATAACTCATGCTTCTACAAAGGCAGTTGCGATTGTATGACATTAGTCATGTAACGTCATGCTAATTTTGGGATTCAAGCTACCAAGAGCGAATGCCCATAAATCTAAAGGTGGATGGCGATTTGATACCCCACTTTTCTCCAATTATTCACATATGAAAACAGGGATACGAATGAACATACTTTAAATTGAAGATCCCATGAGTTGAATTTAGAGACCGTCGCATATATCACAATCGAACCATGAATTCAGATGTCAAAACAAAATTGTAAACCATTAGGCGCTATAAATTGGAAGTTGTTGTGCCTACCAGAAATAAACACGCCCGAAATACAAAACTATGAACCTCTGTGGGCTAAAATCGCCAAATCCTAAAATCACCTGATCATAAATCCATAATTGATTGAGGAATCTTACCCAAATTTGTGTATTAGACTAAGCAATGAAATTTGATTTTAGAAAAGTAATTAGTATCACCACTAATACATTCTTTGACAGATCCAAAAATTCGATGGATCGTCGTTTGAATTCGTGAGTTCCTGCATCCTCAATTTGAAGCCGAATTGCAGAATTGGACATGAATCAGCAGAAGATAATGGATTTAAGACACAATTTTACCTAAATACACCAATTTTTTGAATTTGATATGGGTTGGAGTGGATCGGCATAAGATTTGACAACCAAAAACACGGTTTTAGGCATAAGACAGAAGGGATACAGGATCCCATCGAAATTGAATCATAAATCGCCTGGTAGTTTCTCTCCCATGGGAGAGATACACATATATGTATGAATGTGTATATACGCACTAGGATCAATAACCCACTTTATTTGGCATCGTTTATGGCCCCCCAATATCGGCTACAAGTTTAATAGTTAGAAATTTGGTTCATGTGACAGGAGAGAAAAAAACAATGTTTAAATAAAAATTTATGTCCGATATAAGGAGGGTACAAAATGATGCTAAATAAAAGGGGCTATCTGTAACGATTTAGAATTTGGAATACTTCTTATTTAAATATCTGAATCTGGATTAATGTTGTTAAATTGATTTAATAACCTTCTTAACCCCTCTTTTAGATCATAACTAATAATGGTAAACTTATTTTACAAAAATGTTTACAAAATAGTTATTTTGAAGAAATATTAATAATGTAACCAAAAATCATTTTATCCATAAACAGTTTTTTACTGGTCAGAAGTTGTTCAAATTTTTTTATACACACTTGAACATTTAGGAAATCATTAATAAGAAATGAAAATATTTTGTACTATGCGACTTTTGGTAAGCATCGAGAAGCTTCTAGAAGGGTGGGGTAAAATGGTAATTGGCTAAGGAATGGAAGATATATTTTCCTTAGGAAAACGAGGTGTAAAGGTGGCATGTGAGGGGGAGGCTCCATTGTGACCTTTCATGAAGGGTAGAAGGTGGCAGTAACCTCTTGTTCAAGCCTACAAATACACCCTTAAGGATTGCACCAATCACTTTTAGGAAATTAAGAAAATGGTAGAAACTAATTAGTACTATTTTATTTCTAACTCCACTAATGTTTTTCTAATCGAAGCAAATCATATCCAGACTTCACCACACTTTGGTTATATGCCTAAATCATCATAGAAAACATGATTATCAAGTTGAAAGTGGAAGAAATGAGGCACAAGGGGGATTTCTAGCATGGGCCGCGAGCACTTTGAGAGGGATGAAGGTGGCCGAGCACTTTTTGGTAGAAAATGTTGGATCTTTAAGCTTGTGGAGATGGTAGTAAGTGGTCCTTGTGTTTGTATGTGTTTATGCATGGGAATGTATTTGGATGAGTTATCTCACTATCTTGTGTGTGTTTATTTTGTGTGTTGTGTATATATATATGTGCGTGTATGTGCAAATATAAAGTTAAAGTGACATTAACTAATTAAAGGTATAAACTTTGGACCTCTCTTCCTTCTGAAAGCAAATGATAATTTTATATTGTATAACATCACTTCTATTACCTTCTATAACACATCATGTGACCAAGACTTTGTATTTATATGTTTGATTGGTTTGTGGATTGAATTAAAGTATGTTTGAAAGTGTTTGAAACAAGAATAGTAGTTATAAGTGTACTTCGATATGCCTAAACTTTAGCTTGTATAAATGCACGATTTACGATCTTAACTTGAGATAATTTGATTTGCTTTACACATTTTTTGTGTGTATGGGGCAGCAAAGAAATAGTTTGGAAAGTTAAAAGCGAAAAGATCGCTATGAATGCATTTTAAAAATGCTTTGTGCTCGACGATTTTCAAAATTCACTTTAAGAGACATCTTAGGTGCTTCTTTGCATTTTTTATAAGTACTATAAATGTACTTATTGCTGGAAAAGTATGGAAGTTTAAATCATCCATTAACTTGTAAAACAAAGTTGCAAAACATTATAGCGAGAAGAAGGTTGCTATATGAGCACTTTAAAATACATTGTCTTTTTGGAATTTTTGTAATTAAATTGAAAGACATCCTTAAGGGTTTCTTTGTACTTTTAATTAGTATTATATGTGCACTTAGTACTAAAAAAATGGAGTTTAAAAGGTTTTGGAACTAGTCATACAAAATTGCTAAAGCTGCAGTAATAATGTTGCTAAACGAACATTTTAGTATATACATTGTATTTAAAAAAAAAATTATATATAAATGGGAATTAATCTTAGGGGATCTTTCTATGATTTTTAGTCACCATAAGGGTAGTTCTTCCTGTAAAAATTTCAAGTCTTAAATTATTTTTTAAAGTGGTTGAAACTGGTTGCAAAAATTGTGTTTTTCTACATTGCTCTTTATCATGGTTTTTAACAATATTTGTAAATGCTATAGTAAGTTGTTTATGGTTTTAAGTGTTTAAAAATAATATTTAAATTTGGTATTTCTCCTAACCTTTTTGTAGACATTTTCTAACATATTTTTCAATATTCTAAAGTTGGTTTGAAATTTAAATATATTTTTAATAATTACATATGAATTTTTAAAGTAAAGAGGTTTTATAATATAAGACATGTTCTTATTTATTTTCATCAAATTATAAATTAGTTATTTTCAAGTAATATTTTATACAGGTATTCAAAACCTATCTATAGTATTTTTGAAGTATATATAAGTTTCGAAAAAGTAATTAACTATGTTGAACACTAAAAGCCGACGAAACAGGTTTATCTATTTGTGAGTGTTAAGATTGATGTTCGAGTAGGGATAGAAACAATCTTTCTCTAACCTACCAGCTTCACTCTTGACCGAAGAATAATTAAGTTGGAAATGTGTTAATCAAGTTGTTTGTTTACTCGTTTATAATACTATTCTTAATATTAAAAGCCGATGAGGTTGAATTATCTATACGTGAGAGTTAAAAATGAAGTGTTTAGATAAAGCTTTGATATGCAACCAATGCACTAACTTACCTGGCTTCACTCATGACCGAGGGATGGTATAAGTTGGAATGTTGAAAACATGCTAAGTATACGAATCTTGATTTCCATAAAAGATGAGAGATACGAAGTGTTGCAGCTAGGGTTAATTGTATTATGTTATGGCCACGAGTTTATACCCGTTTATGTATAATTCGTTTATTTGTGCTTTGGGCCTGTTTATTATTTCAAAAAAAATATTGGAATTATGTTTACAATTCAGACTTAATAAGGGTTTGGATAGTGTCTAGGCAGTGAGCTTTCATTTATCTGTGTTTTGAGAAAAAGAAAAATGAAAATCAATTTGCAGTCTATCTTAAAGTTATTTAAAATTTATCTTTTTAGAGGAAACATTTAAGAAATAAAACGAGCCCCAAGAAAGATGATAATGTGTGGAATTCATGTCTCTTGATTGAGTCATGTGTAAGCCTTACAAGAGGGAGAAATTGTAGACAACTAACGTATGATACAAGTAGATTGCAGTGCTCAAGAATTTAATCTATGCCAGCTTCTCAAAAACTTCAACTATACTACCTAGATAGAGAACTTGCAGTATGTCTCAACTCTCCAATTTTTAGTATAGCCAAGGTTTTGCATAAAATAGTTGTCATAATTATAGGCTGTGGTACGTTTAGAATGAAACACAAACTGATTACATCCTTACATCCCATTATCACCCTACCCTCAAGCAGGGCCGGCCCAGAGGGAAGCCCACCAAGCCCGTGGGCTGGGGCAACCCACTGGGCCGGGGCAAATTTTATTAAAATTTGAATTATAAACTAACTAAATAACAATGATCAGTTACAAATTTTCCTCATTAGCAGTTTTTGTGAAGTGGTAGTCCATATTGTAAGCATCAGTGTGTGCTGGGTTCAAATCCTATTAGAGGCAACAATATTTTGCATCAAAAATTTATTCACGGGCTATATGTTTTGGGCTGGGGCGGTGAGCTGACTGGGCCGGGTCTGCCCTCAAGTAGGTTGCTATATAGGTGAACTATTTTCCATGGTTTTAAAATGTTTTCCCCTTACTTCCTTTTCTAGCCTTAACTGGTAGTATATGTTAAATTTTTCGACACCCCCTCGCATTTCCACCATATCCACACTTCATTTAGTGTATAAGGGACAAGATCATCGAACGAAGTTTTTTTGGTGTCAGCATCACGATTGTATATCCCGACATCTTCTTGGAGCGTATAAATATTCACATGAACACTTGCTGTAAAAAAAAAAAATCTTTTGTTGTTACATGATACTAATTCCATATATACACTCATCTTTTCTAGAATATCTTGCGACGTGAGACTAATTACTATAATCCAATTTACGCATCCATTCTAATACAATGCAAAGCAGACCTAACAGCATAGTGGGTTACACATTGTTGGTCTAAATTTGTTTATGAGGCTTTGACATCTTTTTGATTGACCCGTCATATGCAGGCTTTGGTGACATTGAAGTTTGAACATCAAAGTAGTTTTCTAGATGAAGGCAAGATACTTCTATTGCACTAGGTCTTGAGCCCCAGTATATAAGTGTGCTGTTAGCTTTATTAAATTTTCTTATATATTTGTAATTTTACATCACTTGGTTCAATAGTTAGTAATTGTCAAGGTCTTGTGTTGATGTACAATATAGACAAGCATGTGCTGCTGATTGCGTGGATGACCTGTAAAATTTGGATGACAACTCATTTGAAGTTTCAAGATTAATAAGTTTGTGCTATTACAATGATTTTAATGTTTCAGAGGCCTTTGTATGGATAACTTTTAAGTCCTTTATCTAACAACCACGAACTATTCTTTTGCTGTAAAAAAAATCAATCGTATCCATGTCATAGTACAAGGATGGAATCTTAACATCGGTTCCATTTATAAATTCTAAAGGATGAAATCTCAATATATGTGTGTTCTTATATAAGAGCTAGGTTTCACACCTTATTTGGCTCCATCGTGTATCGTGTAGCTTCATGTAATCAGCTACATGTTAATATTTAAATATATGGCTAGGAGGATACTTACATACTAATATGTAACTATTTGATGGAGTCAAACGGACATTGGATTTTAGATTTATATATGATGTATATTTCTTTAATACGAGTGGTACGGCACGCGCTTCGCGCGTGATGATGACATACATTTCGTGTGAATTTTTTTTACAAATTATATACGTTTAATTTCATCGAAAAAATATGATTCACACAAATATTTAACAATATTTTTACGTTAAAATGATATGCAAATTAGTTTTAATTATACTTCTTAATTACAACATCTAGTTTTATGTTAGTTTGAATTTTTATTTCTATTATTAATTAATAAAGAATGAACTTATTTTTTTAGTAGTTTGAATTTTTATTTCTATTATTTATTAATACAGGACGACTTTGAAAAAAAATATTATTTGTTAGATCCTATTTTTAAGTGATATTAAGATTTTAATAATATCCATAGTTAGATATTTTGAATTGGTAAAGAAAACTTATCCATTAGATCCTATTTTTTAAGTAATATTAATATTTAATAACATTTGTAGAGGGATATTTTTTGTAGTTCGCGTTTACATCAAAAAAGTGTGACAGCAAAGGTATTACAACTATTATTAAAGATTTTTATTTTATGTTTTTATAATGAAATAATACTCTTTGATTTATGTATGAATATTATCCGTCTAATTAAAATTCATTAAAAAGTTATTTTTGTCTAAAGTAATATAACTGAATAGTTTGTACTAATTATCTTATTCAAACAGTTATAAACTTATTTTTCAAGTAGGGAGAGTTGGACTTGCTGTTCCATTTTTTGCCGCGTCTTCTGTGTCAATGTATATATGAAACGGAATAAGGTAACAGCGAACCCACCGTTAATGTTGGTCAACCGATTGCCATTTACAACAGATGTTCAAATTTGAAGAATCAAAAATAGTTTATTAGAGCGAGTAAAAGGGAGAATCCTGCTCTTCCATGTGCAGATATTGCATGGATGGTTTTCTTCTTCAACTTTTCTTCATTCCTCTAACCTTCTTTTTCACATTTTACTATCATTATTATCGTTCATCAGTATAGCTAATCATTTCTTTGCATAATTGCAATTCTATCCAGGTATCTGGCATTTCTTTGTTTTATATTTCTTCTTATTTATCATGGTGCAAACATGTCATGTGCAATTCATGATACAGTAATTTGTGTTTATGTCATATTAGATTACCTTAACTGTATTCCCTTCTTTTTTAAAGAAAAAAGAAAGAAGAAAAAAAAAGAGAGAGAGAAAACAGCATTACCAAAATCGCAATGAACATGGAAGCAATGATGAAGCTCAGCTCAGATAAGACGACTCCAACAAGCAGAAAAGTAGACGAAAGTATGATGAAACTGGAGTTTGATAAAGATGCATCAACAATCCAAAATAGCAATCCATTTCGTGGGGAAAAAGTGCACAAGGCAGAACTATCCTCGCCAATCTTAAAGAAGGAGAAGAACACGGAACCACCATGTGGTATCATGTACAAGCCGAAAGCTAACAACGCTCAAAACATAACAAGCACTGCGAGATGTGAAAACAAAACACCCAAAAAAAAGCTGGAAAACAATTTCCAGGACAAACAGTTAAGAAAGCAAAGATCATCCGTAAACTCGAGACATTCGGGTAAAAGTTACATAGGAAGGCTTCCAATTTATGCCGATGCATGGTATAATCTGCGTAGGTCCATCGTTCATTACAATGGGCAAATGGTGGGCACTATTGCTGCAATGGATGATTCAGAGTGCGTACTTAACTATGACCAGGTGCACATTTCAATATCCTATTATGAAAAGAGAAGGAGGCATAACCTCAAGAAATATAATCTGTGTAAACCATGAAACGCCTATCTGTAGGTATTTGTAAGAGACTTTGTGCCCAGCGCTTTGGCATTTCTGATGAACGGAGAAGAGGAAATAGTGAAGAACTTCCTAACAAGGACGCTTCAGTTGCAAGCATCGTTGAAGACAGTGGACTGCTTCACTCTTGCACAAGGAGTGATGCCAGCAAGTTTTAAAGTTTTGAATAATTCTGCAAAGGACAGGGATAAATTAGTTGCAGATTTTGGGGATACTGCGATTGGAAGAGTGGCGCCTGTGGATTCAGGATTCTGGTGGATTTTCTTACTGTATGCTTATACCAAGGCAACTGGAGATTCTTCTTTGTCTCAGAATTCTGATTTTCAGACTGGAATGAAACTTATTTTGTCTTTGTGTCTGCATGATGGATATGAAACTTCTCCTACTCTACTGTGTTCAGATGCCTGCTGCATGATTGATCGAAGATTGGTAAGGATTTGTTATTGTTTAAGGAATTTTTATACGTTCAAACCGCTTTCTAGAAAAAAAATTACACATTTAATCTAGGTTTAAAGCTTTAAAAACATAACATTTTCTGCCTAAGTGGCAAAAACTGAACCATTTTGTACCAGTACACTGCTTCAAACACCGCAATATATATTCTTCTTTACCGTAATTCTGTACCCTCATTATTTGAAACAGCACCTCCAGTACTTCTTTACAGAAAATGTATTAGCATTGTTTGAAGCATGATTTCCCTCCAAGAAGAATGAGCATATGATATTTGAAGATAGATGATCTCATTTGCTTTTGGCATGCATTCACAAAGTGGTCTGTTTTCGCAACAGATTGGTTTAAATATCAAATATGTTTCGAAAAATTGGTTCGAGTATGAAATATGTTTTTGAAAATGGCATGAATGAGTGATTATATTTTTTGTTTAAAAGCACTAACCATATCATACTTGTTTTAATAGGGAATATACGGGCATCCAATAGAAATCCAATCGCTATTTAATATGGCGTTGAGATGCGCTCACCAGCTTTTAAAAACTGATGGAGAAGGAAAGGAATATATAATGCTCATAGAGAAAAGATTGCCTGCCCTTGACTACCACATGTCTAGCTACTTCTGGTTAGATTATAAGCGTTTAAATGATATATATAGATACAAAACAGATGAGTACTCGCACACTGCAATAAACAAATTCAACGTTAATCCAGCATCGATACCATATTGGTTGTTTGACTTCATGCCAATGACCGGTGGATACTTTATAGGAAATGTTAGTCCTGGTCAAATGGATTTTAGATGGTTTGCTTTGGGTAACTGTCTTGCAATTCTATCATCCCTTGCAACTGAGGAGCAATCTACCGCCATAATGGATCTTATTGAACAGAGATGGGAGAAGCTAGTAGGTCATATGCCTATGAAAGTAGTGTACCCAGCTTTGCAAGATAATGAATGGAGCACGGTTACAGGTAGAGATCCAAAAAATACCAAGTGGAGTTATCACAATGGTGGTTCCTGGCCAGGTTGGTTTCCATTGTATTATAATTTGTTGACTTGATTATTTAAGAACTAGGCTGTTAATATTAGACCAGATAATCCTTACCTAAACAGAACTTATACTAGATTCATGAAACATTTAAAAGAAAAGCTCATGATTGTAACTTGCACCAGTAAACTGTGTACAGTTCTTCTATGGGCACTTGTAGCAGCCTGTGTAAAGACAAACCGGCTACACATAGCAAGAAAAGCAGTTGATCTTGCAGAGTTAAGGCTTCCGAAAGATAACTGGCCTGAATACTACGATGGAAAAGATGGCAATTTTGTTGGTAAGCAATCACGGAACTTGCAAACATGGTCAATAGCTGGCTATCTAGTTGCAAAAATGATGCTGGATGATCCATCACATCTTCGAATTTTAGCACCTCCAGAGATTATTATTAAAGCGGTCAAGCCTATTCTGGATCGTGCAACAACAATGCCTCCGTTGCAGCGTTAGCGAGTATGATAAATTAGGTTAATAACAAACTTACAATGGCATTTAACTTTGCCGGAGTTGTTTCTGTTTCTTCGATTGAATATTTTGATTTGAAGCAATTTTTGATATGCTGACCGCTGAGTGTCGGGTGCTATTTGAATCTGCCTAGCGATGGATAAAAGTAGAAACACACAATTGTCCTACTCAATTAAAGTGGTCGTATAGCCTATAGGTGTGAAATCTGAAATAAACGGTTAGAATTGTACAATTTGAAGCATCAAAATCAACTCCAAAATGGAATTTTTTTTTTTTTAAAAAAAGAGAGTACGGACTATCTGAAAGTGTTATGCGACAAGCTATTGTATGCGTAATCTCTGTCTTTTTTAGTGATGAAATGAAGTGTGTGGATTGTTGAAAATTTATAGTTTTAAAAATGAATTCTTAAAATAATTGAAAAGTGTATTTTGCTCTATTTTGAGTAGTCCCACATCATTAGATGGACGAAAAGAAACAAATAATCATACTTGTTTTCTAAAAAAAGGTTCGACTCTTAGAGCTAGAGGTACTCAATGTTTGTTTTTTTTCTCATAAAGAGAATCATGCTTGACTAAATAGGCGCGCCGTCCAACTTGATCTTGACTAGGCTGAGTAACACTTATATTTTGTATGAAAATAACTTTGATTTTTTGAACGTTATTTATTCGATATGGTAAAACTTCATATCCGATTTACCCAACTTTTCTCTTCAATAAAACAGTAAACGTGCATCTACTTTCTCTAAACGGGAAAATGATTGTTGCCCTGAAAAACAGAGTAGTTGCAGACAGAAGGGACATAATATTTTCCATCTCTTTTTCCTATTTCTTGCTTCTAATAAACCGAGCAACATACTACCAGCTTGCAGAAAAATTAATTTCTTCAGTGTAGAGGTCGATTGATATATTTTATAAGAGACCATTTTACCTTACAAACGGCGACACTTGCAGTCTATTTTGCAACATAGAATAGAGGAATGAAACGTCTTAAAAAAAGCGACGACGTACGCGACTCAACCGAAGACATTGTTGATAACAATTTGAAAACGTTTGCCATGACAATGGTTTCTGTTGTACCAATTGAAGACCTAACCGTAACTGCTTCCCTTGCTGTTTCAATGACTGCGGCTCCGTTTCGATTCGAGGGACTCCATTTTAAACGCCGAGGGAAGAAGATGGAGTTCTTCCTTACAATAAGGATGGCTATTAATGTGCTGACAACGGAAAAGCCAAACATACCCAAGAAGTCTACCGAATAAGATGTACAACAGTTGCAAGCCTGGACGGAACAGCAGCAAAAACTTCAAGCTTGGAAAGAGCAAGACTACCTCTGCAAGAATGTCATACTCAATAGATCGAGCGACGACCTCTACGACTACTACAAATCAGATAAGATAACCAAGGAAATCTGAGAGGTGCTGCAAAAGAATTATGACATGGAGGAAGCTGGAGCAAAGAAATACGCAGCCGGGTGCTATCTCGAATGCCAAAAATCCGGTGATAAGTCAGTATAGATGCAGTCTCATGAGCTTCAAAGAATAGTTCATGGGATCATCTCCAAAGGTATGACTGTTGATGAACCGTTTCAAGTAGCGGTGCTAATTGATCAGTTGCCCCCTAGTTGGAAAGAATTCAAAAATAAACTTGTGCATAAAACTATAGAATTCTTACTTGAAAATTTGATAACTAGCCTCCAAATTGAGGAATATTCCTGAAAACAAGATATGAAAGGGGAAGTGCTTGTTGTTTCTAGCAACACTAAGAAGGCCGGTATTGTAACAACCCGTAAATTTTGATAATTAAAACTATTAAATTTAATAAGATTTTGAAATTCAATATTGTGAGAAATTAAAATTTAAGATTATAAATGAAAAGATTATTAAAATGTAAATTAATAATGTTGATTGAATGTAATTGATAACTATTTTAACGTAATCTCAATCAATTAAAATAATTGTAAAGTTAATTTGGTTAAATTGGTCAATAAGGAATAAAATAATTGTTGGAATCAATTGTTGTAATTAAGTGATTAAATACTGGAATTAAAATGGTAAAAGATGATAACTGTAGAAGATGAATGTAATAAAATGTAAATTTATGTTAATTTTATTCATACTGTTACAGTTGATTCAATAATAAGAGTCGGAATCAAAATAAAAGAATTCATTTGATTATTTTAATTAACTAGAATTTTGTTACAATTGCAATTAAACTTGAAATTTATGTAATATTTAAATATTGGATTTAACATGGAAATTTATTCTGATATATTATTAGTTTCTGTGTAATCAAGAATGATAAAATTGTTATTTATTAAATTTGAATTTAAAAGTGATTAAATCAATCTAATAATAATTTAATTAATTAACGTGTAAAAAATAGCCATTTTGACCACTGTCTCTGATTGAAAAAACCAATTTCATCGGATTCATAACAGTAAATTATTATAGGACTTCAAGTTTCATAGCGATCAGACTTGTCGTTTGATCGTGCGGGCTCGAAATGTGTAGAAATCAATTAAAAGGATTTAAATGAATATGATCTGATTTTAAAAGCTAACTTCTATATGTAATGGAATTAGGCTTTGAAACTAGTTCCAATGAGTTTAAAAATATCGATAACCTATATTTTGATATATGAGATGACCTATTTTCGTTTGGAAACAGAAAGGGCTTTTCGGGTTCACGTAATCGTTTCAACCAATTCGATCTGTCCATTCATTCTTATATATCATTGTCTATGCAAATTATTATTTTTCCTAACCCTAGCAGCCTTTCATTTTATTTTTGTACGTACTTCTATTTCTGATCTGTTCCTACTTCTCAAATGTCATAACATAAAAACCGTAATTCCCAAATTCAATTTCAAATCAAAATTCAAACTCCTCAAACTATGTCATATTATATATCGTTGGAAAACTCTCAATGAGCACAATCTACTGCTTCATTTCGCTTTTGCAATCTATTCGTGGTTTGGCCGAAAATTGGCAATTTAGTCTCGGCCCTTGAAACTAGGGTTTTCTTTTAGATGGTGGATCTTCGTCGATAGGACGATTGGAGGTGACTAGTGGGTAGATGACGTCGAGCAGCATGCCTCCATGTAGTTTTGTGGTCTAATCATCAGAGGATTTCGTCGGAAATGTCAGAGAATGGCGACGAAGCTCGTCTGGGGTGCCGCACGGTCGCGCGTGGGCCATGGAAGGGCGGTTTAGCATGGGCTTCGCGATAGAGTTGTCTGATTGTGGGTTCGCGGGTTGTAGCGATGGCGAACTGGAGCTTTAGGTGGCGATTGAGGGTTTGAACGAGGGTTCGGCCGTGCCTAGGGATAAGGTGATGTATTTGTTTATCATTTGTTAATTGATTATTAAATTAATGAATTTCAAATGTTCTAATTATCATAACTTTTGCATACAAGCTCGAATTTAAGCACGATTTTCTCCATTACGACCGTATCGAAATTTCGGACATTATAGTACTAGTTTGGCTACATATTGAGACTGTTAAATTTTTGGGCTTTGTTTAGATTTTAAATTGATTAAAAATAAAAGGTGAATGATTTAACCCACTCACAACTACTAAACCATCTTTTATTAGTTAAATTAAATTTATGGTGTGATTAGAAGTTTATTGTGGCTGTTGGTAAAAAAATTTTAAAACTCAATCCAGAACCCTGATGAAATCGAAGGGATGGGTGGGTCCCCCTCCTGCTTGGTTCGACCACAGATAGAAGGTAGGTAAGCTAACCCCGCACAGAGATTTAACAAGGACCCACCTCCACGCCTTGAAATTAGGAGTAGGGCATACGGGACTCGAACCCATGAGCTGATTACCAGAAAGCAAGTATCTTACCGATAAATTTAATTTGAATTTATATTGAATTTAAATTGCTAGTTAAATACATGATAATGATAACTAGTTAATTGTTGTGATTTATAGGTTAATTTGAATGATGATCGTGATGGATGTTTATTTATTGACATTTTTGGATGACTGGATGTATATTTGTTTATATGTTGTTATCATACTGCAAGTTCCATTAGTTATTGTTAAGAAAATCACTATGGGTTGAAATGATACATACCCGAATGGTATTATAAATTAGAGAAAAATCGTTATGGATTGAAATGATAAACTCAAGCGATTTTATGGATTTTGAATTTTACTCGAGATTGCAGGTTGAAATGATATATACCCGTAAATTTAAATTTATTACTAGTTGAAATAATTTATACATGTATCACCTGACCATTGGGTAGAAAATTATATACGGATACTGTTGGTCGGTTTTTAAATTATTTTCTGAAATTATAAAGTAAGTTTGATTTAATAAATTTGATTCTTAAAATTTAATTTAATTATTTTATTAAAACTTATATTTGGAAAATAAATTATTATATATGTTAAAAGTTTAAAATTATAAGCTAATATATGATATTAAATGTAATTTTAAGATTTAACTTATAATTTTATTTAGTTTTAAATGTATAATTTAAACTATTTAAATTTAACTTAATAAGATATTTAATTTAGTTTTAAAACATATACTTTAAAATTTAATATAATTCATTTAGATTTAACTTAATATAATTAATTTATATTTAACTTAATATAATTAATTTAGATTTAATTTAATAGAGTTAATCTAGTTTTAATTTAATACATTAAATACAGATTTTTATACAATAACTTTAATAAACAAAAATTTAATTTAATAAAATAAGATTCAATTTTGTAAAATACATAACATAGCTTTAAACTTTATTTAAAATTTAATTTAATATAATTAATATAGATTTTATAACAACTTTAATAAATAAGGTAAGGAAAGACGAAATAAGATTAAATTGTAATTTAATCAAATTTAATGGAATAAATCCGATAAGATTATTAAGTCTATATGTTTATGGAATTTTCAAAGATATGATTTTGAAATTGTGATAATTTAAATTTGATGGATATTGTAATTAAATGTTCAAAACTAAAATATAATTGAAGTTAAATATTTTGGTATTAATTGAATTTGTAACTTGGGATTTTTTTGAAATGTTTATATAAAATGATCACGGTGTGAAATAAGCGTTTGGTTGTTAAAGAGACCGGGATCGGATATTGTCATACTCTCTGCCAATACTGAAAACTACTTTAACAAGTGTGCACGTGAGGAGAATCCAGAATGAAGTATGATGGTTTGGCGAACGCTACCGGAATGAAGTAAGAGAACGGTGATGGATAGCCTTGACTTTTAGGTCATAATTAAAATGATTAAAATAGGAGCTATACCTAGGCCAGATAGGGTCACTCCCCCTATCGAGCATGCTTCTTCGAAACCATATTTGTTACTTTGTGATTTGATTGGTGCACACCTTTAATTATGAAAGTGTGTCTCGAGGTGGGCGGTAATAGCTGCTATGCGTTACCACCGGCCCGGTTCTACAAAATGGTAGTATCCTATCTTGAGCATTGTCTCGTGTGCCTTGTCATGTTTATCTTGATCGAGCCCACTACGAGTTTGGTTTGTGTCGTACACTATGGAGTGCCCTCTGATAGCCTTCCAGTTTATGGAGGAATTATGGTACTGTATAGACTAAGATGCTTATATAAAATATGTTAAGGGGAATACGGGTAACGCTTTAACACTATTTTAATTATTTACTGTAGACATATTATAATAGCGTATTGTATTATATATGTAGATATTTTAACGGATCCTTAAGAGAAGGAATCTTGAACATCTCTTAAGTTATTGCACGCACGTTAGACACTGGATAGGAGATGTAAAATCCCGTAAACATCTCTGAAGCTCTTACATTCATATTTAATTGTTTTAATTTAACTTTCATAAGATCTTTTAGTTCTAACTCGAGTGTTTTGTCTTTTCATTACGATCGGGTCAGACTGAGCTTTTCAGTGCTGAAGAAAATATTTTTGAAGGACAAAGACGAAGTTTGGTATTATACTACTAGTATTATTCCACTGCATCATGTTGTTCCGCTACATTTTTCTAATATACCTATTGTATGTATAACTATGATTTGTATTATGAACTGTAATCAAATGTATCTGTAAAACAGCTTCATGAACCGTTTATTTGATTATTATATTTTGTCATTCCGCTATGAGATTCTATGTTTTTTTCCTTCTCTTCTCTTATTTTCATCCTTTATCCCATGAATGGTTTGAGTTGACATGTGTGGTTTATTGTCAATTTTAACCGTCCAAAGATGGGTTGTTACAGTTTGTATCGGAGCTTTAGTTTAGCGATAACCTTAGCTTTGTGGAGTCTGACTCATTAGAGATAGGATAGCAATACCCTAGAATGAGTCTGAATGTATATATACGAGAGAGCGTATTTGTTCGTGTTATATAAGAATGTTTTATATTGTGTTAATTTGTTTTGTTCAGTATTTATAAATTCTGGTCGGTACATAGGACTATATGGCATCGATATGGATTCCTAAACACTTAATATGGCAGACTGACACAATACTGTTTTGAAATATAGATAAATGAAATAATTTTACATAGTATTATATTTTGTATATAAAAGAATAATTTTTATAAATGGATATAGCCATATGTGATATGGTTATTTGGAAGTGAAATTTTATAAATATTGGTTGCAGAATAGGACTTACAAATAAAAATGAATATGAATTGGAAAATGAAAAATTAAGTTTCGGGTTTTGAAATTGGTTGTCAAAAGATTTTGGAATATGATATTAGTATTGTTTGGAAGTATTTTCATATATAAATGTTTTCAATGTGATTTGAAAGGAATGTTATAAAAGAATTTTAAAAGGAAATAAGTTATGTACTCCCCTTTTTTGTCGTTGGAAAATAATTTTGGTGATGACCGCGACATCATCGACATTCATTTTCGAGTTTCAAAGTGGAAAGACCACCATAGTATCTTTGCTACACATTTGTTTTGATAAACAAATTTTTCTTTTATTTTCTTAAGTATGATTTGATATATAAAAGATATGAATATATATATATATATATATATATATGTGTGTGTGTGTGTGTGTTGAAAGAGAGTGCGAATTAAGGATCTTAAGGCTAATTTAACACTAGAGGGGAAGTGAATAGTGTTTAATGGATTCTAAGACTTATGTGGACTAAATTAAAAGTATGACACAAACAAATGTAGAACTTAATCCCAGAACAATCACACAATCAAACACTGATGCAGAAAGTAAATAAAAAGCAGTAAAAGGAAAGAACATACCGGATTTTAGACTGGTTTGGAGTTACCCTACGTCCAGTCCTGCACCAAGGCAAACGCATCATACAGATTTTTGTTATACCAATGTCGAGATTACAATCCTCAATTTCTAAAGGCCTTAAGGTACCCTCCTATCTTCGAATCTGGAGCAAACTCTCTTGATTTCCAAAACACACGATCACCAATTGATTTCCAGGCACAACCACACCTTATAGAGAGACATGATAAATTTTTAATTACAAATTGATCCTATAACTCTGAATAGCACTTTGATCTTTGAGAGAGAGCAGAGAATCAAACAAGAATGAGATTTTAATTTGATTCACTTGAGAATTCGGAAAAATTTCGGCACGATCTTAAAAATATGAAAATTTTGGAATATGGATTTTTGAAGAAGGAGTGAAGAAAATAAGAAAATAGTTAGTTAAAAATTTCATTTGTGAAGGTTATTTATAGACCAGTAATGGTCATAACCATTCATGAAGATATTTATATGAATAGACACTTCTTTTGAAAATGAAAACTTTTGAATTTAAAGGCCACCATGTCGACATAGGGTATCCCATGATGTCGACATCCCTTGGTTAAAAACAATGTAAAATTTGTTTTGAAAATGGTATTGAAAGGAAAACAAGATGAAATGGTTCTGGAGTAAAAAGAACTTGTTTTCCTATGTTTTAAAATAAAGAAGAGTCGAGAAATATATATTTAGAATGTATATATGAATTTGATTTTAAATCTCAAGTATATATATTATAAAGAATATTTAAAAATCAGAAGATAGTTTTAAAAACAAACGAAGTTTAAAACAAGAGTTTATTTAAAAACAAAAACAAAGAATATTTTAAGGCTAAAACATCTTTTTGAAAATCATTTGAAAAGATTATTTTTAAGGCTAAAATATTTTGAAAAGCAGTTTTGAAAATCATTTTGAAAAACCATTTTGAAGTAGTTTTGCAAGCTTCTTCCAGCAGAATATTTCATCACATCAGGACCCAAGAACTTGTACAAAACCAGGATGTTCGTAGGTTTGTAAGCTACTTGTCGTAGGTTTGTAAGCTACTTGTCGTAGGTTTGTGAGCTACTAAGAAGGTAGAAATGGGTTCATCTCAAATGAAATTTGGCAGGAAGATTTCTATGCTATTATGAAGTTTTAACAAAACTAGACATTTATCTTGAAATCTTGATCTTGCTACTCATGAGTCTTCAAGCTTGATTTCTTCATTCTTGATCTTTATACTATACAGTCTTCAATAATCAGTACCTGCTTATATATATCCTACATAATAACATTCATATATATATATATATATATATCTAGACAATAGTGTTAGTATATAAGTTATAATAAAATAAGTTACAATTGTTGTCATCAAAAATACTATCTCCAGTTCCTAACATATACATATACATATATATATATATATATATATATATATATATCTGTGTGTGTGTGTGTGTGTGTGTGTATTTCAAAATGATTTGAATTGAATTCGGAATTTGAATTCTCAAGTTCCTGTTAGTTAATGATTTTCGGTTGTAGAAATAAAATGAAATTTTAATAGCTAGAAACTTCTGTAAATGAAAGAATAAGAAAGTAGAAGCTAAGTGATTGATGAAACTGTAAAGAATTGAAAATTTATCACCTGTAAATTAAAGATGATAAAGGTTAAGAAGATGTAAACGGTTGAACATTTTTGTTAACTAAACTGAATAAGATAGATTTGTATAACATTCAATTACATTCTAAAAACATATATAAAACTTACCTGAAATATTTAAAAAGTTGAAATATTAAATATAGATATGTAGTAGAATATTATAACGTAAAATCTTAATAACTAAAATGCTTCGTAATGAATATATGTTATAAATGAAAAACTAATATGTGCAATGAATGTTATAAACATAAGTTAATGTTTTGAAATGCTAATTATTAGATTGAATAGTAAAAATGAATATTATCTAAGAAATGTTTATAAATTTAAGAAATGACTGAAATGATAAATGTGAATTAAAAGATAGAAACACTTAAGTATGAAATGTTTATTCATGAATATTCATATTTAATGGAAATCAAGTTATATAAGTAAATAAATGTGAATTATATTGCAAAGAAACTTATATAATATTTTAAGAATTGATTTATTGATGTTCTAGATAGCTGAATGGATAATAACATATTTAAGTAAATGAAGGTAAATTAATGGAAAGAGACATTGTATGAATGAATGAAAATAAATGAAAAGTAAATAATGAAAAGAAACCAATCAAATAAACTTAAATAAAATTTAAACTTTATGTTGTTTGGCTAATGAGAAGTTTGGGAGATGATACTTCAAATTGTTTAGGGTTATATGAATAATCTATTAAATAATTATTTAGGGCTATTGAGCATAAGGTACACTTGATAGTTTATTTATCACCCTAGTACAATGAAATGTTTGTGAACCTGGATAAACCAATAATTCGATTGCTATGGATGTATGATTGATTCCTTTGACGCATATGATGGTCGTGTTGTTTTATTTGCAAATGCTCTGTGTTGATTTGCTTTTGTTACTAACTGAAAACAACTAAATATTTCTCTTGTACATAATTCTCACTATTTTGGATTATATAAGTGAAATACAGGTTTATGGAAGCAATAGCTACTGCTTTTGATTTCATAAATAAAGTTGTTTATTATTATTGAAATAAATATATATTGTAATTCTTAATATTATTATTTTTTCGGATTTAACCACGTAAGGGAGACTCTGCCAAAATTTTCCGTGAATTTAGGACTTAGAAAATTTTGTGAAAGTGAAATTATTTTCAAACTTTTACTAAACTTGAATATGAAGATTTAATTGTTCAAAAGTTTATATATTTTATTTAAAATACTTAATTACGTAAGTTTAAAGTGTTTATAAATTGATTATTTTGAATAAAATTATGTCAAGTTTCTTAAATCCTTCTTATTTCTTTTTTGGGACGAAAAATTTTGAGTGGAGGAAAGTGTAACGACTCGTAAATTTTGATAATTAAAACTATTAAAATTAATAAGATTTTGAATTTAATATTGTGAGAAATTAAAATTTATGGTTTATAAATGGAAACATTATTAGAATGCAATTTAATAGTTTGACTGAATGTAATTGATAACTATTTTAATGTAACCTCAATCAATTGAAATAATTGTAAAGTTAATTTGGTTAAATTGGTCAATAAGGAATAAAATAATTGTTGGAATCAATTTTTGTAATTAAAGTAATTAAATACTAGAATTAAGATGGTAAAAGATGACAACTATAGAAGATGAATGTAATAAAATGTAAACTTATGTTAATTTTATTCATAAGGTTATAGTTGATTCAATAATAAGAGTGGAAATCAAAATAAAAGGATTCATTTGAGTTAAATTATAATTAACTGGAACTTTGTTACAATTGCAATTGAACTCTGAAATTTAATATTTAAATATAGGATTTAACATAGAAATTTATTCCGATATATTATTAGATTCCGTGTAATCAAGAATGATAAAACTGTTATTTATTAAATTTGAACTTAAAAGTGATTAAACCAATCTAATAATAATTTAATTAATTAACATGTAAAGATAGCCATTTTGGCCAGTGTCTCGGATTTTGATGAAACTAGTTTCATCGGATCTGTAACAGTAAATTATTGTAGGATTTCAAGTTTCGTAGCGACCAGACATGCCGTTTGATTGTGTGGGCTCGAAACACGTAGAAACCAATTAGAAGGATTTAAATGAATATAATCTGATTTTAAAAGCTAACTTCTGTATGCAATAAAATTAGGGTTTGAAACTAGTTCCATTGAGTTTAAAAATATCGAAAACCTACATTTTGATATATGGGATGACCTATTTTCGTTTTGGAAACGGAACGGGCCTTTCGGGTTCGTGTAATCGTTTCAACCAATTAGATCTGCTTATTCATTCTTATCTATCTTTGTGTATATAAATAGATTTTTTTCCTAACCCTAGCAGCCTTTAATTTTATCTTTGTGCGTACTTCTATTTCTTATTTGTTTCTCCTTCTCAAATGTCAGAGCATAAAAACCCTAATTTCCAAATTCAATTTCAAATCAAAATCAATTCGAAATTTAAAATCCTCAAATTATGTCATATTATATATCATTGGAAAGCTCTCAACGAGCTCAATATACTGCAGTTTATTTTTGCAATCAAATCACGGTTTGGCTAGAAATTGGCGATTTAGTCTCGAACGTTGAAATTTTGGTTTCCTTTCAATGGTGGATCTTCGTCGATAGGACGATCGAATGTGACCATTGGGTGGGGGCGTCGAGCAGCACGCATCCATGTAGTTTGGTGGTTGAATCATTAGCGGAGTTCGCTGGAAATGGTAGAGAGTGGCATTTCGGCAGTGAAGCTCACCTGGGGTATCGCTCGGTCGCGCGTGGGCCATGGAGAGGCGGTTCGTCATGGGCTACGCGATGGAGTTGTCAGATCGTGGGTTTATAGGTAGTAGTAGCGACGATCTGGATCTTTAGGCGGCAGCTGAGGCTTTGAACGAGGGTTTTGATCGTGCCTTGGGAGAAAGTGACGTGTTTATTTATTATTTGTTAATTAATTATTAAAATAATGAATTTCAAATGTTCTAATTATCATAACTTTTGCATACAAGCTCGGATTCACGCGCGGTTTTCACCTTTATAACCGTATTGAAATTCTGGATATTATGGATCTAGTTTGATTTCATTCCGAGACTGTTAAATTTTTTGACTTTGTTTGGATTTTAAATCGACTAAAAATCAAAGGTGAATGATTTAACCCACTCACAACTACTAAACCTTCTTATGTTAGTTAAATAATTTATGGTATGATATGAAACTTATTGATGGTTGTTGGTATATTTAAATTTCCATTTAAATTTAATTTGAATTTATATTGAATTTAACTGCTACTTAAATTAATACTGAATTTAAATTTCTAATTAAATAACGATAACCAATTAATTGTTGTGATTTATTAATTGATTTGAATGATGATCATGATGGATGCTTATTTGTTGATATTTTTGAATGATAGGATGTATGTTTATTTATATGTTGTTATCACACTGCAAGTTCCCTTAGTTATTGTTAGGAAAATCACTATGGGTTGAAATGATACACACCTAAATGGTCTTACAAATTAGTGAAAAATTATTATGGGTTGAAATGATAAACTCGAGAAATTTTATGGATTTTGAATTTTACTCGGGATTGTGGATTGAAATGATATATACCCATAAATTTAAATTTATTGCAGATTGAAATGATATATATATATATATATATCACTTAATCATATGGTAGAAAATTATATACGAACACAGTTGGTTGGTTTTTAAATTATTTTACAAAATTATAAAGTATGTTTGATTTAATAAATTTGATTCTAAAATTTAATTTAATGATTTTATTAAAGCTTATATTTGGAAAATAAACTACCGTATATGTTTAAAGTTTAAAATTATAAGCTAATATATGATTTTAAATGTAATTTTAAGATTTAACATATAATTTTATTTAGTTTTAAATATATAGTTTATTAATTTAAATTCAATTTAATAAGATATTTAATATAGTTTTAAAACATATATTTTAAAATTTAATGCAATTAATTTAGATGAACTTAATATAATTAATTTAGATTTAACTTAATATAATTAATTTAGATTTAATTTATAGAGTTAATTTAGTATTAATTTAATGTAATAAATACAGATTTTTATACAATAACTTTAATAAGCAAAAATTTAATTTAATAAAATAATATTCAATTTCATAAAATATATAACATAGCTTTAACGTTTTATTTAAAATTTAATTTAATATAATTAATATAGATTTTATAACAACTTTAATAAATAAGGTAAGGAAAGAGGAAATAAGGTAAAATTGTAAATTTAATCAAATTCAATGGAATAAATCCGATAAGATTATTAAGCCTATTTGTTTATGGAATTTTCAAAGATATGATTTTGAAATTGTGATAATTTAAATTTGATGGATATTGTAATTAAATGTTCAAAACTAAAATATAACTGAAGTTAAATATTTTGGTATTGATTGAATTTATAACTTGGGATTTTATTGAAATATTTATATAAAATGACTACGGTGTGAAATAAGCGTTTGGTTGTTAAAGAGACCGAGATCGAATATTGTCATACTCTCTACCAATACTGAAAACTACTTTAACAACTGTGCACGCGGTGGAGAATCTAGAAAGAAGTAAAATGGTTTGGCGAACGCCACTGGAATGAAGCAAGAGAACGGTGATGAATAGCCTTGACTTTCGGGTCATAATTAAAATGACTAAAACAGGAGCTATACCTTGGACAAGTGGGGTCGCTCCCCCTATCAAGCATGCTTCTTCAAAAACTTATCTATTACTCTGTGATTTGATTGGTGCGCACCTTTAATTATGGGAGTGTGTCTCGAGGTGGGCGGTTGTAGCCGCTATGCGTTACCACCAATCCAGTTCTGTAAAATGGTAATATCCTATCCTGGGCATTGCCTCATGTGCCTTATCATGTTTATCCTGATTGAGCCCACTACGAGTTTGGTTTGTGTCATACACTATGGTGTACCCTCTGATAGCCCTCCAATTTACGGAGGAATTATGATGCTATATAGACTAAGATACTTATATAAAATGTGTTAAGGAGAATATAGGTAACACCTTAACGCTATGTTAATACTTTACTACAGATATATTACAATAGCATATTGTACTATATATGTAGATAGTTTAACGGATCCTTGGGAGATGGAGTCCCAAACATCTCTTAAGTTATTGCACGAACGTTAAACACTGGATACGAGATGTAAAATCCCATAAATATTTCTGAAGTGGTTACACTCATATTTACTTGTTTTGATTTAACTTTCATAAGATCTTTTAGTTCTGACTCGAGTGTTTTGTCTTTTCATTACGCTCGGGTCAGCCTGAGCTTTTCAGTGCTGAAGACATCATTTTTAGAGGACGAAGATGGAGTTTGGTATTTTACTACTAGTATTATTCCACTACATCATGTTGTTCCGTTGCATTTTCGTATTATACCTGTTGTATGTGCAACTCGGATTTGTATTATAAACTATAATCAAATGTCTTTGTAAAACAGCTTCATGAATTGTTTATTTGATTATTATATTTTGTCATTCCGCTGTGAGATTTTGTGTTTTGATTTTTCTTCTTTTCTCTTATTTTCTAACTTTACCCCATTAATAATCCTCCATTTTGAATGGTTTGAGTGACTGTGGTTTATTGTCAATTTAAACCGTCCGAAAAGGCGGGTCATTATAGATGTTCTAAAACCGAATCCTAAAATTTTTAAGATTCAGGACTGCAACAAGTATGAGAACCTTCAAAGGAACCATATTGCACTAAAACAATAACCACCTTTAAAGAATGATTATGTTCAGTTTATTTGTTATAACTGTAAAAAATCAGGTCATATGGTACGAAAGTATCAGAACAGACCTAGTCCTGCTCCTCAGGTGAACTTGACTAAAGAGCAGCCACTAATTGTTATGATTACAGAGGTCAATATTATAGAAGGTTAGAAGGATGGTGGGTTGTTGTGTTCCATGCCATATCTGCTATGACCGTACTATGTTCAAAACATACACAGATGCTAACGACAAGAAACTGCTGTTGAAAAACTTTCACACCACTCCCGTTATTGGGATTGGAAGCACGAAGTTGAAGTTTACGTATGGAAAAACTATCATATTGAAGGAAGTGATGCATACTCCAAAGATGAGAAAAAACTTATTTTTGGTTACCTTCTTGTAAGGCTTGCTTTAATTAAACTATATGGGTTGATTTATATATCATCACTTTGAATGGTATGTTTATGGGTACGAATTATGCTACTAAGGGCATGTTTAATTTGAATATTGAAAGTAATAAAGTATATCTTTTTGCTTATATGTTGTGTACATTTAATATTTGGCATGCTAGACTTTATCATGTTAATAAATGCATAGTAAATTGAGAGATTACGTAGTGATAGAGGAATTGAATATGAATCCAATATGTTTATTGAATTTTATATTTCACTGGTATAATACATGAACAAACTGCATCTTGTTCACCTGAAATGAATGATAAAGCTGGACGAAAAAATAAGACTTTAACTGAGTTAGTTGTGGTCGTTTAACTTAAATCGGGCATAGCATCACATTGGTGGAGGAAATATTTCTGACTACTTGCTATGTTCTAAATAAAATTCCTTAGACTGAAAATAAATTTTCATCTATGAGATTTTGAAAAATCATACATCAAATATGTCATATTTTTGAAATTGGAGTTGTTTAGCATATTTTCATATATATGACCCTAAAATAAAATAAAATTTGCAATTAAAGCACATAAATGTGTATTTATTAGCCATGCTATTAATAGCAAAGCATATAGGCTTTATGTTCTTAGTGCATATATTTAATAGAGTTTGATGATGCTGATTTTTATGGACGGAAAATTCCTTCTAAATTAAGGAACAGTGGGGGCACATGTAGTAATATTATTCTTGTGAGAAATAGACAATTTTATTTTTTTTAAATCGAACCTAAGAGAAGTAAGAGAGCTAAAATTGCTAAAAATTATGGTTCAGATTTTTGTATTACACTTTAGAGGAGGACCCCTTAAACCTCCAAAAAGCCTTATCTTCTTTAGATCTTGATTTTTGGCACGAGGCTATAAATGATGAGATAGATTCTTTTAAATCCAATAACACTAGACACACAATTAATTTTCCATCTAATTGTAAGATAGGCTGTAAATGGGTACTTAAAAGAAATTAAACCGGGTGGAACAATTGTTAAATATAAAGCCCATCTAGTAGCTAAGGGTTTTAAGCACAGAGAAATGTAGATTTTTTGATACCTTTTCGTATGTTAAGAGAATCATATCTATTCGAGTATTAACTTCACTTGCATCTATTCATGACTTGATAATACACCAAATGGATGTTATAACTACCTTTTTAAATGGTGAATTAAAATAAGAAATTTATATGGACCAATCTGAAGGTTTGATAATACAAAGACAATAATACAAGATTTTCAAGTTAAATAAATCCTTATATTGTCTAAAATAAGCACCTAAAAAATGGCATAAAAAATTTGACAATTTGATTATATCAAAGGGTTTCAAAGTTAATAAAGGTGACAAATGTATTTATTATAAATACTAGAACGACATTTGCATTGTTATATCTTTGTACCTACATGATCTACTTATTTTTGGTTTAAATATTCATGCTATTAATATGGTTAAATCTCTTTAAGTGCCAACTTTGATATGACAAATCTAGAAGAAGCAAGGTAACTCTAAATCACTAGGTCTAATAATGGAATTTATTTGGATCAATCTTATTATATTTGAAAAGATATTAAAGAAAAATAATTACTTTGACTGTAAACCAGCTTATACACCATAAGGTCCCAGTGTAAAACCATATAAGAACATTGGTGTAGGTGTAAGATAGTCTAATTATGGAAGCATCATTAGCAGCCTTTGGTATGTCACTGATTATACTAGATCCTACATATCATATGTTGTGGGACTATTATGTAGGTTTACTAGTAGATTTAGTATTGAACATTAGCCATCCATTGAAAGGTTCGTGAGATACCTAAAACAAACTAAGAACTTTGGATTACATTATGGAAAGTTACCAACCATCCTTGAAGGATACGTTGATACAGACTAGAACACTTTACCTGATGACTCTAATGTATCGAGTTGCTATATTATTAGTATAGCTGGTGGGAATGTTCCTTGGAGATCCAAGAAACAGACTATTTAGACTCAGCACACTATGGAGTGTGAGATGGTAGCACTTGATAGGCTAGTGAAGAAGAGGATTACTTAAGAAATTTTCCGACTGAGATTTCTATGTATAAAAACTGATACGGTTATGTCGATTCGTTGTGATAATACCTGTTAGTATTGGGTCAGCTCGCAGTGGAAGTAATGGGTGAATTTTATCATTTTGGATCTTTATTGGGATTATGATGTATAACTTATTTAGAACATTTCCAAATTACTTTTAAATAAGTTCATTATTTTATTTAAATTTATAATGTATGTTTTATATTACGTAATTAATATTATACATATATATATGTGTATGTATGTGTGTGTGTGTGTCATATACATATATAAATATGTGCATGCATGAGTAACATAGCAACACATGCAAGGTTTATCATGCTCATGTACAAATGCAGAGATTTACTGCGCAATAGACATGTTAGCTCATCTAGCGTACAAATATATCATCTAAATTATGCTTATATGCTTTAACTTATGTATATAAAATATTACAAATATATTAAAGTTCTATTTTTATATGTATATAAAATATTACAAATATTAATATATTAAAATTTTATTTTTAATGTTGAAAATATTTGAGGTATAAAACTATTTATATGTAATTTTTAATATATATGTATACATTTAGTATTTGAACTAAAATATATGCTTTAACTGTGTGTGTGTGTGTATATATATATATATATTACAAATATATGCTTTAACTATTTATATGTAATTTTTGAAACATATTTTGTATATTATAATGTTTAGTATTTAAATTATAAAGTTTAGGTTATTCAAATAATGTATATTAAATCAATTTAAATAAGAAAAGGTCATTTTTTTTAGTCTTGAGCCATGAGTATAATGGTATGTACATGACTTTTTTTACTAATTATATAAGCATATGAACAAACAACCATTTCAAATGTGATGATATATCAATATATTAGAATCGTTACCTACCTAACAAAATAATATATGATATATAAATTATCTAAACATTAATATATAGTCTTATGTCAGAAAAACCTTATCTACAAAGCCTATTAGTACACGCTGAAATGAAGAGAAATACTACTTGAACTAGATTCCTATTTGGCAAGATGCTTGCTCCTGAATCGATGACCACCAATTATCGAATAGAAACTGTTTTTTTATTTGAGTTTTGAAATGAAAGGGTTAAAGGTAGATGTTGGCCATAAGGAGAGAGGGTGGTTCTTAAAAAATTAGAAAATGAATGAGGGTGAACATATTTATGGAGGATAGACTAAAGAGACAAGTTAGGATCAAGATCTACATTTCTCCCTTACCCATTCTTTCCTCTATTTCAATCAAAAACCCTACCCCATCTTGCCATCACATGGACATAACAAATCTAGTCTCTCATGGACAAAATATACATGCCCCTTTATGGGCTTTAAACCCATTTAAAGACCAAAAATATTATATTGCGTCTAAATCAAATTTAAACGTGTATCGATATCGTATATCGATTAATATATTTATAACCATTAAATACATATTTATTTATGTTATTCATCAAATAAAAATAAAATTTTATATTTAGTATTTCATAAATATTAATTAATTTAATCAATTTATAACATTTACAAATTAATCAAATCATGCGGTCGAAGGAGTATTCGACATTTCGGCTGTGCGACTCTTTAGCTGTAAATTTGGTCGGCGATTAATATCGAGCTATTCGAATATTAACATTCACACATTACTTAGTAGGTGGTATGACATTTTGGCCAAATTTATCGCTCACTTAGTTTCAGTAAAATCCAATTAAACTTAGATAAGTGTTACCCGATTGTGACTATTACTTCGCCAATTCTCTTCATCAAAACTATATCTCTTTGGACTTATGAAATTTTATAACTGTCAAAATTCCAATATTGTCCATATTCAACTCTATAGTCCAAACTCAAAGTCCTTGGTTTAATAGTAATAATTGTTAATAACTAAACTACTATGATGAGAGATTTTACTTTGAGTTGACCATGACACTAACCCTATATAACCAAGAAAACGAGTCATCTCTTGATAGTATTTCGCTTCCAATACTTCTAGTCGACCCAACAATAGTCACTTGATGGATGTTGTGCCATGATTTGACTATAGTCAAAGTGGAGATTTATTATTGAAGATGAATAGTATTTTTAAGGCAAGAAAACCTTGTGAATTTGTCATATTTCATAGTCATAAAATGCAACATTGGCTAGCATGATCCGAGTGGACTTAAGCATGGCTACTGACTAAAAGGTATCGTCATAGTCAATACCTTGAATTTGACAAAATTATTTAATGACTAGCCTTGCCTTATAAGTCTCTACTTCCCCATCTATATTTAGCTTTTTCTTAAAAATCATTTGCAGCCAATGAGATTATCCCTTCATGTATGTCTGATAAAGTCCATGATTTTTTCCATACATGGAATAAAGGGCTCGACCCTTGTAACCTTGCCGCAACTTTCCTATTTTGACCATTTTCGAGGTGTGAGGTCCTGATGCAGTCTTGTCCACAAAGCTATGCTTTATACAAAAGCCATGCTTTGATTAACAAATGATACACAATAGCACTCAGCATGTCACACTACCAAATTGGGAGTATATCACTAATAAATATCAACTACATAACCTCTGAGCTCGTACGTCTCAGAGAAGGGTGTTAAGCTAAGAGAATAAATTCTCCGCCACCAAGCAGAAATGTATTTGATAGAGACCTGTTTAATATCTCAAAGTGTAGTGTCAGACATACAACCATACAAGTCTGTTCCGGGTTCAAACAGAACCGAAGGCACTTCCGAAGAATCCCTTGCCATCCGGGTATCCACAATCCCGATCGGACTTCCCATCACTTAGGGAGAACTCTATATCGGAGCAACTCAGTGCAGAGTCAATCGACAGGTTATCCTATCGTTCTCGAAGATACCCGGTCTTCAACACCGGTCTTCAACACCAGTCTTCAAATGCAATCCATAACGTCGTATCACTATTCGGAATGAGTTATATGACACAAGGTCCTCTCCCTGCTAAACCGAATAATGAGCGCAATATTTAAAAACATATGGATATGGGATTTTAGCTAAGTCACAACTTATAAAATCCAAAACTTTTCTTTCAAATGGTTTAACAAATTACCATTTTAAATCTTTAAACAAAAAGATTTATTTCACAAAGTTCACCTAGTTTCACAATGATCTATTCTTAGATATCAAAATAATTCCCATTTAAATTGGATTAACTCATCTAATCTTTAAATTAAAGATTTAACTTATAGCTTTCAAAACGTGTTTCCAAAGATTTATTCATAACTCGGAAAATTATTTTCATTTCAAACTTGAAATTCTTTTAACACAAATTGAAAGTTCATTTCTTATGTGAAAGCTTTTACTATCTGAAAACAATTAGTTTTCGTTTCGTAAAAAGCCCTTTTTTTATACAAGTTAAAATCTTTGGGTTAAATTAAAGTTCCAAAAACAACACTTTTAAAATGGTTTAAAAACTCGTATAAACACATTTATAAGTTAAATAACCTTTTTAAACCATAGTTTTCAAATCATAGAATTCGATTTCAAATATTAAACACAAATTTAAATCAAATTATTTAAATTTCAAAACTCAATCAAGTTATTCAAAATAACTCTTATTTTTGAAATTCATTTTCAAAAGCTCTCAATTCTAATTCCAAAACTATTTTGGATTCAAAAATTCAATCTTTAAAACTATTTCAAAATCTGTGACTTAACCTATTTCCTCGTGCAATCCATTTTTATGTGGTCCAGGGGTTTTGCACAATAAAAGTGCCACATCATCAATCAGCACAGATTCAAATACAGCAATATATTTGATAGGCGGTATAAACTATAACGTTTGTATTTGATAAGCGGTATAAACCATAACGCGTATCCTTTGTTCACAGATCACAGCTATATATCACAGATAATAAATTACATCAAACACAACTCAAGTCAAAACAGAACATATCGGGGTATCAAATAATTCAATCATCCAATAGAATCCAAACACTCATAAGTAAGAGCAGTCAATTATCTGATTAACTCAAATCAGATTTAATTACCTATGAATTAATAATCCTGGTTAATTAATATTAATAAATTACAATCATTTTGATTAATTATTCTTTAATCATTTATTAATTAACCATTTATAATATTAATTAACCCTTAATTATAATTCATCAACCTTTATTTATAAAATTATTAACCTTTAATTTATTTAACTCACCTTTTATTTAATTATCTTTAATTAATAAATTAACCCTCGATTAATTATCCTTTATTAATTTCACTAAGGAGTTAGCTTTTATTTAATTACACAAAGTAATTATCTTTTATTTAATTACTCAAAGTAATTATTTACTTCCAACAATAAATTTGTCTTTAAATTAATTATCCTTTATTAGTCTTAAATTAATTGCATTATTTATGTATTACACAAAGTAGTTGGTTGTCCGAAACCCCATCGAATTGTAATGGCAAATCTTCGCGATTGATAAATTTATTTTATCTATGAATCTGTGAATAAAGATAAGCGTTATGGGTTATACCGCTTATCGATATGATTGAATCTGTGATGATGATGTTGTGCACTATTGTGTTGAACCCCTGGACCACACTTATACACACACAAATATGGGTTGCACGTGGAAATGAGTTAAGTCGTAGATTTTTGAAATTGTTTTAAAAATTGAATTTTTGAATCCGAATAGTTTTGGAAATGGGCTAGGTTTAAAATAAAAAGTTTTGAAAGGGAATTTGAAAGATTAAAGTTACTTTTGAATAACTTAATTTAGTTTTGAAATTTGATTTAAATTTGAATCCCAAATTTGAAATTGGATTCTATTTATGATTGAAAGGGGTCATGCCAGCCTTAAATCATTTTTAAAGCGTTGTTTTGGAACTTTAAACCAACTACAATTTTTTTAATCTTATTATTTTATTTAAGCAATTGTATTGGGTGCCATTTGTAAAAAGAAATGATTATCAATCAGGAAACAAAAGAG
Source organism: Allium cepa (assembly GCA_030765085.1). Lineage (NCBI taxonomy): Eukaryota > Viridiplantae > Streptophyta > Magnoliopsida > Asparagales > Amaryllidaceae > Allium > Allium cepa. The sequence goes on along the minus strand of CM060928.1, from coordinate 485,510,472 downwards.
ATACTAGGCTGCTCATTTTCTCATCATTCTCTATTCAAACACCTTCCTTTGTCATCTCTTAAAAACAAAAACCAGAAAGAAAAAAAATATAACAGTAAGAATTCAAGATCTGGTCAAATCAAAAATCTGGAAATCTAATATTTAAAAACATATGGATATGAGATTTCAGTTAAGTCACAACTTTAAACCAAAAACCTTTCTTCAAATGGTTAAACAAATTAGCATTTCAAATATTTTAACAAAAAGATTCGTTTCACAAGGGTCACCTAGTCTCACAAAGATCTATTCATAGATTTCAAAACAATTTCCATTTTAATTTGGATTAACTCAATAAATCTTTAAATTAAAGATTTAACTTATAGTTTTCAAACTGTTTCCAAGATTTATTCATAACTTGGTAAACTGTTTCCAGTTCAAACTTGAAATTCCTTTTAACACAAATTGGAAGTTCATTTCTTATATGAAAGCTTTTATTATTTGAAAACAAATAGTCTTCGTTTCAGAAAAATCCAATTATATTTATGCAAGTTAAAATCTTTGGGTTAAATTCAAATTCCTAAAACATCGCTTTTAAAATGTTTTAAAACCCAAATAAACATGTATACCCTTTTTAAATCATAAATAGGATTAAGTTTCAAATTTGAATTCAAATTAAATCAAATTTGAAAATTAAATCAAGTTATTCAAAAATAACTTTTATCTTTGCAATTCCTTTTCAAAAGCTTTTTATTTTAAACCCAATCGATTTCCAAAGCCATTTGGATTCAAAAATTCAATCTTTAAAATAATTTCAAAATTCTGTGACTTAACCCATTTCCACGAGCGATCCATATTTGTGTGTGTATAAGTGTAGTCCAGGGGTTTTAGACAATAAAAGGGCCACATCATCAATTAGCACAGATTCAAATACAGCAATATATTTGATAAGCAGTATAAACTATAACGCTTATATTTGATAAGCGGTATGAACCATAATGCCTATCTTTTACTCACAGATCACAGATAATAAATTACATCAAACACAGCTCAAATCAAAATAGAACATATCAGGGTATCAAACAATTCAATCATCCAATAGAATCCAAACATTCATAAGTAAGGTCAATTAATCATGTGATTAACTTAAATTAGATTAGCCACTAATCCTGGTTAATTAACATTAATTAATTACAAATTATTTCCATTAATTAACCTTTAATAATAAGTTAATTAGCCTCAATAATTAATTAATCCTTTAATTATTAATTGATTAACTTAATTAATAAATCAATTAGCCTTTAAATCATTAAATAACTAATCTTTAATTAGTTGATCATTCTTTATTTAATTATCCTTAATTAATTGCATTAATTAATTAACTCTTAATTAATTATTATTTAATTAATCAACCTTAATTAATTACCATAAGTGGATTATTCTTAATTTAATTACATAATCAATTAACCCTTAATTAATTACCTTAATTAATTATCTTTCAATCATAAGTTAATTAACCATTAATCATTAATCCTTAATTAATGTAATTATCCTTTTAAATTAATTGACTCTTAATTAAATTAATTATCATCCTTAAATTGATTATCTTAATTACTTCCATTAGTAATTATATTTAATCAATTACATTAAGTATTAATTTCATCATTAAATCACTTTTGAAAACATTTAGAAATTAACCTATTATAAAGTTACTTTTGAACAAATTTTTTTTTAACTTTTTTAACTTCAAATTTTTTAAATTTTGGAAAATCTGTTTAAAAGCTTGTTAATACTAACATTGGTCAATTTATTTACAATTGCTTTGAAAACTTCATTCATTTTATTTGTTTTGAAAAAGTAATTGCTAAAATCTTCTTTTCTTTAAAATTTTAAAAGTTAGCTACTGTAACAAATGCAACCCGAGATAAACCCGAGCAAAAATGCCAAAAACTCCTAGCCAAATTCAAAAATACCCGAGCCTCGCTTGATTCTTCCCAGAGTTCTCCCCAGAACTTCTCTTTTCTTCTTCTCTTTGTTTTCTGAAACACATTACCACTCGCGTATGAACACGAGAAATCACCCGAGCCATCACTTCATCCCTTCGAGGTAAAACTCGAGACCATTTCCATCTTCCCCACACATCATCACCTAGATACAATCGCGTACACGTGAATGTGTACCGTCACTCCAGCCATCGTTGATCGCTTCTCTGGCCACCGACGAGTCACCCAAGTTCCCCCGTGTCGATCCGACCACTTAGCTTCACCAGTTTCGCCTGAAATCAAAAACCAGCTGTTCAACATCAACTGGAACCAAAACCCATCATTACAAAACCACCTCGCTCCTCCTTCCCCGGCCATCAGAGGTCACGTGTTCCTGGTCAGAGCACCGCCTGACTTTAAAGTTTCGATCGCCACCCATGCGAACTATTCCGGTCAACTGAGGATGACGCAGTATCGTGATTTCCGACCCATATACAAACACTTGCTCTAACCCTAGATCATCAAAGTCCAATCATCACAGTTCATTAAAAATTTGACTATTATTTTTCCCACGATCTACCCCCTTCCAGCTATCTTCGTCCCCAACCACACCCCATCATTCGACGTCAATCGTAAGAAATTGGCAAAAATGTAGATTTCATTCAACATCCAATTTTTCACAAGTTATTAAACAAAAAATTATGAAATGATTTTCTAAATTCATCTTTTGTCGAATTAAAACTGTTTATGTGATCCAATTATGAAACTAAAGCATTTGATTTCGGGCTAAATTTAAATCCTCACTGTATATATATAACATTTTCCACATAAATGTTGAATTTGAATACTTGAATTTGCCTTTTTAAAATGATGTTATACATATACAAGTATATTCATTCAAGAATCAAAGCTTTAAGAGATTTGGATGTGATGATTCTTAATTTCCTATCAGGTTCTAAAAGAAACTGTTGTTAGACAGTGATAACTCTGTAAGTAGCACAGACGCACATCTAATCACTCCATCACATATATATACACATAAGCCAACAAGTATATTCACATCCATCAACACTATCATCACAGGCATAAACTTTAAAAGAACTGGTTTAAAAATTTAATATTTTCTCACCTGGAATGTGAAGACAGAGAATAAGTTTCTGACAGTTTCAAGATAGAGATGAAGCCTGTATATTTTTTTTTCTTTAATTACTTTTGAAGCTTAGGTCTGCAAAAGTTTATTAATACAAAACTTTGCTTAATCTCTATTGTATTTCTATATTCATTTCATCAATAACAAAAATTTTAATTTTCTTACTTACAATTTGAATCCTTTAACATATAACAGAGACCCCTTTTTCTTTCCCTGCAACTGTTAAATATAATTGTTTAAATCTTTGCTTAATTACTGATTACAACATCAAATTCAAATTTTTTTTTAAAAGAAATTTACTTTCCTAAAGATTTTGTAATCAGTAACTAAGCAATTAAGCAAATATTTTGTAATCAGTAAATTTCTTTTTAAAAAAAAATTGAATTTGATGTTGTAATCAGTAATTAAGCAAAGATTTAAACAATCATATTTAACAGTTGCAGGGAAAGAAAAAGGGGTCTCTGTTATATGTAAAAGGATTCAAACTGTAAGTAATAAAATTAAAATTTTTGTTATTGATGAAATGAATAAACAAATACAATAGAAATTAAGCAAAGTTTTGTATTAATAAACTTTTGCAGACCTAAGCTTCAAAAGAAATTAAAGGAAAAAAATATACAGGCTTCATCTCTATCTTGACACTGTCAGAAACTTGTTCTCTGTCTTCACATTCCAGGTGAGCAAATATTAAAATTTTAAACCAGTTCTTTTGAATCTTATGCCTGTGATGATAGTGTTGATGGATGTGAATATACTTGTTGGCTTATATGTATATATATGTGATGGAATGATTAGATGTGTGTCTGTGCTACTTACAGAGTTATCTCTGTCTAACAACAGTTTCTTTTAAAACCCGATAGGAAATTAAGAATCATCACATCCAAATCTCTTAAGCTTTGATTCTTGAATGAAATATACTTGTATATGTATAACATCATTTTAAAAAGGCAAATTCAAGTATTCAAATTAAACATTTATGTGGAAAATGTTATATATACAGTGAGGATTTAAATTTATCCCGAAATTAAATGTTTTAGTTTCATAATTGGATCACATAAACAGTTTTAATTCGGGAAATGATGAATTTAGAAAATCATTTCATAATTTTTTGTTTAATAACTTGTGAAAAATTGGATGTTGAACGAAATCTACGTTTTTACCAATTTCTTGCGATTGACGTCGAATGGTGGGGTGTGGTTGGGGTCGAAGATAGCTGGAAGGGGGTAGATCATGAGAAAAATAATAGTTAAATTTTTAATGAACTGTAATGATTGGACTTTGATGATCTAGGGTTAGAGCAAGTGTTTATATATGGGTTGGAAATCACGATACTGCGTCGTCCTCAGTTGACCAGAATAGTTCGCATGGGTGGCGATCGAAACTTTGAAGTCAGGCGGTGCTCTGACCAGGAACATGCGACCTCTGATGGCCGGGGAAGGAGGAGCGAGGTGGTTTTGTAATGATGGCTTTGGGTTCCAGTTGATGTTGAACAGCTTGTTTTTGATTTCAGGCGAAACTGGTGAAGCAAAGTGGTCGGATCGACACGGAGGAACTTGAGTGACTCGTCAATGGCCAGAGAAGCGATCAACGATGGCTGGAGTGACGGTACACGTGCACATGATTGTATCTGGGTGATGATGTGTGGGGGAAGATGGAAATGGTCTCGAGTTTGACCTCGAAGGGATGAAGTAATGGCTTGGGTGATTTCTCGTGTTCATACGCGAGTGGTAATGTGTTTCAGAAAAAAAAGAGAAGAAGAAAAGAGAAGTGCTGGGGAGAACTCCGGGAAGAATCAAGCGAGGCTCGGGTATTTTTGAATTTGGCTCAGAGTTTTTAGCATTTTTGCTCGGGTTTATCTCGGGTTGCATTTGTTACACTAGCTAACTTTTAAAATGTTAACGAAAAGAAGATTTTAGCAATTTTTTTTTTCAAAGCAAATAAAATGAATGAAGTTTTCAAAGCAATTGTAAACAAATTTACCAATGTTAGTATTAACAAGCTTTTAAACAGATTTGCCAAAATTTAAAAATGTTGAAGTTAAAAATGTTAAAAAAATCGTTTGTTCAAAAGTAACTTAATGATGAAATTAATACTTAATGTAATTGATTAAACATAATTACTAATGGAGGTAATTAAGGTAATCAATTTAAGGATGATAATTAGTTTAATTAAGAAACAATTAATTTAAAAGGATAATTACATTAATTAAGGATGAATGATTAATGGTTTAGTTAACTTATGATTGAAAGATAATTAATTAAGGGTTAATTACTTATGTAATTAACTTAAGAATAATCCACTTATGGTAATTAATTAAGGTTGATTAATTAAATAATAATTAATTAAGAGTTAATTAATTAATGCAATTAATTAATGATAATTAAATAAAGAATGATCAACTAATTAAAGATTAATTATTTAATGATTTAAAGGCTAGTTGATTTATTAATTAAGGTTAATCAATTAATAATTAAAGGATTAATTAATTTAATGAGGCTAATTAAAGGTTAATTAATGGAAATAATTTGTAATTAATTAATGTTAATTGACCAGGATTAGTGACTAATCTAATTTAATTTAATCAGATGATTAATTGACCTTACTTATGAATGTTTGGATTCTATTGGATGATTGAATTGTTTGATACCCCGATGTGTTCTGTTTTGATTTGAGCTGTGATTGATGTAATTTATTATCTGTGATCTGTGAGTAAAAGATAAGCGCTATGGTTCATACCGCTTATCAAACATAAGCATTATAGTTTATACCGCTTATCAAATATATTGCTGTATTTGAATCTGTGCTAATTGATGATGTGGCACTTTTATTGTGTAAAACCGCTGGACCACACTTATACACACATAAATATGGATCGCACGTGGAAATGGGTTAAGTCATAGAATTTTGAAATTATTTTAAAGATTGAATTTTTGAATCCAAATGGCTTTGGAAATGGATAGGGTTTAAAATAAAAACTTTTGAAAAGGAATTGCAAAGATAAAATTTATTTTCGAATAACTTGATTTAATTTTGAAATTTGATTTAATTTTAATTCAAATTTGAAACTTAATCCTATTTATGATTTAAAAAGGGTATACAAGTTTATTTGGGTTTTAAAACGTTTTAAAAGTGATGTTTTAGGAATTTGAATTTAACCCAAAGATTTTAACTTGTATAAATATTATTGGATTTTTCTGAAACGAAAACTATTTTTTTCAAATAATAAAAGCTTTCATATAAGAAATGAACTTCCAATTTGTGTTAAAAGGAACTTCAAGTTTGAAATTTTCCAAGTTAAGAATAAATCTTTGGAAGCGGTTTGAAAACTATAAGTTAAATCTTTAATTTGAAGATTTATTGAGTTAATCCAAATTAAAATGGAAATTGTTTTGAAATCTATGAATAGATATTTGTAAGACTAGGTAAACCTTGTGAAAAGAATCTTTTTGTTAAAAGATTTGAAATGGTAATTTGTTTAACCATTTAAAGAAAGGATTTTGGTTTAAAGTTGTGACTTAACTGAAATCCCATATCCATATGTTTTTAAATATTGTGTATCACTATTCGGTTTAGCCGGGAGAGGACCTTGTGTCATATAACTGGATTTCATTGCTCCAAGCCGAAGTCTTTACTCTAAAGTGCTTATTGGAAAGATAGAGGGGTGTCATCACCTAAGACAGCGTCCTTCTTCTAGCCATCCACGAGAAAAAGATTGTATCTCTTTGGTACATGAATTTTCCTACTAGACCTTATAATAGGTTGCTTGTTTTCTTATATGGGTGAACTTGGTTCCCCTACTGGTGTGGCCTCTATGTTATCTTCCTGGATCTCATCCAATTCTACAATTTCATTGTTAATTTCCTTTGAAAGAAATTCCTTTTCTAAAAAGACAGTGTATCGAGAAACAATAACCTATTGTTCCTCGTTGTAGAAAGTATATCCTATTGAGTTTTTGGGATATCCTACAAATTCATATAGTATCGATCTTGCCTCTAGTTTATTCAATCCAACTTTCTTAACATATGCCAAACAACCCATATATTCAAATAATTGAGTTGGGGTTTCTTACCATGTCACATTTTTTTATAGCGTTTTAGGCACAGATATAGTGGGCAACAAGTTCAACATATGCACTGCGGTTTCTAGCACATATCCCCAATAGGACCGAGGTAACTCAGCCTTACTCATCATGTAATAAACCATATCTAATGAGGTTCGGCTTATTTTTATGACATACCGTTGCGGTATGAAGTACAAAGTGGAGTAATCTGAGAGATAATCCTATTATCGTTTAAGTACTATTGGAATTCATGTCCAACATACCACCTCGTCGATCTGATTGAAGAATATTAATCTTACGACCCGTTTGATTTTCAACTATACTTTTATATTCAAAAAAATTTCTTGTAAACATCAGATTTTTTATAAGATACATATATCCTAGTCTCGAGAAATCATCGGTAAAAGTAACAAAAGTAAGAACTACTGTCTTTGGTGAATACAGGCATCGAGCCACATACATCACTACGTACTAACCCTAATATTTCATCAACTCTTTTATTGCTCTCACTGAAAGGGTACTTGGTCATTTTACTTTTGAGACATGAATTACACATGCCAAATGGTTAAGAATTTAGTGATGGGAGAAAACGTTCAGTTTTCAATTTGTGTGGCCGTTTCTCACTAATATGACCTAGCCTACAATGCTAAAGATAACTATCATTTATATTGTTAGAAAAGTTATTCACAGAACACACACACTAGTATTGATCGCATAAATGCCATTTTTATGAATTCCAGTGTGGACTTTATCTCCATTCAAACTAATGTTTATAACATTATTTTCACAATGACATATGTATCCAGCCTTAGACAATACAGAAATAGAAATGATCAAAAAAATAAATTTTACAAAATATCATTTACTTAATATCAAAACTACTCCATTAGATAAAAATAAATGATAATCTCCTACTATCATTGCATCTACGGTAGTTCCATCAGCAAATTGAAGCCTTATCTCTTCTTTTGCCATGAGGTGCCAATTTCCAAACCCCTATAATGAACTACATATATGAGTTCCAGATCTAGTATCTAAGACCTAAGAAATTTTATTGGTTACAAAATAATTTTGAATCAAAAATGTACCTGATGGAGCTGTCGAACCATTCTGTTTTTTTCTAACAATTTTTAAGTAATTGGCATAGTTCCTTTTCCAGTGACCTTTCTTGTGGCAGTGGTGACGTTCACTCTTATCATCGGTCTTCTTACTTTTTTTATTCTTTTTACCTTCTCTTTTCACTTCTTCGAACCTTTCGAAGATGATCACCACCCTTTACAGCAAGCACGATCTAATAATCCGTAGATGCTGACTCGGCCGACCTCGACATATTAAGGATCTCCATGAGATTAATATTTAATTCAGTCTGAACGATTCATACTGAGGTGTAAGAGAACCAAGGATCAAATCAATTTGTAATACATCACTTATCTATACGTCCAATTCTGAAAGCCTATCGCCCTTTATCAACGACACATAATTGTCCATCTTCTCTCCTTTAGTCATTTTGTAAATAGGTTTTTCGTAAGCTTATATCCTGAAAAACATGAATGTTCACCAAAAAGGGCCTTGAATCTCATATTTTCATGATTCCTTTGCAACAGCTTGTCTAACATAGACAGCACGAAAACATGGCGATCTCTTGGTTTGAGACCCATTTCTCATAAGCAAGTCGAAGTTTTAGGTCGCGTCATCAGTGGGTTTTTCTTTAGGTTCGCACGTAATACCTGACAAAAGACGCTTGTAAGTCAACGCTATCATATTTTCTCCTAGCCAATCGGTATAGTTATGTCTGGTAAGCTTGTCATTTTTAGAAATAGTTTTGAAGTTAAATTTTTTTGCAATTTTAATTGGTAGATTATTAGGACAGTAGATGTTTTTATAATATTAGTAAGGTTAAATTTTATGTTTCATTTTACTAATAAGCTTCCATCAGTCTTTTATGGTTTTCCAAAACCTAAGTCGAAACATAGAAGTTTATTAACTTCATTAGTAGGTGTTAGGACTCATCCGACCTGGAATTCCAACCTTGAGTTTTCTCAAAAAGTCATAGCTCCATGGATGATGGATAATCCATATCGGATATGTCATATACAACTATGGTACCTTGTCCTGATTTCACTTTGACATTGAGTTTGCTCAACAAATTGAGATGAAATTATTCACCCGAACCTACCATATCACAATGGCCTAAATATAATATATGTACCTTGAGTTTTCTAGATAAATAATCTTACCTTACCTATTCAGTATATTAATAATACTACATATAACATCTCTGGCTTGAGTTTTCTCAACAACTAGGGGGCATGCAAGTAATCGATTAATATATATATATATATATATATATATAGGGTAGAGGATAACATTATATTGAAGATTCATAATCCTCAGTATATTATATTGAGCGATATCAACTTATGGAATGATATTTTTTTATGAAATATCCTCGTGATTCAAGTGTCAAACACATCGAAAATTACAGTATATGTATATTTACGTATGTATTTATTCCCTAAGTCTATTTGGGGTTTCTTAATGTTCCAACTTTAATTTATATATTCATATTATATAAGTACTATTATTATATAACTTTTATATTTCATATTACTTATATAGTAGTCTTATGTATAATATTATATTAATTAAATCTTATTTGTTTAATTATCATTTTAATTAATTTTATATTATCCTAATATAACATTTATATTGAATATTTATTATATGCTATAACCTCACAGTATAACACATATATCATATATATGTATATATTATTTAATTAATCGTCCTTTTAATTAATTTATTTAATTAAATTGTAATAATTTCAAAATTCATTTCATATACATACATGTATACTTATATTACTTTTAGCATTTAAAAAAATAACATATACTATAATGTATAACACATGTATACATTTATTAATTAATTAACTTATTTAAATAATATATTTTATTAACCTTATTAATAAATATTTATAAATTTCAAAACTAATTTATATTAAATTTTATTATATGCACATATTAACTTTTAAATTTAAAATCTTATATTTTTAATTTTCAAACAATTTTAAAAATAAGCCAAGGCCCAATTCAAATTGGATTTATTCTATTAGAGGCAACCTTTGGGCTCACATATCTGTTCGGGCCAAGCTGGAAGTTAGATAGGGCAGATTATTTGATTATCCAAACCTAATTCTTTGACACTACCTTTCTAGATATCCTACTATCAGGGATGTGGACTTAATTAATTTACCCTAACATGACTAATTTAGACAACATAGGCTATTGGGATCTGATACCATTGGTGGAACTGGGCAAGTTCGCGATGGAAATAATAGGCGAATTTCAAAATATTTTACCATTTTGGATCTTTATTGGACCTGTGAAGTCTAACGTATTTAGAACATTTCTAAATTACTTTTATGTAAAATCGTTATTTTATTTAAATTTATAATATATGTTTTATATTATGTAACTAATATTATACTATATATACATGTAATATATATATGTGTGTAACATAGCAATTCGTGCAAAGTTTAACATGCCCGTGTATAAATGTTGTGATTTACACCGAAACAGATATGTTAGCTCATCTAGTATATAAATATATCATCCAAAATTAATTGTTTTTATTTTCTTATTTAGTTTACATTTCCAATCGGAAATAAAAATAATATTATATATAAAAAATATTTTTTAAATTATAATTTTATGTTTAATATTTTATAAAATCTGGATGATATTTGAGCATTTGAATATTTCAATATACAATCTTTAAATCTGAAATCAATTTTGAATTTTAATTTTAATTTTGGCTCTTATATTAATATCTCTTTAATATATATATATATATAATTTTTGTAGCCAAAAGTTTTCTAGGTGTGAAAATGATTTTATAAAATTTAGATTATATTTTTATGATATAATTATAAGTGGCTTGAATTTAATATTATATATATATATATATTAAAATTTTGCTTTTTATGCCAAAAAATATTTTAATTAGAAATTTATTTATATTAATTTTTAAAATATATTTTGTATTGTATAACGTTTTGTATTTAAATTATAAAGTTAAGGTTATTTAATAATGTATATTAAATCAATTTAAATTAAAAAAAGTATTTTTTTTAATCCTAAGACATGAGGATAAAGGCATGTATATGAATTTTTTTTAATGATATAAGCATATGAACAAATAACCATTCTGAATGTGACAATATACCGATATATTCGAATCATCACCCAACTAACAAAACAATATTTGATATAAATTATCTAAACATTAATATATTGTTGTATATCAAAAAAATTCTTATCTCCAAAGCCTATTAGTACATGTTGAAAGGAAGAAATAAACTCTGTGAACTAGATTCTAATTCAACAATGAGCTAACTCCTGAACTAATGACCACGGGCTATGGAATAACAGCTGTTTTTATTTGATTTAAGTGTGGAAATGAAGGAGCGAGAGAGGTAGTTTTTGGCTAAAAATAGAATGAGCGGAGTCTTAAAAAAATTAGAAAAAGATCGAGGTCGGTGATGAATTTATAGAGGAGAGACTAGAAAGATAAATTAGGATCAAGATCCACATATCTCTCTTACCCACTCTTTCCTCAAATTCAGTCAAAAACCCTAGCCCCTCTTGCTATCACATATATGCACCCAACCAGTCACTTAAAGCCAAAATATGTTTGCCTCTCTATGGGATTCAAACTCATTTAAATGCGTATCGATATCATATATCGGTTAATATATTTATAACTATTAAAAACGTATTTATTAATATTATTCGACAAATCAAAATAAAATTTTATAATTAATATTTGATAAATATTGATTAAATTAGTCAATTTATAACACTTACAAGTTAATTAAATCATGTGGTCAAAGAAGCGTTCGACATTTCAGTTGTGTGACTCTTTGGGTGTAAACTTGGTCAGCGATTAATATCGAGCTATTCAAACATTAACATCCACACGTCACTTAGCAAATGGTGTGAAATTTTAGTCAAACTTATCTTTTACTTGGTTTCTGTAAAATCTAATTTACTTTTTTAAGCATTACCCGATTGTGACTACTATTTACACCAATTCTCTTCGTCAAAACTATATCGCTTATTGTCCATATTCAACTCTATAGTTTACACAAAAAGTCTTTGGTTCGATAATAACAATTAATACTAACCGAACTACTCTGGCCAAAGATTTTGACTTTGAGTTGACCATGATACTAACGCCAAATAACCGATGAGATGACTCCTCTCTTGGATAATGTTTCACTTCCAATACTTCCACTTGACCCAACTATAACCACTCGATGGACGTTATGCCATGATTTGAAGAGAATCAAAGCATAGCTTTTGTACTGAAGATTAACATATTCTCAAGTCTACAGAGTTGTGTAAATTAGTTGCATCGATATTTTCTTTTTGACCTTAGTTATATTAATCAACAGTAAACTATTGAGTGAGCCATTCCATAATTATCTAATAACTATTAGTACGTAACCCCATGGTGCTCCAATTGTCAAGAGTAATGCATTAACATTTGGGGATCATTATGTACTCTAATCTTAATAAATGCATTGATATCAAGTCTCGATAACAACTATTTGTAATTAGTATCACAAATACATCATTTATGGATTTCTGTTGAATATATTTTAATTAAGTATTTAATTATTTATAACACATTATAATAAATATATAATAGAAAGAAAAAACATCTTTATTACAAATAAGAATTGATTATACAGTTAATTAATTTACAATAAATTAGAAATTTTCTCCTAAAGCATACCCTAACTCCATCAGTATCACGACTATTACAAAGTTTAGAACCATTATTATAATAACGGTAAGAGATGATAGTTATATCATAAGAACAACACTATAAGAGAGTTATTCTCTTCATGTGCTTTTAGAGTGAATCACATTCGCGCTAATGAAAATCTGGCAACTCCTTTGACAAAAGGGCTAGGAAGAGAGAAAATCTTTAAAACTTCTAAATGAACGGGACTGTTGCCCCTAGATTAATGAGTCACACATAACGCTAACCTGATATAATGACTAGAGATCCCAAGAACTAGGTTCAATGGGTAATAACAAGTAGTAAAGTGATATTAGTTGAACATACTATAAAATAAAGCATGTATTCCTTAAGTGATTAGAGCATGAGTTAATAGGTACTCTTTGTGGGATCTATACTCTATATAGAGTAGAGTACCTACCTGTAGAGTGTTGTTGATAGACTAACTATATGTCTATTGAATGTGACCATTTCCTATGAAATATATGGCAAAATTACTAGAGCATTCACTAAACTGGGATAAATATGCAGGGCCATAAATGCACAGACTTATCAGACTGCAAACTAGAAATGTTGTGTGGTTTGATGTTAGAAGTAGAGTTCAAGAATATGTGTCATTTTAGCATAATCTGAATCTTACTCACAATGCAAAGGTTCAAGTCGAAAGACACTTTTTTTAATGCATGATCTTATTTATCTAGAAATTATTCAAATTTTTTTTTTTTAATTCAATGGGTGATGCTGGAAATTCATAGTTTTTAAATGTATTAGAAAAGCTAAATAAATGTATTTGGCTCTCATTTTTAATGTCTCACATCATAGGATAGAAGAAAAAGAAATAATAATTTGCACTTGTTTCTTAGGTGATGGTTGTGCCTTTAGAGCATCCAATGCTTGCTTTTTTACGAAGATGGAGACCATGCTTGGCCATAAAACATGTGTGTGCAACGACCAACCGAACAACTCGACCACACCCGGATCGGGCTAGGTTGGGCTTGGCATAGTGTAGCACTCACATTTTTGTTCAGAAATAGCTTTGATTTTTTCTACCATTATTTATTTGATATGTTATAACTTCAGATCTAATTTTATCAGAATAACCTGACTTTTCTCCTTACTAAAATAGTGAAGGTTCCCCTATTTCTCTAAATGGGAAAAGGATTACTGCTTTGAAAAACAGAGCAGCTGTAGAAAGAAGGACATACATATTTTTCCATCTCTTTCTCCTCCTTCTTGCTTCTAATAAACCGAGCAATATCGCACCAATTTGTAGATGAATTAATTCCTTCAGTGTAGAGATAGATCGATATATTTTATACGAGGCTATTTTATCCTACAGGTGATGGCAATTGAAGTCTGTTTTTGTAACACCCCATAAGTTGAATGGTAGTTAAGTATAAAGAATTAATAAACAATTAGTAGTTCTTAAAAATAGAATTTTTACAAACAATAAAATTTGACTACGAAATATACACCATTTTGTTCATGGTGAATTTTTAATCAATTTTTATATATAAAGTTTTACGATCGAAGTTTAAACGAAAAAGTAATTAACGTTTGAAGATTTCAAATCATCAATAATTATATATGTATTAAGGAAATAAATATTATGAATTAATGGTAATTTAATGTTAATCAAATACATAATGGCTAAGTAACATTAATGTTAATCCGATCAAACCAAACCAGTTTAATTAAGAAACAACAAACGGTAATCAACAGTTAATATATAAAGGTAATCAGTTGACCCCTTATTGGGATCGGTTGATCATTAGCAATCGACTTGTGGGCGTATAGTGGTCGACCAGTGATACATGGATGGTTGATATTGAACCTAGACCAACCGGACCAAATTTAATATAACCTAATCTAATGGTTGAGGTTGATTTGAATCCCTATAAATTTAGGCCTAACCCCACATTTTTCTTCTCATGTTTTCTAAATCAACGGCGAAGCTCTGTCATTTTCTTTTCTCCACAAATTCTAAACAATGCATAAACTAAAAATTATGTATGTATATATATATATATATATAAAGATGGAGAATAGTTGAAAATAATAGAGAAGAAGAATATGATTGAATTGAATTGCCAAAGGTAAAGGTAAATTGTAATTCTAAATCCAAATCTATATTTAATTCAAATCCCTTCTTAGATCTACACTAATAATTAAGTAAATACTTTTGGCACATATTTTGATAGAAAGAAAGGGAGTCAATCAGGAATAACAGATTTAAATTTGGAGATTTGAAAGCTTTGAAGTGAGTGGAAAAGTATATACTTTTATATAATATTGAATTTATATCATTATGAATTTTTTCCTGTATGCCTAAGTAAATCTTGGAGTTGTAGGCTTTAATAAATATGTAATAAATTTGAGAACCTTATCTACATATTCTGTGAATTATTAGATCCGACTAAACATCATAGAGACCTTTATATAGAAAGTATGGGTCAAAGTAGGCTCTAAAAGTTATGAATAATTCATTAATATGATTTTTATGTGAATTCCAGGTTTTTTATTTGAATGTTATATGTTATTAAACATGAGTTGAAAATTATAATGAACTGGAATATGATTTAAGTAATATTTTTATACATTGGAATGAAGTATGTTACAATGTAATTTTTTTATAAATTATCCAACTTTATAATTATGTATGAAGGTGTATTGGTTGAAATAACAAGATATATGACTAAAATAAATAGATGTACAAAATATGGATGTTTACCATATTTTGTACCATCTATTTCAATAATAATAGAAAAGATAATTCTTTGTAATTCCAAACATAGCACAAATCCTCTTTTAGGCAATTTATGGAAAATTACGGTGTTAACATTACATTTTGGGAAGATGTAGTTCTAATGCATTAAAATATAGAAATCTCTAAATGTAAAATTATAGTTTCATAAATAGAAGCAATAACAATAATTTCATTGTTAATTTAATGTACGTGTTTTAGGATAACATAGGAAATAAACAACAAGTGATGAAATTGGTAATAAGACAACGACAACTACAATTAGAAATGTTATGTTAATCAAAGATAGGTTGCTATTAGAAAAAGGGAATGGTAAAATATATCTAATTGTATTAACTGAAAATCAAGAAGTAAAATTTATTTAATCTTTTATAAGTAGTAAATGACATTTAATAGTATTAAAGAAGTAAGAAGTAAGTTCATGTTAAAGTGATTGATTACTAATAATGTAACTTGGGAGGCACTATAGTTTTACAGTTAAATTTATATAACCTCAATTATACGTTATGACGGATGTGAACTATAAATCTTGACAAATATTTAATTTAGCTATGAATGACATGGTCATTAGTAAGGGTTGGAATGCAAGTTCAGTAATGTTTCATAATAAAAATTTACTCTCCAAAGGGGCCACCAATGGTTGTGTATACATTGTACTGATAAAAACATCTCCAACTGTAGGACCATGGGAATATACGTTCGAGTATAAGTGAAGAGCGTATATCAAAAGGGGTTCATCTTAGGTTGAAGTCTTAATGGTTAAGTATGGTATACTTCAATCCTTATGAGGGTACTAAGTAATCGGATGGGAATTTCCTCGGTTGCATTAGACAATCTAAATGCGACGATGGGCGTAGGCTCAGAGATATGTCATCAAGGTTGGTACCATATATGCAAGAATTAGGGTTGCGCACATAGGTCAAGAGCATCATCGATCCTGGAGCGGTCATTAGAAAAACTCGGGTTGACGGACAACATCTCCTACTAATGTAGATCCATATGGGACATACACTGCCTCAAAGTTATTTGTTAATTTGTTTGTAGTTAGGAGGTAGGGGTAGATAATCTTTAGTTGTGTCTTTAAGAAAAAGTAGAATACAAATAATTGGTTGTAATACCGTCTTTAGGCACTAACGGGAGGTTCACCAAAATATGCTGGCAATTCGACCTAGATACTGATGGTGGATGCCTGTCACGATATAGGGTTACGGATACTGGCAGGGAATTTATCCTAATCCATGAGGGGACTGTGATACATTTACATACACACACAAAGATATTATATATATATATATTGTATACGTCAAGTAGGTTGAGCTTAGCACACGCATACATGAAGCCAAAATGATTAAGCTTTAAATAATATACATAATATGTAATGGAAAAACAATTATCATGAACTAATGTTATGGATGAAGCGTGTAATATACAAGTCACTAGAATGTTATTCTAACCCCTCCTCGTTACAACAAACTTGATAGATTTAGAGGGATAGGTACTAGCACAAGGATGGAATGATTGAGGGACAGATTTTCTTGTGCACGCTTGGCATTGACAAAGGTATTAGATACCAAAGATTTAGCCTTGGTCAGTATATGTGTATGTTTTATTATATTTATTTATTCCATTATGAGTTTTTATCGATAGGTCTTTGATATACTTCTTTTTATTCATAGGATGTCAACACCAACGATCCGTCTCCTAGTGGAATTTGATTTTCGATTCAGTGAAAATTCGGGCCTACTAAGGTATGGGTTGTTACATCTGGCATCGAAGCTTAAGTTTGTCGATCATAGGAATTAAAAACACTGAGTGAAATGTATTTTTATATTTAAATATATATTATACTTCAAACTCTAAAATTCCGACTATAGGAGTTGCAACTATACTCTAAAAAGATGGATAAGTCAACTATGAGTTGGAACAATAGATAGAGTTAAAGTATATGCCTATCCCGATCACCCTATGAGAGATAGGTCATTTTGAAAGCGTTGGCTTAAGAAGAGCATGAAGGTGACATATAGAAGGGTCCCTGAAGCTGAATAGCACTAGACTCCTTTGTTAGACTTGGATTGCCTATGTTTGTAGATCCCGATAGGATTATCGATTGATGATGTACATAATATCTAGATAAATGGGAAGTAAAGAATCTACATGTTGTAAATATCGAGAAGTAAGATCAAGCAAATTCCGAACGGAAAGTGTATAATAATCATTTCAAGATGATAGCCGGATTCTAAATATATTTTGATTGGAGATAGGCAGAAGGTAAATAGAAAAGTACAAAAGGCCAAAAGAAGGGATAATTAAAACCCACTCAAAGTCTGACTCCATATGAAAGAAATTTAATAAAAGGTTTTAGAAATATTTTAAATGATTTTCAAAGGATTTGTTTAGAAGTTGAAAACCAATTATTGAAAAGTAAGCAAATATAAAATTTTCCACAAAATAAAATATTTGTTATTTAAAATAGGATTTCTAGTTAAAAATAATAAAAAATTAGACCTAAAATTTCAGTTAAATAGAGTTTTTAATGAAGAGATATTTCCTTTGAAATAAATAGAAAATAAAGCACATGGCTCAGTGATTTTTACATGATTTTGTAAATTCAAAGTTTCTGAATTTCTTTTGTGGTATGGTCAATAGGAAATGGTATTAGTTTTAAATAGAAACAGAAGGATAAGAATGCCCGAAATTGAAGATAGAAAAAAAATTCAAGTATAAGGAAGATATGGAGAAAAACACCTGCAATAGGTTTATACGTAAAAAGAGCTATATGAGAAGAAACCATTTAGATAAAAGCAATCTAGTTAGAAGAAATTTAGATAGTAGCAATAATAGAAAATTTAAATAGGAAAATGTTAGGAAATTGATACTAAAAATAATGTTAGTTATCTAATTAGAAACAATATAAGAAATTAAAGACAAAACAAATAGAAAATGGATGTTTTCCATAATTGTGCACATTGATTATACGTATCTTTTAAAGTCCCCCTTATATGGCATTAGAGCCTCCACTAAGGTTGAAAATGGAGATATCATGAGTAATAGGAAAATAATAGAGTGAATGTTGCTTTCGTTTACTCCAATTTTTATTGTTTAAAGTTCTAAAAGATGTTTTAGAAATCCTTTAATAGTGCGTCTTTGAAGAAAAATTAGTTCGGTATAACAATTGAGTTTTTAAAGGAAAAACTTAACAAATGGTTTGAGTTAAAAATCTCACTTTTTAAGAAGTAAAATCTTTGTTGTGAAAAGGTTTTAAAGGAAAATTCGATTTGAATGACTGTTCATGTAATATAAACCCGACTCTTACTATTTGAAAAGAAGGAAAGGATCGTTTTAAAATAAATTGCTAACATTTCCTTTGGACTTAATAAATAAGCTTAATTCATAAATTCTAAATTATAGTTTTAAAAGTTAAGACACATACAACTAACATTGGTTAAAATAAGGAGTTTTTCGTGGTTTCTTTTTGCAATCAAACTATTGTTGAATCTAATAAAAAGTTTATTAGTTTATATATTTAAAGATAAGGATTTAAGGTTAAGTATTTCATGACTACGAAGTTAAATAATTTTATAAAGAATAATGAAAACCAAAATAACTTGTAGATAGGGATGACTCTTGGTAAGATGAGGTAAAATTTAAGACTATGAATAGAAAAGCATTGAATGCTCATAGAATGACAATAATGAATCCTTTTGAATTTAAGGAATATTGGTATGAGCCTAGGAATGTTCCATTGAACGTGTTTGAAAGCCATAAAGAAGAACTCATCAAGGAATGGAAAATGGTAGTAAAGTATATTTCTACGATTTCTAGAGTACACCTGCATGAAGATTAAAAATAAAGAAGTATATACCGAGATTTGGGAATGTTATCAAGAGATTTGAATTAAAAGAAGATAGCGATATACTTGGCTGTAATAACTGAAGTAACGATGGACCTTGTTTATTAGAAGCCAAAAAGGTAAGTTAAGATGTGTGGGTTATAGTTGAATGACATGCTAAAAATGTCAAAAATGTCCATTTTATTTAAGTAAGAAGTCATAGGACCGCAATATTATTAATGTCAACTGATGTTGAAGGGCATCTTCCAGCAATTGTTTCTTTTAAGTTAATTGGGTTGTAAGCATTAGTTGCCTCTGTAGTATAAGACATATAGTATATTATGAGAAAATCCATTTTTACTGCTGCGTTGTTTTTTAGATTGACCGCTACATAAACTGGGCAATAGTAGAAAGAAATCTCATAGAACTTGACGATTGCAAAGTAAGAATGGAAGCTTATAAAAATAAATTAGGAAATTTATTAGCTACAAAAAGTATATAAAGTTAAGTCCAAAAAGGTATTTAAATTTTTGGAAGATAAATTTAAGCGAGCGAAGGACATAGAAAGGTTATCGCGACACCATTGGTCCCTTATGCCTTAAAAGCTGAAATTTATAAATATACTTCGTGTGCTGATTGCTGTTCTAAAGTAAAAGAAAAGGTTACTAAAATTTGACAATTTACTGTATGATGGGGTACAATCATCCATAGAAGTTAAATCATTGACTAAATCCCTATTTCGTGGGATGTGGCTTAATTTGTTTTGAAAAGTAAAAAATAAATATTTTCAAAAAATTTATTAACAAATCTTTGGTTTTTTAAAATACTAAATATTTTCGGGAAAGATTTGGAAAAAATAAATTTTTTCCTTTTAAAAAAAATCCAGTTATTTCAAAATTTTAATTGTAAAAGATTTTGAATGGGAAAGAGAAAAATTGTAATTTTTGAAATGCCACATACTTAGCGCTGCAAAAGTCGACGGGTTAGCGAATGTGAATTTTACCGTTCGACAGAAATGAAAGTATGTGAAATACAGTTAACGACAAGGAAATTTTTTTTTTGGAATTTATTTTTCCATACCTTGTTGACAGGGGAACAAAAACTTATTTTGAAGTAACTTTGTTTGGAAATTTAAAAATAAATTTTTTATGCGAACTGTATTTGGAAAAACTCAAAAAGAATCTGGAGCAAAAGAGAAGATTCCAAGGTACAGTGGAATGAATACACAAGAAAGAGATGGAAATATAGAGTTCTACATCTAAACTCTTTTTTGGCCATAAGAATATAGGTTTAGAAAATTAGATTTTCAAAATTTTGGATGTTAGAAATGGTATGTTAGTTATTGGATGGTAGGAATTGGATGCAAAATTGGTTGAACCACATCTAGTTTTTAGGAGTGCGGAAAATTGTTGTGTAAAAAAGAATTTCTGTTTTTGAAAATTTGCATACATATAGAACTGCCAATATATATAGGTTATTTGCATCATCTTTTCAAAAGTTGTTTTAAAGAATACATTCATATAGGAGGCACTGATTTAGTATTATTCTGCATACATAGCATATACGTTGTGATACATCTTGCACTTGTACATGATTGATTGCAGAATTGACTGTACGGTGATTGGATGGAAAGCTTAGAATAGTTTTGTGCTACATTATATGATTTGGTCCTTGAGGAATTACGGAGGCAAAATTCTTTTAAGGGGAAGAATGTAACACCTTGTAAATTAAACGATAGTTAAGTAAAAAGAATTAATAAATAATCAGTAGTGATTAAAAATAAATTTTTGGCAAACGCCATAATTGGACTATGAAACTCGCACTGTTGTGTTCGTAGAAATTTTCATATATAAAGTTTTACAATCGAAGTTCAAACGAAAGTAGTCTAACTTTTGAAGATTTCGAATCAAAAATTATTACATATGTATTAAGGAAATAAAAATTATTAACTAACATATACAATGTTAATCAAATACTCAACCGTTAAGTAACTTTAACGCTAATCATCAAATCGGTTAGCAAATGGAAATCAACAATTAACATATAAAGGCCAATGGTTAAACCCTTATTGGGACCAATCGACGTTAGTAGTTGACCGATGGGTTATAGCGGTTGACTGATGGTAGACCGGCGGTTGATATTGAACGTAGGGCAAACAACCCGATTTAATATAATTTATCTAACGGCTGGGATTGATCGAGCCCTATAAATACAGGCATTGCCCCTCACTTTTCTCCTTATATTTCCTGAATCAACCACAAAACCTTGCCCTTTTTTCTCCACAAATTCTAAAAATGGTATAAACTATAAATTATGTGTATGCGTATATATAAGTAGAGAATCACTGAAAACAATATAGAAGAAGATAGGGTCGAATTGAATCGCCAATGGCAAAGGAGAATTGCAAATCTAAATCTATATTTAATTCAAATTTCTTCTTAGATTGATAATTCTAATAAATATGTATATATTTGGTATACATTTTGGTAGAAAGAAAGGGAGTCAACCATGAAAGAATTTAGATATGGGGATTCAGAAGCTTAGAGGTTTTTGCACCAAAATATGCATAAACACCCAATAGAAGTTTTGAAGTGAAATAAATAAAGAATCTAAAATGAAAATAGAGGAAATAAGCAATGGAATAGCAGAAAACCAAAGCAATAACATGAGCGCAATGATTTATAATGGTTCGGCGTTGTTTGCCTACGTCCATTTTGAATAGATAGCTTTATTAATCACTTTGTAAACTGAGAACAATAGGGATCGGATGAAAATCCTTAGTTACAATAGAGTACAAAGCAACTCGTAGCTTAAAAGTCCCAAAAATGAACAACCAAGCTTGTATTTATAAACGAAGACGGTGAAATGTCTACTCGAAAATTTGGCAGAAGGATCTCCAAAACCATATGGACTCATATGAGGGATCGCATGATCCAAATCATAAGGAATAGGGATCGGCGCCTATCTCTATTTTGGAGGAATTTAGGGGTGCGATCCTATCATATCTTCCCCATGTGGTAATATGCTCAACCTTCAAGTTTAATGCCAATTGGATTAGTAGAACTTGAGTTATTGCTCGATCTTTTCTTCAATGTGATTTGCCTTTTGATTTTAGCCAATCCCTATTGAGGGAGGAGGGTCAATCTCTATTGCTTCATTTTTTGGAGATGCGATCCTTAGGGTAGGCTACGTACAGTCCCCACATCTTGCTCATAAAATTTCATATGCATTGGACTTATGGAACTTGAGATACTGATTGTTTCCTATTGACTTGCATTTGCTTGGTTGAAATATGTCGATCCCTATATTGGAAAGCGACTATAGCCGATCCCTTTCCCATGTTAAATTATATTACATACTTTGAACAGTATGCATTGCACATCTCTCAATTTTATTCAACACAGCTTCATATTATCATCTGTGCTCGACCTTTGGACCCCACAATCATCGCTCTAGGCTTACCGGCTTTGATGATAGTCGAATCTAACTTGTCCAATCAGTTTGAATATAGCCGATCAAAATGTCAGGTAACACTTTCCCCCCAAAGTACATCTTGTGCTGATCATGACGTGCTTAGAATCGAAGCAAGTTATGTCATTGACAAGAAATCCATCCTGTTTTCAAAATAGTCATTGTACTTCTATCGAACTATTTTCCCAATGTATTGTATCTCTCTTTGATCATTATGACATTTGGTCGATTTTCAATAGTATAAACTCAGGATTACATTATGTTAGTTGATATCTATGTTTAGTTCTATGAGACTAATATGCTTTGGCAATGTGATCAAGTCTCGACCTTGAAAGCTTCAGGTTTGAATTCCATTTCCATCAATTTCAAAAATTGAACTTTTAGAATTTACAAGTGTACTTTCGAGTGCACGTTCTTGTCGTTTGCTCCCGGGTACTTTTGCATGCTCATGGGTCATCGCCAATTTTCGTAAAGTTACATGCAATTCCATTACATTTTATAATTTTTTTTATGTATATGCATGCATGCACATAGGGTTCGTAGCCAATCCTTTTCCCTTTTTCCTTTTTTCTTCTTTTTCGTATATAGGGATCGGCATTCTTATAGCCGATCCCCCCTCCTTATATATATGTATGTATGTATGTATGTATGTATGTATGTATGTATGTATGTATGTATGTATATGTATATGTATATATATGTATATATCTATGTATGTATAATAGGGCCAACCCCTTCTTTCACTTTTTTATTCATAGGGATTGTCATTGTTCTAGCTGACTCATCCTTTCTCTTTTTTCTATGTATATAAGGTCGGCGTTCTTTTAGCCGATCCTTCCTTCCTCTTTTTTTTAATATAATACGGATCGGAATTTTTGTTTCCTATGGTAGGGATCGTACCGGATACCAATTACTTAAAGGACTTACTACAACTTTTTTTGGGCTTCGAAGAGAAGCTCAAATGGACCGATCCCTCTAGCCTCGTGGAGAATGGAAAAGAAAGTCGAACCCTTAACCTTCATATATAAGCCAACACTCTCCTTTCCATCCTTACTTTATTTCATTTTCTTCGACTTTCTATTTCCTTCAAGCTCGGTCTTGAACCCTCCCCTTCCAACTAAAAAACCGACCCCTTCCTATCGAATCAAACACTGCCTTCATATGTAAACTCACCTTTCTATTTTGCTTTAGATCATCGCTTTGTCTTCAATTTGAATTGTAATCCAATATCTCCCCTTAAGCAACTCATTTTCTATATACCTAGGTAGGTTTTCTTGCCTTTAACCTTTAATTTTTTGATGAGATGATAGGTTCTGTTTGTAATAATCATTGGTTAAGTTTGGAGGAGATGAGATTGATGATAGCGATGCAGGTTTTGAGGAAGTGGGAGAGGAGGAGAAAAAAGTGCGAAGGGTGAATGAAACAGAAGGATCAATGATGTTGTGGCCTGAGGATGGAGTGATCGGTTTAGAAATTACATGGTATAGGGATCGGTTGGAGGATAACTTGAAAGAGGGATCGATGGTTGAGCATATGAGGAGGGATCAGTTATAGGTTTCTTTTTAGAGAGGGATTGGTTATTTCATTAATTAAGGGAGAGGTCGATTAGAATGTTGGTGAATTATGAATGCAAATAAGTAGAGGGATCGGAAGTGGTGTGTTGTGGATGGAGCGATTGGTCATGGGCTTATTGAGAGGGATCGGTTGTTACAAGGGAAAGGGATCGGTTGTAGGCTTTGTAATAAGGATCAATTGTTTTTACATAAAGGGACCAGCTATGGGTACTTAGCCGATTCTAATCTTTGAATGAACTTAAACACTTTAACAAACCAAAACAAATTCACTTGCATGAACAACTAAAACCAATTACATCTTAGCAAACTTGAACATATGACGATAAGGAACAATGAGACATGCATATCCAATATCGAACTCGAAATTGAACGACCAAACTCCTAGGACTCAGAATATGAACCAAAAACTAACATATGGACTTTAATAATGGATTTCACACTTCGATATGCCGATGGTCGATCCCAACGCTTAGAAAATCCATCAATTAAAATGTCGGTTGACACGGTCAGCGATGACGGTCATTCTAGTAGGAATCCAAAGTCTCGTCACTCACCTCTTCTTTTTATTAGAACTGTTGATCTCTGCACTACACAACACTACACCACACTAGTTTGCACTTAGCATGGGAGGACAGGAATTTTTTTAATCTCGATCATCTACTGAGTTTAGTTGATATGGGCTCTAGAGGTTCAGAGCATTTAGCTGCAATGCCATTTGGACAGCCTTCTTAACTTAGCAATCCCTAACCGAGTCGAGTTCCGTAATTGTTTCTGGCAGACTTTCTCCTGATCGTCAATTTGAGCAGCCGGAGGAGACTCCCGCCCCTGACGCTGTAGAAGGCGCCATAGTTTTGGATAATCCAATATATTCCCAAGCTTTCAGAATTGGCAAGCCCGCTCTTCGCAGATTATGCTCTACAGGATTCCGTTTGGAGATGTCTTAGTTCCTTCAGTGAATGATAGGGCTCATTTACCCTCGAAGGGATATAAGACATGCAATAAATATATGTGTCGGGCCACATGTGTGTCACATTTCAATTATTTTATTTGAGAAATGCTTAATTATTTAGGTATAACTCCTGCCCAGCTGCATTCAAATAGATATGCTTTTCTTCATGGCACAATTTTGCTATTTATGGATGTTCTGTTCAACCCACCATTTCCTAAGAATATTAGGTTCATTTACAACTGCATTCAAACAGTTATGCTTTTCTCCACGGTACCTTTTTTCTATTTATGGATGTTCTGTTCAACCCACCATTTTCTGTGAATATTAGGTTCATTTACAACTTCAAACGACAAACATGAAGCCTTTCTGACACTTTCCTCAAGCCATCGCCTATTATCAAGTTCTAACTAGCACTTAAAACAAGCTCAACATCTGTAAACATGAATGGTTTTTCGCTCATAATCTATATGGCTTTGTAAGGTGATGGTTGGAAGGAAATAAGTGTTGTGTTTGCTTTATTCTCAAATTCTTTAGCCCAAGTCATATCCTGTACTAACTAATACTTTGAAAATTCATAGGTGTTCATCCATGTCCAGGAGGTGATAGTTTCTCAAGGGCGTTTTTTGCAATTCGTGCCGCCCTATTTGAAGATAGGGACATCAAATCCCTTATAACCGATGAATGGTTATCTCTGTTTGGGATGATAGAAGAAGGTCGCAGTATCAGGCTTCCAAGAAGCACTACACCACCAAGAAATGTGGCAGAACAAGAAGGCGACGCTAATAGCCCTATCGTGCCCCCACTCAATGGGACTCAAGACAACGCCGAAGAAGGTGAAGTTAGAGGTGTCGAAACTAACAAGCCTAGCGATGCTGATGTTGGTCCGGGCAATGCGCTTGTGTTCGAACCATCATAAGGAGCACAATCTCACATGCCAACAATAAGAGGAAAAAAGCTTGCATGTAAACTCCATAGGAGGAAAACTGTTAAAAAGGCCAAGTTTATCACCACCTCAGTTGATGAAGAGTCTTCTTTTGAACACTTAGAAAGTTCGACAGAAGGGTTCTCGAATCTCCCGATCCCTGATGATATCATGACTTATGACTTTCCCAACGTCAGCATTGGGGGCTCAATTCTCCCACCAGGAGTGGCAACGAAATTCCTCCCACTAGCAAAGGGGAGAAAACTCCTACGAGCAAGGCTACAACAACTGGTATGTCAGGGAGACACTAGGATACTCACAATCAAGCGCACTTCACTTCATGATTTTCTTATCTTTTGTTTGATGGTTACTTATATAATCTTATTTGTTTGCAGGTGTGATGTCTCAATCTTGTGCTTCAATCATTTAAGCAGTTCGTCAACAAAACATGGATCCAAGCATAGTCCAGAATTGTATAGGCGTAGAGAGAGAGATGACAACCGGGAAAGAAGTTGTCGTTCGAGGTAATCTTCATCTTCTAAACATAATTCCCAATCTCAATTGTCTCATCAGGAAGTTCAGTCCAATCTTCCTATACATAGTGGCTATTAGACTTCTTTCCATGCTCCTCAAATTATTGTGCTTCCTGAGCAGCATTCTGGTCCATCTAGTTCCAAACAGTCCCACGATCATAGGTCAAACAAACGCCCAATTATTTCTTCTGATCCAGCTTTGCCTGCTGCAGCTCTTGAGGCTTCCACAGTAGAAAAATTGGCCGAACTTAAGATCAATGTCCTAATGATTTGCTTCGGTGGGCTTAGGATCCTACTTTCCATTCATACAATTCCAGGGAATGCTAAAGTGAGTTCCTTTGCATGCATCAATGAAGTTTTTGTGCAACGTAAAGCATTCCAACATCTAGCTGAAAAAATCTCCGAGGTGTCTATCGAGAGAAAATATGAAATCGATTGTCTCAAGCTAAAGGCGATCCATGAAAAATACATAATTAAACATCAAGACAATAGGATCTCAGAATTGACAATGAAGCAAACTGTGGTAAAAAAAGAGTGCCAAAGAAACATTAGAGGTGGTTAATCATCTAGAAGAGGCTCATAGAAAGGAACTGGATGATGCCCTCAACCGCATTGGTGTGCTTGCTTTAGGAAAAGATACACTACAAAAGGAGAAAAATATTCTGGCCTTCCATATTGAGGAACTCGAAGAACTCCTCAAAAAAGAGAAGGAAGAGAAAATCAAAGCCCAGGAGGAATCGCAAAGATATTTCAAAGAGG
Organism: Allium cepa; assembly: GCA_030765085.1. NCBI lineage: Eukaryota > Viridiplantae > Streptophyta > Magnoliopsida > Asparagales > Amaryllidaceae > Allium > Allium cepa. Next base: position 485,482,689 of record CM060928.1, on the reverse strand, counting down.
CCTTTGAAGCCCGAGGACTAAAAATTAAGCTTGATGAGTAACTTGCTCAAATTGAAGTCCTAAAAAAAGAGGAAAGAGAAGCAAGCCACAACGAGATTAGAGAGCAGATCAAGGCTCAGCTATAAGATGCCAAAGAAGCTGGTCGAATTGAAATTAAAGACATGTTCGATCCTCTAATCTTGAATATAATGCTAATTCTTATGTCATCATGATCAAAGTTTCCTTAGAGAGGGCTATCTTGAACCGCTCGCTGAGGCTTGGGAATACATTGTTGAAGTAAAGAAGAAAGTCCTCGGCAAAGCTAATTTAGATGAAGAGAAGCTTGCATGGCGGATTCTTCGTGGGGATGATCCTTTAGACTTGCTGCCGTGGAGATTCCGATACTTTGATATTTTAGTACCCTCCGGCAATAGGAAAAACATTGTTGAGTCTTCGAAGTCTGATCCTAAAGGTACCCTTACAATTTTAAGGTCTACAGTGTCGTATTCTCTTGGCCGAGACAGGATCTGAGCCATGATCCGAAAGACCCAGCTATCAATCAATGGTGCTGACACCTATTCTAGAGAGGAGTACTCCAACGACAACTGTAAGTCAGCCGGACATTGGTATCCCACTTTGTTCTCCGTTATTTGATAGATTTCATTCCTTATTCCCAACAGTCATAGGCTTATCTCCTTCTTTTCGCAAATTTACAGATCTTCTGGGTCCTAGCCAGACTTCAGGAAGCGGTGCCTACATACCGATGAGCTCGGCTTAAAAGAGAGCAACAAGAGAGATGAGTTGTTGAAGAAAAAAGCTAAGGCCGAACCCGTTGATGTGCACATTGATGATCCAAATCTCATCCCATTATAGGTCATTCTACCTGGCAGGTCAGTTCCCAAAGAACTCCCTCCAACCTTTGAAAGCTCAACTTCTAAGGGTCGTAAAGGATCAAAAAAAGTACAGGGAAAGCTCTGATGGTGCCACACCCAAAAAATCCAAAAGAGAAAAGGGCATAAGAAATAGCCGTAACTCCGGCTTGGTCTGTATATAGCTTGTATAGCAGCTTTTCTCTTTTTATCGACCGTGATTGTGTGGGTATTGCCCCCTCTTTTGAATAAACTAGTATCACAATTTTAAAGTTTCATATGCAAATAAAATTTCTTTGTTTTCTATCAAACTCTTATGTGAATTTTGTCTAAGTAGTTGAGCTATTACTTTTCCATTCGATGTACTTGTAATTCGTTGCTCGTTATTTTGGACAATCATCCATTAGTTTTTACTCAAGGCCTCTATTTGGTCATAGACTTAAGTTGGATCAAAACTAGGCTCGAGCCTAGTGTTATGCCGTCGAGTTTGGCAGTTTGAGTAATTATACTCCTGCCCCTAGTCTCAGGTTGGCAGAGTTAGATAGTGGATGGTCGAACTCTATCTTTAACGAGTTTATAGTCATATTGTCGATTTCACGCCGGAGCTTATGGTGTAGTGAGTGGTCGAACCACACTCATCTAGTTGTTCATACTTATATCTGCACTCTAGGGATAAGAATTAGTTAGTGCGTGATTGCATCATACCCATTCGTGTTTATATTCCAGTCCACGCTCTGGGGACTTAGAGTTATTTCGAAATATAGTCAGACCATACTTTCCTTAATCAATTAATTTTCCTTCAAGTCTAGGTTTTAAATTAGCGTGTGATTGGTCGTTTCATGATCACTTTTGATTCATATTTGTCCCATCGCTTGGTAGGATTAATTTGGTTATCGGATGGTCGACTCACGTCCATTTCTTATTAGGTGTTCCGTCCATTGGGTTGTGAGCGAGAATACTCAAATGAACGGCCGGATCATTCTCATTTTTTTAAGTTCAATTGTGAACTTATGTAATCGGCTAGCTCCAAACTTTAGGAACCTGCTCGAACATATCAGTGTTAGTTAATCAAGTATCGTAACTAATATGTAGTGTTACAACAATCACAAATATGAAGGAGATTTCAAACTTTATTTTTCAAATGGAAAGAAATGACTTATTACATATCTGGGAAATCAAATGCTAAAGAAAATTTAGAAATTGAATACAACTGAATGACAAAAGAATAAACTAAGTGAAATAACATCATAAATGCTCGCTCCTTAGGAGTGTGACGCCATCAACAGTCGCCAGGTTGAAAGTTCCCTCTCTAAGCCTTTGTTCAATGACATATGGTCCTTCCCAAGTAGGCTTCATGTGTGAAGGGATAGGAAAAACCCGTTTTAAGACGAGGTCACTAATTTCAAAGGTTCTAGGTCAGACATTAGTATCGTAATATCGGGCGACTTGGTGTCGATGTGTAGCTGCTCTCGGATTAACTTCTTCCCGCTTCTCATCTATAAGGAGATTCTAAAAGGAGATCTCTATTCGTTCTAGGATCATAGTAAGTCAACCGATGAGAAAGGACTTTAAGTTCAATAGGAATAACGACTTCGAAACCGTAAGTAATGGCGAATAGAGTACGGTCATTCGTGGACTTGTGGGTGGTTCTGTAAGCCCCTATTGTTGTTAGGAGTTTGTCCACCCACTTGCCTCTGGCATTTTCCAAACACTTATTTAGGATAGACTTTATGATTTTGTTCACAGCTTCAACTTGTCCATTTGCTTGAGGGTAAGCATCTGCCATAAATCTCTTTTCAATATGATGTCGATGATAGAAGTCTTCGAATTTAGCGCTATCGTATTGGGTTCCATTTTCAACAATAATGGTTCATGGAAGGCAAAAATGGCACATGATATTTCAATCAATGAAGTCGGTTACTTTCTTTGTTGCGATCAGGGATAAAGGTTCTTCTTTCGCCTATTTGGTGAAGTAATCAACTACGACGATGGCGTACTTCGCACTACCTTTGGATATCGGTAAGGAACCGATGATATCTATGCCCTATATGGAAACAGACGTGGACAGACCATTTATGTGTTTTCCATAGCGGAGCTCTCGGAGTTTTAGCATACATCTGGCACTTGTCGCATCGCTTAGCATAATCGGCAGCATCTTGGTTGACTGTCGGCCAATAATATCCATAACAGTATTTTTTGCTAGGGTTTGCCCTGCAGTGTAATCGCCACATTCTCCTTCATGAACTTCCTTTAAGACCCATTATACTTCATCATGAGTAATACACCAGAGCTGGGGAATGGAAAATCCCTTTCTATCCATGACTCCTTCCTAAATGGTATATCGAGAAGCTTTGCAAAGGACTTGCCGTCTGTTATTCCTTCATTCGGGAAGGACTCGCTGTAGCAAATAGTCTTTAATCGGAGTCATCCACATTCCTTGTCGGCATTCGCCTCTAGTACCTAACCGATTTTAATTTGGTTTATATTCTGAGCATCTAGTACTTTGAATGTAACTAAGCCCATCTGTTGTGCATTGTTAGCAATCTTTGCCAATGAGTCGGCCTCTTTGTTTTGGTCCCGAGGAATGTGCATGATGCCATAATACTCAAAGCATGTTAATTGCTCTTGGACTTGAGCAAGGTATGGGGAGAGTCGTTGTCCTTTATTTTGGTAAACCCCCTTGACTAGGTATACTACCAACCGTGAGTCGCAAAAGATTTTAATAGATTTTACTCCCAATTCTTTAGCAAGTTTGAGTCCAACAATCGAGCTTCATACTCAACTTCGTTGTTCGTTGCAGGGAAGTCAAGTTTCAAAGCTATGCAAATTAATCAATCTTCGAGGGTCATTAGCACGATTTCGGCTCCCGAACAACGATCATTGGATGCTCCATCTGTCTACGTTTTCCATCGAATGGCAGAGGCTCCACTGCTCTTTGGGAGATCATCATGTGCAGTGAATTCTGCTATAAAGTCTGCCAATGCTTGTCCTTGAATGGATCTTCGAGGGAGGTAAGTGATGTCGTATTGGCTCGGTTCGATGTTCAACATGAATAACCTCCCAAATGTCTCAGGTCATTGTAGGACCTATCGTAATGGCTGGTCGGTATAAACTTTGATAGTGTGAGCCTAAAAATAGGAGCCGAGCCTCGTAAATCATTCAACAAGCAATACACCAATTTCTTTGTCTTTGAATAATTTCTTTTCGCTCATGTTAATTGCTTGCTAACATAATAGACCGGTCTCTAGATCCAATTCTCCTCACGAAGCAGTGCAGAACATATAGCATGTACCAACATGGCCAAGTAGATATACAAGTCTTCATGATCCATCAACTTGACGGGAGGCCTCAAAACTTGGAATGCATCCTCACAATCCTACATTCATTCAAAGTTCATTTTCCATCTTCTAATTAAGTCGAGGAGTGGAATGCATTTATTGGTAGCTTTGGAAATAAATCGACTTAAGGCGAGAACCTTTCCATTTAGGCTTTGTACTTTCTTGTTGATCTTCGGCACTAGGATGTTGCGAATTGCTTGAATTTTCTTGGGATTAGCTTCGATTCCGTAAGCATTGACAATGAAACCCAAGAACTTTCCTGATTCAATGACAAAAGAACACTTCGAAGGATTAATCTTCATTTTGTAATATCAGAGGATATCGAACATTTCTGCTAAGTCTCTAATGTAATCACTTAATCTTCATGACTTCATGAGCATATCATCAAGGTATACCTCTATCGTCTTTCCAATTTGATCTTTGACTAGGCGTTGATAGGTCGCTCTAGCATTATTCAATCCAAATGGCATTACCACATAGAAATACAATCCAACATCGGTAATGAAGCCATCATGCTCCTTATCGAGAATATCCATCAGGATTTGGTTATATCCAGAGTACACATCCATGAAAGATAGCAATTCATGTCCTGCGGTTGAGTCTACCAGCTGGTCGATCCTTGAAAGGGGAAACTGTCTTTTGAGCACGCCTTGTTCAATTCGAGTAATCAATGCATGTCCACTATTTTCCATTAACTTTTCTCACAAGTGTAGGATAAGATATCCATTTAGGGTAGAGGGCGTCATGAATAAACCCATTGCCTTTGAGCCTATCCACTTTCTCTTTAAAGGCAACATATCTCTTTGGATCCATGCCATGCCATTTCTATTTCATAGGACATGCCTTGGGTTGATATTTAATATGTGGCTCGCAATGGCAGGCGAGATCCCACACACATCAGAATGAGTCCAAGCGAACACATCAAGATTTGCTCAGAGAAAACTAGAAAGTTCTTTCATCATTGGGAGGACGAGATGTGATCTTATCTATAGGACTCGTGATGGGACGTCATGACTGACCATGATGTCAATTGTCAACTCAACGGTGCAGCCTTAGTTTCTTCGGGCTCCTCCTTATCATTCCTCCGATCTGTGTCTTTATAGAACCGACCATAGCGACCGAGCCAAGGCTCAAGCACTGGTTGCCGATCTTTGGCGGTTTGGATGCGGAGAGACTTTTCCATACCTTTACCTTTCTCCTTTCATTGAGCTTCTCTCAATTCAGCTACATAGCAGGCACGTCTAGTCGCGTGATCACCAGGCACAATTCCAACACTGTTATCAATTGAGAACTTCGAAGTCAAACACCATAGGGCAAGAGCTGCTCGAAATTCAGCTAGGCCTGATCGGCTCAGAAAAGCATTCTATGGAGAGTCAACGTCCAAGAAAGAAAATGGTAAAATCTACACTCTCCTACGGTCACCTTCTCTTAACTCCACGGGCAATTTGACATATCTGACAGCTTCGGTTTTAGCACTGTTAAAGCCATAAATGCGAACTTTAAATGGCTTCAAGTCCTTGGCATCCATCCACATCTGATCGTATGACTTTTTGAAAATTATATTTATAGAACATCCACAATCAACCAAAATCCTCCTTACTAGGGCGGGCTCGATCGTGGCCGAAATGACCATTGGGTCGATCGTCGGTGCCTCCACCTTATCTGCGTCTTTGTTTCTAAACACAATGTCGTCTTCCATTGTATGCTGCTATTTCGCCGGAGCTTCATCTTCTATACTTGAAAAACATTCAAAATTCATATATTTGATTGTGCTAGCATAGCGCTACATCTCATTCCAACTCTTATCAGCTGGATGCGGTCATCTAACTATTGTATTGATCACTGATCATCCACCAATCTGCATAGGCTCCTAGGCCCTGCGTGGAGCTTGTTCTGGGTTAAGGTTAGATGTCCCCTCCCCTCCATCCTACGAGTCTTTAACAAACTGGTGAAACTTTCTTTCCCGAATCATTTTATTGATAATATTCTGGAGATGCCTACACTCATTCATGTTGTGTCCATAGAATTTATGGAACCGGCAATATTTTACAGTCTGCTTATACTTCTCCATTGATTCCTTCGAAGGTGGCTTCCTGTGTTGCACGGTATTATAGGTAGACAAATAAACATTCAACAAATAAACATTCTTTAGAGATGTATTTAGTGGTGTGTAGGTATCATAGATTAGAATCTGAGGCTTTCCTCTTCTAGAATCCCTCTTTCATGCAAGGTTCTTATCGCCACCTTTCTTTTGCTGATTTTTTTATTTTGGACATTCACTTGAACTTTTCCAAAATCATCACCAGACTGCTTCACTGCAATGTTACTCTGCACTCCTTCTCCACTTGATCCTACAATATTCTTCTTTCTAGAGCGTCTAACTTCCTCTTTCCTCAAATATTGAGCTGCTTTGGTTTAGAAATGTTCCAATGTTGCAGGTGGTTTCCACCAAACCAATTGCCAAAGTCAGATTCTAGATCGATCCCTCTCGTTACCATCATCAATATTGAATGGTCATTTTAATTACTGATTTCTGTGATAGCTATATGAAATTTCTCCAAATAATCTTTTAGTGATTCTCTCGGAGCCTGGATCATGTTGGACATGGACATCACATCTTTAGGGCGAGTGCATGCATACGGAACTGCTTCACAAACTTTGCTGCTAAATTTTCAAATCTAGAGATTGACCGTGGAGGTAATCTCATAAACCACGTCGTTGCTATTCTAGAGAGGGTGATAGGAAAATACCCACACTTTGTTGCATCATTAGCTCATGCAAATACATCAACCATTCATATCTCATGATGTGCTACTTTGGGAAATTTTTCCCTTATAGGCAAGCATCGATGGTATACTGAGCCTCCTTGGATACTCTGCATGTAAATTATTGTCAGTGAATGGGGTATAGCTTCTCGAGATCCTCCAATCATCATTGGTCAAGCCTTGGCTCTCCCTCACTAGCTGTCTAACTATAGCCGACAAGTACGTCGTTTGGATAGTTGGAGCCAAGCGATGGTCGTGCTCCACCTCATGTGAATGGTCCGTTCAATGTCTACGGGTCGTTTCGCGCCTTGTTGGCTCAACATCCCTCGATGTATATCACATACGTTCAATTCATTATTATTCCAAGGAGGTAATTAGTTTGTATCCATCATAATTTTAGCATTCAAATAAATCGCAGTGGCTCTATCTTGGGCACCAGCATTGAAAGGTAGGCTCCTTCCTCTGGAGGAAGGATTGACATTGATCCTTATAAAGGGATCGGCATTGATCGATCTTGGCAAGCCAGGTTGGCTTGCCTGCTGACGTCCAAAAGCTTCTACGTGATACCCATCAATTCTTTAACGCCTGCGTCTGTGATAATAATCTGATGAACTAGAACTCCCTGAGGTAGAATAAGGGGTTAAGTCCCTCCTAGCTTTCCCACTCTATTGCTGGCTGAGTTGCTTCATTAGATCGTACTGGCTTGAATCTGCTGATTCAACTATCGATGGCTATCCACTAGTTCTTTCATCAAATTCTGGAATTCAGGTCTTCTTATGGAATCAGCTAGATTTTGGACATCAAAAGGATTGGTATCATTCACATATATTGGTAGATTGCTCGGGCCTCCCTACTGGATGCTAGCATTCTGGCTACCTTCTACGTTTTGAGATGTAGATCTGGTATTCCTAACCATTGTTGGCTGTCTTCCTTGGACTTTTATAAATCTGAATAGAATAAAAAAGCCTCATAAAGATAATTTCGGATCTTTTCAGGGGATTTATGCAATCTAATAGCAATAAAGAGATCCAAATAGGGCAGAGAATCCAGTTTCTCACTGAAAGCACCAAAATGTTTGTACCAAAATTTGGCACAAAAACTCGTTAAAAGTTTTAGAGAGAAATAAATGAAGAATCTAAAATGAAAACACGGGAAATAAGCAATGAAATAGTAGAAAATCAAAGCAATAACACAAACACGACGATTTACAATGGTTTGGGGTTATTTGCCTACGTCCACTTTGAATGGATAGCTTTATTAATCACTTTGTAAATTGAGTACAATAGGATCGGATGAAAATCCATAGTTACAAAAGAGTACAAAGAAACTCACAGCGTAAAGGTTCCAAAAATGAACAACCAAGCTTGTATTTATAGATAAAGATAGTGAAATATCTCCTTGAAAATTAGGCAGAAGGATTTCTAAAACCATATGGACCCATATGAGCGATCGCATGGCCTAAATCCCAAGGAATAGAGATTGGTGTCGATCCCTATTTTGGAGGAATTCGAGGGTGCGATCTCTATAGTAGCTTCCCCATATGGTAATATGTTCAGCCCCCAAGTTTCATGCCAATTAGATTAGTAGAACTTGAGTTATTTCTCGATTTTTGCTTCAATGTGAGATGTTTTCTGATTTTAGCCTATCCCTATTAAGGGAAGAGGGCCGATCCATTTTGATTCATCTTTTGGAGGTGCGATCCCTAAGGCAGGATCCTTAAGGTCCCCACATCTTGCTCATAAGATATATGCATTGGACTAACGAACCTTGAGATATTGATTGTTTTCCATTGACTTGCATTTGCTTGGCTGAAATATGTCGATCCCTATATTGAAGAATGACTATAGCCTATCCCTTTTCCAAGTTAAGCTATATTCCATACTTTGAATATTCTGCATTACATATCTCTCAATTATTTTCAATCAAAGCTTCATATTATCATCTACACTTGGTTTTTGGACCCCACAATCATCACTCTAGACTTACTGGCTTAATGACAGTCAAATCTAACTCGTTTAATCAGTTTGAATATAGCCATGTCAAAATAGCAGATTAAAAGAGGTACGTGTGAAATTATATATTTTTGTATAATTTGGATTTATATCATTGTGAATATGTTACTTGTATGCCTAATTGCAAAACTTGGAGTTATAGGCTTATATGTATACAAAATAAATCTGAGAACCTTGCCTGCATATTCTATGGATTGTTAAATCTGATTAAACACCTTGTATAACTAAATTTTGAAAGTAAGGGTGAATGTAGTCCCTTAAAGTTGTGAATAATTCATAATAGGGTTTTATGTAAATTTGAGGTTTGTTCTTTGAACGTTATATATTATTAAAGATGAATTGAAAATTGTTATAAATTGAATTAGGATTTAAGTAATATTTTAATAATTTGGAATGGAGTAGTTGCAATATAAATTTCTATACATAATCCAACATTATAATTGCGTATGAAGGTGTATTGGTTGAAATAACAAGAAATATAACTAAAAGAAAGAGATGTGCAAAATATGACTGTTTACCTTGTTTTGTACTGTGATGACCGCTTTACACCTCTGATATTAATATAACCAAATAGTGCATTGCTGTAACATTCGACCGATGAACGACGATTATCAAGAGAAAGAAATAGAAGTAAAGAAGAGGAATGGAATAGAAGAGAAGAGAATAGAATGGAAGAGAAGAGAATAGAAGGAATAGAAAACATCACACAATCATAAAACCTGTTGTATATCTTACAATGCATCAAATAAAATATAATAGTCATCACAGATGTAATACAGATGAGATGGTAATAACTACATAAACCATAGAATCGGGGTACACATTCTCGTACTGTTATGAAAAAAAGTAATAGAGTTTGGGCAAATAATAAATAAACTCAACGGATAAACTGTCTCTAATAATAGTAAGTTAACACTGTAAAGGCTTCATAGTATCACACGGCGGAATAGACAATAATAAATCCAAAATATAAATATGAGAAAGCGTCACCTCTTACTGGTCCATCTGCACAACTTCAAGTGTTGTTTACACCTGCTAAGTAGTTTACTCACTTAAGAGTACCCGACATCATAAGAAATAAAGCATAAAATATCGAGGGAGACAACAGTCTGGTATGAGTGATAAAGGATATCAAAACACTATAAAAGTCGACATAGTATATGGAATAGAGGGCATGGAGAATCATACCTAACATGTCCCTACATCCACATAGTTAACATATAACACAAGATATATGCTACTCTAGATCATAGTCGTTATGGGTGTACTATGCATCAAAGCTCTAAGGGAGTCTAGATATTTGCATCGATAATATCTACATCGTGTGACAACTCTTAAGTGACAAGCAACCAAAGCAAACATGGTATCCATCATCCATCATCACATTTACTCAATGCATTGGACATATGATACTCATATGACCCCATCATTCAACCAAGGACTGCTCAGTGTCCCAGTTTCTTGGCACTCAATTCCATGCCACTCAGCAGGCTAGACTTCACACTCCATAACAGCCAAGGTTAAACGGATCGAAACATCACGTGATCTGAGGCACTCTCTATGGCCCAAGTGAGCATCCTCACATACCCTTACCTTATGAGTATACTTCGAAACCTATGCATATAGACAATCTCTTTGCAAACATCATCCACCGTAGAGCTCATCCAAAACTTTCCTCACAACGTGATTTGGAACTACTCTAGACAACCATAATAAGTCATAGAGTCTCATCATGCGTCTCTGTGAGGACCCGAAATTTTTTAACATTTGAAATTAAAATATTTAATTGATTTTAAATATTGGAAGTTGTTTTTAAATTTCAATTTCAATTTTAACTATAAATTTGGCAATTTAGTTATTGAATTTAATTTATTGAAGTTGGATAAAATATTGAATTTTCAGTTTTTGAGCTTGATAAAAATAATTTGAAGGCTTAGAAAATTCAAATAGATAATATTGAAGATAATAGAAACTACAGAATTGAATTTGAAATTGAATTGTTCGGTTTTGAAATTATATCGTTTAAAATCGATATTTAAAAATAGTCTTCCGAGGCACAATCTCGGATTTCGACGAAACCAGTTCCATTGGATTCATAAGATTATATTATTATCGGATTTCAATTTTCGTAGCGTTTGGAGTTACCGTTTGTCCGTACGGGTGAGAAACGTGTTGAAATTAAAATCGATAATTTAATATTTAAACTCGATTCAAAAGCTACCTTCCACATATGATTGAATTAGGCTCTGAAACATGTTTCATTGTGTTTGGAATACGGATAAAATATTATAGATGCCTAGCGGCACGCCTCGATAGGGCATCAGATTTTTAAGTTGCATTAAATAAGATATTTATAAATAAAAAATATATTTTAACCTGTCAATCAGGGCATACCTTCTCCAACACGCCTTCCTCAACTCTATATAATATCCCTCTCGTTCAAAGTTAAGAAAAAAATAAAATTGAAATTTAACATTTCATATATAAAAAAATGGGCAAACTCGGCTTGTCTTGTAACTGAAGCTGCCTTCTCCTTTATACTTTAACTCTTCGATTCCTTCCTTCTCCTCTTTCAATTTGAATCGAACCATCGAAGAAAAAATCGCGATTTGAAAAAAAAGAGCAACGCTCATAGCCGAGGCAGAGGTGGCTGCAGCGTGTCTCGTTCAATCAAAGGGTGGGACGTAAGAAGGAATCGACCTGGTCAATAAAATTGAGGGGTAGCTTAAGCTAGGGCTCGATCAATTTTAGAAGGACGTATCATGATCTGGTGGACTTGGGGTTTGGCGTAGTCGCGATGTAGATGGGCTCGACGGCGAGCATGTCGCGATAGTGCAAGGGTTTCGCGTAGTCAAAGTGGTCGGCGTCTTCAATCTCGAGGCAGTTCGATTTAGGGTTCGGCGAGGTGACTGTTGATAGGGTGAAGGTCGGCCACGTCGTGGTTCAGGCAGTAAGGTATACATACTTTTTCATTTCAATTTGAAATTGGTAATGTCCTTATAGATTTGTACAAATAACAGAAAAAAGTAATAATACTATATACATGCAAAAAGTAATTTATATTATTTTAGTTACTAAAGGATATTTTTAAAAGAATTTTTTTTCGTTTAAACTAGATTTTTAATTGATTAATTTTTTTAAAAGGAATTGATTTAAAATAAAGATATTAGTCTAAGATAAAATCTTGGTTGAGTAAATTTATTTAGAGGAAATCGGTTCAAATTTTAAATTATTAGTTTAAAATAAAATCATTGGTAATTAAATTTATAAATGGGAATTTAATGGTTCAATTTATTTGAATATTAATAAAAGTATACAATTGTTTATACAAGGTTTATAGATCGTGAAAAACAAACTGGAGTGGAAAATGGATTGTATGCAAAGCAAATGTGAGATCTTCTCACTCAAATTATAATAATTGAAAATTTCAGTTATTGATTGATTGTTGAATTATGAGAGTTAAATTTAAAATTGTTGATTGTGTGTTTGGATGATAAATTATGATCAGTTGTATCGAAATAGACCATACGCGCCGCATAATAGCGGATGATATTATATTTAAACCCATATACCGCGATATTCCACCTTTAGTGGAATTGGTATTATATATGTATTTGGAGCTATTGATTTCCCGCATTATATAGTGGATGAGACCCTATGCGCCGCATAATAGCGGATGATATTTTATGAATCTCATATACCACGATATTCCACCTCGAAGTGGAATTGGTATTTAGTTGTTGTGCTAACGTCTATGGATGTAGGGAAAACATGTTGGAGGGATCCAACTGGATTCCTCAGATATTGAATTTGTTTCATATGTTGTATGTTAAAAATCTTTGCGTGATTATATTGTGATTGAAATCGTTGAAGGCTAAAATTTAGTCGAATAATATTTTTGGTATCATAGGATACTAGAAATAAATAAAATTGAATTTTTAAATTTAAGTAGAAAATCTATAGTGAAATCCTATTGGATAAAATTCCAAAATATGGGAAAAAGTTTAATAAATGGATTTCAAGTAATAATATTCAAAAGGTGAAGAATTTATTTTAAAAATATGATTTTTAAATAATTTGGAAAAGATAAAGGAATTTATTTTAAAAAAATAAATTCGTAAATTGATTTGGTGTTAAAAGAATAAATCTTCGGGGAATCAATATGGAAATTGATTGGGTGTTTGTAAATGATTTTTAAAATTGATTTAAAAAATCACATATCGTTGAATATTTGGGAATTTGAATTCACAATGGAAATTTAAAAAGGAAACGGAAATTTGTTTAATAATAAAAAATAAATAAAATAAATAAATATCAGTTTATTTTTGAAAAATGTGGATAGAAATTTACAAAATTGGAATGTAAATTAAAATAAATTGAGAAGATTTATTAATTTATTTGAATGGACCATTTTGTAATGGAAAAAGAGGATTCTTCTCTAGAAAGCCGAGTATATTTTTAAAATATCTTTTGAAACAAAATTAAAAGTTCTAGATTTGGTTTTAAAAGAATATTATTGGAGAGATTATCTTTGAAAATTTCTTTGAATCTTTAAAAGTAAAGATTTATTTAATTAAGTATAGAAGGGACTGTTTTAAAGTTTTAATTGATATCTGTTTTAGAAAATGGATATTTGAATATTTATACTCTATCTACTAATTTTATTTTAAAATTAGTTTGGACTTGAATTTTTTTATGAGACATTAGTATAATATTTTCATAACTAATATTTAAGCAAGTGTTTCAAAATAGTTTTATTTTAAATACCTCTAAGTATATTTTGGATAAGCATTTTGAATTATTTTAAAATATTTGAACTCGCTAGATTTTCAGTGGAAATGAATAAATATTGGAAATGTTTTCTGCGTAAGGAAAAATTGATTTGAAATTTATTTTCAAAGTATTGAAGTGTGAAAATATATCTTGTGAAGTTATTTAGAAAATAAATAATTTGGGGAAAATTATTTAAATATGATGATTGTTGTGAATGTTGATTGATAGTTAAATAACCGACTATCAATATTGGCCTTTAAATGGCATTAGAATTTCGATGCGACCGGGAGTCGAATTCCAAACAGATATTCGAAACCCACATCGAACGTTTGTGATTGTGATGGATCTTTTGTTTAAGAAGATCAACATGGAAATTGTTATGATTTGTTTGAAATCTGAATGAACACTTATTTTTAAAAATAAGCGTTCATTATTCGAATTAGCCGGGAGAGGACCTTGTGTCATAAAACCCATACCGAATAATGATACGACGAAATGGGATTGCTTTTGAAGACGGTGTTGAAGACCGTGTATTTTCAAAAGTGAAAGGATTACCTGTCGAATGTCTCTGCACCGGGTTGCTCCGGTATAGAGATTTGATCACCCTTTGTGATGGGGATTCCGGACGTGATTAGTGAATATTCGGATTTGCAAGGGCTTCTTTGAAGTGCCTTCGGTTCCGTTCATTCCCGGAACGAACTTGTACGGATGTGTGTCTGACGTTACACTTTGAGATGTAAAGCTGGTTTCTATCAAATACATTTCTGTTAGTGGCGGAGAATTTATTCTCTTAGCTTAACACCCTTCTCTAAGACGTACGAGCTCAGAGGTTATGTAGTTGATGGTTATTAGTGATATACTCCCAATTTGGTAATGTGGCATACAAAGTGCTGCTGATCATTTGTTGATCAAAGCATGACTTTGTGAAAAGTGTAGCTTTGTGGACGAGACTTTGTCGGACCTCACACCCCGAAAATGGTCGAAACAGGAAAGATGCGGCAAGGTTATGAGGGTCGCGCCCTTTAGGGTATGTCATTTCCTTCTGGAAAAGGGTGGTATCATGGTATGGAGCCCAGATATTTAACATATGTGGTTGTTGAAAATCTATTACTCTTTGTGGTTGTTGCTTTGTGTTTGAGGATCCTCGGATAAATGTCGCAAACGACCGGGGGATGGCATACTCGTGTAGTAGTTACCTAGTTACAGAGGTAACCCGGCCTTGTGTTGGCAGAGAGCTGGTTAAGTTCTCCAGACGTCCCTCCAAAGGCGTACCCATGTGGCAGTAGGAAGTTCCTTAGCCTGACCATTTGTTGGAAATCCAAAGAAACAATACGCGCCCTGTACGGTTTTAGTTGTATAACCTGCCATGGAATGTGGTGGTAACCTGCTATTGAACATGGTAGCTATAGTAGGCATACAATAATGATTGTATGCTGGCTAAGATTAATATTATACTTTCAAAATGTTTTTTGCACTATGCACTAATGATAATATTAAAAATATTTTGCGTATTAAGCATGTTTGACTATCATAAGGAGAAATCTCCTCCAATTTTGCGTTTGCATTGTGTATGTGGCAGGAGGCCTTATGGTAGTTTCATTTTTCAAAAAGCATAGCGGATTTCTTTTCCTTTCTTTGTGAAAATAACTGTTTTTAAGATCTCACACCAGTTCCACGACTGACCTTGTTATTGTTCCCTTCTTAAATTTTGGGTGCCCACAATTTTTCCACACAGGTAGCCTAGAGTCGGGTTTCGGTTATTCTGGAGAAAAGTCAGAAAAAGAGTTGCTGTGGAGATCTGAAGGCAAGTTGCATGGCGACACGTATCATTATATTATGTATTATCCGCTGCGTTGGGATTGCTGTAAGTCCAGTTTTAATTTGGATTAGACATTGTAAATGCCTAGTGTTGAATGGTGTCGTTGTAAACTCTGATAATGTGATGTATGTAAAACTGATATAGTTCTTTGTTTTAAAGATTATTCATTTATCTATTATATTTGTTCCGCTGCGAAATGTGAGACTCTGATGTTGTTTTCTTTTCTTCTTCTTCTTCTACTTCTTTCTTCTTTAATCCCGAAGACTCGTACATTTGTTCCACTTTGGGCTGAATTGTTATGGAATTTTTCTAGCTGAAAAGGGGTACGGATTTGCGGGCCTTTACAATGGTATCAGAGCAATTGGTTAAGCGACAACCTTGGCTCTGTTGGGTGTTACTCATTAGAGATAGAGTTACTCATTAGAGATAGAGTCAATAGTACTCTATAATGAGTCTGAGTGTAATAATAGATATGAGCGCGTATTTATTAGTGAATATAAAAAGAAAATTGTTTTATATTGTGATGATTGGTTTGTTGAGTGGTGTATGGATTCTGGTCGATATAGTCTGTACAACTCTATCGATAGGGATCTCTAAACACTCGTACAGAACAATTCGACACGATGTTGTTTTAAAATAGGGTAAATGAAATAATTTTATCCAAAACTATTTTCGTAGATAAAGGAAATAATCTTTGTAAATTATTATAGTATATGGTTGCTTGACTGTTAGAAAGTGATAATAATATTATCATTTGAATAAGAAATTGAAATGATAACAAACAGCTAAGAAATAAATTTATATACAAATGGAATTTATAAATATGAATTGTAAATGTGATTTATAATTTGAAGTAAAATTCCAAAGGAATATTTGGAAATGTTTTTGAAAGGATTTCAAAATTTTGAAACTTGGAAAAGTTTAAATTCCCTTGAGTTTGAAAATTGTTTTCGAAGTTTTGGAAAGATAACGGTGAAATTAATTGGGAAATAATTTTTGAATTAAATTTGAAATTTGATGGAGTTTGGAATTTAAAAATATTTGGAAAATGTTTTAAGAGGGATAAAGCTCTAAACTCTTTTTGGTCGCTGGAAAATAACTTCGGTGATGACTGCAGCATCATCGATGTTCATTTTCGAGTTTCTAAGAGAGAAATTGCTGCCAAATTATTTTAAATGGAAGTTGTTTGCAAACTGGGTTTGGTTTTAGAAATTCAAAGGGATAATTTGAATTGATTTCAAAAATGGTTTTGAATTGTTGAAAATACTTTGGAACTTTATAAAAAATAGTTTGGAATAAAATTTATTAAGGTGGAAAATAAAATTTTGAATAAATAAATAAATTCACAATTGCAAGTAAATGAAAGGGAAATTGAATGTTGAAATTCATTTCGAATTTGTAAGCAAATAGAACTGGAATTGAAATTGAATTTGATTTGTAAAACAAAGAATTGAAAATAGATTTTGGGAATGAACAAAAGAATAAAACTGAAACTGAAACCGAATATTGAAAACCAGTTTGAATTATGTGAAACAAAATGAAGTTGTAAAATTAGTTTGAGGCGAACTAAAGTTAACAAAGGTGGAAGAAAAAAACGATTTGAGATAAAATGAATTGGAATTTGTAATAAATCAGTAAATAAAACTAATTTAAAATAGTAATATGAATCGGTTGTGAATGAAAGATAGTTGATAAAAAGTTTAGAAGTTAAATTGAATCCAAACAGAATTGAAAGTGTAAATCGAATTCAAATGAAATTGAAAATGTAAAGTTGAATGAAAATGAATATATAACTTCAATAATGAAGTAAAGATGGTATAAGAAGTAAGTATTCAAACTTTTGTAATGAAATATGCAAAATGATATATGAATGTTGTAATTGAAGATTATGGATATCAGGATATACAGGTGTGTTAAAGACAAAGGATAAATTGGATTTTGATTTTGAAGATAATTTAAATTGCTCGACAAAAAGGTATGTATTTAAATTTCAGTATGAAATTTGATGATTTCCTTGTCTAGCCACTTGGCCTTTTGTTTTATTTTTGAATCTGGGGGTCCATGGTGCGATTTTGTAGTCGCACCGAGCTAGCCGCGCAAAGGAGACGCTGGCGAAATTTTTCGAAAATTTAGGGAGTTAGAAAATTTTTGAGAAATTTTGAAAGTTTAAAATTTAAATTCAAATTGTTAAAGAAAATAATATTATTTGGAACTTATAATTGAAGTTGGAAAGTTAGTTGAATTAAGGATGGGTCTTAAATAAAAGATTTGTTTTGGTAAGATAATAAAACTATTTGGATTGGGAAAACTAATAAATGGGTTAAGGATCATTCTTCTTAACTAGTAATTTCGAGACGAAATTCTTTTAAGGGGGGAAGGATGTGATGACCCGAAAATTTTTAACATTTGAAATTAAAATATTTGATTGATTTTAAATATTGGAAGTTGTTTTTAAATTTGAATTTCAATTTTAACTATAAATTTGGCAATTTAGTTATTGAATTTAATTTATTGAAGTTGGATAAAATATTGAATTTTCAGTTTTTGAGCTTGATAAAAATAATTTGAAGGCTTAGAAAATTCATATAGATAGTACTGAAGATAATAGAAACTACATAATTGAATTTGAAAGTGAATTGTTCTGTTTTGAATTTATATCGTTTAAAATCGATATTTAAAAATAGCCTTTCGAGGCACAGTCTCGGACTTCGACGAAACTAGTTCCATTAGATATGTAATATTATATTATTATCGGATTTCAATTTTCGTAGCGTTTGGAGTTACCGTTTGTCCGTACGGATGAGAAACGTGTTGAAATTAAAATCGATAATTTAATATTTAAACTCGATTCAAAAGCTATCTTCCACATATGACTGAATTAGGCTCCGAAATATGTTCCATTGTGTTCGGAATATGGGTAAAACATTATAGACGCCTGGCGGCACGCCTTGATAGGGCATTGGATTTTTAAGTTGCATTAAATAAGATATTTATATTAAAAAAAATTAACCTGTCAATCAGGGCTTACCTTCTTCAACGCGCCTTCCTCAACTCTATATCATATCCCTCTCGTTCAAAGTTAGGAAAAAATAAAATCTAAATTTAACATTTCATATATAAAAAATGGGCAAGCTCGGCTTGTCTTATAACCGAAGCTGCCTTGTCCTTTATACTTTAACTCTTCGATTCCTTCCGTCTCCTCTTTCAATTCGAATCAAACCATCGAAGAAAAAAATCATGATTTAAAAAAAAAATCGAGCAACGCTCGTAGCCGAGGCAGAGGTGGCTGCAGCGTGTCTCGTTCAATCAAAGGGTGCGACGTAAGGAGGAATCGACGTGGTTCAATAAAATCGAGGGGTAGCTTAAGCTAGGGCTCGATCAATTTTAGAAGGACGTATCATGATCTGGTGGACTTGGGGTTTGGCGTTGTCACGATGCAGATGGGCTCGACGGCGAGCATGTCGCGATGGTGCAAGGGTTTCGCGTAGTCAAAGAGGTCGGCGTCTTTAATCTCGAGGCAGTTCGATTTAGGGTTCGGCAAGGTGATTGTTGATAGGGTGAAGGTCGGCCACGTCATGGTTCATGCAGTAAGGTGTACATACTTTTTCATTTCAATTTGAAATTGGTAATGTCCCTATAGATTTCTACAAAATAACAGAAAAAAGTAATAATACTATATACATGCAGAAAGTAATTTTTATTATTTTAGTTACTAAAGGATATTTTTAAAATAATTTTTTTGTTTAAACTAGATTTTTAATTTAATTTGTTTAAAAGGAATTGATTTAAAATAAAGATATTAGTCTAAGATAAAATCTTGGTTGAATAAATTTATTTACAGAAAATCGGTTCAAATTTTAAATTATTAGTTTAAAATAAAATAATTGGTAATTAAACTTATAAATGGGAATTTAATGGTTCAATTTATTTGAATATTAATAAAATTATACAATTGTTTATACAAGGTTTAAAGATCGTGAAAAACAAACTGGAATGGAAAATGGATTGTATGCAAAGCAAAGGTGAGATCTTCTCACTCAAATTATAATAATTGAAAATTTCAGTTATTGATTGATTGTTGAATTATGAGAGTTAAATTTAAAATTGTTGATTGTGTGTTTGGATGATAAATTTATCATCAGTTGTATCGAAATAGACCCTTGCGTCGCATAATAGCGGATGATATTATATTTAAACCCATATACCGCGATACTCCATCTCGAAGTGGAATTGGTGTTCTATATGTATTTGCAGTTGTTGATTTCCCGCATTATATAGCGGATGAGACCCTATACGCCGCATAATAGCGGATGATATTTTATACATCCCATATACCGCGATATTCCACCTCGAAGTGGAATTGGTATTTAGTTGTTGTGCTAATGTCTATAGATGCAGGGAAAACATGTTGGAGGATCCAACTGGATTCCTCAAATATTGAATTTGTTTCATATGTTGTGTGTTGATAATCTTTCCATAATTATATTGTGATTGAAATCGTTGAAGGCTAAAATAGCCAAATAATATTTTTGGTATCATAGGATACCAGAAATAAATAAAATTGGATTTTTAATTTTAAGTAGAAAATCTATAGTGAAATCCTATTGGATAAAATTCCAAAATATGGAAAAAGTTTAATAAATGATTTCAAGTAATAATATTCAAAAGATGAAGAATTTATTTCAAAAATATGATTTTTAAATAATTTGGAAAAGATAAAGGAATTTATTTTAAAAAAATAAATTCGTAAATTGATTTGGTATTAAAAGAATAAATCTTTGGGGAATCAATATGGAAATTGATTGGGTGTTTGTAAATGATTTTTAAATCGATTTAAAAAATCTTATATCAGTGAATATTTGGGAATTTGAATTCACAATGGGAATTTAAAAAGGAAAGGGAAATTTGTTTAAAAATAAATAAATATCGGTTTATTTTTGAAAAATGTGGAAAGAAATTTACAAATTCGGAATGTAAATTAAAATAAATCGAGAAGATTTATTAATTTATTTGAACGGACCATTTTGTAATGGAAAAAGAGGATTCTTCTTTGGAAAGCCGAGTATATTTTTAAAATATCTTTTGAAATAAAATTAAAAGTTGGTGATTTGGTTTTAAAAGAATATTCTTGGAGAGATTATCTTTGAAAATTGCTTTGAATCTTTAAAAATAAAGATTTATTTAATTAAGTATAGAAGGGATTGTTTTGAAGTTTTAATTGATATCTGTTTTAGAAAATGGATATTTGAATATTTATACTCTATCTACTAGTTTTATTTTAAAATTAGTTCGGACTTGAAATTTTTTATGAGACATTAGTATAATATTTTCATAACTAATATTTAAGCAAGTGTTTCAAAATAGTTTTATTTTAAATACCTCTAAGTATATTTTGGATAAGCATTTTGAATTATTTTAAAATATTTGAACTCGGCAGATTTTCAGTGGAAATGAATAAATATTGAAAATGTTTTCCGCGTAAGGAAAAATTGATTTGAGATTTATTTTCAAAGGATTGAAGTGTGAAAATATATCTTGTGAAGTTATTTAGAAAATAAATAATTTGGGGAAAATTATTTAAAGATGATGATTGTTGTGAATGTTGATTGATAGTTAAATAACCGACTATCAATATTGGTCTTTAAATGGCATTAGAATTTCGATGCGATCGGGAGTCGAATTCCAAATGGATATTCGAAACCCACATCGAACCTTTGTGATTGTGATGGATCTTTTGTTTAAGAAGATCAACGTGTAAATGGTTGTGATTTGTTTGAAATCTGAATGAACACTTATTTTTAAAAATAAGCGCTCATTATTCGGATTAGTAGGGAGAGGACCTTGTGTCATAAAACCCATTCCGAATAATGATACGACGAAATGGGATTGCATTTGAAGGCGGTGTTGAAGACTGGGTATTTTCGAAAGCGAAAGGATTACCTGTCGAATGTCTCTGCACTGGGTTGCTCCGGTATAGAGATTTGATCACCCTTTGTGATGAGGAATCCGGACGTGATTAGTGAATATCCGGATTTACAAGGGCTTCTTTGAAGTGCCTTCGGTTCCGTTTGATCCCGAAACGGACTTGTATGGATGTGTGTCTGACGTTACACTTTGAGATGTAAAGCTGGTTTCTATCAAATACATTTTTGTTGGTGGTGGAAAATTTATTCTCTTAGCTTAACACCCTTCTCTGAGAAGTACGAGCTCAGAGGTTATGTAGTTGATGGTTATCAGTGATATACTCCCAATTTGGTAATGTGGCATCCAAAGTGATGCTGATCATTTGTTGATCAAAGCATGACTTTGTGAAAAGTGTAGCTTTGTGGACGAGACTTCGTCGGACCTCACACCCCGAAAATGGTCAAAACAGGAAAGATGCGGCAAGGTTATGAGGGTCACGCCCTTTAGGGTATGTCATTTCCTTCTGGAAAAGGGTGGTATCATGGTATGGAGCCCAGATATTTAACCTATGTGGTTGCTGCAAATCTATTACTCTTTGTGGTTGAGGATCCTCGGATAAAGGTCGCAAACGACCGGAGGATGACATACTCGTGTAGTAGTTACCTAGTTGCAAAGGTAACCCGACCTTGTGTTGGCAGAGAGCTGGTTAAGTTCTCGGGACGTCCCTCCAGAGGCGTACCCATATGGCAGCAGGAAGTTCCTTAGCCTGACCATTTGTTGAAAATCCAAAGAAACAATACGCGCCCTGTACGGTTTTAGTTGTATAACATGCCATGGAATGTGGTGGTAACCTGCTATTGAACATGGTGGCTATAGTAGGCATACAATAATGGTTGTATGCTGGCTAAAATTAATATTATACTTTTGAAATGTTTTCTGCACTATGCACTAATGATAATATTAAAAAGATTTTGCGTATTAAGCATGTTTGACTACCATAAGGAGAAATCTCCTTCAATTCTGCGTTTGCATTGTGTGTGTGGTGGGAGGCCTTATGGTAGTTTCATTTTCCAAAAAGCATAGCAGATTTCTTTTCCTTTCTTTGTGAAAATAATTGTTTTTAAGATCTCACACCAGTCCCACGACTGACCTGAAGTTTATTGTTCCCTTCCTAAACTGTGGGTTCCCACAATTTTTCCACACGGGCAGCCTAGAGTCAAGTTTCGGTTATTCTAGAGCGAAGTCAGAAAAAAGAGTTGCTGTGGAGATCTGAAGGCAAGTTGGATGGCGAGACATATCATTATATTATGTGTTATCCGTTGCGTTGGGATTGCTGTAAGTCAGTTTTAATTTGGATTAGATGTTGTAAAGCCTAGTGTTGAATGGTATCGTTGTAAACTCTGATAATGTGATGTATGTAAAACTGATATAGTTCTTTGTTTTAAAGATTATTTATTTATCTATTATATTTGTTCCGCTGTGAAATGTGAGACTCTGATGTTGTTTTCTTTTCTTCTTCTCCTACCTCTTTCTTCTTTAAACCCGAAGACTCATACATTTGTTCCACTTTAGGCTGAATTGTTGTAGAATTTTGCCAGCTCAAAAGGGGTACGGATTTGCGGGACTTTACAGTCTCATGACCTTCTTCTAATAGTTCCTTCCATCCAACTACTCTGCATCTCAAAGTACAAGTGTCCATCATAGAAGCCGTCACTTCGCATCATGGAATCATCATCGTCGAATCACAAAGTGATCATGTCGAAGTATCGTCCTCACTTCAGAGACAAAACCGCTCATCGAAGAGCCATAGCCTCAATCAAATGTCATATGAATGAACAATCCATCACATCATACCTAAAAGCCTCTCCATCGTCCATGTCAAAATTGGCTAAATCGAATATCACCAATAACGGAGAGATCGACCACTCCAGAGTAATCAATACGGACCACTTTGATCATGTATTTAACCAAAAACGGTCAAATACAAACCAAATGAAAATGTTCGACATGCATCCTAAAATCCAAAGCACATCTCCAAGTCCATATTTTGTCTTCGGATCGATCGACATGCATTAAACTCTATGCACGAAATCCTATCATATGGAATGTTTTCTAATACTGCATCACCTTAGAATGGCATTTTCAACCAAACTAAGCGGACTAGCATGCATGCAACTAACAAGCATACTAACGTCTATAATAGCCTACATACATCTGTAATAACATAATACAATACTTCTAAGCAACCAATGTGGGATTAATATCAAAATAGTCTAATCTGTCAATATCATCAAAATAGTGCGTGAATGGAAAAAATGTGATATTTAATTTAAAACCAATTTTAAACACTTTTTAAATTCTTTTATAAAATGAGATATATATTTAAATATATTAGAAATCATGTTTTGAAGTTAGAAATAATTATGAAACATTGTTTTAATACTATACAAACAATCATGGTATGGTGAGAGATAATATCACTCACCTAAACAAAAGTTGTCCGAACGAACACTAAGTCATAAAGCTCTCCATCACGAGTGCAACCCAAGAAACGACATCCACAACGGACCTCGTATGCAAAAGATATATATAGGAATCGGGGTTGTTTAAATAATTAACTAACAAATTAGTTTTATAATTACCTTCATTTGCATTAATTCTTCTTTCCCAAATAATCTATATCACCTGTACAAGGATACATGCACAATAAAAACCAAAACCCACTCCCTTCTCTCATCCATATCTCGACCAAATCTCAACGATTTAATGCGCCGTCGAATCAATCTCGAGCAAAGTAAAACCCTAGTTCGGCCCCACATAATCACATTCGACCAAGCACGATCGCACATGCCAATACCTATACGGATTCAAATCCCATCTCGCCCGAGTCCAATGAATCCGGTCTCATGATTTCAGTGGTGTAAATCACTCGATTGAGTTTTTGAATGAAAATAAGGGAGTTGGCAATTTTCTTTAGTTACTACTAATTGAATAGTAACTAGGTTGAGAGGAATGAGGGTTTTGTGATAATTTATATTAATATAATATTATTTTTTAATTAAATTCACAAATAAAGGTTCATATGTTTCAAGCTCGCACGATCACACGGTGCGTACGATTGCAATGAAACTCATCTATGAATATCATCTCATTTTTTTTGTCATAATGGTATAAATTTCATCATTGTCCGAGATAGCGCTTTGAGATAATAATTTCACAGTTTTCAAGATCGTTTCGGCTATTGAATCGTTCTATCTCCAAATATAGCGATGTTTATACTTATTTAATTCACAATATCGATATGAACTTGATGGAAGTGGTCTCGAGTCCAGATTCGATCATATGTGAAAAACCATATTTTTGGACCTTCAAATAAATTGACGATTCAATATTTAAATCAATTATTTAATTATCTATCGTTAAAAATACGGATCGTAACACCCTCCCTCCTTAAAGGATTTATCCTTAAAATTCCTGAAGTAGAAAGAATGTCTCCGAACCCATAGTCTTTATAAGCCTCTTACGTTTCAGAAAAATTCGGTGGCATCTCCTTTACGCGACAAGGTCTGAGAAAAATCCCAATACAACATAGATATATACATCTCATATCTAAGGCATCTTTGAGGACAACCCAACATATATAGTCAAAACTACACTACAGATGTTAGATACTCTTTTATAGTAAGATCGTACCATTTAAATGTGAATAAATGCGGGTAAGCTTTTGAATAGTCAACTCTTGCTTCCATGTACCTGATCAAGTACACAGCAAAGAGGATTAAATCCAAATGTAACATCATCATGTAAATAAGCATACTAGATCATATCTATACTATTATATTATTATTAATGAGTTTGGTTTCAAAAGCCCAGACGTACTCCATGTACGAACAGACGACATTTTCTTCTTTTATCGCGCCTCTCTCCTTCTCCTTTTTGTGTTTCATACTTTATTTTCAGGCTTATGTAGAAAGCATAAAAGAATCCATGAGGAAGAAGAGGACACTTTCATCTAATTAGATTCTTCTTCTTCATCATTCTCCCCACTTCTGTGCTTCAATCTCCAATTTTCCACAATGAATCTGGAATCAAACCCAATCCCCAATCCTAAACCACTGAATCCGACTCCAATTCACAAAACCATTACCTTACTTCATCGTCCCACCCTCAAGATCTCACCTTCAGCTACATATGTGAAATCCCCAAACTGCCTTTCCAAGACAAAGGCAAGAAAGTGACAATGTCGTCATCTTCGTCACAAATATGGAGTTGCAAACACATAGTAAGTGTTTTCTTTCCTGTATATTGGTTTTAATTTGGTCTTTCTGAGTTTGATGAAATTTGAACTATCTTAGGTTATATTGTTGATCTTTAACCTTTGGTTTTAAAAGTTTTATGGTTGAGAAATAAAGAGTAAGCGAACATTTATGTTATGTTTTTTTTCGTTTTAAATATTTTCCACTGTGGTATATGAAGTTGGTTTGGCATTTAAATGGATTGAACCTTTTTTAAAATTTGAAATTGGTTTCCTTTAATCTTCGTTGTTTCAAATGCTACTTCGTTTAGTATCGCTGAATCTACATTCAATATATATCTATATTTGTTCCAATTTATTATTTCTCAATTTGTTTTCCGTGGTTAGAACATCTAATGTAACCTTCTTATATTAAGTCAGTATAATTACTTCCACTTTCATTAAAATTGTGGCTTCGGGAAAATTTCAACTCCACTGTAACATTTTTTGCATGCATTATGCCCTTTTTCGAATTCAAAATTACAAGCACCGACTGCAAGTGCATTGATACGACGATAATCAAGGTTGCTACAATAGAACTACATGGTGTGGTAATCTTGCCTCTTCCACTTGTTCTGCTAAGTATTAAATCTTCCAATTCTGATATTTTATCACGTAGGATGTTTAAATTAATTTGATTTTTCTCATTATTTCTTTGCAACAGTAAAACTACATGGTACTCAATTGAACTTTACTTTTTGATGTATAATTATGTGATTGCCTCTAAAACTACTTATATATTTTGGCATTCTCATTTCCTATTACAAGCTTCTGATTACTTTTATTTTTATCTGGTACTTAACATGGACAAAATTATTCTAAAATTCATGTTGAGCTCTTACAAGATGGCGGTATTACACATGGAGTTTGACATTTAGGTTTTGTTTTTCATTTTTACCTTTTCCACCTATTATGTTACATTTTTCATGGTTTTTTATAATCGAACTTTGGAATGATTGCATATAACATTATAACTTATTTGTTTACCATTTCAAACCGGTATTATGTTTATCAAGATTAATAGTATTATGATTTTTGTTCATAGGTTTCGGACCTTTAGAAAAGAAGGTAATCCATGTTTGCATTTTATGTTGTATATTTGACACATTTGCATCTTTTGTATTTTTACTGTTTATGAAAGTTGTAATACATTAGAATTATGAATTCAAGAGTATATTTGAATACTTTAGTTCAATGTACTATGACACTTAAAATTTCTTTGAGGCAATAAATATTTTTTGTCTAAATAAATACAATCATTAACTAATTTTATCTCATTTCGAAGTATCATTTCAGTTTTATCTGGAAAATTTGCTAATTTCATAGCACCCAGATTTTATCCTAGGCTTTTGGCTTCTAAGATCAAGATCAAGCCAAAAGAGCTATTGTGTTTCAATGAAAATAGTCTAAAGGATAAAGGTAGTAGTTTCAAGTTCTTTGTTATGTTATTATCTTATAAGAATACTTTAACATATTTGGTAACTAATATAAATCACTGTTAGCCTACTTTTCTTTATTGGAATCATTTACTTTACACTTTAAAACTAAAACGGTGATGACGCGATTGCCACAAGGTAAGAAAATGTGTAGAAAATGCATACAACCACCAAAATGACAGCTAAAAGGAGATTTACTTTTTAGTATTTATTGGCCAAATTACGATTATACATTTAGTATGCATGGTGTTACATTTTCAATTATGCTCAAATTTATTATTTACTATGAGTGTGCGTTTTTTGTGTGGATAGATAGTACTACTACAATTGCTAATTTTGCTATATATAAATTTTAAATTCCAATAAAACTGTAAATGTCCTTTTCTATTTCTATGGTCTTAAATCTTCTGATGGTGATCTTTATCTTCTCCATGAATAGTTCCACTTTAAACTTGCACTATATTAAATAAACAGAACTGGAAATATATAACGTAAAATTTCTAGATGGTATGTGAATATCCTAATGAAAATTTCCCAATTTGTGAAATTGGTTAAATATAGCGATTCCTTGCAGTTATTGGAAATAACAACTC
Source organism: Allium cepa (assembly GCA_030765085.1). Classification (NCBI taxonomy): domain Eukaryota; kingdom Viridiplantae; phylum Streptophyta; class Magnoliopsida; order Asparagales; family Amaryllidaceae; genus Allium; species Allium cepa. The sequence continues at coordinate 485,454,907 of CM060928.1, read as the reverse complement.
CTTGTGTAATATCAATAGCGATAATACGTTTGGCAATGTATCAATTGATAATAGATCAAAAAATCGATATATCTTCATTATGGTACAAATAAATATAATTCATTTAATAATGTTAACCAAACCAACTCCCATTTTTTTCCTTTTGCACAATGCGTTTTTTTTTGTTCAATATATCTTGGGAAGACGTAATAATTTATATGCAATGAATGTAAGATGGATAAATGTCTAGATTCAAATTTATCAATTAGCCAATGTATATGTCTTTGTTTTGAACCTTTTTGATCAGGAACCTGAAGAGTTTTTGTTGATTAAACCTACAATTTATATGTCTTTGACGTCCATTTTCTATCTGAATTTAAGTTGGATGTACTGCAAAGTATTGGTTGCTAAAAGATTGTTGCTCTTTTGTGATGTTGATTAGCATGACCAAGCAATAACTGATCATATATATCAAATTGATCTTGCTCTTAGAAAACACAGTTCTGTTATTTATTACAGTTGGACTTAATGATTTGCAGTTGCTTTATAGTTATTGATTTCAATTCCGAAAATAGACTAATGATTGCTTGGGCTATGCATACATCATAACTGGCCATTATTCATTACTAAAAATGTAGATTTTTCCTATTTTTGTTAATCATTTTGCATAGGCCATTGGCATCAATGGTTGTTTATTCCAATCCAGTGATTTTTCAATATAAAGGTTTGCCTTTTCTTGCAGTTGAAGTTTGATTTTTGGGTATGATTTAGTAATATATTTGGTATTATTCCACTGATTACCAAAGGAAAGCTTAATCAAATATTGAATTTTCCCCTTCATCCTTGCTGCATAATTTTCTTTCAGATTCTTTTGGCAAGTATCATAACGGCTATTTGCTGATTGCTACAAATTAGGAAATAATGAATTACATGTATGGTAGACTTTAACAAAAGGATATAACGAATGTGTGGAATTAGTAAGTTTTTAAATGGTATTACGTATCTTAACTTATATATATTATGTACATTTTTGTGAGATGATTCGGTTCTTCGCATCAAATTTATACCTACTGTAACGAAGGGGACTAAATCTATTTCCTATAGGGTTTGTCTATATAGATTTTCTTTTTATGTTAGTGTAATCAATAAATTCATTTTGAGCGATAACTTAATGTGTGGCAGATATTGCTTCTATTGCTTGAATTTTTCCTAGCTTCGCAGTTGTTTCCCAACTTTCAAAGAATGTAATTTCTAATAGTTTGATTTTAATCTATTTAAGTTCATCTGTGCTTTCCATAAACTGTAACTTGCAATTTTGTATTGTAGGATATTTGTATGAATTTTTTCCTACAAATTATTTTATGCTATTTACAGTTATTACCTCCTACCAAAGACTTAGCACAGCAGTTTCACAAAGTGACCTGAATCACAAATGTTTTAGCCTATCAACATGTGCAACAACTTATTTCAGCCTATCTCCAGTTCATTCATCTACCCTTGCACTTTAAATGACACCTAAATGTATGAATTTCCCATTTTAGACATATTTGCATCCATTCCCACCTGTGCTGTTTTAATATGACTTTGAAAATTTGAAATTATTTCAATCGAAATCGAATTTTAAACAACTGTAAATATAAAGCATCCATTTTCCATTCATATACAATTATCCTTTTTTCTCACGTATTGAATTTCTTTTTCATAAAACGATATTAAAGTTCTTTTCTCTTCACCAGTTCTTCATATGCACTTCACTGGTTGTCTTCCTTATTCCTTTGACAATGTATTCTTCAGCTTCGGTACCAACTTCATTCTTAAAAATGTTCATGGCTCCTTCGATTCAAGTTTTAGTCCCTGTTTTGTGATTTTTTTTTTTTCAATTCTTTGGTCATTTTATTCTCCACAAACCCTACAAATCTAAAATATAATACGATTTCAATTTCAACGATAATTACCATAGTAATTCAACAATTTTTTGAGACGATCGCTAATGGGGTTTGGGCTAAATAAGGAAACATGCTTAGAGAAGATGATGTACTAGACCTGAGTTATGGTTTTAAGAAGATGCTTTATGTAATTTTCTAAATGAATATTATCGTAGCAAATGCATAGCCAGACTATATGAAGTAAATGGTCTGTTCAGTTATGGTGCGATCAAGTTATTTAGAAAAAAGCAACTATGTAATTTGCAGGTTGAATTCAAAAGGTCAGTCCTATCGTATGCACCAGGTTATATGTAATTGAAGCTATTAGAAAGGTTGCGTTGGGTTCAATGAAGTTGTATTTATTTTAATTTATTCTATTCTCTATTGACCAAACAAATAGGAAACTCTGAGGAACTTCCTGTTAGCATATATGGTATGTAACTATTTTATTCAATTAAGTTCTGTTTTGTTGACCTATTACTGCTATATTAGCATATATGGTCTATGAATTTAACCGTTTTTGTTCACTAAATGATGTGATTTAAGTATGAAATTCAATTTGCTGATGCTTACCCTGCGTATAAGAAAATATGGATATGGAAGCTATCTAGTGGTATCATATGAGCTATCCAATAGTATCATGTGCATGATATTTTATTTTAAGCTTTATATTTCTTCATTTTATTTCCACGCACTCAATTTTTTTTCTCATTTTCTAAATTTTAAACCTTCAAATTTTTGAAGGAATATGCTGTTTATTTGGGCGCACATACCACATGTACATTAAGATATGAGTTGGATTTGTAGTATATATAAATATATTTTGATATGAGTTTCAAATATGGCCGAAAAATATACACATAAACCTTTTGGTTGTTTAGTTCATGTATCATTTGGTGTTTGTTTATATACAACATTCATGGGATGGAGTATCATAAATAAGGGAATATGGCAAGTAACACGTGGTCTGATGTAGGAATGGTATTTCTATCGCTCTTTAAGTCACAATATTTTTTGAAGGAGTGTAAATATATATTCTGCACAAATTTGAACCTTCACTTGGTCACATAATTGTCCCAGACGTATATTTTGTTGTATCCTATTTGACAAGCTTTTAATAAGAACAAGTTTTCATCGTTGCCATGAACACATCTAATATTTTAGTTCATAGGATAGAGTTCTTTTTTCAACTAATTTGAAAGTCATTGCTTTATTCACATAATACATGTTTCTACATTGCATCTTAATGTCAAATATAATTTCAATGCATAGGATATGGATAAATCCATTGTTTATGCATTGTTTGTGTTTTATATAGAAAATACCTATCACAAATACCCTCTTATCCATATCCACGTGCACATGTTTTTGGTACATTCTTCATGTTATGGGAAAGTGTAGGATTAAAAATAGTGTTTAATTTCTTATATATTGGGTGAAATGTTATTTTGTCCAACCATTGAACGTATTAGCTCTACGATTGATTATTAGCATATTTAGTGTTCACTAAGCAGGCTATTACTTAACAGTAACCAGAACAATCGAAATAAAAAGTACCCAATGAATTGATTGATTGCAAAAGAACAAACCTTGCAGATTTGAAGGTTGAGATATTAAATGTACTTATATGTCTATTTTTTGCTATTTAAAAGAATAGTCTTTGTAAGAAAGCTATTAAAATGTACTAATTAATAATTCTGTCTATGCAAATAGGTATCAGATATGGCACAACAACAACCAAAAATGAGAAGGAAAGAAATTCAGGAACATTGACAAGTTACTTTATTGACAAAGAGTCGATTTGCTTAATGTGGGGGAAGGATTTTTATTTGTTATGTGATGTTAGTGCTGACCTTTTTCAGCAGCAACCTCCTACTAATTGTCAGTCATGAATTATCTTTGATTTAATAAAAAGAATATCTTCGTAGAAATTTTCCTTTATTCTACCAATTCAAGCAACTTTTTGATAACTACTTGTGTTACTCTTCTTTTTTACTTTTAAGTTTGTATTTCTGTGCTAAGTGTGTCTCAACTATGTTGGAATCAGTTGAAAGTTTGTGGCACCACTGAAAACTATGTAATTGTTTAATGTTTGCATTTCTATTGTTTTCTACTGCATATACAATGTAGAGACAAAGATATAACTCATTTTTGCAATTGTTTTTACAGTCTATAGTACATAAGGTATGTTATATTTATTTAGAGTAATATAGAGAGCTAGAGTGGTACGAGGTTGACTGCCGCTGGTTTTTTCCCTTATATAAAGAATCGACCAGATTAATTATTTTTAAGATTGATCTCAACACATAAAGGTTTAAGCTACTAATATAGTTAACAAAGAGTGTGTGTAGTAAAACTATGAATGATATTCAGTATAAATTTATCTTCGTTATTAATGTATGGACTTTGAATTGGATTTATTTCTTATAACCCTTTTAAGTTTGAAGAGGGCTTATATAATTAGACATATCTTCGATTCTTTTATTATTTGCAAATTCTTCATGATTAAGCTTAATTCTTTATCGTACGGTCAATTGCATAACAGATTTTGAAACTTTTTGAATACATAAAAGTACTTTCTGAATGATTAATCAATTCATAAGGCATGAAGATTTTCATAACATTGAACTTTCATATCAATACTAACTTGGATTAAGTCTTAAATTATTTAATCATAATGTATAAAATTTATAATGATGTCCGTATGCATAGCACGAGTTCACAGTAGTATATATATAACAATCATCCTAAATAAATACGCTATATCAAACCATAACTATCATGCATGCCTAACACCATATAAGCATAAGCTATCATATCAAATGCCAAAATTCAAACATCAAATAGGCACATATAAGATCAAACATCAAAAAGTAACATCCATGTCTATCATCCATGTCTATCATAGAATGCAGGATACTAAACTATCTAGTATCATACATCATGTATGATATCCAATATGAAAACAGGCGAAAATGAAAATCTCACCAAGTGAAGAGCTCGGGATAAGCGGTTCATGTGCTCTTTTTGGGCTCCCATATGCTATCGCCTTTGCTTTCATTCTATCAAAACTTTTCTACTCCACTACCTTCCTCCTAACCTACTTTGTATCACGTCGATTGGCACAAATAATCCTACGAGGTCTCGAATTCCTATTTCAGTCTCGATATCATCTAGTCAATTTGGTGCTAAATTTCAAACGCCTCTTGTAAGTTCTTCCAAAACCCACTAGTGAACAACGAGTTTCGGCCACTTATAATGCTCTTGGCACACTTTGGAATCATACTATCCATTCTATAGATAACTCGAATAATTTGGATGCCATTCTACTAGACTTGACGAATACAAATTTAGCATTATTTTTCAGTCTATCGACTATGACTCAAATGCTATCATAATCTCCTCTAGACCATGGCATCTCATAGATGAGGTCCTTCAATGTTTATTCCCATTCCCACCCAGGTATCTCAAGCAGTTATAATAACCACTTGGCTTCTTTTGTTCAGCATTTACTAGCTGCTCCAAATGAATGCCCTGATGTCCTTCTTCATCGCTTCCTAATAAAATTTCTATCTCATATCATAGTGCATTTAATTTCATAGGGATGTATAGCCAATCTCAAATGAAAGCGATCTAATAGTACCTCCTTCCTTGCCCAAATGACATCGAAAACAACAATATCTCCTCCATACGGAGCCAATTACCTCGATCGAGTCCGCACTATATCACCTCTACAAACACTACTCATTCCTCTAATTAGCCATGATCTCCACTAGTCCAGCTTCATGCCAAAATAGTAGTACCAATCCGCTAAGTCAAAGTATGTCTGATGGTCAGACTAGCCATCATCATTGGTCGAAGATCACATTAAGTTCTGAAGTCATAACCAGCGATAAACTCAAGCAATGTCCACTCTAGGAATATCGCTTCCAAACTGGTATGTATTACACTCAAAGCATCAACGAATGCATTTCTCTTACGGGTGTATAGGAAATGTCAAAGTCATAGGAGGCTAAGAATTCAAACGATTACTACCGATGAAGGTTAAGATCCTTCTTGGAGAAGTGATACATCAAAAATCTCAATATCAGTTGGTCTTTTCTCAACACCACCAACAAAACAATCAACCGTGCCTTGTGCTCCTTTTTCGTCTATGGGTAGGCGAAAGTATCATCAATAAGCACAAGCATGAACCTGTTCAAGTGATTTCTCGAAACACGGTTCAAGAAATCAACAAAGCATGTTTATGCGTTGGTTAGCCCGAATGACATAACCAACCAATCAAAAATCAAAGTAGCATATGAAACATTGTGACTAGCTACTCTCAGTGAATGAAACCTATCACAAGGTCTAAATGAGAGAACACCTTCACGCTATAGAGCTGATTAAACAAGCCATTAATGAGCGGGAGTGGATACTTGTTCATCATCTCATTCATCTCTCGATAATCAGAACATACAACCTCAAAAAGCCATCTGCACTAGTTGCGAACATTATAGGTGCACCTCACTCAAATGTGCTCCTACAAATAAAACCTGGCCTTAATAGGTCATCCTACTCGCACCTTTGTCTCCTTTGCTTTTTGGGCATTATCTACCTCAAAGCCGTAACTACTGGTCTAGCACCTCTAACCGGATTGATATAGAACTCGATCCCAATATGGTGGTAATACATCATCTCATCGTATATGTCTGGACACTCTCTAACTATAGGCATGGGTGATAACTGATCGTGTGGGATATCGAGTAAATATAGGAAGATAACCATCACCTTATCGTCAGGTGAGCAGTCGAACACTGCCCTCCGCTTATCGTCTATCCTTATCGTCACCAACGGCCTCTCACAATCAACCATTATCCCATATCCCTTTAGCTAGTCAATTCCTAGACTATAATACATAACCAAAACAAATCAATAACAACAAACATTTATGACTTGATAAGGCTAAGTCTAGAAAAACCATGTACAGGCTGGTTGAGAACCTAATAAGGTTCACCACAATCTTAAAGGTTGGTCAACAACTTTGGGTCTTAATCCCAATCTATCTATCAAATCACTAGATATGAAGGAATCTGAAACCTCGAGGTTGAATAAAATACATATGGTAATGCAATAAATGGAAATCACACTTTAAACGATAAAGCCATTTCCCTTCTCTTTCATCGATGGAGTACTCATCGAAATGGAAACAACATTCAATGCATACACTTCCATTATTTTCCTCTACTTAACCTATTTGGGATATCCTTCACACTAAGTACATGCTCTTACATCGTAAAGCTTTCTCAATCAACTTCTTGAAGCTCTCGTCGACCAAACCATCGCTTCTAAAAGGTGATCCCCAACCCAATGATAAATCTTTCGTTCTTTCTGAGTGGAGTATCAATGGAAGATAAACCGTACTTTGATTACACATCTAATTTGGCCACATACTTCGACACAGACACATCGCCTTACTTCAAGTCGATGAACTTCCTAAACAATACCAACTTCTACAAAGTTGAAATAAATTTTCTTTCTAGTGCAAACTATGAACTGATCCCAAGTAAAATGATCCTTAGGAATTGAAGTTAAAGGTTACGCCACCAGTTCATTGTTCATCCCTGGAGTCATCTACGGGTTAACTTTTACCTCATTGCATCATCTAATTCAAAGTCATTGAAGATCTCTTCGCAAATATGCATCCTTTTTTACACCTCAATAGCCGACTCTGTTCCAAGGAATGGTCTGCCTCCTAGACTCTATAGCTTGGAAAAGTCGATTCTAGGCATTTGTACTTGAGCACCATAATCATTTGGAGCAACTTGGGCATTTAAAATAATATTTCGCACCATATTAGCACATATATCCTGTAAATCGAGGTTAGTAGCCCCAGATCCACTCCTACTCTAGAGATAGAGTTAATAGTGGTATTTCTCGTATGCTAAATTATCTCTAATCTATAATAAGGATGATCAATCTCTCATAAAAGAAAACTGCATTAGTAGTGCTCATGTGCAATACAACTTATATACTATATATACTACCGTATAGTATTGAAAATCAAAATATATAACAAATACGTACTCTCTCATATATAAGTATACTCTTGATCCAGTCTACGACGATAACTCCAAATCTATCTCTACTGGATCATGGTATCAACTCAGGTTAATCACGTATCCTGAGCTCTGGTATCAAATGTGATGACCGCCCTACACCTTTGATGCTCATGTAGCCGAATAGTGCGCTGCTGAAACATCTGGCTAATGTAGGACGATTGTTAAGGGAAAGAAATAGAAGTAAAGAACGTAAGTAGAATAGAAAAGAAGAAAAAGAAAGAAAACATCACATAATCACATAACCTGTCATATATCTCACAGTGCATTAGATAAAATATAATAGTCATTGTAGATAATAAATAGGCGAGACAGTAATAATTACATGAACTATAAGATCAGAGTAACAAGCTCATACAGTTATATAAAATAGTAACAGAGTTTATACAAATGATAAAAAAAACTTAACCGATAAACTATCTCTAATAATAGTAAGTTAACATTGTCAAGGCTCCATAGTGTCACACGATGGAATAAACAATAATAAGATAAAAATATAAATATAAGAAAGCGTCACCTCCAACTAGTCCATCTGCATAGCTCCAAGTGCTATTTGCACCTACTATCTAGTCTACTAATTTAAGTGTACCCATGATAATAAGAAGCATAGCATAATATCTCGAGTCAGACAACAGTATGGTGTGATGGATAAATAATCTCAAAACACTATAAAAGTCGGTATAGTATATTGAACAGAGGTTGTGGAGAAGCATACATGACCTATCCCTGCATTTATAGAGTTATCATATAACGTAAGAGATGTGCTACTTTATATCATAGTCATTATGGGTCTACTATACATCAATGTACCAAGAGCATCTAGACATTTGGATCGATAGTATCTACATCGCGTGACATCCCTAAAGTGATAAGAAACCAAAGCAAACATGCATCCATCACCCATCCTCACATTTACTAACTCGATGCATTGGATATGATACTCGTACAACCCTATCATATAGTCAAGGACTAATCAATGTCTCGGTGTCTCGGTACTCATACCCATGCCGCTCAGTAAGCTAGGAACTAGACTGCACACTCCATACAGCCCAGGGTAAACGGATAAAACATCATGTGATCTTGGGTACACTCTATAGCCCAAGTGAATATCCTCACATACACCAGATTTACGAGTGCATTCCGAAATCTATTAGTATTAGTGACCACTTTGGACACATCATCCACCGTAGAGCTCATTCGATACTTCCCTCACAACTCCCATCTGAAATCATCGTAGTTAAGGACTACTATGGATAACCAGCATAAGTCACAGAGTGTCATCATGCATCCCATAACTTTCCTCCAACAGTTCCTTCCTTTCGGCTTTTCCACATCTCGAATTACAATTATCCATCATTGAAGCCATCACATCCCACCATGGAATCATCTCATCGAATCACAAAGTCATCACATCGAAGCATCATCCTTACTTCAGTGTTGAAACCGCTTGTCGAAGAGCTATAGCCTCAAATTAAATTTCGAATGAAGTAACGAAAAATCATATCATATTCTTTGAAGCCTCTCCATCATCCACATCAAAATTGGTTAAATTGGGTATCCCCAGAAGTGGTAGATATCGACCACTCAAGTAATCAATGACGACCATTTTGGTCATGTACTTAACCAAAAAATGGTTAAATACAAATCAAATGAAAACATCCAGCATTCATCCTAAAATCTAAAATGAATCTCAAAGTACGTCTTCCACCTTCAGGTCAATCGACGTGCACGAAATGCTATGCATGAAATCCTATCTTACGGAATATTTTCTAATACTACATCGCCTTGGATCGGTGTTTTCAACCAAACTAAGCAAATAAGATACATGCAACCAACAACCATTCTAATGTCTATGATAGCCTACATACATCTATAATAACTCAATATAATACATCCAAGAAACCAATGTGGGACTAATATCAAAACAGCCTAAATCTATTAATATCATCAAAATAGTACGCAAATGGAAAAAAATGCGATATTTAATTTAAAACCACTTTTAAACACTTTTAAATTCATTTATAAAATGAGCTGTAGATTTGAATATATTAAAAATCGCATTTTAATGTTAGAAACCATCTCAAATGGCATTTTAATACTAGTATGGTGAGAGGTAATATTCCTCACTTTAACCAAACATGTCCCAACCAATGCCAAGTCATAAAGCTCTCCAATACGAGCGCCGTGCAAGAAACGGCATCTAAAATGGACCTCGTATGCAAAAGAAATGAATTATATAAGAATTTGAGATTATTAAATAATTAATTAACTAATTAGTTTTCTAATTACTTTCACTAGCCTTAATTCTTTTTCCCCAAATCATCTAAATCACCTGTACAAGGACACATGCATGATAAAACCTAAAATGCTCTTCCTTCACTCATCCATATCTGGTCAATACTCAACGAATCGATACGCCATCAATTGCAATGGACTTCGCTACACATGTGCTCCACCCTAAGTCGAACTCGATCATCTCTAATGGAATGCAACAGAAAGTGCCGTACTCGCCGTCAAATGGATGTGTTTTGATATAGGGCCACAGATTTGTCAAGATTTTATAGAAAGAAGAAAGTCGACAAAGGAAACTCATCTGCGCCCTCTGTTTCGCCTCTCCGACGAAGTGAAACCCTAGTTTGGTCTCAAACAATCGCATTTGACCAAGCACAATCTCACATGCCATTACCTATTTTGATTCGAAGCCCATCTCACCCCGAGTCCAACGAATCTGATTTCAAGATTGTCAGTGGTATAAATAACTCGATTTTATTTTTTGAATGAAAATAAAGGAGGCACCATTTTCTTTAGTTACTGCTAATGGAATAGTAACTGGGTAGAGGGGAATGAAGGTTTCGTGATAATTTATATTAATATAATATTATTTGTTTATTTAAATTCTCAAATAAATGGTCGTACGTTTTGAGCTTGCACAATCACACAGCACGTCCAATCGCAACGAAACTCGTCTGCATTTATCACCTCAATTTTCTAGTCCCAATGGTATAAATTTTATTGCGATCCGAGATAGCGCTCTGGGATGTTAATTCCATGCTTTTCGAGATTGTTTCGGCCATAGGATCGCCGTCTTCGAATATAGCGGTGGTTATATTTATTTTAATTTTCAACATCGATACGAACTTGATAGAAGTGGTCTCGAGTCTTGATTCGATCATATGCGAAAAATCATATTTTTAGGCCTTTAAATAATTAATGATTTAATATTTAAATAAATTATTTCAATATCTATAAATATGGGTTGTTACATGTACTGTCTATTTCAAAAATAACAGAAAAGATAATTTCTTGTAATTCCAAACACAACACAAATCTTCTTTTAAGTAATTATAGAAAATTATAATGTTAACATTATCTTTTGGGAAGATGTAGTTCTAATACATTAAAATATGGAAATCCAAAAATGTAAAATCATAGTATTATAAACAGAAGTAATAACAATAATTCCGTTATCAATTTAGTATACGTGTTTTTAGGTAACATAAGAAATAAACAATAAGCGATGAAAGTTGTAATAAGACAATAGAATAATGAATTAGGAAAGTTATACTAATCAAAGAAAGGTAGCTACTAGAAAAAAGGAACAGTAAAATATAACTAATTGTATTAGTTGGAAATCAAGCAGTAAAAAGTATTTAATATATTAATAAGCAATAAATGACATTTAGTAGTACTAAAGAAGTAAGCTCACGTAAAAGTATTTGAATACTAATAATAAAATTTAGGAGGCATTTTTATTTCATGGTTAAATTTATATAGCCTCAAGTATACGTTATGATGGGTATGAATTATTAGATCTAGATAAATATTTTAACTATAAATAATGTAGTCATTAGTAAGGGTTGGAATGCAAGGTCAGTAGTATTACACGATAGAAGTCTGTCTTCTTGAAAGGACTACCAGTGGCAGGCATACATTGTACTAATGTGAGACTTCTCCAACCGTGGGACCCATGTGAATATGCATTCTCTTATATGTGATGGGAATATACCAAAAGGGTCCACCTCGGATTGAAGTCATAAATGGCCAAGTAGGGTATACTTCAATCCTTATAAGGGATATTAAGTAACCAAGTAGGCAGTTCCTTGATTGCATTAGGCAATCTAAACGAGATGGTGGACATAAGCTCTACGCTATGTCAGTAAAGTTGGTACTGTATATGTGAGGAATATGGCTGTACACATAGGTCAAGAGTGTCATCGGTCCTAGAGCAGTCATTAGAAAGACTTGGGTCATGCCTGGACGAAATACGCCTCCTACAGTGTAAGTTTCGTCCGGGACATGCACCCCCTCAAAGTTATTAGTTAGTTAGTTTGTATTAGAAGACAAGGCTAGATAATCCCTAGATGAGTCTTTAAGATGAATTAGAATACGACTAATTAGTTGCAATGCCATTATTAGACACTAATAGAAGGTTCCTTGGTGTACGCTGGTAATTTGGCCTAGACAACGATGGTAGATGCCCGACGTGGTGCAGAGTTACAAACACTACGAGGAATGTATCATATACTTGTGGGACTATGATACTTATATATATATATGTTTATGTATATGTATATGCACGTATATATCAATTGTATACCTCGAGTAGGAAGGGCGTAACATATGCGTACATGAAGTCAAAATGATAGCTTTAAATAATAGGCATGCACGTAATGGAAAAATAATCGGCATGAACTAGTGTTATGGATAAAGTATGTGACTTATCAGTTACCAAAACATTGTTCTGACCCCTACTCATTACAATCCATAGAATAGATTTAGAGGGATGGTACTGGCAAATATCGGGAATGATGGAAGGACATATGCTTGACACCGACAGAGGTATGGCTACCAAGGGTATTAACTGTGTCCAATATATGTATTTATTTTATTATATTTATTTATTCTGCTATGAGTTCTTGTCGATTATTCTTTGATATACTTCTGTTTATTCCTAGGATACCAACACCAATAATCCGTACTCTAGCGGACTAGGATTTTCAATTTAGCGAAAATTCAGACGCACTAAGCTACGGGTTATTGCAGTTTTGCACAATAGAAGAGAGTGCCAAAACGTCTTCAAGAAAGCAATGACGTACGCATCCGGGCTGAAGACATTATTGATAACACATACGTATGTATGTAACTATGCATATGTACATACATATACATGTTTCTATATCTATAGCCACAATATAGATTCTAAAACCATGAAAATATTCATAATAATGTAGTTGTATGATATGTGATTGAATAAATCATTTATCGATAGAAGAAAAGTTTATCCACTTGCCACATAATTATATGTTACCATGATTCACATTAAGTTTCAACTCTTCAAATGAAATATTACTATATATTCATTCCACAATGAAACTTGAGTTCATTGTAAAGTTAACCCTCAACATCTTTAGATTTTGTAATGATTTAATAAAAATAATCTGCAATTCTATACTAAAATAGCATCGGAAGTGGATGGAATTAAGTTTAGCCTTCCAAACCTTAGAATCATTGATTGACAATCATAACCCTTGGGTAAAAAAAGAAAAATATATAGAATTACAAACATTTCACATCGTTGGAAAAAATGTTATTAAACTTGCATTTGACTATGCTTCTAAGAGCCTCCCCAATAGGGAGTCAATAGGGGTCAGTCACTTGGCGACCGACCCCCAACAGGGGTCAGTGAGCCTAAAATGGACTCAATACTGACTGCGAAGGTCGCTTTGGTAAAATTGACAGTTAATGATTTACCCAGCATTATTAATGCCAGGTAAATAATCGACATTAATAATGTCAGGTAGATCAAGACAACGACAAAAAATATATTATTGTTGTCTATTCATCTGGCATTATTATTGCCAGATAAAGCAACAATAATATTTTTTGACTATTACCTTATATCTATAAATTAGTTCAATTTTTTTTAAATTACAAACTTTCTTTCCCTTTTATTCTTCTTTCTCTCATAAATCACATAAGCCAGACTCATGGTTAGCCGCAAAAAAGTCAAACAATTAAAGAGGAAAAAACCCTATGTCCTCCTCATTTCAATGATTTAAAGAATATATTAAAAATTCTGATGTTTATGGTAATATTCCACCAAAAGCAATTAAAATTATCAACAAAGTTCTCATTATGCATCCCAATTTCATTCACAACATTAATCGCAACATATAAGTCAATGCTACAATGATCAAATTAGCAACTAGAACCAAAATTTAAGTCCATAATATCGTTCATAAAATTTAAAGGCGGTTTGAAAGCTAATTTTACAAAAAATAACAATTCTAGCAAAAATTTAACTTCTCATTTTAAAGAGTTGACGGAGGTTTCGGTCAAAATCAATATGAGCATGGTGAATGTGTGGTAGATGAAACCTTATGGAATGGAAATAACAATTTAGGTCAACAATCCTACTGGACTCACAGAAGGGCAATTCCAGAATAAATCAACATAAAGAGTCCCATATTTTAGAAATAAATGAAGTTTCATTTAAAAATTCTGCTTCTACTGAATGAAATGGTCAACAGACAAACAAAATGAACTTGCTATTTGTTGGCTATAGTGTTCTGTTAATGAAAAGAAAGGTACACCGCAAACCGATTTTGCTTTTTTGGCATCTATTTCAAACTTTTTCCATGCTTGTCTCCCTAATAGGATTCCCAGATCGGTTGAACCTTTAAAAACACAATGGAGACATATGAATAGGGCTTGTCAAAAATGAAATGAGATCATGGCATAATGGAGACAAGAAATCAAAACGGGCTATAGATTTTCCCTCGGTAGGTTTTATCTATCAATAATCCTTGTATTAAGTTATTTAGTATTATAATTCACCAATTTTTTATTTAAATTTTTAGCTTGAATACGCTAATGAGGACTATGTACAACAAAATAAGGAGGTTGCTTTCAACCTTTTGCACGTTTCCAATCTCCTTAAGGATGAAGAAAAATGGAGCATAATAAAAATGAAACACACTATAATTTAGTTTGCACTAAGAAGAATGAATTCTAGTTCTAGTATAGGAGATTATGATGTCCTGGAGGCGGTTGATGAACAAGATACCCCTCCATTTTATAGTAACAATGCAGGGAGGGCAGAAAGAAAAATGGAGATTGAAGAATAAAATTGATTACAATACCCATTAGGATAGAATAGTTGAATGTATGTCTTTAGTGCATAAAGACATAAGACTATTAGAGGAAAAGGAACAGAGAAGAATGTAGAAGTGGAATGAGCGCAAGGCTGAGAAAGAAGAACAAAGAATAGTATATCTTCGTTTGCAAGAAGAGTATTTGAAACTCAAAAGAGAGAGAATGAGGGTGCAGAAAGAAGAGTCCATTTTTGGTTATGTTAAGTTGTGACTTCTCTAAGCTCGAACCTAAACAAAGTGAGGGAATGCAGAGAAAATTTTGACAATATCACACTAGTCTACGGGATCTACGGGGTTCATCCGATTATTAGTCATATATTGTATGTTTATGGTAAGTGTAACGTTGCTTATGTTGTGCTATTGTATTTCAAATTTAATTTTGATCGAAACTTTTGTATGTTGCAATGAAGATTAATTTGGATTCTAGTAATAGTTAAGTTTGTACCGTTATGTCTCATTTAATCGTCCTCTACTTAATTGGAAATGTTAGAATTTTGTCTTCTTGTGATATTTGTGTGGGCTTTGCCTATCTTTTGTACAGTGTGTATTTATTATTTTTCGTAATTTACTAGTATCGTCACGTAAGTGTAATATTTAAAATGGTCTTGTTGTGGAACAGTACTATCCCTATTTGATTGACCTTAACTGGCTATTTGCCTGCTTGTGGCAGTGCATTAAAGAACCATAAATCATTTACTTTACCTATAGAGGTTGTTGTGAACCAAGCGTTTTGTGCAGAGTTAATAGATAAAATTAAGTATTACTAAAATGTCTGGCGTTACTTGTCATCTTTAGCGTTGCTAGTACTTGTGAATCCTATATTGAGGCTGACCATTGGTATGAATTGAGTTTGTGTAGAGGTGCGTATCTAAGTCATGAAGGGTATTGGAACTTAGTGAATTAGGCTTACAGTAATCATCTATATTGTATAAGGAAGCGCACATCTTGGGAAACCAAAATAAATTATGTGAATTCATGGCAGCCAACAGTAGGCATTGCAAAATAATTCAAGAGGTGGAAGTGAAGACCTATTTCAAGCAAATCGATCTACTTTGGATTCGCGTTACATATTGGAGTACCAATCAAAATTCATTGATCACGAGGCATTCGAACTGCGATACAACTGGCTTATGTGTTTAGGTCAAATATGTATCATTATATTTTTGTGTGATATTTCTCTATCCGTGTGCCTTTATGTTATTTGAATTTTCGATGTATTTCGCTATTTAAGTATTATATATATTTCTCTTTGATTTAAAATTTACCTTTGACCATTATAATTTGTTTGACATATGACTTCACCTTAAGATGTTAAGATAGTGAGAAGATACAAGATTCGGATATTGAAATTCAAAAAATGACTTCTACCTCGAGATCGTATGAAAAATGAAAGATACATGAATAAAACTAGATAGTACTTTTGTGGACAAACATCTAGGTTGAATGGCGACGAAGAAGATAGTTTTGCTTTTGTAACGTCATTGAGTTGGTAATGAAGCCTCCCGATCTCTTCTTCCAATTACAAATGTAATTTATAGCCAAGAAGGGAATCGGTCGTCTATCCATTGTACAAATGTGCATTCATTGGGCTAAAGTGGGTAATGAAAGTATCAAAGACCAACATTATCCTCATTTTATATGACTACAATTGGTGATTTGTAACAACAGAAGGACATAACATTTGCAAACTGTACTTCATCAAGCTCAATAACATTTTGTACTTATGGTACTACTTGATGTGACTCTTTTATAGGGCGGATTTGTAGTTGTAGTTGTTGATGATCTATTCACAATTGTTGCATCCTCGATCCAAGCCCTCTTTGTTTTATATTCTCGTATTGTCATTCTTCCATTACAACGTAGCATTAGTTTGGGTTCTAGATTGAGTTGGATTAGGATTTGATGATCCATACAAATGACTAGTATAATTGTATGATTCTGGATAAGAAATAAGCATTCTAAGAGTTGATGATTTCTAAGTTGCAGAGAGAACTGCAATCATTTTATTTAAGAGTTGCTTAAATTGAAAATAAATTTGTACACCATCTAAGTTTAATTTCATATCCCATGTGCATATAGTGTAATTTCTGAATTTTGTCACTAACAACTTAAATCAGTATGTCGATCCAGCTACATATAGCTCTTCCGGTATAGTGTTAATTTGGAATCTTTTCAATGAACGATCACATCACTCTATGAACCATGATGCACCCTACCATGTGCTATAGCGTTAAGTTGGAACCTATTCATTGAATAATCACATCGCTCTTTGAACTATGCTGCTACCTCCCATGTGCTACAATGTACAGTTGGAATCTAAGTTTCAGTGAACGATCAAATTGCCCTCTTAACCATGCTACCCTCTCCTATGCAGTACAATGTATAGCTGGAATCTTCGCACTGAACGATCATATCACTCTCTAAATCAAGCCATTCCATGCCATACACTGTATAATCTTATTGGAATCTTTAACTGAATGATCAGTTCAATAATAAATAATTCAAATCAACATACAATTCTAATTGTTTATAAAAGTGATTTGGAACAATGTCAGCATTGAATTTAGTATCATCCATGAATATTAACACAATAATGTCGAACACAAACACGAATAATGTTCCAATTATCAGTGGTTTTTACAACTTCGAAAAAGAACAAGTTCAAAGTCGAAGAGTGTGTTGTGAATATAGTGTTGAAGAACTCGTACTCATTTCATAATTACATGAAAACGTAGGTCGAAGCTACTTCACATATAGGGATAATTGGAATGGATATGGCTACTTCCAACGGATTGATCCACAACTCTATCGACAAGGTAAGGAGTATGCGCTGGATATGCAGTCGAGAGTGAGAAGATTATAACTTCTGCTTAACAATCGTACATAAGAAACATAAATACCTCGATAACGTCCAAGTGTGTGTTATAACTAATATGCTTCATAAGTAAATATCGTCCTTGTCTATATTTGTACTATCATATATTTTAGGCGATCATTATCATGTGTGGATGATTACCATAATGTATCTGTTTTTCAAAAAGTCAGTAGTTATTATGCGTTTTAATTTATTCCTTCGTTATATTCTTCTAAACCAATATATAACAACGATTCATAATGTTAGCTCATTCGTACAATAATATTAAAATATAAATGTAACAACTGCAACTAATACAACATCCAACAATGAAAATAGATGCATAATAATTATTACCTTATTAATTAACTATTACTACAAAATGATGATAGTAGTCTGCTAGTCAAATCCATATGAGCCTAGGGCTCTGATCTTTATAACTCTATTCATGTATTGTGCAAAGCTGTTTGGTTCTTTAAAAGGAGGAGTCTCTGAAGCACTTTGCTAGTTCTAGATAATTTCGCAACTATAGTTTATTGCCACTCCTCACTTCTTCGATATTCACATTGTGAAGTATTATACAATAGTACATTATGTCTGATATCACTTTAGTGTCATGCTATATGTGGTTAAATCCCTGCTAAAGCCTAATAAAATCTCTGCTATATCACGTAGCGCTCTTCGACCGCTATGTTTTTCAATATAGCACTATTAAATAGTAGATCCGCTTTAAGCCCCGATACTTTCTGCTACACCCGCTAAATCAAGACTTTTTAGCTCTCGCTTTAGCAACATTAATAAAAAAAGTTGATTCGACTAGTTTTATTTCGAAAAAAATCAACAAATTAGGGTAAAGACCTAATTTTAAAGTATATGTGCTTAATATAAGTTAGAATTCTATTATAGTCACTAAATATGGACTACATAAATCATTATATTCTTTGGGTTTTTTACATAAGACTAAACAATACTTGTTTTTCTTACGTAAATGATGTGAGAATGAGGTTAAATTAACTTTAAATATTTAGTTTTATATATAATGAAGCATTTTGCACCTGGCTATTTTCCGCCACATCCCCGCTTTATCACCGCTATAGCTTTTTGCACCTCCACCGCTATGCAACTTCTAAGCGCTTTAATTGCACATGTGTCATGAATGTACACCTCCTTTCTCAATATTTGGAATCAACCTTATAGAACCCCAAAAGTACGGTCAACGTCTTTTCTTAAACTGGCATGTTTTGTAGTAAATTTGTGTTCTTTCTCATTACTTGCTTTTTGAAACCTTTGACCATGACCAATGTTTTTCAAGTTGGATATATTTCATCAACAAGGTAGTATTCTATATTGTGTTTTATATCCCCTATCATATAATTACAAGCTAGTGCAGTATAGTTAGATAAGGACTAAATAAGTATCCAAAATCATGGTTGCCTTGTGGTAATGTCCGGTGTATTGCCCTTGTATTGTAAGTGGATAATTTTTACAACGCTACTGCATACAATATAAGCTACCCAACATACCTAAAAATCCATGTTCTTCATCCATAGCTAATAGTCTATTGATATCATTATCAGTCAATGCTTTAAGATGCTTCGAAAAAATTTCTAAGACCATTATTATAAAATATTTTTTGCATTCATTGGCGGTAGAATCTCCAATTCGAAAATACTCATCTTGCCTACTAGCGCTTTCCCCAGACACTTACATATGAAAGGCATTTATCATTTTTTAATGTAGAAAAAGACCCAATTGACGACACCTACTATTTCTTTGTATGAAATATAAGTTTCTCTTCCCCAACTTTGTTATAACTCACTCAAATATGTTTTTAGACATTCAATGCCTTAATCTGAACTTCACCATGTCAAAACATGGATTGTCGTTAAAGTAATCTACCATTATTCGGTCATGCCTCGATTAAAAGTTTTTTTTCTGAATATCTTTATACTACATAACTCTCCTACCTTGTTTGGAAGATAACTCCATCTCCAATAACTGAAGAAGCTCTAGTGCTTTAGATGCCATTATTTATTGTTGAGAATCTTCATGTATATGATTATCACCTAAAGTTGATGAAAAGGAGAGGAAGAAAAAAAACAAAATAACATTTTAATTGGATTCATGTTTATATTTCATACGTGTTTTGCGTTTCAAGAATAACCTCTATATATAAGCTCTTGGAGTTGTATAGATATCTCAAAATCTACTTAAATATTAATTGAAGTTTGTACTATATGTTTAGATATTTACTACAACTTGTCCTACACATTAAGATATTTATTGAAGTTTGTACTATATGTTATATATTTACTATAGCTTGTTCTACCTAAATGGTTATTTATTGAAGTTTGTACTATATGTTTATATATTTACTATAGCTTGTCCTACATACTCAGATATTTGTAACACCTTGTCCTATCCACTCATATATTTATTGAAGTTTGAAGTATACAGTCAGATATTTATATGGCGGTACTGTAATGTTAATCACAAATAAATAATAGAATATAATACAAAACGAATACACATGAAATATCAAGCAGAATACAAAATGAATAACATAGGATTTACTCCAAAACAAGTGCACAATAGAGTCCAAAATGATACAAAATAGTCTAATAAAAATACATAAACAATATAGTCCAATGCATGGAACAAAGGAAAGAATCCTCAAATACAAATGCGTAAATGAACATCATCGTAATCATCTTCATCATCATTGTTGTCATTTTCGTAATATGAAATCTTGCTATCGGGGTCATGTAATAAACCGCACCTTGATGGGCCCGAATTTTGACTAATTTGAAATCCAAGTCCATTAGGGCACGAATCGTTGGTTTTTACAACTTGTAATAAACACAAATATATCAGCAAACTAACTACATAAACTCATTACGACATAGAAAAATATAATATAACATATATGTTGGCCAAGGCTACTACCTTGAATCAATATTATTCCTTTAGTATATGGTTTCCTTGCCAGTACCAACTATGAATGAGAAGACTTTACCACCTGCGGTCCCATCATACACCAATGAAATGTTCATTTAAATCAATCATATGGGTTGTACTGAGGAGAAGGTCAGAACAACGTTCTGGTGACTAAAAGTTTACATACTATATCCATAACACTAATTTTTGCTGACTGGTTTTTATTTAAGTGTTATGTCCATTATTCATGGCTATTCTGCGTAATTCCATGTATGCGTAGACATGTCTAACCTTCTCTGAGGTATAACTATACATACACACACACCCTATACATACATACATACACATACATATATACATATATATATATATAACTTAACGTTGTGCTGCCAAAAGAAAACCCAAGCCATTTAATGCTTCTTAAATAGGGAGGAGGCAGACCCCTCAGCCATTTAACACCTTATCTCCGAAGTGAGCCTTCCATGATGTAATCGCTAGCCAATAAATTCTAGATACAAAGACTATTGACCCGTAGATACGACTTTGTAATTTAATTTTCATACTACTAATGCATCTCAATAACCTATCTAAGGGTTAACTAGCCCACCTCGACTAATTGAATAACGAGGTCTTTATGTTTCCCATACGAATTCTACACCAGTAAGAAATGTAATCCATTAAGTCATAATACAACTCTTTGCTAACGACAGCTCGGGACCGTTGATAGTCATAGCATATGTAACGACCCGGTTTTCAACCATTCGCGTCCGCACATGTCGGACTTGAATTGCTCAAAATATCAAATTGTTAATTTAAATTTGGCAAAACTCAGCACATACAGTAAGTAAATCAATCATAGAATCACGGACAAGGAATAATATAATAATAATGCAGCGGAATAGATAAATAGTAGTTTATGAAGTTACTATATAAACATCAGAGTTAGAAATAAAATACAGCAGAATATCTCAAATGCAATGAATTCTCCAGTACGAACAGATGACCTCTCGGAACAAATCAACCGAAAAAGCTGAAAGCTGAATCGATATTTGGATCTCCAAACGAAGCTCCAAACTCCAAAGGTGAGTCTCAAATGTTGTATCAGTCTCACCCGAGCGTAAAAAAAACACAAAC
Organism: Allium cepa; assembly: GCA_030765085.1. NCBI lineage: Eukaryota > Viridiplantae > Streptophyta > Magnoliopsida > Asparagales > Amaryllidaceae > Allium > Allium cepa. The sequence continues at coordinate 485,432,826 of CM060928.1, read as the reverse complement.
CACTCAAGTCAGGATTAGCATTCTTATATTAATAAATCCAATCCATGTGAAATATCAACTGAAATACAAGTAACTTAAAGGATGTTTGGGATAACCATCCTCTATGGATCCATGGAACTATCTATAATGTAAAAATATAAGCTATCAACAACCAACCATCATTGCAGCACCATGGTCCTTTCAAAGTATTTTATACTTGAAACCTAAAGTACCGTTTCCATTTCAATTATATGTATATTTCCTCAATTTCAAAAAAAATTGATTCAAATCAACTTGAGTTCCAAATTCCAATTTAATTCAATCTAAATTTTTTCCATTTTAATTCAATTCAGTTCCTAAATAACAAATTCAAATTATATTGATTTCAAATACAGATCTGAATCACAAGATGAACCATTTCAATTCCAATATATTTCAAAGCTTTAATATTCAACATTTTCAAAGTTAAATTTAATAGTTTCATATAGATCTTGATTTAACTTCATTATTATTTAGTTAGGGAATATTCATTTAATAAATTCAACAGGAAATTATTGTCAAGGACAAAATTTCATAGCTTTTTAGCCTCAAGGACAGACCTTCAATATTTTATCCTGAAGGACAACTTTCTGTAAGTATCGGTTTTTAGTTATTGATAGCAGTTTTTAGGTATCAGTTTGTAGTTATCGGTAGCAGTTTTTAGGTATCAGTTTTAGCTTGGTAGCAGTTTTGTTGTCCTTATGAATAATTTTGAAAAATGTTTGTCCTTATGAATAATTTTTAGAAGAATGTTTGTCCTTGTGGTAAAAATATTGAGGTCATGTCCTTGAGGTAAAAAATATACAAAATTTTGTCCTTTAAATTAATTCGCCCTAAATTCAACATCTTTTAACTAGCCTTAAATTACATTTTAACTACATATTTCCTTAAATTTATTTAAACGAGAAATATTCATTAAATTACTTAAATCAAGACTTATAAATCATATCTTAAATCTCAATTTCAATAAGTTTCAAATCGGTTTAATTAAATAAAATTCTTTACTGAATATAATTTCAACTAAATTCAAATTATCTTTCCAACCTTAACTTATTCAAATTATTATCAAAATCTATTTTGAAATATAAATTTAAAAACTTAAACATATTATATGTATTAGATCAATCTTAATTAAATTAAATATTATTATTAAATCTAAATATATCATTACCATTTATATATATTAATTTAAGAATCAACAATTATTAAAACCATATATTTCTTTCCAAAACCGTAGAATTTACTTTCAAAATATTTATAAATGGACCAACGGTGTCTGTATATAATTCCCTATCCTATGGTCAAGTGATACGGATATTTATCATTCCGTAATTTAAATATACACAGGTAGATATCGTTTCGACCCGCAATCTAAAATTCAATTCAAATGAAAATCGCTTGGGTTTATCATTTCAACCTATAGCGAAATTCTCATATTCTAAAGTCTGTTCGGGTATGTATTATTTCAACCCATAGTGAATTCTAAAATACAAGGAACTTGCAGAGTGATAACAGATAATATAATAATATAATAGGCATATATCATTAATAACAGTATAATATAAATAATAGGATATGGTGTTATATCCCACAGGTGAACAGTTACAGATAATATATATATATATATATATAGCAATTTAAATAACTACAGCAGCATATTTCAATTGTCATTTCAATTGAAATCAAATTTAATAAATATAAGAATGTAAATCGTGGGTGATTGCTCACCTTTCGAGGTTAGAGAGATTTGACAAAGAAATGCGCTACAAAATCCAAAGCAACTCTAGATGGACACGATTCAATGAAGAAAACAGGCATGATGGATAAAGCTGATAATGGAAAATCGATGAGAACGACTGAATCAGTTGATATAAATTGAACAGAATACATATATTATTATTCTGAAATTGATTTAAAACATATATTTAATTTCAAGTTTATGATCACTCATGCTAAAAAAATAAAGTATACATTTATACAACTCATAAAATATATAACTCACAGCAATGTATATACTATATAACAATAGGTCAACTTATACTATGGACTTGATATGTACTGATACACAACTCATATATATATATATATATATATATATATATATAAACCCATATATATATATAAATATAAACCCATACAATAACATATGTGCACTTGTATATATTTAGACAAATACGGACATACATGTATATAAACAGCATAAAAAGATTTTACTTATACCAATGAACAACCTATATACATACTATACATAAAATTTTAAAGCTGATATACTAGTAAATATTATAATATAAATTATAAAAAAAATCTCTTTCAGAAAACCCATAATATACTAGACTTCACAGCACCATCAACACAAAAAATATATACACATCACTACTATATATTTTGAACTTTATACGTACTGATATTATTCAAATACAACTGTGACTTTTAAAACTATATAAACTTTATACCCCATTTTATATGATCAAACGTATAACTCATGTAGTCGGAAAAACTATATTTATATGTAAGCAGGAAAATTTATATATACATACAACGGTATTAACATCTTTCGAAATTTTAACATAGATTCAACACATACGTATTATAACATATATAGACTTACATACCTATTACACTTAAAATCAAAATTTCCTTTAAACACGCGATTTTTTTTAAAATAAAACTTATAATGCAAGCTGTGATTCAACAAAATATTTGTACATACCTTAATATATATAAAATAGATATAAAGCCTCAAACCAAATGCTCAGATGTATAAATATCTACACAACACCCGCGTAAAAAAGGATGAAGGAGAGGGAGTCGTGCGGAGATGGGGTGGCGGATCAGAGTAGATGCTCGGTGGGGTAGCCTTTCCAGGCGAGGCCGAGAAGGAGGCGGATGGTGGCGATTTCGGGTTGTGGTGTGTGTTCGGTTGTGACAGGCGGGTAGGGGTTGTGACTCGGCATGTAGGCTTGCGTATAAGGTGGAGATGGTCGGGTTTATGGGTGGTGTAGATTTCTTGGTCGGTTGCTGCTATGTGAATAATGGAGAGGGAGGCTGACGTGAATAAAGGAGATGGGTAGAGGAGGAGAAAAATATGGGAGAAGGTATCTGAAAAGTGACAGAGCAAAAATAAAAAAGGAAATGAAGTGAATAGGCCCAAATATAAAGGAGAGTGAAGTAAATGGCAACGGTCAGGGAAGAAAATGAGTGGACCAGAAATAGATCTTTTCAAAGCTATATGATAGTGGATGCCGGCTATCAAATTTCAGCTAACAAAATTTAAAGCAATTTATTATATTGCTTGGCAGTCATGGTCCAAAATTTGAAACCAAATGAATTATTAAAGTCACGGTTTATGGTACCGTTACAACGAACAGTTTATTATTTCCATCGCGTACCGGACCTCAAAATATAGAAACGAATATACCGTAGAGATCAGCACGATGAGACGATCAAAACGGTAAATAGATGTCAGTGATAGGATTTTCCGATCAAAAGCCGATATTGGACACTGATATACGTTGTTATTCCATGCGGAAAAATCCAAACGAAGCTAGAAACATTCGAAATTTGCAAAATGAATTACACAATCTTATTCAGAGTGTTCTAAATAAATTTTCTCATGTTGACATACTGAGGTTTCGGAACACTTTTAAATTCAACTGTTATTAACCGATTTCAATTGCAATAAAATTTCATAACAAAATAAACTTCAATATTATCAGATGAAAATTTACAAGTCGATATACATAAATAGACGTATTCCAAACAATAAATTTTTATTTTCAATTTTTATTGTTTAAAATTTCACAAAATTCAGTTTCATTATTAAAATCAATTAAAATTTCCAGTCGTTACAGCATATATATGCCAGCCCTACTACTAAATACCAATACAACAACAATATTGAAATAGCCTGCCGACCTCTCATAGGAGAAATCTTGTTTAGACTAACGTAATATGAGTCAAGGAAAATGTTCATTCTAGTTACTTAATACCAATTGTTAGAATTGTAGCAAACCCCATTTCCCTATTAGGTACCATCATAGGTTATTTAAGATTTCTTAATTAGAGAGGAGACAAAAAGAACAGCCATTTAATAATATTCACCCTGAAGTAAACCCCTTAACATTTGTAAAGGTACCAAGTCATTTAATACTTCAAATATGAGGCGAAACTTTAATATATTTTCTCACACCTATACATAAACACGTATCCCTTCCCCATGGGTCATATGGTTGGAGATGTCCCATAACGGTAGTAAGTATATGCAACTGCTGGTAGACTATAGGGGAAGACTTCAGTTATGTAACTCTATCGACCTTGCATCCTAACCCGTTTTAAACCAAACCAATTATCCTAGGCCGAAATATTGGGCTAGACCCACTAATTCACATTATCCTAAACTTATTATTAAGGCTATATAATTTCTGTTACGAAAATTATACTGCCTTCAAGATTTAATTCATATCTTATATGCTTATTACGTTTATTCTCTATTTACCTCTTACGTCCTATAAATGTCTGTTTTCAGCAATAAAGGGTCATTATTATCCTAATTGGACAATCATTAATGACATTTTTTTATTCATTCTGATTCAACCTATTATGTCTATTTCATTTCCTTGTAAATGCCATATTAAACTGCATAATCAGTCCCATTAAATGCATTCATGTCCCATCTAGTTCCTGTAACTCCTTGTTAACTGCACATTTACTGCACTACTAATTTAGAAGTTACTATCTCTTTTCCATCTACACTTTCTAGTCCTATAATTCACTATGCTATTAATAACTAGTTGTCCTAATTATGGCTAATTTGAGTATCGTCATACATTAGCTATATATATATATATATATTTAATTAGTATGCATGGGTTTATATATATGTATGTATGTATGTATTCCTATTTCTAACTTATTAATTCCTATGCTCAGGAATTCCATAGCATATGATATGTACATTCTACAAGGGTTACTTATTTCTACATTTAAATATATTAGAGTTATCAACTACAAGAAAAGCTGATTTTTATAACGCTAATAAACAACACGTTATTTCATAGTGCTATTATTTGGTTTAATTTGTGTTATTTAGAATAAACACTAGACTAGGTAACACTCGAGTTTCCCAATAATTTTCGTTCCCACCTCTTCTCTAAAAAATTTCCCAATTCCCACTCCTTTCGTTCTAAACTTTTCGCTTCCATTCTCACTTTCTTTCACATCCATTCATGGCAATGTAGACCATCAATTATCAAATTTGATACCCCTCGACCACCATTCCATTGTGCCCCCTCCTCATGCTTGTTCTACTTCAAAATTACACTACACAAATCATGCGAGCTGCTTTAAATCGGTTAACTCAACCACTTCCTCGATGCTTGGTATTTCATCATGTAAGTATTTATGTCTTTTTTCCTTTTCTTTCTATTTTTGTTGATTTATTTAAAGTATAAAGTATCAAATACCCTAATGTGAGTATCATTTTCTGTTCTCATCTATTTGTAGAGTGAGAGCATATATAACGCTTACCATGCGAGCATATTGGGTTAAGCTGTAGTATTTTATGCTCCTCTATCCCACTCCTACATTTGTATGTGTTTATATAGAAAATTGTGAAAGACATTTCAACCTCTATTTCCTCAGCAAATAAAATAATTAGGATAAGTTGATTTTATTCAGTCTTGTAATGTTAATGGACTTGCACTTTGAAATAGTTTTAGAATTTCACCATAAATATAGTATACCGCAAGTCGTAGAGTTTCCACACTGTTTATTTTCAGTTATTTCTTATGTATTTATATTAACATTTCATCATATTATGTTAACTATAAATACATATGGATTATTAAATTTTACTTTGGTTTAATATTTTGTATTCATATAGTTTTAGATGATATTTGGTCATATTATGCCATTGCTCTTTGTTTGTTTAAAACCACCCGCACTTTCAGAGTGAAGATTTATTTATTTATTTTGAAAACGCTGGAGAATTCGGCGGGCCGGTAAACTCCTGATGAGGGTATAGTAAAGCCGTCCGCTGATCCAAGTCCCCATACCCCCCCGGGTAAATTTATATAGGATAGGGAAGCGCATGGTAGGAATCGAACCTGGGTCTTTTTACCAGAACCCAAGCCTCCTTTCCACTACGCCGCACCCGCGGACTTAGAGTGAAGATTTAGGATATACTCTTTTAGAATTTTTATGCTTACTTGTATGATTTTTTATGCCTTTTTGTGAACTATGACCGAATATAGCATGATAAAGTAGTCAAGCTATAGAAATGATTGAAATCATCTTGTATGATAAGAGAACTTCATCGAATTAATTTGATCTACAAGAGGAAATATAATTGATTTTTTGCTAAACTGTATGAGATCATATTCTGAGAACCTGTCCAATTTTAGATATGTATTTGTATATTTATAAAAATTGATAAAAAGTTAAGAAATTAATAACTGGGAATAGCCAATGAAGTACACATTTTATATGCATATATTCATGTATTTTTTTCAACAATGGAGCTGCAATCTCAATTATATACGGTTTTATGGTTTATATTGCACTTTTAAAAGAAATGTGGTGAAACAAAATTGTGTTTCACTGCTCCTGTCAATTTCAGTTCAATTGATTATTTATTTAGTTTTTATTGTTCTTGTTGGTTAACCACAACAGTTAGCATTTTAAATTAATGATGTTGTAAAATTAGAAATCTTTGATGAATACTTAAAAACGGCTACCTAAAAGCTTCATAACCAACTATTTTATAACACTACCTCTCAGCTTCAAGGAGATTAGTGTTTTGTAAAAGAAAAGACAATAGAGGTGGTATTTATTTCTCATAATACAGTAATGTGCCTAAACTCATTTGATGCAATATATTTTCTTCCCTTAACTTTGTTCCCAAACTATTTGCAACCAATAGATGTATTATTTGACTAAGAATGAGATGAAAACTATCCATTAATTCTTCTTAAAAGTAGTTAAATATATACCACTTTTTCTATCTGTAGTTTTTATCACTTTTACAGGTTTAAACCTGATGTTACGATTGTAGAATACGGAAATGTGAAACTTACTTGTGTTGAACATAAGTTGATGCAATGAGAGTTGTGTTTGAAATTAATTTTGTTGAAATATAATTAATTGGGTAAGGCATGTAGTGCTTGTGTTGCACCGTGAAACTAAGTGCCAGAACTCCACTGGCAACTAAGTGCAGCACTCAGTTGCCTACATCTAGACACTTAATGAAGTGCAGCTATGTGCTATACCGTGCAACTATGTACATGCACTTAGTTGCATAAGCAACTAAGTGCAGACGGTGCAACTGAGTGCAGGCACACAGTTGCCAGTGCAACTGCGTGCCTACACTTAGTTGCACTAGCTACTATGTGCAGGCAACTGAATGCAACCGATTTGACGTTCAACACTCAGTTGCCTACATTTAGTTGCATGTCTTGCTACTCATGTTTTGCCATTGTTTAATCCAGGCAAGGTATGTAACTTAAATAAGCATGTAAATTCAAGATTGACATTCAACTAGCAACAAATATAAATGTATAAAAATGGAACTAATGATATCATTTATCAACCCATTAAAGAGACCAAAACATGATATTTTCTTTATGTTCTTGCTTAGATTTTTTTATCATCTTTTTGTTTATTTGTATATTATATCCTATGCTATAGTCCATACTCATTTTCCACTTAGTGCATGAGCATACAAGGATTTCCATACCCATGTCCTTCTCATTATATAACGCACTCATCGCAGCCTATCATTACTTACTCCTACATGCACTCGTTTCATAGTTTTGGTCCACTAAATCATATATATATATATATATATATATATATATGTTGTATGCATGTATGTATGTATGTATGTATGTATGTATCAACCAATTGTACTAGTGTTAAAATCATAACTCATTATTATCACTAAAAAACGTTTGCACTAAGTATTGAACTTTCGATCTCCAATGACAAAATTAGCAATGTGCTATATATAATCGAACATGTAACTAATTTTTTTTATACAATGGCAGAACGAATAATTGCTATGAAATTGTCATGATTATATTGGTTAGTTGCATTAATTTAGTTAAACTTGGATGGACATTAGGTTAAATATCCTTAGAAGTTTATTGTTTGGACTGGTATATACACAATTATTATATTTGAAACTTCTTGATCCAACTAGTAAATACAAAATTATATTATTAATTCTATGACATATGAACATATAGGTTTTGATAAAAGTAGTTGAAGACTGACAAATATCCTAAGCTAGTTTCAATGGAGAGGATGGACAAAAATCTTAAGCTCGAAGAAGTATGCACCAATTTCTCAACGTATACATCATCTTACTTCCATTAATTTAAAGTTGTTTTTGAATTTAAATTTGATACCACTTGGCTATGTACAAAAATTAAATATCTGTATTTAGTTTAGTGTCAGCATATTGAACATATCAATATATATATATATATATATATATATATGATTATGATAATATGTAGTTTAGACTAATAAACATGATATTTTCCCCAATAACGACTTTATTATCATAAACGGAACAAATAGAAAAAAGGAAGCTGAGGTATGGGTCTCTTGTTGGCTCACTTCGGGATGTGTGCATATTAAGGAATTAAGATAACTGTATACTCCTTGATATATTATTTTATTGCTTGTAGACTTTCCTTAGATTAATTGTGTGGATCTGACACAAACATATTCTCCTTATTTTAGATTCTTTTTTTTGGAGATGGTACTTTATATACCACAAATCACTGTGCCAACATGTCACATGTCAATAAACGTTCGAATCACGCCAAGTTTCGAACTTGTGAGCTCTTGCACCAAATCCAAATCACTTAACCACTGGGACAATGGTGCTTGTCTTATTTTAGATTCTTGCCGAAGAAAAATGCATACTGGAGCGATGCACCGGTGAAAAGTTAAATTTTCTTATGTTTTTGATTTGATGCAATTTTTGTCAAAAAAAACTCTAAAATTAGCCCATCTGGTTTCATAGTGTACGCAGAAACTAAGTAATTTAGGCATTATTTATTATTTTAGTTTAGCCTTTTCTGTTGATTTTTGAAATTTCCTATGATATCTTGCTTTTTTGTGAAAAACAAGATAATAGTAATAATAACAATAAAGAAACTAAGTCTATAAAAATTAACTAAGTTTCATAACAATTAACTGTGTTTAAAATAATAATATAATAATAGTGATGATGTGTGATATCCCGGAAATTTGGCAATATAAATTTAATAATCTATGTTTAAAAATTAATTTGATTTGATAATTTTTGATAATAAAATTTGAATTGATCTAATAATCATCTTTTAATAAATATTTAAATTGAAAAAAAAATTCTTTTTAAAATAAATAAATTGTTTTCTGTTTATAATATATATTTATATATATTGTAAATTGATAAACTTTGATTTTGAATTTAGTGAATGAATTGATTCTCTAATTCTAGTTTATTTTTAGTAAATTAAAAATTTGATTTAAGAATTGGCTTTTCAAAGCAATTTAATAAATAATGTTATAGTTTATACTATGATAAATCTTATTTGTTTTAAAATTTCATTTAGCTTAAAAATATGAATTTAAAATTAGATAAATATAAAAGCTAAGTTTTATTTTATATTACTTAGGATTTATATATATGAGAATTTACAATGCAAATTACAAATGATCTTAATTTGCTTATAATCTCTTTTGTAAATTATTAATATTGTTTAATTTGTTATTTTTAAATAAAAATGATAATACTTAGTTTTCATAAAACATAAAATAGATTTTTAGAAATAGGATTTGTTATTTTTAATTTTAACAAAAGTCATATATGCATCTATATATATATAACTTGATTTTAAAATTGGATTTGATAAATTTATTTATATTTGAATTCAATGTTTTTAAATTTAAAAGAAATAAATGTTTAAAATATTTGAATAAGCTTATAATCATAATTTGTTTGTTTCATTTCTTTTAATTAGAAAAAGGAGAAGAAATAAAATTCATTCATAAATTACATAAGAAGTAAAATAAGATTTAAAAGCTCTTATAAAAATAAGTTAGAGTTTTATAAACAATTTAGAATTAAAATAAAAATAAAAACACTTAAATACATGTGTGAGTCTTTTAACATTTTAAAAAGACATGTGTTAATCTCCTAAACACCTAAATTGACAAGTATAGGGCATGGATTAAATTGTGACAAATGTTTAAAATTAGTAACAAGTGTCTTATTTATTTATTTTCTTTTTCTTTTACTTCATTTAAGTCATTTTTCTTTTCTATTCTTTCTTTTTCAAACTTGAGAAAAATCTTTAGCTTGAAATCTAAAAAAAAATCTTCTTCTTCAAAATCAAAACCCAAGATCTGTAAACAAAATTTAAACTAAAATCAAAATCTGCAAAATCTGTTTTCCTCAAATTATATCTGAAACAATATGATCCTCAAATCCAAAAGCTATCTGAAATTCATTAATCTGCATTCATCTAAAACATGCAATTCATTGACCTGAGAAAATAAATTTGCAACTGCAACTTCAAAACTAAATTCAATTCTGCATATTCATAAACCTGGAATCCATTTGCAACTTGAAGTCCTGCATACATTTTTCTGGAAGCCTGCAAATTTTTCTCTGGAACTTGCACGCATCTGAAAATCATCTGAAGCCATATGATAATTCTGTAAAAATTCAAATGCTTGCATTTTCTGGGAAGCATGCACCAGGGAAAGATTTTCCAGGAAATAAGATTGCTCTACCCCTAAAAATCGGTGAGTAACACTTTCTATTTAAAACTTAAGTTTAAAATTGTTACTTGATTGATGGCTGGAATAAGTGTGGTTTATGTATGCATATCTAGTTGCATGTTGATTTGTATGCCTGAGTGTATAAAATGCATTGCTGTAAATATATAAAGAATGTTTGAATGTATATATATATGGTGTGCTGTGCATTGGTTCTACCTGTACCTAGTTCCAGGAGCAAGAATTCTTGATTTAGATCCATTTTCTCTTAAACAAGTTTATGTTAGGATTTAAGATTCAGATAATATCTGATTGTTTGATTATAAAGGAGCTTTAAAAATTTTAGTTAAGTTAAAATAAATTGTGTATTTTGCTCTGGAAACAAAACAACAGAAAAGTTTTAGTTTTAGAAAAAAATTAACACTGTAATTCTTTAATTTAAGATATAAATTGAACACAGATTCAAAAATAGGATTTTTAAGATCTAAATCTAAATTTTTAAAAGTTGAATTGAAGTGCATGTCGGCTTTACACTGTTTTGGGGTTTTTGGAAAATTCTGATGAACTCTGCAATCTGGGAGATAGGGGTTGTTCTAGTGATAGTAGAATGATCTGAGAGCAGAGGAAAAATAGTGGATCGATGTATAGTTGAACGTGGCGATGGTGGTTGATAGGGGAATTTTCTAAACCTAGTTTTTGCTGCTTGAGAAATTAGTAATCGTCCAAATGTCTCGGGTGATCGAGTTCCATAGAATTTAGGGAGGTGGTAGCTGGAGCGTTGATGATGGTTTGGTCAAAATTTCAGAGGTAATGGTGGTCGAAGATGAGTTGACGAGATTAATTACAGGTTTCAATTTGTGTTCCAGTTTGGGCTTTAGGGCTCGATCTTGAGCTACTTCTGCTGATCTGAGTATTGGAATGGGGTGCGAGGTTGAACGTACACTTGTGTGGATCATCGGGGATGGTCGGAGTAGCATGGTTCGTCGGTGGAGGTGCACAAGTGCACAGAGTATCTGGTAATGAAGTGGGTTTGGGAGGTTGTGTTTTCCTCGGGTTCCTTTCGGGTTGTTTCGTGGTTTTATCGAAGTTAAGAGGGGTTTTGCTCGAAGTAAATTTGGATGCTTGAGCCTGTGTTGGATTACAGGTTTTTCAAAACCTGTTTGTTCTAAAACTTTTAAATGAAAATTTTAAAATATAAAGCAAGGTTTAAGCAAAGTTTGAACCAAGTTTTAATTTTGTATTCAGAGTCTAATTTGAATCTTAGTTTGTCATAATGTAAGTTTTGAAATTTAAGATATTTTAAACAACTTTAAATTGTTTTAATAGTTTGAATTTAATAGCAAAATTTGAAACAAGACTAGAAGTTTGAACCAAAGTTTTAAATTTGAAATCAAAATTCAATCTGAATCAATGTTTTGAAAATAAAGAAAGTTTTTTAAAAAAAAAACAATAAAATGTTTAAACAAATTTTGATGTTGAACATGTTTTAAATATGATTTGTATCTTAAAAATGAAATTGGTTTTAAATTTCCTTTTAACTTCTCATAAAATAAGAAATTATTTTGTAGAAGTTTTTAAACGAGGTTTTAAAATGTTTTAAAACTTTGTTAAAGGTTAAGTGTGGTTTCCATTTTAAATTTTAAATTTTAAATTTAATTTGGAAACATATTTTAAAGTAAGTTGTTTAAATTTGCTTGGTTAATGATAATGTAATCATTAATAAGAAATGTTTCACTTATAATAAATCAAAGATTTAAATGATTTTGGTTTATTAAATTAGTAAGGTAACTAGATGATTAATTTATTTATTTAATTAATTAATTAAATAAGGATTTTGAATTAATTAATTAAGGTTGAGTTAATTAATTTGGAAATAAGATCATTAATTGAATAAGTTAAGGTTTTAACTAATCATTAAAAATTAATTTATCAAGAGGTTAAGATTTGTTAAGTTAAAAACTTAATTAATGAAATAATTAGTGATTAATTAAATAATTTTTAAAGATTAATAAATTTGTGATTAATAATGACTAATTTAAATTAATTACTTAAGTAAGATAATTAAGGAAATTTTTGATGAGTTAATGAAGGTCATTAACTGAGGATTATTTAATAATTAATTTATGTGATTAATTTTTATTATTAATTAGATTAATAAATTTTAAGATAATCATTTGAGTATTATAATTACTTATGGAAGTAATTAAAGAATTAATTAATTATTGTAATTAATTGAGTTTAATTTGATTAGATTAAGTTAATTAATTCAGTTTAATTAATTTAAAATTAATCATTTGATGATTTGTGGAGGATAATTACTTAATGTAATTTAATGAAGAGGAATTACTTAAAGAAGTAATTAATGGATATTACTACATGTAATTAATTGGAAATGATTTGATATTGAGTATTTGAATATAATTACTTTGTAAAATTAATCAAGGGATTAATTTGAGATAATTAATTATGAAGTAATTAATTTATTTTGGATAAGTAATTAAGTATAGTTAATTACTGAATAAAGTTAATTAAGGATGAATAACAATTATTCTTTTAAATTAAGATTATACTTAACATAATTAATTTAAAAAGAAAATGAAATTAGAAATCATTAATTATTATAACTAATGATGTAATTAAAAGGGATTTAATTAGAATTAATTAGTCAATGAATTAATTAATTAATCAATGAATTAATTAATTAATCAATGAATTAATTAATTAATCAATGAATTAATTAATTAATTAGTGTAATTAATTAAGAAGTAATGTAATTAATTTATGGTTAATTAAATAAGAAAGTAATTAAAGATTAATTACTGTATTTGGTTAAATATAATTAATTTGAAGAAATTAATTTGTGAATAATTACTTGAATGTAATTAAAGGTTAATTAATCAGCGATGATTAATTAAAATAAATAATTGGTGGATGATTAATTAATTGATTGATAATTAATTAATAATGATGTAAGCAAGATTAGTGATGATGAAGTAATTAATTTAATTTACTTTAAATTAATTAGAATAATGTAATTAATTTAGTTCATCTTAAATTAATTATATTTGGTGTGGTAAATCATTGCTTATATGGATGGATAATGTTGTTTGCCTAGATGGTTTGAATCTCAAATATGAGATAGATAATGTTGAGTGATTTGGATGCATTGGTTGCACTGTGATGTTGATATAGATTGTCTTTTTGGATAATGATAATATGGTTTATCTGATATGATGATAATGATGATTATCTGTTGTGAATCTGTGATTTATCTATCTGTGTATATAGATAATTGATTTGTTTTAAACCTTTAAAACAACTTGGCCTTAAAAGACACGCTCTGGATTTCGATGAGACCGGGATCGGGTTTCCATATTTGGATATCCGAAAACCACATCGATCCAAATTAACTATAGGTCGTGAATCTTATGAGAAGAGTGAAGACTCGAGGTGTAAGGACTATACGTCAGTATAACTCTGAGGGTGATTCCGTAATGAGTTTGACGGAACTAGTTCTTATAAGTTCGAGATGGTAATTTAGAGTGCAAGGGTTATCGTCGTTAACTCTGAGGGTGATTCCAAAATGAGTGTAACGAGATAATGCCTTCGGTTTCGTTCGAACCCGGAACGAACTTGTATGGATTGAATGCTTTCAGCACATCGTCAGGTGGACGATGAGCATTCTAAGATAATGTGTCCTATAAAGGTAATCGTAGCCTCAAGCCTCATCAACCGGGAATGGCTAAAATACGGGAGGTGCAGCAAGGCTCGTGGGTAGCTCCCACTGGAGAGCAAGATTTTCCCCTGTCTAGAGGTCCCTTTTATTTCGGCTGTGTAGGCAGTTTTGGTTAGTGTTTTGGTTAGTGTAAGGTAAAAACTTTTCCATGTTTATGTGTGGGAAGTCTTACGTGATACCTTTCTTTCCAAAGGATTTTCAAAGTTAAGCAACTTTAACCTGTTACTCACATCAGACCCATGTCTGACCCAGAGTTTATCTTCTGTTTTCTTAAACTCTTGGGTACTCAAATTTTTACGAGTAGCCAAGGGATTCAGGTTAGCTTTGACGAATATTGGAGGAGAAAATGGAGCAGGAGGCTTCTGCGTGTAGATATATAGTTCTGATGTGTGTTCTCTGTGTTAGTATTGTTTTGTTGAGTTGTATTGAGTTGTATAACTAGACAGGTCTTTATAACTGTCTAGTATGTGATGTAATTTCTGTGTAACTCTGATTAGTGTTGTATACTATGTAATTTTTATGTTATTAATATAATTTATTCGTTCCGCTGTTGAGATTCTGATGTTGTTTCTTCTTTCTTCTCTTTCTTTTCTCTTTTCTATCCCTTTCTTTCTTATTAATGATGCGTCATTTTGTGGAGTCGAAATGCGGGTCGTTACATTGGTATCAGAGCGCTAGGTTGAGTGAATACCTAGGCTTTGAAGTGATTTTCTTTCTTGAGAGAGCGTATTTGTAACTTTAATATATAAATATATATATATATATATATATATATATATATATATATATATATATATATATATTTCTACCTATTTGTTGGGTTACCAATTCGGGTTATCTAATATAAGTTATAAAGGTAGATAAGGTAGTAGGTTGTGTAGCACGACTACTATCAATGATTGGAGTTTGAATGTTTGAGGTTGGAAGTGTATCTGTCGAGACAGTAGACCTAATACCGTCTCGAGTGAGCTTTGTAGTGATGAAGGATTTCATTTATCTCTGAAGGTAACCTGTAAAGGTTCGAAGATCATCTTTGAGTTGGATGAGTAGAGTTTGGATCTGTCGGTTGGGCAGAAGGAAATGATGGTATCTCAATACCTCAGGAATTAGTAGCTGTGTGATGAGACACAGTGACAATGGATGTCTCCGAAGATTTTTATTTGGAACAAGTCTAGGAAGTATGTCTGTTTCGATGTTGTGGCTGGGTTCAACAGGATGTTTCTGTCTGGCTTGAGGCCCGAGGTTCTCGAAGAGCTTTGGATTAGGAAGTCTTTGGCGTCGGTGTCAGTAGTGCAGCTCAGAGTATTCTGTGTGCTAGCAAGAAGGTTTTCTGGTTAGCAGTTTTTCTGAAGGAGTTCAGAAGCAGCCGGGTAGATTCATTTCTTTGATGGATTGGCTAGTTAAGCGTAGACTATTCTGATTGGTAAGGAGAGAGAATAGTTTTCTTTAAATATGGACTGGTTGATCGCAAAAGTGACTTGCGATAGTTTGAGTGTTCTCTTGAACTATGAGAAGTTGTCCGTATCTGGAGGTTGACTTTTCTTATTGACT
Source organism: Allium cepa (assembly GCA_030765085.1). Classification (NCBI taxonomy): domain Eukaryota; kingdom Viridiplantae; phylum Streptophyta; class Magnoliopsida; order Asparagales; family Amaryllidaceae; genus Allium; species Allium cepa. The sequence goes on along the minus strand of CM060928.1, from coordinate 485,416,748 downwards.
AGATTCCCAGAGTGCTACCGATGGTTCAGTTTAGTAGAAGGATCAGATGGGACATCTGAGTTTTCTTTTATGGATTTTTTGAACCATATTTCTGAGATATGTTGTCCAGTTTGTGCTCGAGTTTTTCTTCTACGTCAGGTCAGAGTTGTGCAGCGAAAGCAGTTAGAAGTGCTTTTGTTTTATTTTTTTCGGATAGAAGAAGTAATTTAGTCTTCTGATGTTGTGGAGTAGAGTTGGTATTCTTGATTTGGGATTGATCTTTAGGAGATCATTCTGTTGAGTTGTTTTGGTCCAGTTTGTTTCCAAAGATATCAACAAAGGTTGAGCTGATCAGGAGAGTTGAAGGCAGCCCGGGATAATCAGAAGAGTTCTGTGGGTAAGAGACGAAGGAATTTGGATTCCGGAGTCGGAGATTTGATTTTGGATAAGTTTTCTTCAATCTAAGGAGCTATAAGATTGAGTAAGACTGGGTAAGTCAGCTCCGAGGTGTTTTGGATCTTTCCTGTATTCTTGTGAGGATTGGTGTTTGATTTTCAAAGTTGAATTGCCAGTTTGGATAACTGGGATTCGATGTGTTTCACGTATCTCTGAGGGAGTACGTGTATGGTTTATCTCTGGTTGTGGAACCAGTAGTTCAAGAGGATGAGACCATTAAAATCAGACTTGTCTGAAGTCTGATATCCTGTTAGTATGTAAATCTAGTTGGATAGGAGCTTTATACCTAAATAGTATAGATTGTTTGAATTCTGTAGAGCGAGTATCCCGATATTTATACCGGGGAAACTCGTGAAAATTTTATCCAGAATTTTTTTTCTAGATAATTAGATTTGTTTTGATTAGATAAATTGGTTGCTATGGCTTTTAGCATATGATTGATATATGCTTGTGTTTTAAAATTTAATATTAAGATAGATTATTAAATTACCTTTGCTTTTAAATTTCGAGGACGAAATTCTTTTAAGGGGGGAGGAATGTGATATCCTGGAAATTTGGCAATATAAATTTAATAATCTATGTTTAAAAATTAATTTGATTTGATAATTTTTCATAATAAAATTTGAACTAATCTAATAACCATCTTTTAATAAATATTTAAATTGAAAGATTTTCTCTTTTTAAAATAAATAAATTGTTTTCTATTTATAATATATATTTATATATATTGTAAATTGATAAACTTTGATTTTGAATTTAGTGAATGAAATTGATTCTCTAATTCTAGTTTATTTTTAGTAAATTAAAAATTTGATTTAAGAATTGGCTTTTCAAAGCAATTTAATAAATAATGTTATAGTTTACACTATGATAAATCTTATTTGTTTTAAAATTTTATTTAGCTTAAAAATATGAATTTAAAATTAGATAAATATAAAAGCTAAGTTTTATTTTATATTACTTGGGATTTATATATATGAGAATTTACAATGCAAATTACAAATGATCTTAATTTGCTTATAATCTCTTTTGTAAATTATTAATATTGTTTAATTTGTTATTTTTAAATAAAAATGATAATACTTAGTTTTCATAAAACATAAATAGATTTTTAGAAATAGGATTTTTTATTTTTTATTTTAACAAAAGTTATATATGCATATATATATATATAACTTGATTTTAAAATTGGATTTTATAAATTTATTTAAATTTGAATTCAATGTTTTAAAATTTAAAAGAAATAAATGTTTAAAATATTTGAATAAGCTTATAATCATAATTTGTTTGTTTCATTTCTTTTAATTAGAAAAAGGAGAAGAAATAAAATTCATTCATATATTACATAAGAAATAAAATAAGATTTAAAAGCTCTTATAAAAATAAGTTAGAGTTTTATAAACAATTTAGAATTAAAATTAAAATAAAAACACTTAAATACATGTGTGAGTCTTTTAACATTTTAAAAAGACATGTGTTAATCTCCTAAACACCTAAATTGACAAGTGTAGGCATGGATTAAATTGTGACAAATGTTTAAAATTAGTGACAAGTGTCTTATTTATTTTTTTCATTTTCTTTTGCTTCATTTAAGTCATTTTTCTTTTCTATTCTTTCTTTTTCAAACTTGAGAAAAATCTTCAGCTTGAAATCTAAAAAAAATCTTCTTCTTCAAAATCAAAACCAATGATCTGTAAACAAAATTTAAACTAAAATCAAAATCTGCAAAATCTATTTTCCTCAAATTATATCTAAAACAATATGATCCTCAAATCCAAACTTCATCTAAAACATGCAATTCATTGACCTGAGAAAATAAATTTGCAACTGCAACTTCAAAACTAAATTCAATTCTGCATATTCATAAACCTGGAATCCATTTGCAACTTCAAGTCCTGCATACATTTTTTCTGGAAGCCTGCAAATTTTTCTCTGGAACTTGCACGCATCTGAAAATCATCTGAAGCCATATGATAATTCTGTAAAAATTCAAATGCTTGCATTTTCTGGGATGCAGGCACCAGGGAAAGCTTTTCCAGGAAATAAGATTGCTCTACCCCAAAAAATCGGTGAGCAACACTTTCTATTTAAAACTTAAGTTTAAAATTGTTGCTTGATTGATGGCTGGAATATGTATGGTTTATGTATGCATATCTAGTTGCATGTTGATTTGTATGCCTGAGTGTATAAAATGCATTGCTGTAAATATATAAAGAATGTTTGAATGTACATATATGGTGTGCTGTGCATTGGTTCTACTTGTACCTAGTTCCAGGAGCAAGAATTCTTGATTTAGATCCATTTTCTCTTAAACAAATTTATGTTAGGATTTAAGATTCAGATAATATTTGATTGTTTGATTATAAAGGAGCTCTAAAAATTTTAGTTAAGTTAAAATAAATTGTATATTTTGCTCTGGAAACAAAACAACAGAAAAATTTTAGTTTTAGAAAAAAAATTTAACATCGTAATTCTTTAATTTAAGATATAAATTGAATACTGATTCAAAAATAGGATTTTTAAGATCTAAATCTAAATTTTTAAAAGTTGAATTGAAGTGCATGTCGGCTTTACACTGTTTTGGGGTTTTTGGAAAGTTCTGATGAACTCTGCAATCTGGGAGATAAGGGTTATTTCTAGTGATAGTAGAATGATCTGAGAGCAGAGGAAAAATAGTGGATCGATGTATAGTTGATCGTGGCGATGGTGGTTCATAGGATAATTTTCTAAACCTAGTTTTTGCTGCTTGAGAAATTAGTAATCGTCCAAATGTCTCGGGTGATCGAGTTCCATAGAATTTGGGGAGGTGGTAGCTGGAGCGTTGACGATGGTTTGGTCAAAATTTCAGAGGTGATGGTGGTCGAAGATGAGTTGACGAGATTAATTACAGGTTTCAATTTGTGTTCCAGTTTGGGATTTAGGGCTCGATCTCGATCTTGAGCTACTTCTGGTGATCTGAGTATTGGAATGGGATGCGAGGTTGAACGTACACTTGTGTGGATCATCGGGGATGGTCGGAGCAGCGTGGTTCGTTGGTGGAGGTGCACAAGTGCACAGAGTATCTGGTAATGAAGTGGGTTTGGGAGGTTGTGTTTTTCCTCGGGTTGCTTCGTGGTTTTATCGAAGTCAAGAGGGGTTTTGCTCGAAGTAAATTTGGATGCTTGAGCCTGTGATGGATTACAGGTTTTCCAAAACCTGTTTGTTTTGAAACTTTTAAATGAAAATTTTAAAATATAAAGCAAGGTTTAAGCAAAGTTTGAACCAAGTTTTAATTCTATATTCAGAGTCTAATTTGAATCTTAGTTTGTCATAATGTAAGTTTTGAAATTTAAGATATTTTAAACAACTTTAAATTGTTTTAATAGTTTGAATTTAATAGCAAAATTTGAAATAAGACTTGAAGTTTGAACCTAAGTTTTAAATCTGAAATCAAAATTCAATCTGAATCAATGTTTTGAAAATAAGGAAAGTTTTTTTTAAAAAAATTTTAAAATGTTTAAACAAATTTTGATGTTGAACATGTTTTAAATATGATTTGTATCTTAAAAATGAAATTGGTTTTAAATTTCCTTTTAACTTCTTCATAAAATAAGAAATTATTTAGTAGAAGTTTTTAAACAAGGTTTTAAAATGTTTTAAAACTTTGTTAAAGGTTAAGTGTGGTTTTCATTTTAAATTTAAAATTTAAATGTAATTTGGAAACAAATTTTAAAGTAAGTTGTTTAAATTTGCTTGGTTAATGATAATGTAATCATTAATAAGAAATGTTTCACTTATAATAAATCAAAGATTTAAATGATTTTGGTTTATTAAATTAGTAAGGTAACTAGATGATTAATTAATTAATTAATTTAATTAATTAAATAAGGATTTTGAATTAATTAATTAAGGTTGAGTTAATTAATTTGGAAATAAGATCATTAATTGAATTTAAAAATTAATTTATCAAGAGGTTAAGATTTGTTAAGTTAAAAACTTAATTAATGAAATAATTAGTGATTAATTAAATAATTTTTAAAGATTATTAAATTTGTGATTAATAGTGACTAATTTAAATTAATTACTTAAGTAAGATAATTAAGGAAATGTTTGACGAGTTAATGAAGGTCATTAACTAAGGATTATTTAATAATTAATTTATGTGATTAATTTTAATTATTAATTAGATTAATAAATTTTAAGATAATCATTTGAGTAGTATAAATACTTATGGAAGTAATTAAAGAATTAATTACTTATTGTAATTAATTGAGTTTAATTTGATTAGATTAAGTTAATTAATTCAGTTTAATTAATTTAAAATTAATCATTTGATGATTTGTGGAGGATAATTACTTAGTGTAATTTAATGAAGAGGAATTACTTAAAAAGGTAATTAATGGATATTACTATATGTAATTAATTAGAAATGATTTGATATTGAGTATTTGAATATAATTACTTTGTAAAATTAATCAAGGGATTAATTTGAGATAATTAATTATGAAGTAATTAATTTATTTTTGGAAAGTAATCAAGTATAGTAAATTACTGAATAAAATTAATTAAGGATGATTAAAAATTATTCTTTTAAATTAAGATTAGTTACTTAATGTAATTAATTTACAAAGAAAATATAATTAGAAATCATTAATTATTATAATTAATGATGTAATTAAAAGGGATTTAATTAGAATTAATTGATCAATGATTTGATTAATTAATTAATGTAATTAATTAAGAAGTAATGTAATTAATTTATGGTTAATTAAATAAGAAAGTAATTAAAGATTAATTACTGTATTTGGTTAAATATAATTAATTTGAAGAAATTAATTTGTGAATAATTACTTGAATGTAATTAAAGGTTAATTAATCAGGGATGATTAATTAAAATAAATAATTGGTGGATGATTAATTAATTGATTGATAATTAATTAATAATGATGTAAGCAAGATTAGTGATGATGAAGTAATTAATTTAATTTACTTTAAATTAATTAGAATAATGTAATTAATTTAGTTCATCTTAAATTAATTATATTTGGTGTGGTAAATCATTGCTTATATGGATGGATAATGTTGCTTTCCTAGATGGTTTGAATCTCAAATATGAGATAGATAATGTTGAGTGATTTGGATGCATTGGTTGCATTGTGATGTTGATATAGATTATCTTTTTGGATAATGATAATATGGTTTATCTGATATGATGATAATGTTGATTATCTGTTGTGAATCTGCGATTTATCTATTTGTGTATATAGATAATTGATTTGTTTTAAACCTTTAAAACAACTTGGCCTTAAAGACACGCTCTGGATTTCGATAAGACCGGGATTGGGTTTCCATATTTGGATATCCGAAAACCACATCGATCCAAATTAACGATAGGTCGTGAATCTTATGAGAAGAGTGAAGACTCGAGGTGTAAGGACTATACGTCACTATAACTCTGAGGGTGATTCCGTAATGAGTTTGACGGAACTAGTTCTTATAAGTTCGAGATGGTAATTTAGAGTGCAAGAATTATCGTTGTTAACTCTGAGGGTGATTCCAAAATGAGTGTAACGAGATAATGCCTTCGGTTTCGTTCGAACCCAGAACGAACTTGTATGGATTGAATGCTTTCAGCACATCGTCAGGTGGACGATGAGCATTCTAAGATATGTGTCCTATAAAATTAATCGTAGCCTCAAGCCTCATCAACCGAGAATGGCTAAAACAGGGAAGGTGCAGCAAGGCTTCGTGGGTAGCTCCCACTGGAGAGCAAGATTTTCCCCTGTCTAGAGGTCCCTTTTATTTCGGCTGTGTAGGCAGTTGGAACGTACGCCAACTGTGGGGTTGTCTTGTTCGGGACTGTCCAGTAAGGGATGGTTCCGGTCTTGTGTTGCATGGGACCGGGCATACTCCTCGGTACGTTGATCTAGGCCTCGTACTGTGACGGACGGTACCCCAGTAGCCCTGCCATTGATGGAATCCAAAATCCAATAAGTGCCAATGGTTTTGATTGTATTACCCACTTTTGTGGCTATTAGCTGGAATTTAATAATGTAACAATTTCGGCTATTTCATATTTATTTGAAAACCCTAGACCTATTATAATATCACTGGATTTCCTATCAAATATTTTGGTTAGTTTAAGGTAAAAACTTTTCCATGTTTATGTGTAGGAAGTCTTACGTGATACCTTTCTTTTCAAAGGATTTTCAAAGTTAAGCAACTTTAACCTGTTACTCACATCAGACCCATGTCTGACCTAGAGTTTATCTTCTGTTTTCTTAAACTCTTGGGTACTCAAATTTTTACGAGTAGCCAAGGGATTCAGGTTATCTTTGACGAATACTGGAGGAGAAAATGGAGCAGGAGGCTTCTGCGTGTAGATACATAGTTCCGATGTGTGTTCTCTGTGTTAGTATTGTTTTGTTGAGTTGTATTGAGTTGTATAACTAGAAAGGTGTTTATAACTGTATAGTATGTGATGTAATTTCTGTGTAACTCTGATTAGTGTTGTATACTATGTAATTTTTATGTTATTAATATAATTTATTTGTTCCGCTGTTGAGATTCTGATGTTGTTTCTTCTTTCTTCTCTTTCTTTTCTCTTTTCCATCCCTTTCTTTTTTATTAGTGATGTGTCATTCTGTGGAGTCGGATGGCGGGTCGTTACATGATGATAATGATAGTAAATTATAAAATGTTAACAATGTTAATTTAGTTTTATGAAAGATAACTAAGTTTATAGTAATAATAAATAACAAAATGCAGCATATTTTACATATTTTACATTTTCAACTAGTGAAAATTGTAATTTCAAATCTGACTTGCGTTTTCAACTAAGTTTATGAAAACTTGTTAATTTTATAATAATAAAATATAAAATATTAACTATGTTCACTAATTTCTGTAATAATAATAACTAAGCTTATATAATAATAATAAGTTAACTAAGCTTAAAGATTAACTAAGTTGCATAATAATTGACTGAGTTTAGAATAATATTAGTAACAAGTTATAAAATATTAATCAAGTTAACTAAGTTTTATAAAAATTAACTAAGTTTATAATAATAATATCTATAACTTTTATATAAATTAATGAAGTGTATAATAATAATGACAAATTAATTATTGGTTTGATAAAAATTAACTAAGTTTTTATAATAATAAAATATAAAATATAAAATATTAACTAAGTTACAATTTTTTTATAATAATAATAACTAAGTTTATATAATAATAATAATAATAATAATAATAAATTAACTAAGTTTAAAAATTAATGGAGTTTCGTAAAAATCGACTAAGTTTAGAATAATATTAGTAATAAGTTATAAAATATTAATCAAGTTAACTAAGTTTTATAAAAATTAACTAAGTTTATAATAATAATTTTTATAATTTTTATATATATTAACTAAGTGTACAATAATAATAAATATAAATTAATTATTGGTTTCATAAAAATTAAATAAGGTTATATTAGTAATAACACTACCAACAATAATAAATTAAAAAAATTAACCAAGTTATTTAAGTTTTATGAAATGTAACTAAATTTGTATAACATTAGTTATAAATTAAAAAATACTTACCAAGTTAGCTAAATTTGGTAAAAAGGAACTAAATTTATATAATAGTAATAATAAATTAACTAAATTAATAAAATTTAACTTCGTTTATTAAGTTTCACAAAAATTAACTGAATTTATAATAACAATAAATTAATTAAATTTATAATAAATATGATAAAGTAAATCAAGTTTACTAAGTTTATAAAAAATAACTAATTATATATATAATACATTTACTAAGTTTAGAATTAATAATACCAACAATACAACAACAAGAGTCATGGTAGTAATAATAACAATAAACAAACTAAATTTATAAATATTATCCAAGTTTTATAATAATTAACTAGGTTTAGAATAATAACAACAATAACACAATAATAAATAGTAAATTTATTATAAGTTTTATATAAATTAACTAAGTTTATAATAATAATAAATCTACAAAATTAAACAAGTAGCTAGTTTTTTCCATTAGAATAACGATAATAATAACAACAACAATAACAATAACAACAACTGTTTATGACAATTAACTAATTATATAATAATATTATTAATAATAAAAAACAACAATCATAAATAATAATAATAAATTAACTAAAAGATTTATAAAAATTAACAATAATTAACTAATTTTAAAATAATAATAACAATAATAGCAATAATAACAATAAACAAATTAAGTTTTATAAAAATTAACTAAGTTTAAAATAATAATAATAATAATACTAGCTAAATTATAAAATATTAACCAAATTAACTAAGTTTTCATTTAAATTAACTAAATTTATATAATAATAATAACATAACAATTAATGTTTATGAAAATTAACAAATTTTACAATAATAACACTAACAATAATAATATCAACAACAATAATAAATAATAATAGTAAATTAACTATAAGTTTTATAAAAATTAACTATATTTGTAGTAATAACAATAAGGAAAATTTGGCATACATCCTTAATAGACTTGAAATATACAAAACATCCCTCCGTTAATTTATAAGTTTCCCATCCTTAATTTTAAACGCGATAAAAAGGTCTCCCTAAATACCCTTATGTCTTCTTCGAACAAAACCCAAAACCCTTTAAATTCTTTTCATCTGTTAACATCTTAAAAAAAGAAAACCCTAATCGTCTGAATTATAAACTAGAATTACTTGCTACTTCAAAAATTGACGTCCGAATCGCGTCCAGAACTGAAGAAAGTTGAGATTCAGAAGATGAGAACAACGCAAATCAGAAAATCGAAAGATATCTATTAAGAAGTTTCGATTTTTATTCTATTTTAGTAACTAAATTTTGATAAATTTTGCAGATATTTGTTGGAAAAGTTCAAAAACATTCAAATACAAAAAATACTATGCCTAATTTAAGGCACTGAAATAGTTACATGAAAATTTAAACATATTTTCCCAAATTAGTATACAATATTCTGAATTAATATAGAATTTTTTGCAAATTGCTTATAGTAGTAGAAGTTTTAAATAATTGCATCCTTCTATGTAATTATATGCAATAATTGCAGCCATATATTCGACTATATTTAGTATTTGCAGATAAATATGTAATTATTGGAAACCAGCATTGTGGTACAATTTTTTCAGTCAAATCTACAAATATTGAAAATTGATGCATAAAACACTACAAAAATATTGTTGACATTTACAGTGAAGCATCTATTATACAAATAAAAATGCAGAAAATTTTTAGCAAATATTTTCTCATATGTATGCAGATATGTTGATTATTTCTAGTTATACGCAATTTTATTGAAAAGTTGTAGCCATGTATGCAATTACTATGAATAGGTGCATACATCTTTGCAATTACTATTAATAATTGCATTTTTAATTGAATTTCGCTTATGAAGTTATGAATTGCATCTTTTTTAAATGCATATCCGATATGCATCTTAAATTACAGCTGTTATATGCAAATTTTAACTGCATATGAAATATACAGTTAAAACATACAATTAAATGATGCAAATTTTAAGTACACTTCACTTGCGTAGTTAAAAAGTCATAAGATTTTTATTATACTTGCAGACATATATGCAATTATTATGAATAGTTACATACATGTTTGCAGTTATTTATGAACAACTGCATTTTTAACAGCATTTCACTTACGCAATTATAAATTGCACATTTTTTAACTGCATATCTGGTATGCAGTGAAAAATAGCACATGTTAAATGCATTTTTTAACTGCATATAACATATATAGTTAAAACATACACTTGAATCATGCAAATTTTGAAGTGCATTTCACTTATGCAGTTAAAAGTTCATTAGATTCTTATTGTACTTGCATACATATCTAATATAAAGTTATGAATTGTATTATTTTTAACTACATATATCGTATACAGTAAAAAAATTATAGCTGTTAAATGTGTTATTCAACTGCATACTTGATATGCAATTAATAAATACAGCTGTTAAATGCAAATTTTACTGCATTTTACATATGCAGTTAAAAACTAAAAGGATCAACTGCATTTTACATATGCAAATTTTAACTGCATTTTATATATGCAGCTATCAACACACATAAAATTCTACAATAATTCTCGGTAACTGCTAAAAAATACACATTTATTTAGATAACTAAAGATTTTGATAAATACAGCCATGAACGCAATTACTTACAATAATTGTAGAAGAGTCTGCAGCTATTTTACTTAACTGCCTACATTTACATACAACATTAAAATTAAAATTTCTTTGAACAAAAAATTTATGTTATTCGAATTACTTAATATAACTTATACTTACTATGCATAATTATATAAAAAATATTGCTAAATTATCGAAAAATTGGCAAAAACATTAATACTAAGTTGATTGAAAATTAAATCAAGCATTTACCTACAAGATGAAGAAGCCATAATAAATCGCAAAAAAATCGAACAGTAGATCGAATTAAATCTGATTTCCCTACAAAGATTTCAAATCTTGATCGCCAATACATTCGCACGAGAATACTCGACATAAAATAAACGAGGATAATTAGGAAAACAAAATATTGCAAAAACAAATAGAGACCGGATTTACAAGTTTAAAACAGAAGGAGTTTTAGACTATTAAATTTGATTTTAAGGACGTGGGCCTAATTTTCACATAATAATAATACTAATAATTATTATTATAAATACAAGGTCTAACTATTCGCTTGTGATTGCTTGTACATGGACCTGATTGTTCCCGTTGGTGTGCTATTTGTATTCACATAGTCATACTACACTCTTCAATGCTTTTGATTTTACTATATATCAAGCATAACATGCATATTTTTTTAGAGGTGAATTTGTACTGTTGCAATTAAAATTTTTCATCATTGAAAGTTCACCTCACGGAATTGGACTGTGGTAGTCTTTCATCAATGGGAGTGATAACAACATTCCCATTCCAATATACTAGCAAACTTTTAATTTTTAAATATATTTGCAAAAAAGTCGGTGTGTAGATTGTAAAATTTAGAAAGGAGAATGTCGCTCACTCATTTGCATGGCCACGAACTTTTAGGCACTATAAAAAACACCATCACCGCTATTCTGGAAATATCATAGTGCATTAATTTTATGGTTCAGTCACTCAAATAATCACCTCTCTCATGGTTTGACAAATTTACTCTTTTTTCTTTCTTTTTAAGCATGTAGTCATGACTTTTACAGTTTTTCTAATAACAATGATTATTGATGAACATTATTGATAAATAAGCTTTCAATAGATGAGAAATTACATGTGTTCATGAGATACCTCTTCGCTAAACAAATTTAGAGTGCTTTAAAGTTTAAAACTGCATGTTGAACCCAGCGACCTTCATTAGCAGTTCTTGATGAAGGATTTTATTTTACAAGACGTTTAAAAATAATTCAGTCCACTTTAGTCTATATAACGAGAAAATGTGACAAATTACTAGTACTCTAGTATGTTCAATTAGGTGAAGTACATAGAAGTCAAAAATCTCGAACTAACATCTCAATCTATATCTTATGTTAAAATCTTAACATCTCGTTGAGATAAGCGTTAAACAAGTTAAAAATAATATGCCATTTTATCCAAGTGCAAAAGGGGGACACCGAGGGAAATCTTGAGCGAGAAGAAGGAGATTTAAAACTTTGATAGATATAGTAGATCCACATGTACAAATGTCTTAATTCAATAGTTTTAGTGAATAATAACTTATTTTACAAGTGTGTTATCTATTAATTCATACATCTTATACTCATTTGGTCAGGTTGTTAATTTCCCATTCGATGGCCATAATTGTCCTCCAATTTGACATATAACACTATTTTGTCAAAGTGCCTACTCGTGGTTGAAAGAAGGTATTGAAAATGTGGTTCTTGCTCATTGTAAAGTTGGCATGGTAAGGACATATTTGATGATTTCTAGCCTTCTTTTATACCTGAAGGTATAGTGCAACAATCTTTTTATATAAGATTTAAAGAATAAGACTAATATAGTGCAATAATGTTATTATATAAGATTTGAAGAATAAGTTTGGTGGAAAGATATGTTCATAAATAAATAAAAGTAAGTTATACCAGTAGTACAAACAATTCCTCTTTAATGACAATTATTCATTAACATGTAGTGTACACACAACACACTAATGACTTCATTATAAGTATCTTATAGGATATGAACATCATTTTACTTACATATATAGAGTATGCTGCAAATTATAATATCTTTGGATTTTCATTTAATCAATTTGTGCATATGAAGAATTTCTAAATTTCAGGTTGGGCTGAAGATAATTCCTAGAGATTAGAACATGGATACCCCAAACCCACTTGACAAATATGATATTATTAACCTAGTTCCTATACGCAAATTACCTTGTTTACGTATCTAGCTTATATGGACATTGACATTTATTTTTTAATTCTATTGTAGTATTCTCAAAAGCGTACATATATTTAAACTAAATGCCATACTATATTAGGGAGGCCATCCTAGTGCAGCAACTTAAGGAAAATTGACCATTTTCCCCTTGTCAGTGATAAATGATACCATACAAGTATATCAATGACCAACTAATATAACTTAATGAATCCAATGACCTGACATAAAAAGGAAAATAAATAAATGAGATTATATAAGCAAACATTATTTATATGACCTAACTTGACATACCCAAACGGCCAGTAAATAAATCAACATATTTTGATAAGACCTTATGTTCTTCCAATGCAGCATGTGATCTGCTCATCAGATATGGTCGGAATGTATTGAAGTCATCAAAACAACATTAGATAAAGGGAAGTTGAAAGATGTAGTCATATATGTACAGAGGTAAAACTAGAACTTATTTTCTTGGTGCATTTATGTAATTAGCCGTGTATAAAAGAAATAATATACCTTGTGTGTTAGTAGTTTAAACATAATTCATGAGATTGACATTTTTTGAATTATTATTCTACAGGCATTGTCAAAGATGATAGCAGTTTATAGTATGTATCTTCGAAGAACCGCTAATGCTTACAGTCTTCTTATAATAGTTTTATACCATACCGGTGACTTCAATCAGGTAGCATTCTATAAAATTACCTTATACCACTACAAGAAAAAGCGTTTTTAGTTGCATTTATTAGCAGCGTTTATTATCAAGTGCAATCAAAAACTTATTTAAGTGCAACCAATATTTTACGGAATAGTGTTTATCTAAAAAACGTAACTAATGGAGGGGACAAAAATTTAAGGCGGGACTTAATTTTTTCATGTCCACAAAAAAGCGCTTCCTTCCTCGTTTATTTTCATTCACCGCTTAAAACTTTTTTTCTTTCTCCCTAAAATAACCAACCCTAAATAACTTAACATTCTCAATTCCAAATTCATTGGCCGTTCCAATTCCTCTCGCTTGAACCATCACTGCACTTCGTCATCAGCTCCTCGTCATTAGCTCCCATCAACTTCGTCAATAGGGATCTCCTCCACTTCGTCGAATCTGCTCTCCTCCGCTTTGTTCACAAGGCTCGAATCTACAAATCGAGGTAATCAATGTAAAGAGAATTATTGCTTTGTATATTTAGTGGTTTTTTCGCATACTTCGATTCTTAACATGTACAACTTCACACACATATATATAAATTTTAATTATTTATCAGTTTGTTCGCATATATATAAATCGTGGTAGATTCAGGTTTGAGGAAGACGTCGCGATCGGCTATAGGGGGATGCTGCTGTTAACTGAAGTTGCTGCAGAGGGTGGTTCAGAGAAAGGAGATGAGGCACGTGGCTTAGCTCGAGGTTGCAGGTTAGTTCGGTTGTGGTGGTTGTTCGATTGTGGTTGCGATTTGTAAGAATGTTATAGGGTGGAGGTAGCAATGGACAGTGGATGATCAAGTAGATGGTTGTTCTGTGTGAGGCAGTAAGTAGCAATGATGGCGCTACCATGTGCAAAGATTGGGTATGGAAGAAGACAATGATAAGGTATATGTACTGGTTGTAATTGCAGTTTTGTTTTCTTATGAAGTGGTAGCAATGTTGTGATGTTTCGTTGCTAGTGGAGAGCCGTAATTTTGTATAGATTGGCTGAAGCAAGTGACAGTCAAAGGATGGTGGAAAAGGATGTTGTGAGGCAGTTGGATGGTGTCGTGGTAGGATATATGGATGGGGGTGTGTGTGTTATGTCACTATAGTGGTGATGCAGTCTACAGGCAATGGGCAATTGCAGAGGAATGATGAGTATGTCAATGGGAATGTAATAGTGATGGGAAGACAATGAAGTCTGGTTTAAGTATTGTAACAGCAGTTCAGTTGTGGATGGTTGAATTGGTTGTTTGATATGCACAGAGAAGTGCAACTGTTGGTTGTATGAAGGTGTATATGTGCAGTAAACTGTTGGTGCTGAAGGCAGGGTTGTGTGGTGATTTTAGTGGGAAGTTCTGTGTTGGAATTTCTATGATCAGTGATGTAAGAAATGGTAGGGAGCATGGTGAAAATTTAGGAAGTTGTTGTTGTGTACTTGCTGGTGGTATGGTGATTACTGGCGTAACAGAGAATGGTGATAACAAAGGAGGTTGTCGATTGTTGTGAGTTGCTTTGAAAGTGGGGGATGTTTTGAAACTTGTTGAACAGTTAACAAGTTTTAACAGTGGCTAAATGATTGTTGTATGATGGAGTGTACGTTGGTCAGAGAGAATTGTGGTCAGAAGTGTGTTGTTTTATGGTTGTGATATGAAGTAACGTGAGAATGGAAAAGAGTGGCAATAGGGATGGTTATAGGCGGATATGAAGTGTTTATTAGTTGAAGTGAGCTTGGAGTAGTGGTTTGTGATGATGTTATTGGGCAGTGGAAAGGATTGCTGATGGTTTGCAAGAGAAGGAGATGATCACTGCAGTCTGGAGTGAGTGGTTGAAGGGGTGTGTAGAAGTCAGTGCACGCAAGTAGTGATTGTTGCCGTGAAGGAATGGTACCTTAATTTTTTAAAGAAAACGTACTTGAAATTTTGATGCATCCTGTTGCTTTTCAAATTGCAGCTTGTTGTCTCCAGAATCTCGGCTACGATCACAACAAGGTAAGATTGGCATTGTTATATCTTAACAAACTGTAATCAAACATAGTCAGTTGATTTCCATAATTCGACTCACAATATATCATCTTTTTTGTTTCAGTTTTTTTTAAAGCAGCGTTGAAGCACTAGGTGAAACTAGCTAAGAACAGGATTGGAAATGAAACTCTCAAACAAGTCATCTTGGGTTCAGCCAATTATGAAAGGGCCGATATTTTACTGAAAATTGCTGATAATTCAGTTTATCTTGCAAAACATCCTAAAGGGTATATATTCTGAAGCTTTATTAACTGTTAACTGTTAGACCACTATTTTATATATGTCTACTTTATTTTAAAATGCAGAAACCATGTGATACAATTTTCTTTGGAAGTTTTGGACAACTTGCCATTCAATGAATATCCATGTCATTGCTTGGAAGAGCGCTTGTTGGAGTTAGCCGTAGAATATGGAAGTTACATGATTCAAAAGTGCATGCAATCATTTGGAGGAGAACTGCTAATTGAAAGTCTAGTGCGGAATTAGATTTGAGTAAATTTGAAAGACTTGCTACTGATACATATGGAAACTACGTTTTTCAAACTGCTATTGAAGAGAGCAAGGTATAACCTTTTGTTTTCCTTTTATTTTTTATTAATTTGCTTGGTTTAGTTTTGTTGCATGTACTCATTTCTGCATGCACATTACACATGGTCAGTCCTACTACTACTACAGTGCCTGAAAGTTCCTCTCTTTCTTCTAACTTCAGGGAACTTGGCTACAGTATGAGTTGGTTGAGGCCTTGAGACTAAAGAACTTTAAGGGATTGGAACTTGGAAAAATGGATGAGGTATAATGCTTAATTTTTTTTATTTCAAAAAGTTTATTTGTTTGTTCCCAAAATTTCGAATTATTCAAGCAAATGATTCAGATTTGGCATCTTATGTGGTTGGATAGATTAATCATACTCTTAGTTGGAAGGTCCTGTTGACGGTCAAAATTTTCTTTATATGCATCAATTGTTCTGTTCATTAGTTACGTTTATTTATAAACATAAATATAACTACCAAAAAATAATTTTTTATTTTTATTTGGATTTGTTTACACTTTTTGGTATATTCTTAGATTAGTTTGATCAGGCTAATGGTTACATACTTAGTTTTACCTGCATGTTGATTTCGTTGAATGGTATCTCATCTAAAGACCTTACTTTGATAGCCTGTCCCCGACTTGAAAATGCAAACATAATATTAAATGTACAATTTGTCGAGGATAGCTCTAAACTCTCTACTTAATTTTTATTATTTAAAAGTACTGGTGGCAATTTATAATGGCAAACCCTTCTATCTATCTCACTCAAGCACACCTTGCTAATTCTGAAAACTTGTACAGTATTATATAGTGTCAGTGTGTCATCTTTTCCATTGTTAAAGTATTGAAGGATTGTTCTGATATTTGGAAATTTGATAGCTATTCCTTGTTTTTCTTTAAATTAATGGTCTTGGCGTTTAATTATTAAATGGGATAATCGTAAAAAGATGTTTTTAAATGGTACATGCATATGAGCACACTTGATTAAAGATGTTCTTCTACTTTGCTCGAGTTCTACTCGCTAAATGAGTTAAGTGAAGAAATATCATTCAAAGTTCAAATCAAGAAAAATTATACGGTATTTGTGAATGATGGGTTTCAAGAAAAATATTTTGAACTATAAACATGTACCACGTATCAGTAATGTTTATGGATCAAGTAAATAGCTTAGAAATCTGCGAGCGTATGTCCACCTGCAAGTGCCACTATACTGCCTTGAGTATTACTAAAATAGTAAAGCTGCTGAGTAAGAGCCTTTATAGAAATACTACTAGAATTGATATGCACGTACTAAGAAATACCACTAGTTAAGTTTAATGTGTATTTAGAAGCAACAACACTATATTTATGGATAATAATTGTACACAAATCTTGTCAATATGGTTTCAAAAATTTTAGATAATTTGAAGATCCAATGTATGATAAGTCAACTTTTGAATACACTGATTTTGAAAGAAGAACGACTATTATTGTATATTCATTTATGGTTTGTTAGCAGCAAGATACATCTAGTGCACTTCAGTACTAGCATTAGAGATGAAATGTTTAGACAGACTTGGTGTATTAGTCTAACATATTTAGCAGCACACAGACAACATGGTTGCATAGATGGTGTGTCATACGCTGTTCAGAGTGACCTTATCACTTATTGGACCCGAGTAGCTCTATGTGCATTTATTGTCGGATTATGTTTGTATGACTAACACATGTCATATCAGTCCCCACGTTGTTCCAGTTTCAAGATCTTCTTTCGACCCTTTTACTTTATCATCTCAGTACACATAGATAGCAGCTCGTCGGCGTCCTTTTGTGTTTAGAGTCATTGATCATAATGGTACAATTGTAATCTTACACTTCGTTACCTAGACTAGATTATAAGTTTGTCCCTGGTGTTCTATCTGCTAGTAGCCTAGTTTATGTCCAGAGAATGAGATATATTTTATCATTTGTAAATTTTGTAAATTAGCACGGTAGTTTATGTGCATGAATGTTTATTATATGTTTATAAAGTATTCTCAATATGTGGATTATGGGAGACTTGTCGTATTTGCTTTTGAAACCATGACCCATCAGTATACTTAGAGTTTGCACAACACTTATCAACAATAATTGATACTATTGCAACAAAAATATGGGGCACACTTACATGGACATAGCCCTCGCCCCTCCCCAAACCCCACACACTTTAGTGTACTTTAATTGCAAAAAGGAAATTGATGAGTCACTCCAATATTTAGTACACACAATGATACTGTCTGATTATCTTAATATATGTCTCTTTTACTTACACACTTCATAATGTTGTTTTTAATATCTATAGTAGCGTTCTTATAAATCATAGTTTGTTTTCACTTTGTAGTAGTTGCATTTCTAATCTAAACCGGATTAGGGTCCACAATTTTTTAGAAAAAACAAGGAATCTAGTTACGGGGAAAATGGAAATGACAAAGAAAAGACAGCTAATGAGAGAAACTTCCTTCACATAAAAGTTTCAGACTTAAAAAAGAAGCAAAATTGAAGCTCGTTAGAAAGATAGTAAATGGACAAGATGAATCCAGGCCACGAGGCATAGAAGTTCAGGCTAAGGTTCTGCTTTCTTCTATTAAGTATTACTATTCGTTTTTAATTTAACATTGTCTAAATAAACCAATTGAATAGCCGCATGCTTGAGTTTGTTAATTAATATATATAAAAGCTTTTATTCAACCTCCTATTAATATGGGTGCTGAGGGTCCCCTCACAATCGACCTGCATTTAGGCAAACCCATAAAATTATCGACAAAGAAAGGTAGTAAGATTTATTAATTGCACATTCAAGGGAGGCAATAGTTTACTTCGGCAGCGATTAACACAAGATTTATGACACAGCACACAACAAGCGATATGGTGACGCTCCTCGTGATCCATCTATTCATCGGGTTAGATAAGAATGCAAGTAAACTTTTATTTTAGCTTATGTCATCTTGTAAGATGTATTTGCTAAATTAACTTAACTTTTATTTTAGCTTATGTCAGCATACATAATATTGCAAAAAGGAAATTGATGCTTGCATGTTTTCCTTTAGTGCACTTTAATTGCAGGTGTCAAACATGCAGGTGAACTTGAAATAAAATGCCTGTGCTATTACTTACTTTAGGGACGAAGCCACAAGTGAGGTAACATACATAGATATGAATATATCATCTGCTACCAGAAGTTTGTTTGCTCTAATTCATAGATTACTTTTAGCATGCTAAAGAAAAAGCAAAATGTTCTAACATGTACGCATTTATTTGGATCATCAAACTTTTAAGCTACAGTTGAAAACAAACCAGAGCATACCATCTTCTCTGTTTTTTCAGTTATATTTTTTGTTTTTTTACACAAATTTCTCTTAATTGCTAATGATATCATGGAAAATAAACACTTATGAAGATTCTTAGTTGATGATCTTTTGATCATTCAGATAGTCCTACGAATTAACATAATTGTTTATCTATACGTTGTGTTTTCACTTATGCAGACATTGGACTTTCGAAGAGAGCAAGATTAAACTTTTGTGGTGCTAGCTTTCACCTCACAAATATTTAGTAACATGATTATTATTGTTTACAGGTAGATAAACGTTTGTGAAGAATTCAAGCAGCAGCACTGGTTTTTGGTATGGTAGCAGCACATGTATGTAGTTAGGTCGATTAAAACGGTTATGAAACTAGTATGTATGGTAGCAGCACTACTTTAGCTGCATGTACTATTATGAAACTGTTTATGGTAGTTTGATTGTGTAAACGTATGGTTAACCTTTTGTCTTGACACTAATGTTATGATATAGTGGTGATTATGTAATTGCTTTTGTTTGTGTTATTGTGGTTCATTGAATGTGTTATTTTTGAATGTGTATATGTTTATATATTACGTTATTGTATAAGTTTTGAAGTACTTAAATTAGAGGCGAAATCAGATATAGTCGTGGAACAGAAGACAATAAAATCGAAACATACGGTAGCGGAGAAAAAACGCCACCAAAAATATTTTTTGTAGTGTTTAAAAAGTTCTACAGAATCAGCAATTATAGTAACTCAGATAATCTCCGTGGCGTTCAAAAAACGCTGCAAAAAATAATAATAAGTGCAACAAAAAAAATAAGATAGTAAATGGCACCTTTTCGGTGGCGTTTCTTAAACGCTGTAAAAAAGATCTTTAGTAACGTTTAAAAAACGCTGCCAAAAATTCATTTATAGTGGCGTTAAAATAAATGCAACAAAAAATCATGAATTTTTAGTCGCATGTTTTCTAGCGGCGTTTATCAAAACGCCACCAAAACTTTTTGTAGCGTTTTTTGAACGCCACTAAAAATCAAATTTCTTGTAGTGTACATAATGAAATATGGTTGCTTATGAGATTTCAATGCTTCTTGCATGCTTTTTAGCTGTAATATAGAGTATATCTGTGGTCGGAGGATCAAAGAACATGATTATGAATTTTATTCAAGCTATTAATGATCATAGGTTTCTCTTAACTCTTACATGTAGGATGCTGCTACATGGCTTGATTATTTTGAGTCAAAAGCTCTTTAGCAGCAAGAAGCTGCATGTAGAGGTATCCTAAAACTCGATGCCTCTATTGCAAGCAAAGTCACCACTGATGAAATAATGGTTCCTATATTTATTATGTATGAGAAAATGCCATGATTTTTTCCCTTTGTTTCTTTTTAAAAAATATCTTAACATTGGTAATTTATTGTTTCTCACTGTGTCAGATCTTCTTAATTTTATAAACCCAAATTAGGATATCAAAGGGAGAGATTCACAGAAAAAGCATTGTCGCGCAAGGTTTTTTTTATGATACACTCAACTTGAAAATTAGAGAGTTCATCTCAGTAATGAATCTCTTTATTTATCCATGCACATATTATGCAGATCTTTATGATTCTTGAACCACAATTTGATGTCAATATGGGTATTCACTGCCAAAAATTTTGTATTGGTGTAAATGTATTATTTGATTTTGTTGATACCCAATCCCAATGCCTTAACTACAATGGGAATGTTTGTGCAAGTGCGATGTTGTGTGTGCCTGTGCAAGTTTGGGTGTGTTCTCAGTTTGGAGCATGTGCGTATGTGCACTTGTATTATTAAGAAAAAACAAACGCGGGTGCAACACGCAACAAGACATTATCTTCATCCAACTAATAAAATTTTAATGTTTAAAAAAAGTTATGTAAATCTTCATCCATCTAATAATAGAAGGTACTACTAATAGCCTGTAATTTTCATCACAGTTTTATATAATTATTTTCAAATTGTTCTGAATTTCTAGGAAGTACTTCCGAAGACATGCATGAAGAAAGGCTTTGAGCAGTTCAAGTTCTTAGTGATGCATTTAGTATTTGTAGACATTAACTTTGAACTATGTTGTTTTTTGTTATCATGAATGTATTGAATTTGGTAACTCATGTATTGAACTTATTTTTTGTTAGTTGATACTTTATTTTGTTATCATGAATATGCGTTACATTTGCTGATTATTATATTTTTTCGTTCATACATCGTTCAGATTGTTATCTATTTCAAAAAGATTCGTTTTGATTGTTATTATTAAAATGTAATAGTTGAGTGCATCAAATATATAGTAAAATAAAGCATAGCCCCTAAAAAGCGATATAACCATATGACATAAGTGCTATAAAAAGATAATGCAATGTATGAGGTACTGTTAAAGGATAGCAGCAAATAGGCGTTATTGTTATCTACACATTTTATAGCAGTATATATATGCTGTAAATGGATGTAGTATATACTATAAACATGTTGATATATAGCGCGAAATAGGCACTGTAGAATAACTATTTTATAGCGGCTACTTTATGGTATGAAATCATTCTCTTTTATAGCGGTTATTTTGTTATAAATGTGCAATTCTTTTTTATAACATGTCAATATACACTGTTTATCAAACTGCTATAGTTGTGTTTAATAGCGGCTATATGTCGCTATGAAAGACTTTTTTTCTTGTAATGATCATTTCCAAAAAGAATTACCATTATGACATTCCATAAATTACCGAACAATGGGACTTTAGCTCCGTCTGAAATTACAAGGAATTATTTCTTTTCTTTTATTGAAATAGATAATGCAAATTACGAAGGATAACCTCCATACTTTATGCATCTCATTCCTTTTTAGTGCATTCCTTATTGTACCCAACCCACTCCTAATAAATTAATACATGGAAATTCGCATTCCATGTCAAATTAAGGCATACAAACAATTTACACCCCAGTTATCATAAATATGGAATAAATCTTGCAATCTTATTAACCTTCTACTTTAATAGATTTTGGACTAATTTCTAAACTTCCAAATTAGCATGTAAATATCATTTATATTACCTAACTTATAGAATATGTATGCGAGATTTCAATTGAATACCTTCTTTCTAAGCCTACTACTCCAACAATCTTGCACAAGCATAATAATTAAATAAAACTCAATGATATAAATTTCAGTGTTATATATAAATCATATAATTTCTCACTCACCTTTCTAGCTTTCCAAATCTCCCAAATCTGAATTCATCCTTTTAATTTGACTCCTTTTTTATTTCTAATTCAAAAAATATGTATAACAGGATACATATATACACACACACACACACACACACACACACTATTAAAATTACAGATCTAAGAAGAGATTTGGGATGAGGAAGAATACAGATTATAATTATGAATTTACCTTTTCCCACAGTATTGATTTGCTCCTCTTCTCTTTTATTTTTTATCATTCTTCGATTATATATATATGTGTATATATATATATATATTATAATTAATGGAAATAGAAGAGATGAAAAATTGCAAAGCTCCGCTGCTTTGATCAGAAAATATGAGAAGAAAAGTAATGGGCTAGGCATGTATTTGTAGGTGCTCGATTCAATCGTATCCGTTAGATTTAAAATAATTAAATCCAGGCTGTTCGACTAAGGTTCAACCATAGCTGTCACTCGACAACTGGCTGGCCGTTTACCTATTGGCGGCCGACCACCAACGGTCGACCAGCCCAGTGAGGGGTTGACTAGTGGGGTCCATGCAATTATCAATATTTATTCACTTTTGTTTCTTTTTAATTATTATTTTCTGGAAATTTCAAATACTGATAACTTCTTCGTTTGAACTCCGATCACAAAACTTTATATATGGAAGTTGCATAGATAATCGCCATCAACACAATAGTGTAAGTTTCTAGGCCAAATTTAGACGTTTTCTCAAATTCCATTTTGATTTTTATTATTTGTTTATTAATTACCGTTAATATAATGGAGTGTAGGGTTAACCTACTAACTCCAACATGCATGAAATCTGAAGCACCACCCAAATCAACTGCCATATTTAGGTGAGTAATGTGTCTAGGTCGATGGTGACATCTGGCCTCGTCCTTAACAGTGAAATCCTAAACATGTATCGTTAGATCTAGACCTATATGTTCGTACTCTATATTGTGTCTTTTCTCTCCGTATGTAATATCCCTAACACCAACATGTATCTGAAATAAATCCTTATATGAAAATGATGTTGCTATGGATAATCAATTATCGACAAACGTGGTATGTCAACATACTAATCCACGCTCGATGAAATAGGTTTAGTAACAGACCATCCATATACTCCTCATGGAATCTCAATTGGTGGAGCAACAATCCTCTGAGTGGGCTGAGATAAATCCTGAACAACAAGGGTGCAATACCAGGATGGATGGTGGATAGCCCAACTAAATCAACAAATCCTTCACGTGTAAAATCCAAAAGTGGTGTGGAGTATAGAATCTACACCAAAACTGAAGATAATCCAAATTGGTAATAATGAAGTAACTTGATTCTCACCAGTCGTTTATCGCTGCAAGCTGTAAGGAGGCCATGGAATACACTTTGAAAAAAGATGTATGAGGATGAGGATCATCATGAACCTTGTTTCTTCCATGTATCTAATGCCAACATCGCTTACCATGATACCATATACGACCATCTGTCAGAGGATATGATATCAATGGGAACCCTTGCTCGATAAAAAAACTATGAGTGAAGTACTAGGATATGTCAAATATGGAGATCCATCGTATTACTTCCAAATGATGTCAGAACGTGTATGCCATAGCTCTGTCTAGTTCTGTGCAACCGCGAAAACTTGAATAGCCTCACCTCCATGTACTCACTACCTACTTTGCAACGACCATGCATAAAGACTAGGAAATAATAATACTAACTGGTGGACTTTAGTCGACTGAGCCAGACTGTGACTATACTCGTACCACCAATACTGCAAAACCTCCAAAAGCAGCATAATGATGTACCACGACTAGTAACCATGCACTATACGTCTAATAACCTATACAAGTAGGCAATGACAGATGTGCCCCGGTCATAAAGAATAGGGGAAGTAAGATCAAATTCTGCAACCGTAGCAACATGCCTTAATGGCAGTATACTAGGATGGATTCGAAAAGAAAAGATTTCCCATCATGTACAAGACAAATAGCCTAGCTATCTCCAAGTTATTTGCAGAGTTGTATTGTCAAAGCATTTTCCTAATAGTCTCCCTAAGGTAACATACTCTAATCTATGTGCTCCTGATAAGCATGAAAGAATATGGTACTAGGTAAAACATGTAGTAGGTTATCATATCTTTGATACTGCTTATAGTAAGATAAATGAAGGTGTAGCCTAATAGACATATCGGTAAGAATAACAAAATTTAAAGGAGTAATGCATGTCTCCCTAAAAGCAAAGTGAAATATGTAGGTACTCATCCACAAAAATAAGTTAATGCTAAAGCTACTAAAAAGAGCTAGGACCTTTACCTACATCATCTCCGCTACCTCCAACATTTTGACAAGATTTATCGCTACTACGAACTTCATGTAAAATTATTCTCGCCTTTGATTAATATTTTTGCAAAATATGGTAGAAAATGAGTTAAAAATTAGTGGATTTAGGGGAATTTCGTGTTGAAGAATGGGTTTCGGTTCGGAATAGAAGGGAGGAAGAATAGCCGACTAAGGAAGAAGCCGGTTATTCTATACTAGTTTATCCAACATTAATAATGTCGAATAAACTAGCTACCATGATTGTGTTTGAAACCCCAAGTGGATTGCCACGTGTGATTTCATTATTAGATCATGAGTTTTTCGGCGTTTTAAATGTTGGATAACTCAACAATTTTTTCCCTATTAGGGTAACACTAGAGGTCATTCGGTGAAATTGGCCACATGGCACTATTGAGCAACCTCTAGTGTTGGGGATACTCTAAATTTAGAGAATTGAAAGAATCCACTCAAAATCTCCATCCAATCATGTACCCATATCCCTATTTTTTGCATTTTCAGTACACAATTCACTCAATGCTAACCCCTTATGTCCAAAGTAAATAAAGATGCTTCGGACTTAAGGCTTACGTCTACATTTGTAAGTACTGAAATAGTGAATTTTGGTGAGTCATATGACTCAAGTGGCGTAAAGCACGATATTTCGGATGTAAGTCCAATACAATTGACTCTTTTACTGGGGAATTGCAGTTGAGACACAAAATAAACCACAAGATTTGACATGACTAAGCATAATTGTTGGATTTTTCGTCCTTACATGGAAAGTTGAAATCTAGGAAAGGTCCAGTGTATATCTATTGTGTCATATCTTCTGTCATCATTTTAAACCAAATAAAATTTCTTCTTTTACTATTATTATTACTACTATTGCTACTACCACCACCAGTATGAAAGGCACATCAGTTGGATGTGTGTAAAGAAAAACATAAGTTAAATTTGATAGTGCAAAATATTATGTATAAATGCGCACATACCTCGATATTGTAAAATCTGCTTGTTCCTTAAGTACAAAGAAAAACCATAGAAATTGAGTTGCTTGCCCATGATACTAAGTATCTTAAGATATTAAAAATGTTGCTATTGCCCACATATCCGTTCAAGGTCAAAAAATTTCTTCAACGTTATCAAAAAATTTGGATTAATATAATTTAAAATTGGTTGTCCATAATTTTAATTTTTCCAATTAAGAGAGGTGTGGAAATTTTTTCTTTGACTATGTGGAATTTTATACAATGTAGTCCTTTAATATATAATATTTCAATTAGTGTCAATTAGAGAAATACTAAAGAACAACATGTGGAATTGAAGATGGATTGAAGGCATGGTGGAAGGTGGAACAGAATACGGCAATGACTGAAGAGACTAATTAACAAACATACTTGAGTTCTTATTTTACATTGCAAACATAATCTCAGCCCATACCAAGTCACTAATTAACTACATACATATAACAATCACTAATAAATTTTCACTTAATAAATTTAAAAATCTACTTCAAAAAATGTAAATTAGTTGAGAGCTTTAGGTTTCTCTTTCGAATTAACTTGTGCTAGTAATGAAATCATACGTGAGTTTTGTAGAGAGTCTGAGAAGTACTTGGTTTCTTTTTTATGTGTTACATAGTAGATAGCAAGCCAATCTCCGATGACAAAACAATAGCTATAGAACATAGCATACATAACATGTGTAGGATTGTTATCTTTGTATTTGGCAAAACTACTTTTGAACAATGTTTTGAACTGAACACATTACCATATTATTTATGGAGTGTATAAATTAGCATCCATTTGGTATCATTTAGAGTTTTGTGTTTTCAATGTGCACTACAAAATATGTAGAGAATGAAAAATATAAACTTCTTAGTCAATACGATGACGGGACGAGCGACTAAGTGGGTAAACCAATTTTCGTGCTTTTGTTATTTTGAAACATGGAAAACAACATAATTTTGTTTTCCACGTTTTGGACTATAACAAATGCTCGAAGAACAATCTATTCCTTCCGTTGTCTGTTCATCACCATTATGGCTAAGAATTTTAAATCAATTCTTTTGTTTTCTCATATTTCATAATACAAATCGAAAATGCAAAACACACAACTTAAAATAAAACCAAAGAGGCCCTTAGTGATTTTTAACCATTTTCTTTTGTCAATTATACTCTTAGTTCTGGTATGTCATTTCCAATATTTCGTTGTCCACATAAGTAGGCTTTGCTCATCAAACTAAGACCTAAATTCCAAAATCCAAAACCATTATCAAACTTAAGGTCACATTTGGCTTTTCAATTTTATTTTTGTGTTTTCGTCTAAAAAACATACATATGATGCATGCATTTTTAGAAAACGACCAATTTTGAAAATGACGCTGAAATATAAAATGAAAAACAAATTTATTTTGTTTTTCATGGTTTGAGAAATCAAAAAGGGCGGAAAACAATTCATCCCCTCTGCCGTCTTTCCATATCATACACCAGCCTTTCATCGTCGTCGTAATAATCTAAAATTTTAAAATTTTCTCCCGTTATACTTATATTTTGTTATAAATATTGCAAACAGAAAACACAAGGTACAAAATGAAATCAAACAGACTTTAAAATTTTGATGGCCAAGCATGAG
The DNA here is from genome assembly GCA_030765085.1 of Allium cepa. Taxonomy (NCBI): domain Eukaryota; kingdom Viridiplantae; phylum Streptophyta; class Magnoliopsida; order Asparagales; family Amaryllidaceae; genus Allium; species Allium cepa. The sequence goes on along the minus strand of CM060928.1, from coordinate 485,389,176 downwards.
ATTGTCTTGCTTTGCAACACCAAAATCTTTTGTCCTATCTTTCTCTCGTTCATGAGCCTATTGTTCAGGCCTTATAAATATATTATTCCCGTCCTAAAAAAAACAAAATAGAAAACTTAAAAAATAATATAACTAAATTTCTCCCTTAAACCCTCTCTATAATTACTTCAAATAAATTAGTTGTTATGCAAGTATTACTGTTAAACAAAACACAAATATGATAATGGATTACATAATTATATACGGCATGCTGTGCATTCTGTGTAATAATTTGGTGTATCTGATGGAGCAGTGAAAAAAAAGACCTTTTAGCTAATAGGAAGCATGTGAAATGAGTAAGGGTGGCGTGGGTCGGTTTGGTGCGGTTTGGAGTCCAAACCACTTCCGCACTGCATCAAACGGTTAATCAAAAATACAAACGATAATACAAATCTTTTAAACGGTCCGGTTTCGGTCCGGTTTGAATGTAATACGGTTTGGTTTCGGTCTGATCCGGTTTGAACCCATATTAAATATGAAATAAAAGAATTACTTCCATCAACAATCAATTTACAAACACAATTGTGTGAAACTTTTACATTTAAAGTTTAAAACACATAATGTTATACTGAAATGAAAGATAGTTCGTAATTGTATGAATATTTCAGTTTGACATTTACTTACAAGTGAGATTTTTTTTGGTAGAGTAAATAAACATCAACATTAATCAATGCATAATCATTAAGAAAAATGACTAGAATACGATTATAATTAGCATTTATTCACAAAAAAATGAGATGAAAAATAATATATCAAAACTATAGCTTCTTCCTTTATGTCGGCGATTATTATTAATATAACAACAACATACGCTAAAATTAGAATGTACATCGTTAGAATCTAAAATAAGATAGAAGTTGCTTATATTTTTAACATAAGATTACTAATATAAATTTGGTTCGGTCCGGTTTAATATGGTAGGTTCAATTGTCCAAACCGCAACTGAATCGTATCGATGCGGATCGGTCCGGTTTGAGGTATCATCTTTGGTTAGAAGATTCGGTGCGGCTTTCCGCACCGCTTTTGCGGTCCGATACGGACGGTTTCCATATAGCGGTGCAGTTTATACCCACTAGCCCCTAGAAATGAACGTCTTATTAAGTATTCCCCTTTATTTGCATACTTGCTGAAGTCTGTATTAGTGGGAAAAATCAAGTTATTAGTTTGATTATTGTTGCAAAAAATATTTGTACACAAAAATGAGAATAAAAAGAAAGAAGTAATCTGAGAACATGTGAACATGTACATATGCGTACACACAATCATATCATTTTCTATCAGAATGTGACAGCTATTAATAACAAAATATAGGAGTATCAAAATGTACGTATTAATGAATAAGAACTTAAGCTTAAAAAGAAAAAACTAAACAAAAACAAAGGAAGGCCTGTGATAGTAAGCAAAAAAGGATAAAACTTAATGCTTTAGAAATTTCAATACCATGGCAGTTATATGAAAGTGAACTTGGTAACCCTTTGATGGTAATCAGACAACAATAAAACATAACGCTTTAGAAATAAGTTCATATTCCAATACCATGGCATTTATATGAGACAGAAGTTAGTAACCTTGTCTTGACAAAATCTATGTATCAAGAATCTGAATGCTGCAAATCGTAGCTTGATCCAAAAGGCTTTGAGTTTAGAAGTATATATATATATATAAATAAATAAATTAAAAAAAAACCTAAATACAGTAAATATTCTAATGTAATACTGTAATGAGAGTGGGCGGCTGATTTGAAAGAGGGAAGATAATATTTCCCTCTCAACCATTCCCTCCATCTTCCTCCACGTTTCCCACTTTCTCCTCAATTTTCGTTTCCACCCTTCATGACCTACTGTAATCTAATTTTACCCTTTCCAAATCTTTAAACCTGGTATTCCTCCATTGTGTAACCCTTTTTCAACCGTCGTACAAGGCTGTGCTGTTCTTTCTTCTTCCCTTCCGATAGCTACCCCTCCAATATTGCCTGTGTTATCCCGCCTTTTGGCAAGGCCGGAATATCAAAGGACTGGTTACAAGCTCAGGATCAATCGTCCTGGATATCGAGCATGCATAAGTTCGCTATGGATGTCGAAGAATTTTGTCCGAGTTCGAATCAAGCTACAACTGACAAGACATGATAAACTAAGCCATGGAAGCATGCATTCTAAATTTCAAGTCAATCCGAGTTCATATGCTCTAGTTATGATCGATTCAAACTGAAGGAAACAGCCTCGTTTTCGTATCCATCAGTAAGCCACGGTTTGACTCGATCCGGTTCGCATCAATCACCCACTTCGCATCGATCGGTTCCTAATGGTTCGTATCGACCAAGTTGTCAGTATTCGAATCCATCATCTTCGTATCAATCGGCTGGTGACTACTTCGCATCCACCAAAAGCGACAAGACACTATTTCGTATCCATGAAGTAACTGTCCTATTCGTATCCATCCACCTTTGTTAGCTCGTTTCCATCACAGAGCAGATGTTCGTATCCATCAAACACTTAGGGTTCGCCACCATTTAGCTCGTTTCCATCAAAGCAACAGCTCTTCGTATCTATCAGATACCCAACATTCGTATCCATCAGATAGTCACTATTCGTATCCATCGGATGGCTACAACGTGTACTTGGAGACCTCTGTTCGAATCCATAGATGATGTCTTGTTCGTATCCATCGGATCAAACAGGTCTGGCATGACACGTTAGTTGTGGAAGCGAACACGGCGAAATACTCGGGGTGACTCGATCAAACCGGAGTGAAAAGCGGATCTATACGAGGAGCGCGCGCCACGTCAACTTGCTCACGTGTGCCATCATCGAGTCGAATTGATCGATTCGAATGAAGCATTGCAGTCGAAGATCCCAATTCGTATCGACCATAACTCGAGATCCATCCATCCAAATGCTACGAAATTTTCACAGAAGCTTATGTACAAGCCAAAGAATGTTCCCATCAAGTTTCAGCTCAATTGGACCATTTCTTGATCGATACGAAATTGATTCGTATCGATCACAGATCGAGTTGAAACTTGGTGGGATCGATCGCGTGGGCCCACTCATGTGCCAGAAGGAGTCTCTCGAAGTTTGAGCGAGATATCAGCTTCCTACACCTATAAATAGCCCCCTGAAGCCTACAGAAAAAGAATCTTTTGATTCTCAAACGCCAAGACTCTACCAGATCGAGATTTGCATCGTACCCTTGCTGTTGAATTCGAATTCCAAGCTGTATTTACTGTTGTTTGCTGTAATCACTTGTAATCGTTCAAAGAGAATCAATAAAATCCTAAAAACTTCATAGTGGACGTAGGCAACACGCCGAACCACTCTAAATTGCGTGTCTGTACATTTGTGTTATTGTTTATTGAAGTTTTTGTTAGATAATCTTCATTTTACATTTATATTCTTCACTTTTATCTCTTCAAAAACTTCCGAAGAGTGTTGCACCCATTTTTGGTACAAATACTTTGGTGCTTTCATTGAGAGAACCCAGATTTTCTCCTGCTCCTTGGATCTATCGTCGATATCGGATTGCATAAATCTAAGAGAAAGATCCACAACACTAATCCGAATTCCTTCCATCCTATTCAAATTTGCACAAAGTCTAGGAAAGGAATTCAACCCTCAAGATGGTTAGCATAAGGACCACCTCCAATGTTGGCGATCAAGAAGGACGGGATAGGCAAAATCCCGTGCAGTTGCCACCAACCAACCAAAACGCAGCCGTACCCTCAGACTCACAAGGCTCGGTTACCAGGCAAGAGTTTCAGTTGTTGCTACATGAATTAACACAGAGTCGGCAACAGTTGACAGAACAGCTGCACGCAAATGCCGAGCTGACCAACCAGTTAAACCTCTAGAAGCATAGAAGGCATAGAAGAGATCAGGTCTCTCACTCCTACACAGAAAGTTCTGCCTCATATGGCTACAACCAAAGATCCGTTCGTCCTCGACCGGACGAAGGTCACGCACAGGCTATCGGACATCAGCCCACATTGACTGTTGGACAGCTGAGAGTTAGTCCATCGGCCAGCTTTCATACTGGACCCTCTTCTCGGGGAGGGACTATTCCTCATTACACCACAGATAACCGTGCCACTACCACCGCGGTTGAAATAGAGATTGATGTCCGGAATCAACATGGACGTACTCCTGAACCTTACATCCCAGAAGACGTCGAGCCAAAGAGGCGAGACGTGGATCGTCGACAGCGCCCGGTCCATCCTCGCAATGTGGAACCCGACCACACCTTGGCTCCACGTGCGCAGAGCGTTCAAACGCCAGACCTCCCAGCTATGATACGTCAAATGATCCGTGAAAGTCAGGGTCTTACCAACGACGACTGGGAAATCTCCCGTAGTAACACCCCCTTTACGGATGACATATTTTATGTCGAACCTCCTCGACGGTTCAGAATGCCCACTTTACCGGTTTATAAAGGAAATTGAGACCTAAACCAGTACATCCTGAAATATGAATGGTTAATGAACGCTGCAAGAGCGGATGATGCGGTAAAGTGCCGTAGTTTTCCTATCTCTTTGGGGGGCATTGCCACTATGTGGTTTACGCGATTGCCACCCCGATCCATTTCTTGTTTTGATCAAATGGCCACGAAGTTTGTAGAACAGTTTCGTATGCATGTTGCTAGGCCTAAGGATGTTAACACTTTGTCTAGCGTCACTCAAACTCTTGGGGAGACGCTTAGACGCTACTTGGAAAGGTTCCATGCTGCATGTGCGGAGATAAGTAATCCCAATGACAATTCGATCTTAATGGCACTGACTAAGGGAATTGACCCCGACTCCGAGTTTGGAAATTGGTTAGCGGGGAAGCCTCCCGCGTCGTTGGACCGTTTCTACTCCAAAGCCACCCAATTCTTAAGGCGAGAGGACGTGAAACAGTCTAGGAAGCAGGACGACGTGGGACCCAGTATTGAGGGGATTCAGAGCAATATGGCAGTTAAACAGTCGGGTGAGAGTTCTGGGAAGGTACAGCTGAATATACAGAACAAGAAGTCTCGACGGAGAAACAATGATAATCAGAATAAAAAAGGGGATCAAAACCGTGGCCCGTGACGTAGGGCTCCAACGTTCGACAACTACACCCATTGAATATGTCGCTAGAGAACGTATATTTGTAGACTTGCAATGCCATGCAATACAAGAAGCCTGCTCCGAAGCCATCATCGGAGAGGCAGATCCAAATGGGAAAGTTCTATAGATTCCATGAGAGTTATGGCCACAATACCAATGAGTGTAGAAATTTGTAGGACCTCATTGAGAAGTTGATCAGGGAGAGAAAGTTAGATTAGTTCGTGCGGGCGCCACGGTCTGGTGGTGCGGGCCTATCAAATCAAAATCCTACTCAGAATCAAGAAAGACCAGAGGAACCCGCTCGTACGGGCGGAAGATTGGTAATAAATACAGTCAGTGGTGGTCCCCATCCAACATACCGAAGCTGGAGGGAAATGGAGTCGTATGCCAGTTCTATCAGGCATGTGGACTTCGAGTGTTGCAGTAGTTTTGATAAGAGGGATCCGGCCAAACAACATAAAACAATGACTGATGACATCGTGTTCAGAAGCCGGGATGCTGACAGGGTCGTAGTCCCCACTATTGACCCACTGGTCATATCTGTCCAGGTTGGTCCTGCTTGGATGAAGAGGATCCTGGTTGATAGTGGGAGTTCAGTAAATATTTTTTTTAAGAAAGCTTACGATCTGATGAAAATGGAAGCCAAGGATTTAAAACCTTGCCTATCTATAATTCATGGCTTCGATGGAAGTGCCAATATACCCACTGGAGTAGTGAAGCTGCAAGTGGAGCTGGGAGTTGGGAAGTGCCGGTGAGTCCGGATGTTGCAATTTGTTGTGTTAGACATTCAATCCCTCTATAATGCATTTTTGGGCCGACCGGCCCTCGCTGAATTCAGGGCAGCAATTGCCCCATGGTGTTTAACTTTGAAATTCCCCACCGATCGTGGGATTGGAGTCATTCAAGGAGATCAGGCTGCTGGGAGAGCCTGTTATATTGCTGAGATGTGCGAGGCACAGCGAAGAGAGAAAGAAAAGGGCGTAGAGGAATCTCTTTGCGTCCGCTTTGCGGATAATTAACAATTGGTGCATGGGCCTCGGCCTGGGCACTACAACCAATTCCAGAGGGATCTTGACCCTAGAGACAATGAAAACAAGGATGAATCTATAGAAAGTCAAGCTTCTCCGACCGACCTGACGATCGATGTTCCGATCGGTGATGATGATGATTCGAGAATGTTAAAGATCGGGTCTCAGTTGAGCTGAGAGACGCAGTAGGTATTGGTTGAATTTCTCCAGGTGAATTCGACGTGTTTGCCTGGACACACTCTGACATGTGTGGGATCTCGCTGGACATCGCGAGCCACACCCTGAATATTGACACGTGGTGTATCCCGGTCAAACAGAAAAGGCATGGTATGGATCTAGAGAGATCTTCCGCCCTTAAAGAAGAAGTCGATAAACTAAAATCAAACGGATTTGTTCGAGATGCTTTATACCCGGAGTGGCTATCCAATCCCGTACTTGTCCAAAAGCCGAATGGGAAATGGAGGACATGTGTTGATTATTCTGATCTTAATAAAGCTTGTCCTAAAGACAGTTTTTCACTTTCCAGGATTGATCAGCTTGTAGATTCAACGGCTGGACACGAATTATTATCTTTCATGGATGCTTATTCCGGTTATAATCAGATACCCATGCATGTACCCGACCAAGAACATACTAGCTTCGTAATCGACCTGGGACACTACTGCTACAAAGTTATGCCCTTTAGACTAAAGAACGCCGGAGAAATATACTAATGCCTAGTCAACCGGATGTTCGCTAACTAGATCGGGAAGACCATGGAGGTTTGTGTAGATTACATGCTGGTAAAGTCGCGGCTCTCCACTGATCACATCAAAGATTTGGAGTCAATGTTCAACATCCTTCGAAAGTACGGGATGAAGCTCAATCCGCTGAAGTGTCATTTTGGAGTTGCATCCGGAAAGTTCCTTGGGTTCATTGTCAACGCTCGAGGAATAGAAGCCAATCCAGAAAAGATCTGGGCAATCAGAAACTTGCAGACTCTGAGAACAATAAAGCAAGTTCAAAGTCTCAATGGGAAGGTAGCGGCGTTGAGCAGGTTCATATCAAAGTCTACCGACAAATGCATCCCCTTCTTTGATCTGATCCGAAAAGGAAAGCGAAACTTCGAGTGGACTACGGAGTGCGAGGGCACATTCCAAGCGCTGGTTCAACATCTTTCCACACCGTCGATTTTATCAAATCCTATCGGCCTTGAGCAGTTGTATATTTGCCTGGCGGTATCAGAAAATGCAATCAGTGCTGCCCTAGTTCGGGAGGAAGACCGAGTGCAGAAACCGGTCTATTATGTTAGCAAGCGACCAACCGGAGCTGAGAGAAGCTATCCAAAACTAGAAAAGTTGGCCTACTGCCTAGTCATAGCCTCGAGGAAGCTCCGTCCATATTTTCAGGCTCATCCTGTCACTATGTACACCGATCAGCCGTTACGATAGGTTCTTACGCGGCCTGAGACGTCCGGTAGGTTGCTTAAGTGGAATATCGAACCGAGTCAGTTCGATATCACCTATACCCCAAGAAGAGCCATCCAAGGTCAAGTCTTAGCAGATTTTGTAGCCGAATTCACTGTCCTAGGGGACTTGTCCGAGATCAGTAAATCTCTCGAATACATCTGGAAGCTGCATACCGATGGCGCATCCAACGATCGGTGCTCAGGTGCTGGTGTAGTACTTGAAACCCTCAAGGGCCGGTCTATATGCTATGCTGTGAAGTTTGAGTTCCGTGCAACTAATAATGAAGCTGAGTATGAAGCTTTACTTGCTGGGTTGAAGCTAGCCCGTGATTTGAGAATTATTGCTGTGGAAGTTTACTGCGACTCTCGGTTAGTCGTATGCCAGGTTCGGGGTGAATACCATGCCAAGGATCGAAGACTAGCAGCCTATCTAGCTCGAGTCAAGGAAATACTTAATCAATTCGATTATTATGCCATTTCTACATACCCCATGAGCATAACTAGAAGGCTGATTCACTGGCCAAGTGGGAAAGTACAGGCGAAGCACGGCAGATGGAACTCGTTCCTGTTGAAACTCTATCTTCTCCTAGCATTGATCAGATGGAAACTAATTTTATATTTGAAATCGCTCCCGATAAGGAGTCGTGGATGACCCTATATCGAAACTATATCGAGCATGGAACACTGCCTGAGCGTAGGAGTGAAAGAAGATAGGTTCTTCTAAAAGCCTCACGGTTTACCATTCAGAATGGAGTCATGTGTAGAAGAGGATATTCCGTTCCTCTCCTTCGATGTATCGCACACGATGAAGTCAAACGAGTGTCACATGATGTGCATGAGGGAGAACGGGGTGATCACACCGGAGGGCAGGCACTCGCCAAGAAAGTACTATGATATGGATATTACTGGCCGACTGTGAACCATGACGCATCAAACTATGCAAGGAAATGTGATAAATGCCAGAAACACGCTCGAATTTCAAGAGCCCCACCTACTGAGATAACCCAAATGGTCAGTCGCTGGCCGTTTGCAGTATGGGGCATTGATACCATTGGTACTCTACCTCTTTCCAAAGGAGGAGCGAAGTATGCCATCGTCGCAGTTGATTATTTTACTAAATGGGCTGAACCTGAACCTCTTGCGATAATCACAATGAAAAAAGTAATCAACTTCGTAGTTGCAATATCATCTGCCGATTTGGTCTCCCGCATACCATTATCACTGATAACGGAGCCCAATTCGACAGTGTTGAATTCAAGAATTTCTACCAACGATTCCATATCCACAAGAAATTCTCTGCGGTTGCACACCCTCAGACGAATGGCCAAGTTGAAGCTTTTAATAAGGTTATCAAATCCATTCTGAAGAAGCGACTGGAAAAGGCCAGGGGCAAGTGGGTTGATGAGCTACCTATGGCTTTATGGGCTTACCGAACGACCCACAAGTTCGCGATCGGACACACTCCATTTTCACTATCTTACGACTCAGAAGTCGTTGTCCCAGTCGAAATGGAAGTACCTTCTTATCGTGTGACTTATTATGACTCAAAAACTAATGCCATATTACTCGCTGAATCTTTGGACTTACTGGATGAGAAGCGTGAAGAGGCTGATTTGAGGGCGGCCGCACATCGAAATCGAGTCGCACGATTATACAATGCCAAGGTTCGACCACGGACCTTCGAACTTGGCGATCTCATTCTGAAAATAATTTATCCGGTTCCTTCACACATGAAGCCAAATTGGGAAGGACCGTATGTGATCACCCAAAAGCTCGTAGATGGCACGTTCAAGTTATCGACCGTTGACGGTCTTACTTTGCTAAGAGCTTTGAATAGTGAAAGCCTCCGTCGCTACTACATATGAAAGGCTTTATTTATTTGATTCATTCTCTTATTTGCAATTTGTTTCCGCATTTCGAAATTTGAATTCGTAATAAGGTATCTGACTTTGCCATGTTTTCTCATTTCAGCAATAAAATGTCATCTCTTCGAGCCAGAGCTATGATTTATTGAGTATGACGTACGACATCACGATGCACGGAGAGCTAAGTTCCATCGAACGGTGGAATTTATTCAAATAGGGAGTGGATGATATGACCGGTCACTCACTAAATGAAACCCGAGCTCGGGGGGCAAGTCACTACGCTAATATTAAAGAGGATTGATACACGACAATCCTTAAAACAACTCCAAACTCGCAGAGTGCGAGTTGGAGTGTGAAAATTCCAAGTACGGTTTTGGAGAGGGCGGACCCATTTTCCTAACGACTTTAACCGTATCCTAAACAAGTTAGTGGAGGATGGATCCGTCCATCTAATGACCTCGCTTGTTAATTTGGAGTGGATGTGATCCGACCATCCACGATCTCGATAAATTTATCGTTCCCAGAATGTGAACGACCTCCTAAAAGATCCAAATAGATGTGACTGACCATCCGTTGGCTAACTCCAAATTCCCGGAGTGCGAATTGGAGTATAAACATCAACTCTAGGTTCCCGGAATGCGAACCGGAGTATAAACACTAACTTCGAATTCCCGAAGTGCGAATTGGAGTATAAACATCAACTCTAGGTTCCCGTAGTGCGAACCGGAGTAAACACTAACTCCGAATTCTTAGAGTGTGAATTGGAGTATAAACATAAACTCTAGGTTCCCAGAATGCGGACTAGGTTATAAACACTAATTCCAAATTCCCGAAGTGCGAATTGGAGTATAAACATCAACTCTAGGTTTCCGAAGTGCGAACCAGAGTATAAATGCTAACTCCAAGTTTTTAGAGTTTGAATTGGAGTATAAACAGAGTTCCTGCAACGTGAACTGTAATACAAACATCAATAGTTTTTGGGTTCCCAGAGGGCAAACCAAATAATCGATTATAAATAACTTTGAGTCCCCAGAGTGCGGTCAGAATATGAATACAAAATGGGTGCGGACGATCACTCAAAAAATTAATCTAAGTCCCCAGAGTGTGGACATGTGCTTAAGCATTGATGAAGATCGGCGTTTGCTGCGTAGTATGACGAAGATTGGCGTTTGCTGCGTAGGCTACCAAGCATTGAGCCTTGATCCGACATGGTATATGCAGGGCAAAACAGAGGCAAAAGTTAGTAAACTTTCACAGTGGGCATATTACAGTCAGAAATCGTGTAGTGCCGTGAAGTGTGAATGTATGTGCAACCCCCCGACCAACCGGATATGTCAACCATGCTAGTGGGCAGAGATTCACTTAAAACTAAGGCGTGTTGGAGTTCATCCAATCCGGCATCATGCTGCGTGGACACGTCATCCGAAATTGGAAGATCGGCGAGCCCTTCATAAAGATTTTCTGTTCTTAGGGGAGACATCTCCAAAATTCTAATTCCGAAGGCGGGCCGAGACATGACCACAGATTTCCATATCTCCATTTTGGATTGCTTAAAAATGGCTGCCTTGCCTTTTCTCTTTTCTTCAGAATCCTGGGTTGCATCCACAGGCTCGCCCAAAGGTTCATCATCGGTATGGGTTCTTTCGGAGTCAGCCTCTTCTACTATAACAATTCTAGGCTTTTTACGCTTAACTTGCTCCCTTGAGATAGTCCTTAGTGCACCGTCGAGCCTTATACTTTGTCTTCGCTCGATTAGCCCAAGAATCCTAAGGTTTTTGTCCGTCAAGACCAATTCGATGTTCCTCTCTTTGCTTGGAACCTCTTGAAGAACCCGAACTATCTTCTTGTAATATCCGCCATCGGGTCGCTGAATTATCGCTGTAAAGAAAAAGAGATATGAGTTTGGTTTCATCTATAACTGTCTTGTCGACTACTCGGGAAGACAGCAATACTCACGTCTAAATAGCCATCGCCTGGTAAATCCTAGGGGGCATATAACGTAGAACCACTCCGTCTTGAAGTAGCTCATCTTGGTCCAAGACCCCGTGATTATTTGGCAGTTTCTCACAGTCTCTAGGAACGTGAAAGATGGATTGTCTATTCGACTCTTGAAGTTGAACATGTATCTTATCTCGGTCAGTCGGGGTGGTCGATAGATGTTCTCCATAAATGCAATGAACAAGCTATTTAGTAAAGCATATCCATTTGGGTGTAGATGAGATGGGGCGATCCCTATAAAGGGCAACACTTCCCTTATGTATTGATTGAATGGGGGAAGCGCCCCAGCTGCGCATGCATGTCGATTGAATGCGGTATACTCCTTCAGTGGATTATGTGGTATGTCATTCGGTCCCGGCAATATTATGTCGTCCATTGACAAACCATGCCTTAAGCATATTCTTCCTAGCATATCTTCAGAAATATTGGACGGAACAGAGTCTGGCGGACTGTTGATAAAGGATGCGTCAGGTGGCTCACCTGGGGCCGGATCGATAACTTCGACCTCGATGTCCGGTATTTCAAGTCTGGGAGGAATTATACTCTGGGTTTCCTGTGGCTGCGAGCTTGGAGTTTCCATAATTAACTAACTCATGAAAAGTCATCATTAGACGACAAAGAGCCCGTGTGTTCCCCTCGTGTAAAGTGTGTGTTGTGCATTGCGGTGATGTGCATTACTTGAAGAAATTTTGCAGAGTTAAAGAAAAATTTGCAAACGACAAAAATAATCGGAATCCAGTTGGAATGACCGTCATCGCTGACCGTCACCACCGTACCATCCTGATGTCGTCAATCGATCCAAATTGAAATTTCTTATCATGTTGTAAGTTATAGTTTCATCAACGAGCTTTGAAAGGCAGTCAAATGTGCAGTTCTACGATCAAGTCCGATTATGCAAGGGTGAAGCTCGTTGGAGCCAAATGTCCAAATGTGCAAAAGTTCTCTGAATCTATCAAACTTCTGCTTGGGATCGATCGCCATAGCTCAAATTAGTGACAAGTCATGGACCTCCTTTTCATACTAATAAAATTCGAATCGATCAGTTTTCGTATCGATCGAATTCGAATCGATGTGTTTCGTATCGATCGGATTCGTATCGATGCGTTTCGCATCGCCCCTAGTTTGAATCGGTACATTTCGTGTCGTCCAAGTGCGAATCGATATGCTTTATATCGATCAAGTCAAGCCAACTTCATATCGATCACAACTCAGGAACTTCGCATCGATAACATTCACAACTTTCGAAAATGACAGTGTTCGTGTTGATTGCTTGCTCGTAACCTCGTATTAATCATTATTCTGACAGTTTTATATTAAATATTTTAAATCGATACGAATTTCGTCCACCCAGAATCAATTAGAACTCCATCACTCCTCAATCAACAATACATCGATGCGAATCCCACATCCGGTCGTCGATACGAAATCAAGCCACGATCTTTCTTTCTATCGGCACGAAATGGAGGCCGAACAACAATCAATCGATGGCTCTACATCCTTAACCCCTTCTTCTCCAACATACACGAGCGCCGCCATGGCCGCTCTCAACTAAACTTTGGCCTAGATCTGGGCTTAGCGCTTGCCAAAATTGGCATTCGGCAGACATAGGATGGATATGAAATTTAAACTCTGTCGCATGGATTTAGTCATAGTTGATTCATTACCTAGATTGAAGTTGAAATTCGAAGGATTGAAAGAATGAATTTGATCGATTCGAAGGTGATACGCAGTTCTTCTCTCTTCTCGAGTTCGTGAATTGATGCGAAAGTGGAAAGTAAAGGAGGCAGCAGTAAAAAGTGAAAAATGGCCAAGTCCGAGAGTATTTATATGGACCCAAGGGAGAGATAGAGGCGATTCGCATCCCCGTCAAATGCAACTGGTCATCATAGGTCAACTATCGCATCGAGTCGAACGGCAGGTTCGAATCCATCAGCCAAAACTTCAATTGATTCGAAATGGACAATGCGGTCCATCGATAGAAGTGCGCAATGAAGTCAATGCAATAGGCTTTTGGTTCCATCGGTGCAAAACCTTCATTCGAATCGATGATTTTGGAACTCCAACCATAGTCAATCGATACGAACTTCGTTCTTCAAATCCATCGAATCTCATCTTACAACAAACTAGCGTTTATCGGCACAAGTTGTAGATCACCTGCTCGAATCCAGCAGCGTTGAGGATCATCGATACGAAGCCTTTATTCCCATCGATTCGAACTGAATAATCAACTCCAACGGCTCAATCTTTCATCGATTCGAAGAGCATCATAAAGATCTGCTGAAGCTCCTGAACAGGATCGATGCGAACATTAGCTCATATCCATCGACACTCAGGTCCCCCGATACGAAATGATGATTCGTATCCATCAATGCCAAACATATCGACGCGAGGGCAACCTTTCAAACTTCTATATCGATCCAGGAGAGGATTGATACGAAGGAACGTCCGAAAACAACCATCAAGCGTTGTTACAAATCGAGTTTCACATCAATTCAGGAGAGGATCAATGTAAAATTCGGTACAAGAAAACTAACAACGACTCGTAAACGTGCGAGGTTAACGAGAGTCAGATTAACGTATATACATATATGTCAAAGTAATATTCAATTTTCAGCATTAACAGGAATTGGATATTCATTTAATAACGATTACGGCGACAAACAGCTAAGCACTATCATACAGCAATCAGTTATAGCAACGCAAGGTTATGACCTTCAACAAAAAAGCAATGACTATTTAGAGTGAAGACTGCAGCTTTTCAAAGCACGTCATGTTTCCACAAGACGCACTTTGGAGGGCAAATGTTATCCCGCCTTTTGGCAAGGCCGGAATATCAAAGGACTGGTTACAAGCTCAGGATCAATCATTCTGGATATCGAGCATGCATAGGTTCGCTATGGATGTTGATGAATTTTGTCTGAGTTCGAATCAAGCTACAACTGACAAGACATGACAAACTAAGCCATGGAAGCCTGCATTCTAAATTTCAAGTCAATCCGAGTTCATATGCTCTAATTATGATCGATTCAAACTGAAGGAAACAACCTCGTTTTCTTATCCATCAGTAAGCCACGGTTCGACTCGATCAGGTTCGCACCCATCACCCACTTCGCATCAGTCGGTTCCTATTGGTTCGTATCGATCAAGTTGTCAGTATTCAAATCCATCATCTTCATATCGATCGGCTGGCGACTACTTCGCATCCATCAATAGCGGCAAGACACTATTTTATATCCATGAAGTAACTTCCATATTCGTATCCATCCACCTTTGTTAGCTCGTTTCCATCACAGAGCAGATGTTCATATCCATCAAACACTTAGGGTTCGCCACCATTTAGCTCGTTCCATCAAAGCAACAGCTGTTCGTATCCATCAGATACCTGACATTCGTATCCATCAGATAGTCACTATTCGTATCCATCAAATGGCTACAACGTGTACTTGGAGACCTCTGTTCGAATCCATAGATGATGTCTTGTTCGTATCCATCGGATCAAACAGGTCTGGGATGACACATTAGTTGTGGATGCGAACATGGCGAAATACTCGGGGTGACTCGATCAAACCGGAGTGAAAAGCGGATCGACACGAAGAGCGCGCGCCACGTCAACTTGCTCACGTGTGCCATCATCGAGTCGAATTGATCGATTCGAATTAATCGATTCGAAGGAAGCATTACAGTCGAAGATCCCAATTCGTATCGACCATAACTCGAGATCCACCGATCCAAATGCTATGAAATTTTCACATAAGCTTACGTACAAGCCAAGGAATGTTCCTGCCAAGTTGCAGCTCAATTGGACCATTTCTTGATCGATACGAAATCGATTCGTATCGATCACAGATCGAGTCGAAACTTGGTGGGATCGTCCGCGTGGGCCCACTCACGTGCCAGAAGGAGTCTCCCAAAGTTTGAGCAAGATATCAGCCTCCTCACCTATAAATAGCCCCCTGAAGCCTACAGAAAAAGGATCTTTTGATTCTCAAATGCCAAGACTCTGCTGGATCGAGATTTGCATCCTACCCTTGCTGCTGAATTTAAATTCCAAACTGTATTTACTGTTGTTCGCTGTAATCACTTGTAATCATTCAAAGAGAATCAATGAAATCCCAAAACTTCATAGTGGACGTAGACAACACGCCGAACCACTCTAAATTGTGTGTCTGTGCATTTGTGTTATTGTTTATTGAAGTTTTTGTTAGATAATCTTCATTTTACGTTTATATTTTTCACTTTTATCTCTTCAAAAACTTCCGAAGAGCGTTGTACCCATTTTTGGTACAAACAACCTGCTCCTCCAATTTGTCCACTACCACGGGCTAACATTAATTTATGCATATATTCCTCCCCATGTACGGTTGGTTGTCTGCACAGGTGACATGGTGATGACATTATAGACTGGTGGATTATTTGTGAGTAACCTCAATTTTGGTTTACGGGCTGTGAATAAATGTTATTCCTCTTTCTCCGACCTAAATTGTTATATCCGTCTCCAAACCTTATTTAGTTATTTACCATTTTTTTCCACTACTGTTGGCTATTTTTGGTAGTTGTCAACATGTTTGAGTATATGTGCTAAATGATCTGTCACTTGAACTTAAATTTAGAATAGGAGACGCACATGTGTGAATTGCAACTTTGGTTGAAGCTTACGTTAGCCCATTCACCTATAGTACTATAGCCTTTAATGGGTTATAGGCTACACCGAGCAACTAGCTATGTCTGTGTTAATATATCCAGTTTCTTTTGTGCATGTTCAATTGTTATTTGTCGTGTAAAAGGAGCGGCGACAAATTTTTTGACAAACTAATGATGTATGCATACATATGTTTCTCTGTGGCCATGTCTTATAATATTTTCACCATTATTTCACCTACTTTTTTCCCGCACTCAGTTCATAATAACGGTTGTATTTCTGTAGAATGTTTAAGTTGGGTAGAATTGGTATAGATTTGTAACCTGCTGCCTGAACAGTACAGTTGACAGCAAGAAGGCTTTCTAATATTCACGATGAAGATTGTCTTATTTTGGTAATTACACCTCAACATTTCAACCATTTTCTTGGTTGCATCTGTTTAATGTCCAGGTTTTTTTTTAAAACCAAAAAAGGTTTACCATTCCACTCAACCTTTTTATTTACCGATTATCATTTTACTGTTCTGCATTTGTGTCTTTTTTTAGGACAATTTTTAAATCAAGGCATCGAAAAAAAACAAAATATAGAAGTAGATCACAGCAAAACTAATTGTCAAAATAGTCCTCGTTTAGTTTTAACTTGCACATTTATGGAATGCGCAAGTTATAATTTTTTTTACGTAGAGCTTGCACAATCCATAAGTGCGCAAGCATCAGTTTTAAGCTTGCATATTTTTGGAATGCACAAGATTATTTTCAGTCATCAAAACGACTGAGAGCCGAATCTGAGATTCGTTTCTTCCCCATCTCAATTTTTGACAAAATCCTCCCGTTCCCGACCTCAAACTCATTCTAAATTCAAACTTATTAATTCAAAAACATTGTTTTTGGTTTATTCCTCCAATCAACCACTAGATTAAGCATAAAATGGAAGCAAACTCTTCTTCTTATTTGATTAGAGCTAATTTTATTTTTGATTGTAAATTGATTACTACCTTAAAAATGATTGTTGTTGTTAATGGAAGAGGTAGTCATGATGATTTCGATGTCAATATGCCCTAATTGTTGGTTTCTTTGTTGAAAATGCAAAAGGATTTGAAGTATTAATATAGTCAAAACCCGAACTTTGTACAAAGTTTTTGTAGTGATAAACGTTTGTTGTTGTTTGTAAAATTGTCTTTCGGGCCCGAAGTTAGAAGTGTTCTTTATCTTCAATAACACCAAAGGAGACAAAACGACACATTAATGCTGGTAAATGTTCAATAATGGTAAACCGAGGAAATGCAAATATGAAGCACTAATTTTATTTTATTTTATACATTTCAAGGTATTGAAACTGTGAAGATATGCGATCATTCAAGCAAGCTCAAGGAGATCGATTATAAAGATCCAAGATTGGAGCCGAATCTACGAATCTTCAGATTTTGGCAAACTATGCAAATCGACTACATTCGGCTCGATCATCACCTTATACCACTTTATGCGATAAATGGAGGCCAAAACAAATATGTTTCATATGAGAGTCGAGGAGATGACAGTGACTCTAGCAGATGTGCATTTTCTTTTCGGTCTTAAAGCAGACGGTCATCCGGTACGTCTGCAAAATTTAGATATCGATTACATCGAATTGGCTCTTGACTTGCTTTGTATTTTTCCACCAAGAAAGGTGGTTAAGTATAAAAGTGAATTATCAATGACTAGGTTTAAAAGTGAATTTTTCGATCCACTACCCGAACGGGCGACCGATTTAGATATACTTTGCCACGCTCAAGCTGTGATATTGTATTTTTTGAGTTGCCGATTAGTTTTCGATCATTTGAAAGGGAGATTAAGTTTGAAATTTTTACTTTTTTTGGATGATTTGGCTAACTGTGGTTATCATTCTTGGGGTAGTGTTGCTCTATGCATTTGTATAGTGAGTTGTCACAGGTTACCTTGCAACGTCGAAAAGTTTTAGGGAGTTCTACAACGTTGTTGCAACTATGGTCATGGTCGCATATTGCTATTGGACGACCGTCTATTAGAATTCCTACCGACTTAGATCTGTATCTTCCATTCGGGGTTAGATGGAATTATGCTAGGAGTTGGCGTGAGACGCCAAGAAATGTACAGATTAAGTCAAAATACGCTCTATCAGTACCATCCGAACTACGTGAACAAGCTGCTAATACATGGAAGCACGAAAAATGATCTAATGTCAGCATGTTGCACAAACATTTGGCAACATTATCTTTGATATTCACCGTATAGTCAAACATATGCACATCTTTCACCTGCCATTCAACGAAGCTATATCTCTCTGTAGACATGAGCCCCGATTCTTCCATTCTTCTTCACGCTAATGCTTCCCACCTAGGTGCGAGCTACGATGCCCACTCTTCCCCTTGAGTTCGTCGTTCGACGAAGTAATGGTTCAGTCGATGAAACATTTGTGCGACCAATGATCTAACAGGTAAATTCCTAGTTTCTTTGAGCACACCGTTAAAGCTTTCAGAAACGTTGGTCGTCATCATATGGAATCTTACTCCACCGTCATGACAAAGAGCCCAGCTTGATTTTTGGTCTTTCAAACTTCTTTCAATCCACGCATCAGCATCTCAATTCACATCCTTCAACTGTTTTCGAAAAATCATTATATTTTATGACTTCCGATGCCGTGGCACATGCGTGTAATAAATTTTGTAGCTTATCCGTACCAAACCCCGCCTTCTTGAAATTTTCTTTAATATGACGGATACAAAAGCGATGATGACGTTCAATTGGCCAAGCTTCTTTAAGCGCACGTGGAATTCATTTCATACGATCTGAGATAAAAGTGATACATCTAGTACGTACGGATGGAATATAATTCTCTATGCAACGAATAAACCAACTCCACGTTTTCCACGACTTTGTTTGTACAATAGCAAAAACTTTTAAAATAACCCTTGATTTGCATCCACCTTAGTTGCTACTGGTAATGTATCCAGATACTTTCCGTATAAATAAGTGTCATCAATAGATAATATGGGTCGACAGTAGTCGAAGCCTTGAGTAGAAGGTCCGTAAGCCCAAAAAGCACCATCAAAAACACCACGGCTATGATCAACATCATATACGGTTCCGGGGTTGGTATGTTGTAGGACTCTAAGATATTTCGGCAATTCCGCGTACAACGATTCCCAATCGCCATAAATCATTGCAATAGCTTTCTACAGTCCGTGCCAGGCTAGAAAATAACTCATTTTAATATGAAACATGTTGGACATTGTCTCTTGAACAATTCTTACAGTCATGTCTGTTTCAGCTTTAATCAACGGAAGTATTTTGCTGCATATAAACTTAGCAGTTGCCTGTCGATGGTTTGAGTTGATGGTTGCATTTAAATACAAGTGTGATCGCCACCATATGTAGTTATCTTCCACCAATTTGAATTTTTTCTTACAGAAAGGCTTGCATTAACTCGCCAATGACATGTTTCTTCCACATCACAACGGACCGTGTATTGATTTGCACGCAATTTCAAAACTTGAAACGAAACTGAACATTTAATCGCACATTCACATAACTGTTCAACAAGTTTCTACTTACTTTCAAAAATCAACCCAACTCGTGGACCTTTCTCCATACATTCTCTTCCAAAAATTTTTACGTCTAGTTGACAATTTTCCATTATTGATTTCACTATCATTGATGCCGTGCATAAATCATCGGCTAAAGCCTCTTCATATGTGATTTCTTCCGCATTTACCTCATCAGTCTCCTCAACGTCTGTATATATGAGTGCATCATTGTTAACTTTCATTAGATGTATCCAAGTTGTATCCTCATCATCTGCACAAGCAACTTTCATGCTATCCAATGGCCCACAGATCTCGTATGGAGTATCAACATAATAATCAGCACCATCATCATCACAACCAGTAAATGCATCTTCGGCACTAGGAATACAAAAAACAAAGGTCATATATTTTTCATTAACGTAAGTCAAAATTCAAATGCCAACTTATAATAGTACTCACTTTTCAAACGCTTGCGACTGAATTGGATTTATAGCGTTATGCATCATATTTTGTTCTTGACTAAAGAGACTCCAGCCACTCCGCTGTACCTATGAAGTAAGTTTGTAAACTCTCCACCTTAATGGCTTAAAAGATACGATGGATACGCTAACCATTGTGTTTTTTGTAACTGTGTGGTGTGCATATACTCTTCCCCAGAGAGTACGGACGCTTGTGTTTCAACCACCTTTTCATGTTTCACTCTCACAACGTAGATTTCTATAATTCTCATTCCAACTGAAAAGGTGGAGTTCAAACCATCGTCCTCTTCCAAATCAATAGCGGATGCACCATCATGTCGAACCCATTTGACCGCTAATTTTAAATCATATATCACAGGATTTGCTTTTGTCACCATATGCCCTTTATTTAAGCTCTTCGAAACTACAATGATTTTTTATTGTCGGTCATTTTCGCTTTCAGTCTACATATCTAGATTTACCTTCATCATCAACCAACAATTCGCCGTCAAAGTAAAATATAGTTGGAACCTTTGACATTATCTGCAAAATAAGTTCCAATACCACAGCCATAGTTTTTGTTCGCTGACATAACTATAAAAATCAATTTGATGAATTATTACCTATTTTTCTAAGTAGATTTTTCTTCCACAGGCAATCTTCAACCAAAAGCAGTCAACTCAATCTTTAAAAAACCTAAACAAGTAAATCAATATAATAACGTAACCCATATATTTCATCAATAAAGTCAACAATATCAAATGCATTTCAACAACATAATAAATTATCTACCTTGCACACGTTACGGGTTACAACAAATAGTGACATTTTCGCAACAACAGATTACAAATACAACGGTTCAACATAAAATCCAAATATAACAACTTAACCAAGTTCCAAGCATCTACCACATTCTAGGCTTTCCACCGTTTGTCCTTAGTTCTGCATTCACACTTTTCAAACGACTTATTTCGGCTTGCAATTCGTGGGCATACTCAAGTTCCCTTTCGCACGGGAGTTGATCAACCCATTTAAAATAATTGCAACAATCATTTTCACGAAGATTCAATCTATGTTCGCTGTACGATAACAGTTTGGACATGATTGTTGTTCCTTTGACACAGATGGACCAACAGGATGTATAGGCGTCAGCAAATTTTCGTCAACTGTATGTTGATGACCGGACATTTCCGCAGAAACAATTTCACGTAAACGAGCGTGTAAGGTTGATGATCCTGAACGGAATTTATGTGGTACTGGTTCGAACTATATTTTCGAAACATGATCGACATAAAAGTCAATATGAGTTGAACTTAGAACTCCGATTTTCACTTCAACCTCATCAAAATGTTTCATCAATGTTTCATTGTCTATCTCCCAATCATTAATGTCTACCATCATAATAAATAATAAACAATTAAGGTGTAAATTAGGGATTTCAGTTTGCTACTACTTAAATTAGATTTCCTAGTTCATTAAACGCTAACAACTAATTCAACAATAACACCATTGAATTAACACTAATACCACCAATAACTCTTTATTTTCAACAACATCAACAATAGCAAAATAACTTCTTAATTTTCAAAAACATTATTATTACTTTTGTTTCGTAACGATGAAGAAGATGATTCCCTATATAGTCTAGCAACTATTTAGTTAATAAGATGATTGTGGATTTGGATATGAAACAAAAATGGGTTTGGATTGGGAAATGGAGAGGATTTGGGGAATAAAGTAGAAATATTGATAAATGAACTCAGATCTGCACTCTCTGTCTATTTGATGCTAAAAAATGAGCTTGTGCACTACGTAATTGCGCAAGTATTAAAATATAGCTTGCGCAATTATGCAATGCGCAAGGTATAGTTAAAAAATTTAACACTTGCGCACTTCATATTTGCGCAAGTTCAAACCGAAACGAGACCTAGTTTGCTAATTAGTTTTTTTGAAGCCTAAAACCATAATATGATATTTGTTGAAGCCTAATAGCAAAAATTGTTCTTTTTTATGTTGTTTCCGTTTGTTCTACCATCCTACATCTCCTCCATGTACAATGCTTATGTTTGCTTAGTGGAAGAGATCTATGCACATTCGTTAATAACTTTATGCATGACCACATGGATAGAGTAGAGGGTTGTAGTTTTTTTAACGAATGTTAATGTCTGCAGCGTTGTCACCTATTTCATGCAAAACGTAGGTTGCTTTTGTGGGTAAAAATGCTGACATGATATGTAAGAAGCATATAGATTGGCTGCACTTGCTGTTCGTTTGATTTTCTGACCATATCCCTTCCGACTGCAAAACATATTTGTGCCACCTACATATCGTGGATTCAGTAAGCATGTTCTGCCTGCTCGATAAACGAAGAAGAGCAGGTGTTTAGTACTATTTAATTTTTTGTCTGCTACATGACCATATTAATGCAATGTGTTTAGTCGCATGTTACTCCAGTATGTAGGTTGAACCATCACTTTAGGTATTCGCAGTTGAAGCATCAGCGGCACCGGTCCCTTCCATGTAAGTTGCTTTTCCCTAATTACAGTACCAGGCATAGATGAAGCAGTAGATAACATTTTAAAGGATCCATTCTTCAACAAGGTAGATGCAGTTGTATATATACAATGGAACCTGTTTTATTTCACATTTTAAGCTTCACAACCTTTAGTCGATTTTTTTATCTTCTCACGAATTCATGTCTCATCCTTCGTACGCCTTCAAATTACAATTTTATTTCCGATCCATTTCATCCGCTGTTACGATGTCAAAATACCTTTAGTTTACAATACAAGGGGTGCGCTATTTACTGTGATGATATAATGGATTTGTACAATCAATTGTTTTTGGAAACTATATATTCAGACTCAACGACCATGTGTTATACATCAATGCATAAATTCCTACATAGTTATTTCCCCTCAACTGTTGCTACAAAACCTAGAAAGTGGGGTTTAAACCAAATTCATGCGCAAATATGTGTTATGTACAACTTATTGCTTCACTTGTAACATTTTCTACATTGCAACATGGGGATACATGCAACGGTATTTTCAATTCTAGGGTTAATACAAGAACGACTACATTCAACGGTATTATATTGCTTCACCATACCTACTACAGTACAAAATATTATAGGTTGATAGTAGGGGAATAGTGTGAAATTTGCTATGCTAGGTGGTCTTAAGTTGGGTTATTCAGCAATGCTTACTACGATATGTTTGCAACAAGAGTAATTTTGGTTGTTTGTTCCATAGGTTATACTGTTATTGGTATGTCTTACTGTGATAGTTATGTTAGCTTTTTGAACAACTTCGACAAAAATAGGGTAGCCGTATTGTTTATCCTTCATTTAATCATTGCTATGTCGAACAATTTATGAGTTATTCGTCTTCAGTCCAACCAATGGACTGTGTTAACTGTAGATAATACATGATAATGTAATTGGTCTGTAAATGGCGATATGTGTACTAATCGTATGTGGCAAACATGGTTATGGTAGGCTATCATTTTCCATGGACTGAACAATGTTTATGCTGAACCTAGACTTTCTGTTATAACTCCTCGAGTAAAAAAATACCGTGAACCATCTTTAAGGTGGTAGTTTGTGAAAGTGAAAAATGAATTCTTGACATTTGTGACCAAGTACACCGATATGCTGGGGAAATGAGTAAAAATAATTGATTCTAATTATTTATTTTCCATTTACATTAGAAATTCAGCTCAAAAGGTATTTAACATTTTGATTTGCGTTGAATATTAGGTAGTAATCTGACGTTCTGATGTCCTGAACTGTTGCTCTCGTTGTTTGACTGTGGTTCCATTAAATTTGGCTGAAAGAACATGCTTCTTATTTTTCAACATGCTTCTTAATAGTACTTCGTCAACTATTGTGGCCGCTTTAGACAAAAGAGGCAGAAAGACTTATCAATATCAACGTGGACGAGATGATCAATTTATCAAAGATGGTTAGAACTATTTAACATATAACTCTTTACATAGCTACTCATTTTTCAACAAAATTTTATTTTTCCTTTATGATATATACTGATATGTTCTGTTGTTTGATTCAGGAAAACGGTGAACTGAAGGTGCATAACATTTTCCAAAAATCAATGGGATTAGACGTTTTGTAATTCAAGCCAAACAACTACGAAATGAATAACAAAGATACATTCCTCTGACCTCAAAGAATAAGCAAGAAAAATATGCGTTCTTAATTATCTTCTTCTATGTCTCAGGTAAAATATTCTTTGCATGTATATAAACTAATTTGTTAGAACATTTAAATTGATAAAACACCAAACCTCTTTTTTTCGCACATATCTCTAATTTATATAACATGCTTCAGACAATGGCGGTGACTGAGCAAAATACAACCATTGACCATTTCAATCCAAACTAAGCGATACTACTCTGACTGACTCTGATTACAAAGGAAAAAAAGTGGTAGGCTGATTTAGTACTATTCTAAGTATGTTTTCCAGCTGATGTGCTCACATTGCTTATGTAGTTGGATTTTTTTTGGCAAACAGCCTATAGACGATGTCAGCAATGGCAATACTGATTGCCGCCCATCTTTACCGTCTACAACAAAGGAGGACGAAGTGGGATTTTTATAGCTATACGTTTGTTGTCACTGTTTATTGTTAATTTCTTTTCTCCGTTATGCAAATTAGTGGTGTAATTATATTTACGCAGCTGCGTTCCTATTGCCTGTTTTAACTTTTCAATATATGACTCAATTTTCACTTACCTGTCCCTATTACACTATTGTTTTACTCTGTGCTTTCCCTCACTGAACATTGATTGTAGTGCATTATAGAATGATCTAAAGCAGTGCTATATTTTTTTCCCAGGATGAAGAAGGACTTGCCAATCAAGTGGAACCTACCCATACTCAGCTCGTGGACAAGCACAGAAAAAAATAAATATGAACGGATCGTCATATTATGAAATTGATCAATTTCTTCATGCATTTTACTACAGTTTTTTGCAGTTCAATGATTTGGTAGTTTGTGCTGTGTTTGTTTTGCACGACAATCATGTACTTCTTAGTATTCAGTGTGTGATATGTTATATTTGTTGTGCTTGTATGCTCTGATATCTTTTATGTATGATGACTGGTTTTACTATTTTTTTTTAACAAAACTACCTACCGCATTATAATTTATGCTGGTGTAGAAGATTAAACTTGACTGTTTACAGAGTATATTACATCTTTATTTTCATCTTACTGATAGGTTTACCAACAATTTTGAAAATTACTTTTGCTAGTGATTGCCGTGTACCATTTCAGATTTATCCATTCCTACAAGTCAACACGCACAACTTCCAATTAGCTATTCATCCCGATTTAAAAACAAAATTTAAATGCTTTGGTTTTTGATAAATTTCCACAAATTTAAAATGAACATGTCATTTCACTTACGAATCCCACTTTTCTTTTCCCTCGTTTTCAGCATGTGAAATTTAGTGTTAATAACTGATAAAGATTAGTACAGTTTTCGATTTCAGATTCACGCGTTGGTGCAGACAGTGTTTTTGGATTGATGACCATGTTTCTTAATCAGCTATTAAAACTTTCATGCTATTTATCTATGTTTTACTTTTTCATTTTCATCTTAATGACAAGTTTACCAAACTATTTGCAAGTTAATTTAGTTAACGAAGGTCCTGCAAAAATGCAGGTTGCATCACAAAATGCGATTTTAATTTATATTGCATATTATTTTGTCCAAATATATATATGACTTCTCTCTAAATGTGTGTTTAGCTATCAACCATGCTTACTGTGTGTGGTCAACTCCCCACTACAACTGACCATTTTTTGGGCCACGTACAACATGCAGATCTTATGACTACGAGTATATAAGCACGTCCAGGTGGAGCTTCATTTAATCACAATGTGCATGTATTAACTCAACATTGCGTTTTGTAGCATTTTTCAGAGAATGTACAAAGTTTTATTTACAAATATAGTAAACACTTCCTTAATAAGTATATATACACGCCTATGTGGACTTAGCATCTACTTACTTGGTATTTGGAGTTTATATATTATAACATCTACAACATCATTTTTAATGATCATGATGTTTATTTCTCTCTTCATGTTTTTTATATTTATTATATTTACTGATATTTATCCAAAAGCCAAATCGTTGCCTTTTCCTTATTGAAATATCAACTTGTCTATGTCTCGAATTCAAATAATCCCCTAGGAAAATGAAAAAAGTTCAAAATACATGGGACAATATTATTACACATCAGAATCAACTTTTCTAACTGCCATTATATTATGATCATGGTAGGCTTAGCATTACTACTATTAAGATTACTAACTTTACCTTCTATCCTTAAGTCACTTGTCTTTTCGTAGATTAGGATGCATAGCGGATTCCCTCTAGGAAACAAATCAAAAGAAATGGCTGCATTAAGTTAAGGCTTATCGAATTAAAAACATATAAATATAAATAATAAAATTATTTTTGGGCAAGATTCATTGTTAAATGATGGCGAAACTAAACTCTATAGGCATATCTTGCTTTCTTTATATTTAACATCATATTCGCATTCATATATCTTTTCACACAAAAATATAATAGTAAGAATGTTGACAAAACAGTGAAATCATACATACCTCATGTAAGATGTTAAATTCAAACGCAAACTTTCATAGAGCAATGAATCAAGTGAACAATTTTTAGTTATTGTACATGACTTTGCAAACACTAATAACCATGCCAGAACACATCAAGCATGACCTTCTTCAAGCCTTAGACACATGTTTTGCAAGTCCAAATATATAAGATTTTTGATATAATTGGTGTTGTATATATTTGAAAGATTGCAAATGTAAAATGAAACAGAGATATTGTATTGATTGAATTCTCAGATGTCTGTTACAATGCATATCAGTTTGTATTTATAAGCAATATACAGTTGGGCTGCATAGCAGGCCCAAGCCCAAGAAGAAAATAAAATGTACAGAGGTAACGTTGTAAATAAACCACTATGTCCAGTATACACGAGACATTCCAATACTCCCCCTCAAACCAACATTAGGGTTATACTCATTGCTTCTTCTCTCTGAGCCGCCTTAAAGAAATGATGATTATTGCTCAGATCTAGAGCAAAACTGCATGGATCTGAGAGATTTGATCATTATTCCATGTTCTTTCGAGTTAACCAAAGTTGTTGTGTTATTCTGAGCAAATCGAGTCATTGTCGAAGATGATTTAGATGATGGATCTGCTGTAGTATGAACGAAAGCCTTCGACTTTTGTTGATTGGACCCTTCAGCTTCATCTTCTTCAATTGAGTCTATGGTAATCTCGACCACCTTCAATTCGTCTCTGAATCTGACGAAATTTTGCTTCGACAAGGCTTTGGTAAACGTATCTACTCTTTGGTAAGCAGATGGTAAGTGATTTACCAGCAAATTTCCTTTTTGTATTTGCTCTCCGATAAAGTACAGATCAATTTTTATATGTTTTGTCCTTGAATGAAGTATTGGGTTTGCTGACATGTATACCGTGCTTTGATTATCACACCATAATGTTGGTTTGGCTTGCGATTTGATATTTAGTTCAAGTAGCAATGACTGTATCCAAATAATCTCTGCCGTTGCACTTGCAACGCTTCTGTATTCAGCCTCTATGCTGGATCTTGAGATAACAGATTGTTTCTTAGAGCACCATGATACTGGATTATCTCCTATATATATGCAATATCCTGTAGTAGATATTCGATCATCTGGATTAGTTTCCCAATCTGCATCAGTATACCCTGTTATGTTTAGATGATTGCCTTTCTTCATTAGTAGCCCATAATTTGCAGTTCCCTTTATGTATCTCAGTATTTTCTTTACTGCTTTCCAGTGATCATCTTTTGGTTCCTACATGAATTGACATACTTTGTTAACACTGAAAGATATGTCTGGCCTTGTGATAGTTAGATATTGTAAAGCACCAACAATACTTCTGTATTGTTTGGTGTTTGTTATGTATTCTCCCCTGTTTTTAGATAAGCATAAATGACTTATCATAGGAGTGGGCTGAGGCTTGGCATTATCATTTTTTGCTTTTTCCAATAGCTCCAGAATGTATTTTCTTTGACTGAGGATAATCTCTGACTTGGACTTCCTTTTGACCTCTATACCTAAGAAGAAGTTTAGTGAACCCAAATGTTTGATGGAAAATTCTTTGTCTAGATATTGAGCAAGACATTTGATTTCATTGTCATCATTTCCTGTAATTATAAGATCATCAACATATATTAGAATGTAAATGTTTATCTTATTGCTAATTTTAATAAATAGAGAGTTGTCTGATTTTGTAGACTGATAGCCAAGATTGATTAGTGTGGCTTTCAGTTTATCAAACCAGACCCTTGGTGCCTGTTTTAGGCCATATATAGCCTTTTTCAGTTTGCAAACATGACTTGTATTTTTCTTGTAACCTTGTGGTTGCTCCATGTATATTTCTTCCTGTAAATTTCCATTCAGAAATGCATTATTAACATCATATTGTTTAATACTCCACTGATTATATAGAGCAACACTTAAGATGATTCTTATAGTAGTTGGTTTGACCACAGGAGAAAAAGTTTCATTGAAATCAAACCCATATTGCTGTGTGTAGCCTTTAGCTACTAGTCTTGCTTTATATCTTGATACTGTTCCATCAGGGTTCTTCTTTAGCCTGTATGTCCATTTACATCCTATGATGTTTTTTTTAT
Organism: Allium cepa; assembly: GCA_030765085.1. Lineage (NCBI taxonomy): Eukaryota > Viridiplantae > Streptophyta > Magnoliopsida > Asparagales > Amaryllidaceae > Allium > Allium cepa. The sequence goes on along the minus strand of CM060928.1, from coordinate 485,360,342 downwards.
CTGGTGGATGAACCAGTTCCCATGTGTTGTTCTTCAGTAATGCATTATATTCCTCATCCATTGCTTCCTTCCAGTTGCTATCCTTTGCAGCTTGCTCAAATGTTACTGGTTCCTCTAACTTTGATGTAGCAGTGTATAGTTTTGGTTTAAAGATTCCACTTTTTGACCTTGTGATCATTGGGTGACCAGCTCTACTCTGTGGTGATACATCGGCACTTGTTTGATTGCTGTTATTTAATGACTGTGCTTGTATGTTTTCTGAGTCTCTTTCGTCACCTGACTCTGTTTGTTGTTTTGAATTTGCAGGAGTTTGACTGAGATAGCTGGGTGAGTTGGATGATTCATGACCTGGTTGATCTGACATTGTGAGTTGTGGATCATCTCCCTCAGCAGTCCTTTCAATCACCTCAGGGTGGAAAACATCTCTATAAACAGGTATGCTAGGTACAGAATACTTTGGATTCAATATCTTTTGTGTTGTTTTAATGCTTGTGCTTTTAAAGGGAAAAACATGTTCATTGAACACTACATGTCGACTAGTTATAAGTTTACCACTTTCATCTAAACACTTATACCCTTTTTGATTTTCTGCATATCCTATGAAGGTACATGGTTTAGACCTGAAACATAATTTATGGTTATTATATGGTCTTGTGTGAGGAAAGCATAGACATCCAAACACTTTTAAACTTTGATAGTCAGGTTTGACACTTAGTAGTTTTTCCATTGGGCCGATTCCTTTAATAACTTTTGTGGGAAGCCTATTAATTAAATATACAGCATTATTAAAGGAATCAGGCCAGAACTTCAATGGTAATGATGCTTGAGAAGGTAGTGTCAGCCCTGTTTCAACTATATGTCTATGCTTTCTCTCTATTAGACCATTTTGTTCAGATGTATAGGGACAGGTAATTCTATGTATAATACCCCTTTTAGCAAAGTAATTGCTGAGAGGTTTGTACTCACTACCACCATCTGACTGAATAATCTTGAGTTGATTACCAGTTTGCTTTTCAGCCAGTAGTATAAAGTGTATCACTGCATTATACACTTCAGATTTAGCCTTTAGAAAATAAATCCATGTATATCTAGAATATGCATCAATAAAGGATATGTAATATCTGTAACCATAATCAAAACAAATTGGAGCAGGTCCCCATAAGTCAGTGACAACCAATTCTAATGGTTTTGAGTATTTGGTTAGTGAGTCATTGAAAGGCAACTTGTGACTTTTGCCCATTTGGCAACATGTACAAACATATGGTACAGTAATATTATCAACCACAATTTTATTTCTTTCAAGTACTTGTTTCACAATATTTGTGTTTGGATGATCAAGTTTGTAATGCCACAAATCAAATTTACTTCTACTTTCTTCATACTGACTCACTTCACCTATATTACAACATCCATGATTTCTTTCAGATTTGCATCTGTTTTTAATGTTGAATCTGTACAGCCCTTTCACTGCTTCACCCTGCAGAAGATTTTCATTAGTCAGAATATCTTTAACTAAGCAATAATCAGGATAAAATTCAAAGTATACATTGTTGTCTTTTGCAAATTGTGACACACTCAATAGATTTTTCTTTATTCTTGGAACTCTCAATAAATTGTTTAAATATAGTTGTCTTTTGCCATTAATACTGGTTCTTCCAGTGTGAGTGATATTAACTAACTCACCATTCCCCATGCATATAGACTATTTACCTCTACATTCCTTATTTTCAAGATTTAAGTTGTCAAGGTTATTTGTTATATGATTGGTTACTCCTAAGTCTGGGTACCAGCTTTCATCATGAATATGTTCTGCTGTTGCAGTTGTTGTTTGATTTGCTTCACCATTGCTGTTATTATCTGATTGTATTTGAGCTATATTAGCACCAGACTTTCCATTTCCCTGATTACTTTGATTCTGATTTGGTACATAATTGGCATTAAATCTAAAATAGAACTTAACAGCTGTATGACCAATTTTCTCACAAATTTGACATTTAGGCCTGTTACTGTTGTTGTTATATCTGCCTCTGCCTCTAAATCTTTTAGAATTGCCTCCTCTTTGATAAGATTGACCCTGCTTGTTTTGATTCTGCCCTTTACTTCTTAAACTTGAACTATAGTTGATTGACAGATCTGTTTCTTGAGATTTCTTATGATCTATTCTTGCTTCATGTGCAAGAAGTGTGGCATGAACATACTGTACAGGTGGCAAACTTGGTTGTGATGATACAACTGCCATAACTGCTTCATACTCCTCACTTAGTCCATTCAAGATGCTTATAACTTTCTCTGTTTCAGACACATTGTGTCCTGCTGCATCCAACATATTGCAGATGTTATTGACTTGTGAAAGATAATCCCTCATTGACTGGTTTCCTTTAGTAATATTCTGCAATTGCCTTCTATAATGCATAATTTTGGCAGCTGATTGAGTATTGAATATTCTTTCAACTGTAATCCATATATCATTTGATGATTTGCATCCTATAACTTGTGATAGCAATTTCTTGTCAATGGATGATAGTTGCCAAGAACTTATTAATCAATCTTGTCTGTAGAATTTTGTGTATTCTTCATTGCTGATCATTTTGTTTTGTGAATCAGTGATGAATTTTGGAGGAGTGGGAATTGAGCCAAGAATAAAGCCTTCTAGTCCATATCCTTGCATTGCAGTTTCAACTTGTAATTTCCATAAGAGATAATTGTCTTCCTCTAAATGCACAATGATTAATTGGCTTTGAGGGCTAATAACAGTCTTGATCAACTTCTCTGTTGCACCAATGAGTTGCTGTGGGTTATTCGTATTATCAGATGTTGCTGAAGTGTTATCTCCTTCAGCCATGATTGAAGAATTCTGGGATTCAGAAGAAAAAACTGATTCAAGAGCACTTGATTACTGGCAAGAAAGGTAAGTTGCAGCCAAGACTTAGATGATGAGTTATTCTCTGACAGTTCTTGGCATGGCAGTTGCTTTCTTTATGTTCTTGATTGCTTTCTTGAATGAGTTTTCTGACTTTTTGAAGTTTCTTGCTATGAATTTGCTTGATATTTTGATGAGAACTTGTTGCAATCATAAATCTCAATGATTTCTTGATATGGCACCTGTTATTCGCAATATAGCAAATTCTAAAAAATAACCCAAATGATGAGATATCACCTGATGGGTTAAGTTGTCAAATGATGAAATCTTTCTGATGACAATCTGAAAGATGAACTTTCACACTGACTGCTGCCGTTAGGCTTCTTTGATCGCTTTAGTTTTTTTTCTTTCCTCTCTGATTTGAGTTGATGATATTGCCTCAAGGCCTTCAGGCTCTGATACCATATAAGATTTTTGATATAATTGGTGTTGTATATATTTGAAAGATTGCAAATGTAAAATGAAACAGAGATATTTTATTGATTGAATTCTCAGATATCTGTTACAATGCATATCAGTTTGTATTTATAAGCAATATACAGTTGGGCTGCATAGCAGGCCCAAGCCCAAGCCCAAGAAGAAAATAAAATGTACAGAGGCAACGTTGTAAATAAACCACTATGTCCAGTATACACGAGACATTACAATAAAATAAACATTTGGTAGAAGTACATTGCCTATTACAGTTAACAAAAGAATCAAAATTAGCCTCTAATGACAGAAATAAGACAAAAATGCATTTATATTATACCATAACAGGTAAATAAAATCAGTTTGAAAGTTCTTAAACGAAGTAGTGTTAGCTTGAATACCGAGTTTAAAAATAATGTATCTTAGGCTATTCATTTTCTCAATTAGATATCAATAAAACAACCAACAATATTAATAAAAAAGTAATTATAGATGCAAAAATCCTTAAAATATTGATTTTGAACCCAAAATGCTAGATATGTTACGTCCAGCGACAGCAAGAACTGAAGCGGGCTCCTCTACATGTTGGACAACCTTTCTTTCCACCGCTTTGAGCGTCTATGATGATGCTACACAGTTGGGTACTCTAATCTGAACAATCTCCTTCGACTCAACTTCATGTGTCGGCGACGGGACTATGTCATCTACTTTTGATCAATTCATCATTCTATTTTCGATAGCTATTTATTTACACTCTCTAGTAACCCTGATTTATAAAGTGACACAGTAGCTTCCTTATTTTATTTTTAATCATACAATAGGTTGATTAGCTTGGGCATAGATTTAGCTCATAGAAGCGAACTATTCATAAACTTAAATTGAGAAAAATGTTTCATATGTAGAACGAAGAAAACGGCTCAATCGTGATAGAGTAAGCATTAACTAATTAGTTTCCTCACTTTGCTAAAGTTCAGAAAACTTTTGCACTTTTTCACATTTTCTGTAAGACTCATTTCAAATTGATAATTTCAATTACAAGCTTAAAAGCGTTACATGTCAGTCATATGCACCAATACATCATGTGCTGTTAAAAAATATTCTCTAATTTGTTAGCATCATGGAGTAATCATTAAAAGAATAAATTGTACATTTTATCAATCAGCCATAAGAGTAGGAAAATGTAGTTGATTGAATTCATTATCAGTAAAATAAATTATCAATAATTAAATGCTGAGAAAATCAAAGTGATCCATCACTGAGTTATATTGCATTAACTTAAAGTCATTCATCTGAACTAAGTTATTCAATGATTAAACGAAAATTACATTCTTTTATTAATAACCCAGTTTATAGTATGAGAAAAATACTCTTGCATCTTTTATTTTCATTCATGTATTGTTCTAGCCTTTCAGATCATGCATCATTACCATATGTGGCAATTATGATACATACGTGCTAGTTACGATGCATTCATAAACTAAAACTTCAAATCGATCCATAATTTTATTTCAGGTGCGGAAATAAATGATTCAGGTACATATATAATTGTCCATGTAAACATACATGTGATAATCAACGATATGGGTAGAATAAAATGTTTGCCTCCCCTTATATGCTTCTTCCTCATAAATAGGCAGCTATAGTTTCTCTATCAACTGCGAGTGGCAATTTTGTCCAAGCGAAGCACGCGGCACTCTGGCGACGACAACTTCGTAATCGGCGGCAAGTTTCAGGCGGCATCAGATCTTGGCTCCATGAACTTCGACAGCATCACTTCTAGCTATCAGTTCAGCAGTTGTGCAATTTTTCGATCGACGATCAAGCTTCCAGGCTGCAGCACTACTCCACTGGGCGTCGACTATCACCGAACGACAAACCCTAGATCACATCATAGTAAGCTTTACGACAGCATCTCCAAACAACAAAGGCTACAGCGGCGATGTGATTTTTAGGCGATAATAATTAAACTGGTGACGGAGCGTCCTTATTTGATGTGGAATTTTTTTTGGTGAATTCGATTTTGATTCGGTCGGTTTGCAAGGAAGAAGAATGTAAGGGGAATCAATTTGGGGATCAGAGGAATTGAGTATTGGAATCTGGACGAATGGAGAAGGATAATTTTTTAGGTTATTTACGTGAATTGAAAACTGAAATGGGAGGTGCGGAAGAAAATGAAATGACATTTTGGGAAGTTCAAAAAGACACGGTTAAAGACAGTTGATTGAATTATTAGTAGTAGAGATTTTCATGGTTATGCTCATTAATTACTTGGCTACTTTTGTTGCATTCAAGCAGGACTACTCTCTTTTCTGCATTTGTTTTTGTTTTTTCCCTCTAAGTTTCCTTCACATACTTCATTTTTAAGGGAGGAACAAAAAATCATCAACGAACCTGAAATGCAGGATCTTCTTGATGACTAACTTACATAGTAGCATTTTAAATGTAATATTGGCTTGCAATAATGTTTTACTATTCAACTCTCTGTATGATTGTTAGCATGACTCTCTCTGCATGCATCCACTGCACTCCTTCGCTCTGCCATTGATTTCTAAGTATTACACCTACGTGTGAGAGTATCCATCAACTCAAACTGGGTGACATACTTATGGTACAGTAATATGACTACACAATGAGCTCCAGCATGTGCCCTTACCGAAAAGATATCACATGCTTTCATTATTCTCGAAGATTTTCCACTGAATAAGTACCACAACCTGTCCGTGGACGAAGCACGGATCTCAGCCTAGTTCCTTTAGAAGCCTAAACCAAGTTTTCCCTCTTCTTTCTATAATTTTTCTCTAACTGATTTGTCTTCTGACCCAAAAACAGATTCCTTCACCTAAAAATAAGTTCATCACTACCTTAAATACTCATGTCGCCTAAATCTTGAGTCGTAACTGCTAGAAACAATGAGGTGCTTGGGTGCCGCAATTGTCAGAGAACATGCCACGCCTAGAATCCAAAATTAAAGTTGGTTTTGCTAAAATTAAGATTTATTTTTGTAAAATAAAGAAGTTAAAATGTGACAAAAATTAAAGTTCATCCCATAGAATTTTAACTTAATTTTGTGCTAGGAATTTCTTATTTTATGTATATGAGTTTAAAATTTTAAAGAAGGAAGATGATGAAGATGCAACTAAGGGTAATTTTGTAAAAGAGATGGTATATGTAAAGTAATTTTTACTGTATAGTAGTGTATTGCGTTTTATGGTATATGTTAAAAGATTATTGGTGTATGAATAGAATTAGCCTTTTATTAACAAATAGAATAGAAACACAAACTTTTCGTCTAAGCGTGAAGTTCCAAAAACACACTTATATACAAACAAGATGTTTGGAGTTCGAGTCCCACTGAGAACAAATATTAACATCTTTACTAATAGTTGAAATAGAAACGCAATCTTTTAGTTCGACCGTGAAGTTCCAAAAATACCCTCATATGCAAACAAGAGATCGAGAGTTCGAGTCCCATTGAAAATAAATATTAACATCTATTTTCAGATAGAAATCTTGAAATATAATAAGTTTACAAGTTGAAACTCTGTTTCAATAAAAAAAAATGTAAGTTTTTTTATTTTTCACTTTATTTTTATCAAAATTACGTATAAAATTTAAATTTTACAAGAATTTTTTACATGCACGTGTCATAAAATCTCGTTTAAGAAAATAAATCTGAAGGTTGTCTAGTAGCATCGTTCTTATTTATTTTTATTTATTTATTCTCAATCCTATTTTATATCAATACAAGTCAAAATATTAGTATACTGATAAAAGCATCTGAAAAGAATGCTTGGAGCTATCATGGTTGACGGTTGACCAAACACTGTTCGGTAGACGGTTGTCCATGGTCATAGTATAAAAAATGGCTTTCTCTTTCCATCTTCTTATCAATTCAACATACCATTTTTAACAAAATGCGAGGGTGAAAGAAATTGTTTATTGAAATTTTTTACCTGACTACAAGAAATGAAAGTGAACAACCTAGCCTTCTGTTTCTATCGAGGAGTTCGAGATGTGTTTGTGGAAGCCACCTGAGTTGAGACCGAGACATGGAAGATAACAATTAATTTCGATGATATTTCTTGAAATTACAAGAATTTCGGTAAACTTCTTGTAATGGAAGTTGTAGAACCGGCCCACCTTGAAGGTTTTTACTGTTTTACCAATGATGCTGCTTTGCGAAAATGGATCTTTAATGAAGTTGCATTTACTAAGAAATTCAAAAGGCCTTGCCTATGCAAGCATTTGCGGGGCGATGTGTTATTAAGATTGCTGGTCAACTAGAAAATGCCCATTTCTTATGATATTTATAAACGCATCCACCGGTCTCCACATATCATGAACAAAGAGTTTGGCTCAACAGTCGAGCTAGGACGAGAGCAAAGAGAACAGAGAAGACGCCCTTCCCAGACTTTTAAAGATGAGAGTGTATGATTAAATATATAACATAATCTCCAATTACATTTCAACTTTTGCATTCGGCGCCCCACAGGGCAAGTTCACAAATGTCTAAACCTCATTGTAGTTAAAGTTCGCAACACTTTATCCAAATTAGACACATGGTGTACACCTTTTTATACAGGACAAATTTTATTTATATCTCCGAGGAAAAAAAAAACATATTTCAACTTTTAAGCTTCTATTCCAAACTTAATACAAAAATAGATCTTGCTTTCACCATGCTAAGATTCGTATTTGTGCAATTTTAAAGTGTACAAGCGCAAAATTCCAATTTGTACTTGCACAATTTGAGATTACGAAAGTATAATTTAAAACATATTATGCTTGCCCATATTCAAATTGCTGATACAAGGAAAATGACCTATTGTTGAAAGGGGAATTAATTTAAAAGGACAATGATTTATATATTTTTTGCCTCAAGGACACGACCTCAATATTTTTACCAAAAGTACAAACATTCTTCTAAAAATTATTAATAAGGACAAACATTTTTCAAAATTATTCATAAGGACAACAAAACTACTACCGAGGTAAAAACTGATACCTAAAAACTGCTACCGATAACTGCAAACCGATACCTAAAAATTGCTATCGATAACTAAAAACTGATATCTACAAAAAGTTATCCTTCAGGATAAAATATTGAAGGTTTGTCCTTGAGGCTAAAAAGCTGTGAAATTTTGTCCTTGACAATAATTTCCTGTTTTTGAAATTAATTTTGAACTAGGCCTAAATTTGAAATAGGTATTTTCCTTAGGCCTATAAATATAATTTGACTCTTTATATAAATTGTGCCTACAAATATTATCTTATCATATTAATCATCCATCAATTTGTTTAGTTACTTGTGTGCTTGAAAGAAAAATTATCACTTAAAGTTACTTGTAACAGTTAGAATAATGATGGTGATAAGACATCTTAAATTTTGAAAAGCAACTCAAAGTTTATATTCTACGTGTCTTTTTCACTACCAAATTTAAAATGTAATTTAAAAAACAATTTTAGTGTTTCACATATTTGACTTCTTATTATAATCGTGAAAAGCCTTCTCACCAACATTATCCTTTATAATAATAATTAATAATATTCATACAATAAAACAAATAGATTTGCAAATAAAATAGTATTCAAACTGTTAGATTTCGGCGATATAATATTTCCATGTTAAAAAAGATTTGGAAGATATATGAGATAATGACTCAAGTATATTGCCTCTTTTATTGTATTAAGGAGGACAATGAATTATCTTCATGAGAATGAGAGTGATTTAGAAGATTGAAGTAATCAAATAATTCTCTAATCAGCTGATTAAAGAAGAATCTTATCAGGCCATGCAAATTGGAGAAAACAAGAAAGTCAAGTGGATAAACATTTCTCATATGAATAGGAGAATTGATGAGACGTTGATTTATAACAATAAATCAATTACTTAAATAGAATCTCACTTCCATACTGGGGTATCCAATGGCTAAAGTAATCCACTCGGCTTCTGATATTCGGTTTTTACCTGCTGATAGTTCAAACATTGTTTCACCCATATGCCAACATCCCTCTTCATTTCTTCCCAGAAGAAACTTCTCTTCATATCTTGATACATCTTTGTTCCTCCTGAATGAATAATGAACTTCGAACGATGACATTCTTTCATAATTTCCTTCCTTATGTCTCCCAATTTGGAACACATAATCTACCCTTCTTTCTCAATCATCCATTTTAGTCAAGACATCTTTAAGCCATCGCTCTCCATTCCATCCCTCAACTTCTTGATCCTTTTAGCTAACACTGGATCCTCTTCCTGGATAGAAACGATCTTCTTAATCAATATCGGTCAGACTTTCAAACAAGAAAACCTAGCAGATCCTCCACTAGACTCAGCCTTGGATCTCCATAGTACTCTACAAGCTGACAATGCTTCTAAGTCTTTGCATTCTGCTATCATAGCTGATATTGCATTCATATGCCTTCTACTAAGCGCATTTGCAACCTTGTTGCCTTTTTCTGGTGTGTACTCTATTCCAAAATCAAGCGACTATAAATTCCAACCACCTCTTTTGTCTCATATTCAGCTCCTTCTAAAAGAACAAGTACTTCAACGACTTATGATCCGTATAAAGCTCAAATCTCTCTCCCATTAGATAATGCCTCCACACCTTCAATACAAATATAATTGCAGCTAACTCTAAGTCATGCGTCAGATACCTAACCTTATGCGGTCTAAGCTATCTAGAAACGTAGGCAATCACTTTACCCCTCTACATTAGTACAGCTCTCAACCGGGTACCAGATGCATCTCTATAAACAACTAAATCTTGATTCCACTCCAGAACCACTAACACAGGTGCATGGGTCAACAAGTGCTTCAAGTTATGAAATGCTTCCTTACACTTATCAATGCATACAAACTTTACATCCTTTCATGTTAGCTTGGTCATCGGCGCTGCTACTCGCGAGAAATCCTTTGTGAACATTTGATGATAACCCGCTAATCCAAGGGAACTTCTTATCTCAGTTACCAGTTTTGGTCCTTTTCAATTATTAACGGCTTTGATCTTTTCTGGATTAACTAATAACCCTTTCTCCAAAATACGTGACCAAGAAACCTCACTTCTTTCTTTCGAAAATCGCACTTCGAAAACTTTGCCTTTAGCTGATGCTGCCTTAGCATCTCGAGCATAACTCTAAGATGAAACTTCATGCTCCTTCTCATCCTTTGAGTATATCAGAAAATCATTTATAAAAACCAACAAGAACCTATCCATGTGCTATTAGAAAATTCGGTTCATCAAATCTACAAAGAATGTCGGCGCATTAATGAATCCGAACGGCATAACTAACGATTCATATGACTCATATCTCATCCTGAACGCCGTTAAAGGTATATTATCTTCAGCAACCCAAAGCCGATGAAATCCTATTGCCAAATCCAATTGAAAAAGTACCTTGGTTCCACTCAACTGATCGAACAAATAGTCAATTCTTGGCAATGGATATCGATTCTTTGTCGTCTTGTCATGCAACTTACGACAATTGATACATAACCTTAATGATCCGTCCGGCTTCTAAGAAAATATTACGGCTACTCTCCAAGGCGAACTACTCGGTCTAATGAAACTCTTACCTTCCAAATCTACCAACTAAGCTTTCAACTCCTCCATCTCTATTAGCGTCATTTTGCTTAGCGACCTACTTACCGGCTTTGCTCCGGACACTAAATCAATCTGAAACTCAATGGCTCGTTTCAGTGGGAGTCCAACTACTAGCTTAAAAAAAATCTATGAATTCTCTAACTATGAAAACACGATTTAACTCATCTTCCAACTCCATAACACCCAACAAAGTATTCACCTCATTGATAGGGTTTTCTACGATATAAACTATATGATTATTATAATCTAGGTGTCTAAGCAATATTTTATTGTTTAGGAAAAATATCCTAGCATCTAATTACTTAACCAATCCATACACAATATAATTCTAAACCCAAAAAAGTCAAATACATGCAAACTGCAAACAAAGGTGTAACCTAGCAGGTTAAACTCTAAGCGGTCACATTTCATCCCAAGTGTCGCATACCCTCTTATCGGATTTGAAACTCTTAAGGAAGTACCTAAATATGTGGGTTCTAGGTTAAGCTTATCTAGTCAAACATCGAGATATAAAAGAATGAGATGCACCAGTATTAAACAAAACGTTAACAGACATAACGTGAATCTGAAGTGAATCTCTTAACACAGCCTTTCCCTTCTCCTGAACTATTGGCCTTGAAGTAGCAGGCTCCAATGCAAATACTTGGCCTTTATCTCCTTTGGCTGGCTCTTTGCACTTGTTCTTGTAGTGGCCGATCTGATCACAATTAAAACACCCGATGTTCTTCCTTCCAATCACCTCCTTTCCTTTTTCTTTTTTGGTACGACACTCATGAGCATAATGTCCTTTCTTGTCTCACGTATAGCAAACCACCTTAGACTTTTCTTTCTTTGCAGCGCCTCCTTTCTGAGCATTCTTCTTGTGGAAATTTTTTCTCTTTTGGTCATGTCCAACCTGGACCTCCTTTTCCTTCGTCTTCTCCAAACAAGCTAACATCTCCTCATGTCTCAACGCCATTTCCACAACTACATCACAAGGATCTTTGATGTTAGGTAAAGTAGCCATAACCAACTCCGGCTTCAAACCTTTAATAAACTTTTCATTTCTTTTCAACACTATGTCAACTGTGGCATACCCATACCAGGTTAACTCTTCGAATCTACTGGCATACTATAGAACTGACATCTCCCCTTATTCCAGCTCAGAAAACTTCCTAACCAACATAGACTATGCCATTACTGACATGAAACTTTCTTGAAACCTCCTCCTAAACTCTACCACGTCATAGTCTCTTCATCCACACCAGCGGTTACAATATTCCACAAAACAAAGTTGCTCCTTGATGCTTTCTTGAAGCAAGTCTTCTTTTTTACTCGCCATCGAGCCCTAGGTCAGCAAAAATAATTTCGCAATGTAACAGCCAATTTTCCACTTCGATAGCATCCTCAGTCCTAATAAATGGCTTTCCCCTAAGCCTAGTATAATCTCTGCTCAAGTTAGCATATTGATTAACCATCGAAGCTTCCTGAACTCCTCCTCCAACAGCGTTCCCCCCAACAACTCTAGCTACGATTCCAGCTTACCTCATGTTTATGAAAAACTAATACATGGCTTCCATGTCCACTTGGGGAACCCCAGCACCAACATTCTCAGCCTGAGCCTTACCTCTTCTAGCATTTGGTCAGGCATTTCCATTAATGGTGGTGCTGTCTCCTTCTAGATTAACTTTGCCTCTTCTTCGGTCCATATCTGTGTTTAAGCCTTGCGAGGTACAGAAGACTAACCGAACAAAGATAGAGTCAGAGATAAAGTGTATACTTATATATAGCAAATATAAGTAAGTTTCTGTAGCGTTATCCCATACCCCGTCTTATATCTGATTCCTAAGGATTATGTTTTCAAAAATCTTTTTTTAGTTAAAGTATTTCATATACCTATGCTCTAATACCAAGTTGTAACATCCCTATCTAGAGGCCCAAAACTAAGCGCTATAGGTGCTACAGTCATCTATAGTATTAACTTTCGGCGACTAAATACATCTATGCTAATTATATCTATAATATCAGAAGCATTTCAATATGAAACAAATCACAGATTTCAAAATAACATTTTTCCATTACATTTCAAAATAGATGTTCCAGATTTAGATTACATAATCCCAAACGTTTTCCAAACAATGACAAAATATATTTATTACAAATTACGCCAAGAGCGACATATGAAGATCCCCCCTTGGATGATCATAATCATATAGTCATAATTGACTTAATATATACACAGCGGAATGAACACAAAATAAAGAACTGCAACTCCTAAATAGCTATCCATTAGCCTTCTGCTTGCCTCCGGTAGCTTTATTCGTTATCCTACCATAAACTCGAATAAACTTTAACCTTCAGCCTACTCAAATAAAATTTGAGTACTCGAGAGTTTAAGGGGAAAACATAAACTTTGAGTCATATGTAAAGCCTGGTGTGAACAATACTATATATCTTGGTTATTAATATTAAGTGAGACCACGCCGTTTAGCGGAACGGGTTTCCCTACACTAACATTCTTTTAAAACATATCTTTTGCAAATTGATTTCCTGCAACCAAAACTGATTAAATACTATAAAGCATGATTGTGTAAACACACATATTAGGTAATAAAAGAACAATCTGTTCAAACACTTCAGTTTTGTTTGGTTAACTATTAACCTTTGGCTGACTCAAGCCTACCAGACAACACAACAAAATAATCTTAGTTTTGAACTATTTTTGAAATTAGTTTTGAACTAGGCCTATATTTGAACTTCTGCATACTATATTAAACTATTGGTGTATGGATTGTAAGAATGACGATAGTGATAGAAATGACATTGAAATATGTACCAATTAACAAATATTATAAAAAATTTAATTTTATGAAACTTTTAATATATACTTTCTCTAGCTAAAAAGTATAATTTAATCACTACTCATCGCTTTCTCAAATACTATTAACATTTTGATAAGTTTCAAAAGGTTCAAGAAGTCAACAAACATATTTTCAAGGGCTTTGAACTTTTCTTTGACCTTGTTTAATTCTCTTTTAAAATTTGCACATTTGGAATTTTCGAACATCTTAAAACTTTCCAACTCTTGTTGTAAAATATCGTTTTTGCAAATCAACTCAGTTTTGTTTTTGCCAAAAACGTAATATCCTTTTCTAGCTTTTAAACATTTTCATGAAAACGAGCAAACTCTTTTTCATAATTCAAACAACTTTTGCAGTTAGAATTTTTAATTTTTTTAAGCTCATTTTCCAAATCATCATTTTTGTAATGCAATTTAGATTTTTCACTTTTCAACTTGTTATTTTTCATCTCAAGGTCATCAATATATTTAGCTAATTTTTGACACAAGGAAACTATATCTTTAAAATAACTTATCTCGTTGTTGCATCTTCGTCACTGCCTTCTCTACTACCATTATGCAAACTATATTTTGTAAATCATGTCAAGCATAATTCTTTAACTAAGTAGATTCCGAGGAGTTTCTCTCTATTTTTGTCTTTTCTACCATATATTACATCGAGAGTGTTTAAGATTTTCTGTGCCATTAAACAGTGAGAGATATGGTTAAATTGAACACGATTAATTAGAGAATACAGTATATAGATAATAAGAGCATTAGTCGAATTATTTTTCTTACTATCACATTCATTTTCAATAATATCGCAACATTTAAAATTAATAAATTTTAAATAAAATTTCATTTTTGATTTCCAGTTTAAAAAATCTATTCAATATGGAGGGACTAGCGCTGAACTGACTCTCGCTAAGGGTCAGATGTTAGTAATCGGGTCGAACACCACTTGTAGGATCGAAATAACCCTAGAGAGGGTGAATATGGATTATAAATTCACAGAATAATAAAAAAAGCAGAATGGATAATAATAGAGTAAATGCAAAAATAAAATCGACATGCAAGTTTACCCAGCTTCGAAAAAACTGCCTAGTGCTACCCTAAGGTATCTACTATGAATTAAACAATCAATGCTTATAGACCCTGTAAACTTGCAACCCTTACTAACCTAATTGTTATAACCCTACGCTCAAAGTCTGTCATAACTCAATCCCCAAGTTGCAAATTCTCAAACTACGTCCCGTAGTTCATACCTAGTTAAAAACTAGAGTTTTATCAAGTTTAAAAGAAAATACAATTACATTAAAATTAAACCCTTAATACTTGAGCCAAAACAAAAGTAAAGAATACCTTCAATTATTTGGCTTTCGAAAGCTAGCAGATGGTCACCGGGATTATAGTCGTATTATACTTCTGTGAAGGGATTTAATTATGGAACGGGATTCTGATGAACATTACCTTCTCCGTAAAAGAAGCTTCCAGAAAACTATTATTAACTCTTGGGTCAAGGGTCCTCTTCCCTTTAAGGTTAAGCATGTCTTTCACCATCTTATTGGGTAAGTCCTTTAGGTAGGCTTTGTCATCACAACAGTCCCCTCCATAAGGCTCATATTCTTTGTATTAAATTGAACTACTTGATTGCTTGGGTGACCTTGCTAGCCTTTCTTTGTTTTCCTTTCGATGATTCAACTTAGCTTTATTATCTTCTCCCTCTTACAATTTTGAAGAATACATTGTCGGTTCTACATCTTAGGTTCCTTTCTTTCTTTGTGGGCTCATGATGCTTTTTCCCTTCTATTTACTTTTAGTATTGAGGTGTCTAAGTTCTCCCTTGGAGATTCCACTTCTTCTCCTCCTTTAGTAAACCTTGTCTTGGAAGATTTCTGAGAGAGAACTTTCTCAAGAAGCTCTTGCAAAACTATAAGTTGTTGTGTTATATCTTGAATTTTAGCTTCACTGCCTAGAGGCGTTACGGGGATTGAAGGTTCTCAAATCTCCATGTTCTCCAAATTGAAGTTCGGAGTGAAATTATCTTTCAAAGTTGTCCGTTGTGCAACTTCTTCATCGAAACGTTGACTTTCTTGGTCCTCGCCATTTTCCTAAAACAAAAGTTTTACTAAATTAATTTCAAAGCAAATAAATGATGAGATGGAGTTTCAAGCTTTCCTTATAACACCAAAAATATTAAAGTAAAAATTGGTTCAACACCTAAGATGTTTTACAAAGTGATATTATTCACCTTTGGTTTTATTCAAAAGTTCAAGTCATAAGTTCAAGGGTAAAATAGGTGAATCACATCAATAGTTCTTTATTCATATGGTAGTAGATAAAATATACAATTCACATATGTTATAGTTCCTTGTTAATATCTTAATGGGAATAATGGGCAATATGCAAGGTAAGCTTTAATCTAAACAAGGGCTTAAGTGGCCTTGTGGAAATAAATAATATGCAAGTCCAAATTCAAGTCCAAGTCCAAAGACAAAGTCATATGCATGCCTATTATTCAATAATAGTCAACGATACACTTCGAGGAAATTATGCTCTGCAAATTTATTGTCCAAGTCCTTATACGCAAAAGGTTATAAGAGTTGCAATCGTCTTTAAACTCCCTAAATGGATTTATGGTTTTCAACTTTAAGTTGAGAAAATGAAAAAGAAATGATTTGCCCATTTCCAAGTAAAGGTGAGGGTCTATTTATAGGGATGTCGATCACATGGGATGATTGACACATGTCATAGCTTGGAATCCAATGGCTCCGATAGCACCTATGAGAAATGCGGATTACAGATCTTAAGGCTAGAATTAACACTAGAGGGGGGAGGGTGAATAGTGTTTATAAAGAATTGCATTTTTTTTTTTTGAATTTATGTTGAATTGAACACGGATGTATGCAATATACAGACATAGATATGATCACGAAAACAAACACAAATGCAGAAATAAAGTAAAAGCAATAAAGGAAAGAACACACTGGATTTTGTACTGGTTCGGAGTTACCCTACATCCAGTCCCGCAACACAAGTACGGATTTTCTTTCAAAAGCAATTGTACAGTTACACCCCCGATTTCAAGGCTATGAGGTACACCCTCCAAAATCACAATCCTATGGGTAGAGATACTTGATTTCCGGGCCACAAGTTTACCCAATTGATTTACCAAGGCTACAATCACACCTTATCTCGCTTGATTGATTTTCAAGGCCACAATCACACCTTTTCTCACTTAATAGATTACAAAGAAGCCTATAACTCTGAATAACACTGAGAATCTTGTTGAGATAGTGATAGAGAATCAAACTAGAAAAGATCGAGTTCGATTCAATGTTGATTTCTGCAGAGTAATGGTAAAAATATGTATTAAGAAATGTGGAAGAAGAAGAGGAGTGAAAAACCAGAAAATCTAATAAATAATTCGTTGAAACTAACCCCTATTTATAGAAGAACAACAGTCATGTCCATTCGTGAAGAGTTATGGGGAATAGACACTTCTTTTGAATTTGAAATTTTGAACTCAACTGACACCATGTCGACATGGTCACCATGAATATGTCGACATCCCAAAGCATTTTTTGATGATTTGATTTTCTTTGAAAATAACCTTTATTTTATATTAAAACTATTTCAAACTTTATAAATATACTTGACTATAGTTAAAATTCATAACTAAATATAGAGAATAATATATATATATATAATTTAATTATAATTTTATATTTAAATCTAAGTATAAATATTTAAAAATTAAATATATTATATTAAAAGATAGTTTAAAATCAGGAGTAATTTGACTTTGAAATTAAAGATGATTTTGAGGCTAAAATTATTTAAAATCAGGATAGATGTTTTTGATGCTTTTAAAAGGAAGGTTTTGAAATCATTTTGAAAACAAGATATAATTTTGAAAAATCATTTTGAATAAAAGATTAGCTGATACAAAACAATGTTCCACAAGATTTTTCCTAGGTTCCATCCTACTTAGGGTTCCATCCCTTTAACAGGCTCGAAGTGGATTCCATTCCACGAATAAATTGGATTTTAAGATGCTAGTGCTTTTCCAGGAGTTTTAACAAAATTTTCTAATTAAAGAATAAATTACTTGAATTCTTGAACTCTTGATAATCTTGATACTCATGAGTCTTTAATCTTGATATCTTGAATCTCTATACTGTACAGTCTTCATTTTTGGTACCTGCATGGTTAAATCCTATATATACATATATATCTAAACTTATAATGTTAGTATTTATATTTTATAATCTATTTCAAGGTTGTTGTCGTCAAAACCATCATCTCAAGGACTAACAATCTCCCCCCTTTTGATGATGACAACCTTTGTTTATAAAATATTACTTCTATCCTAATAACTCTCCATAAAACTAATAACTCCCCCTTAATCTATGCCTAACTATCCTATTTTATATTTCTCCCCCTTTGTCATCAACAAAAACTAACTCCAAACTATTTAACTCCCCCTTAATCTAATACTATATGACATATGATTATAATGATAGTGTTATCATAAATAATCAACACTTAACTAAAAAAACTAAAACTTAATCCTAAATTACTAACTATCCTAACTAAGAATTTATTGTAATACTTATAATAGTTATAAAAATATAAGAACATAAATTATTTATTAAGTATATTTCAACACACTCATCAAAACCAATCATGTCAGATAAGTCAAACAAATCAATCAAGTCAAACAAGTCAATCAAGTCAATCAAAACATACCAAACAAATGAAAAACTGATAATCCTATATTATAAAACAATACTAAAAACTCCTCCTAAATAAAATATACTCGTTATGTATACATGTATGCAATATGTAGTTTGTAGTGCAGTATGAAATGTATGACATATGCAATGTAGCATGAAATAATATGCAGAAAGAAGTGCAACTTGTGATGCAAATAATTATGATATGCATTGTAATTTATGATGTAATATGCAATGAAATGAGATATGAAATAGGATGCATAATGATATGTAATATGAAACAAAATGATAATGAAGTAAAAATAATAATATGCAGAATGATATGATGATATATATACTACAGTAAGTGACATCCTGATTATAAGATAAACATAAGTAATAAGAAATATCTAATTGACAAGCATATATATATATATATGTCAAATTATTTATTATAAATTACTTCAACCAAACAAAAGTAATACACACCAATTACTAGACTTAGGTTAAGGAAACAAATGAATGAGACTGAAAGAGTAGTAAAGAAAAGAGTTTAAAGGTAATAAATGATGTTAAAATTATAACATATTTATGAAAGGTAGTAATCAAACTCAATATCAAAATTAAATTACTAATAAATATGGACCTAAACTATATATATACACGATCAAATATATTTTTATATAAATTAATAGCCTACTTATTTAATTTAAAATAATTATTTTAACTTGGTTGTTTTTTTTGTTTTTTTATCCAAACTTCCATGTTTATAAAATACTTAACTAACTAATTAAAACCTTTATATTAAATTTTTATTCATTAAAATATTTAGAAACATGTTTAAACATCTTTTAAATTTAAAAAAATCATAATGAAATATTTAAATAAAATGATAAAGATTGAAAAACTAAAATAAACATGTGTTATATTAAGGCCTCTTACCTTTTTTTTAAATATTCTAATATAAGTTAGAAAATAACTTCTAAAAAGAATAGAGAAAAATTCTTAATTTAAATATTATTTTTACATAGTTTAAAGTTTCATAAAGAAAAAAATAGTATTTAAAGAATGCTATAAAAAGTTTTTGTAGTAAAAAATATTCGAAACTTTATAAAATTGAAACTGTAGCTTTTACCAAATGCTGTGTAAAGTTTCTGAAACTCTGCAGCGTTTCAAAGCATAGAAATGCTATAAAAACAAATTTGCAGTACTTACAAAACATTACAGAAGAAAAGAAGCATTTTAGAAACGCTATCTAAAATTCCTATCATGGGATGTGGTGCTACCTTATTTATTGAAGAAATATATAAATTGAGCCTTATTCTAACATTCTAAATTCATTCTATTAATTTCTTAAAGATATAAAATTAGCATCTTAAAAGAAATAGAGTATGAGAAGTAAAAATAACATTCGAAAAGTTGAAATCATGAATGAAGGTATGCTTTTCTACTTAGTATAGTTGTAATAAATTAGTTGTAGATTTTATTTGAAAGAAAACACATTTTAAAAGACTTTAAAAAAAAATTAGACTTGTACATCGATATTTATACTATGGTGTGTTGATATATGGACCAATATATCAAAACATATAAAAGAGATAAATTTCTATACCTAACTAAATGCATAGATATATATATTCCTAAATGCAACAATAAAGATGAAATAATAGTAAAGCGTACCAATTTTTGCACTCCATCTTTCTAACTTTGTTTTTCTTCCATTGTCGTGAGTCACACATTTATATCTTTTAGAATTCGATGACAAGATCTGCTCTATTGCGACGGGCTTATTTTTCTGATCATCGTAGTATATTCATTTGCTGAATTTGGAGACCGTATGAGAAAGATATAGATGATTTAGTAGATCGACCAACTTGGCGCCAAAACTTTGAATTTGAATTTTGAATGAATAGACACTTCAACCACTATAAATAGGCCCAACGGTCACCACTTTTCATTTTAATTGCTCTTCTTCTTCTTCTTCCCGTTTTTCTATATACTATCAAACTTCTAGAGGGCATATCTCCTTCGTTTCTTAACGGAATTGGATGAAGCTAGCGGCAAATCGAAGAGGAAGGCAAGGGCTATGATCTAGTAATAGTTTGGTGTTGAATTTGGATGGTATTGTGATTCAATAGGCTGAACAGTAGAAGAAATATAGAAGATCTCGTACACAGTTTTTCAGATTTGGATAGCCAACTTCAAATTGTCATATTTCACTCAATTTTAATCGGAATTTGATGATCCATCCATCAAAACGACCGCGAGAACAAGAACTACAATCTGGAAAAGGGGTGGAAACAAAATACACAAATCTATGGATGCAATTTGAAGAATACCTTTGACAGTTTTGCCTTCTTTTTCTTTTTGTTCACCAAAACTTCATTTGACCACAAATTGGTCATTTCTTGACGGATTCGCACGAAACCAGTGACATTGCGAAGCAGATGGAGAGAAGTATAGTATCAAATCAAGTTGTAGATGAGAACCAAAAGTTTTGAATTGATCTGGTACCCATTTCTTTGTCGATTTCCATTATATATCCATTTGTTCTTCTTGATCGATGAATGATTATCTGGTATCTTTTAACCAACAGTCATTAGACATAATTCTTCTCCTGCAAAACAACATAACCTTTTAAAGAATCAAGTGGCTTTTTAAAATAAATTAAATATTGTTTTAAACAAAAATATCATGATGATTCTGTGACATATTCATATGAAAATAGTGTTAATAAAATCCTTAAAAGTAGCCATTTTAAAAACTTTTTCAAAATTCAGATTATGAAAACTTTGAAAACCTTGCTCTGATACCAATTATGAGAAATGTGGATTACGGATCTTAAGGCTAGGATTAACACTAAATGGGGGGTGAATAGTGTTTATAAAGAATCACTAAATCTTTCTAAATTTATGTTGAATTGAACACGGATGTATGCAATATACAGACACAGATATGATCACAGAAACAAATGCTAATGCAAAAATAAAGTAAAAGCAATAAGGAAAGAACACACTGGATTTTATACTGGTTCGGAGTTACCCTACATCCAGTCCCGCAACACAAGTACGGATTTCCTTTCAAAAGCAATTGTACAATTACACCCTCGATTTCAAGGCTACGGGTACACCCTCTAGAATTACAATCCTCTGGGTAGAGATACTTGATTTTCGGGCCACAAGTTTACCCAATTGATTTACCAATGCTACAATCACACCTTATCTCGCTTAATTGATTTTCAAGGCCACAATCACACCTTTTCTCACTTAATAGATTACAAAGAAGCCTATAACTCTGAATAGCACTGAGAACCTTGTTGAGATAGTGATAGAGAATCAAACTAGAAAAGATCGAGTTCGATTCAATGTTGATTTCGGCAAAGTAATGGTAAAAATATGTATTAAGAAATGTGGAAGAAGAAGAGGAGTGAAAAACCAGAAAATATGATAATAATTCGTTGAAACTAACCCCTATTTATAAAAGAACAACAGTCATTATAGGATCGATTTCACCCTAGAGAGGGGGTGAATAGGGTGATAGTATAAATTTTAAAATTAATTGCGGAAGCTTATAAAATAATTTCAACACAGATCACAGAACAATAGCAGCACAGATAATAGCAGAATAATAAATGCAGAAATAGAACGACACAGAATTTACCCAGCTTCGGCAAAACCCTGCCTACGTGCTGCCCCCAAGATTTCTACTAGAAATTAGATAGTCCCTCGCTTACACACGTAAACTCACGACACCCTCTATCGACTAAATCTAACTCTACGCTCAAAACTCTGCCACGACTCAGCCACTGAGTTGCGAATTCTCAAGCTACGCCACGTAGCTTGTCCCCTAGTCACACGGCTAGAAATTTAAACGGTTTAAAAAGAAAATACAAATTAAAAACAATTTAAAAATTAAAATAACCCTAATTTAAAATAAAACCCTTATTATAATTTTTAAAAACCCCAATCTAAAACAAAAGGCCGACCCACGCTTTATTTTCCTTTATCTTCTATCGGCTCGTTCCTCTTTGAGATAATGGCGGCTTGTTCTTGTCTGTGCAAATTAGGGCTTCGTTTTCTTCGATCCAAACTAGGGTTATTCGAAGAGCCGGCTTTATGTTGATCGATTCGGTGATTATTCGCGTTTAGCCTTGATCGATCGCACTCCTTGTTACTCACTTCGGCTGCTTCGTTGATCGAGTTCGTCCCTTGCTTCGGTATGTAATTTTATGCTTTTGTTTTGCTGGTTTTATGCTTGCTTGAACTCGATGATTTATGCCGATGATGATTGCAGTAATTTATATAGGGTTTGTAACCCTAGAATTGCGTTCGTCTGATTTCTTCAACGATTTACTTTCGGCCATCTAATTTCGTTTGGATGTTTGAGATTGATTCTGACCTCTTCAATTCGTATATTCTTTGGTTGCTTGTCATTCACGACATTGACTCATTCTATTATGACCACGGCTTGAATCTGACTTTAATTTGTGACATTTGACTTTGTCACATTCGTGTATTTTTAATGCTTCTGCTGGCTTCGGTTGTACTTTTGACCTTATTTGATTTTCCTGTTGTTTTATGACTTCGGCCATTGCTGATTTATTGATTGCCTCGGCTTGTACTTGGTGTATCATCTATATTAGTGCGTTGGCTTCAAATTTAGTTGCAGGCTTGTGTCTTGGTCTTGAGGATGTCTTTGTGCATTACTGAAACACTTTTCATACAATTGAGTTTCAATTCATTGAAATTGATATTGTACTTCACTGTTGCCTTGTTCATCATTGTATATTAACTTCGACTGTTCAGTTGCATATATTATCTGATGTTGTCACTTATGTTTGCACTGCTTTACATCTTGTAGTTTGCTTTGGTCTTGAGCATTGCCGTGTCATTGAGCATTGTTGCGTCCATATTGTATTCAGTGTTTACTTTGAGCATGTTGCAGTGTGTTACCATATTGATGCCTCTGTTTGCTTTGACTTCACTTGTTTGAGTCTGATATCTTGATTGATGCTGTACATATTGCTGTCATGCTGGTGACATTGGTGCATTGTCTTGTTACATGAAACTGTAATTATTCTGGTCTTGGGTTTATGGTATTTGTATTTTGGATCTGCTGGTCATGTTACTCCATTCACTTCATGTTGCCTTGACAATCTGTCATACCAACTTGTTGAGGTTACTCCTCTTTAGTTGAGTAATTTCACCACCTATGTATACTTGTGTCGTCGAGGCTACTGTTCTTGCCTTCATTGTGTATATCTCTCTGTTCATCCACTTGCATTCTGGTTTTGGTATCTTCATTATTGAGGCTGGTGTATGTATTGTTTGGGTCTGCTCATGTTACTTGCATATAAACTTGGATTTGCTGGAATGACTTCGACATTGGTTTTTGTAGTTGGTTCCTTGTTTTCAATGTTGCTTGGATAATGAACTGTTTCATGCTTGAAGTCGTAGCCTGTACACCTGCCCTGTGTTGAATCCAGCTAGTAGTTCGGGTTTGACCTTGTGTTTAAGTCGATATTTTATTTATATTGCACCTGAGTTGAACCCGTCTTTTTATTTGGGTTTGACCTTGTGCTCACATGTCCCTGTAGCATTATCAAGTGTATATCGGTGTGCATGGCCTTGTGGCATGTACATACACTATGCATGTCACATTGTTCGTGTGTGATGAATTCAAATATAAATGATGACGAACAACCCAAATAACTGAGGCAAATATCATTTTCAAAATTCACATTTTATTTTATATTGCAAAAATATTTCTTTTTCAATTTTACTGCGTTAGTGAATATTTTTGCAGATTGCTCAGATGCTGGATTCTAACTGGAATGAAGTTAAAGATGAACTACGAGTGTGAGTGATATGTAGTGAGGAATTTATGTAAATATGAAATCGTGATGTAACTGAATTTGTATCAAAGTTGTATAGTTTATAGTGAGAGCTTGAATTTGTACTATTCAAAATTGTAATAAATATTTATTTCTGTTTGAATTCAAATTCTGTGTTATTTAATTTTATTCAGCAAATATTTATTTAATCTGTGAAAAATAAAATAGTATATTAACAAATACATTTAACTGAATGTATATATGTTTATTATCATTAAACAAAAATCATATAAGCGTATATTCAACAATCTCCCCCTTTTGATGATAACAAACATATATATAAGATTTTGAATATATTAAATGTATTTGATCATCGATATACTCTAATTGCTCCCTCTATTTAAATGCTTCCTCTCTACACAAAGCTCCCCCCACAAATATGCATACAATTAAATAATATGCAAATGAGCCTATATGCAAATGGAAAGTTATTTGACCTTTGCTTGATTTTATTTGACAAAATCTTAACTTTTCTCTCCCCCTTTTGTTATCAGGAAAAGAATAATAGTGTTAGAGAAAAAAGAGATAAGGTGATCGATATTAATTCAACATTAAAACTCAATTGAATATAAATATTAAATTTCAATAAAAAATCAAACAAAAATCATAAATATTTTGTTAGGCGCATATTCCACTTTTAGAATGATGGGAATTATGTCATCATATAAAACTATACAGTTGTGTCTATTTGTGGTATATTTATATTAGGAATTTGAATATCTACTAATCATGCATAACCGTTAGGACTTTTAAATGAGATTGGTAGTATTCCAATTTTATTTTTTTAAAATGAATTCAAGTATCTTCTAACCACGCATAACCGTGAGGACTTTTAAATGGGATTAGAATCAACTTGTTTATTTTAAAAATCAACTTTTGATATGCGTTCCATACATGCATAACCGTTAGGACTTTTAAATGAGCATGGAAGCACATAAGAAATTCCAAGTAATTCACCCATGCATAACCGTGAGGACTTTTAAATGAGAGTGAATACTTTAGTATTTATTATTATTATATATACCCAGCTTCGGCAAAACCCTGCCTACGTGCTGCCTCCAAGGTTTCTACTAGAAATTAGATAGTCCCTCGCTTACACACGTAAACTCGCGACACCCGCTATCGACTAAATCTAACTCTACGCTCAAAACCCTGCCACAACTCAGCCACTGAGTTGCGAATTCTCAAGCTACGCCACGTAGCTTGTCCCCTAGTCACACGACTAGAAATTTAAACGGTTTAAAAAGAAAATACAAATTAAAAACAATTTAAAAATTAAAATAACCCTAATTTAAAATAAAACCCTTATTATAATTTTTAAAACCCCCAATCTAAAACAAAAGGCCGGCCCACGCTTTCTTTTCCTTTATCTTCTATCGGCTCGTTCCTCTTTGAGATAATGGCGGCTTGTTCTTGTCCGTGCAAATTAGGGCTTCGTTTTCTTCGATCCAAACTAGGGTTATTCGAAGAGCCGACTTTATGTTGATCGATTCGGTGATTATTCGCGTTTAGCCTTGATCGATCGTACTCCTTGTTGCTCACTTCGGCTGCTTCGTTGATCGAGTTCGTCCCTTGCTTCGGTATGTAATTTTATGCTTTTGTTTTGCTGGTTTTATGCTTGCTTGAACTCGATGATTTATGCCGATGATGATTGCAGTAATTTATATAGGGTTTGTAACCCTAGAATTGCGTTCGTCTGATTTCTTCAACGATTTACTTTCGGCCATCTAATTTCGTTTGGATGTTTGAGATTGATTCTGACCTCTTCAATTCGTATATTCTTTGGTTGCTTGTCATTCACGGCATTGACTCATTCTATTATGACCACGGCTTGAATCTGACTTTAATTTGTGACATTTGACTTTGTCACATTCGTGTATTTTTAATGCTTCTGCTGGCTTCGGTTGTACTTTTGACCTTATTTGATTTTCCTGTTGTTTTATGACTTTGGCCATTGCTGATTGATTGATTGCCTCGGCTTGTACTTGGTGTATCATCTATATTAGTGCGTTGGCTTCAAATTTAGTTGCAGGCTTGTGTCTTGGTCTTGAGGATGTCTTTGTGCATTACTGAAACACTTTTCATACAATTGAGTTTCAATTCATTGAAATTGATATTGTACTTCACTGTTGCCTTATTCATCATTGTATATTAACTTCGACTGTTCAGTTGCATATATTATCTGATGTTGTCACTTATGTTTGCACTTCTTTACATCTTGTAGTTTGCTTTGGTCTTGAGCATTGCCGTGTCATTGAGCATTGTTGTGTCCATATTGTATTCAGTGTTTACTTTGAGCATGTTGCAGTGTGTTACCATATTGATGCCTCTGTTTGCTTTGACTTCACTTGTTTGAGTCTGATATCTTGATTGATGTTGTACATATTGCTGTCATGCTGGTGACATTGGTGCATTGTCTTGTTATATGAAACTGCAATTATTCTGGTCTTGGGTTTGTGGTATCTGTATTTTGGATCTGTTGGTCATGTTACTCCATTCACTTCATGTTGCCTTGACAATCTGTCATACCAACTTGTTGAGGTTACTCCTCTTCAGTTGAGTTATTTCACCACCTATGTGTACTTGTGTCGAGGCTACTGTTCTTGCCTTCATTGTGTATATCTCTCTGTTCACCCACTTGCATTCTGGTTTTGGTATCTTCATTATTGAGGCTGGTGTATGTATTGTTTGGGTCTGCTCATGTTACTTGCATATAAACTTGGATTTGCTGGAATGACTTCGACAATGGTTTTTGTAGTTGGTTCCTTGTTTTCAATGTTGCTTGGATAATGAACTGTTTCATGCTTGAAGTCGTAGCCTGTACACCTGCTCTGTGTTGAATCCAGCTAGTAGTTCGGGTTTGACCTTGTGCTTAAGTCGATATTTTATTTATATTGCACCTGAGTTGAACCCGTCTTTTTATTTGGGTTTGACCTTGTGCTCACCTGTCCCTGTAGCATTATCAAGTGTATATCGGTGTGCATGGCCTTGTGGCATGTACAGTGATACACTGTGCATGTCACATTGTTCGTGTGTGATGAATTCAAATATAAATGATGACGAACAACCCAAATAACTGAGGCAAATATCATTTTCAAAATTCACATTTTATTTTATATTGCAAAAATATTTCTTTTTCAATTTTACTGCGTTAGTGAATATTTTTGCAGATTGCTCAGATGCTGGATTCTAACTGGAATGAAGTTAAAGATGAACTACGAGTGTGAGTGATATGTAGTGAGGAATTTATGTAAATATGAAATCGTGATGTAATTGAATTTGTATCAAAGTTGTATAGTGTATAGTGAGAGCTTGAATTCGTACTATTCAAAATTGTAATAAATATTTGTTTGAATAAAATTTCTGTTTGAATTCAAATTCTTTGTTATTTAATTTTATTCAGCAAATATTTATTTAATCTGTGAAAAATAAAATAGTTTGTTAACAAATACATTTAACTGAATGTATATATGTTTATTATCATCAAACAAAAATCATATAAGCGTATATTCAACAGTCATGTCCATTCGTGAAGAGTTATGGCGAATAGACACTTCTTTTGAATTTGAAATTTTGAACTCAACTGACACCATGTCGACATGGTCACCATGAGTATATCGACATCCCAAAGCATTTTTTGATGATTTGATTTTCTTTGAAAATAACCTTTATTTCATATTAAAACTATTTTAAACTTTATAAATATACTTGACTATAGTTAAAATTCATAAGTAAATATAGAGAATAATATATATAGAATTTAATTATAATTTTATATTTAAACCTAAGTATAAATATTTAAAAATTAAATATATTATATTAAAAGATAGTTTAAAATCAGAAGTAATTTGACTTTGAAATTAAAGATGATTTTGAGGCTAAAATTATTTAAAATCAGGATAGATGTTTTTGATGCTTTTAAAAGGAAGGTTTTGAAATCATTTTGAAAACAAGATATAATTTTGAAAAATCATTTTGAATAAAAGGTTAGCAGATACAAAACAATGTTCCACTAGATTTTTCGTAGGTTCCATCCTACTTAGGGTTCCATCCCTTTAACAGGCTCGAAGTGGATTCCAATCCACGAATAAATTGGATTTTAAGATGCCAGAGTTTTTCTAGGAGTTTTAACAAAATTTTCTAATTAAAGAATAAATTACTTGAATTCTTGAACTCTTGATAATCTTGATACTCATGAGTCTTCAATCTTGATATCTTGAATCTCTATACTGTACGGTCTTCATTCTTGGTACCTGCATGGTTAAATCCTGCATATACATATAGATCTAAACTTATAATATAGTATTTATATTTTATAATCTATTCTAAGGTTGTTGTCATCAAAACCATCATCTCACGGACTAACAGCTTTCCTAGTAGAAATATGATAGCTTCCTCTTGTAGTTAAATATTGGATATCTTCTATGGGTGCGGCATCCCCACTTGTACCTTTGTCAACCCTGTTATTTTTTGGTTTAATAGCCTTTATGTTGTAGACACTCGACATTCCTTGTTACGTCTTTGGCATCCTTGCTAACTTTGGGTTTGATAGCTTTTGTGTTGTTAAAGCTCGATATCCCATGTTTCCATGTTTGTTGTAGCTGGATATCTCTATGCATTCACTGCTCGACACCTTCATCGCCTTTTAGAAACTCGATACCTTCTCTTGATAGTTAAATGTTCGATATCACCTTCTACTTGTAGACGTTGGAAAACACTTATTATTGTTGAGGCTTGATAACAATTGTTGTACCGTAGCGAAGGCTCGACATCCTTAGATACTCGATCCTCCTTTATTCTTTGTTGGGTCTTATTAATTATTTGGATGTTCGTCATCCCTATTATTGTAGAGATTCAATTTCCTCCTATGCTTTTGATGTTCGGTAGCCATTAAAAGTTCGTTACCACTTAAGGACTCAGCATCTCTTCACTGCTTGTTAACCGCTTGTAGTTCGACATCCTTAAAGACTCGGCATCTTTGCTATTAGATGCTCGATGCTTTCTTGTTATTGCTGGAGGTTCATTATACTCATTAAATGTTCGTTAAATTCACTTTCTTCAGGCTCGTCGTTTCTCATCATTTTCATACTCAACATGCTCTCCTTAGATGCTCGATGCTCATATTATTTAGTAATAACAGTTTTGCTTGTCAACAAGTTCGACATTTTCGATGTACTATAGGCATATTTTCTTTATTATCATATAAGCTGGATATCCATCTTTCAATGCTACTATATCCTCTTATTGAATTAGTTGCTTCTTTTTTCCTTGATTATTCTTCTAACATGGTAGTTAGAAAATATGTGGATAATAACAAGGATCACAATGAAGTAGTCTTCATTGAACATAGAACAAATCATCAAGTTTAAGGTTTAAAAAAGACATAAGAAAATGAGTTCTTATCTCCTCGAACACCATGAAAATTGTTAGTTACTCACAGTCCATAGTAGTTTACTCTCTTTTCATTAATGTTCAAGATTCTTCTTTCACTATGGACTTAATTTTTGTTGATAACATTCTTCTAACTCGCAGTAGCCTTCAAAAAAGGGAATGTTTAAATTAACAAATTTCCTTTTAAACGCTGCCATGAGTAAAAGATCTTGATGATTTTCAGTATTTTCTACACATTGAGTTTTCATGATCCAAGAGTGGGATTTCACACCTCAATAGAATGTGCGTAGGAATATTAGAAACATGACTCACGATGCCAAATTATAAAAAATATTCGATGGAACAATGTTGAGCGACCAAACAAATAAGGTTATTTTATTCACAAGGAACACGGTCTATGATGTTCGCGCTTCAAGCCAATTCATGTAGGAATATAAAAATCCACATTGAGTCTTTGTTTTAAGTTTTCTCAGGCACATTAACAATACAGCTGGACATGGTTTTGTTGTTTCATTATGCAAACAATCTTAATCTCAAAGCATACTGCGATTATGATTGAGAATGTTGCAACTTTACAAGAAGATCATGTAATTTTGTTCTTTTCTAAGGGATTCGCTTATTTCATGGAAATCTAAGAATTGTATCAAACAAATGTATTAAGACTGTCTACCGAAGCCGCCGATCACAAAAGTATGACAAATACTTGCTTGAAGTTAACATGATTATTCAACATTTTCAAAGATTTTAACATCTGTTGCAACTCTATTTTTAAATATTTGGAAAAATTGTTAGCCTTAGCATGTGTCTACTTTTTTATGGTTGCGGACATGTTTGCATAATATTTAGGAAGAAAGCACTATATTACGTCGTGTAGTCAAGTTGCGATTTTTCAATATTGAATCTTCATAGGGCTGACAATTAGAACTGAGAATCATAAACCCGAACTGAATTTGATGGGTCTCTGATCAGTTTTGGATGATGAAAAATACCATAAAGATCCGATCAAATCCGATCTGAACCAACTCAATTTGAAAGATCTGACAAAAAACATCGAAGTATATGCATTTTCAATGTTATTATCCAAGCAGACACAAATCGACCAGATCCGATCCGTACCAAATCTCAGATTGTGTTAGGTCTAGGTTTTTAAAATGTTCAGTTTGAACACGACAAGGCCCGACCGTTCTAAAATCAAGGCTCGTCAAGTCGGGTCCGAGTCCGTTGTCGGGCCATGTCTTATTGCCACCCTTAACTCTCCAACCTGCGCAGAAGGGTTAAAAAATGTATATTTTATAGTCATATATATGTTTCCTTTTTACAGTCCACTAATATGAAAATATATATTTTGCAATCGATGCTTTCCTTTCTATGTCTCATAATGGGATTTCACAAAAAAAAAAAAAAAAAAAAAAAAAAGAAAGAAAGAAAGAAAGAAAAAAGAAAGAAAGAAAACAACTCTCCCTAATTAGGGATCACAATGATTTTGGATCTTATTGGCCGTATAGGTATACAGTTGTATTCATTCATAACCAATAAGATATGAGAAGAACTATTGTTCCAATTCAATCATTCTAACAGATTGTCATTTAATCGCTTATGACTAAAACAAATACCTCAGACTGATGCATATAAACAAAAATACAAATATATTTTTTCCACAAACAAATTATTTACAACAAATCGACATTTCGTATGCTAATGGCAAAGTGCTTTAGAGCCATATAATAGGAAATAAGTGATGCATTGGTAACAATGTAATGTATAATTGAATCTTAACATTACTTGATTCAACAGCAATCTTAGAAATAATTATTGACAAATTAACATCATTCTGCTTTTACTTTTTGAGCTGCAGATGCGAGCGCTTTGCTTTTCTTTTGTTCAGCAAATAACTTGAATGTCCATAATGCTAATACTGTAGCATGAACAGGGGCAATCCAGTAAACAAGTATATGCTCTCTTGTTATATGGTCTCCTCGAGCATACGCCCAACCTAAAGCCTGTTGGTGAAATTTTCATCAGCAAAACTTTTTTTTTTATAAACTTTTCTTAAGTAAACAATCACCCATGCTTACTAAAACAGGCAACCAATCATATGTCTTAGAAAACATATCAATGGCATTAGTTACCATTTATATCTAAATGCTTCAGGACATTTTCAATATCGTTGTCCGGTATCAAGGTCTAATACAGAATGACCTGTTTGTGCTAACAGTTGTTCATACATTTTATCATTTTATTAGTGTGTTAAGTTAGAAATATATATACTCCACTAATAGGTGACTCTTCATCATCATATTAATTAACATAATATGCATTAATGTTAGTTAGATAGTTTCCAATGAGAGCACTAACTATGCATTCATGTCTAGTGAGTGCATGAATTATTTAATTCAATGATAACCATGCTATAAAGATCGAGAAAGTTCATTCATTATTTCTCACATGTTAGTTTGTCTATTTTTATTTCAAACTAGGAAGAACATTTATTTGCAACTTATAATTAGAGCCGGTTAAAGGACATGTCTAACAAGCTTTTCAACTAGGACAACCAACTTATAGCAGAGCAATATCAAAGTAAAGTAGTAAGAAGCAAATAAATTTATCATCTCCGTGGTATAATATATAATATATAATGTATTGTGGTCATGGGGATATACGTCTCTTCTTCATTTTAGGAACCGATCGAAGTTCAAAGTCCAGCAAAAATCCCATGTTTGTTAGGGCAACCCAAACTTAAGGGATGCTACTACAGTTGTAATTATAATACACAAACACGTAACTGTACAAAAATGACTTCATTTTATGTAAATAGTGATCAAAATTGGTACCTTTAGCCATCTTACAACCATAAAACAGTTGCTGATCATTCATGAAGAAAACGAAATCATTAACAATGAACTAAAGGTCATAAATAGGTTTCAATGGTTGTAAAAAGTAATACTACTGTGAATTAAATATATGCGACCAACCACATTGTTGAGACAAACATGTTGACATAAATATACTTTTTGTAAGAAAATTCACAAATATGGTAAACTCACTACACACCTATAGTATCAGGATTTTTTTTTTTTTTTAAATTATCCTCGTCGTTGTCGTTGCCATTATTTGATTTTGTTAAAGGCGCTTTGAAAAAGCAACATGTGTGCTTTAGAAGAAACTGCAATACGTTGCTGGTCAAAATAAGTGGTTTAACCAATATGCATAGAGATGGATACTTACAGAAGCAGGATTCATTATTCCACCTGTCAAATCAGCACCAAGAAGATGAATACTCATCTTGCATATTGTAGAAATCCATGTTCTCATAATAAAACTCTTCAGATTCGCCTTGTTCAGTGTTAAGTTAAAAATCACAACGGCAAAGGTGAGAATC
The DNA here is from genome assembly GCA_030765085.1 of Allium cepa. Taxonomy (NCBI): domain Eukaryota; kingdom Viridiplantae; phylum Streptophyta; class Magnoliopsida; order Asparagales; family Amaryllidaceae; genus Allium; species Allium cepa. The sequence goes on along the minus strand of CM060928.1, from coordinate 485,327,205 downwards.
CCTTCAGTAATTGCTCCATGATGAATATCCACGCTCAACCGTGAGCCATGGCCAAGTTCAGGAAAAGTTTTCTTTATCAACTGAACCCCAATTATGGATCCAGCAGCCTACAAATCATCAAATGGACTCGTTATAACTCAAACTACGACAACCCATGCAGCTATTTTATTATTAATAATAATCCATTTCTTTTGTATAATACCTGAGCAGGAATCCTTGCAAAAACAACAAAAAGAAAGCCATGAATTCCATGAGAGAAATTAAGAAGGGTTAAAGGATTATGAGCTCCGCCTTTGCTCAGCTTTTTCAGAAAGGCAAACATGTAGATGAACAAAACAAATAGAGAATATCGCAAGATTTGAGCTTTGGAAGTAGGCCCAAATCCTAAGAATAAATGTACAAATAGTTTGCTTAGAGAACCTGCCCATGGCCACATGAAAGATAGGATAAAATCCCATACTAGTATAATTTTCATATTTGTCGCATATATGAAATGAGGATGGTACGGAATCTTTCTGCATTATATATTTGAAACAAACAGGAAAAGGCGGCTGCTATAAATTGATCAGAGTAAACATTGAATAGAAACGTGGTGGTCAAATGTACATAATAATTTTGTTAAAACTTCAGTTTCGGTCCATTTTTGACGAAGTGGAGGACCAATGGATAATTAATCCTTAGTTGAAATTCACTATATTTTAGAGTCAATTTGACTTAGCTCCATGCTTTAATATTTATTCCATCAAAAATCCTTCCTAGTCAAGTAATTAGAACCAAATTATGGATGTGATCAACTTTAGGTAATCTCTCTAGAAACTCAAATGTAAAAAAGAAGAATGATATTTATTATGAAAAAATTGAATCAACAACCAAAATCAAATTAAACATTGACACAATCAAAACTTGCAATGGAAACAACAATATGGTTGTAAATATTGCCGACAATCGATCAACAAATATTACTACACAAGCTAAACGACCGATTGGTTAAATCCGAGATCCGTCACAATAATTAGAGAAAATGAGCACAATAGTTAATCATATACTATGATTTATAATGACTTCACTAACGAATTGTTAGTGTGCATCCACTTTAGGGATGAGAATTTTTGTTATCCCTAAAAAGAGTACAAGATACTAATTATAATATTTGATCCGCTAAAATATAACTTACCTCTCCAGGCGTATTTTTGTGAAAAAAGAAATGAGAATTTTTAAGAGAAGATGAGATCCTTAGCCAAATTTAGTAACACCAATTCTCCAAAATCTAGCATCCTTCTATAGTATAGAATCAGGTAATCACAGATGACCAAACTACATATGAGAAATTTATTTAGAACAACTTGATTTTGGTGAACTATTCCATCCGACTACCCCATGTATTGGTAGTCGATTAATAGCCCCTTCAAATACACTATAGGGGTTGTGCATCGATTTAGTCAAACGTCAACTGAAATAATGTTAATTTGCACAACTTTGGTTCTGTCCCGAAATTGAGCTTCAGCCAGTATTACTACCCAAATTTGGAATACTTCTAGCCAAACGGGAACAGTTCTATGTGTTCCAAAACCTGTTCCAGAATTTGACACGGTAGATTCACGATATAACCAACCTTCAAAGAAGATTAACTTTTACAATACCATTTAACATTGTGAATCATATGAACCATTAGAAAGCTAGCACTAAACTCTTCGATCACATATGTGGTATCACCAAAATTCAATGTCCACTTCAATCCTGCGTCCAAAACACCAACTTTACCTCCATACATCTAATAACTACCAAGTCAAAGTACCGACCTCTGCCTTAATGCATCTAATAACTACCTAGTCAAAGTACTGACCTCTGCCTTCAACCTATAGTGTTCTTACCAAAAGATTAGAACACTTAGATTGTCAACAAGTGCTTACAAAGAAGATATAGAAAACTACAATATCAAATCACAACTCTCCACCGTCAACAAAACAAACAACCGCCTCCCTCCTCTAAACTGCGCAATCCTAAATTTAGCACTTCAACAAGCAAACCAAGTTCAAGCGATGCTTGAACTTCCAACTAGTGTTGATTTAGTAAACATATAAGCAACATTATTCTTTATGTGTTCTTTTTGAGGATGGATGAACTTACCTTCATCCATTGCAACTAAGAAAGATCCACTCACGTCAACATGCTTTGTTCGAGAGCTAAATACTAAATTTCTCATCAAATGTATAGCGTTTTCACTATCATAATGCAGCATACTAATATCATGCTCAATACCCTGGTCACATAATAATCACCTTAAATAATATGCCTACTTTGTTCGTTCCACTTGGCTATCAACTTTGCATTCGTAGTAGATATAAAAAATATTATTTGCAACCCAAATATCCAACTGATGAACATTCCATCAAGGATGAATACGTAACTCAAAATTAATTCCTTTTATCTTTATAATTGGCATATTTTGAATCACAATAACCAACCAGCTTGCACTCTATACTAACACTACTATAATAAAAAATCAAGTGTAAAGTCCCTATAAGATATCTCAAAAAAAAACTTTTGTGGTTTCTTAATGCGGTTTCCCTGAGTTAACCACATACTGGTTAACCACCATAACAGCTTTTGCAATATCAAACCTTATAGGCATTGTAACATACATAAAACTACCAATCACACCATCTTATTACATTCTTTCCATATAGGTCTTGTCTTTCTCCAAAATTTGTAAGCGTTTTTACTGGAGTCTTTATAAGGTAGTGGTGTATGTTAACAAGAAAATTTGTCAACATCCTAAAGTTAAATTAAAGGTTCAAAAATGTTCTTATGAGCTTCTTTTGATTAAGTAGAAAGGATTAGATCTTATTACTCTCTTTGATTAACCTTTCGAATAGGTATTTGTTGTGTAAACTCTTCTTGTCCGACCTTTCAACCAAGTCGAAACACTTATATCCCTTTCTTTTGAGTCCTTTGAGCTTGTTGAAGTTTTTTGGTTTTCCTTTCGAAACCTCCTTTCGAATCGGTTATGAAATTGACTATAAGGATTCAGGAATATGGTTTGATTGGATATGTTTCGACTTCATCGAAAGCTGGTCTTTTAAATGGCTTGGATTCAATCCTGATATCTAGCGGAAAACAAGCTAAGTTTAAGGTTTCGACTCACTAAAAAGAAAACGTTTAGTGGGTTGTGGTTTGGAGATAATGACTTAAGTGTATTGGTAAGTGAGAGGTTTCGACTCAGCAAAAGGTACCCTTTTCATTTAGTTGACGCAAGCAAAACACAATTGGATCAAATAATAGCCTCAAAATTGTTATATAATTATTAATATCAAAATCTTGCTTTCGTTAAATTAATGATATACAAAAGGATCAATTTTCCCTAATATGATTTCTAAGTTAGGGTTTACAAGTTTATAAACTTAAGAAATTATAAGAAGAAAGCGAATGAATTCGGATTCCCAAAACCAGACCCCTAGGGTCTTATATATAGATATGGATTGACACCTTTCGACTCAGTACTTTCGACCTGGTCGAAAGGTGGCTTTATATACCTTCTGTCTCCTTTGACACTCGCACATCTCTCTACAATGCTATTGAATGGGTCTGAATGCCTCCGTCTTCATCGAAAGGGGTGGATGCGCGTTTTCTATTTGTGTTGCTCTATTGTCACAAGAAGTAGAGGTATAAGCTTCTGACTCAGTCGATAGGTAGTTCCTTGGGGTTTCGAAGATGTTGCTGGTCTCGATATAGTAGGCAGCTTCCGAATGCATGCTTGCAAATTGATGTGGAACCTTCCCTGAATGTTAAAGGCTTCGATCGGTTCGAAAGGCTTGAATATGCTTTCGAAAGGGTTGTTCTAATCAATACATCTTTCTAAGTAGTTTGAATGAAGGCGAAACCTTTGATTTCAAAAGGTTTGGCGTGCACGTGAGTGGTTTTTATCCGCTGCCTTTGAAATGTAATCCTCCTCTTATTCGAAACGTCTTCATGTAGACGAAAACATCTATTTCGAAAGGTATACATTAACGAAAAAGGGTGCTTTCAACCACATTGACCCGTTCGAAAGCTTATAACACATCTAGCTTTTGGTTGTAGCATCCCTTCAATTCCTTCGAAAGGCTTTGTTAGTGATGTCATCTCTTGTTCCATTTTCTTTTATTCATTTTGGTTTCAACAAAGTTAAAGTGGGAAGTGGTGGCAGCATTTACCTCCCTTTACGAAGGGATGCTCTTGACTTTCCAAGCCAACTCTTTTGAAACCTAATAGACTTCCCACCTTTTCATATTCATGCGCAAGTCCTGGCCGTTCGTTTAAATTTTATCGTACAGTTTGCTGTCCATGCTGATTTTTCTTATAAAGCAAGTTCCTTTATTTCCCTCTTTTACTTATCTGCGATTAGAAGAAACTTCCAGCAAAAATCAAACTTTTCAAGTTCTCAAACAATTTCCATTTCCAGCACACAGAAATATAAATCCAAAGTAAGTTTTTATTATCTTTCTTTTCAAATTTACTTTTCATAGTGAATTTTGATTTCTAAAATCCTTCACATTTGAATTTTAATTGTTGTTTCAATTTTATAAAAATAACTTAGGTTTTTTATTCGCATGAAAGCATCCCCTTGTTCATTTTCATGGGTCGCTTCGATTTATTTCCCCCGTTAATTCACATTTTAAATCCACCTAATTTGGATTTTATTGTCATTATTATTTATTTATTATTATTTTTAACGTTCAAATTTGTAATTTGGGGATTTTTAAGATTAACGATTGTAAATTTGCGTTCGTATTATTGATTTTTTGAAGTCCTGGGTTAAAATCGAATTTCGGAAAGAAGGAAATTTTCAGTTTTGTCACAAAGAAGTTTTAGCAGTATGAAACACATTATGGCGCTGCAATTTTTCCTTTCTATCCCTTCGAAAGGAGTTAAGGCAGCAAATTTTATTTTGCTTCTTCAACCCCTTCCGATGAGGTTGAAAGGTAGTCCAGCGCTTCTCTTAGTTGACCCCGTCAAAAGCTTAAGGTTATTAACATGAAGCGAACTTCTTCGAAAGCATAGTTATTCTTTATTGTATTTTGGTACCTTTCGAAGAATTTACCTAATGCGTCTTGCTACACAATTGTCTAATGCATACTTTTGAAAGCATAATCAAAACCTTTAGTTCATGCTTTTTCCTAATTTATTTTAAGGGATGTATGGAGTTAGAAATTCGTCATTCATTTCTTATAAATTGGGTTGAGAATACTATACCTTGTTTGAGTTGCAAATCAAATCAGATATTTCGACTCAGTTGAAACCTATTGTATTGACTCAAATTCAGTCGTTGGTATGCTTTCGAAACCATATACCCCTTTCGTCCTGCTCGACACCCCTTGTAACTAATTAGGGACTAGACCATTATTCCATACAAATGTTGTCGAAAAATCTCAAAGCCTTTTCATTTATATCAACATTACTCAAATTCAAACCTTTCGACCCAATTGGCATATGGGTTTCGACAACATTCGAACTCTCTTTGAAAAACTAAGTGTATGAGTGTCGATACTATCGAAAGGTTCTTCTGTCTTGTTTATTGAATGTCGATAGCATATATTTATCCAAATTGGTTGTGTAGGTTTTAACTATTTCCTTCAATAACAAAATTATCCTTGATCTATCGACATTGTTGGAAGGTGTTTGTTAGGGGTCGACTTTTATTCTCCCTTTCAACTCTGTCAAAAGATCAACAAAATTTATTTTTCTAACTCTAACATTCTATTAAAAATATGTAATTTTATGTTTTTACTTGATATTCAAATTGTTGTAACAGATTTCCAATATCCTTGAAAGAATGTTAATTTCATAATGAATTATAATTTCTAACTGAAATGATTTCACTTGGCAGAATCATGGGATTGAAAAAGTTTTCCCAAACCTAAAAAGGACACAATACCAATGATGGAATCTTCACCCAAGAAAATTGAAGCCACTTTCAAATATTCCTTAGTATCTACCCAGGATGAGGTGGATGCAATTATCAATGACTTCGGCATTACTGGGGTGTAAGCTATTCCCCCAAGTGATAACGACACCATTCACAGCCCTCCTGAAGGGTACCTTGTCTATACCGAAATCCACATTTGGCAGGGAGGCTTCTTACCCTTCTCGAATTTCTTATCAAGTTCCTGATTTATCAGGGTATTGCTCCTATAAAGCTATCACCAAATGTTTATACGTATCTTCTATCCCTGGAACTCATGGCACTGGAGTTCGAAATTCCTTCACTCAACGCTGAAGTCTTGAACTATCTTGTTCTATTGGTTAAGATTAGAAACTTTAATAACTAAATCTTTAGAGCCATTCCCCCTGAAAAGCTAATATCCGAGGGGGTGAACAAATTTAGGGATCGGGAAACGTAGTTCTTCTTTGTTAAATGCTTTCCCAACATCCGTGGGGTTCTTTCTTCTCCTCATAAGTTGATCATAGTCTTTATTCTTCCATTTAGTTACATTCCTTTGCTAATTTATGTTTCCTTGTCAGGTGTTCCTGTTAAAGAGTTGAATGAAGAAGATAAGAAAACCATAAAGTCGTTGATCGCCCCTTCAAGTAGGATTGGGAGTAGATTAACTTTGTTGAATCTTTCTAATCTACAAATGCATTCCCTCTTACCAGCAGGTCAGAGGGTACTTGGTCAACCTCCTTTAGTTAAACATACATCTCGAAGCATGCGCTTCCTTTCTTTGGGTGATCCAAAGAATTTTTCACCAATGTCACCGGTTTGTCATGATAACTCCGGTAAGTTTAAACGTAGTAGTTGTAGTTTGTTATTGTGTTGCCTTTTAAACTGCTTTTCTGACTTGTAATTTTTTTCAAAATTTACAGCCGCTGCTTCTCAAATTGAGCCAATTATAACCGATCCAACTCTCTCTACTACTACAACCCATGCGTTATCTTTGCCTCAAGACATTGCTAGATCAAAGATGGTTACTAAAAGAATGCTAGGTAAAGCGGCCATGGCGGTGTCATCCCCTAAGTAGGCCAACATCGTTGAAGTTACCGATTCTCCGCCACGAGAAAATGAGGAATTTTTAGATATTGATAAAACTTCAAAGAATCCATGCAATGCCCCTGAATTTTAATTAACATTATTCAGGATATTTAATTAGATAATTAATAGTATAATGTAAATAATTAGGGAGATAAGATTAATAAATCCTATGGCCATGTCTAAATGAATGAAGTAAAATAAGACTTAACTAAATTTAGGAGGAGGATTTTCCTAAGGGGTAAACTTGAAAATGGGGCTACATTTTTTTATATATATCTCTTCCTACACCTTAATAAACTTCCACTTTTTCATTCTTAACTTCCATATATTTCGGCCGGCCATTGAATAGCTCTAGGAAGAGTTTAAATTGAAGAATAAGCTAAGGAATTAAATCTAGGAAAGTATAATTCTCTAATCAACTAATCAAGGTGAATAATCATGTGTATCATCCTTTTTCTGTGTTTGGATCAGTTATGGGTTATACCCGATTCATGTTAGTGATTTTTGTTAGGATATAACCATTTAAACCTTTGTTTGGATAAGACATAGGTATTTTTAAATGTTAATGGGATAACTAACACGTTTTCATTCGGTTTGGGTTCAATTTCGAGTTGTTTTGATCTTCATATGCTTTGAAATTTTAGTATGATGAAATATATGATTTATCAGATATTTGGTGATTTTGGGGAATTTTTCCTTATTGATTAACTGAGGTAATTAAATTATTTACGCCCAAGGATTAACCTAAAATTTTGCTTCCGAAATTACTTAAATTCGGGAGGAAATTTGCTTTTGGAATATTTTGGGAAGAAATACGGTGTTTTGATAAAAAAAAAGGTTGACTTTTGTATACTTTTTACTATTTGGAAGTACAGGAGAAGGTTCCTCAACTAATCGAAATTAGACAAACAAAATAAAAACATCACTTCAGTAGGCTCAGTTCTGCCTTCGACTCCAAGATTCCTGCTTTACACTTTCGATGAAGTTGAAAGGAACCTTTTGTCTAAAATGGAAGGTAAACAGTTACCTTCCGTCCAAAGTCGAAAGGTAGGCACGGGGACGAAGGCAAGAAAAGGGCAAAGGGATGGGGAGGCTGCTTCTTTTGCTATTGGATAGAAATAATAATTGTTTTCGAATAAGTTGAAGGGGGATCCTTCGACACTGTTATTTTATAAAAGACTAAAATTTCATATTCAATAAGGTATTTGAAGGGGATCTTCAAAAGCTTAAACCTTCAAGAGCATTGTTTTAAAACGTTTTCCGAAAAGGTGTTTTAAAACCTTTCGGCATGCCGAGGGGTTAACCTTCCGACATGGTCGGAAGTATGCTTTCGAAGGGTTGGTTCCAACACCAACACTTCATTGTTTTTGAATGATTTCGAACTGTTTTGATTTCAAAAGGTTTTGATTTCGAAAGGTTTGACTTTGAAAGGTTTATTTCCAAGGGTTTTTTGAAGGGGCTATCTTCGATGATTTCAAAAGGTTTTAATTTTGAAAGGCTTTGAGTTCGAAAGGATTGATTTCGAAAGTTCTTAATTTCAAAAGGTTTTGAGTTCGAAAGGTTTAATTTCGAAAAATTTTAATTTTGAAATTTTTTGAATTCGAAAAGTTTTAAAGGGGTAATCTTCAATGATTTCAAAAGGTTTTGATTTCGCAATGTTTGTTTTTGGAAGGTTTTGAAGGGGTTATCTTCATTGATGCTTTTAAAAGGAAGGTTTTCGAAGGAGCTAACTTCAGAGGGTTATTTGATTTTGAATGGGACTTCATTCGAAGGGTTTTAAAAGGCTATTTTTAGCCATTTTTCTTAAGTAAAATTTTGCTAATTTGAAGGGATTACTCCAAAGGGTTATAGCATAAAATACTTATCTTTGTTTGAATATGTAAGGGGGATCCTTAGATAAAATGAATGTTATAAAACCTTGGGAACGCCAGGGTGGGTTTAATGTTTTGTTTCATAGTTTGGGGTTACAAACAAAAATATGCTTTCAAAAATATACATTGGGGCTATCAATGTGTTTTTATTTAATTTAACCTAATTGGGGCTACCAATGGGAATAAGTTAAATAGGTGGTATACCTAGGGAAAATAATTAATCATGAGGATTATGAAGTTTTATAAATAATCATGAGGATCATGATATTTTTGACCAAGTGATGGGTTCTTGGTTAACTTAGGAATCATGGAATGTGCGGTGGATAGCCCACATCAAATTTCTAATGTTAAGAATGTTTTCCCAAATATGGTTAGCCTTGGGATTTGGCACCCAAGGTTCATAGTCATCCTAGGAAAACTATGAAGTGTGCGGTGAATGACCCATACCATCTTTTATGAAACAATGTATGATGGATAATCTATATTTATTTTAAATGGATTTGGGAAGGATAGTCCTATTAAATTATGACAGATAGTCATTTTAAAGATTTTAGAGGGGAACTCTAATAAATTGATTTTTAGATGGGAAATCTAATAAATTGCTTTTAGATGGGATATCTAATAAATAGGTGGATGAGATATCAAATAAACATGAATTATGACTTTATTTCATTTTATGTTAAGACTAATCATTTTGGGTGCAGGGGCATAGTAAATGATTTGCACGTTTGTTTAGGATACTAGTGAGGGGAAAACACATTTCGCTATGCGGCATGGTCTCACTAGATATCTATTTATGATAAGACATGATAGGGAATTATTCATACCAGACTTATTGTCTGACCCGAAGTTTGTATTTCTCCATAAACTCACATGTATTCAAAATTAATTTGAGTAGTCTAAGAGTGGGAGACTTTCAGGTTTTGAACGAATAAGCTTTTGTAGACGTGCAAGAGTAGGTATCTGAGCATGGTTTATGTACTTAAATGGAATTTAAACCTTGAAAGATTTTTTAAAGCATAATCTGATGAATCTAAAATATAGACGGGCTTGGTAAACGTTATAGTAACGTATCTGTACTTTGATTTAAATACCTAAGTACGTATTCCCCACTCTCTTGGACCGTTCTTCTGTATCTTACCAAAATTGGATTTCAGGTAGTAGGGAAGTAACATATGGAGGCGGGAAATGGAAGAGTGAATCAAGGTGGAAGATGCACCACAACATGTGGAAATGTTCGACCCAATACTAGGAGCAACCAGGGTCGGTAGGCAAATAGAAACCCAGATGCAAATGCCAATGTTGGTGTTGAGATTCCGCTGGTTGACATGGGGATGATGTATTAGTTCTTCATGAATATGATGCAAGCTGGAGCAGCTGTAGGAGTGGCTGTAAGGAATGATGGATGAGCCAATCCGGTGGCCCCAGCTGGCAATAATTATGCCAAGCCGAGCAGGAATTAAGCTAGCCTTGGAGGGAAGCCTTTTTTGGGAACCGAGGATGTGATAGGAGTAGAGAAATGGCTATTGCATTGTGAGAGGATATTTGCATCTCTCAGCTTGACAGATATGCAGAAGAGAAGACTTGCTTCAAGGCAATTGTAGGGAGCAACGTTGTTTTGGTGGAACAGAGTTACCATAGAAGAGCCAGAGGAAGACCTGACTTGGGCTGAATTTCGAAGGAGGTTCGAAGAAAGATTTCTATCAGAGGTTCCCAAGCCAGCATTGCCCAGGAAATATGCAGATTTTGTCCTAGGGGATAGATCAGTGATTGAGAATGCTATAGAGTCTAATGAGCTGTCCCATTATGGACATGCTACCGTGGATACCGTCATTCCGATAAATGATAAGTTTATTTGGGGGTTGAATCCTGAGATCGCCAGAGAAACCGTGCCAAACCTCCGGGATTCGTGTCATATTGTTGTTGAGATGGCTATTTGGAATGAAGAGATGCTTTCTACTTTTGAAAAGGGGAAACTAGTTGAGGTTCAAAATTTTCAAGGTGAGAAGCGAAAGTTCTTCAAGAAGAAAGGTACCCAGTCGGGATAGTAGTTAAGAAGAGCAAGGCTGATATTGTTTATCATAAGTGTGACAAGAAGAGGCACTATGCTGATGAGTGTCGCTCGAGTGATAGAAGAGCAGTTGCAGTGAGGCCAAATGTGAAGTGCTACAATTGTGGCCAGATGGGGCATTATAAGTACAAGTGTCCCAAGGCTGCTAAAATCTGGAAAAGGAAACGTCTTTGCGTTGGAACCATCATCCTCTAGACCAACGACTGCTGAGAGAGGAAAAGCTATGATGGAAGGTATGCTTATGATTCATAGTACTCCGGTTAGAATACTATTTGATACTGGTACATCACACTCGTTTATATCTCTGTATTTGGTAGATTGCTTATGTTTGCAACCTTTATACCTTTTTACTCCCTTAAGGGATTCGAACCTATAAAAGGGTACGCAACTCTAGGAATATGATATGACAAGTTAGAACTTGGTTTGTTAGGTCATATGTTTGCATGCAGTTTATATGTTTTTTATTTCATGGGTTTCGAGATCATATTGGGTATGGATTTGTTAGATAGTATGATGCTAGGATATTTTGCCATAGGGGGAAATATCATTGAGATACCCTAACAGTCATAACCAAGTTATTTGCTCAGTAAGGAGTTCGAATGGAAATGCATACGCGTTATTAGGTGCAATGGGAACAGAAGTAGAGTTGAAGTAGGTTTATGTAGAAAGAGAGTTTGCAGATGTGTTTGAACCAGTTTCAGGCTTACCACCGAAAAGAGATATCGAGTTTCGGATAGATCTCGTACTGGGAGGCGAACCCATAAGTAGACCACCTAGCAGGATGACCAACTGAGATGAAGGAATTGAACGTATAACTAGTGGAATTGGAAGGAAAGAATTTCATCCGACCAAGCAGTTCGCCTTAGGGAACGGCCGTATTATTCATGAAGAAGCTAGATGCATCATTAAGTATGTGTATCGACTATCGTATGTTGAATAAGAGGACGATCAAGAATATGTATCTTTTGCTAAGGAACGATGATTTATTCGATCAGTTGAGTGGAGCTAGCGTGTTTTCCCAACTGGATTTAGCGATAGGTTTCCATCAGCTAAGGGTGGCAGAGGACAATATTCCTTTGACGACATTTAGGACTAGACATGAGTCTTATGAATGGTTGGTTATGCCATTCAGGCTTACTAATGCGCAGCTTTCATTGTGGATTTGATGAACCAGGTTTTTCGAGAGCACTTGGATAGATTCATGATGGTTTTTGTTGATGACATTTTGGCATATTCTAAGAATGAGAAGAATCATGTCGATCATCGTAGAATAGTATTGGAGACGCTAAGGCAACATCAAGTGAAAGCGAAGTTCTCAAAGTGTCATTTTTGGAAGAAGGAAGTGAAGTTCCTTAGTCATGTAGTTTTTAAGGAAGGTTTAGCAGTTGATCCGAATAAGATCGAAGCCGCTAACAATTGGAAAAGACCAAAGACGGTAAGTGAGAGTAGAAGCTTTTTTGGACTTGCAGGTTACTACCGAAGGTTCATCAAGGATTTCTCGCGGGTAGCGGCATCCTTGATTATGCTAACCAGGAAGGACGTGAAGTTTGTTTGGTCTGACAAACTTGAGGAGGCATTCCTTAGGTTGAAACATTTGTTAACCAATGCGTCCGTGTTAGTAGTTGTTGATGGGAATAAGGGGTTGGTAGTTTACACTGATGCATGTGGTATCGGGTTAGGTGATGTGCTAATACAGAATGGAAAAGTTATTGCCTATGCTTCTACACAGCTTAGACCGCATGAAGTGAGATACCCGACTTATGATTTGGAGTTGGCAGCGGCAGTCTTCGCATTAAAGGTGTGGAGACATTATCTTTTGGGAGAAAGGTTTAAGCTATTTATGGATCATAAGTCTCTACAATATTTATTCTCTCAGATGGAGCTGAACATGAGACAGCCGCAATGGTTGGAGTTTGTTATAGCTTATTATTTTAGCATCGAGTATACGCCGGAAAAACAAATAAGGTGGCGGATGCGCTTAACATAAAACATCAGAATGTGGTGTTAGCTGTGTTAATGGAATGGAAAGACTTGAAGCACCGGCTGTTTGCAATGTGCAGTTGAGATCGACTGCTGGATGTAGTCGGAATATCGCCATGATGTCTTGTTTGGAAGTTCGACCGGTTCTGATCGAACAAATTGCTTCTGGGCAAAAAGAGAATCCAGTGTTAGCTGAGAGGATTAGAAGGTTAGAAGCTAGAACTGAGATTGATGATTTGAAGGATTTTATTCTTGACTATATGGATTGGTTGAGAAAGAAGGAACGGTTATATGTTTCGGATGTTGGAGACCTTAAGAATGAAATTCTTAGGGAATTTCATCGATCAAAGTTTACGATTCATCCTGGGGGAACCAAGATGTATCAGGATATGAAGAGAAGTTAGAGGGAATGAAGAGGGATGTTGGCTTATGGGTAAAACAGTGTTTGAACTGCCAGAAAGTAAAAGCTGAACATCAGAAGCCAAGTGGTTTGCTTTAGCCTTTGGATATTCCAGTTTGAAAGTGGGACTTGATATCCCTAGATTTTATTGATCGGTTGCTCAAACCGGGGTAATGAAAGTATATGGGTCATATTGGGAAAATTAAACAAAAGTGCCTATTACATTCCGGTAAGGTCAATCAGGACGACACTTGTTTTGGCTAAGTTGTTCATGAAAAACATCGTTAGACTACATGGAATACCTAGTAGTATCATTAGCAATAGAGATGCTTTATTTACTAGCAAGTTCTGAAAGAGCCTGTAGAGTGTGTTAGGCACTAAGCTCAAGATGAGTACCGCATATCATCCTCAAACGGATGGGCAGACAGAGAGAGTCGACAAGGTACCGGAAGATCTGCTGAGGGCTTATGTGCTGGATTTTAGTGGTTTTTGGGAAAATCACTTGCACTTAGTGGAGTTTTCCTATAATAATAGTTATCAGACTAATATAAAAATAGTGCCTTTTGAAGCTTTATATGGAAAGCCATGCAAATCACAAGTATGTTGGTTAGAGATTGGAGACAGGTTGGTCCTTGGTCCAGATTTGGTGAAAGAAGCGTCAGAAAAGATCGAGTTGATATGGGAAAGATTGAGGGAAGCCCAGTCTAGGCAGAAGAGTTACATAGAAAAATGGTGTAAGGACCTAGAGTTCTTAGTTGGAGATAGAGTTTTCATCAAGGTATCGCCGATGAAAGGTGTGGTTTGGTTCGGGAAGACCAGGAAGCTAGCATCGAGATATGTTGGGCCATTTCCTATGTCAGAGAGGATTGGAGACTCGCATACCGAGTAGATTTACCAAGAAGTTTGGTCGGGGTCCATGATGTGTTTCATGTTTCTCATCTTAGGAAGTATGTTCATGATCCAGAAACTACTATCACTTTGACGGCATTGGAGGACTTAGTGGTGGAATCGAATATGACTTTTGTGAGGCAACCAGTTCGTGTTGTGGCAAAAGATGAGAAGAGGCTAAAGAACAAGACAGTCAAGTTGGTGAAAGTTCAGTAGAGCAACAATGTGAAGGACTGTACTTGAGAGACAAAAGATAGGATTAGGGATACTTTTCCTGAACTATTTTTGATGGTATGTTCTATATAGGGTTTATATAGAATTTGGTTGGTAGGTTATACTAGATTTTCTTGCATGGCTATACGCTTGTTGTTGTGTCCTTACTGAAATTTCGGGGACGAATTCTTTAAGGGAGGAAGTCTATAATGCCCTTAAATTTTAATTAACATTATTGAAATATTTAATTGGACAAATTAAATAGAATAATGTGAATGATTAAGGAGATGAGATTAATAAATCTCATGGTTGTGTCTAAATGAATGAACTAAAATAAGACATAACTAAATTTAGGCCTATGGGGTAAATTTGGAAATGGAGCTACATTTCTTTGTATATATCTCTTCCTCCACCTTAAAACTCTCACTTTTCATTCTTAACTTTCATATGTTTCGACCGGCCATTAAAAAGCTTTCGGACGAGTTTAAATTGAAGAATAAGGTAAGGAATTAAACTAGAAAAGTATCTCAGTCTCTAATCAACTAGTCAAGGTGAATAATCATGTTTATCATCTCGTTTTTCTGTATTTAGATCGGTTACGGGTTATACCTCATTCATATTTGTGATTTTGGTTAGGATATAACCATTTAAACCTTTGTTTGAATAAGACATATGTTTTAAAATGTTAATGGGATAATTAACACATTTTCATTCGGTTTTGGTTAACTTCTGAGTTGTTTTGATCTTCATACACTTTGAAATTTTAATATGAAGAAGTATATGATTTATCATATTTTTGGTGATTTTTAGGAATTTTTCCTTAGTGATTTACTAAGATAATTAAATTATTTATGCCTAAAGGCTAAACTGAAAATTTGCTTTCGAAATTACTTAAATTCGGGAGGAAATTTGCTTTTGGAAATATTTGGGGAAGAAGTACACTGTTTTGAAAAAAAATGTTGACTTTTGTATACTTTTTACGATTTGGAAGTACAGGAGAAGGTTCCTCAACCAATCAAAATTAGACAAACAAGATAAAAACATCACTTCAGTAAGCCCAGTTCTGCCTTCGACTCCAACAAGCCCATTTTTACCCTTTCGATGAAGGCGAAAGGTACCTTTTGTCTAAAACAGAAGGCAAACAGTTACCTTCCACCCAAAGTCAAAAGGGAGGCACACGGGCCAAGGGAAGAAAAGGCCGAAGGGATGGGAAGGCAGCTTCTTTTGCTTTTAGATAGAAATAAAAATTGTTTTCGAATAAGTTGATGGGGGATCCTTTGATTCTTTCATTTTATAAAGACTAAAAAAATTTATTCAAGAAGGGTTTCGAAGGGGATCTTCGAAAGCTTAAACCTTTAAGAGTATTGTTTTAAAATGTTTTCCAAAAAGGTGTTTTAAAACTTTTCGAAAAGCCGAAGGGTTGACCTTTCCACATGGTCGGAAATATGCTTTCGAAGGGTTGGTTCCAACACCAACACTTTATTGTTTTTGAATGATTTCGAAAGATTTTAACAACGAAAGGTTTTGATTTCGAAAGTTTTGACTTTGGAAGGTTTATTTCGATGGTTTTTGAAGGGCTATCTTCAATGATTTCAAAAGGTTTTTAAAGTTTTTGAGTTCGAAAGATTTTGATTTCAAAAGGTTTTGAGTTTGAAAGGTTTTAATTTTGAAAGGTTTTGAGTTCGAAAGGTATGATTTCGAAAGGTTTTGAGTTTAAAAGGTTTGATTTCGAAAGGTTTTGAAGGGGTTACCTTCAATGATTGCGAAAGGTTTTGATTTTGAAAGGTTTTGAAGGGGTTGCCTTCATTAATGCTTTCAAAAGGAAGGTTTCCGAAGGGGCTAACTTCGGAGGATTATTTGCTTTCGAATAGGCCTTCATTCGAGGGGTTTCAAAAGGCCACTTTTAGCCATTTTTCTTAAGAAAATTTTGCTAATTTGAAGTGGTTACTTCGAAGGGTTATAGCATAAAATACTTATCTTTGTTCGAATAAGTAAAAGGGATCCTTCGATAAAATAAATGTTACAAAACCTTGGGGACACCGGGATGAGTTTAATGTTTTCATTACATAGTTTGGGGTTACAAACATAAATATGCCTTCGAAAATATACATTAGGGTTGTAATATGTTTTTATTTAGTATAACCTAATTGGGGCTACCAATGGGAAATGGTTAAACAGGTGGTATACCTGAGGAAAAAAAATTAACCATGGGGATCATGAAGTTTTATAAATGACCATAGGGATCATGATATTTTTGGCCAAGTTATGGGTTTTTGGTTAATCTAGGAAAACCATGGAATGTGCGGTGGATAACGCATATTAAATTTCTAAAGTAAAGAATGTTTTTCCATAGGTGGTTAGCCTCGGAATTTGGCGTCCAAGGGTTCATAGTCATCCTAGGAAAACTATGGAGTGTGAAGTGGATAACCTACACCATATTTTATAAAACAATGTACGATGGATAATCTGCATTTATTTTGAATGGATTTGAGATGGACATCCCTATTAAATTACAACCAATAGCCATTTTAAAGATTTTAGAGGGGAACTCTAATAAATTGATTTTTAGATAGGAAATATAATAAATTGCTTTTATATAGGATATCTAATAAATGGGTGGATGGGATTCAATAAATATGGCTTATGGCTTTATTTCATATTATGTTAAGTCTAATCATTTTGGGTGCAGGGGCATAGTAAATGATTTGCATGTTTATTTTGGATATTAGTGAGGCAAAAACCCGTTCCGCTAAGCGGCGTGGTCTCACTAGATATCTATTTATGATAAGAGATGATAGAGGATTATTCATACCAGGCTTATTCTCTGACTCGAAGTTTGTGTTTCTCCACAAACTCTCGGGTACTCAAAATTAATTTGAGTAGTCTGAGAGTGGAGACTTTCAAGTTTTGAATGAATAAGCTTCCGGAGACATGCATGAGGTAGCATTATCTATATAGAATCTATTTTGTGTATTCGGCTATGATGTACTAAGAGCTGTAAAGTTCATATTTATTAGTCCTCTGATCATCATAAAGGGACATCTTCATTTCTCTCTTATCATATTTTGTGCATGTATATGTGATCTGAACGTGGTTAATGTCTTGTATTATGTAATTAAATCTTAAATTGAAATTCATAAGAAATGAGAAATTTTGTTTTGTTGAAGTTTGAAATTTTACATATTCTTGTGCTTTTGTGTTGCTAATAGTTTCAAGATTCCGATTTCGGTCACTCAAAAATAACACCTATAGATGGTTGCAGCATCCATAGCAGTTAATATTGAGCCTCTGGAAGCGAGATGTAACAAACCAACTATCGAAGCTTCTCTTGATCATCAAGATTCCCTCAAAGGTTGATCCCCTCTCTTGCATTTTCATCACAAACTCTCCTAGAGTTATTGAACAAATGTAAAAAGATTTAGGGACTTCGATCCCTTCCCAAGAGCTGAAACCTTTTAGACCATCATCCCCCACGCCCTTAAGATATTTTGAAAAGATAGTCCAATCTATCTTGAATTCTTCATCTTTTGCCTCTACTCATCCGCCTTCCTCTGTTTCTGATCTAGCGGGTCTCTACCGGTCCCTTATAGAACAAAAACTCTTGGTATGTTTCGCTTAACTTAACTTTATTGTTATTGTTTCTCTCTGAGTTTTTGACTTATGTTATTTTTTTCTTTCAGATTTCCAAGAGTTGGCTCTCATTGCATAAAAACATATCAAAATTTTCCGATGAATCGTCCAAGCTTCGAGGAGAAATTTCACACTTAAAAGTTAAGTTTCCGCCCTATCCATGGAGAAAAATGAGGCTATGATAGAATTAGAGCGATTGAGGGCTTCTCTTGCTCAATCAGAATCTATTATTTCAAAGGAGAGGAAAGTTTGTCAACCCCATGTTGACGAAAATTTGACCTTGAAAATGGCCTTTAAAGAATCCATGGATGAGAAAGCTCGAATGGTAGCAAAATAATCTTCTTTGGGGATAAAGATAAAAAAGACTCTCTAACATCGGCTATCAGTGTTATTTATGATGCGAAGCAGCGGGTGTGTCAATTCCGTGATACTTCTCTTGAAAACATCATTGTCAGTTCTTTTGAAGATGCAATGATGCTCGCTTATGCCGACAATGTTAATAATGCCCAGACTTGAGCTTTCTCTCACTCGACCATGCTGTTGTCAACAGGGTTATGGACAAAATTAAAAGAATGGAGCAGGGGCTGAAGTTGTTGAAAGGGAGGAGATCAATACTTCTAAAATTTTATCTTTTGAAGTCCCTTCCTTCGAATTAGAATTCAACTCCAAAGATGAATTTGCCGAGGATGAAGGTGGTAACGATGATGATGAAGATGATAATGATGACGATGACGATGACAACATAGATGGAGGTCAAGGTTCAGGTGGCGACAGTGGTGGTCACACTGGTGCTCCTTAAAAAGGTGGTGATGACAATGCAAGAACTTCTGAAAAGGTCATCCCTGATCCATATTTTCATGAGGCAAGCCCACCTGAATCCCCTGCTCCTTCTAGCCCTCAGGAGGAGCCTTCTTACATTAATATGGAAGAACCAAAAGAGAAAAGGCAGGTCTATCAAGCTTCAATTCCCATTTCTTAGGTATGAGACTCTTTGTTTAAATGACTTTCGCTTTCAAGATAATAAAAGTTTAAGTCCTTTATTTTAGATAAGGAGGAAACACGTTCACCCTTATAAAAACAAGCTTGGAAGAAAACAAGTAGAAATAAGTAGCTTTTATAGGGAGTTAGATAAACAACTGAAGGAGCACAATATTCTCTCCGATAAGTATCATAGATTTAACAGAAGTGCGGCAGTGTTAGCATCCTTCAAAAATCAAGAAGCTGCCCCACAACCGAGGAGGGCACGCGTTCGATATGGTACTCTTTTGAAATAAAATCGAAAGTTGATTATGCTTTTTTGGATGTTGATTGAAGAGAGAAAGATTCTGGTAGACTTTCTATACGAAGCCTATTGTAGACACCCAACTGTAGATTTCTCGTGCTTAGGTGATTTTAGTGAGGGTCTACTAAGGCGTTTATATAAAAGGTATTTGGATGAATTTGGATCTGATATGCATCCTGGGGCATGTCGGAACTTATCACAGGCCAAATCGATTCCCCAAGAGTTGCCTTCGGAAAAACTTAAATATTATAATGACAAATTTGTTTTAGAGTTATCTACAAAGTCGATTTTGTATGCACCGGGTGATTAATAGTAATTGTGTAATAATAATGGTTTATAATTTCCTTGTTCTAATTTCCTTTTATACTTAGTTGTATTTTATTGCGTTATCACAGAATGAATGTCCCTCTGGCAGCTTTGTTTCTAGAGATTATCTAAGCAAGTATGTTAGACTAAGAAGAGATTATCTTGAAAAGGCACCAATTTTGACATCGTCAAAATTAGCTAGATATTGCTTTCTTAGAGATCTGCAAAAACTTTACATGGAACATCCTCATCTTCATTTCGATTTTCTTGGTAAAAAAAAGAAAAGCTACATAAGGAAATTCGGATATATCATACCAAATTAATATGTGGTCGTGATAGTCCTCCTACCGGGGAGTGGGACTATAGTAAATATCCTCCGGTTATTATTTTGGAAGGACTTAATGTCCCTTTTGATTCTATAGTTGTTCTTTCTGCTAATTCCTTGAATAAAGCCCAAAAGGCCATCTCCCAACTTCAAATGTGAAACAAGTGTTAAATGAAATTGTACCTTTTATTTCAGTTCTACTTAAATTGTAATCTTCTATTGTTATAATAAAGAGATGGATTATTCAAGTCTTGAATTTATTTTCTTTTTCTTTGTTTGTTTAAATAGGAGTTACAGCTATCTGCAACGCCACTCTCGTTAGATTGACATCTCCTTTCATCAACATTAAAGATTGTTTATTAACAGACATTGAGAAGAGAAAAATCGCTAATGATCCTTTATCTTCTCACTTTCAAAACAATTTTGCAGCTCTTGAATGGTACAGAAGATATCTACTTCAAAAGACGACCGTTAGAAATCTCAATGATCAGATTGCCAATCTTGATGTAGATGTTAAGAGTAAGAATAAAACGATCTCTATACTGAAGTGCCAAATCAAGTCAAATCCTTCAATTAATTTTGACCAAAAGATGTCATACTTCTTCAACAAGTAACTGATTTGGAAATTAAGTCGAAAGATAGTCAAGCTCGGTGTGAATTGCTTGAATTCATTACAGGAGATAATATTTCAAACATCGATTCACCGGCTTCTTCTAGTATTCCATCTGCTACAAAATTAACAAGGTCCACTTTCCTTGCCATTCAAAAGTTCCCTACTATGACAAATCCTCCTCCTAGTTTAGATGAAAAAGTAGTAGGAGAATGGTGCACAAAAATTAATTTGAGACGATGATGTATTTCAATGAACAACAAAAAGTGGGATACTCGCGACACATAAATGAGTAGGCTGCAAGATTCAAAAGTTTGAATACTAGAAGTATCTTCTTCAAAAGCATATCACTGATTTGGAAAGAGAGAATAAAACTCTTAAAGTTTCCAACAAAGCTTTTAATCGTGCTTTGAAGACCAACATTTAGTCTATTGATGATGAAGACAAGATGAGGAAGAAAGAAAAGAAACTTAAAAAGGTTCTTTGCATTGCTATTCATCACGTTGTAGGTCCTTTAATTGCTGAGAATCTAAATAAGGTTGTTCAAGGTTCATGAACAGTTCAATTTATGAAATGTATATATTTGTTTTGTACACTTGTAAATAATTTCATAAATTATGTGAATTTTGAAAATTTGGTAAATATCACCTAGTTTGTAATCCTTTCTTATAATGTTGTTTTTGAATCATCTGTTTGATAGCTCGTACCATGATTTTTGTACTTGCTGGATCTCCCAATCCTTTTTATTGTTCTCCTTTTCCTGAAAAGCACGAAGTAAATGATATTTCTTTTCGTTGACTTGAAATCTATATAGAAGTCTATTCATGTCATTTGCAGAAATTAAGAAAATCATCATGTTAACATATAAAAAGTAATCCCATGAATATGATTAAATGTCATTATACCATCTTTGGTAATGATGAAAGATAACCAAGAATTCATCATTAATTATATTGCGAGATTATTAGAAGTCCGATCGTAGAAAACCATCGATTCAACCTAGGATTTAATTATAGATGTTTGGAAATCCAACTTTTGGAGATAACTAATAGAAAATCGATAATGATAGTGTAACAGAAGTCCGTCGACCCATATTCGAGCATTAATGATGAAATTTAAAAGTTAGAAGATCCAAAACCTAGATTCGGGTATTTGTGGATGATAACCAAAGTCCGTAAAAATAATCTTGTTAAAAGAGATCTTTAGCCCAGATTCAGGCACTAATGAGTGAAATGCAGCAAATAGTTATAGCCCTGAAACGCAGATTCGGGTATGGCGAAGACCATAAATTAGAAGCCCGAAACCTAGATTCAGGTATTAATAAGTGAAATCCCATACTCAATAATAAATGGCCTTAAACCCAGATTTGAGTATCAATAAGTGAAGTTTGGAAATTCTCTTTTGATGATTAGCTGGAGGCTACAAATTCCTATTTAAGCCTTGTATATAGTCGCTATTTGATCAGCTGCCTCTCAAGCTTAGACGTCTTAGTCCATCATTTGATATGCCACTTCTCGGGCTCAGACGTCTTAGTCTGTTGTCTGATATGCCGCTTCTCTGGCTCGGACGTCTTAGTCGGTTGTTTGATATGACAATTCTTGGGCTTGGACGTCTTAGTCCATTGTTTGGTATGCCGCTTCTTAGGCTTGGACTTCTTTGTTCATTATTTGATATGCCACTTCTTGGGCTTGGACGTCTTAGTCCATTATTGTCTGGTGTGCTTGGTTAGCTTATCTTCGAGCAGGACCCAAGGACTTACCCGACATCCCTCTAAGGAGGCGTCTTGATATGGCTATAGCATGGCACAGCCAAGGGGTAGTCGATGCTTTAAGCTTGCCATAGCATGGCACAGATAAAGGCTTACTCTAACCTCCCTTTAAGAGGAGCCTTGATCTAGCCATAGCGTGGCGCGACCAAAGACTTGTTGATGCTTTAACTTGGCCATAGTGTGGCACGGATAAAGGCTTACTCTAGCATCCCTCCAGGAAGCGCCTTGACCTGGTTATAGCTTAGCGTGGCCAATGGCTTGTTGATGCTTTAACCTGGCCATATTATGGCATGGATAAAGGCTTACTCACCTCCCTTCAGTAGGTGCTTTTCCCTGGCCAACTCGAGGTGGACAGAAGCTTTGACCTTTTAAGGTAATATCCAAGTGCAAGGAGTATTTCACTCTCAACCATGTAGATTTTCCTTAGTAAAGCTGTTCTTTATTGACTTCATCTATGATCTCTTTACAAACCCATTAAGTTTTCTTTGTTTTAAAAAGGTTATTATCATTCCTTCAAGAGCTCTACAATGATTTATTTCATGACCATTCATCATGTAAGAGTGGAAAAAGGTTCCTCCCAAGTTCCTTTCATATTTAGGCTTTTTTCTTTTGAGATGGCCAATAATTGAGTTCATCCTTTGTTAGAAAGTAGACGTTCTTTATAGTTTTTGTTAAGTTGCATTCTATAGGAAGTCTCGAATCGAAGCTTGTTTCTTGAGGATGGTTCTAGGTCTTTTATTACTTGGCTCCAGAGCTCACCCTCTACGACTAGTTTTCTTTTTAAAACCCTTTGAAGTTCCTGTGTTGGTAGTGTTCCAGTTGTTGCTTGATGCCATTTGTATGAAAAGACGTTATAATCAGCCATCATTCCTTCTTCAAAGATTGTGCCTTTGGTATAATGTTGAATTGTTTTTCTCATTTGATCAAATAAGTTATCACTTCCATTTTTCTTCTATCCTAAAGCAAAAATAGAGGTAGGGCCAATATGAAATGGATTTAACCAGATCATAGGCTTCAACTTTCTTTTTCGCTGTGATCCTTAAAGCCTCTATTCTCAACAGTTGCACTTCTTGTAGATTTCTATCATCAATTGTTTCATGGGAGAATCCAATTAGATGTGGCTTCGAAGAATCTTGCTCGGATCTTTTGACTTTGCCAATCACAATGAAGTAAAATCCAAAGTGGGAAGGCTTGGAATAGAATTGAGTTAGAGGAGAATGATGTTGGATGTTCAACAAGATCGGTGGTTCGAGCCCTCCTTCTAGCACCAATGTGTTAACAAGAAAACTTGTCAACACCTCAAAGTTGAATTAAAGGTACAAAAATGTTCTTCTGGGCTTTCTGTAATTAAGTAGAAAGGATTAGGATCTTATTACTCTCTTTGATTAACCTTTCGAATAGGTTTTTGTTGTGTAAACTCTTCCTTGTCTGACCTTTCGACCCAATCGACACACTTATATCCCTTTGTTTTGAGTCCTTTGAGCTTGTTACAGTTGTTTGGTTATCGTTTCGAAACGCCCTTTCAAATTGATTGTGAAATTGACTCTAAGGATTTAAAAATATGATTTGACTGGATAGGTTTTGATTTTTTCGAAAGCCGGTATTTTAAATGGCTTGTATTCAATCCTAATATCTAAGGGTAAATAAGCTAAGTTTAAGGTTTCGACTCACTAAGAATTAAACGTTTAGCGGGTTGTGGTTTGGAGCTAAGGACTTAAGTGTATTATTAAGTAAGAGGCTTCGACTCACATGAAAGGTACCCTTTCGATTTAATTGACGCAAGTGGAACACAGTTGGATCAAATAATAGGCTCAAAACAGTTGCATAATCACTAATATCAAATTCTTGCTATCATTAAACTAATGATATACAAACCGACCAATTTCCTCTAATCTGATTTCCAACTTAAGGTTTACAAGTTTACAAACATAAGAAGGTATAAGAAGAAGGCGAATGAATTTGGATCCCCAAACCCAGACCCCTAGGGTCTTATTTATAGATGCGGGTTGGCACCTTTTGACTTATTGTTTTTTAACTAGTCCAATGGTGACTTTGTATATCTTCCATCTCCTTTGACACTTTTGCGTCCCTTTGCAATACTTTCGAATGGATTTGAATGCCCTCGTCTTCGTCGAAAGGGGCGGTTTCGCCTTTTCTCTTTGTGTTACTTTGTTGTCATAAGAAGTAGAGGTATGAGCTTTCAACTCTGCCGATAGGTAGTTCCTTGGGGTTTCGAAGGTGTTGATGGTCTCGACATAGTAGGTAGCTTCCGAATGCATGCTTGCGAATTGATGTGGAACCTTCTCTGGATCTTCAAGGCTTCGATTGGTTTGAAAGGTTTGAGTATGTTTTTGAAAGGGTTTTTCTAATTAAGACATCTTTCTAAGTAGTTTGAATGAAGGCGAAACCTTTGTGAGGGGTTGTTATCCACTGCCTTTGAAATGTACTCCTTGTCTTATTCGAGACATCTTCATGTAGTCGAAAGCATCTATTTCGAAAGGTAGACATTGACGTGGAAGGGTGCTTTTGACCACATTGACCCCTTCAAAAGCTTGTAACACATCTGACTTTTGGCTATAGCATCCCTTCGACTCCTTCAAAAGGCTTTGTTGGTGTTGGCATCTCTTGTTCCTTTTTCCTTTTATTCATTTTGGTTTCGACAAGGTTGAAGTGGGAATAGGTGGTAACAATGTACAAATACATTTTCTCTATCCATGATAAATCGATCAAGTTCCTTCCCAATATTTTTATTTGAATTGAACTCGATCCAAAATGCATTTGATCCCTAAAAATTTCATGCCTAATATTTTAATTACCATACAATAATCCTTCCTAGCAAATTATAACTTCAACTGTAATTTCAATTTGATGAATTCATCTTTGTCTTCAAAAACAATGATCATATCATCCACATGCTAGGGTATAATACCAATTTTTAGTATAGGAGAAATATGAAGGACTGACAAAAGAATAAAAGAAAATAAGAGGCTTACCATAGGTATAAGAGATACTTAACTCATTTATAAAGATACAATCATTACATGAATAAAAACAGAAACAACGATCATATCATCCACATGCTAGAGTATAATACCATTTTTTAGTATAGGAGAAATATGAAGGACTGTCAAAAGAATAAAGCAAATAAGAGGCTTACCATAGGCATAAGAGATACTTAACACATTTATAATGATATGATCATTACATGTATAAAAATATACATTACACATATTAGAGTTAAAGTTATCATAAATATATGAAGGTTGAAGCCACCACAACCATTGGGCAATTGGATATTGTAGTTATTGATTAATAAGGCCACGATACTATTCTATATGCAAAGTATCGCAGTTATTGAATTAAGAGCTACTCATATTTAAAAATGGAACATCATAAAAATAAAATCCATTACATTCATTAGATATAGAATTCGCCACATTTATAAGGTTGAAAATGGCTACCACAAATACTAAGTGCTTAATCCACTAGATATAATAGTGAGGGTTACCACATGTTTTAGCGGTAGAGGCTAATGTAAGTTCTAAGACCCATAACTACCACATGTTTTGAGCTATGAAGCTACCACATGTTATGGGCTAAGGAGTTATCGCATCTTTTGAGCTACAAACCTACATGTTTGGAATTATATAGTCATTGCATTTTTTAAGCTATAGAGTTATGACATATTTTGAGCTATATAGCTATCAAATGTTTTGAGCTATATGGTTATCGCGTCACTTAAGTCTGAAAGTTTCCGCATAGGTTGATGTCGCTGATTTTGGATTGATAAGTTCTATATGTTTTCATACTATAGGCAATCACAAATCCTAGGATTAATAGCTATCGTAATTTTAGTGACATAAGCTCTCACATGTTAGAACGACATATGTAACTGCTTGTCTAGGTCCATAAATATTCCCATATGTTTTAAATTGAGGCTATGACATAAATTGGAATAAAAGTCACTACATTTTCACTAAGAAGCTCTCACATATGGAAATCCTTTATTAGCATTAAATTTTCACATAAGTTCGAGAGTCTATCTAATGGAGATTAAGAGATAATAGTATTTTTTCCAAAAAGTTTCACAAGGCATCAGCGAATTGGTCCATGCCATCATTTATGCATATCAATCTTATTAATATACCTCCTCATTTTTTTATCAAGTAGTATTTTCAATTGTTTGATTCCACATGTTGAAGGTCTAACGACTTGTATCTAAAACTATCAAATCAGTACGATGTATCTCTGATAAATGTCAATGATATAATGAAGTGCCAGTGATTACCATATTGAATTGTGCATTTTAGCAATAAATTTTTATTAGTTTTGTGGCATCTTTATCTTGTATCGTAGGAACATATAGAAAGCTACACCCAAGAGTAGCCCTTGGGTAAAGTCATGACTTTGGGCCAATTTCACACTAGGGCACAGAAATGAAAACTAGAATAAAAACACGATGTAAAAAATTACAGTACACGCTAACAAAAAAATCATTGTATGAATATAAAAGTAGACTCTAAGCACAAGAAAGATGAATATCATCATCCTTAGTCCCTTCAATCCTAATTCCTAAATTCAAAAATCAAGAATTTCGAAAATCCCATAAATTTGTAATTTTCAACATCTACTTTTATTGAAAGAAAATGAAAGGAAAGATTAAAGCATCGTATCAATTTAAGAAATCATAATTTTACATAAAAGGTATACTTTTTTATCTTTATTTTAATTAACTTTAAACTATGAATTTCTATTTATAGAATATCAATACAATATAAATGCAAAAAATCATGGTAAATATACTTATTTGCATTGAAATATATGATTAACATTTCTAACACAATTTAATTGCTAAAATAATTTTTTTTTGAACTGTTGCATGGCTTGCAGTATTATTACCTAAATAGTTGTTTCTTTTTGTTACATCATTTGTTATCTATATCATATATAAGCTACTTCGATGCTTTTGTTTCGCTAATCCAATTAGTAATTGAAATAGGACATTGGCTCACAAATAGCTTTAGGTACGATAACTCCTAGGACTAGCCTGACTTCATTTATTTGAATATAACTCCTAGGACTAACCTTGGCTACATTTTCATTATTCAAGCGGACACCAAACCTAAAGCTTCACTTCAAGCCCAAAAGAGGTCCACCAAATATCTATATTGATTAAGATAATTTTGAGGCTAAAACTTATTTAACAAAATCATTTGGGGGTTCTTTATGTTTTTTCAAATTTTGGATAGCCAAAGAGAGTTATTTTTCGACCACTTCATCATATAAGCATGTGAGTTTTGACTTTTTCATGTGGCTTCATGCTTACTCTGCTTTTATATGAACTCATGTATATTCATTTGTAAATGCCTATCAAATTGAGTAATTATTTATTTTAATAGTTTTGTTATTAGCAAAATTTGAATTTAAGATCATTACTTCTTTATATGTCCTATAAAAGTTAAGTTTTCTTAAAGAAAGTTCTTCATTTTTAAATGTTTTGTTCTCCTCTTTATGCATTTATGTTTGCTTTGAATCCTCTTATTATTGTTAGTATCATTTCCATTCCTTCATATTAAATTTCTTTTGTTTTATTTTTTCAGCTTATGAAAAAAACACGTATTGGCTTTGAAAATAAGTAAGAGACAATTATCACTTTAAGAAGAAAGAGTATCCATCATTTGTTTGCTTACCCATAAA
Organism: Allium cepa; assembly: GCA_030765085.1. Classification (NCBI taxonomy): domain Eukaryota; kingdom Viridiplantae; phylum Streptophyta; class Magnoliopsida; order Asparagales; family Amaryllidaceae; genus Allium; species Allium cepa. The sequence continues at coordinate 485,299,158 of CM060928.1, read as the reverse complement.
GAAATTTCTCTTCTTACTTTGGTCTATTCCAAATGATTAGATACAAGTTGGTATGGAATATAACATAAAATGAGTGACACCCCACCTCTATACGCACGCTAGCCAAGGACACTACGGAGTAGTGCCGTCAACTAGCACGAAAAATAAGGCTGTTGAGGAGCGACCATCCATGTAATTGTTTTGTGCGAGCACCGATATGTCAGATAGTGTAACATACATTTCATTTCAAGAGGAAATCCGACATACCGATACAAACTCAAAACTACTACACAGTGGCTATAATATCTTCGGAAACAAATATAGAAATAAGCATAACACAAATCAGTCACAGAAGTTCATATCTCTAAGGCGGAAACAATATGAATATAACACATGAAAGTGTGTACATCAGAGTAGTGGTCAAACAAGATCCACAATAGCACAAAAGAATAGATACAAGTGCTACACAAAAGAATATGTACACATCAAAGAGTCTCTATCTCTAATGTATATAAAAAAACTACAAATCTAATGTGGTTAGACAAAAGTCAGATGATGGCTCCATATAAAGAGTCAAGAAGAAGCACCTGTAACATTTCGGTCTGACCCGAGTATTATTTAATTAGAAAATAATAAACGGATCAGTCTAGCTATAAGTATTAGATAAAATGATATAGGATAAGAGATATGACAAAAACGTATGATAACCGTAAAGCCATACTGTGATAAGTATGTAATTGAAAATCAACCAGAGATTAATCAATATCACAAGAATCTTCTCAAAGATAAAAAAGAATGTCATACTCTTTATTTTTATTCACCAAGTCACAAATATTGGCAAACATCACAATGCCAATTGTAAAAGTTATTGAAACACAAATTCACCAATGCACAAATTTTGATGGAACTTATCAATGTAATCACAAAAATTGGTGAAACACAAATTCTAGAAGTCATCAACAGAAATCCAGAAATCACAAAAAGGGGGAGACTATCACAAAACGGGAGCATAAAAACTCACCAACATGTGTATCACAAAATGGAACGCTATTCCATGATTGCAAACCATTAATTTTTGAGCCGAAGCTCCACAAAACGGTCCAAAGACCATGGGTCGCTACCCCACCAATTTTGAGCCGAAGCAGAAACGGGGTTTAGTCTCCCTCGCAGTCAAAGAGGCATCGCACATTGCTAGTCTAAATCACAAAACGATCATCATCGATCATCAAGAAGTGTCCATTACACTAAGCTAGTAAATAGATGAGTTTAGCTTCATGTCCCATAACCACTGGCTTAACTTAAATATTTACGAACAAACTGTAGATTTCCACTCGAGAATTGTCACAAGAGTTTCAATCGAACAAGTCCAAAAATTAATCGATGAAGTAAACGCATGCGTTTCATACCACTTGTTTAACTAAGCCATTTAATTAGATTTCTCAAACGAATGAGGTAAATGTTTGTATAAACTAATAGTTTGGAAAACGGTTGAAGAAACAAGTTTTGTAATAAAATAGTGTCGAAATTGTTTTGATGAAAGAGTTTTGGTATTTACTACTAGTATGGAAACCTTTGTATTTTTAAAGTGACAAATCACAGAAATGATTGTAAAAACAATCAATCACCAAAATTCACATTCGAAGCCGTGAATCAAATCCATAAGAATCAATACCGAATCCATCCAAATGGATATTCCCAAAATTTCCAAATAAAGGAAGTCATCAAAATCGATAGATGATAACAATAAGTCGGATCAACCCGAATCGATTAAAATTTGAAACCCAAACAACTTAGGCAAATTGGGCTGAGCTAAGCAGATTCAGACATCTGAAAATAATGATTCAGACGTCTGAAACTGGAAAAAAATGTTTTCCAGAACATTATTCAGACATCTGAGTCATTAAATTCAGACGTCTGAAAATGGCTAACTTTAGCCTGGGGAATGAAATTTTGCCCAGAACAGTATTCAAACGTCTGAATCATTTGTTTCAGACGTCTGATACTGAAGCTTGGGGTATTTTCTCCCCTAGGCCATTGATGGCCAAATTGTATCGGTAGCAATCGGATGAGTGACGATTATGAGGGGTTTACGCCAAACGACCACCCAACTTTAAAGACTCACCAATACACTCCGAACAACATATCCAACATCCATATAAGGTTTTTCATAGATTTTGTTTTCAAAACACCAAAAATTGGAATATTCACCAAATTAATCCAAATCAAAATCAATTGAACACGTAAAGATGTTAGGAATTCATACCTAACAATCAAAGATAATTATAGACTTAGATGTGAGATAAAAATCTCACCTTTTTCACAAAAACAAGGATGGAAGCTATAGAGCAAGGCAAGAACAATCACTCTTCAATTCCAACCTAAGAAGCTTGAATCTAAGCTTAAAAGAAAAACATTTCCTAAGTTAGACTTTAGGGATTTCTGAAATTGAAGGTAGAATGAGTTGGAGAAGAAGAAGAGGATGCTTACCAATAGCTTCTCTTTGAGTTTGGAGTTAGAACTTGGATTTGCAATGGAACTGGGGCTTAGGAATTCTAATTTTTTTTCTCTTCCCCCTTTTTAATAAAAGCTTAGAGTATTAAGAAATGAAAGTGAATGAAGAGAAGTGGGGGTGGAGCTAGAGTTAATAGTTTAGGCTAATCCAAACCCAAAGCCCAAAGTGCAAAGGTCAAATTTTAACTAGCTCCAAACATATCGAAGTTTATACTTAAAAAGGTCGTAAACGGCATTTTGAACTCAATGGAAGTAGTCCCGAGTCCTAATTCGACCATTTCGGACTATAATACGACTAATGATGTTATATTTAAATAAAATATTTAAATGCACAATCGTAAAATATGAGGGTTGTTACAAAATGAGTGTGTTTTCTCCTTTTTCTCTCTTTACTTTTCTATTTGTTAGGCCAAACACTATTTTTTTTGGGGGAAATTTGACTAGAACCAGATTTGTTGCAATAATTGCAAAGGTAATTTAGTGTAATTTCATTATATATAGGTTATGTAATTATATTAGCTTTACTCTATGCACTTAGTTTAATCTTTATTTTATGCAATTTACTTTGCATAGCTTTAATCTATGCCCTTAGTTTAATCTTTACTCTATGCAATTTAATTTCTATTGTAATTGGTTTAGCTCTCCGCTTTATAAATTTTTAGCTAAGCTTTACTTTTTTCTATGAATTCTGTCTCTACTCCTGGTTTTATATTGAACCCTTTTATTTTAAACTGACAATATTTGTTATAAATCACCTAATGTAAGAGTATAAAGTATTAAAATAAATAAATCCTTGTTTTTCAACCCGTATTTTGTTTACTCAATAGTACAGTGTGCATATTTGAGCATTAAATGCATTATAAAATTAAATTCATTATAGATTACAAATTAAAATTTGTATTCAATTCTTATCTTGTGTCATTAATTTCTCATTAATTGTCTTAAATTACAATTAATGAAATAATATGGATATAGATTGTATTAATTATGTATTACAGTGGATTTGGATACTGCAAAATCAAATAAATTAGTTATGTTATTACCGTTGTATCAAATGGTAAACTCAAAGCTAAGTTATGTCCAAGTATTTAATCATGTGTATACAAATAAGGATGTAAATCAAATGAAAAAACCTGACCGTTATTGTGTTCCTCTTCTCTATCACCTAAACATGGTTCTTTTTTCATGGCTATTTTCCTTCTCTCTTTCTCAATCTACATGAAACATCATTTTTATTAAATAAAATCACCAACCTTTTTATATCAAACCAAATCACTACTCCTCTTCAATACATACCAAAAATTAAAAAAAAACTTGTATAAATCATAACGGTTTACCTAGGGCGCTGTTAAGCATGTTCCATCCGAAGACATGTTGTCAAAAGATGCCCATTATTTTGGCTAGTTCCAAAGTAGAAATATCCAACAACCCATCCAACTAACTCTCATGGATATACCCACATGCCTCGGTAATCAAAATGTAATCATGATGGTTTAAGCAGCAATACTAAGCATACTTGATTGTTGGTTAATGGAGCTTCCCACAATGTCATATATGATCCAAGGAATCTCTCTATTTAATGTGTGTATCAAGGATTTGATGATGTCACGATAACAGATGGATAGCCCTTAATATCACTCATCCCAGTTCTACCATTTTACATATTTCCATTTAGACATATAATTTATAATTTTATATGTTTTGTGTGTTCCCTTCATGAGAAAGAATTTAATTTCAATTTGTACTAATATCAATGTTTTTGTTGAATTCTCACCATCTTCTTTTTCGACCGAGGATATAAACATATGGGAAATTCTTTCGATGGTTGAACCCACAAATGACCTATATGAATGGCCAATTGGATCCTCCTCTATTATCTCTCCACCATGGCTTGCATTTTTCACTATCAAAACTAGTTTTTCCATGCGAAACATTATGCTAGGTCATCCACCGTTACCCATTATGAAAAATATTATGTCTATGTTTTCTTTACCATTTTCTATTTTTTATCCTCCTCCACACCTAACAATTCTTAAAGTCATAAAATTATATTTTCTTCTTTTACCTTAACCTCATCAGATCCACTAGAACTTCTCTTCTTTAATTTTTGGACCTCTACTATGTATTCAGTTAAGGGTTAAAGTACTATATAGTACTTTATGATCATTATAACATTATATCTGACACTATCTAATAAAATTAAAATCCGATGTATATGATGTCTTTTGCAGTTCAGGGTAATAGTTGAAAACCAATTAAATTAACATAAAATTAGTCTCTATTTAGATAATGATGGTGAATATCGGCCCCTTGATAGTTTTCACACTATCGTCATTATATCTCACTTATTACACTACCTCATATACTAGACGAAAATTGTTTTTCTAAATGATATCATCACCATATTGTAAAAACAGTCTTATCACCCCTTGCTCATGCATCCATGCTTTTAAATTGGACTTATATTTTTTTCCACTATTTTGTATCTCATCAACTATATGTATGCACCCGCACTAAATCTTTCATTTCATTTAGAAAAACAATTTAAGTCTCAACCCAACTATGTTAAACGTTCTGGTGTTTGGTTGCATGGTTTCTTATGTTATCCACCAGTAAAGTAAATTTAATAATCCTCTTTAGAATGGCTTAATTTTCAATCTAGTAAAAGCCCATGAAACCTTAGGTCCATTCCAAAGCTTGCTATTGGTTAGTAAAATTGACACAATGAACAAAATACAGAGCTATCTATCTATGCTTTTAGAATCTCACAACAGAAGGAATAAAATATAATAACAAAAATAAATACCCATTTCATGAAAACCAAATCACTTAATAAAATCATCCTAAAATATCCATAATACAACATCTCAAAATAAACCATCCACAAGTCTAAAATTTAGGTATATATGAGTACATCAAAAATAGATAAATAACTAAACCGTCACAAATCTTCATCGCTGCCTCCATTTCTCCATCAACTCATCCCCTCTAACCTGTATGTTGTAATGAGAAGGGAGTTAAACATCCGGTGAATGAAAATCTCAAGTATTACTAATAATATTTGAGCAGTATCATTTAGATGAGTATTATGTCTTACGCATCATATACTTTTACCTACTAAGTATATCTTCAACTGTAAGCCAAAGGCTCTTCCATTCTAGCCCCATAATATACCTCAAACTATAGGCCAAGGGCCCACTTCAGTCCAACTTATAACTCCAATGTCATGAAACACAACTATGGGGATCTACCAACCCATTTCCATCAATTATGCCCTAATGATTCTAGAGAAAGCACCTGAGCTACTTAATACCTTTTTGATGGAAATTAGGTAGACTTTGACCATTTAATACATGTATCTTTGGCAGATCTCCATCATTTAATATCTAAACCCAAGGCGAATCCCTCCTCGTTCCTTCCTAACTAATATCGTGAGAAATCTCATAAGGCCACTTAATACTTGTTTGATGGGAAATAGGCAAACCCTGCAATATCCATTTAATACCTCGACCCTAAATCGGACCCCCTCTAGAGATTTCCCACTACCATACCTAAAAGATGATCCCAACCATTCATACTTCTTGAGCGGAAAAGATGTGGACCCTACAACAACCACTTAATACCTCGAACTCATAAGCAAGTCCATACTAGGATATCCGTCATATGACCTATAACCCAAACTGTGACATCTCACATTAGTTCGACTATTTGTAGGTGCTTATAGCCATATTACTTAGGCAGACTTACCCTACAGAATCAGGACTAGCATCGCATCCACCATGGGTACTTATTATAGGCGATGTCTCACATCGGTCCCAAAGTCATAGTGCTGGAAACAAGATTAGCTAGACAGGCTTTTGTTTGCTTTTGACTGACCCTGCATCACTATAACTTAGTCATATTTTCTCTCTCCGAGTATACTTCCATATATATACTATATATATTATACCTCACCAGCTTTTATGCATCAGGGCTATATAAGGAAAATTCCTTCTTTAATTATGGATTAATTTCCATGACTGTCCTTAACTTCCTTCATGTAGGGTTTTATTAACCTATTTATTCTAATATGATATGATTTATACATTACTATGTATAAGATATTAATATATTTATACGTAAGTAAATTTTTAGGCTAACTAAATATCCCTAATTGTGCGTAGAAATATTCCTATTCTAAGATTTCACTTTCTATACTAATTGTTAAATTGTCAAAACTTCTATATTCATACAATTCTCAGTCACATACAATAATTTACAAAATAGGAGATATTCTAGCTAGACAAAATAGACTTGTGTATATGTGTGTTTGTGTCTATATATATACATATATATTTTTTCAAAATTAGAATCAAAATACCAAATTTATTTTACATTAATATAATAGGATCAACTCCTCTATTTTGGGAAACAAAACTTTACAAATCCTATATATGTAATCCGAATTTTACAATATAAACCTATAGCAAAAAAAGGGATTCATATTTGTTCAGATAACGGGAATAGACGGTGCAAACTACAAATAGGAAAATCCATACTTTGTACATCATTTCCAAAATATTTCCTTTTGAACCTTTTATCTTAACAACATAAATTAGAAGTGGAAATTGAGCAGAACATAAATTATTTAAATTGCAAACAATAAATTAAATCCTACTATATTAACATAAAAAATTAAGATTCCAACTGTCCAAGAATTGACATTTTATTATGGGAATTTTGGAGTTTTAGAGTTTAGGGTTTCGTATGCAAATTCTCTAAGGCATAAAACAAATCCAAACTTTTACTACACAAATTACTAAAAATAAGAAAAACTAAGATTTTTACTCGAAGATAGCTTTTCTTGATTCCCTTTCGATTCAACTTCACACCTTTGCCTAATTCTCCTTTAGTTTTCTTCTTTATGGAATATACAACAATATAATTGTATATAGATTAGATTCAGAACTCAAAGTTTAGGAATAATAGAAATAGAAAAACATGTGTGTGTGTATAAAACATACCGAATGATTCCATCCCTAAAAGTTGAAATCTTGAATCTAATAAAAGGTTAAGAAAGAGAATCGACAGAGCTTGCCTATTGTTGCAATTGTCATATGAATAAAAGTGAGAAGGTTGTCCTCTTATTTATTGTGCTTTGCGCTCGGCCATAGAATTTAATTTGGTTTAACATATTAAAATCCGAGCCATTCCTAGCCTAACCAACCTAATCACCATGTTCTAACCGACTGACCGCTCCTCTCTAGGTAGTCAACTGCTAATGGCCGACCAGCCTAGTGGAGGTAGCCGACCGACCTTCTTCCACAATCGAAAATTTATTGCTTGCCTCTAATTGTTAGACATTAATATTTAATTCTGTTTGTTAATCCATAATCCTAATTCTTTCCTTAAAAGTTAAGCTCCTCTAACATTAAAAATATTTATTAGCTTTTTAATTTTAAATGTTAATGTTATTTAATTTTTAAAGTTGTGTGAATTATTTTAAAATCGAAAACATTAAACATC